>JASUAD010000018.1:47193980-48584813 GCA_037013555.1 Sextonia rubra | reverse complement strand
ATGACTCCTAACCAAAATCTCTTAAACTTGTATAAAATGACTACGAGGATCAAGTCCCACGACCCCTCTAGTCAAACTTTTGTTACTTGGATAACGCCCTTACAAGACCCTTTGTAACATCCAGCTATATAGATTAAGTCTTTTTGCAGACCCTGTATAGCAAAACTCAGCTGTGTGGAATAAGTCTTTTTTTAGACCCCATATAGCTAATCCTTAGTTGTATAGAACAAGTCTTTTGTAGACCCTATATGACTACCTTCGGTTATATAGAACAAGTCTTTTTGCAGACCCTGTATAACCAAAATCAAAACAAAAAACAAAACCAAATCTTTGTCCTAAGGAATAAGTCAAAGATCCCGGGATAGCCTCACACATGGGTACCGGATAACATCTACTTTGTTTGACCCCTTTCGACACCAAAAGGATCAAGTCATGGACCCTGGAGAAAGCCTCACACATGGGCACCGGATGACGTCCACTTATATGACTCCCTTATTTTCGATTTGTGGATCCAAAAGATCGCAAATCACACCCTCATACAAGTCTGAGAAAACCAAACCAAACAAACCATCCACATAAACCACATCAAACATCCATAGAAAATCAAACCAAACACCTATACCAATGACAAAAATAGAAAGGAAAAACATTTTCCATTGATATCCATTTTAAAGTTTGAATACAAGCAGTAAAGTCAATGTACACATGGCCCTCAGACCTAATAATAATAAAAAGAATGAGAGTTGCAGCAGAGAATCTCAGTCCAGGAACTTCTCCAGCTGCCCCTTTGCATTCGGTACTTCTGCCATGAGGATACGCCCTTTGTAGCTTACATAAGCTGGAATAGCAGTATTAATGTCAATCTCGTCCAGCTTAATATTCAATTCAATCTCCAAGGACTGAACGAAGTCATTCAGGGCTGTGCGTTTCGCTTCTGTATGCGTGAAAAGATCATCTCGGTGACGAATTCTCTCCGAAACAGACATCTGCAAATTTTCCATAATATTTTCCACGGAAGATAATTGATGTTGCAATACAACAATCTGTTGTTGAATATGTGCACGTTGGCCCGCATACACAGCCAATTCCTGTGTCAGTTTGGCCTCTTCTGCATTTATTACCTATATCTCCTCTTCACCATTTTCAATCTCTGCAGTCAACTGAATTTTGTGCCTTAAGACCTCATCTTGGAAAGCTTTGGCATGATCAACACTCTTATCCCAAGAGTTTTTTTCTTCGAGTTTGTTAAAAAGAAGGGCAAGGACATCGCGAAGACAACTCAAGTCGATACCAGAAAATATCAACATGTCTGCTAAAGCCTTGGCACCTTGAATCTTCTCTGAAGAAAGCTCTCCTTGAAAAACAGTAGCCAAAATGCTGCGAATGATTATCTTTGTGGCAAAATTAATAGCAGATTGAGGCTTTGGGGTGTCCCCGAAGAAGCTGAGTTCTTTAGGGATAGAAAGGTTTGATTCTCGCTCTTGTGAATTTGACTGGATTTGAGAACTTGAGCGATTATCCCTTTCTCTCTCGACATTTACTCCACCCTCAGGAATCACCAATGTTTCTTCACGAACAGAAGGCGAATCATGTGACCCCTGTGAAGACAAGGTAGTCGAAGGATCCCTAATGGCATGAGGTGTGACTGTCACATGCAGTAAATCTTTTCGGGCCCCTCCACCTTCAGCAGTAGAAGCCTCATCTGATATCTTCTGAACAACAGGGTATTCAATAACCTTTAAAGGCGATGACTGATCCACCCTAAAGTGGACTCTTGGAGGTGTCATGGCCTTGGGAGGTGTAAAGCTGCCAGCAACTGGAGGCACACTACTAGTAACAAGTGTTACAGGAGTATCCTCTACCGGGAGACTTGTACCTTCTAAAATCATTGCCTGTTGAACAAAAGAGCCCGCTTTGATCACAACAGTATCTGCTACAGGGGCTTCTGTGACTGGACCCATAACACTGTCTGTTTCCTTTTCTGCACCGCTAACAGGTTCAATATGTTGCTCCATCTGAACATCCTCAGCCTCATCAGCCCTTGGCTCATTACTGACTGGCAAGGTGGTATCGGCTGGCGACAATCCCACACCATCATTTATACTTTGGGTTAGTGAACCTGATGATAAATTTTCTACAAAGCGTTGCAGATCACTCCCTAGAGGGCTGCCTGGTGATGCCTCTAAGTATCCACTATGAATTGAGACATCATCCAAGTCAATCGAAGCTTCAGCATGCTCTTTCTCCACTTGCTCCTCGATAGAGGATCCGAAAGATCTCCTAGGAATAGTAGAAACTATTTTAGCAAGTGTATCAGAAATACCCTCTTCCACTTGACCACCTGAAAATGGGGAATAAGCAGAAATTAGAGCACGAATGCTGAAATGTTAATCAAGCTAATGTGAAGTTTACCTTCAGCGACAATTGGAGTTTCTTCGATATCCCTGGATACTCTGACCCCAGATTCCTTGACAACCTCAGAGGGAGGCTTCTGTTGTTCAACCTGGAGAACAGCCTCTGTAATGGTAGCAGTACCAACGTCATTAATAGGTTTATCTGCAATGATGGATCCTGTCGGTACATCTGCCGCTACTTTTGTCTCAAATTCAGGCATCTGTGCTTGATTAAATATATCTTTTTCAAAATCAAACTCGATGTGAATATCACTATCAGTTCGCTCTCCAGTCGTAAGGGTATCAAAACTGCTTTCTCCCCCACTCCTCTCATCAGAGGCATAATTTTCAGTCACTCTGGCCATTTGCCTCGCTGACTCTCCAGCAATTGAAAGATGAGCTAATACAATCGCAAAAAAAAAGTATCAATGTTAAAGCAAGAGATACAGAATCAATGAAGATATGATTATAAACAATTATATGTATGTTACCAGTTTTTAGCCACCGAGAACGACGTATTGGAGGACTTTCAGCTTTTCTCTTCCTAGAAGGTGTCTTTTGGGTAGCTGAAGCTCGGACTTGAGTTACCAATTTTGAACGAGTGGCTCTGATTTTCTTATGCAAACCCAGATCCGTCGGAGGGTTCACCGGCATTATGATGGAAGGCCTTGCCCTCGTAGCCACTTCCGCAAATTGGATCCCCTCTACTTTACTTTGATCAACACGTGTCTCTGTCAATATAGGAATATCAGCAACAGTTTTTAATTTATGAGCAAAATCCAAAGCAGCCCTGCCCGTTTCCCTGGTTTCAGCAAGGCTAATGCTCTCCTGTAAATTTTCTTCCATGGCTCGTCGCATTCTCATTGCAGGTACATTAGGCGGAGGCATGAAGCTTTCATCTTCTTCACCTCTCAAACCACGGTGACCTCGACATATATCGGATCCGGCTGTCAAACCAGTTCGCCATTGGTCCCCATCATGTAGCCAACTTTCAAAATTCTCTGGGATGAAACGATCTCTTTCTCCCTTTTCTCCTTTTTCCTTCTTCTTAGAAGCAGGCAAAACACGACATTTAGCTCGAGGGTTGCTTGTGTATGCCTGCACAATGGCAAGGGTGCTTTTAGCAAACCACTGGGCGAAGCCACTCGTATATCCAGGATTCGGAAGATGAGGGTATCCAAAACGGGCCTCAGTGTCAAACACTTGGTAAAATTCCCAAGCATTACGGGCATCCTGCAAAGAGCCGATAGTGCCTCGAATTCGGCCCGGTGCTCCCACGACAGCATGATAGAAGTCGAACTGTCTGCAGAATCTGGCAGGTATATATGGTTGAATATTGATGTATGTATTTTTTTTATACACCAGATCTGCAGGCCTTAAACTCAGAAGCCAGCTCTTTTCTTCATCTGACAAGCTGATATCCCGGCCACCTTCCCCAACCTTGTCTATTGATGGCTCCACAGCATTCCTCATCTGAGTTGGAACTTCAATATTCGGTATAGCATCCCGGGAAGCAACATAATTGTTAAAGTTGCGCAAATGTTTGCGCAAATCGGTCATGGAATAGTTGTTAATTAAGCAACTACCACCAACCACACCCTCCATGAAAATGTTCCCCGGTGCACCGCTATGTGAATGAAGATCATTGCAATGGTAGGTGAACCAGGTGTACAGTAGATATTCGGCATAACATCGATTGAACGGTTTTCCTTCTCTGACATTGAATCCTGAAAGCTTTAACTCTGTCAGCATATAAGCTACAAAAGCAGGACCCAAAGCGAGGCTATGTCCAAAGGCCATCTTGAGGGCTGGATATATGCAACTAGGCCTAAGGTCATTTCCTGAGCTCGGAAAAAGAACCTCGGACAACCATGCTGTCAAGAATGAAGCAAGCCAACATTTCCTTTTCAAATCTGGATATTTGGCAAAAATATAAGGCTGAAAGTCCGTGTCTTCATGAAAGATAATTGTTGGACCTTTCTTGGGATCTTCGCTCGGGATTACCCTCTTCCGCTTAAAGAACCCGCCTTCATTAACGAAGAAAGGATCTATGATTTCCTTCACTTGACTCATCCATTGAAAGACTTTGCCTCGACTTCTGCTAGTTGTCTGAATAGAATCTTCAAGTGCAAAAAGGAGGTAATATGCGGCCTGAAATTCGTCATCCATAGTGGCTAATTCTTCATCGGGTAAAACGGTCTCATCATAGATCTCACCGTAAGGTGCCAAACCAAAAATTTTCTTTACTTCCCATAGAGAAAATCCTAACTCCATGTTTGGAGTAATAAAAGTACCAGTCGCTGGGCAGAATAATTCCAGAATGGCCCTACAGACATTCTTGTTCTCACAGGGGACTCTTTGTGTGGTAACATTTACAGCGTCAAAAATCCCAATTGCTTTCAAATCTTCCTCATAATGATACTTGATTGCAGTCACCCAGCTTGACCAATCCCCGATGCAATTAAACCACCCACGAGATTGGTGCCTCTCACCTAGCCAAGCACTCCCGTCGCCGGAATGAATACCAAGACCGACCGTTCTGAGCTGTAAAATTACAGTGCCTACTTCCAAATTTAGAGTGCACAGTTCGAGGGTCTCTATTTCAAACCTTGGGTATTCCATGAAGTAGTATGGAGGCGGACGCATGAATTTCCCAGTCTTGAAATGGACATGATGTCTTATCCATGAAAAAGGATCATGCCTTGCTGGGATTGTTGGAGATAATGACATGATAGTTGGATGCCGTCGAACTGATCGAACTGTGGTTAATTCGCGCACAACCCCTGCCGAATTTGTGTAACGATACCGCATATGATCAGTGGGTTGCTTTGCGGTCTCCTTTGTGGCATCTCCAAATATATATCGTGGTTTTAGGAAAACCACCTTGTCATTATTCTCCCAATTGGTATTATTTGCCAAACACCAATATGAATACCAGTTTCTCGTTGACAAAGCTTTAGCCCTCTGGAGCCACAATTTAACATCAGATGCTTCATTTGGGTTTTTCGGATCAGGCCCTCTTGTGGTCTTACCCTTGGCACGACTTTTAGGTGCCCCAGCAGTTGCAGTTGCAGGTGCTTTACCTCTTCTATCTGCAAAACAGATCAAAAGAAAGAAAAGATGGATATCAGTAACAATGATATGGAACTTCTCAAAAAAAAAAAATTCGGCAGCATCTCCCCTTAGTATAAGACCAAAAAGAGAAGGCAATACTCAGTTCTGAGACCAAGAATTGGCATCAAAGGCACACTTAAGTCTTAGAACCGAGGCTCCCGGTCCAAACAGATGTTCAAGCACCTTAAGACCTTTTCAGGGAGCAGCGGTTTCGTCTTCAAGCATGAAAATGGCATTCTATAATTCCCACAGAGGCTCTGATCACAGAAAGTTAGATGCGTGTTCAGTGGTGTGCATGTTACTATTCAAACACAGGTGGATGTTCACTGTGACAACAGCAACAAGTATTAGACAGTCAGGATTGACCGTGATTATGAAGAAGTTCTGATAGAGTTTAAGACACAAGAGTTCTTCTCAACCGGATATGGCTATAAATTTCCTGATTATGATGCCCAAGTTGAGCTGTTTTCCAAAAGAATTAAGCCCGGGCAGGAGAGCATAAAATATATATATATCTTCCCAAGCTATGAACAGTTCGGTCATAACCATGAACCCTCTTCGGTTTGCTTAGACCGTGATAGTGGACTTAGCCAAAGCCAAGGCCATGACAGTGGGTGCTGTGTCGACATGGGATTAACTCTGCCAAAACATCAGAAAGCATAACTGAAGATGCCTTTAGATAACTCCACAACTCAATAAAACAGTAATAAGGTAATGGACAAAAAGCAAGTTCAGCAGAAAATTTTCAATTGGGCATTTCCTCAAACAGGTGGTGGCCATGATAAACCACTATGGGATCGATTGATCAGTAGACTTGTGAGCTTGAGATGATTTCACAAATCATCTTACATCAGTTCTTGAAAAAAAAAAAAAGGATGCATCCAGAAACCCAGGCTTGGATTTAGTCATGAACAAACACAAGAGAAGATGAAAAGGAAATTCTTACCAACCATAGTCTGTGCTTGAGATGATGAAAGAAACCCGAGTCCTGCTTGGTAACTGAGAGGAAGATGCACCCAGCACCTCTCTGCTTCCACCTTTTCTCTCGGTCTTTTTCAATTTTCTCTCTCTCTCCTACTCTCTGTCTCACTCGATCTCTCTCTCTTTCTCTCTCTTTTTCAGTTTCTTTCTGTTTCTCTCGATTTCTTTCTTTTTTTTCCTCTCCCGGTCACTCTCCCTCTTTCTCAGTTTTCCTTCTCTCTCAATTTCTCTTTCTCTCTCTCTCCCAATCTCTCTGTTTTTCTCTCGGTCTCTCTCCCTCTTTCTCTTTTTCTTCTCTCTTTCCTAATTTCTCTCTTTCCCAATTTCTCTCTCTCTCGGCCTTTCTCTCCCTCTCTCTCGGTTCCTTTCTTTTCTCTCTCGGTCTCTTTCTCTTTTCTTCTCTCTCCCGGTCTCTCTCTCTTTTTTCTCCCTCCCGGTTTCTCTCTCTCCCGGTCTCTCTCTCTTTTTTTCTCCCTCCCGGTTTCTCTCTCTCCCAGCCTCTCTCTCTCTCGGTTTCTTTCTTTTTTCTCCCAATTTCTCTCTCCCGGTCTCTCTCTCTCCCGATCTCTCTTTTCTCTCTCTCTTTTCTCTCTCCCTCCCGGTTTCTCTGTCTCTCCAGCTCTATCTCTCCCGTTCTCTCTCTTTTCTCTCCCGTTCTCTCTCTTTTCTCTCTCTCCCGGTCTTTCTATCTTTCCTCTGTCTCTCCCGCTCTCTGTCTCTCCCGCTCTCTCTCTTTTTTCTCTTTTCTCTCTCTCTCCCGGTCTTTCTCTTTTTTCTCTTTTCTCTCCCTCTCTCCCGGTCTTTCTCTCTTTTCTCTCTCCCGGTCTCTCTCTTTTCTCTCTCCCTCCCGGTCTCTCTCTCTTTCTCGCTGTTTTTTTCCTCTTTCACCGCTCTCTCACTCTCCCTTTTCTCTCTCTCTCTCACGGTCTCTCTTTCACTTTTCTCTCTCTCTCTCTCTTTCTTTTTTTTTTCTTTCCTTCTCTCTCGGTCTCTCTCCCTCTTTTCCCTCTTTCACCGCTCTCTCACTCTCTCTTTTCTCTCTCTCTCACGGTGTCTCTTTCACTTTTCTCTATCTCTGTTTCTTTTTTTTTTCTTTCCTTTTCTCTCTCGGTCTCTCTCCCTCTTTCTCGATCCTTCTCTCCCTTTTCTCCCAATTTTTTCTCTTTCTCTCGATCTCTCTTTAAAAAAAAAATGCTCGGTCTCCCTTTTTCTCAGTTATAAAAAAAAAGACGTTGGGTTTTAAATGCCCACGGTCTCTTCCCTGTGTGGCCTCCTTCCCACAAATACAATTTGGTGAAAATCAGTGGAGTCTAAACCTTGATCAAGTCTCGATGGATTCGTCTTTCTTCATCTACGGTCTCTGTGATTTTAAGCAATGGAATCCATAACATGATCATCTTTTGTTTGAAATTCTTATGATGGGTCCACTTGGAGTAATTTACCAAAGAAATAATCTTATTTTTAGGGTATTTTGAGGGAAATTATACAAAAAAAAAAAAAGATGCGGAGTCTCTTTCCAAATCAACTTTGGGTCAAACTTTGATTTCAAACCAATGTCCCAAATTATTTTTCATCAAAACTCATAAAAGCTAATCTCTTTCAAAGTTGCATCTCATTTTAAATCATGTCAAGCCAAGTCAAAACCCAAAATTTGATTTTTGAAAATGAACCAAAAATCCATGAAGATCCAAATCCAAATCCATTTTCTCTAAAACTTTTGAATTTCTGAAAACCTCAGGGATTCTTTTTGTGGGTGTTCCCCACATCCCCACAGAGACGCCACTCTGGATATCTGTGAAAAATAGGTCAAAAGAAAATCAAATTCATTTCCAAAATCCAAACAAAATTCATAAACTTCTGAATTTTCTAAATACCTAAGGGATTCCTTTGTGGGTGTTCCCCACAATCCCCACGGAGATGCTACTTTTGATATCCGTGAAAATAGGGCAAAGAAATTTAGATTTCTTATGTCTTTTCAAAATTCTGTCATTAAACCCTTCATGGTTTTTATCAAAATTTTCAAATCCCAAGTTTAGGCCTACAACCTACCTTGACAAACTATCTTTTCATCAAACCATCCATCATTCCCACAGATTGGCTATTTCGAGGCACAACGATTATTATACCATAATCATTGCACCTCGAGGGGGCACTTGTTGACCTATAAAAATTGCAAACACTGCAGCGAAGACACCTCATCTCAGCTTAATTTAGGCTACAGAGGTTATTTGCAGATCCTGGGGAATCACTGTGAGAACCGGCATTCCATGAAGATCAAGGTAGCTGGAACTCTCAGAGGAATTTCAAATTTCGGGTCGAATAGACATCATCGAACTCAAAAGCCACAAGCATGTCAGCCTGAGGTCAGTTCCCCCCAAGCCAGGGGGTCACTGACCAAAGTCCTGCTTTCCAATGTCCAAAATTGATGAAATTTGGGCACGAAATTTTAGTCATGCTCAGAAGATACTTTGCAAATTTTCAAGTCGAAAAGACTCCGTTTGGTCTAAATTTCATTACATGTCAGCTTAGAGGACAGTAATCCCGAATTTGGGGGTCACCAGCTAAGATCTTGCTTCCAGAAGGCCAAAGCAGATAAAATTTGGAACAAATGCTCAAAGAATGCCCCAAGTTATTCTCCCAAAGTTTGAAGTCAAGGGGAGGCTGTTCGGATAGAAAACAGGCTAACTATCTTATTGTGGAGTGAATAGTGACCTAACGCATGCAATGAATAGGTTACTGTTCGAAATCCTACTTCCTCAAATCCAAACTGAATGAAATCTGGACGAATACTCCAAGATGTTCTTGACGTCAGTCCCTCCAAGTTTCAAATCAAACTGAGGTCATTTGGACTTCAAACAGCTGAAACAAGGACCCACTTTCATGAAAAGTCAACTGGAGAGTTGACCATCTTCAGATGGTCCAACAGAGCTGAAACTTCTGTGACACACTCAAAATAGTGTCAAGAAGCATTCCTCCAAGTTTCGTGGCGATTGGACACCGTTTGGACCCCGAACAGGCGGAAATAAGCCACATATGCAAAAATCCAAGAATAAGCGTTGGGAGTGACTGGGGCCCACAAACAAAAGGAGTTGACCAAGTTCAGGTGGTCAAACAAAGCTGAAACTTCTGTGACACATCAAAATAGTGTCAAGAAGCATCCCTCCAAGTTTCGTGGCGATTGGACACCGTCTGGGCCCCGAACAGGCGGAAACAAGCGACATATGCAAAAATCCAAGAATGGGCCTTGGGAGTGACCGTGGCCCACAAACAAAAGGAGTTGACTAAGTTCAGGTGGTCAAACAGAGCTGAAACTTCTGTGACACACTCAAAATAGTGTCAAGAAGCATCCCTCCAAGTTTTGTGGTGATTGGACACCGTTTGGACCCCGAACAGGCGGAAACAAGCCACATATGCAAAAATCCAAGAATGGGCCTTGGGAGTGACCGGGGCCCACAAACAAAAGGAGTTGACCAAGTTCAGGTGATCAAACAGAGCTGAAACTTCTATAACACACTCAAAATAGTGTCAAGAAGCATTCCTCCAAGGTTTGTGGTGATTGGATACCGTTTGGGCCCCGAACAGGCAGAAACAAGCCACATATGCAAAAATCCAAGAATGGGCCTTGGGAGTGACCGGGGCCCACAAACAAAAGGAGTTGACCAAGTTCAGGTGGTCAAACAGAGCTGAAACTTCTGTGAAACACTTAAAATAGTTTCAAGCAGCATCTCTCCAAGTTTCGTGATGATTGGACATCATTCGAGCCTCAAACAGTTGAAAATAGATCGCATATGCAATGTTCCAAAAGTGGGCCTTGTCCGTGACCGGGGCCCAATTAATGAAAAAGTTGACCAACTTCCCGAAGTCAAAACGGGCTGAAATTTTTATGACATGTAGAAAATAGTGTCAAGAAACATCCCTCCAAGTTTCGTGGCAATCAGACTCCGTTTGAGCCCAAAACAGATGAAAATGGACCACATACGCGAAAACCCAAAATTGGGCCTCGTCCGTGACCCAGCCTGCGGTCACGGACCTTCAAAAGATGTTTCCCACGATTTTGGGTGGTTTCCCTCCACTCCTCTTCGAAATCCAACTCCCCACAACTGCTATTAACTCCTCAAAACTGCACAAAATTGATTGGAAGTCTATAAAAAGAGCAAATTTTGAAGGAACAAAGGAGGAACACATACACAAAGAAGAAAAGAGAAGAAATCAAAGAAAGAAGCACTTAAAGCAACAAAGAAGCAAACTCCAGCAGCACTTCCATGACCATTCCCACCTTCTTTTCTTAGTTTTGAAGGTGAGCAAGAAAATTCAGAAGGAGAGAAGGAAGTGGAATGGCCAAAGTCCATACTATGTTCGTACGACGCCAATTTTTGAGAGGATGACATTGTCACCTCTGTTTCTCTTATTCGTAGGGCTTCTTAGCCATTGCAAGAGTTGTGAAAGAAGTCTCTCTAGGCCTCATTTTGTTCCTTGAAAATGACAGGTTCAAAATGACACAACTCCGGCTTCAAATTTGCCCATTTTGAACTTGAAACAAAAACGCAGTCCGTAAGCACGAATGATGAGTTACAGCGGTGTCAATTGATTCCATGGTTAAATGTGATCTTCTTGATAGTTGTCCACCGCTCCAAAGTCATGAAAATAGAGTTCTAACACTTGAAAGAAGTTCCAAGAAAGAACCAGTGCGAACAGCACAAAAAACGGAGGCAAACAGTGGTTTCACGGCCATTGTCTATCAGTGACCGTGACCCACCGTCACTGGCAGGTTCCAGTGACCGTGGGTGAGTCACGGTCACTGGAAGGCCCCAGTGACCATGAGTGAGTCACGGTCACTGGAAGGCCCCAGTGACCGTGGGTGAGTCACGGTCACTAGAATGGGGCAGTGACCGCGGGTCACGGTCACCCCCCATTTTTTCCCCTTTTTCACATTTTCTTCCACCTTATGTACATCTTCTTGTATTTTTCAAATTGAGATCACATCTAAGACTTGAGGGAGGGGTTGTAAACTTTCAAAATGTATGTAAACAACCTGTATCCCCGCGGTCAGGGCACTTGAACCCATGTAAACAAAAGGGGAATTAATGATGAACTGTAATTATTTCCCATTCTTCTTAACGCTTAAAGTGCGTGAATGTCGGACCTTGATTCCGTAATTCATTTCCATGCCTATATTTTTAAGCGCAATCAATATGCAAAACTGTAAAAATTTGAGTTTAAAAAGAGGAAACCATTGTTCCCCTTCATTCCCTTAAGTCTTTCTCTGGCTGGAGCTCCTCCATGTTCACTCTTCTCTCATCTTCTTTTCAATCTTTAGCTAGAAACTAAATCCTAAAAGCTTGCATGTGCTTCTACTAGCTCCCATTCACCTCCTTCTAGATCCTTGTGCATCTTCTTCTAAGGACCTCACCAATTGATCTTTTTTCTCACAATCTATAGCTTTCTAAGGTAAAGAACCACTCCTACTTTATTTCCTTGGGTTCAAAGGAGTCAAGGAGACTCAAGTAACATGCATGCATCTTACACTTGATTCACCATCTGCATGTCTTTGCATGTAATAGGATTTGCTTTTATTGAAGTTTTTTCCACCATCAAACCAAAGGAGAGGCTAGTTTTAGGTAAAACACTGATATAAGGCAAGTATAAAAGTATAAATTACCACATGCATGCCTAGCTTTGTTGATTCTTGGTGTGATTACTCCAAATTCAAGTCTATAGCTCATCTCCCCTTAATTAAGTACACATATATGTTGAATTAGGTGTAATGAGTATAACCATGTAATATTAATGATATGTAGGCATGTAAAACCTAAGATGATAATTTGAAGTAAAAGAAATCTCATTGGAACCCAATTTGTAGAGTTTTGCACGTGAACTCATACTTCAGAACCTATCTCTAAGAATTTTGAAGCTTACGGTGAAGCCCACAGCTAACCCGTAAGTATCTACTGCTCAGAATCTAAATAGCTCAAAAACCCTTATTTGAACTACGGTTAACCCTCGGCTAAGCCATGAAATCAACTACAGCTAAACCGTAACCCTCCCGTGACTAAGCCGTAATCTATTCTATGGATGAACTTTTGAGAGAGCCCCAAAACCGGCGCACCTACAGCTAAGCCGTAGATTGTGCTGCGGCTAAGCTGTATCCTAGCCGTAGGCTTTATACGGCTAAGCCTTAGGCCATTATATGGTTAAGCTGTAAATGCGCATGGAATCAATAAGTGAATCTGAGCCACTCGGCTAAGCGGTAACACATACACGGCTAAGCCGTAGGAACACTGTGAACTTAGGACATTAAGGATTTCCAATGACTTTGTGGGGCTTTAGATATGGCACTATTTCTCCAATTAAATTAACCCAATGTTGATCAATTGATAAGGAGGATGAGTGTAGAGCTATCACTTATCCCCTTCGATTTTTCGGTTGAATTTTCGATGTCACATCATGGGTATTGGCATAAGAAGAGGTGTCCTTATATATATAATGTAACGCCAAGATTTGGTAACACAATAATACCGGATATTTTATGAATGCATCGTGTTGAATGCCCTCGCGATCACGGATTATCTAGCATAGGGTTGGTTAGTAAATTTTCTTGATACCTTCTCGATTGAAATGCATTCATATTGTTAAGAAACCTTTACTTTACTATGATATAGTTCTGTACTCATTCTTCTTAGCGAACTTTGAGGCAATCGGTCCGGAGCTTCTATTGAGTGTGTGTCTGTGAACCGAAATGAGTGTAGCTAAGGTGGAGAGGGTTCCAGCTCTATTAGCTCAATTAAGTATGCATTAAGTTGATTATCAGAGATTTGTTATTTCCGATTTCTATGATTGAATATGATTTCAAGACTGAAACTCTTTCATGTATAATATGATAGGTATGAATGAATATGTATGAATATAAGACAATCACTATGATTGATCATAAGTATGAAAGATATAAATTCGAGTCAATCTTGATACGTTGAGTCAGCACCACTTAGCTTATACCCTTATTAGGTTCGATGGGACCAATTTAGGTATCCCTTATGTCACTGCTGCGGTAGTTTATGGAGGAGTTGTCCGTGCTCATCGGGAAGTTAGACTAATCCTTTAACATAATTCCCATATGTATGTTATACGCTCTCTTTAGATGTTATGCTATCTTCAGGAAGAATATAGTTACATGGATGCCAACTAATATGTTTTAATATACTGTTTATAGTTCGTTATTCATGCTTAATTCATGCACAATCTGCCTAGTTTTCTGTTATTGCTTTCTTTTAATCAATATGTACTTTAATTCATTTGATACATCATGATGGTCTTATATATCTTTATACTTACTTAACTTTAGTGTTAACGGTGCTACCCTTGGTGTTACAGGTACCGAACCCAACACTAGTACGGCAAACAACCTCCCCCCCAAACCCCCCCCCCCCCCCCCCCCCCCCACCCCGACAGGAACCTCATTGGAGCCTCGGGGAGTAGATGAGTGAAAAAAAAAACGACATCTTCCATTAGTCGTCCTACGAAAAGCGACAATGGGTTTTTTATTGGGTTGTTTTAGCGTAGATACATTTGGACTATGATTATTCTTGTACCTAGAAATTTGATAGACACATATAATTTTGGATCTTGTATATGTTTGAATAATTGTTGTTATGTAAATGTGGATGGTTAAGTACAGACTTCAGATTTATTTATAAAATGGATGATATTTTTTTATTATTGCTTATGATCATTACAGGTGTATTACACAGGCTTCCGCTTATCGTTGAACGTAATTTATGTGTTGGAGAGACTTCTCTATATGTTCTTATAGAATCTCCCTTATAGTGATTCGTGTGTGTTTTCACATGCACAAATTGTTACGAGATTACGTATGTATATCCCGTAGGGCTCATTCTAATCCATAAATTCCCGAGATCAAGGCGTAACAACAATTGACTTATTTAATTTTAATTTGATTCAGAGGTCATTCATTTTAAGGTTGTGTATATTATTAGTACATGAAATTAAGAATATTTTTAAGATTATAACAAATATGAGGACCTAATTTGTAAAAAAAATTAAAAATATATCTATATTTTAATTTTTGTTAACAAATAAACGACTATAGGGTGAGAGATGGATACATACTAATATTCTCCTATATATATGTATATATTACAAATAGGAGTTTATGCTTTTGCTTTGTATAGGGTCTTTTTTTTTAGGATTTTATTAAAAAAAATTCTCCTAGAGTAACTTCATACCAAAAAGGACTTCAAAGATTTGATATCACCACAGTAATCTGAAGGGTCTTTTTTGTTTAAATTTTTGGAATCTGAGTTCGGCAGGAATATCCCCATTCTCAATTTTTTTTTTCTTCTTCCTCTTCCTCCTTTTTCCGCTCCTATTTCTTTTGAAAAGTTCTAGCAAGTTTGGCTTATCTGACACGAATGGAGATATATTTGCTCACCCACTTACATAAGTGAGAATATCCCAGCCCACTCTCTTTTTTTTCCTTCCTCTTCCTTCCTTTTCCACTTGTTTTATCTCTGGATTTAGGTTATTTGACATGAGCAAAGATAGCCCCATTCGTTCCTTCTTTTTTCTCCTATTTCTTCCTCCTCCTTCCTCTAACCCCAATATAGACCTTAAAGATAAAAACTAGAGGATTACTAAATTAAAGCACCATTCCCAAAAGCCCTAAGTAGAGAGAGAAGAAGGTGAAAGTGATCTCTACAAAGAGGATGTAGAGATCTGTAACTTTGAAGGTTGGAGAAATGAGAGAGTGGAGATAGATGATGATGATGGGTTCTTATGAGTTTAAGAGGAAGGGGGAGAGGAAAATGAGACAAATAAAGAATCATATTAGTTGGTTAGTGAGGGAGGAGGGGATTTGGGTTTGGATTTAATGGGTTTAATGAGTAAGTATTGTAAATTGGAATTAGGTCGTTGGGTTTATATTTGAGCTTGAGTTGAAGTTGGAGGAAGAAGAAGAAAAAAAATCATTGTAGGAGGAAAGAAGAAAAAGAAAAAGAAAAAAAAAACAAGTGGAGATATCCCATCTCATGTACATAGGTCAGCGAGGATATCCCCGCCGAAGTCAGCTTCTAAAAAATTAAACCAGAAAGGAACCATAGGGCTAATAATGTTGAATCATATCTTTAGGATCTTTTTTTTGTATAAAGTGACTTAAGAGGATTTTTTCAGTAAAATCTTCTTTTTTTTTTTACATATGTATGCTTATTTTTGACAAGACCCTAAAAGTTTTCTTTAGCTTGTGTATTTACTTAGATTTTCATAACTAACATTGTATAAAAGTTAATTAGACCCTTTTCTTCTATTTTTGACCAATTTACTTTAAGAAGATCATTTCTCTCTTCAATCAAAAGATAAAAAATATAAGTTTGCCTCTTAAAAATTAATATTTCTTTATAGTTTTTACTAATACGAGCTTAGGCTTTTGTTTTTTATTGTTTCTTTTTTACAAATACCTACATATATTTTTGACATGACTTTAAAGGACCCATTTGGTTTGTATAATTACTAACATCTTCCGTAACTAGCAAAAAAATTGGATAAAAGTTAATTAAGCCCCCTTTTTCTATTTTTTAACAATTTACTTTAAGAAGATAACTTCTCCCTTAAATCAAGAGTTAAAGTATAAGTTTGGCTCTTGAAAATTATTATTTATATATTACACCATTAGCGACTTAGTGCTCAACTACTTTAAATATCACTATATCTTAGATTGTATGCCTGTTAAATAATTCAGTTTTCACATTTTCATCAATTTTCTATTTTTCTATATTTTGATTTTTTTTATTTTTCAGACATATTTTAAGACCAGCACATTCCTACTAGTCCGGTATGAGTGGCACAGACCAGCACAGGCGGCACCGAGTCATCCTCGTCTTGATCGAAACGAAGACCGAAACTAGAATTTAAACTCGTGGCTGCCTTCCAACGTGTGTGGGTTTTCTTCCTGCGTATGCATGCTTCTTTTCCACTTAGAATGGGCTGCCTTCCCGACGTCACAGGCCCTTTGGTTGGGGTAAAAAAAATGAGAGAGAGAAGGTTGGAATAAAAGGTTTTTCATTTGAAATAAAGAGAGAGGGAAGATTAGAATAGAAGGTTTTTGCATTTGACATGAAAAGAGAGAGAGAGAGAGAGATTAGGATAGGATTTGAAATAATGGATAGGGTCTGAGAGAGATTAGAATTAGATTTGATGGATGCTCCTCCGTGACAAACAAGTTATAGGGTTTGAGAGTTGGGCGGTTGTTGTTGTGTGTGAGAGAGAGTGAGGGAAAGAGCACTCATATAGTTTGTCTTGGCTAGGTTAGGAGAAGTGCTTTAAACTTAAGAACCCAATGGACCAATTTCTGAGCACGTGTGTGATAAGAAGGTGCCAAGATCATGTAACCATGAGCACATTGGCAAACACTCTTGCATGTCTCTAAGACGATGCAATGAGGTTCTTGGCCCATATTTGAGCTCGTATTTTTTTTTTTTTTTTGTTTTTTGGTAAACCTTGAGCTTGTATTTCTAAAGACATATTGTGCCTAGATATGCTCAACTCAGCCCTACCCAGAGCCCATGAACACCCCTAAAATGTACGAAAATTTTCAAATTTTCCTCAACTACTTGTAGGCTATTTCTAAGCCTAATAAACATGAATACCCATAATTGGGAAATATTTTGGTGGCCTACAACGTAAATTTCTAAACTTGTACATTACACCTCTTTCACTCCCCCAACCCCAACCCCCCCTCCCTCTCCTAGAATTGTCCTTTTTAGCATAAAAAAACATTTTTGTAAATACCACCCCAAGGTTTATTGGATTTATAAATATGCCCATGTGGTTATAGTATTTGTAAATAGGCCCCCTGCTTTTCCATTTTATTATTTGCTAAGTCTCTAGAATAAATATTCTTAACAAAAATGGACAACCATCATGAAGTTTGTGTTTAATTTTTACAAAAATGATAGCTTTACCCCTACACCCATTAAACGAAAAATGAGTATATTATTATGTTATCCCAAGTCTCAATGCCACTCTTTTAATAACTTTCTCATGCATATAAAGTCTAAGCCTCTCTTTTAATAACTTTCTCATGCATATAAAGTCTAATTATGTTTTTTAAAACTTTCATCAATCAAATGTTGGGCCATGCATGGAAGGATGAATTAAAATTCATTATAAATACATGTGTTGATTGTCATCATGATGGATTTAAACTTAATTAAATGGGTCATAGATTGAGAGGATTAGGTTTTTGTAGGCTATGCTCTCTTACTAAATATAACTCTTAATCTCACAAAAGAAAAAAAATACTATGTTTTTAAAATTATGTATATATATAGATGAACGAGATAGGCAAAAGTTTCATTTCACTATGGAAAATTATAATGGTTGAAAGTGTTAAATACAATTGAATACAATAATACGTGTTGAAAACTGATTTTAAGGACACAAAAGGTATTAAAATGAAAACATAGGGTTATATTTACAAATACTATAACCATAGGGGCTTATTTATAAATCCTAAAACCTTAGGGGGTTATTTACAAAAAAAACTCAGAAAAAAAGCCTCCCAAATTCTCAAGGTAAATAAAAGGCTTCTGTGGCATTTCCCTTAAGAAAATTATGGCCTCGGAGTGTAGCTCTTCTAAGCTCATTCTCCTCTCTTGTCATAGATATAAATAATATGAGCAAAAGATAATATGAGGGAATTAGTTTGTTAGAATGTTCGACAGCTATTATTGTATTCAATTGGCTTGTCTTACATGTAATCGCTCAATATGTTGGAAAGTACCACCAGGATATCCTACATGTTATGAATTTCCAATTTACATGGACAGGCTCATATGTTATCCATTATCATATGTGATATCTTTTTTGGGTTTGTAAGGATTTTTTTCATTGGCTAATTTTGGGCAAATCTTTGGGTCCATTAAGTCTTATTTTATATTTTTTTTAGTATGGACTGTGTTTCCCATCGCCAGAAGAGTTGAAGTGAAAGAAATTAGAAGATTTGGTTGGGCATTCAAGCGGCCACACGTACACACTCAAGCAGGATTGTCACAAAAACACACATATTCAAGCTGAATGTCTGCATGTTCAAGCCAACGTAACCGGAATTGCCCTGAATTAAAAATAACTAGATGTTTTCAATACGTACTTGAGTGCATGGCAAATAGAAACCTACTTTCCTGATTCGAAATTATTTACTGTTTGTATCAAAACTACTAGTTCCTATTCTACAAGGACTATTCCTTTATAGCACGAATTGTGGGTTATTTAAAGGGTTCTCTCAACCCTAAAGTATAGATCTCATTATTCTAAGTGGAAATTACACATTAAATATCACCTTTTTCTCTAGAGCTTCCATTGGAGAGATTATACTGAAGCTTTGTTCTAGAGAGTTGTTGTTTTTACATCTCTTGTTGAAGAACATCTTCTTTCAAAGAAGATTAAGGAATCAAGTACATCTTGAATCTAGTGTAGTAGATGGTAAGGAGTCATTGAAGTATGATGCTGTGCATAGAGAATTATAGTCCTTAGGTTACACGAAAATTGGATAAAGTTTGTAAGTATATCTCTTGTAAATGTGTGATTCACAGTGATTGATTGTTAGTTCAGTTTGGACTCGTAGTTTTTTCCGGTTTGAGTTTTCCACATTAATAGTGTGCCTCTTGCTTGTGTGATTGATTGATTGTTTTGTAAGTTCATTTATTCTTTCCCTACATTTTATTTGAACTGCAATCTAGAAATCCAAATCTAAATCGATCCTTCGGGGTTCTCATAAACATCCCATATCCAGGCAAGTTCAAGTGAAAGGTAAAGAACTTTACATGATGTTGTGTAATCAAGTAGCCTAAAGATCTAGCAAAATGAACTAAAAGAAACACCAGATTCCTTTAAATATAGCCAATTCTTCTATCAAACCGATATAAATCCAAATGAGCATTGAAGGAATGATGGAGGAGTCTCTCAAGTTGTTAACCAATACACCCAAAATACTTAGGTAGGAGTTTTTCAAGTTGCTAACCAATACACCCAAAATGCCTTAACATTAAAGGTGCAGCAAATTAATTACTTAACACCTCCCCTTAGGTCAACTAGACTTGAATCACACACCTACCTACAACAATGCATGGGACCTCTTTGCCCTGCGCACATGCCTTTGTACATAAAATGCGGCATGTGGCCTTTTTTTTATTGGCTTGCATAGATTCGAAGCGAAACCTGTTGAATCTGATACTATCTCTAGTTGTCGGTGGAGGATCAGGGGGAGGACCATCCGCAGTGGGAGGTTTCTCCTGACGGTGGTATACAAAAGCAGGATGAAACCGAGTAACAGAGGTTTGATCCGAAAAACCTGGTAAGAGAGCTGGGGAAGAGGGATCAGGACTGTCCATGTGAGTGGGGAAGAAATATTGATTTTCAAAGAAAATAACATTCCGAGAAACCCTGATACGACGACCAATGGGATCATAACAAACAAAACCTTTTTGATTAGTGGCATAACCCAAAAAAGCACACCTGCGAGATTGTGCTGTTAGTTTCGTTCTTTCTGTGGGAGGTAAATGAACAAAGCAAACACAGCCAAAGGTATGTAAGTGATCAAACACAGGATGATGACCAAACAATTTAAAATGAGGCGTTAAATGAGCGATGGTATGTGATGGAAGGCGGTTTATGAGATAGACAGCTGTGGTGAGAGCTTCAGTCCAAAAACGAGGGGGAACGGATGCTTCAATCAGAAGAGTTCTAGTGACAGCAAGAAGATGTCTGTTTTTCCGTTCCGCGACTCCATTTTGTTGTGGAGTATATGGACAGGTACGTTGGGAAATGATTCCATTATTGTTTAAAAATGATTGAAAATCCTTGGAAACATACTCCCCCCCTGAGTCTGAGCGCAAAGTTTTAATGCATTTAGAGAATTGGTTTTTAACATATTGAACAAAAAATTTAAACGCATTAAGAACATCAGACTTTGAATGTAATAAATAAATCCAAGTAAATCTGCTGTAGTCATCAATGAATGTTACAAAGTACTTGAAATGACTATGTGAAATGGTCGGAGCAATGCCCCAAACATCACTGTGAATTAAGTCAAAACATGTAGTGCTCCGTGTGTTAGAAGTTGGAAAGGGTAAAGTCTGACTCTTCCCTAATTTACAAGCATCACAGTCAAAAGAAGCAGAATCAACAGGTTTATTTATTAATCCAGATTGAAATAAAGTAGACATTGTAGAAGCAGTCGGATGACCTAGTCTATTATGCCACAACCGAGAATTATTCTTAAGAAAAAAACAAAATAACTGATGTAAAGTTTTATCAGGAATAAATGAAGACACTGGTAAGGAAAAAAGTCTTCCACGCTTAGGCCCCCTCGCGATCACTTCCCCCGACTCCCGGTCCTGCACAACACAACCAGAAGGAGAAAACAAAACATTGCAGTTATTTTCAACAAGTTGACCCACAGAAACCAAATTGGTAGCAAGATGAGGAGAAACTAAAACATTGGTTAATGGTAAGGGGCTAGGGATATCACCAACAGAGGTGATAGGAAGATGATCTCCATTGGCAGCTTGGACAGTAAGAGGACCAGTGTAAGGAACAACATTGTGTAATTTTAGGGCTGAAGTGGTCATATGGTTACTTGCACCAGAATCTAAGTACCAGGTATTGGAAAGAGAGGAAGCACTACCTGCGATGTGCATGGAAGCTAAGGCATTGATGATCATTTGGTTTACCATCTCAGGGGTGAGAGGAGTTGGTGACGTAGATTGGGATGAAGAATCAGACTGCAGAGAACCACTGAAGTCAGGTGAAGCATATGGTGGAGTAGTCACAGTGTAAGCACTAGGAGCTGACTGCACGCTGTAAGTACCAGGGGCTGGCTGCACATAGTTGCGGGAAAGAGAAGTGCGATTCTTCTTCCGGCACTCTTCAAGAACATGACCAGTGGCCTTACAATATCGGCAGATTTTTGCCTTACATTGATTTGCATAGTGACCATATTTCTTGCAGGTATGGCACTGAACTTTACTGATGTCCCTAGAAGGTGGTCTAGTTGTAGCAACATATGCAAGGGGAGTCTCAACAGATCTCTGTTGTTCCAGTGTAGTTTGAGTGACCCGACGTTGTTCTTCCCGTAGAAGTTCCTGAAGACAATCATCCAAGCTAGGAAGAGAAGCCCTGCTCATTAAGTTAGATCGAACTGTCTCAAACTCGAGACGAAGTTTCATAAGAAACTGATCCCGATGACTACATTGCTGTAATGGAAGTAATTCCTGGAGAAGAGCTGCAGATACCGAGGCAAACTTAATCGCATCATATTCGGACCACAGTCTGCGGAAGCCATTATAATACTCCTGAATAGACTGGGTGCCTTGAGTAAATTGCGAGATTTCAAGCTCTAATTGAAACTGGCGAGCAGCATTGCCCTGTTGGTAAATTTTCTGAAGATACTCCCACATTGCACGGGCAGTGTGGCAGGGTTTGAGGTTGAGAATAAAATGTGACTCAACAGAGCCCAGCAACCAGGTCTTGATTTTAGCATCCTTTGTTTTCCAAGCTAAAATTTTCTTATCATCTTCTGCAGGTTGAGGTTCAGATCCATCAATGTGTCCCCAGAGTTCTTTTCCTTCCAAATAAATTTGAAATTGGAAGGCCCAGGAGGTATAATTTGTACCATCAAAGCGAATCAGGGCAATCTCATGTTTGTCCATGACTAAAGAGAAGGAAGAAACCCGCACAAAGCAGTCCGGAAAGGATATTGGCAAAACAATATCTTTTGGATGGCCGAGATGAAAAGAAATGGACAAAACAGAATTTCTACAATAAAGGGTAGATGGCCTACCTCAGATGATCCATAAATGGTGAGAAAATCTTCAAAAAAATGTAGAAATCCAGACGACCAAGATGGGCTGGTCCAGCTGAATGGCGATGATGATCGCAGGTGGGCCACTTCAGATCTGAGAGGAACAGGGATGATCAAGGCTTCCAGATCTTGGAAGATGACTCTGATGATCAATAAATCAGAAAAAAATTCTTCATAAATCCTGGAAGCTTCAGGCGACCAAGATGGTAGGATGCCGCTAATGAGTTGGTGAGAATCACAGGTGGGCCACGTCGGATCTGAGATGATCAGGATGATCTGGCTGAAGAGAATGATCACAGATGATCATATACTGGCTTCCAATGTTTGGAAGATGATGTAGGAGAAGATCACAGATGATCGGGCTCTGATACCATGATATTTAGAGAGAGATGAAATACAGAACATAAGAGGGATGAATGTCGTGCCTCCTTTGAGGATCGACTGTTCTTATATAAGGGTTCAATTCCCTAATTACAATCAATTACAAATCTTAGATCCTAAATTGAAGCCACAAATTAAGTCCCTAATTACAATCAATTACAAATCTTAGATCCTAAATTGAAGCCACAAATTAAGCCCCTAATTACAATCAATTACAAATCTTAGATCCTAAACTAAAGCCACAAATTAAGTAACAAAAAAGGTACAATAAATGAGCCTAATGGACTTGGGCTTGCTTGACATTAAATGAGCCTAATGGACTTGGGCTTGCGTGACAGTTAATGAATACATCCAAAATACCTACGCATTAAAGGTGTGACAAACTAACTACTTAACACTTAACAAAGTAAGCAAAGATTTACACAGAGCTTGAGTTCCCGAAATCCTCTTATATGTAAGTTTTTTTTTTCCTTTGTTGCATGTAAAGGACAAAAACAATTGTGCAATTTCTCAATGAAATGTCCCATGTGACTTCAATGTCAATTTTGCATCATGTTTTGTCTGTTCCTTTTTCCCTATATGTTTTATGTGTTTGCAGCACAAAAATGTAGTAAACTGGGGCTTGCGGAAATTGGAGTGCTTTAAAATTGCAAGGGAAAGGTCTACTTATGTTCACGAAGAGTGTGGAAATTTGTGACTTTAATAAAGCGGAGGTGTTAGCTATTTTGGAAGCTCTTAGATTGTTTTATAAAAATTATATTGGTTTCTTATTTTAAAAAGTGATTCTTCTAATGCAATCATGTGAGCCTCAAACAGGAAAGTGCTCTCTTGGAAGTTTCAATCCCATTTTAATGAAATTAGGAAGTTATCTACTAACGTTAATGTTTCCGTCCAACACAAAGTTAGATCAACCAATTTTTTAGCAAATGGGTTCACCACGAAAGGGGTTGAAAGATCATCTCCTTGGGTGGGTGCGATTATATAATTGGACTTGAGTGAGATTTAATGCTCTTATACCCTATCCTTTCTCCTTACTTTTTACTTCTTTTCTAGCATTGTATCTCTATGTTTGTATTTCACCCCCTCCCCTTTTATTAAATTCATTCTTACCATTCAAAAAAATAAAAAGAAATGTAGAGATTATGCGGATCAAAAACATAATCCCACGTAAACT
Organism: Sextonia rubra; assembly: GCA_037013555.1. Classification (NCBI taxonomy): domain Eukaryota; kingdom Viridiplantae; phylum Streptophyta; class Magnoliopsida; order Laurales; family Lauraceae; genus Sextonia; species Sextonia rubra. The sequence goes on along the minus strand of JASUAD010000018.1, from coordinate 48,560,902 downwards.
TGTAAAATATCCCGAGTGAAAAAAGTTTCCTCTTTCTTGTAAATCCTTTTGCATGCTTAGTACTTTGATTGCACCTTTAACAATTGAAATGCTTTAATCAGGGATTAAGCTTGAATGGATCTCCTTCAAGATTACTGGTGCACCCAAGCACAATGCATCACTTCTTCAAGTGTCTCAAATCAAATAGTAGTAGAGAACTTGCTGGTGGCTTTTAGCATCTTCCAGGACTAAAAACGATGATCACATCATATTGTTGATTAGTTCTAACATAATACTAATTTAAAGTGATCAATATAATGCATTATTTTATTTTTAACACAACAATTACAGTCTTGAGTCTTGACTTTTTGACCTGCGTGAGCAGTGACTCGTTCTGACTAGATCGGAGATGTTTCTAAACCCAACTGTGAACTCAGGTTGAGTTTAGTAACTTCGACTGAGTTCATCTCCGATTGCACGTAAGTAACACTCACTCGACGCCAAGATCTGCCCCGTTGAGTTCGCTCGGTCTAGTTCTTTTTTTTTTTCTTTTTCTTTTTTTTTTTTTTTGTACCTAAGAGGCTGGACCCTGCCCTCGAGTGAGCTAATGGAGCCCTTAAGGCTAAGTAAGTAAACCTTAGATAAGGTGAGAGAGCTCAAAGGTAAAGAAAGGTGGCATGCTTAGATTCTAACTTTGTGCATAAAAGTATTTAAGAACTGGCCCTCGTACCATTCAAGTTATGATCCAATTTCAATTCCGTTTAGGGGGTGTTTAGGTACAAGCAGAATAAATATATATAAATTTATGGGGTCTTTGCTAACAAAATTTTTTAATAGATTATGTGATATTGTTTGTTACATTATAATAGAATCTGCCTACCTAAAAAATTAAGTGTTTGGCTAACTTAAAATGTATTCTACAATATATGACTTTCTACTAAAAATTGCAATATTTCATTCTTCTCTACATCCCTGTAAGAGCAAATATATAGGAAATGAATCTTTCAAAATACTACCAAACATCATCACTTATAATATGATATAATTTTGTTCCACAATAATAAAATCTTACAATACCTAATTTTATTAATATTATATGCTGTGTTTATCCAACTAATATCAATATATTATAATACTTCATTACTTTTTGTGTTTGGCAGCTTTTGTAGATTTTAACAGATTTATACTTTTAGTGTATGGAAATTCTAGAATATTTCTACATATTCTAAAATAATGCAATATCCACTAATTTAAAAAAAAAACTCTATATTGTATTCTACAATATTCACCCCTCCCCTAAATAAAGCAATATCCACTATTTATAAAGAAACCTCATTTGTAACTTATAATCTATACTTTCCAAACAGTGTAAAATAAAACAAAAATATTTTTCTCTACTATACAAAATCATTTTAAAATTTTCAATCATCTTTGGTTTCCAAACACCGCCCTAGTTATAAAACAAAGATGTGATGATGTCTTATTACATAGCGTGGAATGTTCAATGAAAATACATGTCCATTTTCTCCATGCGCAAAGAAAATAGTGTCCAGCAAAAAGGTGAGCTAGATTTCCAGGTCCATCAAGAGGAGCTAAATTTCAAGAATGCCCTTTGATTTAAAAACAAATAATGGACATTGTCTCCATTTTTTTTTATTTTTTGCCCTCCCCATGATTAGTGTTGAATGCTACTAACTAACCTTTAAATTAAAGAGTTTTTTTTGTATATATATACTTTCCAAAGGTTCATAGAATTTTTAAAGAAGGCCCTCTATTTTCAATATTGCATAAATTCTCTTATCTTTTCATTTTAATACCTTCTATGTCCCCAATATCACCAGTCATAATGAGAAAGGGTGACCACCAAAAGATTTGTGTTGATTTTTTATGAAAATAACAACTTTGCCTTTAATTCACTAAATAAAGATAAGGATGTCATTATTTATAAAAATACCTTTATTTTATCATAAGTCCCCATATACTCTCTCAAGCTCTCCCATGTTCATCATAAAGGTTAATTATATATTTGAAACTCAATCTCATCAATCTGTTAGAGGGTGGTGCATGAATTGTGTCAATTCTAGCCAATTATAAGTACAAGGTGTTGATTACCATTATGATTGATTTAAATTTAATGAAATGACACCCATATTAACAAAAAAACAGATTTATGTAGGGCTACACTCTCACACCAAATGTATTATAATAATTGTTTTAATGTTACAAGCTTAAATAAATAACCGAAGCTTTGAAATTACAAATATATGGATAAAGAGATGGCAAAAGTATCATTTTAGTCTAAAAACTTATAATGGCTATAAGGCTACTAAGTTTGAGGTAATAAAGGTATTAAAATTAAAAGGAACATGGGTATATACAAATATTGAAACTATAGAAGCTTATTTACAAATACCAAAAACCTTAGAGGGGTATATACAAAAAAGTCAAAATTAAGATAGTAGTAGGGAGAGGGATATGACCCTTTAATGGATATTCTGCCTTGGGAATAATACTTTAATCCATGTACGTCGGTCCCACAGTCCTAGGGTTCAATCACCGAGCATTGGCCCCATACGTACAATATACAAGAAGCTAAATTCAATTCTAAAGCTAAAAACCCATTAGTGTCTCTATTTAATAAGGGTGACAGTGATATTTGTTAGTTATGGCCCTTGGGGCCCAATCAGCAGGTGTTTTAACTCAAACATTAAATGGTAATTCACTTAGGAGAGACTAGTTTTTGCCTCTATTTTTCTTAATGCGTTTTGAAATAGAGGTTTAGTGGTTTTTTATTTTTATTTTTGAAAGAACTATCATTAAATCATGAATCAATAATGACTTCAAAAAATCCAAGATCAAGAATGATAATATTATTCAACCCAATCTGTTTTTCTTTTTATTGTGGAGCTGTAAATGTCAATCTGAGCCATTACATATCTTAAGAATCTTATACACAGCCAACACACCAATTTCAGCCGCTGATCTTTAACAGATCTTAAAATACTTGTTAAAAAATGTGATCCATTAGTTTTAAATATCAAAACTTTGTAGCCCATAAGATCAAGATCTGAACGGTTGAAACTCTTTATAAGGGTAAAATTGGCTAGCAGTTCAGTTCAAGTTTCATCCATTAATTCATTTTGGATGTGAAGTAATCTTTAAAAATATGTTACAATTATTGTATTGATATGTCGAGCAGCTGGGTTCTGACATGGTAATACCCAATCTATTTTTGTATTTCTTGTTTTAAGTGTGGGCCACTGATGCAGGATCTAAACCGGTGGATATCTTAACAGGTTCAGATATGGCTATGGTGTTAAATTTGAAACATTGATCTATCATAAAACTTAAGATTTTTGTGAAAAATGGAAAGCATTAGATCTATATTGATGGACTCCTGTGGGCCTCCAAATCACGATCCAGGCTGTTTATCCTCTTCAAAAGGATGACAGAAACTAAAGAATGGAATTTCTTCCTTTGATTCATCATGGATCTTCAAAATTTTATGAAAAAACTATGACCCATTGGATTTAAAAAAATCTATTTCTAGCTAGCCTTTTCTCATACCAAAGGGTCTATTTTTTGAATATCTATTTTATGCAAATCTATTCTATTCTATGTAGATCTATTTCAAATAGATAAAATTTGCCAAACAAGGCCTTAGATTCCTCCCAAATCTGAATGAATTCATAATCAAACTAGACTGCTGGATGGGTTCAATGACCGAGATGGACTATGGTTTACAGTCTAGAACACTTAGACCAGGAACTTATGTGGGACTCAGAACTCTGGCATCCCATAGCCCTTGTTAGCCGAGGTTCTTATCGGACTTGGCCTTGGAAATTTTTTCTTGGGCATGAACTCCTCGAGATCCCATTTATTTGGATGGAATTGAATATATAGGAAGTCACAGTTGGAAAGATATAAAGTAGGAGTGCAGATTGAACCTTGACTTCTCTGTTAAATGAAGGGATTTAATCTTATGGGAACAGTTCTCACAAATTCTGTGAGAAGTGTTATCTGGACCCTCCATTTAAAATCTAACGGTCAGTTGGGCTGTATATAAGCCAAAAATTCTCATTGCCCGCCCAGAGTTTTCAAATTTCAACTCCCTCCTTCAGAAACGAGGTCAGCACCAAACAACCCAACCCTTCCATCTCCCTCCTTCAGAAAACGAAATCAGCCCCAAACGAGAGAAGCTCTTCGTCTTCCCTCAATCTCTTTTGCTTTCATATTCCCTCCACACCAGATGACCAATTCATGAACCCAGCCCTACGATTCTCTCTCATTCTCGTCTCTGCCCAACAACCAGATGACCAGAGATCTCGTGCTCGCCTCTGCTCAAGGACCAGACCCTAGGCACAAACCTAGCCCTTGGGTTCTCTCGTCTCGCCTCTGCAGAGCCACCAGACGACCAGACCCTAGTTTTCCTTAACCTCTCTCACTATTGTCTCTCCTCTGCCTCAATCTCTCTCACTATTGTCTCCTCTACACCGGATGAACTTAGGCGCTTGCCATCAGAAGATCCCCTTCTCAACTTCTACCATTGCTGCTCTCTCCCCACCTTGCTGCCCAACAATGAGCAAGGTAACCCAGAGGTCAGCCTTGTTGTGCTCTCTCTGCCCTGTTTCTTGAAATTTCTTTAATCTAGGGAGGGGTCGGCTATTGTTCTTTTATCCTAGATTTTGAAAATACACTCCTTCAATGATGAGCTTTCTAAGTTTAAAGGCATATATCCATCTTAGTATCATCTGTAGCTAAAGCTCATCTTAGAATCCTCTAACAAAGCTGTTAGCTCTCACAAGGCAAGGGGGTTCTCACACACCCGCCCGACCACTAGCTCAAATATCATTGTTTTGGTGACCTGGGTTCAAAACCCATTACAGAACCACAGAAGGGAATGGTCTTATCATTGCACATGCCAAAGTGCCACAAAGAGAAAAGACCTCACACTAATCAATATGATATTCCTTCCAACATTAACGCTAGTTTTGAAAATGAAAAACCAAAAAAGAAGTAGCTGAAATATGAACTCATTAAACGTATTTCTGCCGGAAAATGAAAATGGTTTTAAAATAGAATGCTTTTTCATTGATCTTAAAGGCACGTTTACAATGTTTGTGGAAAGAGAGATCCAACCCAAGAGGGTTTTTGCATTTAGATGAGCTGCAGACCGTAGAGCTCAGACCATATTAGATAGTGCAACTGCAGAAAATTAGGTGCTACTACTTTAGGATTTTGAAGTTACAATCACTTGAGCGCTATGCTTGTACAGGATGTCTTCCATCATTTACTAGACTACAAATGTTAGCTATATGAATCTCAATTTTGGCTTTGTTTTGCAAGATGTCTTCTTCCAATTCCTATTCCTTTGAATAGGTGCCAAAATTCTCTTGTCAAGTCTAATCCAAATAGAAAGTTTTGGAGATGTCCTAAATGGAAAGTAAGTTTTATATATTCTTATATTTAATGCCAATGCTTTAATTTCCTGATTAAATGTTATTTGAATGAATTTCGTTCTTTTTGTAGGAAGAAAAAGGTTGCGATAAATTTATGTGGAAAGATGAAGCAAAGAATGAAAAGAATTTAGCAACACTTATCGAAGACATTAATAATACACTTGACAAGCCTAATCAAAATTTTTGGATAGTGGTTGAAGAGATAAAGGTTGCATCTGAAGGAAAAATCTAATAAACTAAATTATGTAGTCAATATTTTCTGTTGTCTTATTTGTGTAATATGCATCATGAAAGTAGGATGTTAAACTGTATGCCTTTGAGGACCGATGGAATCCAATTCCAAAAAGTGCTATGTATATTTTGATCACGTGTGAATGAATGGGGGCGTCTTTGAATGTGTGATTACTTCATGTTGATCATTTCCTATGCAAATCAATTCACATGCATGCACGCATATCTGATACCATTAACAGATTTAGAATTTGTGATTTTAAGAATCTTGGATGGTCCTGTGAGAATGAATGGGCGTCTTTGGACCTTGCTCAAGCAATAGAATCTTCCATAGGCAATTTGAACCGTTCACACTTCACCATTTGGACCTTGCTCAAGCAATAGAATCTTAAAAACAAGTTGTACAGAAACCTCATTCCTGATGCACAACCAAGGGTCAACAAGAAACGGTGTTAGTTTGAAATATAGGACACTTATGGGATGCCCAATGTTAAAATTTCATGCTTCACATGGAACTTTCAGGTTAAAAGAACTTAACCATCACTCTTTTCTACCACATTTGTCAAAGAAAACATGATAACTGTTACCGTTGATTTAATTTGATAGATGGATAAAATATGCCAACTGATACCATTGATTTCAACAAAAGATCCAAACATGTGAATTGATAACCACATACACTTAACAATTAGGATCCAAACATTCCAGTTGATACCCGCATACATTTAACAAACAGGATCCAAATACACAGAAGGACTCTTTCAACCAAAAATTCTCTTCATTTTTCATTCAATCTGCATAAAAAAGAAAAACAAGATTGTTCATATTTATTAATATACATGATCCAAACATGCCTTCTCATCCCTTTTCAGGAACCACCCACATTCCAAAAAATTTACATGATGTTTTATTAACATGCCAATTAATAGATAATACATGTTCCAACCACGACCCTGCATATATTTAACAAACATGATCCGAAAAAAAAAAAAGCCCTCAATAATAAAAACTGCTCCATCATGGGCCTTCATGTTCGCTTCATCAAGGATGCATCAAGGACTCTTTCATCTTGGTCTTAGGACTCCTGCATTTGATTGCTGTAGTTTAAACTGATGGTATGAATGTAATCTGCATTAAAAAAATAAGAAAAAAAAATAAATTCAATCAATTTGTAATTCCACAAATCAAGTGACTAAATTGGTGCTGAACAAAAACTTTCATCTAGCTTTGTATTAGTGTGTCATCCTTGGAAGTTGACCTTTTTGATGCCTCACATTCATTTGACTTTTCTAAATCACTTTTATCCTGCAAAACAAAGCCAAAATTGGGATTCATATAACTAACATTTATGATCTAGCAAAACTAACATTTATAGTCTAGCAAATGATGGAAGACATCCTGTACAAGCATAGCGCTCAAGTGATTGTAACTTCAAAATCCTAAAGTAGTAGCACCTAATTTTCTGTAGTTGCACTATCTAATATAGTCTGAGCTCTACGGTCTGCAGCTCATCTAAATGCAAAAACCCTCTTGGGTTGGATCTCTCTTTCCACAAACATTGTAAACGTGCCTTTAAGATCAATGAAAAAGCATTCTATTTTAAAACCATTTTCATTTTCCGCAGAAATACGTTTAATGAGTTCATATTTCAGCTACTTCTTTTTTGGTTTTTCATTTTCAAAACCAGCGTTAATGTTGGAAGGAATATCATATTGATTAGTGTGAGGTCTTTTCTCTTTGTGGCACTTTGGCATGTGCAATGATAAGACCATTCCCTTCTGTGGTTCTGTAATGGGTTTTGAACCCAGGTCACCAAAACAATGATATTTGAGCTAGTGGTCAGGCGGGTGTGTGAGAACCCCCTTGCCTTGTGAGAGTAACAGCTTTGTTAAAGGATTCTAAGATGAGCTTTAGCTACAGATGATACTAAGATGGATATATGCCTTTAAACTTAGAAAGCTCATCATTGAAGGAGTGTATTTTCAAAATCTAGGATAAAAGAACAATAGCCGACCCCTCCCTAGATTAAAGAAATTTCAAGAAACAGGGTAGAGAGAGCACAACAAGGCTGACCTCTAGGTTACCTTGCTCATCGTTGGGCAGCAAGGTGGGGAGAGAGCAGCAATGGTAGAAGTTGAGAAGGGGATCTTCTGATGGCAAGCGCCTAAGTTCATCCGGTGTAGAGGAGACAATAGTGAGAGAGATTGAGGCAGAGGAGAGACAATAGCGAGAGAGGTTAAGGAAAACTAGGGTCTGGTCGTCTGGTGGCTCTACAGAGGCGAGAACGAGAGAACCCAAGGGCTGGGTTTGTGCCTAGGGTCTGGTCCTTGAGCAGAGGCGAGGACGAGATCTCTGGTCATCTGGTTGTTGAGCAGAGACAAGAATGAGAGAGAATCGTAGGGCTGGGTTCATGCATTGGTCATCTGGTGTGGAGGGAATATGAAAGCGAAAGAGATTGAGGGAAGACGAAGAGCTTCTCTCGTTTGGGGCTGATTTCGTTTTCTGAAGGAGGGAGATGAAGGATTGGGTTGTTTGGTGCTGACCTCGTTTCTGAAGGAGGGAGTTGAAATTTGAAAACTCTGGGCGGGCAATGAGAATTTTTGGCTTATATACAGCCCAACTGACCGTTAGATTTGTCGATTTAAATGGAGGGTCCAGATAACACTTCTTACAGAATTTGTGAGAATTGTTCCCATAAATGAATTACAGGTTGTTGGTTGGTATTTATTTCGCATGCAGAAAGTAGTAATCACTACTACCTAAACTTCATGGCCACACATTTTAGTGGAGTAAATCGCCTTCCAAGAGAACAACCCACCCACCTGTTTTCAGCTTGATATACCGTATTACGCTGTTCTCTATCAACTTATAGGTACAATAGATCGCTTAAAATTCCATTGGAGGACAGAGCAGCACACAATCAAATAAACAAACTATTTAATGCTAAAAGCTTAGGATTACAAGTGATATAAACTGCCAAGCCAACAAGCAAAGAGAAACACAAAAGGCCACCAAAAGTTGAGCTTCAAGGCTAAAACCCAAAAAAACAAACAGAAAAACTCCAAACATCACAAACCCGAGGAAGCAAAAGGGAGGAATGCACAGCAACTATGAGCTTGAAGAAGCAGATCCTACAGTCAACAGCCAAGCATCAAAATGTAAAGCAGCAATCACTCTCAATTCTAAAAAAACATGAGGTTAATGGGAAAAACCATAGAAGTGAAAAAGAATGGATAATTGGATACCCATGAGGCTGTAGTTAATTTTAATCTGTCCATAATAGCTGCAACATGGGATGGTTTTCCTTCAAAAGATTGAAGATTCCTCTCCTTACAGATGGCCCACATAACATCCAAGGAGGATCTCCATCACCGTACCTATCACTGAAACCACTGCCAACTACTCCCAATCCTGAAAAAGATCACCAAAAGTTTGGGGGAGGGACCAACTGCAATCACCTAGCCAAGGTACAATCTCCATAACTCTTGAGCTATTTTGTAATTGAGAACTAAGTGGTCAACCAACTCCACATCCTCTTAGCAAATGGAGCAAGCATTAACAATAAATAAATTCCAATAGAAGAAGTTATCCATAGTTAGAAACTCTCCTCTAAGTGCCAACAAAATAATGCTTCCCACCCCTGTCACAGCAAAAGTTAGAAACACCATTTCTCTGTAGCTGTTTTGCAATTGAGAACTAAGTGGTCAGCCAACTCCACATCCTCTAAGCACATGGAGCAAGCATTAAAAATAAATAAATTCCAATAGAAGAAGTTATCCATAGTAAGAAACTCTCCTCTAGGTACCAACCAAAAAATTGCTTCCCACCCCTTTCACAGCAAAAGCTAATTAAATAGTACACAGGAAAGAGCTCCAACAAGACGAGACATAAGCCACAAGAGCTGACTGATGGAATTAGATTTGAAATCTAACCATCCATTGTGTACATGTGGAATATTATAAACCTAAAAATGGCAATGCATACATAATCAGTTTTTCTTTTCTTCTTTTTCTAAAAGGTGACACGATTCGAACCTTCAACCTTGTGTTTATGACACACAGTACCTTCCAACTATTCTACAGGCTCTTGTCAATATCATGCACTTTCGTCAAAAGTAAAACAGGATAATAGAACTAACCTCAGACAAATCCAGGCAATCATTAGCATTCACTGTCAAAAAATCAGAACCATCTTCAGCAGTCTTGGATTTCCCCATCTCACGAAAAGCACGCCACATAACCATTGGTTCCCAGTTCAATCCAGCAAATTTAAGAACATTGTGAACTATCACTGGCTCGCCTTTAATCCAATGCTTCTGGAACTGATCTAGGTCTCCATGCTGAACATCTCTTGCAGTTGGACTGTATAGATGGTTGTCACTGGAATCTTCCCTACAAGCTGCTTTTCTTAAATTCACATTATCAACATCAACAAGGCCTTCATCATTGAAGCAAGAACACAAAGAAGAAATATGAGGCGCCTCAGGATATTTATATTTAGCAGCTACTTCTTTTGCTTTCTCTCCCAATTCTTTCAGCCATTCTTCCGGAAAGATACACTTCAGCTCCAAGTGGGGATTTCCACAGCCACCAATTGCTTCTGGAGGACAACAAATACAGCCATTCATCTCAGCTTTCCATCCTATTGATGCTGGCAGCATATAATCTGTGGACTTTGACTCAGCATGTTCAGTTGAAACTTTCTCTTGTTCATTAGTCTTAGTATTGGTTCCACTGCCATTCATATAACTCTTCTCAATATGAGCAATATTATGGTTAACTGCTTCCCTGCAAACCCCTTGTAAGTGCCCTTCTCGAATCTCCCAACGGAAAGTAAGGCAGAGGTCATATGATCTGTACAGCTGCGATGGAAATCAGCAATAGAAGTTCTCCAGTAGTCACTGCATCAAAACATGAAATGAACAGGACTTCAGGAAATGAAGAACAAGGCCACAAGCATAATGAAGTTGAAAAGAAAATGTACAGCTTCAATAAAGAAAAGGAAACATGAGAGCTCAGGAAGTTGAAGTTTACCAATATAACCACTCATTCTTACGAAGACACGCTTGTGGAAGCTTTATTTTAGACAAGGGTATCCCTACACAAATGAAAAACCTGGTAACCAAGCACTCAGAAGAAAATACTAACAGAATTCAAATTAGATCATACCTTCTCCTTTATTTGTTCCTGACGAAATTGTCTTAAGAACAGAAGAAGTAAGCATGTCAAATACTAGGCATAACTCATTCTGTCAATCTCACTTATTTCCAGAGCTGAATTCTGCATGTGAGCAATGAAATAAGGATATCAAACATCGTGTACAAAAGTAGGGATATATTGGTAGTTTACATAAAAGAAAATGCAATGGATACAACAAAGCGAAACCTTGAGTATACCCATTCGTAAGCATGCCTTCCAATTGCAGTTTCCCCTACTGACTGGGCATTTCTGTGAAATTTCTGCCTCTGATATGCCAGGTTACCTATATTTCATGAATCAGAAAATCATCATCATCATCATCATCAAAGCCTTATCCCAAATAAATGCATTAAAAACTTCCAAATAATAGCAAGAAGAAGTTGTCCTCCAAAATAAAACTCGTCATTCTGATGCTACATTTTGCAAAGTAAAATCTCATCCACTGCAAATTATACGTAAAATATGGAGTTAGTTCACAAGACAAATACAACATTCGTAAAATGTAATTATTAACAGAGATATTGTGCACCTTTAATGATTAAAAAAGGACAGATGGCAGCTAAAAAATGAGCTCAAGTCAAAAAAAATCTGCTAATAAGGCAAGGAAATAATCGGTCCAAAAGTAGTAATTAAAACTTTTAGCCAGAACTTTCTTTTCTGTTACAAGAAGTTCACTAAACAGGTAGTAAAACATTTCACTCCTCCTGATCTGTTCCACAATTCCAGCCGGATTTAGTACCATGATTATTTTATTCTTTTTCCAGGTGAGGAGAATTCCCTTTTTTTGGCAAATGGCTTCCTATGTCTTAATACTGCTTAGGAAAAGATCATATATCTTTTACCAAACACAAAACAGTAGAGAGTCAAATTTGGGAAAGTGAAACACTGATTTTCCCTTCTTTAAAACTATACTTCTCTGAGGTTCTTTTATATTTCTTAAACATACCATTCTGGAAAGTGTATCACATCCCTTCTTTGGCAAGAGAAGGTAAAAACCTACACTCTGCATTATTGCAATCTTTCCCCTTCAAATTACCTCTTTAGATTCTTCTATTATTTTTCTCTATAGCATAAAGTTTGAACAAACACCACATGCAAGTTCATTTCTAACATAAACCTACCTACACAAAACCAATCAAAAGTCTAAATGGTTTTATTGACCTACTTAAAGTGCATAACCAATGTCTACCAAATACTTGAACAGAGTGGTTCTTTCCCTGGTGATCCTTTCTTGTTCTGATTGCTTATTAGAGAAGTAGATACTGATGATATGTCCATAAAAGGACAAACTATGATAGCAGGAGCCCAAACTCTGGTACAAGTTCAGAATCTGAATGTTCACAATAAAGGTATAGGAGGACCTAACTTGCTATTTGGTTTCACTAATCATCATCAATAGAGCCTTCTCTCATGTGGTGATGCTTAGATGACGATGATGATAGAACTTCTCTCTATCTAGGTTGGGTTTTTTTAGCCCACTTTCCTTCACCCAAATTGTTTATGTTTTGAAAATTTTGCCATGATGGGTGGTTTATTTATCCTGCATTGCACTTGATTATAGAGAAGGGGTTTGCTGGTTTTCTGATTTGCAAAATTAAAATTGGTAATTGGCTCACAAATAATGGATTGTGTAGGAAAAGGCACATTGAGCAAGAAATAGAGAACCATTATTTGTGATTTGTCTTTAACTATGATCAATGGATTCTTTGAGCAACTCTATTTGGACCCCACTTTGTCTTTATTCTCTCGCTGGGATTTAATCAAACAATTACTGTTCAATACATGATTGATCAAGCAAATCTTTTGTAATCCAATTTTAAAATTTCAACGTCAGAATCCTTAGCTATAACTAATCATAGAAGAGAAATCAGGTTGCCTTTATTTTATTTTCTTATAGAGACAGATAACAAATTATAATCCACATACAAAGGAACATCATAGAGAGATACTGAAATCACGAAAAGCACATAGAAATAGTTGAACATGAGAAAGAGAGATACTGAAATAGAACAGAGTGATGCAGCTATACCCTTTCAACCTTCTTCGCAGGGAAGCTTTGGTCTTTTTTTTTTTTTTAAACAAGAGACGCAAGATAGAGTAGGAAGGCAAACACCACATGTCGAATCACCATGTTCCTTACCAAATGAGCACCACGCGACTCATGCACAATATCCTTCACCAGATGAGCAACACTTCATCAGGTGGGCCCCACAAGGGGCTATGTAGAGAAAAAAAAATTTAGAAAGAAGCAGGTCACTTCTTAGCTTTTATATAAGGATTATTATTATAGACTAGAATCCCTGAAAGAGCAAGGTAGGCTTAAAAAAACAATAAAATCAAACTTGCTTTACACTTGCCGCTGAACATAAAATTATTCTAATACAAAAGAAAACATTTCTTTTCAGGATTTTCCAGGAGAAAATACCTAAGGCACATGCATTCAAAATCATTACAATCGCAGAAAAATATTGACACCTCAAGCCAATAAATAAATAATGCAACATTATTTTCTCTTAAAATAATGAGCAAGATCTGTTATCTCTTCTTTGACAGGTGCCTGATCTTATCAAACTCGATATCCTTAAAAAAATATGAACTGAAGACCATCAATTGAAAACAATGATAGAAAGAAAAAGAGGATAAAAAAAAAAAGAAATTTACCAAATATACCCTAATTTTCTCTATGATAGAAAGAACATGAGGAAAAAGAAAGAAATTTACCACACTTTGCTCTATCAAGCTGCCATCAAATACATAAGAAATGTGATCGTGAAACGTACTTCAATAGAAAATGAAAAACCTAACATGAAAACAGATAAAAGTAAAATGATTGAGCAGGATTACATGGTTTGTTGTGATCGTCGTCTTTGAGTAATTTAAAGCAACTGGAATCCTTTGAAGAGAATTATGGTTCATGAAAAGGAAGGAAAACGAAAAAACATAAAACCATAATACATGCCTTGAGAAGGAGAGCAAACATGAAGAGGGAGAAATTGGTTTGTTTTTCTTTTCCTTCCTTTACACTTTGTAGATACTCACCTTTTTCTGAATAAATTCAATAGTTTCTACGTGAAGGTATTTGGTTGTCCAGGACAAGAAAAACATTCCATTAAGAGAAACGAACCCAGTCAGTTAGTTCACATTTGATAATGGAGCAATTGCGAGAAGCAACTTAGTACCAGTAGCCAAATAGTTTTTAAAATGCACCACCCAATTTTGTAGTTCTATTAAAATTTATCAATTACTTTTCTCTTCTGTTTCTTTTTTTAAAGAATAATAAGATTTAATCCATGCATGTTATATGTGGAAAGAGTGAGTCCCTCTGTAAATTAGGGAGGCTATAAAAAAAATGATTGTTAACTACAATTCCACACTATGAATCTAGCATTCTATGAGATAATAATTAACCCATATCTACTTTCAATTTAGCTAATTTATCCGCGTCTTTATTATTCTGCCCCAGCAGATGGCAGCAAGACGCTTTTACATCTGTAGCTAAATATTTACTCACATTAAGAGCATAGAAAATGTATGACCGCAACTTGTTTTTACTTGTGCCCAAGCAATGTCATTTCTTAAATCACCAAAACTGGACCATGTACGGGTTGCAATGATTTTAAACTCTTTCTTATGCACAAAAATGTATGCTATATATGAATGGCCTATTCCCAAGAGAGAGAGAGAGAGAGAGAGAGAGAGAGAGAGAGAGAGAGAGAGAGAGAGATTATTCAAACATTCAGAACACAACTCGTATTTGATTCCCCCTACCAGTTAATTTGATGTGTCCACATGCATTGTCCAAACTTCAAAACATAAAGCTAAAGCAGATCCACATCAAATAAATCTCACTTACCTTTTGCTCGAGCTGAGGAACCATGAGCACTTTTATATTCAACTCCCTCTTTCTACTAGGAAATTAAAAATATATATATATATATCAATCATCGGATTATTGCATCAAGAACATCAGAACAGTTGAGGAACTAACATTTTTTGGCGAGTAAGAACTGAAAAATTGTCGTCTAGATGAAAAGAGAAGGAAAGAGATGTGCCTTCATCTTTCGGCTGTTGAAGTCCCACCATCCAAGAATATACAACTGACACTGCTTTTCTCCTATATATTTAAAAACAATAAAAGAAAAAACATTTATACAACAAGGAAAATGACATCTCATAAGACAATGGATATGGAATTCATATAATCTTTTGAGGATAAAAATCACATATTGCTAGATATTTTATCATGAATGTGTGTAAAGGACCTAATAACCCAAAGAAAAAAGATGTACAGCCAATTTCATCTCAAGTTTCATTGGATGTGGAACACTGTACATTGCCTTATGAGATTTTAAATTTAAAAATAAAAATAAATGAAAAAAAAATTTTAGTGGCTCAAATAAGCTTACAGGTAAACAGAAATAAACTCCTATTACAGCTTTAAATGGGTTGAAACACTTCATTTAGCTAAAATGACACATAGTAATAATTTTAGCAAAATGATATACTCTACTTGAATCTAGTAAAGTGCTAAATAAACAAAATGATCATTCTAAATCTAATTTGGTGAGTGTGAGTGTCAATTTCACAAATTTCGGCAGAAAGGGGAGCATTAAAGGCTTTGAAAAAGGGTGGCACAGGTCCTCAATAGTCAAGGGTGGAGATCATCTACACGTGGCTGATTCCATTTTTACATGGCAAGGGTGGGAAATGTATCTTTCTGTTGAAAAATGACCATGAGCTATGATTTTTAATCAAGACATGGTTCTCTAACACTGACCATAAATTCTAGTCCTTCTTCCCACAGGAACCAAATAGGAAACGCATGATATGCCCTCAGGGTTTAGCAAGTTTTCTGTAAAAGCCCTCTCCCATTCTTTATATCATTTTTGTCTCTGCCCATCTATTGAACCAGTTAAAAAATAATTTGCAACAACTTCACAAATTTTGTTGTCTTGTGTAGATGTCATAAAAAGAAATCGCACGACTGACAGGTGCAAAATTTTTGTTGTCTTATGCAAGATTCATCCACATCATTCAAAATATGGTAGGGTTACTTGATTCCCCAAAGGCAATGGCATAAGTTATTTTACCTATGAACACCTCTTTCTCTTACTTTTCACGTGTCCCTCCCACCAAAGAAAGAAAAAAACCTGTGAACCCCCAAAACTTAATGAGTGTTTTGGAAGGGAAAATGGGTTACAATTTTGAGGGTGAAATGATCATCTGCATCATGTAATTTATGTTGCACTTTCAGTGTCATTTTAGAATTATACTAATTTCCCTTTTCTTTTTATATTTAAATACTTAAAATTTTTTTTGGGCTTTTCCATTGCGTCTTTTCTGAAATGGAAAAAGGGTGATGACCAGAATGCTGGAATGCTTCATTTCATGGCCCAAAAGGAACAAGGACAAGAACAAAATCAATGACTGTGTTCAGAACACAGAAACACCTACTAAAAGGAGAGCTCTTATGGCCGCTGCAAAGGAATGATTGACCAAGCTATTCTTGAAATGTGATTTTGACTCAACAAACTGATGAAGATGACCACAGATTTCAGATGCAGCCAAAATTTTAGACTATTTTGTTCCTTACCTGTAGAGCTAAATCTATAGATGCATCAATCTGAAACGTACCAAGACTTTCATTCCCTTGAACCCTTTTTAATGAAGTATATCGTCCCTCGATTCCAAGCAAAGCAGAGAGCAGATCATCTATGTCGAAGAGCTCCTGAGTTTTCATGAATCCAAGAAATGCACCCAGATAATGAATAAATAACAGTCACAGAACAGAGTCATTCAATATCTTTTGCAGCAATCAGCTGCCTAAAATTTTTTGTACGTGCACTGACTTGTTAAGATAAAGCAGTAAGTCCAAAGCAATGTGGCAAACCAAAAAAAAAATAATAATACATCAACATGAAACGATGCTGCTCACATTATTAAAAAGGAAACACAACTACTATCAAGTATATCAAACCAAGTTTTTGGATCCCAGTGCTGATCTTCATACCCGCAGGACTGGGATGAGTTGGGACAATCCATGCCAGAACAGAACATGCATGTCTGCCTTAAAATCTCACACACACACACACAAAAAATAATAATAATAATAATAATAATGATGATGATGATGATGATGATGTGTACATATGATGATTTAATAGTATCTTATATCAACTATAAAGATGTTCAATTTTTCATAAGATTAGTGCAATATATGTTCTTTCTCGTCGCTAATGGGATTATCATTTAACACGAAGATCATCTAACTGGAAACATATAAACATTATTTGTAGTTTAACAGTCTGTAATATTAAAATGAAAAACCCAAAACTATAACATTAAGGGGAGGGGGCATAGGACAACCAATTCATCAATACCACCCTTAGTTCAAGCTGTTCAATCTATCTTCACCACTCACATAATCTCTGCTCCTTATTGGATGGGGGAACCAAACTTATAGAAAACCTATATTTATCAAACAACATCTACAGCTCCATCATCCTACAGATATCTCCACTATGACATCGATCATCAATCTCATACTGTTGACTACAACATCATTCCTGCTTGAAAGACCCATTATCCATTTTGGTGTGTGTGTGTGTAGAGAGAGAGAGAGAGGGAGAGAGAGATACCTATTTCATTTCCTTTTAATGAGTAAAAAGAAACATCTTTAACGAAGGATTAACAACCATTAAAGAATGTTCCACGTTTTCCTTGCCATGATATTGGTAACATGCTTTGCCTCTACTCTCGATTCTTTAGAACACGCTAGTTCCTAGATTCTCATGTGGTCTGTATAGCTAGTTTTCATAGTTTATAGAAAACAATTTCAGTGTGAAGTTAGGATTTGGGAGGAAGAAAAGAATCCTGTCCAAGCGCTTGAGCAATGAAAGAGCTCTGTAATCCATGCAGTTTTCCCCATCTGAAATAATTTCTCTCATATTATCAAACATTCCAATTAACAAACTAATTGCCTCATATTTGTTGGGAAAAGCGGCGCAACGGAAATAACCCGCGATCAACGGATCTACCACGATGAACACACAGCAATCACACCATCAGCAATCACACACATGACACAGCAGTTTTACGTGGTTCGGCAACTTGCCTACGTCCACGGGAGGAGAGAACTCATCTACTATGATCCCATCTCGATCCCCTCAGGATCTAGGGTTACAATACATCAATATATATAGTTCCCGCTTTCTTGGCCACCAAGAAAACCCATACACAATGACTAAAATACCCCTAACCCTGAGCCTCGGTTCTGGCTAAACCAGACGACCGATCCGGCTAAACCGGAATACAAGACATAACCCAACAATCTCCACCTTGGCTTGGATTCCGCAAATCCTCAGAGCCATCTTGAGATACCTGGTAATGTCTTTCGTCCTCCCGTACCTCGCTGAAAGGTACGCCTCCGCACACGCTACGACCTAGCGTGGCCACAGTTGCCTCCTTTGACCTTAACACCACCATCTTGAACCTTCGAAGCGCTCTCCATTTGTTGCCACATGCATGCATCCGTGCAACACAATGAACCTAACTTCCATCCGTCAAGACAAAACTGAAGACCTCCCCGAATCCGGATCTCACTGGTACCTTGTGAATCCTTCCTTCTGTCTCCATCCCGGTGTTCTTTCCGTCAAACCTGCAACTGTCCTGTTCTAGTTTGTTCTGGTGGGTTGGGCACAGTACATGCGGGTTAGGTATGACCCGATGCTTAAACCGGCTTACTCCGACCTGAACAAAACTACTTTTTTTTTTCCCCGAGAAAATCATCTCCGTTCAGGGCTTCTTGGATTTCCTCTAGATGATATCATTGAAGATCCATCAATCCATCTTCCAATGATCCGTCGCATCTAACTCCACCTGAACCACAGATTTCCTCCCCTGTTATTTGATGTCTCCTTCACTGCTCCACCTAAAAAAGCATACCCTATCACCCTGTAGAGATTTCTGACCATCTCACCCTCCATGATGACCAATGTTCCCTTTTCCTCCTTCGTAACTCCACCCGCTACAGTGCACTTGCAGCCTTTGAAGTCTAAGGCACACAAAGAAACCCTATTTCTTCGTTAACTCGGAACATATATCACAGCCGTTGGGGTTTGAATAACATCATCATACATCTGGATTTCTACCGTTCTTATCTCAAATGCTCATCAGTTGCATTCTCCCCCCATAAGAACAAATCCATCAACCATGATAGTTATTTGCATCAAACCAATCTCTACTTAATCACATGATAGAAAGAATCCGAATCCCAATACCATGAATCAACAACCGGATCCATACCTGTAGCGACCAAAACTGATTCCTTGTCAACCGAATCCGAGCTTTCTTGCACACTACCTCCTTTCGATTCTGATTCTTTTGCTTTTTCTTCCACTTTAGCATGTCGCTTCTTCCCGATCCCTTCAACGCGGATCTAAGCATTCCATCAAAGTTCTGGAGCAATCTACCATTCTTGACATCAAGTAACGCTCTTTTCAATCATTGCTGTATCACGGAGTCTAACACTCTATCCTGCCAATCTCTGAAATCGTTTCTCCATCAAACACTTCAATCTGGCCCGTGATGCTTGAATCCATTGCTATCATCGTGAATCTGTCAGTTTCTTCAGTCTCCCCAATTTTCTGCCCATCAAACTGCCAATATCTTTTATCTACCTCGTAGATCTCGTCACCGTGAGCACGCTGGAAGAAACGGATCTGAAATCCGACTCCGGATGGCTTCTATATCGCAGAATTAATTCTCTACACTCCATTTGGTCAAACATCCATGTTGACCGTTGACCAGCCCATCTTCTTCCACAAACTCGTAGATCTCCTCACAACGAGTCCGTAGGCGCAAACGGATCTCCGATCGGACATCGGACGATCAAGATATCGCAGAAACAATTTCAGCCGTTGAATTTGGTCAAACCTGCCTGTTGACTGTGCTGACGTCACTGCTGACGTCACGGCTTGCTGGCAAACTGGGCTTCTGAAACGGATCCGGGTCGGGTTCACCTGACCCGGAACTGAACTGAACTGCGCTGCTCTGCTGGGCTTCTCTGGGGAACCAGGTTCGGGTCCGACCTGACTCGGAACTGACCTGCTCTTCTGTCACTGGGCTTCTCTACCGCGGGTCAGGTCGAACTGACCCAACGGACCTGGAACCGACCTGTTCTGCAATCCGTCTGGGCTGGCACTGTACCCGGGTCAGGTCTTCACGACCCAACCCAAACCCGACCTGAGGAGATGTTGCTGCTGGGTTGCTATTCTCCACGGGTCAGGCAACCTGACCCGACCCGACCCAGAGACCCAGAAACTGGGTCGTCTCTTCAACCCTGTCGCTGGGCGCTGCGTCTGCAACCCAGTTGCAGACGCGGCGGATCAACGCAGGCTCCGGCGCAGCGGCTGGTCCGGCGACCAGCGGCGCGGGACCGGCTGCTGACGGCGACGGCGTCGACTGCGGCGGCGGGGAACGGCAGGCGACGGTAAGTCCGACTGTTTTTTTTTTTCTTCTCTGCCGGGCCTTTCTCCGCCTTCTTCTCCTCCGTGGGTTTCTCGGATGCAGGCTTCTTCTCTGCGGGCTTCTTCTCTGCCTTGGGCACCGTGGAGAGATTGTTGTAGCGGGCGAGCCTCGACGCCTCCTGCGCGAGCTTCTCGAAGATGTCGTTGATGAAGCTGTTCATGATGCCCATGGCCTTGCTGGAGATGCCAATTGTCCGGATGTACCTGCTTCAACACCTTGAAGATGTAGATCTTGTACGTCTCTATCCCCTTCTTCGCCCGCTTCTTCTTCTTGTCGCCGCCTCCTCCGCCTTCCCTTTTTTTTTTTTTTTCTTCCGGTCTTCTTCCTCAAGAAACCCACCAATCTTCGCTGCGCGATCCTGTACTTTTCCAAACCCGTCAACACCCAAGAACTCAAACAAAGCCAACCCTCACTAGATCTTCTCTTTCTTCTTCTTACCGAAGACTGCAAAACAAAACCGATCTCTCTGTTTCTGTAACAGAGGATCGAAAATTTGTCCCGTGGCCCAAGAGATCACGTCTGATCTCTTCCCGTTGATTTTCCGTGCACAATCAACCTGGATCCGTCAATCGCAAAACCACGAGCGATCTCAACCTGGCTTAAGTATTTTGAACCACGTGCTCACCAAATTATTGGGCTAGTGGACTACCGCTGGAAGTGGAATACCTAGGTCCCACTGTCTAGTAAAGTTAAATGGATTCACATAGGGACGTGTAGCACTCCATCCTATATCGCTTATAAATGAAATATGAGACTAGTATATGAAGAACCATATAGGTTACTACTAATGATGCTCACTAAGTTATTGAGTCAATGGGCTACTTGAGTGGTTAGAATAGAATTCAATTCTCTTGAAATCTTTTAAACATGTGTACAACTTTGATCGCCGGATTGGTTTTAGCATCTTCCCAGGAATCCAATCATCAACCGGAATCTTAGATCG
Source organism: Sextonia rubra (assembly GCA_037013555.1). Lineage (NCBI taxonomy): Eukaryota > Viridiplantae > Streptophyta > Magnoliopsida > Laurales > Lauraceae > Sextonia > Sextonia rubra. The sequence continues at coordinate 48,539,564 of JASUAD010000018.1, read as the reverse complement.
TGTTTTTGAGTAAAAATGATGATCACATCATATTGTTGAATAGTTGCAATATAATACAAATTTGAAGTGATCAATATACTAATAATGTTATTTTTAACACTTAATTGTAGTCTTGAGTCTTGACTTTTTGACCTACATAAACACTGAGTCGCTCAGACCAGATTAGAGATGTTGTCTCTAAAGTCTAAACCCAAATCTGAACTATGGGTGAGTTTAGTAACTTCATTGCTGAGTCTAACCTGTCTGTGATTACATGTATTTGTCGCTCACTTGTGGCCAAAAATGCCCCATTGAGTTGACTCGGTCTAGTTCTTTTTTTTTCCCCCTTTTTTTCTTTTTTTTGGTATCCAGCCACAAGGGTAAGTAAGCGTGAGTAAAAAGAGAGCCCTCGAGTGACCAAAGGTGGCATGGGGTCTAACTTTAGGCAGAAAAGGAATCCAAAACTGGCTTACCATTTTGGTAATAATTCAACTACAATTCGCTGTATAGTTACGAAACAACAATATGGTAGTAATGTCTGATGAGGTGACGTCTGATGATCTTGCGTGGAATCTTCAACGAGTAATACACGTTTGTTTTTTCTATCACGCGGAGAAAATGGTATCCACAAGAAAAGGCGAGGTAGATTAGATTCCCTGTCCGTCAAGAGGGGCTAAATTCTGAGAATGCCCTTTGATTTTATGATAAATCACGGATATGGTCGGCATTTTGTGATTTTTGCCCTCCCCATCATTAGTGCCGAAAGAATGCAACTAACCGACCGTCAAATCAAAATACAAGTAAAGTGAGGGATATGACGTTATCAGCAGGTGTTTAAACTCAAACATTCAATGGTAAAATTCACTTAGATTGGATCTATTGCCCCCCATATCTCACCGAAAGCTGAATCAATTCACGCCCCCGTTAAACTAGACTGTTGGATGGGTTCAGTGGCCGAGATGGGCGCCAGGTTAGAGTCTACATAACACTCATTTAGATAGATCACTTGTTTAGGCAGACCTAGAACTCATATGGGACTCACTTGTTGGACGTAGCCCTTGTTGGCCGAGGTTCTCATCCGACTTTGCCTTGGATTTAAGCCTAAAATTTTTTTATCAGGCATGATCTTCTCGGGTCTCATTTGTTTTGATGAAATTAAATATGTAGAAATTGATAGTTTAAAAAAATATAAAGTAAAAACCTTGACTTTTCTATGATTTGAATTATTATGTTTTTATATTTACGGGAATATTCATTTTTCATCTCTCCTAACTTATTTATAATAAAGGGAAGAATATGTGAAAGAAAATTTAAATATTAACTATTATTTCTCATTTTAATCACGTTTAAAAATTACATACCAATCTTAGGAATCTTACCAATTCATTTAATTGAAACAAATGGGCCCAAGCATGAAATGACCCCTTACGGTTTCTAGTTATTGGGCTTAAAGAATTATCTGTTCCCTCAAAACAAACGTTCTTTTGTTCTAAATGCTGTTTTGAAAATGTGGTGTGGGTCACCAATGAATTGTCTTGTAAGAAAGAACGCAATGGCCAGTTTCGTCATTCGTCTTCCCTCCTTCCCACTTTCCTTGAAGCCTCTCCGAAAGTCCAAAGTCTTCTCTCTCTCTCTCTCTCTCTCTCTCTCTCTCTCTCAACAGCAGCAGCTGCCATTGACAAGTGAAAAAAGAGACACTGGTCGCTCGCTGCAGTTTCTTACGTTTTCACGTCCTTCTCATTCGCACGAGGCATCTCCAAAACGGGTTCTGGAATTGTTCTCCCTTTCCAAAGCGGAAAAATCCGATCTTTTCCGGTCTTTGTGAGAGATTGGGACGCCGGCCTTAGATCTTCTCTCTCGAATTACTAAGAAAGATAAGAGATTTGGGTGTTTTTCAGCTCATTGGGAAATGGGGTTTTGATATGAAACCTGGGTTTTTCCATTCTGCTTCCATCTCGGTAGAAATCCCTCGGATCGAAGTGGGTTTTCTAGAATTCATCGATTTCGGCTGAAATTTGGGTCTTTTTCGTCTGGGTGCGGATTAGAATCTCTTCAGCTGCAGAGATCAGATTCCTTCAGGTTTCCATTTCAGTGTTTGAGCTCGAATATTCTGTTTTTAGATCGACCACATTGAATTGAATTGAAGAACAGGGTCTAAATTCTTGACAATGGGTCACTCAAGAAACAATCAGTCGAGTGAAGTCATTTCCGAGATGCAATCGTACTGCGGTGAGGACTCCAGCATCCGGTCCGTCGACGCCGCTCTCCGAACCCGCACAACCGAAGCCCTCACCTCGGTCGATGCCGGCATTGACATCCGGTCCCTCTCTTTTGATTCTCTGAGAGAAATCTATGGAGAGGACCTCGGGATGAATCAGGAGTTGGTCAGCATCATACTCAGTAACCAAAAGGTTAAATGGAATAACCCACAACTCTTTGAGCCTGTGGAAGAGTACTTCAATAACAGCTTGCATATGTTGAACTTGTGCACTGCATTAGAGAAACGCCTGAACAGAGCCCCCGACAGGCAATTGATTATAAGCGTTGCTCTGCAACGCTTCGAAGAGGAGGATGGCGATGAGGCCAGCAATGAGCAGAAGTTCTCTAAGACAATGGCAGAATTGAGTAGATTTAGAAATGCGGAAGAGCCATTTACAGTGGAGTTCCTTCGAATTCTGCAAACAGTTTATGGACAGCAGGGCTCAATGCTGGAGCAATTGAAGCTTCATAAGAGCAAAATCAATGACAAGATTGAATCCATCAAGAGAATGCGGAAACTCACCCGCATTATCTTTGTGGTTATTGTTGCCGCGGTTGTGATCGGCTCACTAGTGGGAGCTGCAGTTGCATCTTCTCGTATTGCTGCAGGACTTGCTGCTTTGGCTTCAATTCCGTTGGTTTCGGTGGGGACATGGATTGATTTGCACTGGAAACGCCACCAGGTAGAGCTGGAAAAGCAGGGAGAGCTAATCAGCGCAATGCATTGGCGCACTTTGATTTTGGATATCATACAGACTCTTGTAGTTAAGTTAGAGAGTCAGATTGAGTCACTGATGCGGAATGCTGATTTTGCTCTCAGGGGAGAGGAGTGGGTGAAGCTTGGGATTGGGGAGATCAAGAATAACATGGAAAGGTTTATGCAGAGTCTTGAGGATTTGGGTGCACAGGCCAGAAACTGCAGGGAGCATATAACCAATGGAAGGACCATGATACTGAAGAAAATAATGAATTACAAAAAATGAATCAGATTAGCTTCTCATTATGCAATGCTGATACTGCTTCTTATGTTGGTAATATTATGGAATTCTCATCCTCTATATGATTAACAGATTCAGTAGCTTTGTATTTTGACCCGTTGCTCCAAAATCTATCTATTTAAAGGATAATAGAATATAGAGTAGACATGTTCTGGCCTGAGTTTATATTGTTTCTAATTGTTGTGAGTTTCAGTGTTTCCCCCCATACTGATATGGAAAACTGCAACCATTGCGGTCTGTTTTTGTTCTGCACCGAACAGTTTTTCGTTTAGTTTTATGCTTTAAAGTCCAATCCGCGTTTGAATGTATACTAAATTAAAATTCATTTGAATGTAATAGCAGGCATGCTTCTATTTTAAGATGCAGAAAGATCAAAAGTCTGAATGTGCTCAAACAGAATGATGATTTTTTCTTTTTTTTTTTTTTTTTGTGCCTCTGCCACAAATCATTATCAGCATCTATTTTCAATATTGATTTTTGATGGAGAACAATATCTTGTCCTACATGATGTCTGTTGAAGAAACAATATCTTATCCTACATGATGTCTGTTTTTTGTGCTGCCCCAAACAAAGAGCAAAATGGATAGTGCACTCTCTGCCAAATTATATAAACCAATCAAGATTTGGGTTGTGTCCAAACAATGTGATTATATATTGTGTTTAGATATACAATTGACGGGAGACTGCTACAACTTTTTTTTCCGCCACATTGGGGACTAGAACGTGCACACTCCCATTCACTCACCCATGTCCCATCCAGGGGATCTCCTGCTTGAGATGACTGCTTCAACTAAGTTGCAACATTGTGGAATGACCAGAGTTAGCTCCAACATTTTTAGCATATGTTGGCAAGTGATAGTTGTGATTAAGTTTGTTGTAAGTTGTACTTGACACCATGAAAAATGTCATAATATTGGGTGACAAGTAGCACTTGAAATGGAACATTCCAAGCATCCAGTTCCACTTCAATGAAGTTTAATTAGTTCAATCTAAGTTAAATGTTTTGTATATTCAAATATAACATAGTTCTTGAGATTGCATGTTCTTTAAAGATTCTATGGCTGCTTCTTTTATAGATATTTGTGTAGAGAAATAAGCATTGTTTTGGTCTTTTATTGCATATTTATAAAATCCCAAGATCCTCCATGTAATATTTAAAAGTGTTTAATGAAATAATAGAGGATGTATCCATATTGGCAAGTGCAGTTAAAATCCGGTTTTTCTCCTGGAGTAGACTTTCAAGGGTATTGCTGGTATTTTTGTAGCTGTACACTCACTCTCACTAGGAACTGCATTAGGACCAGAAAGAGTTCGATATGGAGGCAAAACATACTGCTCAAGTGTGAGTAACTCCCCCTCTTTATCAAGCTCCAATATTTCATTTCCCTTTAATGAATAAAAATGTCCATCTTCAAAGAAGGTGACATCCATGGTAACAAAGAATGTTCCCCCTTTTTTCTGGCCATCATATTGGTAACATGTTCTACCTCTAGTCTTGTTTCTTTAGAACATGCTAGTTCCTAGATTCTCATTGTGGTTTTTATAGCTAGTTTTCATAGTTTATAGAACCCAATTTTAGTGTGAGGTTGGGATTTGGGAGGAAGAAAAGAATCCCTGCCAAGTGATTGAGCAATGGAAGAGCTCTGTAATCCAGGCAGTTTTCCCCATCTGAAATAATTTCTCAATGTACGACATGCTCTGCATAAAGTTTTAATTACCTAAAAGACCTGTGACAGAACTTGTTGTGAATACTTTTAGGGGCACTTTCCGTATTGGGATACTGCTGTGGGTATAAGATCCACCAATAATGTCAGTTAAGTGAGTTTGGTTCATGTGATGACCAAGAATAAGGCCGATAGTGCTTTACGTCATGTTCCAAACAAGCACAAAAGGAAAATCATGACAAAAATTCTAGCAATAGATAGTATGACTCCTAAACATGTTTCATAGATAGATCATTGTTATCCCTTGAACGGAGCATTGATGGGAATTCTTATATAAATTAGTGATGTATATTCATCTCTGTAAACATTGCATAATCATAGTAGAACTATATATGCACGAGTGTTGTGACTTGTTAGGAAACCCACAAATTTTCTCTCATATGGAAGGTAGATATTGTTCATCGTTGTAAAAATTGCATACAAGTAGTAAAACTATCTATATAATAGTGTTGAGGAAACCCAATGTGGGAAGCCTCTTCATTCAGATTTTTCCCTATCACTTAGGTTCTCCATAACTAGCACTATTACATAGTGTTTAGGTAGAAAATAGTACCCCCAGCAAGTAATGGCATATTTACAAAGATGATATAAGGTAGAGAGCTAATCAACAAGTCTCACCTTTCTGTCAACAATTGAAACTTGTTCAGGCCCAGGCTAATATGTCTTTCAACTGACCTTTACGTCTGCGATGGCATTCTAATGAACCTGGCAGTGTTGCCTGACTTTGATATTCCTACTTTCACGTGAAATTGTACTAGATAAGTTATGATAATATGAATTAGTTGCATGCATTTAACATCTTGTACTAACTCATTAGACTGATGTCTTGATTGTTATCAGTCTTGACCAACCAGTTGATTGACGAACTGATGGATAGTCCAGTCCTCAGAAATTTCAGCATCCTAGTGTTTTTATCCCTTGTATCTGTAGGTTTTTTTTTTTATCTTGTTTCCTGTACAGTTGTTCCAACCCCTTTTTGGCCACTTAAGAACAAGTGACAGGTCACATTATAAACTTCTAATTGACACCATTTGTTGGGTCATCCAAGAGGTGGCCCATTGAATCGGGACTCTGGATCTATCTCTACTTCCTAATAATTTTTTGGGGTGGCTGGTATAGACCTATTTTGTCATCATAGCCTCATCCTGGGGTCTTTTCAATAGTTTTCACATAATCCATGAATTACAAAGAGCATAGCAAAACAACCTCTCAAATAACTTTCAAACAGCATAGCAACACAACCTCTCAAATAACTTTCTGTAGCTAAGAGTGTGCTTGGCTGGTATAGACCTATTTTGTCATCATAGCCCCATCCTAGAGTCTTTTCATTAGTATTCACATAATCCATGAATTACAAAGAGCATAGAAACACAACCTCTCAAATAACTTTCTGTAGCTAAGAGTATGCTTCTGTTAAACAAAGGAAGCTTCATCAAATGAGTTTTTTATATTTATTCTGTTTACATTGCTCTCTCTCTCTCTCTCTCTCTCTCTCTCTCTCTCTCAAGATATAGTCTATCTTCATCCATCTAGGTACTTGTCTAAAGATTTCATTGCAGAATTGTGAGTTGATAATGCCTCTGATCTCAAAAGATATAGTCTATCTCCGTCCATCTAGGTACTTGTCTAAAGATTTCATTGCAGATTTGTGACTTGATAATGCCTCTGAATTCCTAATTGATATTTAGTTCTTAGAGTTCTGAGTGGTAGCCATGATGTGGAGAATCTGATGGAGGGATGCAACGACCTGAAATTTGGATTTCTGAAGAAGTCCGCATTTTGAGCCATTTTTTTTTCCGCACATTTGCGAGATTAGATCACAAAAAACTGCATTGGGAATCTTTATCAATCATCAAATAACGGAGATTTATGATAGAGGACAAGTTTAATAATGCTAATTCATTAATCAAGCCTTTGGACCTTTGGACTATAGCCTGAAGGTTATCCAATTTTTCATGAGCAATGACTATTTCCTGAGTGATGATGCACACATGGATGGAAGCAAAACCTACGCTGAAACTAACTAGGCCACCAACACCTTGAGGGGCATAATTTTCATACCATAATCTTCACATGTAATGCTGCGTGATGGTAGGCCACACACTGTCCTCTTCTCGTTGGGATGTCATACTCGTTTCCTTCTTTTTTTTACTTTTCTTGTCCAAACAAACTCTCTTTTCCTAGCTTGAATGGAGAGAAGGAATCTCTTCCTCTTTTTGTGAATGCGATGAATAATGGGCTGTCAGTTCTTTTGGTGTGTTTAGTTGGGGGAAGAACAATTACAGTAAGCATCTAAACAATTGTATCAATTGTAACGAGGGGTAAAAACCCCATGGTCATTTCAAATGGTTTTTACCACTTTGGCTGTGATCGTCCTTCTCTTTGCCAATCCAGAGATCTCCACACCACATAAATATTTTTGTAGCTTAAGATTATGAAATTTGTACATCAATCTTTTCATAATTACATTGAAAGATAAGTAGTTTTGTGGGGGAAACAAAGATCGATGTACCTTATTACTGAGAATTGAGAAAAGCACTTCTAGTCATAGATGTAAACAAATGTAATAGATAACTTAGTTGAAAAGTAGAAGAGAAAGAAGAAGAAAGAGAAGGATAAGAAGAAGATCAGAAGCAGGAAGGTGAAAATTGAATACAATATCAAATGTTTCAATCCAATTACATCACAGCTAAGCTGCTTATATAAGATCCTCTGCTGCATGTATACTACTGAATACAATTGTCAGATAAGGCACCTCAGCAAGTCATTGCTTTTACATGACTAAATTAGTTTAATAGCCCCAGTCACACAATCCATAATCTGCTGGGGCCATCTTCTCCTTTCACTATTTCTGAGTTGCTGACATTGGGAGACTCAGTTACATCCTTCCTATTAGCCTCCTTCAAGCGAATGTGTGATTCATTAACCATGAGTTTGGACCTGAGAAATTTGAAGCGTTTGGGATGGAGACCCTTTGTAAAGCTATCAGCAACCTGATCATGAGTTTGAACATAGTGAACAAGGAGATCTCTGCACAACACTTTCTCACAAATATAGTGGTAATCAACCTTTATATGCTTGATCCTAGCATGAATGACAGGGTTGGAAGCAAGTGAGATGGCCAAAATATTATCACACCAAAGAGAGGGACAACTGCGTAAGTTTATATGAAGATCCCTCAACAGCATACGAAGCAATGAGAGCTCCGCTGATGTATGAGTCAACGACCGATATTCAGCTTCTGTAGTAGATCTGGCAACCGTAGTCTGTTTCTTTGCACACCAAGAAACAAGAGAAGAGCTTTAGAAAACACAATAACCTATTGTGAAACAACGATCTGTGGAATCTCCTGCCCAATCAACATCAGAGAAGATTGTCAGTTGATGTGGTCCTCTAGAGATGTTAATCCCAAACAGAAGTGATCCCTTAATATAACAAAGAATCCTCTTCAGGGCAATGAAATGAGCAGGCTCAGGGTGGTGAATATGTTGACAAGCTTTGTTTACAGCCAATGATAGATCTGGGCGAGTTAATGTGAGATACTGTAAGGTGCCTGTAATGCTTATGTAAAGATGAGGGTCGATGGGGACAGATGAGGGAACAATTGGAGAAGTGCCTTTGTATGAGAAAAGTGAACCACACGGCTTGCAATCTATCAATGATGTGCGATCCAAAATGTCCTTGGCATACTTTGATTGAGAGAGAAATAAACCAATAGTAGTATGAGAGACTTCAATTCCCAAAAAATGATGCAATGTCCCTAGATTATTCATCTCAAACACCTGTCCCAGTTGAGCAATAAGACAGGAAATGTTGTGGGAATTATTGCTTGTGATGATGAGATCTCCAACATGTAGCCGACCCCAACATGGTTGGGATAAGGCTTTGATGATAATAATGATGATGAGAACATCTATATAGAGGAGTACAATGGTAATTGAGGTCTTTGTATGATGGACAAATAAAGAAGAGTCTGTATGATTGCTGTTAAAATCCAAACCAAGTATGTAGTTTGAAAATCTCTGGAACCAAGCTCTGGGGGCCTATTTCAGTCCATACAATGACCTATGTAACTTGCAGACATGAGATGGAAAACAGGAATCCACAAAACCTTGAGGTTGGATCATGTAGATTTCTTCTTGAAGACTACCATGAAGAAAGGCATTGGTCACATCGAGTTGATGAAGTGGCCAATGAAAGTGTACAGCCAATGCTAGAACTAGGCATATGGTTGGTAGTTTGACTACAGGACTGAAAGTTTGTTTAGTCTATCCCAGGTTCTTGGTGTAACCCTTTGGCAACTAGCTTAGCCTTATACCTGGCTATGGAACCATCTTGATGATGTTTTAATTTGAAAACACATTTGCAGCCTACCACATTCTTGTCAGGAGTGAATGAAACCAGGGACCAAGTCCCTTGCCTTTGTAGAGCTGAAAATTCGTCTGACATAGCAATTCTCTATTCAACAGTCTTGAAGGCCTCTGTAAAAGTGGTGGTTTCAACTGAGTGAAAGTAGGTATTTGAGGGAAGAGCAACTGGATGTTTAGTAGAAAGGAGAATTCTTCTTAGAAATGCCTGATTTGGATCTAGTTGTCATAGTGTCTGAGGGCTGTTTGGTAAGTTTGGATCTGGTATGCACAGTAGTGGTAATGGCTAAGTTATCACCAATTGAAGTATCCAAGTCAGAAGTACCACCAGTTGATGTAGGCAAGTCAGACCACCAGTGTGAGGAATTGTTGGAGAAGATAGAGGCAGGGTATTTGGAGGAGTGATGTGAGTAGGAAGATGGGTAGTAATTGTGCTTTCATCTGGTGAAGGAAGGGACTGTGTGTTGGAGCAGGGAACTGAATAAGGACTTAGTGTGATTGCTGTAGGTGAGGAATGTGGTAGTGGAGAGGATTGATGTGTTGGTGAAAGACTTTTGGTAGCAGTGGTAATTGGAGCAGGTGGATGTGTGACAGGTGGTAAGGTGGATGGATGTGGTCCCAGAATTGTAGATGTGAGAGGGGAATTGTAAGGAAGCCAGGACATGATGGAGTATGACTGGTTGCTGTTGTGGCTGGCTTTGAGTGGATTTGTATGGAAATGTTCCTTCATCGAATATAACATCCCTTGACAAAAAACTCCTCCAGTGGAGGTATCCAAACACCTATAACCTTTGTGATTTAAACTGTACCCCAAGAACACACAGCTCTTAGTCCTTGGTTCCAGTTTGTTAAGGGAGTATGGTCACAACCATGGGTAAAAAGCACAGCCAAACACTCTCAATGTTGCATATACCAAAGAGTTTTTGCCATGGCGAGATAAAGTGTAAGGAAGACAAGGGCATTCTATTAATAAGGTATACAGCTGCAGCATAAGCATCACTCCAAAAGGAAGTTGGCATACTAGCATGAAAGAGGAGACAAACCAGTTTCAGCAATGTGGTGATGCTTCCTTTCAGCACACCCATTTTGTTAAGGTGTACAAGGACATGAAATCTAATGGAGGATTCCATTTGAGACCAAGAAGTTTTTAAATTTAGAGCTCATAAATTCTCCTCCACCATCAGAACGAAACCCTTTGATTTTCAGGGACAACAAATTTTCAATTTGGAGTTTAAAGGAGACAAATGCATCAAAACTATCAGATTTGCAAACCAAAGGGACAAGCCATGTGTTTTTAGAGAAATCATCAATTATTACAAGATAGAATTTGAAACCACACACTGAAGCAATAGGAGCAGGGCCCCAAACATCACAGTGAACTAAATCTAATGCAACAGTAGAAACAATTTGTGAAGCCATGAAAGGAAGTTTGCTGCTCTTTGCAAGTCTGCAAGATTCACAAAATGAAATGACAGAAGAACCGTTGCTACTATTTAGTAGCCCAAGAATAGCTACTCTATCAAATTTCAGCTTTTGAATCCAAGTGGATCTCCAGATAGTCATGAAAACCTCCAGACCATTGATGGCAAGAGGTTTAAATGGACTGGGTTTTAATGTTCTTCAACCTGGTCTGTTTTTCTTTTTATTGTAGAGCTGTAACTGTTAATCCAAGCCATTACATATCTTAAGAATCTTAGAAACAGCCAACATACCAATTTTGAGCCGTTGATCTTTAACAGATTTTAAAATGTTTGTTAAAAAAGTGATCCATTAGATTTGAATATCTAAATTTTGTGGGCCATAAGATCAAGATCTGAATGGTTGAAACTCTTTAGAAGGGTAAAATTGGCTAACAATTCAAGTTTCATCTATTAATTCCTTTTGGATGTGAAGTAATCCTTAAAAATATGTTACAATTATTGTATTGATATGTTGAGTAGCTAGGTTCTAACATGGTAATACCCAATCTATTTTGGTATTTCTTGTTTTAATTGTGGGCCACTGATGCAGGATGTAAACCGGTGGATATCTTAAGAGATTCAGATATGGCTATGGTGTTAAATTTGAACCATTGATCTTGTTAAATTTGAACCATTGATCTATCATAAATCTTAAGATTTTTGTGAAAAATGGAAAGCTTTAGATCGGTATTTATGGACTTTTGTGGACCTCCAAATCACGATCCAAGCTGTTTATCCTCTTTGGAAGGATGATAGAAAGTAGGGAATGGAATTTCTTGCTTTGATTCATCATGGATCTTGAAAATTTTAAGAAAAAACTATGACCAATTGTATTTAAAAAAGTATATTTCAAGCCAACCTTTTCTCGTACCAAACGGTTTATTTTTTGAATATCTATTTTATAAAAATCTATTCCATATAGATCTATTCTATGTAGATATATTTTATATAGATAAAATTTGCCAAACAAGGCCTCAGACCTAGATCTCACCCAAGCCTGAATGAATTCATAACCACTAAACTAGACTGTTGGATGGGTTCAATGACCGAAATGGACTACGGTTTACACTCTGGAACACTTATTGAGGTAGACTTGGAACTTTTGTGGGACTTTGAACTCTGGCATCCCATAGCCCTTATCAGCTGAGGTTCCTATCAGGCTTAGCCTTGGATTCACGCATAAAATTTTTTTTATCGGGCATCGGGCATCAACTCCTCAAGATCCCATTTATTTGGATGGAATTGAATATATAGGAAGTAACAGTTGGAAAGATATAAAGTAGAAGTGCAGAATGGACCTGGACTTCCCTGTTGAATGAATTACATATTGTTGGTTGGTATTTATTTTTCATCTCTCTTGACTTATTTATAATAAAGGATAGATTATTTGAAAGTTGATTTAAAGGATAGATTATTTGAAAGTTGATTTGAATATTTACCATTAATTTTCTCATTTTAATCACGTTTAAAAATGATATGATTCTTAGAAATCTTACCAATTCAATTAATTGAAACGAATGGGCCAAAGCATGATATGACTCCTTGCAGTTTCTAGGTTTTGGGCTTAAAGAACTATAAAGTTATCTGTTCCCTAATTCCTTAAAATTTATTCTTTTGTTCTATGCTTTTTGAATGTGTAGTGTGGGCCATCTCTTGTAAGAAAGAACACCACGGCAGGTGGCCTTTGGTAATTTTTGGAAAAGTCCAGCGGTAGTTCTCTTGTCTAATTAGAGCTGTCAAGCCGATCCCCATTAATGATAGATATATGGGGATATTGCTGCTCAAAACATTAAATACAACACAACTTGGTCAGCGATGGCCCCTCTTGACTAATGACTTAACATGTAACAAGAGGTGGCATTCCCTCTCATATCCCTTCTCGTATATTAAATATAAGCGGAGATATGGCCGCTTATGACATAACTTGGGCAAGCATATCTCCCTATATCTTGAAACTTAATCTGAAACCTAATTGTCCGAAGTGGAGATATTTCCACTCATCACCAATAACAACATACTCATATTCACCTTCACTTAAACCCTTTCACAATATGCACATGTTATCACTTCCAACACATTCACAATCCAACATATATACATTCAACTGCACCATTACACATTCAAAATTCATTAAGTGAAATATATGTTCCACCAACTCAATATTAGTATATTTACAAATCATAAAGATGTTAACATTGCTATGTCTTTTCCACAGTCTAAAAGTGGTTACAGTGTCACAAAACACATGCAAATTCACTACTTGGATAACACAATCACAACTGTTAATATTGCTTAACAATTTCTTTAAATCTAATATTTAAGCATATATTTCCAACTCCTTTTGAAGATATCAACCACAATCTTACTTTTGTAATATAGTATGTCAACTTTAGTGAATTTGATTAGCCGGCGGAAGACATAATGCTCTACAAACACTAATATAAGAACTCCACAAACATTGCCATTATCTTGCAGTGGAATGTTGGCTTTCGGAGTAAACATCCATAAGTATGGGTCTGTCCAGCCAAACTCGCTGAACTTTTCATTCAACCAACAACCTAAGGAGGTAAAACAAACTCTCGATGTAATCTGCTGGTAGTCATACAAAGATAGCCAAAAAATAAAGATAGAGGATTGACAATTTTGAAGGTTAAGAAATAGTATGATATACTTTTAAGTTTCTTAGCATTGGTTAGGGAATAATGATTTTACATTGGACAGTACAGGTGAACGTGTGTATGTTGGATTGTAGCTATATATGTTGAAAGTGAAAATATGTGTATGTTGTGAAATGGTTTAAGTGCAGGTGAATATAGATGTATAATTACTAGGTATGAGATTTAAGTACTTATGCAAGTATATTGTTATTGGTGATGAGAGGAGATATCCCCACTCCAAACAATTAGGTTTCAAATTAATTTCCTAAATATATGAGGATATCACTACCCAACCTATATCATGAGCGGTGATATCCCCACTTATATTCAATATATGAGATGGGACATCCCCTCCCCATCTGTTCAATTCTATTCAATATATGAGAGGGGACATCCCCTCCCTAGGGCCGAATCAAGACAATTTGAGGCTTAAAGCAACAATCCTAAATGAGACCTTTTCTACAATTATTGCACTGTCCACAAAAATTACACAAGAGAGTTACTAGCGACCCCTCATAAATAATTAAAAAGAATCGCTAGCGATTCCCCTAAAGAAAAAAATTTAAAACATGGATGAGAATTGCTAGCGACTCCCCTTAGAATATTTTTTTCTAAACACGAACATGCCCTGAGGACCAATCTAGTGTGATCAAAACTATTGGGACCAATACAGTGTAGGTGCCATATAAGGAAAATCCTCAAAAAAACTAACTAATGTGATATAAAATCTTATTTTATGTGTGTTTAAAATATAGATGATGTAAAAGTAGAGTATAATTGATTTAACATAATATGCATTTGCCAACAACTATAGACCCGGTCTTTCGAGGAAAACACAATTGAAAAGGTACTTCCCAATCTCTTTTTCCTGTTGCACCAAACTTTGTCAAAAAAGGTGCTGAATTGCCCATTTCCGTGGAAAATGGTGCAACACAAAAGAAGCCATAAAGCTTTATTTCATGTATTTGGATGAAACAAGTGAATGGTAAAGTAAACTTCCTACATGACAAAGTGGAGATTTTACCCAACTCCTCCCTATTTTACTCTCTCTAACTTGGATAAATTAAATTTAATCATAATGTGAAATTTCTCCTCTTTTAGAGCATTTCTTTTTACAAAGACTTTTAATTAGAATTCATGATGTGATGTGGTGACTCATTTCACTAGGATTTGCAAAAGTTATATTTCTTTATTAGAATTTCAAATTCCAATCACTTGAAAGCCTCAAATGACCTTTGAAGTTCTCACAATTCAGGCCTCCTTACCATTTGCAAATTCTCCACCCAAGAAGGGATGAGGGAATTTTGCCCTGGTGGACAACCTTTGAAGAATATATCACAAATTTTTCATAAATTGAATTGCCTAAATTTTGATAAACAAAGGGCCCTTCCTCCTCTTATGTAAACGAAGGAAAGGCAAAAGGTAACTACTTTCTCTCCCGCTCTATTTCTCAATTTACTTTACCAATTACATGCCAAAAACAAAATTACTTCTCTCCATAAACTTTTTACCATTTATGTGACATTTACTCTATCTTTAGTTTTCCACACACATAAACAGATATTATTAGTCAAGTAGTGGTGAAATAAATATCACATCAACGGAAAAGGTGAGATAAAGTACTGTGAAACAATATTTGTATTTATTTTGTATAAGCTAGAGCGATGAAAAGACTCTGTGTTGAAGCAAACACTTCTTGTCTTGGGTTTGTTTGACCACACATTACCTCATTTTTATTGTTTAAAAATTTATAATAGTTGGTAAACTATGAGGTAAAGAGACTGGCCAAGGTAGGATTACTTTACCCCTCTCTTTCTCTCTCTTTTTCTTTAAGGAGAACCAACCCACCCCCCCCCCCCCCCCCCCCCCCCCCCCCCAACACACACTATTCTCTCCACCTCATGTAAACAAAAATGGCATATTTATGTGAAATATGAATCCCGGAGGATTCTAAAAAATGTTCAAAGTATGTACATTAAAAGGATTTCATGATAACTAGGAAAATTATTTTGATCTCAAGAATGCGCGCTCTTCCCTCATTTAATGAGACACTTTTTGAATTGAATAAAGGGAAAATGAACTTTTTTAATGAGAGGGTTTTGATTTCTTAGGGAAGAGAAAGAAAATGGACAAAGTGAAGGAACCTCTCGATTACATTAACACACGTTACGAGTGGTTCAAACTCTTCGAAAGTCAGCGCTCACCCTACATCTCCACACTGCATCCTTCACACCATATGCTCCATTTATTTCATGTTAAATTGTATCAATGGTCAAGGAGTGGCAATACAACTTGAACCAATAATTGGTCTAGAAGGTACCATGAGACTGAGATACCTTGACATTGAGCTATATGTGATTTGGATTCTCATGTCTAAGGCCGGCTGGAGAAAATTTAAGGCCTAAAGCAACAATCCTGAGTGCGGCTTTTTTTATTTTTAGATATCATTATAAATATTTTATTTAAAATCTATTTTTCTTGCTTTTCGCCATATAAAATTACTAATTAAGTTTTTATATGGCAAGAGCATTTTGGGCATATTTAATAAAGGTAGATGATGCCATTCAAATTTAACATAGATGCATTCTATGGGATAGGATTTGATCATTCAGATTTAAATGAAATTAGATGAGTTTTGGCTATTTAGATTTAAATGGAATTAGGTGTAGATAATGCAAAAGTAATATGTGAGATAAAAGTTGGAAAGTGTAGATATGAAAATTATGCATGAAATTATGTTGAGAATTGAGATAATGGTGAAACCATGTGAATGAGTTAAACAGATAATTATATGAGAGATTTTCGAGAGGAACAATGTGATTCTTTACTTCAAAATAAATGGAGCTTTTTTTAGGCCTAAAGCAAAGGCTTTGGTGGCCTTATGCAAGACGAACCCCCCCCCCCCCAACCCATCTGTTCAATTCTATTGAATATATAAGAGGGGACATCCCCTCCCCATCTATTTAATATATGAGAAGGGATATCCCCTCCCCATCTCTCATACTTTCTTAGTTGGTGAATACTAGTCCCACTATTTTCGGTAACATCTCGCTATTTTTGCATACAAAAAGGACCCTCTCTTTCACGTTCTAAGTTGGTAAAAGTCACACTCGAATTCAAAGAAAGCAAAAGCTTGATTAAGAGAAATGGCAGCGATCAAGATCATTAATCCAACCGTTCATGACATCACAATATTTGATCCGTGATCTTATCTTTTCATGGGGTTTTGTTTTCGTCTTCCATTTCGATTTTGGGACCTTTTATGTTATTATTTTGGAAAGGAATTGTGTTCATCTACTGTCTCTCAATTTCCCTCTTTTTTTTTTGTTGTATAGGTGGATATTATTTTGACTGATCGATTGAAATGTGAGGTTGTGAGCGGTGGTTCTACAAGTAACGGAGGGGGCGTCCATATTTCATGACATTCATGCATTGTTTCTGGTTTCTAATTAGTTTCATATTCATTTGGTGCAGTTTCTTGTCATATCTTCAAAGCCGCTATCCAAACCCGCACAACCGAAGTCCTCAGCTCGATCGCTGCCGACATTGACATCCGGTCCCTCTCTTTGGGTACTCTGAAAGAAGAAGAAAAAGTCTATGGAGGCCACTTCTATATGAATCAGGAGGTGGTCAGCATCATACTCAGTTACCAAAAGGATATATGGAACAACCCACAACTCTTTGAGCTAGTGGAAGAGTTCTTCAATTACATCTTTCATATGCTGGACTTCCGCACTACATTAAAGACATGCTTGAACAGAGCCCACCATAGGCAATTGATTATAAGGGTCGCTCTGTAATGCTTCAAAGAGGAGGATGAGGATGGCAATGAGGCCATCAATAAGAATAAGTATTCTAAGGCATTGGAGAAGCTGAATAGATATACAATTTTTGAAGACCCATTAACACAGGAATTCTCTCGAATTCTGGGGCTGGTTTGTGTTAGGCCATTTGTATTATCTAAATTCTTATTAGGATATTTTTATTGGCTAAATTTATGTATTGGACAAAACTTGGGTCCATTAAGTTGTATTTTATATTTAGAACATTTAGAATGGATTATAGTTGCGCATCAGATAAGCTGAATTGAAGATAATGCAAATTGAGATATTTTTTTTAGGACAATATGAATTAAAAAGGTCATATATCACAAACCAAGTATTAAATATAGACAAGCTATGTATCATTGAAAAACTCATTTCGAGTAAATATCCGTAAACCCCAAAATTGAGAAAATCGAGCCAAAACGATAAAGTTATAACCTATGGAAGTTTACTGATGCACGCAGGAAATTCACGCGTGCTCGAGCACGCCTGAGACTGGGCTCGAGCGCCAAAGGCAATGGCAAGATCTCTAGAGCGCCCATTTGACCGGGTTCGAGCACACGGATGTCAAAAGCATACCAACCTACATAAAAACCTTTTCCAGTTTGTGCCAAAATTGTCTGCTTCACTTGGATTTTGTTTCTAAACTTAAGGTGTGAATTATGGGCTATAAAAAAAAAAGGTTTCTCTCAACCCTAAACACAACACAACGCATAAAGCTCTCCTTATTCTGAATTGGAGATTGCTATTGGAGACATTATTTAGAGCTTCCATGAGAGATTGAGCTCAAGACTTTAGGTTCTAGAGTTGATGCTTTTACTTAATTGTAGGAGATTTGTGGCCTCTACTTCCTTGTAGAAGATTATTCTCTAAACATAGAGATTTGTTTGCTATGGAGATCAAAGCATTGATAGCAGGATACCGAGGGACTGCATGCTATAGAGATCTATCTAAAATAATTACAACGCCTCGTGTCTAGGGACTGACTGTAAAGTTATGAGTATATCTTATACCACAAAAGTGATGGGTTAGTGAAGCCTGATCTGGGGTAATTATGTAATATGTCGGTTTAATCTGGACCCTTTGTTGTAAGGGCAGATCCGACGGTTGTTACGGCTCAGGGTTATTATTAATTAGGGCTTCTGTTATTCTGAGTAGGGGAGAAAGAGAGAGTTGGTTTTCTGCAGAGAAGAACCTAGGAGAGTTGTATGCTCTTGTAATCACGAGAAGAGGATTGTTCTTCTTGTGGGTGATCTCTAACAATAGTGAAACAGGTTTGAATCTCCGTGGACGTAGCCCACATCGGGTGAACCACGTAAATCTGTGTCTATTTGTGTGGATTGATTGTTCTTCTTGTTTCTCTCTCTTTTCCCAACAACTGGTATCAGAGCGCGAGGTTTGTTCAGATCGTGGAGATTTGTGGGATCAAATCTCGAGGAGGGTCATCGGATCTGTGAGGAAGACACAGATCTGTCAGTTTAGGCTTGGATCTCTGTTCCTGTGATACGGAGGAGCAACCCATTGCTTTCTGTTGAAGAAATAGGAAGTGGTCCCTGAATCGGATCTGTTGCAGAAATCCGGAATCGGTTCCTGTGCACCGGAGAAGAAGAGGACCGGCGAACAGGAGAGTGCCGTCTGTCACCGCTGCTGCCCCGCCCGGATCGCAGGAGCCAACGCACGCCGCAGCCGTCGCCGCCCACTACATCGCTGCTGCACGCAATCGACGCCATCACCGCCTCCTCCAGTCGCCGATCGGGGTTCTTTGCCGCTGTGCAGGATCGCTGGAGAGGGGGCCATCAGCCGCTGCCAAGAATAGTCTTGCCGGACTCCCAGCCGTTGCCGAGGACAAAGGAAGCCGGCGCACCCGTACCTTCCCTCTTGCAGATCCCGTGAACAGAGGAAGAAGAAGACGGTGATTCGGGCCGGGTCAGGTCAAGTTCGACCCGACCCGATTACAGCGCAAGCCCAGGCAGGAAAGGAAGTGCGGTTCCAGGTCAGGTCAGGTTCGACCCGACCCGTTTGCATCCGGTCCAGCAGTTCAGAGCCGGTTTGGTTCCGGGCCAGGTCAGGTCCGACCCGACCCGTTATCAGAAGGTCCAGCCCAGCCAGCAGGTTCAGGCCGGGTCAGGTCAGGTTCGACCCGACCTGTTTGCAGACGATCCAGCCCAGCGCATATTGCAGTTTAGTTCCGGGTCAGGTAAACCCGACCCGGGTCCGCTCCAGAAGCCCAGCAGACTACGCAGCGACGTCAGCAGTGACGTCAGCACGGTCAACGACCAAGTTTGACCAGATTCGACGGCCAGAATTGTTTTGCAAGTTTCGAGGTTATCCGGACTCCAAATTGAGCTCTGTTTTTTTCTGTGTACTCGTTGCGACGAGAACTACGAGATAGACGGAACAGATTGACTATTGACTAACAGAAAAATTATCAAGTAAATAGAGCTTGGTTTGAGTGGGAGCAATGACAGACGATACAAAGCAAACGATTGAGAAGTTCAATGGCCAGAATTTCGCATATTGGAAGATGCAGATAGAGGATCTTCTTTACCAGAAAAATTTCTACTTACCACTTGGAGGAAAAGCCCAGAAGCCTGCAAATATGTCCGATCCAGAGTGGGAGGTGCTTGACAGAAAAGCTTTAGGTACGATCAGACTCTCTTTAAGTAAATCTGTTGCATTCAATATTTCAAAAGAGCAAACCACTGAAGATGTTATGGCTGCCCTTTCACGAATGTACGAAAAACCATCTGCTTCAAATAAAGTACATTTGATGAAAAGATTGTTTAACATGAAGATGGCTGAAGGTGGGATTGTCACTGAACATGTAAATGAGTTCAACACAGTCATGAGCCAATTGTCATCGGTAAAAGTACATTTTGATGATGAGATATGGGCATTGTTATTGTTATCTTCTTTACCAGACAGTTGGAGTGGTATGGTTACTTCACTGAGTAATTCCTCGGGATCAAGTAAACTGAAATTTGATGATGTTGTGAGTGCTATCATCGATGAAGAACTTCGCAGGAAATCCTCAGGTGAATCATCAGGAAGTGCATTGAATGTGGAAAACAGAGGAAGGCAAACTGAAAGAGGTCAGAGTCGTGGAAGATCTAAATCGAGAAGCAAGTCAAGATCGTCAAAAAGTAAGATCACATGCTGGAATTGTAACAAAAAAGGACATTTAAAAAAGGATTGAAGAACCCCAAAGAAAAATAAGCAAAGGAATGGTAACAATGACAATGATAGTGATGCTTCCGCAAATGTTGCAGGTGATACTGTTCATGATGCTTTAATTCTTTCCTTTGATTATAAATCTGAATCTTGGGTCATAGATTCTGGTGCGTCCTTTCATACCACTGCACACAAAGAATATCTCCAAAATTATGTGAAAGGTGACTTTGGAAAAGTTTATTTCGGTGATGATGAACCTTGTAATATAATTGGCAAAGGAAATGTTCAGATCAAATTGCCAAACGGAGGCACATGGCAATTGAATGATGTCAGGCATGTACCGAGCCTTAGAAGAAACCTCATATCTGTTGGTCAGCTTGCAAGCTTTGGTTATGTCACAACTTTCGGAGGTAACTCATGGAAGGTGACAAAAGGGAGTATGGTTGTTGCTCGCGGTAAGAAAGAAGGTACTCTTTACTTGTCTCATAGCAGTACTAATTCCATTGCAGTTGCAGATAAAGGCACAGACACAAATACATGGCATTGTAGACTCGGACACATGAGTGAGAAAGGGATGAAAATCCTTCACTCGAAAGGTAAGCTACAAGATCTCAAGTCTTTGGACTTAGAGTTCTGTGAAGACTGTGTTTTCGGAAAACAGAAGAAAGTCACTTTCTCTAAAGTAGGGAGGTAACCAAAATCAGAAAGATTGGAGCTGGTTCACACGGATGTGTGGTGACCAACACAGGTATCTTCTCTTGGTGGATCTTCTTACTTTGTTACATTCATTGATGATGCTACTAGAAAATTATGGGTTTATCCTATGAAACACAAGTCTAATGTATTTGGTATTTTCAAGAAGTGGAGAGCTTTGGTTGAAAATGAAACAGGTCTGAAATTGAAATGCCTGAGGTCTGATAATGGAGGTGAGTACTGCAGCAAAGAGTTTGAGGAGTATTGCTCCACAAATGGAATAAAGCGAGAAAAGACCATTCCTAATACACCACAGCAAAATGGTGTGGTAGAGTGTATGAACAGGACCATTGTAGAGCGTGCTAAAAGCATGAGGCTGCATGCTGGATTGCCAAAGCAGTTTTGGGCAGAAGCAGTGAGCACTGCTGCATACTTGATCAATCGTGGGCCCTCAGTACCTTTGGATGGTGGATTACCAGAGGAAGCTTGGAGTGGAAAAGAGGTAAATCTTTCACACTTAAAAGTATTTGGCTGTATCTCTTATATTCATGTTGATGCTGAGAAACGGGACAAGTTAGATCCTAAATCTAGAAAATGCACGTTCATTGGATATGATTCTGATGAATTCGGTTATCGCTTCTGGGATGAAGAAAATAGAAAGATCATCAGAAGTAGAAATGTTGTATTCAATGAGAAAGTCTTGCATAAGGATAAGGATAATGTGCAAAAGGATAATACAGAGTACCTAGATGTAGAGGACATTCCTGAAAATGAGGCACTCGAAGCACATGAAAATGTAAACCCACAGGTGGATCCTCATGCACATACACCGGTAAGAAGATCATCTAGGATTCCTAAACCTACACAGAGTTATTCACCTTCAATGTATTACTTGTTGTTAACTGATGGTGGTGAACCAGAATGTTATGAAGAGGCAATGCAGGTTGATGCTCGGGCTAAGTGGGAGCAAGCCATGGAAGATGAGATGCAATCATTATTGTCAAATCAGACATGGGACTTAGTTCAGTTGCCTGAGGGAAAGAAAGCATTGCATAACAAGTGGGTATACAGGTTGAAGGATGAACATGATGGCAGTAAGAGATACAAGGCCAGATTAGTTGCAAAGGGCTTCCAGCAGAAGAAAGGTATTGATTATTCCGAACTGTTTTCTCCTGTGGTTAAGTTAAACACAATCAGAAGTGTTTTGAGCATTGTGGCAGTAGAAGATTTACATCTTGAACAATTAGATGTTAAAACTGCATTTCTCCATGGTGACTTGGAAGAGGATATCTACATGTATCAGCCACAAGGATATGCTGTCTCAGGAAAGGAGGACATGGTGTGTAAACTCAAAAAGAGTTTATATGGCTTGAAGCAGGCCCCAAGACAATGGTATATCAGATTTGACAGGTTTATGTGCAACACAGGTTATAAACGATGTCATGCAGACCATTGTTGCTATTATAAAAACTTCGATAACTGTTATATCATTCTCTTTTTGTATGTAGATGACATGCTTATTGCAGGATCGAACATGCAAGAAATATATAATCTGAAGAAACAGTTGTCAACGGAGTTTGAAATGAAGGATTTGGGGGCTGCGAATCAAATTCTCGGCATGAGAATCACTAGAGACAGAACAAATCATACACTGAAGTTGTCTCAGGCAGAATATGTTGAAAAAGTCCTACACAGATTCAACATGCAAGGTGCTAAGTCAGTTAGCACTCCACTAGCAAGCCATTTCAAACTCTCAAAAGAGTTGTCTCCTAAGACAGAACAGGAGAGAGATGACATGTCAAAGATCCCATATGCTTTAGCTGTTGGCAGTTTGATGTATGCTATGGTTAGCACAAGACCTGATATTGCTCATGCAGTGGGAGTTATAAGCAGATTCATGGGTAACCCTGGAAAAACACATTGGGAAGCGGTTAAGTGGATTCTCAGATATCTGAGAGGAACTACTAATGCAGCATTGTGTTTTGGAGGACCAAAACTCAAACTGGAGGGTCATGTTGATTCAGACTTGGCAGGAGATCTTGATAAAAGTAGAAGTACTACTGGACATGTCTTCACCTTGGGTAGTGCAGCAATCAGTTGGAAATCACAATTACAGGATGTTGTTGCACTTTCTACTACAGAAGCAGAGTATGTCGCCGCTACAGAAGCTAGCAAGGAAATGATTTGGTTACAGGAGCTAATGGAAGAGTTGAGTAAGAAGCAAGAGGACAGCAAGCTGTACAGTGATAGTCAAAGTGCCATTCATCTTGCGAAGAATTCGGCCTTTCATCCACGAACCAAACACATTCGGATAAGATATCATTTCATTCGATGGCTTATAGAAGAAAAAGTGTTGAAATTGGATAAGATTCCCACAAGTCAGAATCCAGCAGACATGCTTACAAAGGTGGTGAACATCGAGAAACTGAAGCTGTGCTCAGTTTCAGTTGGACTTCTTGTTTGAAGACAAGGTGATGAGATTTGAACCTGTGCTCTGTTGTTGCTACCGCCATTCAGTGTGATCAGTCTTCAAGTGGGAGATTGATGGGTTAGTGAAGCCTGATCTGGGGTAATTATGTAATATGTCGGTTTAATCTGGACCCGTTGTTGTAAGGGCAGATCCGACGGTTGTTACGGCTCAGGGTTATTATTAATTAGGGCTTCTGTTATTCTGAGTAGGGGAGAAAGAGAGAGTTGGTTTTCTGCAGAGAAGAACCTAAGAGAGTTGTATGCTCTTGTAATCACGAGAAGAGGATTGTTCTTCTTGTGGGTGATCTCTAACAATAGTGAAACAGGTTTGAATCTCCGTGGACGTAGCCCACATCGGGTGAACCACGTAAATCTGTGTCTATTTGTGTGGATTGATTGTTCTTCTTGTTTCTCTCTTTTTTTCCCAACAAAAAGTCAGTGATTGATTTTGTCTGCTTTGGACTTGTGGTTTCTTCCCGTTTGAGTTTTCACGTTAAATTTGGTGTTGTCTTCCTTGTGTGATTTATTGCTTTTGTTGTTCTACTACGTAGACGCAGCAATCAAATCACAATTTAAAATAAATCCCAGGCATTTTAAAACCATCAGTTTGCAAACAACGGCACGCCTGAAGAAATTGGAGCTTCATAAGAGCAAAAATCAATAGGCCACCAAGTGCAGTGAGTATATAACCGAGGAAAGGACTGCGATACTGCAGAAGATAATGAAGTACAGAAAATGATTCAGACTATCTTCTCATTATGCAATGCTGATACAGATTCTTATGTTGGTAATATTATGGAATTCTCATCCTATTTATTAACAGAATCAGTAGCTTTGTATTTTGACCCATTGCTCCAAAATCCATCTATTTAATGGATAATAGAATATAGAGTAGACATGTTCGGGCCTGAATTTTTATTTTTTCTAATTGTTGTGAGCTTCAGCATTTCCAATCCGTGTTTGAATGTGTACTAAATACAAATCCGTCTGAATGTCTTAGCAGAAATGATGCTTCTGTTTTGTTATGCAGAAAAAGTCAGAATGTGCTCACATAGAATGATGATTTTTTTTTTCCGTGCCTCTGCCACAAATCATTATCAGCATCTAATTTCAGTATTGATTTTTGATGGAGAAGATGAAAGAACAACTTCATATCCTACATGATGTCTGTTTAATTTTTTGCTGCCCCTAACATAGAGCAACATGGATAGTGCAGTCCCGGCAAAATATATTAACCAATCAAGATTTGGGTTGCATCTAAACAGTGTGATTACATATTGTGTCTAGAAGTTCAACTGACTGGAGACTGCTACAACTAATTTCCTTTTGCCACATTGGGGACTCACGTACGCATCCCCATTCACTCACACATGTCCCATCCAGGAGATCTACAGCTTGGGATGACCGCTACAACTAAGTTGCAAAATTGTGGAATGACCAGAGTTAGCTCCAACTTGTTTAGGATATGTTGGCAATTGCTAGTTCTGATTAAGTTCGTTGTCAGTTGTACTTGACACTATAAAAATATCATAATATTGGGTGACAAGCAGCACTTCAAATGGAACATTGCCACCATCCAGTTATACTTCAATGAAGATTAATTGGTTCAATCCAAGTCAAATGTTTGTATATTCAAACATAATATATTTCTCGAGATTGCATGTTCTTTAAAGATTCTATGGTTGCTTTTTTTATAGATATTTGTTGGGCTTATATCTTGTATTCTGGATTCACTGAATTGGTCAATAGGATTAGTCTTGGATCAGGCTTTAAGTGAAGGGTGTTTTAGTCTTTGTACTAGACTTTTTTAAGGGTTAAAAAAGAGAGAGTTATATATATGATGCAACCAGTAGCCCTAAATCTAAGAAGAAGAGTACAATAAAAGAGTAGAGTTCTCTTTTGGTCGTGAACGTAGGCATCTCGCCGAGCCACGTAAATCTCTCGTGTGTGCTTGTCTCTTCTTGTGTGTGTGGCTTTGATTGTTGATCGTAGGTTACGCACTTCTGCACGTTCCTAACAATATTTGTATAGAGAAATAAGCATTGTTATGTTGTTTTATTGCATATTTCTAATTATATATTAAACCGCAGGGTCCTCCATATAATATATTGAACACTATGTAATATTTAAAAGTGTTTAATGAAATAATAAATGATGTATCGAGAGAAGGTAGCAGCTCAAACCTCATTTTTGTCCTAGAGTAGAATTTTTGATATTTTTGTAGCTGTACACTCAGTTTCAATGGGGACTGGATTAGGATTGGAAAGAGTTGGATATGGATGCAAAACACCCTCCGCAAGTGTGGATAAGCCCCCCTATTTATTTGGCTCTAATATTTCATTTCCCTCTGATGAATAACACGGTACATCTTCAGAGAACGTGACATCCCTGGTAACAACCAAAGAATGTTCTCTGCCTCTAGTCTTGATTCTTTAGAGCATGCTAGTTCCTAGATTCTCATGTGGTCTGTATACCTAGTTTTCATTGTCCACAGAACCCAATTTTTGTGTGGCGTTAGGATTTGGGAGGAAGAAAAGAATCCTGTCCAAGTGCTTGAGCAATGAAAGAGCCTGTAATCCCTGCAGTTTTCCCCATCTGAAATAATTTCTCTCATATTATCGAACATTCTAATTAACAAACTAATTCCCTCATATTATCTTTCCCTCATTTTTTATATATGATAAGAGAGGAGAATTCTCATATTTTTATTTTACATTGGAGTCCGACCTTTGCAGTCTTGGTGTGCGACCAAGAAAATATATAGAAGGCTATTGTATCTTGAGGGTGATTATACTGAAAACCTTCGTATTTGAGCTATTATCCAAATAGCGGAACTCGTCCTAAAGACAACGTCACTTGAGGTGTCTCAGCCCATTATTGCTGCCACAAATTCTTTCTGTTTTCTACTGACTATCATCGCCTCTCAACTACAAAATTGACATAATTGTCCTGCTTTTGCCCAATTTTTATAGCTTTATTTCTAACAAATCTTAGATTATGTTTTTGAGTAAAAATGATGATCACATCATATTGTTGAATAGTTGCAACATAATACAAATTTAAAGTGATCAATATATTAGTAATGTTATTTTTAACACTATAATTGTAGTCTTGATTCTTGGCTTTTTGACCCGCATATGGTGATGTCTGATGAGGCAGCGTGGAATGAGTAATACACGGTTGTTGTTTTTTTTTCCATGACGCGGAGAGAATGGTTTCTAGAAATAAAGGCGAGCTAGATGCCTGTACATAAAGGGGTGCTCAATCTGAGAATGCCCTTTGATTTTATAATAAATTACGGACATGGTCAGCATTTTGTGATTTTAGCCCTCCCCATCATTAGTGCCCTAAGAAAGCAACTAACCAACCGTTAAATTAAAATAGAAGTAAAGTGAGGGATATGGCCCAATCAGCAAGTGCTTTAACTCAAACATTCAATGGTAAAATTCACTTAGATTGGATCTGTTGCCCCACAGATCTCACCCAAAGCTGAATCAATTCACACCCCATTAAATTAGACCGTTGGATGGGCTCAGTGGCCGAGGTGGGCTCCAGTTTAGAGTCGAGGGCACCTAGTTAGGGAAGAAAGAACACCCTGGGAGGTGGCCACTGCCAATTTTTGAAGAAGTCCAGGGACAGTTTCGTCATTTGATCATCTTGAAGACGTCCTCTCCTTCCCTGTTTCGTTGAAGTCTCTGAAGTCCAAAGTCTTCTGTTTTCTCTTCTTTATATATCTCTCTCTCTGTCTCCTTCTCTTTCCCAAACAGCAGCAGCTGCCATTGACAGGTGAAAGGAGAGATACTGGTCCCTGCATCTTCTCAGGTTTTCACGTCCTTCTCATTCGCAAAAGCCATCTCCAAAACGGGTTCTGGAATCGTTTTTCCTTCATCTCCCCTCCAAATCGCGGAAAAATCCGATCTTTTCGACTCTTGTAAGTGATTGGGACGCCGGCCCTAGATCTTCTCTCTCGAATCACTACGAAAGATACAGGTTTGGGTGTTTTTCAGCTCATTGGGAAATGGGGTTTTGATATGAAACCTGGGCTTTTCCGTTCTGCTTCCATCTCGGTCGAAATCCCTCGGATCGAAGTGGGTTTTCTCGAATTCATCATTTTCGGCTGAAATTCGGGTCTTTTTCATCTGGGTTCGGATTAGAATCTCTCCGGCTGCAGAGGTCAGATTCCTTCAGGCTTCCATTTCAGTATTTGAGCTCGAATTTTCTGTTTTTAGATCGACCACATTGAATTGAATTGAAGAACAGGGTCTAAAATAAATTCTTTACATACAATGGGTAACTCCAGAAGCAATCAGTCGAGTGAAGTCATTTCCGAGATGCAATCGTATGAGGACGCCTGCCGTGAGGACCCCACCATCCGGTCCTTCGACGCCGCTCTCCGATCCCGCACAACCGCAGTCCTCACCTCGGTCGTTGCCGGCATTGACATGCGGTCCCTCTCCTTTGATTCTATGAGAGAAATCTATGGAGGCCTCCTCGAGATGAATCAGGAGGTGGTCAGCATCATACTCAGTAACAAAAAGGATATTTGGAATAACCCACAACTCTTTGAGCTAGTGAAAGAGTACTTCGATAACAGCTTGCATATGTTGGACTTGTGCACTGCATTAGAGAAATGCCTGAACAGAGCCCGCGACAGGCAATTGATCGTAAGCGTTGCTCTGCAACGCTTCGAAGAGGAGGATGGCGATGAGGCCAGCAACGAGCAGAAGTACTCTAAGACAATGGCAGAATTGGGTAGATTTAGAATTGCGGAAGACCCATTTACAGAGGAGTTCTTTCGAATACTGGGAACAGTCTATGAACAGCAGCTCTCAATGCTGAAGAAATTGGAGCTTCATATGAGCAAAATCAATAAGAAGATTAAATCCGTCAAAAGAATGCGGAAACTCACCAGCGTTATCTTTGTGGCTGCTGTCGTCACAGTTGTGATCTGCTCAGTAGTGGCAGCTGCAGTCACAGCGCCTCATATTGCTGCAGGAGTGGCTGCTGCGGCTTCAATTCCGCTGGGTTCGATGGGGAAATGGATTGATTCGCTCTGGAAACGCTACCAGGTAAATCTGGAAAGGCAGGGAGGGCTAATCAGTGCAATGCATTGGCGCACTAAGATTATCATATCGGATTTGGATAGCATACGGACTCTTGTAGATAACTTGGAGAGTCAGATTGAGTCGCTGATGGGGAATGCTGATTTTGCCCTCAGGGGAGAGGAGAGGGTGAAGCTTGGGATTGGGGAGATAAAGAATAACATGGAAAGGTTTACACAGAGTCTGGAGGATTTGGGTGCACAGTCCAGAGAGTGCAGTGAGCATATAACCAAGGGAAGGACTGTGATACTGCAGAAAATAATGAATTACAAAAAATGAATCAGACTACCTTCTCATTATGCAATGCTGACACCGCTTCTTATGTTGGTAATGTTATGGAATTCTCATCCTCTGTGTGGTCAACAGAATCAGTAGCTTTGTATTTTGACCCGTTGCTCCAAAATCTATCTATTTAAAGGATAATAGAATAAAGAGTAGACATGTTCTGGCCTGAGTTTATATTGTTTCTAATTGTTGTGAGTTTCAGTGTTTTTTCCCCCCATACTGATATGGAAAACTGCAACCATTGTGGTCTGTTTTTGTTCTGCACCGAACATTTTTTTGTTTAGTTACATGCTTTAAAGTCCAATCTGGGTTTGAATGTGCACTAAATTAAAATCCATTTGAACGTCTTAGGAGAGATGCTTCTATTTTAAGATGCAAAAAGAACAGAAGTCAGAATGTGCTCAAATAGAATGATGATTTTTTTTTCATGCCCCTGCAACAAATCATTGTCAGCATCTATTTTCAGTATTATATTTTTGATGGAGAAAGGTGAAGAAACAATATCTTTTCCTACATGATGTCTGTTTTTTGTGCTGCCCCAAACAAAGAGCAAAATGGATAGTGTACTCTCTGCAAAGTATATAAACCAATCAAGATTTGGGTTGCATCCTGACAATGTGATTATATTTTGTGTTTTGATGTACAATTGACCAGAGACTGCTATAACTTTTTTTTTTACCGCCACATTGGAGACTAGAACGCGCACACCCCCATTCGCTCACCCATGTCCCATCCAGGGGATCTACAGCTTGTGATGACTGCTTCAACTAAGTTGCAACATTGTGGAATGACCAGAGTTAGCTGCAACATGTTTAGCATATGTTGGCAAGTGCTAGTTCTGATTAAGTTTGTTGTAAGTTGTACTTGACACCATAAAAAATGTCATAATATTGGGTGACAAGTAGCACTTGAAATGGAACATTCCAACCATCCAGTTCCTCTTCAATAAAGTTTAACTAGTTCAATGTAAGTCAAATGTTTTGTATATTCAAATATAACATATTTCTTGAGATTGCATGTTCTTTAAAGATTCTGTGGTTGCTTCTTTTATAGATATTTGTGTAGAGAAATAAGCATTGTTTTGGTGTTTTATTGCATATTTATAATTACATTAAATCCCAGGATCCTCCATGTAATATTTAAAAGTGTTTAATGAAATAATAGAGGATGTATCGAGAGCAGGTGGCGGTTCAAGCCTGGTTTTTATCCTGGAGTAGACTTTCAAGGGTCTTGCTGTAGCTGTACACTCACTCTCACCAGGTACTGGATTAGGACCAGAAAGAGTTCGATTTGGAGGCAAAACATACTGCTCAAGTGTGGGTAACTGCCCCTGTTTATCAAGCTCCAATATTTCATTTCCCTTTAATGAATAAAAATGTAAATCTTCAAAGAAGGTGACATCCATGGTAACAAAGAATGTTCCCCCTTTTTCTGGCCATCATATTGGTGACATGTTCTACCTCTAGCCTTGCTTCTTTAGAACATGCTGGTTCCTAGATTCTCATGTTCGGTTTGTATAGCTAGTTTTCATAGTTTATAGAACCCAATTTTAGTGTGAAGTTTGGATTTGGGAGGAAGAAAAGAATCCCTGCCAAGTGCTTGAGCAATGGAAGAGCTCTGTAATCCAAGTAGTTTTCCCCATCTGAAATAATTTCTCAATGTACGAGATGCTTTGCACAAAATTTTAATTACCTTAAAGACCTGTGACAGAGCTTGTTGTGAGTACTTTTAGCAGCATTTTCCATATTGGGATACTGCTGTGAGTATAAGATCCACCAATAATGTGAGTTAAGTGAGTTTGGTGCATGTGATGACCAAGAATAAGGCAGATGCTGCTTCCATGTCATGTTCCAAACAAGCACAAAATGAAAATCATGACAAAAATTCTAGCAATAGATAGTATGCCTCCTAAACATGTTTCAGAGATCGATCAGTGTTATCCCTTGAACGGAGGATTGATGGGAATTCTTATATAAATTTGTGAAATTGGTCTCATATGGAAGATATATATTCATCTCTGTAAACATTGCATAATCATAGCAGAACTATATATACATGAGTGTTGTGACTTGTGAGGAAAGCCACAAATTTTCTCTCATATGGAAGGTAGATATTGTTCATCGTTGTAAACATTGCATACAAGTAGTAAAACTCTCTATACAATAGTGTTGAGGAAACCCAATATGGGAAGCCTCTTCATTCAGATTTTTCCCTATCACTTAGTTCCTCTATAACTAGCACTAGTACATAGTGTTTAGGTAGAAAATAGTACCCCCAACGTGTAATGGCATATCTACCAAGATGACGAAGGTAGAGAGCTAATCAAGGAGTCTCACCTTTCTGTCAACAATTGAAACTTGTTCAGGCCCAGGCTAATATGTCTTTCAACTGACCTTTAATTCTGCGATGGCATTCTAATGAGCCTTGCATTGTTGCCTGACTTTGATATTCCTACTTTCACATGAAATTGTGCTAGATAAGTTATGATAATATGAATTAGTTGGGTGCATTTAACATCTTGTACTAACTCATTAGATTGGTGTCTTGATTGGTATCAGTCTCG
The DNA here is from genome assembly GCA_037013555.1 of Sextonia rubra. Lineage (NCBI taxonomy): Eukaryota > Viridiplantae > Streptophyta > Magnoliopsida > Laurales > Lauraceae > Sextonia > Sextonia rubra. Next base: position 48,508,013 of record JASUAD010000018.1, on the reverse strand, counting down.
ACCAACCAGTTGATTGACCAACTGTTGTATTGTCCAGTGCTCAGAAATTTCAGCATCCTAGCGTTTTTATCCCTTTGTTGGGTTCTGGCTCATCCAAGAGGGGGCCCATGCCATTGAATCGGCAGTCTGGATCTATCTCTACTTCCTAATAATTTTTTGGGGTGGCTGGTATAGACCTATTTTGTCATCATTGGCCCCATCATAGAGTCTTTTCATTAGTAATCACATAATCCATGAATTACAAAGAGCATAGCAACACAAACTATCAAATAACTTTCTGTAGCTAAGAGTATGCTTCTGTTTAACCAAAGAAGATTCATCAAATGAATTTTTTATATTTATTCTGTTTACATTGCTCTCTCTCTCTCTCTCTCTCTCTCTAAAGATATAGTCTATCTTGGCCTTTGTTTGGTAGGTCTAAATTTTGCCTCTATTTCTCTAAATGTCTAAAATGGGCAGAAGTTTCAGAAAATAGAGCATTTGGTACAAAACTTTTCCCTCTACCCACTTTAGATATTCAGAGGCAAAACCTCTAAAATTCACATGCTCCATTTCCAACCAACTCAAAAATAGACCTTTTGGGTCTTAAAAATAAAGAGGCGGACGGCATTTTGTTTGGTTGAAATAACCTCAACGGAAATTAATTTGGCACCAAAACTCATCTGCTATAAAACCTCGTCTGTAGAAAGGAGAGATTGGAGCAGGAGCCAGAGCTTAAGCACCGAAGAAAAAATGCAAAAGGATCTTGGGTGCAGGTATGTTTCTTTTCCTCTTTTCCTGTATTTTTCTTTTATTTTTCAATTTCTAATGAGAGAGCAAGGAGGAAGCAGCAACAATGAAGAACTTCCAACCCAAATGGATGGAATCCTCTCATTTTTTTAATCAAAACCATAACCACAATAACCCCCAAAATTAACCCCTCTTTTTTCTCAATCTCACCCCAGTTGTATGCATTGTACTTGGGGGTTCATTCTCCTATAGCAGATCCTGGATTTACCATCACATAGTGAGTAGGATGGAGGAAAAACAGGGAGCGATCATAAAACCTCAAGGTATTACAATCTGGTTCATCCAACTTGCAAGTTCTGTTGTATGCCTTTATAGATCATAACCTGAAGATATATTGATGGAATGGTACGTGCAATCTGAATTTTCTTCGCAGCCACGGCTAAGCCGTAGAACAGCACACGGTTAAGCCGTAGAACAAAATACGAGTGAACTGTAATTGCGGATGAACAGTAAAGGGAACCACGGTGGAGCCGCAGTGCATATTACAGCTAAGCCGTAAGATGCCTACGGCGAAGCCGTAAGATACATTTACTAACACATAAAAGTGACAACACATGCAGAAATTATTTTAACTTGATCAAAATCCAACCTAACCCACTGGGTTGGACCCATAGCAGTCACCAGCAGAGACCAACCCATCCAGTTGCCACCCCCACACTTCTGTTTTTAGCTTTACCAATAGTATATCACATCCTCCTAATTTAGAAAGATCAATATGTCAGCAAAGGTTTAGCTAGATAATGTCTGCTGTTGCTTAATTACCAATTACAAAGGTATTGAGGTTTTTTGTGGATTTTCTGAAGTGGGATCATCCATATCAAAGCTTTTGTGAATTTTCTCATAAGAAGAAATTGGTAGATGCATGTATTGTTTTGAGTTCCTTCTTAGGCATAATTGATTTTTTTAATGATGGTTAATGATATTGTTTTGAGTTCCTTGTTAGGCATAACTGGTTCTTTTAATCGTAGTTCATAGTATTGTTTTGAGTTCCTTGTTAGGCCTAAATCAATCTTATGGTATAGTTATCATAGCGAATAAGGAAAAGACAAAAGAAATTGATAACGTTGATCGTGCGCACTGGTCAGGTAGTATGAGAAAATGCCTCATTGACATATGTTTGGAACAAGTGAAGTCTGGTGGTCGCAAAGGGATACAATTTACCACAAAAGCTTGGAAGGTGATAATTGAAAATTTTAATAATAGGACTGGACATAGTTTCAACCAAAAGCAGTTGAAGAATCAATTGGATCATCTGAAAGATGCATGTTCTTAAGCATGTGCTTCTTCATCATATGTCATGCTACATTTTCTGAATAGGTTGTAATGTTGGATGAATTGAAGTGATGGTGTCTGATGGTGTGTAATGATGTGTGATGATGGACAATTGTTTTATTTTCCAAATGATAGGGTATTATGATATGATGATATGTGTATAGATAATGAATGTGTTCTTGAATGATATGTTGAATATAATCTTTATGGTCCATATTATAATGTGTTCTTGAAAGATATATAGAGGGTGAAATACAAGTATATGAGTCTATTTAATTTTTCTATAATGACATACACTACCCTTCTAAATAAAAGACAAGCCGTCTAAAATGAGGCAAATAGAGGGTATACCAAACGGTCTATTTAAAATAAATCTGTTTATTACCAAACACAGTTTTTTATTCTAGTCTCTTTTTTTTATAGCTCTTTTTTTAATAACTCTATTTTAAATGTGTCTGTGGAAAAAAGATTAGAGATGCCAAACAAGGCCTTCGTCCATCTAGGTACTTGTCTAAAGATTTCATTGCAGATTTGTGACTTGATAATGCCTCTGAATTCCTAATTGATATTTAGTTCTTAGAGTTTTGAGTTGTAGCCATAATGTGGAGAATCTGATGGAGGGGTCTATATAAGGTCTTTGCTCTTTGGATTAAAGTTTCCATAAGTTGAGGGCACTCGGATCTTTCATGACATTGTTTGAATATATGGGTTGAGTGGCAAAGTAGATAGAAAGCCAGAGAGTTAAACCCCAAATAGATGTATGGGATAAGTTTACGGTGATAACATGATTGTTTAAACCTTTATTTGGCGTGTTTGGATATGCAGCAGAGTAAAGTGAAGTAGAACCTCTAAGAGACATGAAAAGGTGAGTAGGTCAAATCAAAAGTATAAAAATTTAAAATTTTCTCCTCTTTTTAAAAAAAGTAAAAAAAAACATCGAAAAGAAAAAATTTTAAGCCTCTAAATGACAAAATAACCATCTATGTTTTTACAATAAAGTCAAAAAGATTCATTATCAAGCCACAAAAAACAAAAAGACATGGCATTATGATTAAATCCCCTTATATTTTAATATCTCTCGGGGAGCACTTAAAAGGTTAGTAGATGGCGTTGAAATTCCGCCATTCATCAGGGCCCAAAAAGTGGAGTTGATCTGCTCATACCTTTGCAAGTGTAGAAATTTGATTAACTACATTTTTTTCATAAAACTCGCCATATTTTCTAGGAATTGTAAGATAAACAAGGATTTTATCTCGCCACACACAAGGAAAAAAATGTTAAAATCCCCAAAATGCCCCCCCCCCAACACACACCTCTCCCTCACTCCTCTCTCCTCCTCTTTCCCTCCAGCCGGCGGGAGGGGGCTCTCCCTCCCTCTCTCTCTCTCTCCCTCTTCCTATCCCTATTCCTCCCCGTCTTCCTCTCCCTCTTTCCATTCCTCTTCCTCTCCTCTCCCTCCCTCTTCCTCCTCTTCCTCTCCTCTCCTATCCCTCCTCCTTCCTCTCCTCCCTCTTCCTCTCCTCTCCGCCATGTTTGGCTCTACGAGGCCGAACATCTCACTAATGGTTGGCCTCACAGGGCCGAACAATGTGATGTTGTTAGGCCCTATGAGGCCGAACAGGGTGGAGAGGAGAGGAGGAGGAAGATGGAGAGAGAGAGGGAGGGAGAGCCCTCCTCCTGCCGGCCTGAGTTCGTCCCCGGCCGGAGGGAAAGGGGAGGAAGAGGAGTGAGTGAGAGGAATGGGTGGGTGGGGGGCATTTTGGGGATTTTATTTATTTATTTATTTATTTTTCTCATTTGTGGAGAGTGTTTTTTTGTGTTCAAAACATCTTAATATACAAAGGCGAGAAGAAGATAAACAAAATAAAATTCAAACCTATTCAAAACTCAAAAGCCAAACTTAATCAAATTCATTTCCTACCATCTCTAACAGCAGGGGCAGGGTTAATATTGAATGTGTAAACCACCCCCTCCAACCCACACTTGATGAACAGGTTAGCATAGTTTGCCGACATGTGCATTCTTTTAATGGGTCACCCCATACACGGCCTTGATCACAAATAGGATGCACCCTACCCTTCAGTTGCTGCAAATACCATGTCTCCTTTCCCTCACTAGGTACATGTACAATGAATGGAACCTGGTAATTCATGGCTGTGACAGAGCAGAAGAGCATTATACCTTTCCCAACCAAAATTACTCTTCCTCTTCAGAAGAATGAAATGGTATTTCTTTAAAATGGGTAAGATACCACCCAGAGCCCAAGGCTAAGGGCTGAACTTGGGCCCAGCAATGCCCAATCAACGTTCTGTCGGCCATTTTGAAACCACCACTCAGGCTGGTACTCTTTTGCTTTCAAATGCGAGAGTGCATGAGTTCAAATCCTAATTATATAGGAAAGAACAAAAACATGGGCCAGGTGTACTTACCTTTTTTAATTTGTTTGACATTGGGCCTGACAATCTGGGCTTCGTCCTTGATATGTCTGACTTTGGGTTACCCATGCAATACACGGGCTGGACTTAGGCTTGGGCAAAACGCAGTGTGAGCCTCAGATCAAGTAGTACCTCTTTGGACTGCAAATGTGTTGGGTTGGATTCAAACTCAAATCTAACAAATTCAGTGTCTAGGCTTAAGTTTTAACTCTTAATAGTGAGGTCTAAGTTCAATGCCAGCCCAGATCCGAGCAAACCAAATGATAGTACATACCCAACTTACTGTGAAATTATAAGAACAGACCATTGCAAAATATTTTTATAGGGCCACCCTCTCATGAGAGGCTTCTCCTTCTTTTTGGAGAGACAAAATCTAAGCCCCCTCAAGGGACCCAGTTGTATCCACGCCACCAACATTTCAAGCACACTATTTGTATGATTAATATGCAGCTTAGTGTTTGTAACTTAAAAAAACAAACATGCATCTCAGTGCGTTCCACAATGGACTTACAATGTTGTCTCTCGCGCAAGGGGTGAGATCCCCATCAAAAGAGACCCTCCCATTATTCATTAAATATACTTAAGTCTTAATCCAATTATGGATCTCAAGACAGGGATTAGTAGTTAGGACCTCAACATCGACCCGACTATACATAATAATTGCGCAACAATCGGGGTAGGGGTCCACCTAACCCAAACGGGCCAAACCTGACCGCTTTGCAACTATACTTAAATGATACCATGACTGAGTTGTGGCTCACACCAAAAGTTACAAAGCTGGACAAGGCCCACCTGCCCAAGTGTTACAGTAGAGCTCAATCAAAACAGCAGTGTCCACATTGAACCATGTGGTTCAACCATCTTAAAAATCAAAATATTCATGCCAGCAGATTATTTTTGGAACCAGAGAATTAAAGTGAAATTGGGAAAGAAGCGTGTGTCAAAACAAATTGAATATAATCTCCAACAAAACAAAGATTTATTGCAACTTCCCTGAAGTAAAACAATGAAGGGGTCAATACACACCTGAAATAAAATTAGATGAAAGGGAAATGTTTGATTGTGAGTTACATCCATGACAAGGACAGGGACAACGACACAAGCAACACACAGTAAAATAAAGTGCCGACAGCATTTATTTATTTTTTGAATAAGTATAAGGCATGATAGCAACCCAATTTTTCCTTTTGTGCACGATGAATGGCCATATTTCTGGTCCTAAAACAAGCATGCGGCAAATCACACACCTTACATTACACTTAACTATCCAAATCACGGATTGGAAGGTTAGACCAAGCAGTGCTATATTATTAGCTCTGATGGGGCCGGAAAGGTCCATATCCTGAATCTCTATTAGATCTCAGAGACTAACTGACATGGAGAGGGGTGCGTTATTTATAAGAATTGAGATTCAGCAAGGAAATAATTGGTTCAGGCACATCTTCAATGGGCAGCCATGCACGTTGCTATTTATATCGATGCAACAATGTCGGGGTACTGTCAAAATCGGGATCTAGGAAATTTCAACAAGTGACAATGAGAGTTTTATGGAAAAATATTCTTTAAACATTTAATTAATAGTTAAAAGTATAAATTTTAAATACTATCAAAAAAGTCAAAGAGCAGGTCAATCGGGGACGCATAGATGTAAATCCTACCTCGTTCTATCTTAAATTTATCTCATTCAAATTTGACCATAACAGGTCACTAATAAATACTGCTAAACCCACCAAGTTTGAATGGATCACATCAAATTTAAAGCTAAAATTCTTTCACAGTATATAAAAATGCGTGGCAATGAGCGGTAGCTAGATATCAACCACACCATTTTCTATTCCCAAATGCCTCAAGTTAATAACCCGAACCACAAGCACTACATGAATTTTTTCCTTCACTTTGATAATAAATATATACATATTATACATATGAGGCGGGCTGGGTGGGACCACAAAACCCAAACCCAACCCAAATCAAAAAGACCACTACAAATCCGCCCCTAATATGAGCGGGGCTAGGCAAGGCCTTGTTTACACCCAATCCATTGCCATCCCTACTTTTTACCACTAATTTTATTTTACAAAAGTGCTCTTATAACATGTATCTTTAGCAAAACAACAAAGAATCTCTGCAACTGCCAACAAAGTATTTCTCTATTTATCCATTTCAGGCTCATTCATTACTAATTGATCCATCGGCCAGTTGCAAACTTTTAGTAACAAACTAACCTTCTTGAGCTATTAATACCCTGATTGACACTAAACACCCAAGTAAGGTTGTTTATCTAACCTTTTGATGAGGGGGCCTGGTCCAGCTCAACTCATAAAAGCTTTTTTGGTTGAAAATAGGGTAGGACCCAATTTTGAAAAGTCCACAACCTTGAAGGCCAAGCTAGGGCTTAATCTAATCTGGCCCATGCCTGGTCCTTTGACAGCCTACTCCCAAAATTGAAAAACTAAGATATGAGGGAAAGCACTCTCTCAAGTTTTATCATAAAACACTCAAAATTTTATACGAATTTGTTGAGTGAGATTGAGGGATGAGACTTTAAGGCTTCTCTTGTGAACATGTGAGCGAGGGGTCCTAAGTAGCAAGCGAGGAACGACAATGAGAGAAAACAAAATAGCAACAAAGGGCGTTATTTGTAAATAAGAACATAAAAACAAATAGAGAGCTTCTAAATAAACAACAAAAATATCTCAATTGACACATTATTTTAAAAAATAATAAATATTCCCCAAAATACCCCCACCCCTTATCTCCCCACACACCTTCCCTCTCCCTCTCTCCTCTCTCCTTCCCTTTTTCACCTACCATCCCTACTTGAACAGAACTTGGGTCCAAACTCAAGTTGTAAAATTTTACTAACACCGACCCCAAATATCATTATTACAACTTACATCATATATGCATATTATGAACAGTATTACAAATTATATCATATATGTATATTATGCAATACTAAATTTTAACTCCTAATGTAAAAGGCCCCCAAAGAAAAGATTACACCACCGTTGTGTGTGTGTGTATGTGTGTGCATGAGCAACTAAGATCAACAATTAACTACACAAGATGAGCACACAGATTTACGTAGTTCACTCAAATAGGGCGACATCCATGGACACGGAGACGATCATTTTTACTATAACAAGCAAACCACACAGAAACTCTCACTCTCCTACATCGTTTATCTTATGCGATTTGGAACACCATGGGCAATAGAGCTCTCACATCTCTTTAATAAGATCTAGGGTTGCAAATTACATGATATATATAATCCCTGCTTTCTTGGTGGCTAAGAAATCCTTGGTGCAATTACTAAAACGCCCTTGATCTTAAATTGGTCCTTAGCTAACCCAATGGACCCATTTGGTTAAACCGAATTACAAGACACAAACCTAACAATCTCCACCTTGGCGCATAACTCGAGCTACTAGGAGATGAAATCGGCAATGTCTTCACGTATCCTGTTGAATAGTACATTATTACACCAATGGCATAGTCTTTTCTCTTCAACACTCTGACATGTTGAACCAACACATGAACTTTGACCAAAGTTAATCTTCTCGTCAAACTCCATCTTGAATATGACACTCAAATCCATTAACGAGTTCGAGTGATATCAATATCTGAATTACTCACTATCCTACCCCATCTTCAACTTCACCATGAAGATCCAATTACCATAAGTACGCAAGCAAAATAGATTGAGAATACGAGTTCAGTGACTCCACAACTGCAAAACAACCTCTGCCTCTAAGTGATCAAAAACCTTCGATTGATCTAGCCTCCAATGAATTAAAACTGGCCTCCGATGAATCAAAATATTTTTTTACAAATATTGATGTGGGAATCCATGACATTAGCATCTCCTTGCTGCTTCTTCATTAGCTTGGCTTTGCAAGATTAACGACATCATATGTGATTTGAAACGTGTGAATTCCAAACAAATAACTTTATTTGAATTTGCAAATCCTCTCCAACTAGACCAGTGACTCCTAATATTCGACTTGCAACCACGGGTTAGTTCTAACCTAACTCAAAACTGACCTGCAACACGCCCATTATGGCGGATTGGCCACTACACACACGGGTTAGTATGACCCAATGCTAAACTGGCTTACTTCAATCTAAACTAGATTACTATATTGATAGGCTTGCTTCTGCAACTAGGTTTAGTCGACATAATTTTGACTTGAACCCATATCTGTTTAAATCTTCTCTACTAGAGAAGTTAGTGCAACATGAGTTCCTTCTTCCTTTTGTAATCAAGACAAGACATCTCTTGAAAAGGTATGCAGATCCAGATTTCTCTGATTTAAGCGAGTAGGGAGCAACAATCTTCTCTTTTTAAGATTTTTGCAGCAAGCTGTAAATCTTATCACCACGAGCATGTTGGAAGAAAACAGATCTGAAATCCGACTTCGAATAGCTCCGAAATCGCCAAAAGAGTTTTCCACTCTCTAATTATTTAAACTCCCTCGTTGACAATCAAACAACCAATCTTCTTCTACAAATGTGTAGATCTACTCAAAACGAGTTTATAGGCACAAACAGATCTCCAATTGGAGGTCGAATGACCAAGATATTGCAAAAACAAATTTCTGCCATTAATCTCCAATTGGTCAAATCTGCCTTTGACTATATGACCTATTGATTTGTGCTAATTTTAGCACTATATTGGCTGCTAAACTCGGTCCTCCTCATAGATTCAGGTTAATCTTACCCGACTCGAGCTGACTTCGAACTCTGACTAAACTAAGCTGCTGGCTTAACGGGTTAGGACTAACCCAACCCGACCCAGACCAAATTGACTTGAGGAAAGCCTAGGCCTAAATCAATCTCCTTCTGTTGCATTTATGGGTTCTACAAACTAAGAATAGAAGCAACTCTGTAATCCTTTCCTTCCTCGCCATGACAAAGGAGGGATAACAACGAGCAGCAAGGCAGCAATTGGCACAGCAGTGAGGCAATAGTCCGAGAGCCCCCTGTTCTTCTTCATTTGATCCAGCGAGGCAGCGATGACAAAGGCTGGTAGCGTGTGCTATTCGCGACGACTCTGACCTACTAAAGCATTAGCAATAGTAAAATAGGCAACTAGGAGTGTTCTTCCTCTTGATCTATATCAGTTCAACCTTAATTAAACCAGTTTAGTGACTCATTAATTCCATTTTTGGTCATTTGCCAGCGAATTAGTCTGGTGAAGGTCGTTTTGTCCTTTTGAGTTATGTTTCAGGTCATGGATAGGTAGCTCGGTTGAGTTTAACCCGAATTAGGTCGACATGAGCCCTTTTTCGTAATTTTAGACTTTGTAAGAGTTCGTCATTCTTGCATCATCTTGGTGTTATCATGTGCATCTCATCAAGCTTATTGATTTTCGTAATTGACCGGCATGCAAACGACTTCGTTTGTCTCTGTTGGACGTTTCTTTGACTCAGATTAAAATTACCTTGAAACACTTAGACTTATTTATAAAAAATTCTAACAATAGCCTTATATAAGGAGAGCACCAACCTATTGACTCTCAAACGACTTCCTCTTCCTCGTTCTCGTCTTTTTGCTTCTTTTTTTCCTTTTTTTTTTGTTGTTTTCTCATCATCAAGAGAAAGAGTGTGTGTGGGTTGTGACCTATTTGCTCCCTTTTCGTCAAATGGAGCTCTCCTCTAACTTGTGAACCAAGTATGACGTTGTTTGGTTTACAGCTCCCTCAACTCTTACTTCACTTCATGCACTCGTGTTTGGATTAATTCTTGCATGCGTGACTTTTAGGTCTAATTTTACCTATACTGAGCTAAAGGACGAAGTAAAGCTTGAAACACTTTCTTGAAGGCAAATATAAGCAAATTTTGGATGAATACACGTTGATATACTATGATTGTTATTATTCTTTTAAATCTTTCAAGATTTATTTGTTTTTCAGCCCTTCTGTACTCTTGCTTCCAATTGTAAAAAAATCCATTCATTTCTAAATTGTACGTGAGGTCCTTTAATTTCAGTGTTTCTGAAACCTACGGCTAAGCCGTATGATTTTCACGGCTCAAATTCTCGAGAAGAGCAAAACTGCCAATTACACTACAGCTAAGCTACGGCTGAGCCGTATGATGTACTATGGCTGAGCTCTAAGCTAGCCTTGACCTAACCGTAAGTCAAGTTACGGCTTGATATCTAGAGAATAGGAAAAATGGAGACTCTTCTACAGTCAAGCCATGGCAAAGCCGTATCGTGTGTTACGGCTAAGCCGTATCCACCCGTGGCTCAACCGTAGATCAATCACGGTCCAGCCATAAAAGAAAGCACGGTTCAACCATGGCTCGCCATACTTGAGGGAGTAATTCTGGGGAACTACGGCTGAGCCGTAGTGCATAATACGGTTGAGCCGTAAGATACTTATGGTTAAGGCGTAAGTCACCCACGGCTAGGTCGTGAGGCCACTAAAAGCTAAGGAAAAAGGTAGGTCCTCTAAAAAGACCTTATAGGGCCTTCATGTTGGATTTCTGTACCCCTTAACTTGTCCAATGGAATACGTGAATATCATGAATGGTCTTGAGGGCTGTGACTCATTCATGTGTGTTGTCCAGGTGTTAAGCACCTCTCTATAGGTGTTGGTTTAAGGGCCTTCATACACATGCGTAATACATTGTGACATCAAAAATTGACAACCGTGTATTGAATAACTTTAAAACTATATCATCATGCACGGTTAAAAACAATTGACAACTAGCTTAGGATTAGCTAGTAAACTACTGTGATCTCATGAAAATAAATTGAATTGCATAGCATGTTGATTCCGATTATTGTCTTCCATTATTTTTACTATGGTTTTGACTTGTATAACTAATGATTTGACTTGAATGATCATGTTATTCATAAGTAAGCTTATTACAATATTTCTTAAGATATATATTCGACTTTAACTTGAATTGAATTAACTTGCCTATAAATGCATTACTCAAGTTCATGTGTATGACATGATTGATACGGTCTAACTCTACTCAGCCTTAGCCTTATGATAGCCGGCGGGGTTAACTTTACTGTAGCATGTTTGTTACCGCTGTAGTGTGCTTGTCTTGGGGCTTATGGACCCTAGGAACTAAAGACCCATTCGTTCCCTAACTCAGTCGATAGTGTTCTCAACGCATAGATCCTTAGAGAGAGGATTTGGCAAATGTAGAAGCCACCCAGTACAGTATTTCTATTTATTGAATCTTATGGCATGCACAATTCAATTGCACAATATGCTTAGCCTACTAATTTGCAAATCTATTTGACCAACTGTCAATGATTCTGTAGACACAACGTGTGTTACTTGAATGTTGCTTATGCTTTGCTGAATAGTCTTATTCACTGGTTGTCCTTTGGTGTTACAGGCTCAGATCCCACTTCCGACACCTCGCCTATCATTAAGACTTAAGAGGAGATTGTAGAGGCCCCATTAAGACTTGATGAGTGGACATGAACAATCCACCTTAGAAAGTGGCATAGCTTAGGATAGGCCTCATTTTGGTATTTTGTTATGTATTGGAGTATATCTCCCTGCATTTTGTGTATTATAAAAACTTTTCTTGCACATATTAACAATGTTCTTAGTTTTGATGTATCATTTTGTTATGTGATGATATTGATAGCTTCCACGTACAATGGTATTGCACTTGTGTTTTCCCTTGTGTTGTGCACTTGGATCGGGTCTAGGTGTGTATGCACGGGAGTACGTGTGTCACTGATTGAGTTTAGTCTTAATCCTCGATTTCTTGGGCTCGAGTTGTGACATGGTCCCTACGAATAATAGCCCTAGAAACCCTCTCTTTTGTTCTTCCTATTAGTGTGGTCTAACACAGAGAACCCTACACTCCTTCACCACGTGGGCCTTTTTCAAGATCTGATCTTAATACTTTTCACAGATCGATTGCGCACAATTCAGCCCTGAAAACCTAGGCTCTAAAACAATGATTGCGGTATCTCACCATCTCCACCACGCGATCTTCACCTCACCCAAAAACACGAAAATCTCAACTTAGCTCTGATAATGCTTGTTGTGGATATGACACCACCGTTGTGCATGAGCAATCAAGATCAACAATCAACTATACAAAAACAGGTACAGAAATTTACGTGGTTCACTCAAATAGGACTACAAATTTTACTCCAACCCTTAGGGAAGGTAAAATATATTCATTCATTTGTAAGCTTTCTACAATCAAAATTAGATTAATGACTCATCATCGAATGAATGAGGCTAATAAATAAAGTAGATAACATTTCACATATAAGTATGTGGGCTTCATTTAAATTACTTTTAGACTCTATTTTTCATACTTTGGCTTGGGTGTTTACTTTTATTATGATTTTGTCTTTCTTTCTTGCTAATGGAAGATGTCTTGGCCCTTTGGGCTTGACTAATTACTTCATGTTGACATGCAGAAAGGTTTGGAAGAAATCCACAAGCAGTTCAGCAAATCAAAATTTAGATCAAGACTCAGACACGATCTAAACTACAGCAAAACAAAGCACAAACAGCAAAAGGGCAAAGCCTAAGTAGACACTTTGAAAATCGAAGAACAAAATAGGTCAAAACACTTCAAAAAATGAAAAAAGTATACGCTAGCAGACTGAACAAAATAGTAGCCAAAGGTATACTAGCCAACTAAACAAGTCAGCCGCCAATGGCATACTAGCCAACAGAGGAAAGTGACTAGTGGACAATTATAGATTCTAGCAACTCAATTGAGATCTTATCAAATCATTCTGAGCTGACTTCAAGTTGATTGATTTGATTCAAGGATGAAGATTCGGCTGCCACCCCACAAAATTGACTGTGGGAGGATAATCGACCATACAAATATATAGTTGTCTATTGCATTGCTAATTAAAGTTTGCTCAATCATCTCCATGTTACAAATGACTAAAAAGACTCTTAGAGGCTATAAATACCCCGAAGACTAAACTTCTTCAAGTTCCAAAATATAACTTAAATAACAAGGTACTTGATCTTTTGAAGATAATTAGAAGGATGGTGCTTTGACTCGAAAGGATCTTCGAAGAAGATAAACCTTTTAAGACTTTCGTCGTTTCCATCATTTAGGAGTTGAAGGTGATATGAGCTATGGCCAATCCATCGGTATAATACAATAAGTGATTAATTGGGACAACCATGATGGTAAAACCTTTGTTCTGAAGTCTCCTTGGAAACTCCATATCCAAGGAAAACGAATGATAAATTACAAGGATTGTTCAATCGACTTAAAAATGCGGTATGCTTTCAATACATATTGGATTAGTCTCCTTTGCTTTTCTTTTTTTTTTATGTATAAATCCTTATGTACTCTTATCTTTTTAGTGTTAATCATCTGAGACCGAGTGAGGGGTTGTGATAAAAAAATATATATAACAATATGCACCTGAGAGGTCTAAATGTAAAAGAATCCACGAAAAATAAATTCAAAATTAAAAAAATTGAAAAGTTTGGCTTTTTTTTTCTGCTTCGTGCCTCTTTCTCATTTGTTAAAAAAGGGGTAAACACGTCGTACAGAAGGAGAGTTAGATAAATTTCTTGTAGCTCTAGTGTGATAATACGGTTTGAATTTGCAACCTCCACTTCTGGTTCCTATGCCAACCTGGGCTAGTTACTTTTGTTATGGTCATTTTTCTTTCTTCATTACATTGTCAATTTAAATTCATGCACTTTATCCGTACACACGTGAAGTACAGTCGAGTAATGGTGTTTGCTTTTATTTAGGTATGTCACACCTTTATATTTTTTTTTTATCGTTGCAGCCAGAATCTCGATTAAGTGTGCCGTGAGATTTTCCATCCACGATGACCAAAATTGCAGAGTCTCTGATTGAAGGTGGAGATTAAAAATCCAACACTAGTGACTTGAGGGGATTTTGTATTGATGAGTACCAGATCTAAATCTAGATATGCCATGGGGCCAACCCATTGAAATGAACGGCGGAAAGTCTGGCAAGAGCTTTGAGCAATTAATTAAGTGCCCCATTGATGGCGGGAAAACGAGAGAATAGTTTGGGTGTGGAAAAGGTCAGTGGGCCCTATTTAGGTTCGCCGGATAACGCAATCCACATTGTGGGCCCCACTTAAGATTTCCCCGTTACGTATTTTTCAGCTGGTTTTCCGAGATTTACTGCACGCCCAAACACTTGGCACATTTACTCAACTCAGACGTCTGAGTGGTGTCAGTCTCCAACAGTTCCAAGTCAACAAAGTCGGCCGATTATTATAAGTGAAAGTGCATATGCAAAAACAGGCTGGGGTTTTGTAGAATTTTCAAAAACACCACCCCTGCACTGGTGGAATATGTCCTTATCACATAATTTCCAAAGCATCGAACTTGAATTAACCAAACAAGGAAAGACGTAGGCAGAAGTATCATTACTGTCCGCCCCTTTTTACATACTGCTGACGATCAGACAGTGTTTTTATGGTTGTGGGACTCTGAGGGTATTATTATTCATTTCAATTATTTGACTAGGACCCACTCAAAATGATATGTTTCACTCTTTTGGGAAGGAAAACGAGAATTTTTATTTTTAATATTTTTTCAAGAAAAGCCTATTTTCTAAATTTATATACGAATTTTTTTTAATTGAGTCATTGCATGGGTCTGATTTTGAAGGTCATTTTAAGATTTGGCTTGTGTGCATAAATAAATAGTATAAGTCGTTACTTTTAGAGTCTAAAATTTAATCTTTTACTAATGGTTCAATTGAATGGCAAAATTCCAATGCTCAATTGTGGACTCACAAGATTTGTATGCACACTAAATTTAAGCTGATGACGATTTAGAAAGAGATTGTAAGAGTGAAGGATTTTGATTTTTGACTGATTGTAGGAGAAGCCAAGTGGGCCTCACAACTAAGCTTATCATAAGCCATGCCTTGTTATTCCTCTAAAAAATCCAAATATTCGATGCTATGATATATATCTACCTAGAGGCCAGTTGTATCTTATTTGGAAGTTGGTAAAGTGGCATAAAGTGTCATTTGAAAC
The DNA here is from genome assembly GCA_037013555.1 of Sextonia rubra. Classification (NCBI taxonomy): domain Eukaryota; kingdom Viridiplantae; phylum Streptophyta; class Magnoliopsida; order Laurales; family Lauraceae; genus Sextonia; species Sextonia rubra. The sequence continues at coordinate 48,492,516 of JASUAD010000018.1, read as the reverse complement.
CTCCTTAAATTTATCTGTATGCGTTTGTATGGATTTAATAGATATCACCCTAGAAATAGTTCTATTGGATGAAAGAACTTATGATACCCATGCCATAAAAAGAGGGACGGCTTCATATGTTTTTACTATATCCTCCCCCATTTAATAAATAGATGATAGATTATTCTTCTCTTTTCATCTTTTTAAAATTTTTCTCTGTGTGCCTGTGTGCAATAATGAACTTCAAATTTACATTTGGATGGTGGGGATAATTCATCAAGTGAAGAAGTTAAATAATAAAATAAAAAATTTTAAAGTGTTATATGAGGGGGCTTCTTGATTCATGTAGATGCGATAGGACCCACATTTTTACATTTGAGTCCACTCTTGCTTATGTATTGATTTAGCAACCGTTACCTAGTGGATTAATCTTGTTAAGTCAAAGACTTTATGGATATCACATCATAAAAAAATGTAATTTAATATTATTTTCTTACTCTTTCCTCCACATATGATAAATTGATATGAATGCTTGCTTTTAAAAGAACTGATGTTTAGCAGTAAAAAAAAAAAGGTTTCCGCCAGTAAAAATGCCGTATTTGTTTAGAAATGGGCAGTGTAAGCAAATGGGATACATTTAGTGGTGGAAATAAACTTTTGCAGTTAAAAAAAGATTTTTAGAGTTAGAAATAAAAATGCTACTAAAAAAACTTTTAGAGGTAAAAACAAATGCTGCTAAACCTGCATTGTCACCACTAAAAGGCACTCTTTTTTTTTAGCTTTCGTGCAATTTGTGTATTCAAATTCTCTACAAAAAGGGGAAGAGAGAAGGCGCTTGATTTTTCATCACTTTTCTTGATGTTATTTAGTGGAGCGGCAAAAAAAAAAAAAAAAAGAGAAAATCCACATGAGTTAGCTTTAATTTCTACAAGATAAGGGATTTGAAAGTCCATTTCATGAGATTCCTGCAATGTGACGAAAGAGAAAATGCTTCAATTGCTCAACGCAACATACCTTCAGGGCTAGGAATTTGTGTGGTTGAAGTTTTTGGGATATAATATGACATTTGGTCCCTTGATATTTTTAAATTTCTTATTTTTTTATACGTATTCTAGAATTTCACTAACCTAAAAAGTCATAAACAACCTTTAAAAAATTTAAAATTCCACCTCCTTCTTATTTTATTGGAATTCTTGGGTGCACAGGTACAAAAGAATATTCAATAATTTCACTATGTCTGAAAATTCTTAAATTCTCTATAGAAAAATCCTTTGAATCCTTGTAAAAAAAGAGGGGTAAATTCTCCTCTTCTCAACATTAACGACATACATGGAGCTCTTGAAAAAAACAATACATACATGGCGATGGGCTGCCTTAGTTTGCATTTTTTTTCAAAGGGAACGAGAGTGATAGCAAACAAGGGTAATTTAGTCATTTTATTGGATGTTTCAGCCCCTCAAGCGGGAAACGCTTTAATCATTGTCTTTCATGCTCCTATTGCATTTTTGTTCTATTCTCTTTAGCGCTCTTACTTTTCATCCTACATTTTTTTTGGGCCCACAACTTTGGCTTTTTGTTGTGGAGCCCATATCCGGCCATAATTCATTGATCCAAAGGTTTCGAATAATATCTTGTACTGGCCCAGACCAAAATCTACCTCCGTACTAGATGAGTACTAGAATCTTAGACTATAATAAAAATTAATTACCATTTGGATCTTCAAGGATTAAAGTGCTCCACCATCAACTCCCTATAATGGGCCATCTATTGTAGGTCCTGTCTTTTCCATTAACCAATCAATGAAAGGTTAGGCTTATTGTATATTGAAAATTTTCTTTATGCAGGACCATATATATAAGAACCATCAATTCAACCGTCCAAAATCTTGCATCGAACTGAAACGTGGGCGGCCCACTTTTTAAGGTTAAAAAAAAAAAATTCAAATGATGTAAGATTCTAGTCACCGCAAAAGGTACAGATGAGATAAACAGTGGATAGAAAAGAGACCGAAGTGACTTTTTTTTCATAGGAAAACGAAGAACGAAGAAAATAGAGTATGGAACATACAGAACAGTAATGTTTACTACATAAACAACAGAATTTGATTGCTTTGGCCCTTGAGATATCTAACTGAGCAAATTTAACAACCATGTATTTTAGATTAACCACCTCGGATGGCTCCATTTTCCAAATTTTACATCCTATCCTTCCACAATTAGAGAATGAGAAAGATAGTGACAAGAAGGAGCCAACAACACACGAGAACGGCACCGACCACATCATCCTCACTTGATCACAGTGAAACTTATGTGTGTTTAGATAAACAAGAGGGTGTGTGTGATTTTGGCACATCAGGTCAATTAAAGGCGGCCCCTTCCCATGGTCGGCGAGGCCAAATTTTTCATAGTATTATGTCGTATCTTTTAAAAATAAAATATACTGAAACTGTTCACATGCCCATTTTGATATGGGCTCTATTTTGTAGCGCCTGCTATGACGAGAAAAGTCAGTAAGTGATAAAGTAATCACTTTGCTGGCATTTATAAAATAAATTTCTTTTAGTAGAAGTAAATTCTTTTGCGGCCTAGACTTATTTTTATTACTTGTTATGACTAAACATACTAAGGAAAATAAAAACTCCCACGGGGTGAGATTAATTGTCATTGTCGGGATTTATTTGGTTGTCAGCATTATTTTGAATTACTTAGCGGACTTGTGTATATCTAGCGGGTGATTTTGGCGAGAATAATGAGATATCCGACATCATCAAAAGAAAAACTGCATAATTTATTTTATTTATCAATGTAGTTAATTTTGAAATGACCCAAAAAAAAAAAAACCATTACGAAAAAAACGCAATGTGTAGTAGGGTGTGAAAGCGGTATGGGTTTGTGAAAAAGATGGTACACGTACAAGGACCAGACTCTGACGGACCGAGAGAGCAGTGTATAATTTCACTGCAGCATTGAATGATAATCTTCCAAGGGTACTTTTGTCATTCCACAACAAAAAGTATCGGCCGCACACACCAACCACTTTGCTCACGTGTAACAATCCCATTGGTCACATCAAACTCGTCGGGATTCAGACTCACAGAGTAGACTCTCTCTCTCTCTCTCTCTCTCTCTCTATCTTTCTCTCTGTCTGTGTTTTTTTGGCTCTGAAATCCCTCCATTTCCTCCAGTTTCCCTCCATTTCCATTGCCCAAAAGTCTAAAAATCGGATCTTTCGATGCATGCTTTTGCATTTCCATGCAATTTCAATCCCCAACCAATCCATTCCCTCTGAAAATCTCGCCTGCAATTCGATAGGATTCATACATATAGAGAGAGAGAGAGAGAGAGGTTGGGAAATGTTGGAAGCTGTAGAGAGCTCTGTCAATGGCGGGTTTTCACAGTTGCAGAGCTGCGGGGATAGCAGCGAAGAGGAGCTTGCTGTGCTCCCGAGGCACACCAAAGTGGTGGTGACTGGGAACAACCGCACCAAATCAGTGCTTGTTGGGTTGCAGGGGGTAGTGAAGAAGGCTGTCGGGCTTGGAGGGTGGCATTGGCTGGTAAACTTCTGTGGGAATTTTGGGGTCTTGAGAAATGGGGTTTGAATGTGGTCTGTTTTTGGAGCTTTGAGAGTGATTTGGGCAATGTGGGTTAGTGGGGTTGGATTAGATTTGCATTTGATTTGGCTTTTTTTTTTTTTATAGATTTGTTTATTGGATTCAGATATTGATGGTGGGTTTTACTGAGGTGATGATTTGATGTAGTGGAGTGGTTTTGATTGGTTTTGTCATCTGCATTTGATTGTGCATGCATGGTTTTTGTCTATGGATTTGGTGTTTTGAGTATTGTATTTTTTTTATGTATTTTAATTTAATCAATTGGGGTTTCGGGTGTGTTTAATCTGAAGGGATTTTGGAAATTTTTGGATGATTTGGATAGGATTGAAGGGATTTTGAGTTGCATTTATTATGTTTTGGAATTTGATTGCGGTTCTTTGATCAATTTGATGTTTGATTTTCTTTCATTTTTCTTGATGTTGATATTGTGATCTTGTCTTTCTTACTTTTTTGGGGTCACTGTTACCTTTCCTTGTGATCAGATGAATTGCAGTGCTTTTGATGGGCTTTGAGATTTGGGTCTGCGTTTCTATGGCTTATTCTTCTGCTAATCTTTTGCAATGTTGGATAGTTATATTTAATAATATATATATTTTGAGATTGGGTAATGTTTCCATGGATGGCTTTAAGCTATATGGTAGAAGGGGCTTTAAGCTATATGGTAGAAGGGAGACATCATTCTTTAATGGCTATTTTGATGAGATTTAGCTTTGTCGGAGGGTAGCTGAATTAGGGTATGTTTTGCATGATGTGATTTTCTTTACAGATACGTAGATCTAATTGGATTTTGGGGTTTCATGTATTGGGTATTCAATCCCAATGTAGTTTGATTCATACATCCTGTTTTCGAATCATTACTATGTAGCAGTTTCTCAGAATCATATTCAGTTGGTTTCTACTCTGTTCATGATATTCAAGATTCAAGCTGTAATTAGTTCTAAAAAGTATCATGTTCATTTTCTAGCACATGGACCAAGTGTGCATCTAATTTACGGAGGCATTTTTCCTATCAAAATCTTGTATATTTCTGAAGGCACATTGAATCGTTGTAAACTTTCTTTTTCTGTATTGATGCAGGCTAGATCATAGGTCGTCCAACCGTTGGGCCTAGTCCATAGCCCAACTGACATGCAGATATTTAATAGTATTAATTAAGTAGTTTGATTGCTTTAGAATTATTTTAGGAGTTCAATTTTTACTAGGATTGTTATGATTTAGTTTCCTTTGTTGTTTAGGAGAGTCTTGGTGTCTAATGAGTCATGAGAGTTTCCTCTTGTGAGGGTGCCCTAGGGGCTGATTCCATCTTGGATTCATGATGCAGCCCAAGGGCTAGGGCTGCGTGGAGGTGCCTGAGCACGTGTCTAACGACACTTCCAATGGTCACAAAGGACTTTAACACACACGAGGAACACCTCTGGGGAAAAACCCAATTTTATTAATCAACCAAAACTCTCTGAGAAGTTCTTCTCTACAAAGCCATATATATAGTTAAACAATCTTCATAAGCAAGAAAACCCTAGGCTAAAAATAGAAGCTTTCCTAAAAATAATAATAATAATCCTAATTTAATTTGAAGAGGGTCTGATGTGCCCTAGACTGCATCATCCTCCCCGGGTTGAAAGAAGAGTTCGTCCTCGAACTCGATGCTGCTTCGGGTTACCAGTGTAAATGTGTTGGACATGAAGGACATCCCTTGTGGCAGCTTTCCAGGAATTCTTCTTTGGCGGTTGTGGTTTCTCAGGATGAAGAGTAACTTGCTGTCCACCATGCATGAATGTATAGGAGTTGTCGCGCATACCATGAGTCCCATTTTTGTCATACATCCATGGGCGGCTCAATAAGATGTCACCACTATCCATAGGTAGCACATCACACTGGATTGTATCTGTGTAAGTCTCACCAATAGCAAAAGTAACTTTGCAGGTATGTCGAACATGCGCTCGATCACCATTCATTAGCCACTTGACAAAATAAGGACGGTTATGCTTATAAACTTTCAATTGGAGGCGATCAACAAGAGCCTGGGAGATGAGATTTTCACAACTTCCACTGTCAATAACAACTGTGCAGTTTTGTCCCTGAATCATTCCTGTGGAACGGAAAATATTTTTGCGCAACCACTTATGCTCAACAACTGGTGACGCATCCTTGAGGACAAGAAGAGCATCATCTGGGGGCTCTGCATCGGTGAAATCAATATCTGCAGTGTCAATATCCTTGGAATTGTCAATATCCTTAGGATCAGTGTCAATATCATCTCGGATATTGTTATCAGCACCTTCAATTTCAATTAGATGTATTCGTTTTGGACAATCTGCGGCGCGATGCCCGTGCTGGTGACAATGGAAACAAACCATCTTATTTTGACCTTCAGTCCTAGCAAAAATCTGTCCATTGGATTTAGCTTCTTGTAAAGGGGAATTCTTTGGCTGAGCCCATTTGGATTTTTGTACTTGATGATTTGCAATTCCCTCAGCTTTGATAGCATGTTGGATGAGTTCATCGACATTATCAAAATTTTGGAAGGCAAGGATATGCTGAATGTCTAGTCTCAATCCATTGAAAAATCTATCAACTACCACATCATCATCTTCATTCAAACCACAACGAGCTTGCAGAGTTAAAAATTCCTCAGAATATTCAACAACTGACTTGGACCGTTGTTTCAAATTTTGAAAACTGGAACGGAGATCTCTTGCATAGTTGACAGGGAGGAATTTTTGTTTTAAAATATTTTTCATCTCTGTCCATGTATCAACAGGGTCCATGTTTTGATTCCTCCGTTTTCTTTGCAATTCAGCCCACCAAGTTGCAGCATAATTACGAAATCTAGTAGCAATCAATGTGACATTATGATGCTCTGTCATTGGCTTGTGTGCGAAAATATTTTCCACACATACTAACCAATCCATAAATTCAGCGGGCTGTAATTTTCCATCATATTCAGGAATCACAATTTTTATCCCGAATTCTCGATCAGGATTATTGACTGGTGGATCCCGTGGATTCCGAATATGTGCACCATCTTCACGGTGGGGATGCACACGTTGATGATTTTCCAAATTTGTCACTCGAATATCCAATTGGTGCAGGGTGGTGTGCATGCCATCAACTTTTGCAGATAATTCTCTAATGGCAGTTGCCAAATCTTCAAGTGAAGAAGATGAAGATTCAGCATCCACTTGCTTCTTTGGAGGCATTTTTTTTTTTAAATGCAAAATTGAATCTGACTGACCTGATGTGTAGATCGATTCTCCAGGAACACAGTACTTTCTGATGTCAGATGGCTGCAATAGAATATTTCCGATATCAAGTGACTGAATATTGCAAATAAGTTGCAGCACTTGGGCAAATAAGTTGCAGCACTTGGGTCGAATGGAGCTGTCTGGACCCAATAACGGCCTGAATGGAATATCAGCCCAAAAGGCTCGTCACGCGCGTGTCACAGGCACGTGTGACGCTTTCGTTAAAACCCACAGAAACCTGTTGATGAGAAGAAGACGCTTGCTACCTGATCTGCTACCTGCTGACGAGAAGAAGGGCTGGAGATGGCGACGACTGCGTTGGCGACGATAACAGCGAACGGCACGACCGTGCTGGAGATGGCGACGACTGCGTTGGCGACGATAACAGCGAACGGCACGACCGTGGGCGGCACGACCGTGGGTGGCGACGACTGCAGGCAGTAGCAGCAAGGGTTGGAGTCCCGGTGCAGGTGGCGGCGTGATGCGATCGGCGATAGCAGACAGAAGAAGGCCCTTGCAACGGCGACTTGCAGCGACGACGACAGCGTACGGCGACGACTGATGGCGGCGATGAGGGCAAACGGCAGCGGGTTGTGGTTGCAGAGCGAGATCCAGGTACACTGCTCTCTCTCTGTCTCTCTCTACACTGCTCTCTCTCTGTCTCTCTCTCTCTCGCGGCGCTGCTTGTGCTCTTCTTTTTGTTTTGTTACGGCTCCTGCGCCTCTCTCTGCGGTGTCTTGATGAGGATCGGGGGTGGGAAAGATTAGGGTTTTGTCGGTTTGGGTCCTGGGGCAATGGATTGGGTATCGGGACTGTAGATTCGGCAGAGGAGGGGGTTTTCTGTGAAGAGGATGGGTTGGGTTCGTACGGCCGGCGAGGGGCAAGGAAGGTGGGTGTGGCCGGAAAGTGGGAATCCGCAGGGTCTGGGGTTTTGGATTCGGGCAAGGTTTGGACAGGGGTTTCGACTGGTGGTCTTCTGTGGCGAAGATGGTGGGGCGATTAGGGTTTGGGGACTTCTGTGGCGAAGATGGTGGGGCGATTAGGGTTTGGGGACTGTGGTAGGGATTGGGACGATTAGGGTTTGGGACGATTAGGGTTTGTGGACGGGATGGCGTGGTGGTTGTCTGTGATGATGGGATTCGGTGACGGTCACAGTGGAGATCGGGCTTTGATACCAATATGATGCAGCCCAAGGGCTAGGGCTGCGTGGAGGTGCCTGAGCACGTGTCTAACGACACTTCCAATGGTCACAAAGGACTTTAACACACACGAGGAACACCTCTGGGGAAAAACCCAATTCTATTAATCAACCAAAACTCTCTGAGAAGTTCTTCTCTACAAAGCCATATATATAGTTAAACAATCTTCATAAGCAAGAAAACCCTAGGCTAAAAATAGAAGCTTTCCTAAAAATAATAATAATAATCCTAATTTAATTTGAAGAGGGTCTGATGTGCCCTAGACTGCATCAATTCAATCAATCCTTTTGGTGATTGGTCTATTTTATCGATAGTGGATTGTGACCGGGTGACATATTCATGCAAACTGTATAATAAAGTTGTGCACTATTTTATGCAGTTTGTGATCTTTCTCAAGCAATAGCAACCATTTTTGGCTTTCCAAATTTAATTTTGTAATTCTCTTGGTGTTTTACAAGCAGTTTTTGCTATCCGTGTTAGCTGGTGTCTGTAGTCTGGAGGAATTTGGAACTCAAATCTGTATTTAGTGAGGATGCTTGCAATCAATACAGTGCAATGCTATTTCTTGGGACTTCAAACATTCAACTCTGGTCCCTATAACAGTTTTATTTTTCCTTCACTTTAGCATACCGAAGATTTGGGTGAGTTCATCTTTACTACTGCTTATAGTGGGCCTGTATAGGTCACGTTCAACCGTGCACATGTGAAGAGAAGCTTGCAATGAAAAAGAGACTTAACAAGGTAGTGCTTTTATTAGACACACGCTGACACCCATGAGACCCACTGGTGTCTTGGTCAAAATAGCAGTCATGTTTGGCCTGTTAAAATGATGTGTATTGCTGACACATTACAATATTACTAGTCATGTTTATATATATATAAATCCAGAAAACTTAGAATATTTTAAAATGTTGGTTCTTTTTTTTGTTTGTTGTTTTTTCTTTTTTTTTTTTTCGGGGCACTGTACATGTTTGTCTAGTGGAACTCCAAGAGCCAGGTAGACCCGTGTCACTGGTTGATTCTAAGCTGTTGAATTTGTTGGGTTTTAGTGTACTCTACATACATCAAGTGTGGTACAGTTTGATGTTACATTAGTGTTTGAAAGGCAGGAAAAACTGGAAGTTACTGGGTGGGATTTTGCTTTTTATCCTTGCCACCATAAATCAACAATGGATGCAGGTTTTGCCAGGAAAGCATCCACATTTCTTGTCTTTTAATGAACATCCAAACGAGTGTTCATATTTATGAATGCTTTGTCATAAATGGAACTAGGAAGCCAGTCAATTTTCTCAATACGTGATAATTCCTCTATTCATCCTTAAAGATCATACTTTTTTGGCAATGATTCAATTTTGTTAACAACTGCGGTTACTTTTCCCACTCTAGCGTGAACTGAGATTTAGGAGTTTCATATTTGGGGATTGATGTTGGTTTGTGGTTTCTAGAATGTAGCTTGTATTTCCCTTTTCAGTGCACCTGCTTGTTTTGACCATCTTCATTGATTGGTTTGGGAAATTCCTGAATTATATATTAATTTATGAATTTGCAGGTCCTTACCAATGGTATAGAAGTTAAGCTACAGAGGAATGCCCTAAGTGTGATTGAGGCTCCAACTGGTCAGGAGGAAGATGATGACATTGAATGCGAAAATATGCAGTGGAATGGTTCAGATATGGGTGAGTTCTGTCAGTATGGTTTAACTAGTCACAAACATTGTTTTCCCACATGCACTTGGTTGCATGCCTTCTCCACTGTTGTCTTGTTGTGATATATGTTAGAATGAATCCAAACAATTAAAAAGTAGAGACTTTGTTTCTGTGTATGCGTATTTGATTGGTTGAACTTGCAACCTTCTTGTTGCAATAATTCACCTTCTTACTGCACTACGGGCTCATCTAATAGAAATAGACTAAAAGAACATGAAATATTAGCGTGAACATGTAGAAGCTTATTCATGTTACAACTACATGTTTATGTGTCTGCGACGTGTAATTTTCTCACTGAGACTGCTGTAGGAGATTATCATGGGTAACTCCAGAGTTTGGTTGTCATTTTTTTTTAATTGTCATCTTTATCCATCTGTTATAGGTTGCATCTTCATTCATCTGTTATGGAAATTTTCTATTAGAATAAAAGTGTCCTTGCTACATAGGATACAGCATGTTTTATTGCATCGTTAACCTTTCCACTATTTTCAAAGTGTTCATAGTTTACTTTGCCTTTTTCTTCCCTGTATTTCTGACTGCTCTTTTGCTGTTGATGATTCTTTGCAGCTTCTGATGAGACCCAAAAACTACACAGACCAAGACATCGGTCACATAGAACTACTGTATCGGCTCATAAGGCCACAAGCCGATCCCATTCTTTTGATTTGCAATCCAAGGGATCTGTATCACCTGCTCAGGGTGTAACAGTATGAGAAATCTCTTTTCCTTAATTTTTCATTTCTACTAATATGTTTTTGAACATGTTCTGTAGTCTTGAAGTGCCCTTTGTTTCCTCCATTTAATGTTTCTAGCATTTGGTTCAGAAGGTTGACTTGAGCAAACTAGGAAAACCAGCACTGTGGAGATATTCGCAATACTTCAATCTTGTGAGTTCATATTTCCTACCAATGTTGAAGTTAGGGGCATTAAATGGAATGCTAAATCAATAGAGATGCAATTGTTCGACCCAATAAATTGTACAGGTTGCCAACCTGGCGGAAATAGTCCATAGGCTGTTGGTTCAGCATACCGACTCTCCCTTCTCTTGAAATTCTACCCTATTGGGTGATATCATCGATTCACGACCAAAGGTAGCCATTTAATGTTGGTTGGACTGGATCTTCTGATGGAAGATGTTTAGGGTATGCCATTTACAGTGTTGACTGTATGAATGGAATGATAATAAATGGGTGGCTACTATTAGTATTGTCTGTTGGTGAAACAATCAGTCAATTGTGAAAGCTGTTTGTTATGCTTTTCTTTTTTTCTATTTATTTTAAGCTGCTGTTCTTCATTCCCTTTTCACTCTGCTCGGTGTTCTTCTCTGGGCCAGGTTGACTCCATTCCTAACCCTACAAAGGAGCAGCTAATTGATGTTGCTCGGAGACATTTCATGCTTTTGGTATTTGTCTCAAACTGATGAGATTATGTGTTCTTTTCTAGTTCTATATTTTAAATAACCATGTGGTTGATTCTCCTTTTTCTGTTGAATCAAATTGCTTGCTGCTGTTGTTGAAGCAATTGGATGAGTTGCAGGTTCTGGTAGGTTTTGTGCAGGCTGCTAAAAGACTGAAGACCGTCTGCAAATGACCCTCGGGAGGTTGCATTCCATCCTAACAGCTTGAGGTCCTCGTGTATTTCTGCCATATGTAATCTGTTCCTGTAACATATGCATCCTTGGCTTGGGCTTTTGAGCTGTACGAGTGCGCTGGTTTTCATAGGTAGCAAGGGTCCAATAGTTGAGTAATGTAGATACATGTAACTGAAAAAGACCAGCCGTTTTGCCTTAAATTTGGTAAGTGCACAGTTGACTGTTCCTGGGAGATGGGTTTCTTATGTATAACCTTTGGGCTTTTTAGCTATTTTGCTTTTGACCATCTGTTTGTTCTGCTTGCTGGGAAGTCGAGGAATCAGTCCATCAAGCTCAAGGTGCATCGTTTTTTTAGGGAGGGCCTTTCATGAACATGCTTTTGTCCAAAATAAGTTGGTCAGAGGATTCATCTACTGGGTCCCACCAAAAGGCCATAAGTCACATTTTCCGAAAATTCTAATGCTCCAACTGAATGACGGTTTAAAGGAAAGGAAGTAAATAAGTAGAACTAGGGGTTGAACTTGAAAGGGATCGTTTATTTTATTTTTTCTTGCGGTACACCCATCAAGTGGCCCGGACTGGGGATCAGTAGCTTGTATAGAAGATATGTTGGATTTATGTTTTGTATTTTGGGTTCAATAGATTGGTCCATAGGGTTTGTTTTGGACTGGGCTTTGAGTTAAGGGTATTTTGGTCATTATAGTAGGTTTTCTTAGGGGCTAAGGAAGAAAGTTATATATATATATATATATATAAATATATATGATATAACATGTAATTCTAGAAGATAATTTAAAGAGTGTAGTAAAATACTAGAGTTCTTTGTTGGTCATGGATGTGGGCATTTTGTCGAGTGACGTAAATATCTTGTATGTGTGTTCTTGTGTATTTGTTTCTTATTGTGTGTGGCTTTGATTGTTGACCGAAGGTTATGTCCTTTTGTATGTGAACAACAAGCGATATTAGAGCTTGGGTTGTGTGCCTTGCGATTTATGAAAATCTCATGTATTAAGATTGATCTTTGTTTCATTAAATTGAGAAGGAGGTTGGATTTGCTCTAATCTTGGTGGGCCATGCATCACAGTCACGTTGGTGGCTGGTTTGTGTGTTTTCTGTTTGCGGAAACCAAGGAAAGACAAGGTCTCCCTCTTGTCTTGTGAAGAAGGAAGTTTTTTTTTTCGTCCTTTGTTTTTCTTAAAAAAAAGGTGGAGAGGAGATTTTAAAAAAAAAAAACTCACCGGAGCCGGGCCATCACTATAGTTGTTGTTTCTTGCCATCACCAGACAGTGCCTCGCATGCCGCCGACAGCCATCGTCGGACCTCGTTGGTCACTCCTGCCTCGCCGATGCAGAAGAAGAGTAGGAGGGCCTATAGGGTTTTGTCGTAGAACTTAGTCTCAAAAGACGAAGGAGAGGGTCCAGGTGTTGGGCTAGGTTGGGTGTAGTTCAAGGTCATGTCAGGTTGACTTGACTTGTCATTAGCAGCCTTGCCAAAGACATGTGCAGGTCGGGTTGGGTTGGGTTGATCTGATTTGTGTGCAGAGCCCTATTCAGCAGCAGAGCAGTTGCTGACGTTAGCACATGTCAGTAGGATCGTAAAATCAAAGCCAGTTGACCCAGATTAATGGTAGAAATTTATTTTTGCTATATCATGATCATCTAACATCTAATCGAAGATCCGTTTGTGCCTACGGACTCGTTTTGAGCAGATCTATGCAGTGGAAGAGGGAGATTGACTGTTTGACGGTCAACAAGGAGGTTTGACTAATCTGAGCGTAAAAAGTTGTTTCTACGATTTGGAGCCATCTAGACTCGGATTTTAGATTCGTTTCTTCCAGCGTGTTAGTGGTGATGAGATCTACAGTGTGCTGTGGAAATCTTGCAAGAATGGAAGCAAAATTTGAAGTTGAAAAATTCAACGGCAAGAATAATTTCAGCTTGTGGCGTATGAAGATGAATGCTTTATTAGTTCATAAGGAATTGCAGAAAGTTTTGAAGGGAAATAATGCCCTTCCTGCAACGATGTTAGAAACGAGAAGGAGAATATGTTAGAGAAGGCATATAAAACGATTTTCTTATACTTAAGTGATGGAGTACTACGAAAAGATGTTTAAGAGAAAACCGCTGCTAGGTTGTGGTTGAGATTAGAGAATCTGTAAATAACCAAGTCTCTGACAAACTGTTTGTATTTGAAGAAATGGTTACTCACTTTGAAGATGCATGAATGTATGTCCCTTGATATCCATTTTGATGCATTTGATAAAACTATTATGGATATGAAAAATATTGATATTTTAATTGGTGATTAAGATCAAGTTATTATGCTATTATATTTTTTACCACCCTCATATGAGCATTTTGTTAATATCATGATGAATGGTAGAAATACTCTTTCAAAAGAAGATGTAGAGGCAGCTTTAAACTCTAAAGAGTTGAAGAAAAAGGTTGTGCCTGAAACAATGAAAACTCGGGTGAGAGTTTGGTTGTAAGAGGAAGAACAAAAGACTCCAGTAATAGGGGTAAACATAGACCCAAGTCTAAATCCAACAAGAACATTGAATGTTATTATTGTCATAAAAAAGGGAACATTCGAAAGAATTGTCCTAACAGGCAGATGAAAGGGAAAGAAATAGAAGATTCATCATCTGATGATTCAGTCAATGTTGCAGAAGAAAGATCATGTTTTGATGTCGATAATGCATTTTTGTTGATTACAAATTGTATTAGAGCTGACTCTTGATTAGTCTAAGTGTGGGTCCTTACTGATGTCTGGTGTAAGTGGGCGGGTTAAGAGGATTGGCAAACTACAGGAACGTGCAGCCTTAAGGGGGTGGATTGTGACATTCTTAAATCCTACATCGACTATAGAGAGAGGAAAGTGGTTGGGCTTATATATAGAGTTTGTACTCTTACCTTGTATAAGGCCCACCATAGGCAAAACCGTGAGGCCCATAAGTCAAAGCGGACAATATAATGCATGCTTGTGGGGTGGGGCGTTAGGGTTATGGGTATTTTGGTCTTTGCATTGGGGTTTTCTTATGAGCTAAGAAAGACAGATATATATATATATGATATAACCTGTAATCTTAGACGATAAGCAGAAAAGTGAAGTAAAAGAGTAAAGTTCTCTTTTGGTCGAGGATATAGGCATCTTGCCGAACCACTTAAATTTCTTGTGTGTGCTCTTGTATATTTGTCTCTTCTTGTGTGTGGTTTTGATTGTTGATCGAAGGTTACACGCTTCCGCACGTGAATAACAAGATACCATCGGCCTCTTCCTATATCTTACAGGTTAGGACTACGTGCCATTAGCTCTCTCCTTAGAGAGAGAGTTGATGCTAAATATCACCATTTATGTGTAGATGGTGTGAGTTGTGCACTATTTGGAGTTGAAAGTATTTATGATTCAGGGCAAACAAGTATGAAAGCTCCAAGAACCTGACTAATACATGTCAAAATACTTGTATCATTGGGTTATTCTTCCCATGATAATTCCTGAAAAACATTCCCGTTCACGTTTGGGCTGTCTCCAATCTTACTATTATGCTTTCATTAGTCTTTAAAATATACGTATCTTTGCAGAATGATAATTAACTAAAAAACCACAATGCATGTTGAACCTTTATTTTATTTTATTTTTTATTTTTTTTTGTGGTTGAAGATGTAGAACTTAATATGCCATCACAAAATGTGTTTTCTTCCAACAGTGACTAGCTCCATCTCCTCGCCTCCTCTGTTCAATTGAGCAATTTTTCATTTGAATCTGTTTTTCGGGTAAAGTTTTCATTTGAATTTTGAAGTTGTCTACTTACTTTTTGCCATCCTTTGAGGCCACTGGAGAGATTAGACATCTTGAATTGAATTTTTGGCATATATATTTTTTTTGATGACCAAAGGTATTGAGGCCCGAAATGCCTCCTCACCTTAGTGGTAAGGAGTGGTTGTTTTTACTGAATTATCCAAGGTTCAAACTTTGGATATTGCCCCTTCTTTCCATTTGTACGGACTATTTACCCACGTAGGTGGACTTCTTTCTTAGGTGTGCCGGGCTAACTTAAGGTCCCTGTCTCTTTAGTTGAGCTATTAAATAAAAAAAAAGGTATTCCAATCCTTCGGACCTTTGGCCTATGGCCTGAAAGTTATCCAATTTTCATGCGCAATGACTATTTCTTGAGTGATGATGCACACGTCGATGAAAGCAAACCCTAGACTCAAACTAATTGGACCACCATCTTCATCTTCAGGGGCATAATTTTCATACCATAATCTTCACATGTAATGCTGCCTGATGGTAGCCACAACTGTTCCCTTCTCGTAGGCATGTAATACTCGTGTCCTTCTGTTTTTTTCCTTTTCTTGTCCAAACAAACTCTCTTTTCCTAGCTTGAATGGAGAGAAGGAATCTCTTCTTCTTTTTGTGAATGCGATGAATAATGGACTGTCAGTTCTTTTTGTGCGTTCAGTTGGGGGGAAGAACAATCCCAGTATGCATCTAAACAATTGTGACAATTGTAACAAGGGGTAAAAAACCCATGGTCATTTCTTATGGTTTTTACCACTTTGGCTGTGGATCGTCCTTCTCTTTGCCAATCCAGAGATCTCCGCACCACATAAATATTTTTGTAGCTTAAGATTTTAAAATTTGTAAATCAATTTTCATAATTACATTAAAAGATAAGTAGTTTTTGGGGGAAAACAAAGATCCATGTAGCTTGTTAGTGAGAATTGAGAAAAGCACTTACCGGTCATGGAATGGGCGGTAAACAACTCGAGCTCTCTCCTACGTTTCAGTTCCGAGGGCTAACTTGTATCTGAAAGTGAAATTGTGTTTTGTTTTTCAATTTGCAATTTTGCCTAAATTAAGTGGCTAAGCCCAAAGTGCAATTCAGCTTAGTCTTGCTCAAGTTTGGTTCGGGTTTAGGCTGTTTAAACCTACATTGATTTCTGTTTGGTTTTGGGTTTATGTTCAGGAATGGTGTCGGGTATGGAGACCAGTTGGAAGAATGATAATTATGCGGCATTTTTTTACGCAGGGGTTTAAAGATTTAAATATGATTTATTTATCTACACATCTTGAGTTAATTTAGTCCATTCACACACACTATACCCTCGGATGACTTAGCAGACACTCAATTTTGACACTCATCTAATTTTTTTTAATTATTGGATTGAAATCCAATAAAAATAATACCGCTAAAACTATTAAAAATTAGGGGGGTCATAGGTCAAAGGCTCGGATTATCGGACGGAGTTGTTTTATGTACACCTGTAGATTCCATCAACCAGCCTTTTCATTTATGCACTTGGATTGGCTCCACTGAGAGCCCTCTCAATATCAATTACAATATGACCTATCCACTAGGGCCATGCTTACTTAAGTCGTTCCTCACGAGAGATTTCATGCAGAGCTGTGGACCCTCCCTTTTTTAATGCGTGGGACCCCCTCTCATCAATCCTCTTACACTCCCCTTCCCCTCACCCTCCGCTCTCCAATGAGCACAAACAAGCTCAAATTCCCAAAAAAGTCAATTCTTATTCACAATTGGATTAAAATTCTAGAAAAATGATGCATTCTAAAATGATTAAACTTGCAATCCATGAATCAAGGGGCTAAGGTAATCATAGAGAGTTGAAATTTTGTACACATGTGTGTCCCTTTCATATCCTTTAGTCTTCACCTCCCCATGTGGGCATGAAAGGTATGTTGACAACCACTTATTCTACAAGTTAAAGCTGATAGAAAATAATGTACTTGTTAAAATTATGAGTGTTGGTTAATTCATGGGTTGGACAAAACTCAGGATTCATTGAGTTGTAACTTTCTATTTCTTTTAGAATAGAGTGTGGTATATGTCACCGAAAGAGTTGAAGTAAAAACATGAAGAAAAAGCAAAAATTTGAAAAAAAAATAAAACCGGGATAAAAGCTTGCTCAAGTAGACCTGATATAATTTGGCAAAATTCATTAGACAGAAGCTTTACCCACTCGATGAACATTTGCTTGCTTGAGCGAGGGCTAAAGGAAACTCCACCAACTTAGCACGAATTTCTTTCCTTTTTGTGCTGGACTTTCCCGATTGTATTCTATTGCAACACTAACTTTTATTTGTTACTTTGGGGTTATAAATGAGGGTTTTTTTTCAACCCTAGGACACCAATCTCCATATTTTAAGTTGAAAATACATATTGAAGATACCTTTTTTCTCTAAAGCATTCATTGGAGAGATTGTAATGAAGCTCTAAGGTTTTAGAGGAAATTGTTTCTACATCTGTGAAAGATACGTTCACCTTGCGGTTTTATGGTAGTTGGTTTAAACACGGCGAGCGGTGAACGGCATGGAGTCGGCAAGGTACTACAGCCCTTAGGTTTAGTTGCAACTGGGGAAGGGTCTGTAAGTATTGTTTGTAACTGCTCAATTTAATAATGCTTGATTTTATTGGTCCAGAAAATAGGACTTATGGTTTTTTCTGCATAGGTTTCCACGTTTAATTGAACTACAATCTAGAAATACAATTTGAGGTTTTTCAGTAATAATATATATCAAGCGTACTACAAGGTCCACAGGTAAGCCCTGACAACTTCAAAGTTATTCAAATCTTTAGTCATTAGATAAAATGAGTTCGGTGCTAATATTTGTATCACTAATCAAAAGCCTATACAACCGGATGGATGCAAAATTTGACTTACTACTAATTCATGGGAGTAATGAGTGTTTTAAGTGTTGAAATGCACTGGCTAGATTTTAGCTTCGACAAGGGCTTACCATACTGGCAATTTTATGTACTAGAGTCTATCTATTTGTTTTTAGAATTTACCAGATCATATAATGTGTACATATTTTAAAATGTAGCATTGGCATTCGGTATTGGGATCCTTGGGAAGGATCCAAATATGTAGTAGATCAGGACCCAGACCTAAATCAGGAAAGGATCCAAATATTGACCGGCCCAGACCCATTTCCTTTTATAATTAGGGTAGGTTTTAGGACCCATTTTCATCCCTAGTACCGCTGCTCTGTTTAGTCAAATCTCTTTCAAGTAGATGGGCCACACACCAGGGTTTTCATCAACCACTCATATGATCTTTGCCAATTGATTAAGGATAGTTAGTCCTAGCCAATCGGAGGATGGATCAGATACGTTCCCAATCCATCATTCATAGGTTTTCATTGGGATTAATGAAGTTGTCTAATCTGATGATTATTGGGACAAAGCACAAATAAAACAGCTTCCGTCTCAAATAAGTAATGTTGTTTAGCTAGAGGTATAAGCACATACATCCCATCAACCCAGGATTACATCGTTGAAATTTGAACTAGTTTGAGAAGGATTAGGAGATTTGAATGGAGATGAGTTTGAATAGGGATTCAAACTATAACACAATTAGAAACTTTCTAAATACCATACTATATATTCCTTCCTCTCCTGCTTTTCTTTCTCTCTTCTTTTCTTTTTGGCCTCAGAAAGTTCAAAAACGCCATCTGACCGGGTATTCTAATTCTGCAAATAAACACATCGTCTGACAAGAGACATTGTTCTAATGCGTCCACCAGTAAGGATCATATCTCACCAATATCTTAGACTAGATTGGAGTTTCTAAGGACTTCAAATTTGTTATTACTCATAATTTGTTATTATACGATTTGATGGATTAATCACAAAATCTTGTAGGTTCCCATGGATGGTATAGTCCCAGAAAGGAACACTCACAGCATGGGCAAAGCTCCAATGGGCCATGAAAAGGACGGGGATGCAGAATGTGAAGACATGAGGTGGAATGAGTCTCATGGGGGTGAGTGAGTGTGACATGATTGGTTTGATGTACAAGTTGTGATTTTTGTTTAAAACCTAGGGCTTGATCTAGATACATTTTAAATTTTGGCATCCATAAATCGTTAGTTTCTTTACTGCCCAGCCCTGGGTTATTTTTCCACTACGTCAAAACAATGATCTCAATAGGCCCATCTGATCCAGTGATCCTTGATTTTGATGATGTGATGTGCAACCGACAGTATTCAATGGGTAATTTGGATTCATGGAACCCTAATTGAAGAAAAACAATTGGATAATTTTCTCTTGCGCATTGCATTTAGGTGCGGGATGTCGAGGAGTGCCTGCCAGAAGAGAATTTTCCGATGCTTCTAAGAGCACGTTTGGGTAATATCCTCAAAGAGGAATCCTTTTTTATTTTCCTCTATTTTTTGGAAAACCCAAGTTTGGATAAGGAGAGGAAAATAAAGAGAGGATTGTCATAATCCTTCCTAACCCTAAAAATCCTTGCTAGTGGCGAATCCTTGGTCTCCACCTCCCCACATTGGATTCTCTCTCTTCTCACAAGTGCAAAAAGCGGAGCTATAGTTGATGAGTAGTGTGTTCGACGATAGTTTATGGGCTACTTGTTTTTGTTGTGGGAACCTACTTTGTAGGTCTTAAAGTTAAGATTCAAACCATTTATCATGTGTAAAACGTCCCAAAAGACAATCTAGTAAAAAATCAACCGTTGATTAGTTATATATTTTGAGATATTTTCAAAAACACGCAGACCATTAATTGTAATTTCTTAATTTTTGTGGGCTAGTTTTGTAAGATCCAAACCAAACCATTTAGTCTCTTCAAAAGGCCCTAAACATAAATGGTTTCAAATTTTGTGGCTTAATTCATTGTGGATAGTGAGAAATTGGCAAAACAATTTATGAACATTTATTATCCACAATTCAAATTTCCAAATGAATAGTAATGGGGAGCAGATAAATAGTGAAAATGGTGTGACTCTAGTAGTTGCTTATGTGTCTTTGGGAACCTAACTTATGCATTTCATAATCACAATTCGAACTGTTAATCTTGTTTAGAAGGTCAAAAACGTCTCTTAGGTAGATTTTAAGCCATTGATTCATCATTTATCTTGAGATATATCTGAAAAGTCCACACTATATAAATATTTTTTAAGATTTTTTGGGACCTACAATGAAAATCTGAACCGTCCATCATTTGCAGTAGGCCAAAAACTATAAAGAGATTAAATTTTATAGCTTGATTCATTACGGATTGTGAGAAAGATGCAAAAAACTTGTGACAATTTCATCTTGCATATGCAAATGTACAAATCTCATTTGTTTGTCAAAATTGGATTATAGTTCATGTCTCCCTCAACAATCCTTAGTGAGGATTGAATGATCCCAAAAATGTAAAAGGAATCATTAGAACAAAGAATTGTTTGGGTTTACCAAACCTGCCCTAACTTACTAACCATTTTGAAAATTTGGCAGTGACATTTGTAATGTATTTTCTTCCTTATTCAGAGAATGAGATTAAATCCATGAGTATTTGTAGGGTTTTGAGAATAATGGTGATAATTCATTGAGATTTTCTAAGCACGCTGAAAATTTTATTTTACTTATAGTTCTTGAGGTATTATTATTATTATTATTATTTGCAATATTTCATTATTAGCACATGTAGACATCCTAGCCTTTGAATTACTAGTGTAATGACTGGGTATTTCACCATTAAAGGGGAAATAATTGGATACAAAAAAAGGGGAAAATAATTTGGTGGTAATTCTCAAAAGAACTTATTTGGTCATTCTCAAAATTCACTTTTGCTTCTTCCATTTTAACCACTTTCAGAAGTATGGAAATCTTACCCTCCCTATTTATTCGATTGCATGAAACAAACAGCCCCTAAATCATTTAATTGGATAGCTGTAACCACTTAGATCAATGGAGGTGGATTGGGAAGTGCCTATAGATTGAAATGGCAGTGCCTTGATCACCAACCAATAGATTTAGGAATTCATCTGGAAAATGTTTTTTTTTCACATGGAGACCATGTTCATCGTGTTATTTTCCAAATCCTCATTACTTTTTTGTTACTGATTATTCCAGGACCTGAATTCACTAGGAAAACCTACATACCAAAACATCGGTTGCACAAATCGATTGGGGCAGATCATCAGAACATTAGTCAAGGGATCCGCATTAGAACTTCTAGTGATTCTCAATCCAAGGGATCAATTCCACCCACTCGCAGAGTAACGGTATGTGGATAGCAATCTACACTTCAATTTCCATATTCTTCATTGCTCTTTTTACTAGATGTTTAGATATTTTATGTTTGTGTAATGCAGAAGGTGAACTTAAGCAAACTAGAAACAGCATCACTAAGAAGATACTGCCGGTTCTTCAACCTTGTGAGTGCATTAACTTTTGTGGGTCAATTATTTTAAATCTTGGAAGATTATTTTCTGGCATCTCATGGATTGTTTCATGGAGCAGGTGGACGCGGTTTCTAACTCATCCAAAGAGCATTTATTAGATACTGTTCAGAACCATTTTATGGCTCAGGTACTTTGCTTTCTGCTCTTGTATTTTGAGTTTTGGTTTTCTTGAATAACTTCTACATGTTTATAGCATTATGAAGCATTTCTTTTGAGTTAATGAATTTCTCTCGGATAAAATGCACCTCTAGTGTTGTTCTTTGAGTTTCAAAAGCAACAAAAACTAAGACAGCCATGTAAATGCAACCATAACATGAATGTTTGTGTCTAAGATGCAATGGTTAGTGTTACTGTTTTTCTCATTTTAGGCCCTCAGAGTATGATTTTTCTTTTGATATTTGTTGCTTGATACGAAATCTTAACGCTTCCTCTTGGGGCCTTTAAAGCAAGTGGAAGAGGTGGATGTCATCTTCGAGTTTGCTCGTGTTGCAAAGAGACTGAAGATGGAACACAACCACTGTCCTTGAAAGAAAGAAGACACATTGGGTGGTGTCCTTGAAAGAAAGAAGACACATTGCGTGGTGATGAATCAGACCTTTTGCAGTTTTTTTATTTTTTATGTTTGGTAAGTTGAGGATCATTGAACTGATCTTTTGAGTTATACATGATTAACTGGGTGATAATGTTTAAAAGTTCTTAGTATGTGGAGATTATTGATTGGTTAGGTATTGTACAATATCTCATTTAAGTATTGCACACATGTACTAATTCATAATTTTTTTTTTTGGTAATATGACTGATATTCCTGTGCTTATATATGTCCTGTTCCAATTTTATTTGATGTATGTGAAGAAGATTTTGCGTTTTGTTGACACAAAGACTGAGTAATTTCATTTTCTGAGTTACATGTATTTTAAATTCTAACGTCATATTGCTACTAATAGTTCTCAATGAGATTTTTTAAAGAATGGTTCAGGGGTCACACTTTGATGTATCCCAAATTACAAGTGGAATGATTCTTCATCCTTTTTTTTTTCCAATTTTTGTTTCTCTATTTGAATCTTACCCCCTCACTCTGCACTTGTATCTGTGTCCTCAAACAACTGAGCCACAAGCAGGGACACAAGTGGAATATCCCATTTTTAATAGTACTTCTGCAACTCTGTTGTGTGCTGTATCTTGGAAGGAGAAGAAGGTGACATCTTGAGTTTACTTTTATATAAAACTAATTAATACACATGAAACATTGCGAAAAAAAGTTCTGGCCAATGATGCCTTGGCTTGATGGTAGAGCTATCCATGGGCTAGGAATAACCTCTAAAAGCATGATAGATAGGCCAAATAATATGAGAATTCTAGTTGGACTGCCCCCGTTCACACGTCCATCACCGTGAGCCATTTGTTCCAAGTGCATCACCTTGTACCATATAGGAGGCTCATATCAGATTTTAGGTTGTAAGTGGCCCACCCTCCCCAACTGGGAGGTGGGCTTGAACAATAGTACCACCGCCGATACGACCAGCTCTACCAAAAGTGTGTGTGTGTATTTTTTTTTTTTTAATCCTTTCCCTTAACACCAAAAGGTTGAACCAATGGTGAACGGTTCGGAACCCAACAGACAAATAAACCAAATCAAATAGATTGAGGGAGGTAACATGCCTCCCAGGTAATGGTGGATGCAGTAAAATTTTTTTTGTGGGGGCTCAATGCAAAAATAGTGTGGAAAAAATTAAAAAAAATCATTAAATTCTCAAAATTATAGGAGTTTTTTTTTTTCTAAAAAATTTCTAGATTTGAGCAGGTGCTTCAGCCCCCACACCACTCTATCTGGTTCCGCCCTTGCTCTCAGGAGTTTCACCATTTCTGGCTCTGATAACATGATAACCAATAACACTAAAAGCTTGAGCTTGAAGGAAGAAGGCCCCAATATGCATATTAAACCCAAGATGCTAAGTGATGTGGGGTGTGGGTTTTCTAAGACCTCTCCTTACGTGTAAGCCCAACAGGTTTCGTAAACGGACTTGTCATGTAGGCTACACAAGAAATTAGCTTTGATACCATATTATTGAGTTAGAAATCAATCTAAAAGCTCAAACTTGAAGATGGAAGTTCCAAATATACATATTAAGTCAAGACAGAATCCATTGCTGGGCGGCATGGGATGTGGGTTTTCAAACACTTCTCCTCACGTGCAGCCCAACAAATTTCGTGAATGGACCTATGACATGGGCTTACCATCTTGAACCCAAGTGACAAACAGACCAACAAAAAATTGGCTATGATATCATTTTGAACCCAATAAATAAATAGATTAAATAGTTAGACGAAGGTAACATGCCTCCTTGGACTTTCAAACTTACAACCCTTAGCTCTGATACTATTTAATATACCATATATCAAGCCAAAAGCTTAAACCAATAAATACAATATTATAAAGCCATCTTAAATTCATTATTTGTATGATGCAATGTGAAAATTTTTCCTAAATATTTCGCTGGTAGTTGACCTAACAAGACTTATCCCCCATACACAATTGTCGCGGTGACCATGTGAACCAATCAGGTCCTGCTCCACAACAAGTGCTGAGGAAGAAAAAGCAAAAAGTCGCTCTACCATAAGTTCGAAAGAAGAGCGATCAAAAAGTCAAAAAAGAAAATCCAACGGTTGTAATACTTTTCCCACTTGTAGGAGTCACAGTGCATGATTTTTTATGAATGCCCCTCGAAGTGAGAACACCCTTGGGTGTGGACCAAAATTTCACGGCTGAAAATCGCCAATCACCTGTAAGGGTTCCCATGTTTCTTTCCCATCATCAACATTCAAAGACAAGTGATTTAGGTTCATCCGAAAAAACCACACGTAGGGACACCCATGAATTACACCGGATCACTAAGTTTTGAACTCATTCAAACCGATGTCATTGTTGGATTGACTTTTTTTTAGATAGTTAAAAAAAAAAGCTTTTGGGCCAAGTCCATTTTTAAAATTCATATAGCTTTAAGTCTATCTTCAAAAATTTTAGAGCCTTAAGTCTATTGAAATAATTTTGCCTTTGAAACACTAAAAAACTACCACTTTGTCTCTCTTTTTTTTTTAAATATAAATTAAAAAAAAAGT
Source organism: Sextonia rubra (assembly GCA_037013555.1). NCBI lineage: Eukaryota > Viridiplantae > Streptophyta > Magnoliopsida > Laurales > Lauraceae > Sextonia > Sextonia rubra. The sequence continues at coordinate 48,467,855 of JASUAD010000018.1, read as the reverse complement.
AATGCTACAGTCCAGTTGCAAACCACCCCAGTCGGCAATTGCTCACTGTCGACGACAGGCTAGTTAGTTCCAAGTTTTTTTTTCCTTTTTGAATTTTTTATTTTACACATTATGACCACATATTTTTGTTTTTAATTTTATAATTTGTTTTATCAATTTTAAAAACTTTTCTATTTCTAACATGTCTGATTGATGTTCTTATTTATCATGTACACCACAATATTATTTTTTTCTTTAATTTGTACATTGAAAATTCAAAATTCTTAATATTCTTGTATCTTATATTTTAGATTTTTAATTTGTGTATTGAAAAATTAGAAATTATTAATGTTTTTTTGTCTTATATTCATATTTCCAACACGCCTTACCATTCACCCATCAACAGCAGACACTTTTCCAAAAGTGATCCTTAAAATTAAGTAAATAAACAAGAAAAGAAACTCTAAAAATAAATAAGCAAACCTTAGAGATAAAAAGATCATTACCGCAAAATAGGTAGAATAAAATGGATTTGAAACATTAAGCCTTCCAGTAGATTCTTGCAATTAAGAGCAAGGAGGTGAACTTCTACTTAATTAAGTTTAAAGAATTAAACTTCCACCTAGATTACTTTTAAAATAAAATAATGTGCACGTTGATCAACGGTCCATGATGACCAGATGAGGCCTGAACTTGGTTTGGTGGTAGGTCCCACCTAAATCTTTCCATGACTCGGTTTCATACAAAGATGGGCTATACGGAGATCGCCCATAATTGAATTGGATCAACTCAATCTTCAAAATATAATTTTTTATGGCAATTCCCAACCTGACCGATCAGACATACTGGAAACCCTACCTGGTACCGTGGTACGTAGTGTTTCGGATCGGACCCTTTATATATGTATTCGTGGGACCCTTACGGGCAAAATCATTTTCACCTCTGCGCGGCACTGGCAATGTTCAAACGCTCTCCTGCGTGTCGTTCGCCAGGTGTTCGTTAGAATGCCTGACAGAAGACAATATACAGAATCCTCAAGATCGTCCAGTGGGCAATCGATTTTCTTCCCCTGTAAAATCGTGATTTCGGATTTTCCCATGAGAACAGTAGAAAGTGCTGGGTATCTCGTGTGTTGAGTAGAGTCCATGAGAACAGTTATATGTGAGTGTTTAAGCGTTTGGGTCATTATTTATGCCAATTACGCATGGAATCCGCTTGCTTTTCGCAACAAATACGCGATTTCGTTGCATATTTGCATCTTCTTACTTTCTCAATCGAGCGAAGAATGCTGTTGGCGGGATTCATTCCCTTCAGCAGTTTAGACCCAAGAAGTTCTTCCGACCATTCAAGAAAAGGGTTGGAAGGTCTAAAAAAAGTGATGATCAGAAGAAGGACAATGACCCCAAGGTTTATATGAGGAATACCATTGATAGCATATCAAGGATCTTGAGATTTTCTACGTGGGATTCTGCCCAAGAACAATTACAGAAGCTCCAGATAAAATGGGATTCTTATACAATCAATCAGGTGCTAAAAACGCACCCGCCCATGGAAAAGGCGTGGCTTTTCTTCAACTGGGCTTCGCTCTTGGAAGGATTTAAGCATGACCAATTTACATACACAACAATGCTGGACATATTTGGGGAAGCAGGGAGGATTTCGTCAATGAAATATGTGTTTGAGCAAATGCGAGAGAAAGGCCTGAGGATCGATGCGGTTACTTACACCTCTCTGTTGAATTGGCTTTCTAAAGATGGGGATGTGGAGGGGGCCATTAATATGTGGGAGGAGATGAAAGCAAATGGGTGTAATCCAACAGTGGTTTCTTATACTGCCTTTATGAAAGTTCTTTTTGATAACAATAGACCACAGGAGGCCGCTAGGGTTTACAAGGAGATGCTGGAGATGGGGTGCTCTCCAAATTGCCACACTTACACAGTTTTGATTGAGTATCTAGCCGGTGCAGGTGAGTGTTTTTGCCTACAATTTTAGTTTGTTTTCATTGATATTGTTTGTGTCTGCACTTGTGTGCATTGTTTCATGTGTATTGTTTGTCTTTCAATGATATCTTCTTGTACTTGTTGGAATCAACTAGCTTGGAAACTTGGAATGGTAGGTATTGGAAACTGGCGACCTGTTTAGGCTGCCATGGGTGGGTGGGCTGAAATGGTTTTATACTTAAATTTTTAGATGTGAGATTCCTGAGGTTTTTATATTCATAATTTAATTTGAAAAGAAAGTTAATGGTACTTGGCAATAGAGAGTGTGTGGTTGATATATTAGGCTTAAAAGTTGGTCCTGATGTTTGCTCAAACAGTACTTGTATGTTGAATCAAGCGTACACACTGCTCTTGATAGATCTTGATTCAATTCTTTTTGGTCACTATGAGCTCAAGTTTCTTTCATTTGACCATCCATGTTATGTTTCTTGCTATCCAGTTTGTGTTCCCTTCCTTCTCTCTCTCTCTCTTTTTTTTTTCTTTTTTTTTTTTTTTGTGTTTGTGGGGAGTGGGAGTGGGGGGTGGGGGGTGTCAGGCATTGTGTTAAAAACCTTGAGCAAGTACCTGAGATCTCGATAATTTCACTTTTATCAAGACTTAGATCAAGTTGAAGTCTAACATGGTTTCTTCAAGATACGAAGAAACTTGATCAACTGCTTCAAAAGTTCAAGTGATGGCTCAAAATGCTCTAACCAGCATGGATAAGCCCAAATCTAGTTTTAGGTTTTTAAGTCTTGGCAAGATGGGACTGGACATGGTATCTTAGTGTTCTATTATTCTCAGTATCTATGGCCCAAGGCTTAATCTGATGCCTTAAAGTGTTTACCTCCATCTGCTTGTCATACTTTATATATCCAAAATTTTTCACTTTTTTTTTTAAATAGTGATTGTATTGAATGCTTAAAAGAACTTTACAGTATAAAAGAACTATACTGAGACAAAAGGCCCCACAAAAAGAGGACAGAGCACACAAGCAAAAAGGGAAGGAAGCAACAACCCCTAAAAGATGGGCAAGGCCCCCAACAGAGAAAAGCTAAGACAGGGCTACAATGATAGAAGCCTTGGAAATTCCCTCTTTAGCAAGACTGTGAAAATGAGAATTTGTTGAATGACTGATATGGGAGAAGGATACAGTCGTCTTCGTGGATAGATGATGTGTCTCTTTGATTAATTAAATTAACAAGATATCAAGGAGTAGTCGAGGGGTTTGAAGCTCATTGACAAAACACCCAAAAAGAATCACTGTTGACCAGCAAGCGAGTGGGCCCTAGTTGAACAGCTTCACACAACCCAGCATTCAAGGCCAGAAGCTCGGCCTTGTTGACAGTACAATGGCCCATTGGTCCTGAGTATCGGAGGAGGATGTGACCATCATCATTTTTGCATTTCTAATGACACCCCACCCCCCCCACCCCAAAGCCCCAATCCTACCCTACCCGGCTTCCCGATTTCACTACCATCAAAGTTTACTTTCAGCATTTCTGATCTCACTACCATCAAAGTTTACTTTCAACGTACCTGGAGGGGGGGGGGGGGGGGGGGGGGGGTGTGGTGTGGTGACTCCATCGAGCCCTTATGTTCAACCGAGGATGTATAGAGAGGGCGATCTCTTTCCAATTTTGGATGAAGGAATTCACCACAATGCCTTTGAAAATAGGAAGAGGCGAAGCCCAATTTGCCACCAGGATCTTTACCTTGTTGGGAGGACTCCCTAATCAGAAGAAATCGCTTCAAAGCATTTATCACTTTCAAAGTCAATCCCTACATTTGATATTTACTACTATATTTAGTTTTTGTGGAGACTAGAGACACTTCATATTTTCTGCCATTTGAAATATTAAACCTTTTGGAGAAACTCTTGCTGGCGTTTATGTTCAAGGGGAGGGACATTTAATGCTAGAGGAAAGAAATCCTTCAGAAAAATACACAACTATTATTTGGACCTTTTGGAAGAAAAGAAATGATCCATTGTTCAAGAGAAGTCCTTTTTTTTTTTTTTTGAAAAGAGGAAGCCATGCAATGAGTTACAGAAATAAAATCATTTTGTATGTAAGAGATAATTGTCTATTGATGCAACATACATCAATTAAAGTTTGCAAAATTACAAAGGTAAGCATTGCTAAGCAAAATTTCAGATTCGGACATTTTATTTTATTTTTATGATGACGAACCTGCTGAACCCCTTGTGGTTGATAATTGGTAAAACCCCGGATGCACAACACCACCCACTAGCACCGTGTATTGAGTAAGGCCCCAAATGGTTTGAATGCAGGACCTCTAGCTCATTACTAGACTTCCTAACCACCCGAACAATTTAACTGTGGGTAATAATTTCAGGTCTGGACATTGTAGACTTATCATCAAGGTGGTTAAAGCACAATTTGTCATTTGGGAGTCCAGTTAAATAGCAATAAATTAAGTCTAGTTACAATAGTCAAATTAAAAAAAAGTTTAATTTCTTAATAAAATTGGGGGATTTTATATGAGAAAACCCCTTATATGGCTCCTACACCGAAAAGATTCTGTAGTTTTGATAGCACCAGATTAATCCTCGGGGTTTGGTGTGTAAAAGGAGGGGGGGCTCTTATCCATAGAAATTTGGAGGAAGAGGAGGAAGAAACGGTTTCTTTGTATCAAAAATGTCGTTGTATCTGTGCCTTTTATTTGCTCTTCTGTGTCTATGTCATGCATCGGTATATGGCAAAGCAAAAGGGTTTCTAATTCGTCGGATCATGGTCGTGTTTTCTTGTTTTCATTTTGTTTTTTAAATCTTTCCTTTGGGGTTGTTTATTGAGGAATTCTTAAACTATTTAAGGGTGTTTCAAGAGATTGGGGTTTTGGTGAAATAGGAGTTTTGGGGTGCTTTTAGGATGTTTTCCAATATGGTTTTAGAAGATTAGAGGACTAAGAAGAAGATCCAAGGTCTTGGAAACCCAACAAGAAAGGGCTCCCACGTTCTTTCTATTTTTTTTTTACGAGTGATGTTAACGTTGCTCAAAATAGAACGGAATAGAGAAATAGAATTCATGTAGCCGACCTCAACATGGTTGGGATAAGGCTTTGATGATGATGATGATGACAAGTTATGTTAACGTTGCTCGAACAATGTTAACATCGCTTGTAAAGAAACCTAAAAATAATAATAATAAATAAAAACAAAACCTGAGGATTAATCTAGTACTATTAGGACTATAGAGTCTATTTCAGTATAGGACCCATCTAAGGGGTTTTTTTTCTATAAAATCCCATGACATGCTTCTTTTTTTTTCCTTAGAACAAGATGTATTAATAGGGCATACCTGCTATGGAGTGTGATTGAAGCATATGTTTTTTCGGAGTGCATGTCTCAAATATGCCTCATATAGTGAGCCCTAAATGGAAGCCACACCTAAGATATGAGATGTGGTCCATTTTTGAGAAACCTTGCGACGAGGCAAGCCTTGAGGCACAACCCCCAAATGTTTCTAAAAACTCTCCTAAAAAATCTATCCCATTTCGTGCTCCCAATTAGATAAGGCGTAGGAACAAACTCACATTTTGATGAACATTTTTTACACTCAAAAAAGTGCCCATTGTTTCCATGCTAAAAAATTACAATGCATTTTCGCAAACACGTGGTAATACTTTGAGATAGGGGTGGCAAACAGATCATGTTGGGACAACTAGGGTGTTTGCAGATTGAAGCCTGATCCATATCTGGCCCATTTTTAACATGGGTCAGACAAACTCACCCTGCATTCAATGTGGGCCAATCCAATCCTGACGTGCATACCCATAAGATGAAAAAAGAGAGAAGAAGAAAGGAGAAGAAGATAGTGACCAAAATGCACCCCAAAATGTCATCAATGTATGTGCACATTGCCATAAATCAGATCAGCAGCCATCTAGTTCCAGATGATCATTAAAATAAAAGAAAGAATTGAAGAGAAGTCCATGAATCAAACTGCCAGAGGCAGTGGAGTTGTAATTACCAGTGACAGACAGAAATGAAGATTTTAAGCAATTGACATGAGAGAGAGAGAGAGAGAGAGAGAGAGAGAGAGAGAGAGAGAGAGAGAGAGAGACTACTCTCAAAGTTGGGTTGCTCATATTTCAGATTTTTATCAACTAGTTTCTATGGAATATCTTAGATGATAGAGAGAATAAAAAGACATTGCTTCTATACCTGCCTGGGTGTCGGTTCAAGGCATGGGTTTGCTCCCAATATCTTAGAAAAACAAAAACTTAGGTTCATGTGTGTTGCGGGGTAATGTGTGTGCCCAAGGGATTAGTCTTGTCAGGTCAAATACCATGGGGATATGCTCGTCCTTGAAAAAAAGGAGCTTCTATTAGAGAGAGAGAGAGAGAGAGAGAGAGAGAGAGAGAGAGAGAGAGAGAGAGAGAGAGAGAGAGAGAGAGAGAGCATATGGCAATGTCTTAGGCATCAATGAGGATAGGATGGAATCGCGGCTATCGAGGAGAGGACATATGGCGATGTCTTAGGCATCAATGAGGATAGGACAGAATCGAGGATGATGGCGAGCATTGTCAATGGAGATTCACAGGGTTCGATCCCTTAGAGATGGAATTGGCATCAATGCAAGGAGAGTGTGAGGAACTGAGGATCTTCAAGCAGCTTTGAGTGAGGCTAGGGTTTGTGTGTCATTGGCATTTTGTTCTAACATGAAACTTTCTACAATCAATTTATATGAAAAGGACCCGTGACAAGTTTTGTGCTCAATTCTTCACAGGTAAATTCAAAGCTGCTCTTGAGATTCTGAGCAAAATGCAGGAAGTAGGAGTTCAACCTGATAAAGCTACATGCAATATCCTTGTTCAGAAATGCTCAAGGGCAGGAGAGATGTTAGCAATGACTCAAACTCTTATGTACATGAAAGAGAATTCACTTGTCCTTCGTCACCCCATTTATCTCGAAGCACTACGGGCACTTAAAGATGCCGGAGAGAGCAATGATCTCCTCCGAGAGGTCAATCCCCACCTTGCATCTGAAGGGATTAATGAGGAGGCATCTACCATAGAGACCATTACCAGTAATAGTCACCTCTGTACAGATAGAAGCATTGTCCTAAGTCTTTTGGCAAGGGGCAATTTTGTTGCCATTGATCACTTGCTTAATGAAAGTGTTTATAAGAATACCCATTTGAATTCTGAGCTTATCTCCGCTATTGTTCAGGCAAATTGTGCAATTTATAGACCTTCTGGTGCTCTTATGGCATTCAAGTACAGTACACATATGGGCATGAAGCTTGAGAGAACTGCATATGTCACTCTAATTGGCCTGCTAGTTAGAACTAATTCATTTGCAAACCTCTTAGAGATTATGGATGGAATGGTAGAACTTGGCATCACTCCAGGAACATATCTAATTTCCCTATTGATTTACAAGCTTGGATGTGTTGGGATGGCTGATTCCTCTGCAAAGATATTTTACTCAATACCTGGTGAACAGAATACTGCCACATATACTGCTCTGATGGATGCCTACTTACGATCTGGGGATGTTGATAAGGGACTTAATCTCTACATGAGCATGGAAAGTAAAGGGATTCATGCCTCATCTGGCACATATAAAGTTCTGATTGCAGGTCTTGCGGAATCGGGAAGAATCCAGGAAGCAGATTTTTACAGGAAGAAACTGAAGAGCCTACGAAGTAATTGGCATTATCGAGATATTGTTTCAACGGATGAAAGGTTATGTAACTTTCTCTTTGATAGGAGTCAAGCTACATGACCCAGGGGTTTGAAGCAGGCAATTAACATTGATGAATGGCTCTACTTAGTTCTCCTGACTAGTATAAGCAAAGCACAAGGCAAAGAGACATGAAAGACTTCTTTGGGTGGTGTTTGTGAAGCATATGACTCAAAAGCAGTGAGTGCATACAGATAGTACAATGTTTCATTTGTGTGTGGACTATGAAAAGGGTATAAGCATTGTCTAGTTCCCCTCCTTTAATTATTATATTGGCCTGCAAATGTTCATCTATTGTGTATGTATGTGTACAAACTTGGAGGGTCTTCCATTGAGAAAATCAGCTTTTGCATAGTTCAGTTCTATTGTGGAGTTGTTTTCCTCATCTAAACATCCCATTTTCTCGCTTTTTGGTGTGTTCGATATTGAGATAAGACAATTTGTTATGAGCAGTCTGCATACTGTCACGTAATGTGGATAGCACATTTGAAAGTGAATCATGGGCCTGAACATCTAAGCCTGGGGTATGCTGGGATTCATGAAGATCAACAGCTGAGGATGTTTCTAACTATCTAACCAATTGGGTTGGATCCTATGATTCACATATGATAAAATATCTGTCAAACAAATTGACACCTTTATCTTGTTACATTTTGTTGTTTATCTGGTTGTGAAAGTTAAGATCTGTTGAGTAGAATTTTCTCTCACTGAGTGCTTATCTGGCTACCAAAGTTCAGATTCCTTTGCCTGCTTCTGTTGATTTGATTTCAACTCTCTCTCTCTCTCTCTCTCTCTCTATGTTAGAGATCCTTCAAGAAAGGAGGAATAGGCATGGCAATGGGTTTGGTTAAACAGGTGACCCACCCTTAGTGGGATTTGGTAATTTTTTACTCAGGTACGCGACGTTTTTCTTCTTGTTTTGGTAAAATAAATTTTATTAAAAACTAATACAGAGTCTTCCAAGCGCAGATGCTGTTGAACATTGGAGATGTGGATGTTGTGAGGTTGCAGGTTCAAACCTGCTTTGTTGAAAGAGATATATAACATTTATGTGTTAATTTGTTTAAAAAAAAAGATAGCTGGTATCAAACCCTACTCCGCCATCATAGGCCCAGTTTGGTGTCCCATATCATAGAACTGTCAGGGGTCTGTCAGGCATAGGGTGGAGCTGCAGTCAGTTTGACTTGGTTTCAGGTTCTTACAGCTGCCATAGGAGGAAAATTGATGAGCTGTCAGGGGTCTGTCAGGTATAGGGTGGAACTGCAGTCAGTTGACTTGGTTTCAGGTTCTTACACCTGCTATAGGAGGAAAATTGATGAGGGGAAGTGAGTTTTTCAGATAGCAAGTTGTTGTAATAAAAAAACAAATTGTAAGTAACTATATTTGTGCTTGCATTAAATGCTTTGTTTTGTAGCCTATTTTGATGTACTCTGTTGTTCAAAGACGTGGAAAGAAAAAGGAGATGGCCCATGTTGTTTTTACATAACCGATGAATTAGAGTTCTTATAAATGCTTGATAATTCATGTAACTTTATACCTGAGGCATTCACTTTTAAAGCTTGTCATGAGCACCCATTTGCAAATTGAACATCTTAAGGTGGATTGGCCTTGATTCAACTGAGGACCAACTGCAGGGTCAAATAAGTTCAACGCCTAGATCAATTTCATGGCCACCTGATCGCCTATGATGCAAGATACTTCAAAATGGACAAGGTATCATGGCATATCATATCTATGGTAAACTTTTTATGTGCAAAAGCCATGTCCGTTCCCTATCCATGCATAACTAGGTATCATTGATCACCTTTGCACATCAATGAATGCCTCCTTTGGTAGACCTCTGGTGGCTGAAGATTTTATTTTATTTATTTATTTATTTATTTTCCATAGAATGGCAGCTGATGATTTGTTTGCTTATTTGAATAAACAGATCAATTGATGGCCTTCTGCTCACTCACTGCAGTTCCATAGAGGCTAATGGATTCTTAGGCTATGTGCAGTTAATATACAGTCTATTGGATCCTCGAGCTATGCATACATTTTTTTCCTTTTTTTTTTTTTGTTTGGAGCAGTGACAGACCGAACCCTTGACTAAGTATAAACAGTCAAACAAATCTATGATGCTAAGATAATTCTAACTAGGCAGAGTATCTTATCTGATTCCACACTCTGTTTAAGATCCATGTCCCTACTATATCCATGGCCAGTCTGGGCATCATAGATAGAAACCCATAAATAAAAGAATAAAAGAATGCATTTAGATTTTGAATCTGTAATCTCTTATTTATCATCTATTGTTATAACTATTAGTTATTATATATCTCAGTTTTGGGGGAAATTACATTATGATACCCAGATCATGAATTTACGTAATGTCATCACAAGTTGTTTAGGACCTACTTCTTTTTTTTTTTTTTTTTTTTTTGAGTACACCAACCTTCTGGGAGTTGGAACTCTTAGCCCACTAGTAAGGGGAGATAACTTGGGTGAGGTTGGGGAATCTTTTGGTGAGGGGAGAAGACCTCTAATGAGGTAACGCATCATCGGGTGATAAAAGGTGCCTACCAAGGTTTGAATCCTGGTATTGGTCAAGTAGGTAAGAACTGACATCTCTTACCACTATATGAGGCATTCTTGTTTAGAACCTACTTGTTTGCATGGAATTTAATTCGTAAGAATCAATGGGTTCCATCAATGAAACATTAAAGATATAAGGGGTGAAGGACATAAGGTGGAAAAGTAGATGGGATCTTGACTTTTCTAAGATTTAATTTACTAGGGTGATGGCTGGGTATTCATTTGCCATTAAATTTATAAGGGATAGATGGGTATTCATTTCCCATTTCCTCTTATTCGTTTACCATTAAATTTTAAGGGAGATTATTTCATAATTATTTTTGAATCCTTACCTTTATCTCTTCAATTTTAACCACTAAAAAAATTTCTTAAAATTTCTAGAAATTTAATTACATGAAATAAACTGGTTCTCAATATTTTGAGATTTTACCCCGAAAGATGGCTGTACTGGTATTCAGTTGTTTACATTGCCCAAACAAAGATTAAAACCTTGCATGATGTAACCTTTTCGTGTTCTTCCTACAGGCTTAGAAACCCATACCTTTGCCATGCCAGTGTTGAGTATGGATGCAGTTATTGGTCCTATTCTGAACACCACTTTCTTTTTTTTGCTAGAAAGATTGTTCATTAAGAAAGGAAAGACAGAAATGTATATTAGAGAAGAAACTAACATAGCAGAGTAACAAACAACAGAACTTGAAACAGAACAGTAATGTAGGGAAAGTCTCTTACGTAGTGTGATCATCTGGAGGTCCCATTGCTGCACACCATTTGCATTTGTAGTGTTTTATTGTGTGCAATCTTTTCTGTCTTTAATTTCTTTCATCAACATTAACGCGCTTCTGTTGGCCTATACGTACAAAGAAGTTTTACTGGACTATGAATGTGAAGGTTGCCGTGGAAAAAAACTTTCTTGATGTAGTATCATTCCGGGAAATTGATATTTGTAACCAAATTGTAGCACGCCTAACGAGATAAAGGCATTTTTTATATCATGGATTTTGATTTTTGGATCTGTTCACTGGTGTTCTTTGCAGTATGTTTGATTATTTGAGTAATTGATAGTTTAGGCGGTTTTGAAGGGTTTCATGTTTTTCTTTTAGCATATTATAAATATATTGCTTGAGTTCTCTAAAATATGTTGCTTTATTCTAAATTTTTACAAAATGCACCACACAAGAATCATCTGCTGCTCTCACTTTTGCTACCCAAATTACAGCTTTTGGGGCAGTTTTTGCTAGTTCATTACTAAGCTGCTGAAGTTTGGGCCTATTAGTTTCTTGATTCTCAGTGTACCTTATACAAAATACTGAATCTTTAGTTAAGGAAAATGATCAAATACAACCGATTACACATTTAAACCACAAATATACTCAAGATTTTTCTTGATTATCAGTGTAGTTTATACAAAATACTAGGTCTTTAGTTAAGGAAAATGATCGAATTCAACTGATTACACATTTACACCACAAATATCCTCAAGATTTTTCCTGATTCTCACTGTAGTTAATACGCAATACTGAGTCTTTAATTAAAGAAAATGATCAAATTCAACTGATTACACATTTACACCACAAATATCCTCAATTTTTTTTTGATTCTCAATGTAGTTGATATGAAATATTGAATCTTTAGTTAAGGAAAATGATCGAATTCAACTGATTACACATTTACACCACAAATATCCCCAAGATTTTTCTTAATTCTCTATGAGTTTATGTAAAATACTGAATCTTTAGTTAAGGAAAATGATCGAATTCAATTGATTAGACATTTACACCACAAATATTCTCAAGATTTTTCTTGATTCATGTTCGTTAGTTCAAAATGCAGAACCGCGATGTAGTAATAAAAACTGATGAGACTAGGTTGATTCTCAAGGAACAATGTATTTTAAGGTTTCTTTTCAATTTGTGCCTGCTCTAATTAAAATTTAAAACTAGCCTGATTAAAAACTAACAAATACGCCTAATTAAAAACTAACAAATACAATTATTCCTACTTTAACTAAAAAAATTAATTACAAACCAAATAAAAGAAAACCTCCTAATCTAAAAGCCTAAAACTAAAATTCTAACTAAAAATACTCAAGTCACTGCAAAAATTAAAACACGAGATAGAACTTCCAAAAGTAGAAAGTTACAAAAAATAAAATTAACAATTAAATTAGAAACTAAATAATATTAAATTAGAAACAAATCAAAATTAGCAACAACCAATCAAGCAAAGTTAGTAACAAAGCAAAAAATAAAAAAGAAAAAAGAAAACAAACATACTTTCTAAAATTAGAAACCTAAAGTTAGAATTTCCAAACTCTTAAGTAACTTTCCAATTTTTAAAATCCTCAAATAAAGCAAGTTTAAAAAGATCTTTAATTTTGGGAATTATCTAAAATAATAAAAAAATTGAAAACTAGAAACAAATTTAAAATTGAAAAGTTAGTAAAGTTAGCAATGCAATGCATGGTGTAAGATACTGAAAAATTCTAAGCATGGAAAATTAGTGTGCTGATGCAAATTTTATGCATGACTGTTCCTAATTTAATGCATCATGAAACTAAGTTTAATGGCTAGAATTCAAACTAGACTAATGTAAGGAAAAAAAAAACAGAACTGAAAATGGATTTAAAACGAAAAAGTTATGAATGAATGAAAGCGATAAGTTTATAAAATTCTGTGCAGAAATTCTGATCCTTGTTGATTGATTGGTAAAGTTTAAGCCTTTGGTTCACAGACTTCCCGGAATTATTTTAACCTGAAATTCTGGGATATAAAAAATTATATCCTAAACTTTAATTTTCCTAAGTTTCAAAGAAAAATATCATGATTTGACTTGGCTACCTGCTTCAAACTTTTTGCCAAAAACTGTTTCTGTTTGTTGAATTCTGGGTGTAGATTTACGCATTTTTTAACACTATAATTCAAATCGAAATTTTTTTCTTCACTTTTAATTCTGTAAAATGGTTTTCCTAACAACTTAATCATGTAAGAAATTTCACCATATGATAATGCATGCAATGATTGCTAATCCAACCATAAAATTATGCAAAAACAAAACTTAAAATCAACATAAACATAACAAGAGAAATAACAAAAGTGCAGAAATTTAAATGTGTGGTTGCAAGAAATTAAATGTATGGAATTGCAATGAAAATAAATATATGGAAAGACAAGAATTTAAATATGTGGCTAATAATAAAAATAAAAGTGTGGTAAGTATTTTTTTCTCTTTCAAAAATCTTTTCTAAGCGCATTCATAATTTGAATCATGCTCTTAGGGTCTTTGGGTCATCAATCAAAATACCAACAAGTAAAGAAATATAAATCAAGCACTAATCATCCAAATACCGTTAAGAAAAATTGAAAAGAAAAAGCAATACTTTTACTAGAATGCAATGTTTTTTCATAAAAGATAATGAATTGAAAATCAAAATAATTACATACTAGGATGAGAAGCCTCTTCTAAATGATTAAACCTAAGGGTGTAGTGTGATTTTCATACCAAATCTCCTAAAGGACTTCAATGGAGAGAGAGAAAATTGAAGAAGATGAAGTGTAGTAGTAATTTTAAGGAGAGGTGGTCTATCTTCCCATGTTCTTGGATATCCTATAAGCTTTGTTTATAAAGATTTTAAATCCCTAAGTTGCATTTTTTACTTCCTTGATCTTTGTTTGCAATCTTTATTAATTGGTAAAAATCCTTCTTTGGCCCCCAAAGTTTAGAAGGAATTAGGAGATAATAGTTTGCCAATCTTTGAAAAATCTCTTGCAACACATACTTTCTTTTTCTTAAAAAATTTTCTTTTCCCTTTGAGAATTTTGAGAGATATTTGGAGATTAAGATCACAAATTTCTCAGCTACAACCCCAAGTCAACTTTCAACTGATGTGATGTTCACCATATGTATGCAATCCTTCCACCTTTTGTCTTTTACCAAGTCACTTTCCATTTTATAAAAATCTTCTTTCTTGATTTGGTCCTTGATGGATTTTCTTTGATTTTCTTGAATTATCTTTAAAATAATCTTGAGATTTCATGCAAAGAAAGTGGACCCCATAATCTTTGGATGTCTAACACATGTGTGGGACCTGCTTCACTAAGTTCCTACAAAAAAAGTGAATTATCATTTATAATAATATTTTTAACCAAAATCCATAATCTCACCAATGTGAGCCCATTTTTCATGAATGACATTATTGTGCATGATTTTTACTGAATTAACAGATGATGAAAAATTGAGTCATTTCATAAAAGAACTAATTTTGCCAAAACTTTTTAAAAATAAAATTTTAAATATGGCATGTTTCATGAATATAAGCAAAAATGATAATATTTAAGCAAATTATGCATGAATGCACTATAATGATGTATAAATGCACAAAATCATGATTTCATAATAAATGAGGCTCCTTTGATTCGGTAAATCCTTAAAATGGTCCAAAATGTATATGAAAATATGCATTTTTAAGGGCTTATCAATTCTCGGTATAGTTTATACAAAATACTAAATCTTTAGTTAAGGAAATGGTCAAATTCAACTAATTACACATTTATGCCACAAGTATCCTCAAGATTTTTCTTGATTCTGAATATAGTTCATACGAAATTCTGAGTCTTTAGTTAAGGAAATGATCGAATTCAACTGATTACACATTTACGCCGCAAATATCTTCAAGATTTTTCTTGATTCTCAGTATAGTTTATACAAGTACTGAATCTTTAGTTAAGGAAAATGATTGAATTCAACTGATTACACAGTTACACCACAAATCTCTTCAAGATTTTCACTTGGCAAAGTTGGATCAAATCCTTCTGATTTGTAGCTTGTCTGATTTTCATTGATCATAGAGTAAAACTGCGACAATGGCATGCTTAACACATTCATTCTAGTCATGTCATCTACTTGTTTGCAATCTGATGTCTGTTATCAATTTTACATAAATGATAAATGCCAGCAAGCCACCGACCACAAAAGAAGGCATTCATCTAACCCTTGTTTTTGACTGAGAGCAATGGTGTAACTATAATCTTAGATCTCTAAGTATCAAGAGAATATTTCCACACTTGTATTTCAATATAAATAGCCTGCCTGCAGTTTCCTCAATTTCCATCTCACCCCACTACACAGCAAAATAGACAGCCATTTGTTCTTTCAAGACATTTACACCACTTTCTATTTTGACTACATCCAAACGGGCTATTAAATTATCATTTGGCTTTTAATATCACTCAACCTCGTATTTTGATATTTTAGGTGAAAGGCTTGTAATATTGGCAAATTCATGGAATGGAAAAAACTTGGGTTTTAAGAATTGTAATTTTATGTTTTTAGATGGATTGAAGTCTTTTTGAAGCATATAGATGATAATTGTCTGTCTAAACATTGAATAAAGGTGCTTTATCTTTCGACCCGTCAGAATGGATGATAGACCGGTCGAATTTCCTGCACACTGTCATCTGTAGACAGAACTGAAGACCGACTGATCGGATGAGTGCCCGACGGGTCGGACCCTATACCCGACTGGTCGGCTTGGGTACTCGATTGGTCGGTTGGGTCGGCAGTCGAGCGATACAGACGCTCTATTTTTTCGGGATTGCCATGTGCGCGTCCTTATCCTTCGCGAATCAATGACGAAAAGGACTCTAGGGTTCCTTCTTATTTAAAGAACAGCTCTCCTATGAAGAGGTGTGCTCTCCATATCAAACACCATATATTTTTAGAGAGATTTCATCTTCACAGAAGGTATTCTGTTCTTGAAGTTTTGCAACGTCTCCTTCTGCGTACCAGTTCTCTTCACCGCTGTAAGTGTTTTCTTTCATAGTAATTGTTCTTGACGAACCGGTGGTAGGTCTCGTGGTTTTTCCCGGTTGGGTTTTCTACGTAAAAACTCTGTGTCCATCTATTTTGTGTGATTGCTGTTGATCTCTACATAGTATACATCATCTGGGTCTTTAACCCATGTCAAGGTTTAAAAGTTCTTCAATTGGTATCAGAGCAGGTTTTTACCATAGTTTTTTGATCTGTTATTTTGTCTACTATGGAGATCCCTAGAGATGACACTTCAACCAATAAACCTCCTTACTTAGATGGAACAAACTATGCAAATTGGAAAGTAAGAATGGTTGCTTTTTTACAGTCTATTGATATTGATGTCTGGCAAGCCATTCATATTGCTTACTCTCCACCTACTGTTACTTCTGATGGGAATGTTGAAATCCCTAAACCTATGGCTCAGTGGAGTAAGGAGGAAAAATCTGCTTTTCTTACTAATAGTAAAGCTATGAATGCTAACTTTAACGGTGTTTCACCCACTGAATTTAAAAGAATTTCTAAGTGTAACATCGCTAAAGAAGTATGGTGTATTTTGGAAACAGTTCATGAAGGAATCGGTATGGTGAAAAGGTCGAAACTTCAAAAATTGACCACTATGTTTGAAACCCTGATCATAGAAGAGAATGAAACATTTGATGAGTTTTATACCAAACTAAATGATGTGGTGAATTCAACCTTTAATCTTGGGGAGATCATACCTGAAAACAAACTTGTTCAAAAAATTCTTCGATCTCTTCCTGAAAGATTTGACCCCAAGGTTGTGGCAATCAAAGAAACGAGTGATTTGGATACTCTTTCAGTTGATGAACTAGTTGGTAATCTACAGACATTTGAAGCTAATTTGAGATCAACTAGAAAATCAAAGGGTATTGCCTTGATTTCTTCCAAAGTAAGGAATGATAGTGATGTTTCTGAACCAAACTCTGATGACCCAGATTATGATGCGTTTTTTGTCATAAAATTCAAAAAGGCTATGAAGAGTTCTGAAAAAAGGGATTTGAAAAAGGCTTACAAGAAAATCAAGTCTAAAAACAAGTCAAATTTCACTTCTAATGTTAAGCCATTTTCGAATCCTACGACCAAGCCTGAAAAGAATATTTCCAAGATACCTCCTAAAAACACTCAATGCTACGAATGCAAGGGATTTGGTCACTATGCATCTCAGTGCGTTAATCGAACTCTGAGGAATAAGAGTAATCAAGGTAAAGTGTTAAATGCCACTTGGGATGATGATTCTGAAGAAGAAGAACAATTTCCAGAATCAGAATCATTTGATGTTGCTAAATTTATCTCTTTTATGGCTAAGTCTAATAGCTCTTCTGTCAAGAATGCCAATAGTGCAGGGTCGGCTTCGGATTTAGATAGTGATACTTCTATGGATGACATGCCTCGGTCTGAGAAAGAGTTATTAGATGCCTATGACAAGCTGTTGAAAGATTCAAGAAGGGTAGCCTTGATTAACGATACTCTTGAGCGAAAAGTGGAAATTTCTGAAAAAGTGATTGTGTCTCTTAAAAAGGAATTGAAAGAGGCTCAAGGTAAGATATCTACCCTAGCATCTCAGAATATTCTTTTATCTAACAAGTTGATTGATCCAGGTAACAATTGGGCGTTGTTGCATGATCAGTCCCTTAAGACTTCCACTGAATTGGAAACTATTAGTGAGGAATTAAAATCTTGCAAAAAAGAGAATGCATTATTGGTTCACAAGCTTCAATCAACTTGAGCTGAGCTTGCTGAAGCTAAAGCTAACTTATCAAGAATGAATATAAGATCAAAGAAGTTGGATGAAATTCTTTGTGTTCAGAAGGCAAGTGCTGATCGACGAGGACTAGGATTTGAACTTGGGTCTACGTCGCAGAATCCAAGTAAGTTCATCAAAGGTACCACCCTAACCACTTCTGTACCCATTGTTCAAGCACATGGACAAGTGAATTTTGCAAATACATTAGATCAAAAAACTTTCCGTTCTACATTCATTCCTATCTGTAACTTTTGTGGAATTAAAAGACACATAAGACCTCATTGTAATAAGTTGAAAAATATAACCAGAAACCAACTTAGGAAGAGGTATTTCATGCCTCAAAAGGTCAAGACTAAACAATTCTGGATTCGAAAGTCTGACCTTTACTGTAATGTGGTCCTTACTGCCCTTCGTGCACAAAATTCACATGTGTGGTACTTGGATAGCGGGTGCTCAAGACACATGTCTGGTGAAAAATCATTATTTACTTCTCTCGAGAAGTGTAATAATGGTAGCGTCCAATTTGGTGATGGGAACAAATCAAATGTTGTTGGTAAAGGTACTGTTCACATTCTAGGTATGCCTCCTATTCACGATGTCTTTCTAGTCGATGGTCTTAAAGCGAACCTGTTGAGCATTAGTCGACTTTGCGAATTTGAACATGAAGTACATTTTACTGTGAATAACTGTACCATTGTTAATAAAGAAGGAAAGACAGTACTTCATGGAAAGAGAAATTCAGACAACTATTATGTTGTTGAGATTTCTGATCGTCTATAGTGTCACTTAACTTCAGTAGACACTGTTGATCTGTGGCATCGACTTTTAGGTCATGTTGACTTTTCAGACCTTAAACTTCTTTCTAATTAAGAGTTAGTTCGAGGACTTCCAAAATTTCAGAAGCCTTCCAACATTGTTTGTGGTCCATGTCAACTTGGTAAGCAACATTGGTCACCTCATAAAAAACTTGACCATAGGACTACATCTAGGCCACTTGAATTACTGCATATGGATCTTATGGGTCCTTCTCAGATTCAAAGTATTGGAGATAAGAAATATATATTTCGCACTGTTGATGATTTCTCTCGCTTCACTTGGGTAAGATTTCTGAGAGAGAAATCCGAAACTTTTGACGTTTTTCATTATTTATGGCTTCAATTGATTGCAGATAAAGGTGATAAATTTGGTGGAGTATCTAAAATCAGATCCGATCATGGAACAGATTTGAGAACTCTCTCTTCAATCCTTTTGTGTAGAAAATGGAATTAAACATGAATTTTTAGCCCCAAATACTCCTCAGCAAAATGGAATTGTGGAAAGAAAAAACCGGGTTGTCCAGGAAATGGCCCGTGTTCTGATTCATAGTAAACACATCCCACAGAAGTTTTGGGCTGAGGCAGTAAACACCTCTGTTCATGTGATTAATCGGGTGTATCTTAGACCTGGAACTAAGATGACTCCGTATGAAATTTGGACTAATAGAAAACCAACAGTTAAATACTTCAGAACCTTTGGGAGTAAGTGCTATATCTTTAAAGACCGAGAACATCTTGGTAAGTTTGACTCCCAAAGTGATAAAGGTGTGTTTCTTGGCTATTTGTTAAACAACAAAGTATACCGTGTTTTAACTTGCATACTTCTACTGTTATAGAATCAATTAATGTGGTTGTAGATGATGCAGAGTCATGTTTTAGTTTTGATGATGATGAGGTAATTTTTCCTCTTTCTTCCTCTTCGCAGGATAATGATCCTAATGTGAAGCAGGAAAACACTCCACAGTCAACTGAACCAGATGTGAAGTCATCGAGCACTGAGCTAGATGACTCTTCTAAAGAACCAAAGACGCCCACTGATTCTCAAAGCCCCTTAATAGATCTAGTCATTCCCCGCCAATACACATCATCCAGGATAAATCCGAAGGCCAGAGTTTGGAAACATCACTCGTTATCTGATATAATTGAAGATGTAAATGAGCTTAGACGCACTCGTCAGCATGTAAGTGATTAGGTAAGTTATGTTTGTTATATTTCTACTCTTGAACCTCATAGTGTGTCTGAAGCACTTCAAGATGACTCTTGGATTAATGCCATGCATGAAGAATTAGAACAGTTTGATCGGAACGATGTATGGCACCTTGTTCCTCGACCAACTCAAACTAATGTGATTGGCACAAAGTGGATTTTTAAAAATAAAACTGATGAGTTGGGTCAGGTTGTGAGGAATAAAGCTCGGCTGGTGGCACAAGGTTATACTCAAGTGGAAGGTATTGATTTTGATGAAACCTTTGCTCCAGTTGCCAAATTTGAGTCAATCCGTATCCTGCTTGTTCTTGCTTGTGCACTAAACTTTAAACTCTTTCAAATGGATGTTAAAAGTGCATTTTTAAATGGGTTCTTGAATGAGGAAGTGTATGTTGAATAGCCAAAAGGATTTCAAGATCAGCAGTTTCCTGATCACGTATATAAGCTGAACAAGGCATTGTATGGTCTAAAGCAAGCCCCTCGCGCATGGTATGAATGGTTAACCAATTTTCATCTTGAAAATGGTTTTCATCGAGGAGGAGCTGATAAAACCTTGTTCATAAAGAATGAGGATACTGATATTCTGATTGCAGAAGTATATGTTGATGATATTGTGTTCGGATCCACCTCATAGTACTTGGTGAACATGTTCTCTGAAATAATGGCCAGTGAATTCGAGATGAGCATGGTTGGTGAATTGGCTTTTTTCTTGGGCTTACAAATCAAGCAGAGTGCTAATGGTATATTTATTTCACAATCCAAATATGCCACTAATCTTCTCAAGAAGTTTGGAATGCGTACGTCAAAGGAGGAACGTATCCCAATGAGTTCTTCTGTCAAACTCAGTTTAGATATAGAAGGAAAAGCTGTCAATGATACTTTGTATGTAGCATGATTGGAAGCCTGCTACATCTAACTGCAGTAGACCGGACATTGCATTCAGTGTGGGTGTTTGTGCTCATTATCTGTAACACTCCGACCCAGCTTGACCTCGTTTAGCGGTTAATTAATCTTGTTTTCATTGCTAATTGTGTTTTGTTTGTGTTTTATTTTCGTTGCGGGTCATGGATAGGTAGTTGGGTTGAGTTTGACCTGGATTAAGTAGACCAGGCCCCTTTTTGTAATTTTAGCGTTTCTAAGACATGGTCATTTTTGCATCATCTTGATGTCAACACGTGTCTTTCGTTGACCCATCAACTTTCGTAACTACGTCGTTTGCAAACGATGCCGTGTGATTCTATTGGACCAGGATTTGACTCAAACTGAAAATAGAATTTTGACTTGGACTTCATTGCAATTTAGACATCTACTTATCTTATATATACTTCAGCCATCGACTCATGTTCTTTCTCTCATTCTCTTCTCTCACTATTCACGTGAAGTTTCTCTCCCTCTCTTGAATTCTCTCCTCCATCGATCACCTCCATCGATCAAGCTAATTTGAGGGATTTTGGCTCTTTTAGTCACTGGTGTGTTGATTGAGGTGAGCTGAGTTTTCTCTTCCATCTCCCTCATCTCATTCTTATTCTTCTCCTTCTTGTTTCCATGAGTGCACGATAGGTTTTGAGATTCTTTCCATTTCTCATGCATGCATGTTGTTTGGGTTGGTGTTAGGTTGTGTTTGGACCCAAGGACATCAGTTGTGTAATTGAATTCAATTGAGGCAAGTATAACCATAACCTGTAAGAACCCATGTTGGTATGCATTTGATTCTGGTTAGTTTACATGAATTTGTATGGAAAAAAAATGTGTTTACAGCCCATTTGATTAGTACTTTATCTATCTCTATTGGATATTTGCAATTCTAATGATTTCACAGGTTTTCTGTACGTGATTCAGAACATTGACTTCGTGCATGTACGGCTAAGCCGTATGTCACTTACGGCTTAAAGTCCAGAGAGGGTAAAAATCCAGTTTTCCTCTACGGCTAGGGCACAGCTAAGCGGTGTATTGCACTACGGCTAAGCCGAACCTCAGCCGTGGCCCAGCCGTAGATCAATACAGGGTGCCTTTTTCTGGATTAACTGAGAGCAATCAGTTTGTCAGACCTTCCACGGGAGAGCATTCTTGACATGCATGGCATTGGAGTCTTGTTTTGAGGACTTTCACACTTGTGTACATGTCATGATTGTATATATTATTTTGCGCATTTTGTAAGACCTTCACATGTAATTATGTCAGTTCTTTATTGTATTCTCTTTTTGCACTGTTAGTTTGATGTTTCTGATATTTACAACTTCCGCGTACATGTTTGGCACGTGTGAATGTTCCCTTGTGCGTGTGCATTTAGACTCGGTCTACGTGTACATGCACGGGAGTACGTGTGTCATTAGGTGTAACACTCCGACCCGAGTTGACCCGGATTAGTGGGTAATTGCGTGTGTTTTTATCGCTAAGAGTGTTTAGAGTTTGTTTTCCTTTGGTTTTGACTCATAGAGAGATCGTTTGGGTTGAGTTTGACTTGGTCTAAGGAGTTCAAGCCCTTTTTCGTAATTTTGGCTTTTGATTGACTTTGTCAGTTTTGCGTCATTTTGACGTCAGCGCGTGTATTTCGTCGAGCTTGTCGATTGTCGTAACTGTCTTGGATTCAAATGAGTTCGTTTGCTTTTGTTGGACCGTCATTTGACTCAAACTGATATTTGTAGAAGCTAATTGGACTTGTTTGTAAATTTGGCTCAAATTAAGTTATAAATATTCCAACCACTCCCTTTTTCTCTCGATCGTCTCTCAGCTCTCGTTCTCTCACTCTCAGCTCGTCTCTCTCTCGTCAGCTCTCTTTCTCTCCTTCTCCATTTCTGTTTCTGTGCTTGAGGGAGGAAGAAAGGAGCTCGTTAGTGTGTGTGATTCCAGTGGACTGAGCCAATCCGCGTGTGGAGTTCGTCCGTGAGGCAAGTATAAGCCCAAGATGTGTGAACACCGATTGATAGTGATTTGATTGTTGTGTTTTTATGCTTCATTGTGTTTCTCAGTATTGGACAGCCCCATTGAGTTCATTTCACTGTTATTTGCTGTTTTTCAGTCGTTTTGTTCAGTCTTTGTATGACTGTAATGATTCCAGAAAAATGAGTCCGTGCACTCACGGCTACGCCGTGAAATGTGCTACGGCTAAGCCGTAAAATGGCTTACGGCTAAGCCGAGACCCAACCGTAACCCTAACCGTAGAGCAGTACAGACTGTTATCTGAAAATAACTGAAAGTTGGCAAATTGCCATTCTTCTACGGCCCAGCCTGATCTAAGCCGTACATTGTCTTACGGCTAAGCCGTGGACCAGGATACGGCTGAGCCGTAGAGTAAAATACGGTTGAGCCGTAAATCCGAATGGATATTTAGGGAACCTCAGCTCAGCCGCAGTGCATAGTACGGCTAAGCCGTAAGATGCTTCGGCTAAGCCGTAAGGTCACCTACGGCTACACCGTAAGACCTTGGGAAATGAATGAAAAGGGACTAGGTGTAAGCAAAAGACCGTATATGACTTTCATATTAGAATGTAGCTAACCTAGACATGCCCAATGGAATGTTTGTGTGACATGAATGATCTCATGGGCTGTGAATCATTCATGCTTGTTATCCAGCTGTTTAGCACCTCCCCATGGGTGTTGGTTTAAGGGACTTCGGTGCACACTCCAGACACTGCAACACTAGACAATGGTGCATCGGACAACTTAAAACTACATCAACATGCACGGTTAGAAGCACTGGATAATTAGTGTAGGATTGGCTTGTAATTGACCTTGATTCGTATAAGCATTCTGATTTGTACAGCATATTGATTTCGGTTATGCCCTCTTATGTGTTCTGCGCTGGACCTCTCGATTCTGTGGGAAATGCAGCAACTCCAGAGCGAAGCCCGGGCGGAACCATTCTATTATTGTGTATTGTGTTTACCGTTGCTCCACTGGAGTATCAGTATCAGTTTATGTACATTCAGCATCTGTATTGCATTTCGTATCCGTATCAGTATCCGTCTTATGCATTCCGTATTTGCATTCAGTATCAGTTTATGTGATGCACTTCCTATTGTTCGTTCAGTATGATAAGTGACATGATAAGTGATAAGTGATAAGTGATCGAGGTGCATCATTCGCTTGATTGTGATTGGTATTGGCACTACTGAGCCTCAGCCTTAGGATACCCGACGGGGTTAACTTTGGTTTAGTTATGTGTTTGCCTCTGCAGAGTGTTTCCGTCCTGGGACTCCGGACCCCGGGAACTAGAGACCCATGCGTGCCCTGGCCCGGTCGCTGGTGTTCTCATTCCGTCCGCTCTCGTAAGGGAGAAAATGGCCAATGTAGTAGCCACTTTGATTGTTATCTGTTTATGATTCGTACAGCATGCTTATTCATTGCATAAATTGTTTAGTATACGAACACGCTTTCTATGGATATTGCATTATGATTATTGTTCAGTATTATTCAGTATTAGACACGATTCGTGTTATCTTCTTGTTGGCTTATACTTTGCTAAGTCGTTGTACTTATTAGTTGTCTTTGTGTGTTGCAGGCTCAGATCCCTCTTCCGATCCTGCGTCGGCGACCCGACTGCAGGGGAGGCTCGTGAGGCCCCCTCCGGCCTAGAGGAGTGGACTTGATCCATCCTCCAGAGTACGGTTTGCATCATTTTGTTTTCCCCATTCTTTGTGTTGGAGTCTCTTGAGGGGATTTTTCTGTACTTGTAAAGTGGGCATTGAGTGATACCTGTATTTTGATTTTTGGATTGTTGTAAGCCCGCTTTATTGTCATACGTTCCTGTATTTGTTATTGTTATCAGTTCATGTTCATGATCTTTTGTAATCTCCTATGTCTTTTGGTATATTTGTGGTATGCCTTGATACGTACAGCTTCCGCGTTCAGTTGTTTGCGCGTGAATGATCCCTTGTGTGTGCATGCTTGGACGGGGTCTAGGTGTGCATGCACGGGAGTACGTGTGTCACTGGTTAGACTTCCTCTGACCCCCGGTCCCTGGGCTCGGGTTGTGACATACGTATTGTATGGTATCAGAGCATTGTCTCTCAGAGCATTGTCTCTCAGAGCTTTGTCTCTCAGGGCATTGCCTCTATCTTAGTGTGTAAGCATGTAGGCATATAGGACGTGGTGAGATTTCGTAGTCCAGTTCTGGACTGTTGTGTCGGTCCCCTTGTCTTGTGAGTCTGTGTGAGTTACCAAGTGTGATAGTAGATTGACTTTTGTGTTTTGCAGGCTATGGCATCGGGATCTGGAACACACAACAACAATGATCAGGGAGATAACGAGAGTGGATCAGCCGCTCCACAGCCACTTGTGAATTTTGACGAGCGCTTCTTGACTATGCTACAAGCGATCCATTCTTTGCAAGCGCAGGTCGTTTCGATCGTAGACCGACAGAGCCAAACGCCAGTTCAGCGGCCTGGAGAGCAGCCAGTGGTTTTTCAGCCTAAAGAGAGCGATCCAAACGCGTTGTACGATAAATTCAGGAAACGTGGAGCCACGGAATTCTATGGTAATGAAGATGCATTGAAGGCTGATCAGTGGCTAGAGCATACCGGAGATCTTTTTTCTACCATTGTTTGTGATGTCCGGCAGAAGGTTCTGCTTACGGCCTCGATGTTTCGAGAGGTAGCAAAGACCTGGTGGAAGAGTGTTAGTGCAGCTTATCTGACCATGCCTAGTGAAACAGTGTGGGAGACGTTCCAGAAACAGTTCAGAAGGAAGTTCATTCCTGCTCATGTCCGGCGTGTGAAGGAGGTTGAGTTTCTGGCCTTACAGCAGCAGCAGCTGACCGTCTCGGAGTACATTCACCGTTTTACCCAGTTGTCCCATTTTGCTGAGGACATGATCAATACCGAGGAGAAGAAGGTGAACCGTTTTATTTCTGGTCTGCATCCGAGATACGCGAATTTTGTGACTGCTTTTCAGAGACCAGCTACTTTCGATGATGCGGTCGACAGAGCACATGCTGCGGAAGCCAACCACCTAGCAGAGAGAGCTATGGACTTCAAGAGGAGTGCACCAGTGAGTTCCAGGGGACAGATTCAGAAGAAATGGAAAGGGAAGCAAGGAACTTCGAGTTTCTCCGGGAGCAGATGCGAGTTTTGTGGATTTGGACATCCGACGGAGAAGTGTTGGAAGAAGTCCGGAGCTTGTTTGAGTTGCGGATCTATGGAGCATAAGATAGCTCAGTGCCCGAAGACCAGGACTTTTCAGTCATCTAGATCTATGGGGTCATCTAAGTCTCTCAGTTCAGCAGCTTCGAACAGCCCCCATCCGTCTCGCCAAAGCCAGAAGCCCCAGCGTCAGACTGCTCGCGTGTATGCAGCCTCCCATGATCATGCAGAAGATGCGAAAGTGGTGGAAGGTAAAGTTCTCATTGCCCGAGCTGAAGCACATACACTTTTTGATTCGGGATCTACGCGTTCGTATGTTGCACCTCGTTTTGCGGAACAGTTACCGCAACCCCCTCAGCCGCTACCCTATGTGTTAGTAGTGTCCACTCCCGTGGGCAAGAGAGTGGAGTGTAGTGTATACTACCCTCTGTGCGCCGTGGTGATTGAAGGTCGCCAGCTGCCAGTTGATTTGGTCTTGTTGTCCATGTTGGATTTCGATGTGATCCTTGGAATGGACTGGCTAGCGCGGTATCGTGCCTGTGTTAACTGTTACAACAGGACGATTTACTTCGATTTTGCGAAGGGGTTTCGTTTCGAGGGCAATCAGGAGAGATGCCCGAGGCGTGTCATCTCCGCATGCAAGGCGGATCGTTTGATACGCAGAGGTTGTGCAGGATTTCTTGCTTTTGTCTCGGAGAAGAAGGAGGTGAAGCAATTGGGCGAGATTCCGGTAGTACGTGAGTTCCCGGATGTATTTCCGGAGGAAGTACCCGAGTTACCCCCTGTTCGAGATGTAGAATTTGCGATCGATTTAGAGCCCGGTACAGCACCCATTAGTTTGGCTCCTTATCGTATGGCCCCTGCTGAGTTACTCGAATTGAAGACGCAATTGCAAGATCTTTCGGAGAAGGGTTTCGTACGGCCGAGTGTGTCACCGTGGGGAGCGCCAGTGCTGTTTGTGAAGAAGAAGGACGGTACCTTACGGATGTGTATCGATTACCGGCGGTTGAACAAAGTCACGATCAAGAACAAATATCCATTGCCGCGTATTGATGAGTTGTTTGACCAACTCCAAGGTGCTGCCTATTTTTCCAAGATTGATCTACGATCGGGTTATCATCAACTCCGGGTGAAGGAAGACGATATTGCGAAGACTGCTTTCAGGACACGGTATGGACATTTTGAGTTTCTCGTGATGCCATTTGGATTAACCAATGCGCCTGCTGCCTTTATGGCTTTGATGAACAGGATCTTCGCTCCTTTTCTGGATCGATTCGTGGTGGTCTTTATTGATGATATTCTGGTGTATTCGAAGACCCCAGAGGAGCATGAGGAACATCTACGTCGAGCCTTACAGTTGTTGAAAGAGCATCGCCTATATGCTAAATTGTCGAAGTGTGATTTTTGGCTCGAGCAGGTAGCTTTTCTTGGTCATACCATTTCACGAGATGGGTTGGTAGTGGATCAGATGAAAGTTGAGGCAGTGATGAATTGGCCCAGCCCAAAGACTGTGACGGAGATACGGAGTTTTCTTGGATTAGCTGGATATTATCGTCGCTTTATTCAAGATTTCGCCAAGATTTCAGCCCCGTTGACTCGATTGACCAGGAAGAATGTTCCTTTTCTGTGGACGGACGAATGCGAGCGCCATTTCCAGATGTTGAAGGAGAAGCTGACTTCGGCTCCAGTCTTGACGTTACCAGATGGGCATGAAGGATTCATGATCTACTCTGATGCTTCTCGAGTCGGTTTGGGATGTGTTTTGATGCAACATGGCAAAGTGATTGCCTATGGCTCGAGGCAACTTCGGGAGCACGAGAAGAACTATGCTACGCATGATTTAGAATTGGCAGCCGTCGTTTTTGCGTTGAAGATGTGGAGACACTATTTGTACGGCGTGACATTTGAAGTGCATTCAGATCATCAGAGTCTACAGTACCTCTTCACGCAGTCTGAGTTGAATATGAGACAGCGAAGGTGGCTTGAGTTGATCAAGGATTTTGATTTCCCCATCAAGTATCATCCAGGGAAGGGCAATGTTGTTGCAGATGCCTTGAGTAGGAAATCGGAGATTCTTCAGGCTTTGGACAGCCTTTATTTTGTGAGGCATGCTCAGCCAGTGGAGTTGCGATTGGTGGAGAACAGTTTGACACTTGCCAGTACAGTGAGCTTTCAGCCTGACATCATTCAGCGTATCAAAGACCAGCAGTTCGAAGATGCGATGTTGAAGCGAATTCGGGATAGCATTGCAGATCGACCAGACTTTCGTTTGGAGGGTGATGTCTTGTATTTCAGGAGTAGGTTATGTGTGCCAGCAGTAGAGGCTTTAAAGGAGAGTTTGATGACCGAAGCACACCATGCACGTTATTCTATGCACCCTGGAAGTACGAAGATGTACCGAGCTCTCAAGGACAGATTCTGGTGGAACAACATGAAGAGAGAAATTGCTGGGTTTGTTGCCAGATGTTTGACTTGCCAAAAGGTGAAAGCGGACCATCAGAGACCTCCAGGTTCCTTACATCCATTGCACATTCCCCAGTGGAAATGGGAGCACATTACGATGGACTTTGTTTCGGGTTTGCCCCTGACGAGCAAGAAGAACAGTGCCATTTGGGTGATCGTGGACAGATTGACGAAGACAGCCCATTTTCTACCATTCAAGAAAGGCATGACATTTTCCGAGATGGCGAAGAAGTTTGTTGACGAGATAGTGAGATTACATGGTACGCCCGTGTCGATTGTGTCAGATCGAGATAGCCGCTTTGTTTCTTCCTTTTGGAGAGCATTTCAGGAAGCCATGGGAATGAAGTTGAGTTTCAGTACGGCGTATCACCCGCAGACTGATGGACAGTCCGAACGAACTATTCAGACGCTCGAGGACATGTTACGGGCCAGTATGCTGAATTTCGAGAAAGAATGGGATCTGCATCTCTCGTTGTGTGAGTTTGCTTATAACAATAGCTTCCACGAGAGTATTGGAATGGCACCCTATGAAGCTCTGTATGGACGGAAATGTAGAAGTCCTGTTTGCTGGGAAGAAGTTGGAACAAGAAGTTTCCACGGACCGACGATCATTGCTGAGACTACAGAGAAGGTTCAGAAGGTCATTGACAATTTGAAGATTGCCCGATCGAGACAGAAGAGCTACGCAGATTCGAGAAGAAGAACCTTGACATTTCAGGTTGGAGATTGGGTATTCTTGAAGGTCTCACCGATGAAAGGTACAGTACGATTCGGTCAGAAAGGCAAGTTAGCGCCAAGGTATGTGGGTCCATTTGAGATCAAGAGCCGGATTGGTGATCTAGCGTACAGACTGATTCTACCCGTGGAGTTTTCTGGAGTACACGATGTTTTTCATGTGTCTATGCTTCGCAAGTATGTTCGAGACCCGACACAAGTGATTCGTTACGATGATATTCAGATGCAACCTAACGCGTCATATGTTGAGCGCCCGCTCCGTATTGTTGGGACTAGAGAACAGCTCTTGCGTACGAGGACTATTCGATGGGTCAAAGTACTTTGGGAACATCATGGACCTGATGAAGCCACGTGGGAATTAGAAGATCAGATGGCGCGTCAGTATCCTTATCTGTTTGCTCAGGTACGTGTTCATTCCGAGGACGGAATGATGTCCAAGTGGGGGAGGATGTAACACTCCGACCCGAGTTGACCCGGATTAGTGGGTAATTGCGTGTGTTTTTATCGCTAAGAGTGTTTAGAGTTTGTTTTCCTTTGGTTTTGACTCATAGAGAGATCGTTTGGGTTGAGTTTGACTTGGTCTAAGGAGTTCAAGCCCTTTTTCGTAATTTTGGCTTTTGATTGACTTTGTCAGTTTTGCGTCATTTTGACGTCAGCGCGTGTATTTCGTCGAGCTTGTCGATTGTCGTAACTGTCTTGGATTCAAATGAGTTCGTTTGCTTTTGTTGGACCGTCATTTGACTCAAACTGATATTTGTAGAAGCTAATTGGACTTGTTTGTAAATTTGGCTCAAATTAAGTTATAAATATTCCAACCACTCCCTTTTTCTCTCGATCGTCTCTCAGCTCTCGTTCTCTCACTCTCAGCTCGTCTCTCTCTCGTCAGCTCTCTTTCTCTCCTTCTCCATTTCTGTTTCTGTGCTTGAGGGAGGAAGAAAGGAGCTCGTTAGTGTGTGTGATTCCAGTGGACTGAGCCAATCCGCGTGTGGAGTTCGTCCGTGAGGCAAGTATAAGCCCAAGATGTGTGAACACCGATTGATAGTGATTTGATTGTTGTGTTTTTATGCTTCATTGTGTTTCTCAGTATTGGACAGCCCCATTGAGTTCATTTCACTGTTATTTGCTGTTTTTCAGTCGTTTTGTTCAGTCTTTGTATGACTGTAATGATTCCAGAAAAATGAGTCCGTGCACTCACGGCTACGCCGTGAAATGTGCTACGGCTAAGCCGTAAAATGGCTTACGGCTAAGCCGAGACCCAACCGTAACCCTAACCGTAGAGCAGTACAGACTGTTATTTGAAAATAACTGAAAGTTGGCAAATTGCCATTCTTCTACGGCCCAGCCTGATCTAAGCCGTACATTGTCTTACGGCTAAGCCGTGGACCAGGATACGGCTGAGCCGTAGAGTAAAATACGGTTGAGCCGTAAATCCGAATGGATATTTAGGGAACCTCAGCTCAGCCGCAGTGCATAGTACGGCTAAGCCGTAAGATGCTTCGGCTAAGCCGTAAGGTCACCTACGGCTACACCGTAAGACCTTGGGAAATGAATGAAAAGGGACTAGGTGTAAGCAAAAGACCGTATATGACTTTCATATTAGAATGTAGCTAACCTAGACATGCCCAATGGAATGTTTGTGTGACATGAATGATCTCATGGGCTGTGAATCATTCATGCTTGTTATCCAGCTGTTTAGCACCTCCCCATGGGTGTTGGTTTAAGGGACTTCGGTGCACACTCCAGACACTGCAACACTAGATAATGGTGCATCGGACAACTTAAAACTACATCAACATGCACGGTTAGAAGCACTGGATAATTAGTGTAGGATTGGCTTGTAATTGACCTTGATTCGTATAAGCATTCTGATTTGTACAGCATATTGATTTCGGTTATGCCCTCTTATGTGTTCTGCGCTGGACCTCTCGATTCTGTGGGAAATGCAGCAACCCCAGAGCGAAGCCCGGGCGGAACCATTCTATTATTGTGTATTGTGTTTACCGTTGCTCCACTGGAGTATCAGTATCAGTTTATGTACATTCAGCATCTGTATTGCATTTCGTATCCGTATCAGTATCCGTCTTATGCATTCCGTATTTGCATTCAGTATCAGTTTATGTGATGCACTTCCTATTGTTCGTTCAGTATGATAAGTGACATGATAAGTGATAAGTGATAAGTGATCGAGGTGCATCATTCGCTTGATTGTGATTGGTATTGGCACTACTGAGCCTCAGCCTTAGGATACCCGACGGGGTTAACTTTGGTTTAGTTATGTGTTTGCCTCTGCAGAGTGTTTCCGTCCTGGGACTCCGGACCCCGGGAACTAGAGACCCATGCGTGCCCTGGCCCGGTCGCTGGTGTTCTCATTCCGTCCGCTCTCGTAAGGGAGAAAATGGCCAATGTAGTAGCCACTTTGATTGTTATCTGTTTATGATTCGTACAGCATGCTTATTCATTGCATAAATTGTTTAGTATACGAACACGCTTTCTATGGATATTGCATTATGATTATTGTTCAGTATTATTCAGTATTAGACACGATTCGTGTTATCTTCTTGTTGGCTTATACTTTGCTAAGTCGTTGTACTTATTAGTTGTCTTTGTGTGTTGCAGGCTCAGATCCCTCTTCCGATCCTGCGTCGGTCGACCCGACTGCAGGGGAGGCTCGTGAGGCCCCCTCCGGCCTAGAGGAGTGGACTTGATCCATCCTCCAGAGTACGGTTTGCATCATTTTGTTTTCCCCATTCTTTGTGTTGGAGTCTCTTGAGGGGATTTTTCTGTACTTGTAAAGTGGGCATTGAGTGATACCTGTATTTTGATTTTTGGATTGTTGTAAGCCCGCTTTATTGTCATACGTTCCTGTATTTGTTATTGTTATCAGTTCATGTTCATGATCTTTTGTAATCTCCTATGTCTTTTGGTATATTTGTGGTATGCCTTGATACGTACAGCTTCCGCGTTCAGTTGTTTGCGCGTGAATGATCCCTTGTGTGTGCATGCTTGGACGGGGTCTAGGTGTGCATGCACGGGAGTACGTGTGTCACTGGTTAGACTTCCTCTGACCCCCGGTCCCTGGGCTCGGGTTGTGACATTAGGTTTGCCTTTTGTTAACCCCCGAACCCTGGGCTCGGGTTGTGACATACGTATTGTATGGTATCAGAGCATTCCTTGCTCTAGATGATAAGCATGTAGGCATGTAGGATCGTGGTGAGGATATGATTATTTCTTTGTGGTTTTTCTAGATTTTGGGGCTTGTTGGGCGAGATTGTTTTGTGTTTGTGTCTGACTCTTTCCATTTTACAGGATGGCGTCAGGTTCGGGTTCTCAGCAGAACGCCGGAAATAATGAAAATGGATCCGCACCATCACCGCAGACACAGAACATAGATGAACGCATCCTCATGTTATTTCAGTCCCTACAGGCACAATCGCAAGCAATGCAAAACTTGCAAGCACAAGTTACAAACATGTTAGACCGACAAAGCCAAGCCCCAGCTCAGTCACATATAGACCAGCAGGTGGTCTTTCAACCTCGAGAGAATGGCCCGAATGCCCTCTACGATAAATTTTGCAAGCGAGGAGCTATTGAGTTCTATGGGACAGAAGAGCCATTGAAGGCAGGACATGGCTGGAGCAGACGGAGGATGTCTTTGAGACCGTCATGTGCACGAACCGGCAAAAAGTCGGACTAGCAGCCTCCATGTTTAGAGACGTCGCAAAAACTTGGTGGAAAAGCGTGAAAGACTCATACAGAGACATTCTTAGTGCGACGGTTTGGGAGATGTTCAAGCAACAGTTCAGGCGGAAGTTTATCCCGGCTCATGTGTTTCGAGCCAAGGAGGTTGAGTTTTTAACTCTCCGTCAGCAGCAGATGACCGTGGCAGAATATGTGAACAAGTTTACTCAGTTGTTGCACTTTGCTCCGGATATGATCAGTACCGAAGAGAGGAAGGTGAATCGGTTCGTTGAAGGTCTGCATCCCCGGTACATGCACCACGTGACTGCGTTTCAGCGTTCGGCTACGTTTGACGATGCAGTGGACAGGGCCTATTCTGCTGAAGCCATCCACTAAGCTGCGAGAGCCGTTGAGCCTAAGCGACAGCCGCCTTTCAGTGCACGAGGATAAGTACAGAAAAAGACAAAAGGCCAGCAGAGTACTTCCAGTTCTGCCGGAGTGACTTGTGGGCATTGTGGCAAGGGCCACATGACTGAAGCTTGTTGGAGGAAGGCAGGTGCTTGTTTCATCTGTGGTTCGAGGGAGCATATGATAGCCAATTGTCCTCGATATAGAGCCTCCCAGCCCCCACCATCTGGTACTACCTCCGGTGCAGCTCTTGGCAGACCCAGTGCATCTACAATTCCGAGCAAGTCACAGTCAGTTCGTCCAGGCTTGAGACAGCCTCGTCAGACAGCTTGTGCATACGCTGCTACCCATGAGAGTGCCGAGGATCCACAGGTGGTTGAAGGTACTGTTTTGATTTCGCACGTCAAGGCATTAGCATTGTTTGATTCGGGGTATACACGGTCATACGTAGCACCTCATTTCGCTGAACGGTTACATCAGCCGTCTAAGCCGTTGCCATATGTGCTGGTTGTATCCACCCCAGTTGGCAAACGAGTAGAGTGTAGTGTATACTACCCCCATTGCGACGTGCAGATTGCAGGTCATCAATTACCTGTTGATTTGATCCTGTTGTCGATGCTGGACTTCGACGTGATCCTTGGTATGGATTGGCTCGCTCGATATCGTGCCTGTGTTAATTATTACAGTAGGACGATCTTCTTCAATTTAGGCAAGGGCTTCCGTTTCGAGGGCAGTCAGCAGAGATGCCCCAGACGTGTGATTTCGGCTTGTAAGGCAGATCGTTTGATCCACAGAGGGTGTGAAGGCTTCATTGCCTTTATCTCAGCGAAGAAAGAGCCGAAGCAGCTAGGTGAGATCCAGGTGGTCTATGACTTTCCCGATATCTTCCCAAACAATGTGCCAGACTTACCCCCGGTTCAAGATGTGGAGTTCGCCATTGAGCTTGTTCCCGGCACGGCACCGATTAGCAAGGCTCCGTATCGCATGGTCCCAGCTGAATTGTCAGAGTTGAAAAAGCAATTGCATGAGCTTTTAGACAAGGGTTTCATTCGCCCGAGCGTCTCACCTTGGGGAGCGCCAGTCTTGTTTGTCAAGAAGAAGGATGGTACTTTTCGGATGTGCATAGACTACCGACAGCTAAACAAAGTGACTATCAAGAATAAGTATCCCCTACCCAGGATTGATGAGTTGTTTGATCAACTTCAGGGTGCAGCATATTTTTCTAAGATTGATTTGAGATTTGGATATCACCAGTTGAGGGTCAAAGAAGATGACATTCCCAAGACTGCCTTCAGGACTCGTTATGGACATTATGAATTCCTCGTGATGCCTTTTGGACTAACCAACGCCCTTGCAGCGTTTATGGCATTGATGAATCAGATCTTTGCTCCTTTCTTGGACCAGTTCGTAGTTGTTTTTATTGATGATATACTGATATACTCTAAATCAGCAGAGGAGCATCGGGAGCACTTGAGGAAAGCCTTGTCGTTGTTGAGAGAACATCGATTGTTTGCTAAGTTGTCGAAATGTGATTTTTGGCTTGAGCAGGTGGCATTTTTGGGTTATATCATTTCACGAGAGGGATTGGCAGTTGATCCATCTAAAGTAGAGGCAGTGGTGAATTGGCCTAGCCCCAAGACAGTGACAGAAGTTCGCAGTTTCTTTGGTCTAGCGGGTTACTATCGTCGATTTGTCCAGGACTTTGCTAAGATCTCTTCTCCTTTGACGAAGTTGACCAGGAAGAATGTGCCATTTGATTGGACTGAGGAGTATGAAGCCAGTTTCCGGACTTTGAAAGAGAAGTTGACTACGGTCCCAGTGTTAGCTTTGCCAGATGGTAGTGAAGGGTTCGTGGTATATTCATACGCTTTTCGAGTTGGTCTAGGCTGTGTGTTGATGCAGCACGGGAAGGTTATGGCATATGGATCGAGACAGTTGCGAGAACATGAGAAGAATTACGCCACCCATGATTTGGAATTGGCAGCCATCGTGTTTGCATTGAAGCTGTGGAGACATTATTTGTATGGTGTGCAATTTGAGGTTCGTTCTGACCACCACAGTTTGCAGTACCTATTCATGCAGCAGGAGCTGAACATGAGACAGCGGAGATGGCTTGAGCTTATTAAAGATTATGACTTCCTGATTAAATATCAGCCAGGCAAGGGAAATGTGGTGGCAGATGCACTCAGCAGGAAAGCAAAGTCTGTGCAGATGTTGAGCAGTTTCCTCTTAGAGTTCCGTGGTCTCCCTGTTGAAGTGAAGTAAATGGATGAGTGCGTGACTTTGGCTAGTACACTAGTGTTTCAGCCTGAGATGATTCAGCAGATGAAAGACAGGCAATTTGAAGATCTAACCTTGAAGCGCATTCGAGACCACATTGGAGACAGACCCGATTCAGACTAGAGGATGGTGTACTCTACTTTCAGAATAGGTTGTGCGTGCCAGCAGTTGATGATTTCAAGGAGAAACTGATGAACGAAGCGCATTACGCTCGATATGCGATGCACCCAGGCAGCACAAAGATGTATCGGAATCTCAAAGATCGCTTCTGGTGGAACAACATGAAGAGAGAAGTAGCAGGTTTTGTTGCTCGATGTTTGACATGCCAGAAGGTGAAAGCAGATCATCAGAGACTGCCGGGCTCGTTGCATCCTTTGCATATACCGCAGTGGAAGTGGGAACACATCACCATGGACTTCGTTTCCGGATTACCGCCGACGAGCAGGAAGAACAACGCCATTTGGGTGATTGTAGATCGATTGACGAAGTCAGCCCATTTCATCCCTTTTTGGAAGGGTATGACGTTTTCAGAGATGGCAAGGAAGTTTGTGGATGAGATCGTCAGGCTCCATGGTACCCCCGTGTCAATTGTATCCGATCGTGACAGCCGTTTCGTTTCATTTTTCTGGAGAGCATTCCAAGATGTTATGGGTGCGAAGTTGAGTTTCAGCACGGCATACTACCCACAGACGGATGGGCAATCAGAGCGGACGATTCAGACTTTGGAGGATATGTTGCGAGCCAGCGTGTTGAGCTACGAGAAAGAATGGGATCTTCACCTATCGTTGTGCGAATTCGCTTACAATAACAACAGCTTCCACGAGAGCATTGGGATGGCGCCATATGAAGCATTGTACAGGAAGAAGTGTAGAAGTCTGGTATGTTGGGAAGAAGTTGGAACTCGGAGTTTTCACGGACCGACGATCATTGCCGAAACTACGGAGAAGGTATAGAAAGCAATTGAGAACTTGAAAGTTGCTCGGTCGAGGCAGAAGAGTTATGTAGACACTTGCAGACGGCCATTAGAGTTTCTAGTTGGTGAGTGGGTTTTTCTGAAGGTCTCACCGATGAAGGGCACAATCCGTTTCGGCCAGAAAGGCAAGTTAGCTCCACGATATGTCGGACCGTTCAAGATTAAGAGTCGGATTGGTGACTTGGCCTATCGATTAGATCTTCCCGAGATGTTTTCAGGAGTACACAACGTTTTCCACGTTTCGATGCTTCGGAAATATGTTCATGATCCCTCCCATGTCATTCGTTACGACGAGGTTCAGATTCAGCCGAGTGCTGCATACGTTGAGCGACCGCTCCGTATCGTGGGAACCCGAGAGCAGATACTCCGCACCAGGACAATTCGATGGGTCAAAGTGCTATGGGAGCATCACAGTCCCGATGAGGTTACTTGGGAGTTAGAAGAGCAGATGGCACGATAATATCCCGATCTGTTTTCGCAGGTATGAGTGAGTGAGTGTTCATTCCGAGGACGGAATGATTCTCAAGTAGGGGAGGATGTAACACTCCGACCCAGCTTGACCTTGTTTAGCGGTTAATTAATCTTGTTTTCGTTGCTAATTGTGTTTTGTTTGTGTTTTATTTTCATTGCGGGTCATGGATAGGTAGTTGGGTTGAGTTTGACCTGGATTAAGTAGACCAGGCCCCTTTTTGTAATTTTAGCGTTTCTAAGACATGGTCATTTTTGCATCATCTTGATGTCAACACGTGTCTTTCGTTGACCCATCAACTTTCGTAACTACGTCGTTTGCAAACGATGCCGTGTGATTCTATTGGACCAGGATTTGACTCAAACTGAAAATAGAATTTTGACTTGGACTTCATTGCAATTTAGACATCTACTTATCTTATATATACTTCAGCCATCGACTCATGTTCTTTCTCTCATTCTCTTCTCTCACTATTCACGTTAAGTTTCTCTCCCTCTCTTGAATTCTCTCCTCCATCGATCACCTCCATCGATCAAGCTAATTTGAGGGATTTTGGCTCTTTTAGTCACTGGTGTGTTGATTGAGGTGAGCTGAGTTTTCTCTTCCATCTCCCTCATCTCATTCTTATTCTTCTCCTTCTTGTTTCCATGAGTGCACGATAGGTTTTGAGATTCTTTCCATTTCTCATGCATGCATGTTGTTTGGGTTGGTGTTAGGTTGTGTTTGGACCCAAGGACATCAGTTGTGTAATTGAATTCAATTGAGGCAAGTATAACCATAACCTGTAAGAACCCATGTTGGTATGTATTTGATTCTGGTTAGTTCACATGAATTTGTATGGAAAAAATGTGTTTACAGCCCATTTGATTAGTACTTTATCTATCTCTATTGGATATTTGCAATTCTGATGATTTACAGGTTTTCTGTACGTGATTCAGAACATTGACTTCGTGCATGTACGGCTAAGCCATATGTCACTTACGGCTTAAAGTCCAGAGAGGGTAAAAATCCAGTTTTCCTCT
Source organism: Sextonia rubra (assembly GCA_037013555.1). Classification (NCBI taxonomy): domain Eukaryota; kingdom Viridiplantae; phylum Streptophyta; class Magnoliopsida; order Laurales; family Lauraceae; genus Sextonia; species Sextonia rubra. The sequence continues at coordinate 48,429,905 of JASUAD010000018.1, read as the reverse complement.
ACGGCTAGGGCACGGTTAAGCCGTGTATTGCACTACGGCTAAGCCGAACCTCAGCCGTGGCCCAGCCGTAGATTAATATAGGGTGCCTTTTTCTGGATTAACTGAGAGCAATCAATTTGTCAGACCTTCTACGGCCCAGCCACGGCTAAGCCATAGAACAAAATAAGGGTGAACCGTAACTGCGGATGAACAGTAAAGGGAACCGCGGTGGAGCCGCAGTGCATATTACGGTTAAGCCGTAACATGCCTACGGCTAAGCCGTACGTTCACTTACAGTTAAGCCGTATTAACACTAGATTAATGAAAGACAAGGATAGGTGTAAAGGAAAGACCGATATGGCCTTCATGATAGAATGTAGAGCACCTAGACCTGCCCAACGGAATGTGATACAACGCGTGAATGATCTCGAGGGCTGCGAATCATTCATGTTCGTTATCCGGATGTTAAGCACCTCCCCATGGGTGTTGGTTTAAGGGACTTCATGCACCGCCCGATTCAATACAACACTAGACAACAGTACATCGAATAACTTAAAACTACATCAGCATGCACGGTTAGAAACACCGGATAATTAGATTAGAATTGGCTTGTAAATAAAGATGATCCGATTTCGCATGATTTGTTGCATAACATGTTGCATTCGATCATTGATCTCTACTCTCTGATATCTTGTATTCTGTTACTTTCACATTGAGGTTCTTTACCTTGAGTATGCATGTATAATATGTTCACAGATATGCACGTATGATATGTTGTCACGATCTACTCAGGGTTTTCGTGATTGACTCTGTATGGTCAGGCACTACTTAGCCTCAGCCTTAGGATTCCGACGGGGTGAATTTGGTATAGTTTACATGGCCTTGCTGCAGTAAGAAAACATCTTGGGGAACCGGACCCTAGGAAACCGAGACCCATTGTACCCTGGCCCGGACAGTGGTGTTCTTTGCACGATACAAGATCCCTCTTTTGGGAGCATATGGCAATGTAGTAGCCACTAGTTATGTACACTGTATGTATACATTGATTCGCATAGCATGTTCCTTTCTTGCATGACAGCCTAGTATACGAAAATCCTTGTTTAATTTACATGATGTTCTTTATTCTATTAGACACAGCGTGTGTTAACTTGTTATGAGTTATACTTTGCTGAATCGTCGGATTCACTGTTGTTTTTGGTGTTGCAGGCCCAGATACCCCTGCCGACCCCTCGCCGGTCGGCCAGACTCCAGACGAGACCTCCGAGGCTCCATCAGGCCTAGAGGAGTGGATATGATCACTCCATGGGAGAGCGTTCTTGACATGCATGGCATTGGAGTCTTGTTTTGAGGACTTTCACACTTGTGTACATGTCATGATTGTATATATTATTTTGCGCATTTTGTAAGACCTTCACATGTAATTATGTCAGTTCTTTATTGTATTCTCTTTTTGCACTGTTAGTTTGATGTTTCTGATATTTACAACTTCCGCGTATATGTTTGGCACGTGTGAATGTTCCCTTGTGCGTGTGCTGTAACACTCCGATCCCCTTTGAGCCGGATTAGTGGCTCATTAGTGTGTGTTTTGTTTTATTTTATTCTTTTGGACTTGGTTTTGGGCCTTGGATAGGTAGTTGAGTGACCTTTGACCTGGAATAGGTAGTTCTAAGCCCTTTTTCGTAATTTTGCTTTTGCTTTGCTCATATCATCTTTGCATCATCTTGGTGTCAGCACGCGTATTTCGTTGAGCTCGACAATTTCCGTAACTGAGTCAGATCCGTTTGAAGTCAATTGGAGAAGTTGGACCCCCGTGTGACTTGAACTGTAATTAGTATAAACTCCATGGATCTTGTTTTAAACTCCAAACATATATATAATGAGTCACTCTCCAGGTGTCTCTCTCTTTCTCATTTCACTTGGTCGATTGCATGCAACAACATCAGAGAGAGCCACGTCTCTTCCTCTCCTTTTCTCTCTTTCTCTCTTCTTTCCTTCTCTTGCTCGATTGTGGTTGGGAGCTCTTGTTTGATTTGGGTTTTGCCACACTTCATTGGATTGGGTTCTTCTTTATTCTCTCATCTCTGTCTATTGCTTGAGGTAAGTGGGCTCTTTGTGTTTCTTCTCCCAATTGCACCTCTCATTCTCTGATTTCTGTGTTTCCATCTCATGCATGGTTTCTTGCTTTGATTTGTCTTGATTTTAGTGGATTTGGAGCTTGATTTCAGAGGATTTGTCAGATTTGAGGCAAGTATAAGTACAGGTTTTGATAACACATATGGGTATTGTTTGATTGCTTGGATTCATTCTCATTCTCTTTAGAGAAATGTTTTACAGCCATTTTCTAAGCTATGAGAATCAGTTGAGCTTGTTTTATTCAGTTTCTGTACAAAAATTTCGTTTCTGTAATCTTCCCGAACTCGTATTCTGTATTGTACGGCTAAGCCGTAAATTTCTACGGTTCGCTTTCCAGAGACTCGAAAATCTGAATTTGTTCTACGGCTAGGCTACGGCTAAGCCGTAATTTGTCCTACGGCTGAGCCGTAAGCTAGCCGTGACCCAACCGTACCCCAGCCGTGAATTAATTCTCTGATCAGTCGAAACTTTTCTGATATCAGTACTCCTACGGTGAGGCTACGGCTAAGCCGTGGATTGGTCTACGGCTAAGCCGTATACTGACTGTAGCTCAGCCGTGAGATGTATCAGATCAGAGGTGGAAAAGCTGACAGTTTAGCCGTGTTCTGAAGGGAACCACGGCTAAGCCGTAGTGCATATTGCGGCTACGCCGTAGGATGCCACGGCTAAGCCGTAGGTCACCCATGGCTAAACCGTAAGACCTGTTAAATATCAGTTAAACTTAGGCTAATGGTGTGACCTTGTAGGGCTCAAATACAGGTTAACCATACCCGTACACCGGCCCGATGGACTCTTTGGATCGCATGAATAATCTGTTAGGCTGTGACTTGTTCATGTGAGCGTTGATCACTGTTAAGCACCTCCCCATGGGTGTTGGTTTAAGGGACTTCGATGCACATAAGGATTATATTGCAACACTAGGATGGCAACGGTGCATCGAATAACTTAAAACTACATCAACATGCACGGTTAGTGACAGTGATGCAACTAGATTAGACTTGGCTTGTAATGAACCTTGATTCCGTATTAATCTGAGATGCATTGCATATTGTTTATGGTTTTGCCCTCTGTTCTGTTAATCTATGTTATGCATTCCTCAGTCATTTTGCTTTCGTTCTGTATATCTGTATTATTCTTCGCTCTGTACTCTGTTTTGATCTATGCTATGCTTTGTATATTCTCTGGCTTTGTATATCTCTGATTTTTGGGTATTCCCTGGTGGCTCTGCCCAGAGGTTAATACGTGAGGATAAGATCCGGTCCTTGTCATCGGTGAGTCCAAAGCGGATAATCTCCTTTCTTTAGCTTTGATTTGATTGGTATTAGTCTGGCTCTACTCAGCCTCAGCCCTAGGATACCCGACGGGGTTACCTCTGGCGTAGATCTCTGTATCTCTGTTTTAACTGCAGTGTTGCTTTGTCTTGGGACCCCGGAACCCAGGAACCGAGACCCGTTGTACCTTTGGCCTGGACAGCGGTGTTCTCCTCTGCTCTGCTCTGCTCTCTATTGGAGAGAACATGGTTAACGTAGTAGCCACTTAGTCAGTATTTCTATGTTTGATTCATATATCATGCTTTACGTCTATGCACGATTTGCTTAGCTTACTAAGATGAAATTCTGAAATCATTATTCTGTCATTTATTCAGCTTTGATACTATGAGTGTTTCATCTCTGTTACTTATATTTGCTGGATCGTTGTATTCATTTGTGTTGTCTGTGGTGTTGCAGGCACAGCTACCTTGCCCAGCTCCCCGGCGGTCGAGGAGGCTGCAGGGGCGAGTGTAGAGGCACCCTCCGGTCTGGCAGAGTGGGCCTGATCACTTCTGCCAAGTGCGTGCATGCATACCAGTGGCTTTTATTTTGCATTTTGGTTTTTGAGAGCTTGTATTTGGACTTTGGACTTTGGACTTGTATTCTGTATATTTTGTGTATATTGATTTTGGTGTGTATTCGGTTTTATCTCAGTGTATTTGTCTTTGTCTTTTCCGTTTCGTATTTGCTTTGGCTTCCGCTATCTTATTTTCCTTTGTTGCTTGCTATGATATGTACAGCTTCCGCGTACGCTTAGTTCGCACGTGTTAGATCCCTTGTGTGCGTGCATCTGGACTGGGTTTGGGTGCACGTGCACGGGAGTACGTGTGTCACCGGTTTAGCTTTTCGCTAACCCCCGAATTCTGGGCTCGGGTCGTGACATACGTATTGTATGGTATCAGAGCATGCTAGTTATAAGCATGTAGGCATCTAAGATCGTGGTGAGATGACGATATCAACTATTTGACTCGAGGTCTCATATGTTGATTTGGGGTTTGACTAACTCAGGGCCTTTTATATTGTGTGTTGTGTTTCTTTTCCTTTTTGCAGGATGGCATCAGGATCAGGATCTCGAGATGAGAATCAACAGGGCCATAACGGTGATAGTGGATCAGTACCCCCACACATCAGTAGTGAGGAGCGGATGATGATGATGATGCAGTCTATGCAATCATTACAGGCGCAGATGGCATCCATGGTAGATAGACAGAGTCAGGCTGCCGCAGTAGCATCACCTCGTATAGATCAGCAAGTGATTTTCCAGCCCAAGGAATCAGATCCTAATGCTCTTTTCGACAAGTTCCGTAAGCGAGGGGCGACCGAGTTTCATGGGATAGAAGATGCATTGCAGGCTGAGCAATGGTTGGAGCAGACTGAAGAGCTTTATGATACGATCGTGTGCAGTAACAAGCAGAAGGTAGTTCTCACAGCCTCTATGCTTCGGAGTGTAGCCAAGACATGGTGGAGGAGTGTTAAGACCTCATTTCAGACTATGCCCAGTGTCACAGTTTGGGAGACCTTCAAGCAGCAATTCCGTCGTAAGTTCATGCCTCTCCATATTCAACGAGCCAAGGAAGTGGAATTCTTCAACCTTCAGCAGAGACAGATGTCAGTTGCAGATTATGTACACAGGTTTACAGAGTTGTCTCATTTCGCAGAGGACATGGTGAACACAGAGCATAAGAAAGTGACTCGCTTCGTCAACGGCCTGAATCCGAGACATAAGCGCCACGTGGTTGCTTGTATGTGGCCGGCTACCTTGGATGACGCTATTGACAGGGCTTATGATGCAGAGGCCATCTTTGAGGAGGAGCGAACAGAGGCTAAGAGGGCAGCAGGTTTCAGTGGCAGAAGTCAGTTCCAGAAGAAGTTCAAGGGTAAACAGGGCAGTTCGAGCAGTTCTCAGATAGTTTGCGGTCACTGTGGGAAGGATCACCCCACAGACAGATGTTGGAGGAAGAGTGGGGCTTGTTTCGGGTGTGGCTCTACGGACCACAGGCGGGCCCAATGCCCGAAGTTTCAGTCCCCTCCACAGACGAGACAGACAGGACCTACCTCACAGGGCAGATCCCAGCCAGCTCGCCCAGGCCAGAAGCAGAACCGCCAGACAGCCCGAGCCTATGCTGCTACGCATGAGGGCGCGGAGGAGGCCACGGTAGTGGAAGGTAAAATTTTAATTTCCGATGCAGAAGCTTTAGCTTTATTTGACTCAGGGTCTACGCGTTCGTACGTAGCACCCCATTTTGCTGTGCAGCTTCGACAGCGACCTACACCACTTCCCTACTTGTTGTTAGTATCCACTCCAGTTGGTAAGCGGGTGGAGTGCAGTGTGTTTTACCCTCAGTGTGATGTGCGGATAGCTGGTCATCAGCTCCCAGTAGACCTCGTGTTGCTCACGACACTGGATTTTTATGTGATCCTTGGTATGGACTGGCTTGCGAGATATCATGCGTGTATCAATTGCTACAGTAAGGCTATCTACTTTGATTTGGGCAGCGGATTCCGATTTGAGGGCAGCCAGATGAAGTGCCCAAGACGTGTGATCTCTGCTTGTAAAGCAGACAGGATGCTTCGTAGGGGATGTGAGGGATTTCTTGCATTCATTTCAGAGAAGAAAGATCAGCGACAGCTCAGTGAGATTCCAGTAGTCAGCGAGTTTCCGGATGTCTTTCCGGAAGATGTGCCAGAGTTGCCACCAGTTCGGGAGGTAGAATTTGCTATTGACGTGGTACCAGGTACAGCACCTATCAGTAGAGCTCCATATCGTATGGCACCTGCAGAGTTGTTGGAATTGAAGAAACAGTTGCAGGATTTGTTGGATAAGGGGTTTATACGCCCGAGTGTTTCACCTTGGGGAGCACCTGTTTTGTTCGTCAAGAAGAAGGATGGCAGTTTCCGGATGTGCATTGACTACAGGCAATTGAACAAAGTGACTATCAAGAACAAATATCCATTGCCTAGGATTGATGAGTTGTTCGATCAACTTCAGGGTGCAGCTTACTTCTCTAAGATTGACTTGAGGTCAGGATATCACCAGCTCAGGGTGAAGGATGAGGATGTTCCGAAGACAGCTTTCAGGACTCGGTATGGACACTACGAGTTCCTTGTCATGCCGTTTGGTTTGACGAATGCACCCGCAGCTTTCATGGCATTGATGAATAGGGTGTTTACTTCCTTCTTGGACCAGTTTGTTGTGGTCTTCATAGATGACATATTGGTCTATTCGAAGACTGCTGAGGAACATACAGACCATCTGAGGAAGGCATTGCAGCTGCTTCGAGATCACAAGTTGTATGCAAAGTTGGCTAAATGTGATTTCTGGCTAGAGCAAGTTGCATTTTTGGGACATGTGATTTCTAGAGATGGATTGATGGTGGATCCAGCTAAGATTGAGGCAGTAGTCCATTGGCCCCGTCCTAGATCAGTGACAGAGATTCGGAGTTTTCTGGGTTTGGCGGGATATTACCGCAGGTTTGTGCAGGATTTCTCGAAGATCTCAGCCCCGCTGACTCAGTTGACTCGGAAGAAGGTCCCGTATGAGTGGACAGAGAAGTGTGAGCGTAGTTTTCAGATGTTGAAAGAAAAGCTCACTACGGCGCCAGTGTTGACTCTCCCGGATGGTAGTGAGGGATTCGTGATTTATTCCGATGCCTCTAGAGTTGGACTAGGCTGTGTACTGATGCAGAATCAGAAGGTGGTTGCCTATGGATCCAGACAGTTGAAAGAACATGAGAAGAACTATGCCACACATGACTTGGAGTTAGCAGCCATTGTATTTGCATTGAAGTTGTGGCGACATTACCTGTACGGTGTGAAGTTTGAGGTCCATTCCGATCATCACAGTCTGCAGTACTTGTTTGATCAGCATGACTTGAATATGAGGCAGCGAAGATGGTTGGAGTTCATCAAAGACTACGACTTTCCGATCAAGTACCACCCAGGCAAGGGCAATGTAGTTGCAGATGCACTCAGCAGGAGGACAGACAGTCTTCAGGTGTTAGCAGGATTCTATATGCTTGTGCATGATCAGCCTGTAGAGGTTCAGATGGTAGGAGACTCGGTGACATTAGCTACTACCGTCGTGTTTCAGCCTGAGGTGATTCAGCAGATCAAGGATCGCCAGTTTGAGGACCCCCTCCTGGTGAAGTTCAGAGATCGGATTGCAGATCGACCGGATTTCAGCTTGGTGGATGGAGTTTTGTACTTCAGGAACAGATTGTGTGTTCCCGCTGTGGATGAGTTGAGAGAGAAATTGATGACAGATGCGCACGATGCCCGATATGCGATGCATCCCGGGAGTACGAAGATGTACCGGAACTTGAAGGATAGATTTTGGTGGAACAATATGAAGCGGGAGATCGCAGGGTTCGTAGCTCGATGTTTGACCTGTCAGAGGGTAAAAGCTGATCATCAGCGACCTCCAGGATCATTGCATCCATTGCACACCCCGCAGTGGAAGTGGGAGCACATTACTATGGATTTCGTCTCCGGTTTTCCGCCGACCAGTAGAAAGAATAATGCTATCTGGGTCATAGTGGACAGATTGACTAAGTCAGCACATTTCCTTCCGTTCAAGAAAGGGATGACATTCACAGAGATGGCCAGGAAGTTTGTTGACGAGATAGTCAGATTGCATGGTACCCCAGTATCGATTGTGTCAGATCGCGATAGTCGTTTTGTATCTTCATTCTGGAGAGCATTTCAGGAAGCTATGGGCACGAAGCTGAGTTTTAGTACGGCATACCACCCCCAGACTGATGGACAGTCGGAGCGTACCATTCAGACGTTGGAGGATATGCTCCGAGCTAGCGTGCTGAACTTTGAGAAGGAATGGGATACGCATCTAGCATTGTGTGAGTTTGCTTACAACAACAGCTTCCATGAGAGTATTGGTATGGCACCTTATGAGGCTCTATACGGACGCAAGTGCAGGACCCCAGTGTGCTGGGAAGAAGTTGGAACTAGAAGTTTCCATGGTCCGACCATCATTGCTGAGACGACAGAGAAGGTGCAGAAAGTGATAGAGAATCTGAAGATTGCTCGGTCCAGGCAGAAGAGCTATGCTGATACTCGGAGGAGACCTTTGGCATTCCAAGTCGGAGATTGGGTATTTCTTAAAGTTTCTCCGATGAAGGGCACAGTTCGATTTGGTCAGAAGGGCAAGTTAGCTCCGAGATATGTAGGACCGTTCGAAGTCAAGAGCCGAGTTGGAGATTTAGCCTATCGGTTGACACTTCCAGTTGAGTTCTCCGGTGTTCACGATGTGTTCCATGTGTCGATGCTCCGTAAGTATGTGCCAGATCCGAGCCATGTGATTCGCTACGATGACATTCAGATTCAGCCTAATGCGACTTACGTTGAGCGTCCGCTTCGCATCGTTGGGACACGAGAGCAGATTCTCCGTACCAGGACTATCAGATGGGTTAAAGTGTTGTGGGAGCATCACGGTCCGGATGAGGCTACTTGGGAGCTAGAGGAGCAGCTAGCGCGCCAGTACCCCCAACTCTTTGCGCAGGTAGGTAGTCATTCCGAGGACGGAATGATTCCTAGTGGGGGAGGATGTAACACTCCGATCCCCTTTGAGCCGGATTAGTGGCTCATTAGTGTGTGTTTTGTTTTATTTTATTCTTTTGGACTTGGTTTTGGGCCTTGGATAGGTAGTTGAGTGACCTTTGACCTGGAATAGGTAGTTCTAAGCCCTTTTTCGTAATTTTGCTTTTGCTTTGCTCATATCATCTTTGCATCATCTTGGTGTCAGCACGCGTATTTCGTTGAGCTCGACAATTTCCGTAACTGAGTCAGATCCGTTTGAAGTCAATTGGAGAAGTTGGACCCCCGTGTGACTTGAACTGTAATTAGTATAAACTCCATGGATCTTGTTTTAAACTCCAAACATATATATAATGAGTCACTCTCCAGGTGTCTCTCTCTTTCTCATTTCACTTGGTCGATTGCATGCAACAACATCAGAGAGAGCCACGTCTCTTCCTCTCCTTTTCTCTCTTTCTCTCTTCTTTCCTTCTCTTGCTCGATTGTGGTTGGGAGCTCTTGTTTGATTTGGGTTTTGCCACACTTCATTGGATTGGGTTCTTCTTTATTCTCTCATCTCTGTCTATTGCTTGAGGTAAGTGGGCTCTTTGTGTTTCTTCTCCCAATTGCACCTCTCATTCTCTGATTTCTGTGTTTCCATCTCATGCATGGTTTCTTGCTTTGATTTGTCTTGATTTTAGTGGATTTGGAGCTTGATTTCAGAGGATTTGTCAGATTTGAGGCAAGTATAAGTACAGGTTTTGATAACACATATGGGTATTGTTTGATTGCTTGGATTCATTCTCATTCTCTTTAGAGAAATGTTTTACAGCCATTTTCTAAGCTATGAGAATCAGTTGAGCTTGTTTTATTCAGTTTCTGTACAAAAATTTCGTTTCTGTAATCTTCCCGAACTCGTATTCTGTATTGTACGGCTAAGCCGTAAATTTCTACGGTTCGCTTTCCAGAGACTCGAAAATCTGAATTTGTTCTACGGCTAGGCTACGGCTAAGCCGTAATTTGTCCTACGGCTGAGCCGTAAGCTAGCCGTGACCCAACCGTACCCCAGCCGTGAATTAATTCTCTGATCAGTCGAAACTTTTCTGATATCAGTACTCCTACGGTGAGGCTACGGCTAAGCCGTGGATTGGTCTACGGCTAAGCCGTATACTGACTGTAGCTCAGCCGTGAGATGTATCAGATCAGAGGTGGAAAAGCTGACAGTTTAGCCGTGTTCTGAAGGGAACCACGGCTAAGCCGTAGTGCATATTGCGGCTACGCCGTAGGATGCCACGGCTAAGCCGTAGGTCACCCATGGCTAAACCGTAAGACCTGTTAAATATCAGTTAAACTTAGGCTAATGGTGTGACCTTGTAGGGCTCAAATACAGGTTAACCATACCCGTACACCGGCCCGATGGACTCTTTGGATCGCATGAATAATCTGTTAGGCTGTGACTTGTTCATGTGAGCGTTGATCACTGTTAAGCACCTCCCCATGGGTGTTGGTTTAAGGGACTTCGATGCACATAAGGATTATATTGCAACACTAGGATGGCAACGGTGCATCGAATAACTTAAAACTACATCAACATGCACGGTTAGTGACAGTGATGCAACTAGATTAGACTTGGCTTGTAATGAACCTTGATTCCGTATTAATCTGAGATGCATTGCATATTGTTTATGGTTTTGCCCTCTGTTCTGTTAATCTATGTTATGCATTCCTCAGTCATTTTGCTTTCGTTCTGTATATCTGTATTATTCTTCGCTCTGTACTCTGTTTTGATCTATGCTATGCTTTGTATATTCTCTGGCTTTGTATATCTCTGATTTTTGGGTATTCCCTGGTGGCTCTGCCCAGAGGTTAATACGTGAGGATAAGATCCGGTCCTTGTCATCGGTGAGTCCAAAGCGGATAATCTCCTTTCTTTAGCTTTGATTTGATTGGTATTAGTCTGGCTCTACTCAGCCTCAGCCCTAGGATACCCGACGGGGTTACCTCTGGCGTAGATCTCTGTATCTCTGTTTTAACTGCAGTGTTGCTTTGTCTTGGGACCCCGGAACCCAGGAACCGAGACCCGTTGTACCTTTGGCCTGGACAGCGGTGTTCTCCTCTGCTCTGCTCTGCTCTCTATTGGAGAGAACATGGTTAACGTAGTAGCCACTTAGTCAGTATTTCTATGTTTGATTCATATATCATGCTTTACGTCTATGCACGATTTGCTTAGCTTACTAAGATGAAATTCTGAAATCATTATTCTGTCATTTATTCAGCTTTGATACTATGAGTGTTTCATCTCTGTTACTTATATTTGCTGGATCGTTGTATTCATTTGTGTTGTCTGTGGTGTTGCAGGCACAGCTACCTTGCCCAGCTCCCCGGCGGTCGAGGAGGCTGCAGGGGCGAGTGTAGAGGCACCCTCCGGTCTGGCAGAGTGGGCCTGATCACTTCTGCCAAGTGCGTGCATGCATACCAGTGGCTTTTATTTTGCATTTTGGTTTTTGAGAGCTTGTATTTGGACTTTGGACTTTGGACTTGTATTCTGTATATTTTGTGTATATTGATTTTGGTGTGTATTCGGTTTTATCTCAGTGTATTTGTCTTTGTCTTTTCCGTTTCGTATTTGCTTTGGCTTCCGCTATCTTATTTTCCTTTGTTGCTTGCTATGATATGTACAGCTTCCGCGTACGCTTAGTTCGCACGTGTTAGATCCCTTGTGTGCGTGCATCTGGACTGGGTTTGGGTGCACGTGCACGGGAGTACGTGTGTCACCGGTTTAGCTTTTCGCTAACCCCCGAATTCTGGGCTCGGGTCGTGACATGTGCATTTAGACTCGGTCTACGTGTACATGCACGGGAGTACGTGTGTCATTAGGTTTGGCTTTTGCTAACCCCCGAACCCTGGGCTCGGGTTGTGACATTATCAATCTAGTTTGAAGGAATCACATGTTAAGGCTGTTAAGCGCATTATGAAATATGTGCGTGGAACTATCAACTACGGCATTTGGCTAACTAGAAACACCAACACAACTGTTGTTGGATATTCAGATGTTGATTGGGCTGGTTGTGTCGATAATAGGAAGAGTACTTCAGGCGGTTGTCTTTTTATTGGCAACAATCTTGTTGCATGGTATAGCAAAAAACAAACCTCAACCTCTCTTTCTACTGCCGAGGCAGAATATATTGCTGCTGGGAGTTGTTGCACTCAACTACTGTGGATTAAGCAGATGGTGGCTGATTATGGTATTCAGCAAGATCACATGATGATTTTTTGTGACAACAGGAGTGCTATTGATATTTTGAAGAATCCCGTTCAGCATTCCCGAACAAAACACATTGACATCAGGCATCATTTCATTCATGAATTAGTTGAAGCCAAGATTATCACTTTAGAACATCTTCCAACTGAGCATCAATTGGCAAATTTGTTTACAAAACCCCTTGAGCCTTCTCGTTTTGAATCTCTTTGTAAATCTCTTGGAGTTGGTCTTCATCCCTAGTCGTTCTTTCCTTTCCTTTCTGCGTACTCATGCCAGGTTCATTTACTGTTTTCATGATTATCTCATATGTCATTTATTGTGTTTTGCTTTAGTTCCTAAGTTTACTTGTCATGGCACACTCTACAACGGGACTCCTCAATGCCTCACTTTTGTGCGTTTCATCCAAGTTTAGAATAAGCTCTGCATCAATTTCATTCTGAGTGCTTTAAAAAAAAAGAGGGGGGGGGGGGGGGGAGGAGAGGGAAGGGATTCCTATTTCAGGGGGAGTGTTTCTTAAATTCAGAGAAACCTACACTATCTTGTGTCTGCAAGAACTATGCCATTTTTTATGCATTGAGTTCCCAATGAGTTACTGTCACAACCCGAGCCCAGGGTTCGGGGGTTAGCAAAAGCCAAACCTAATGACACACGTACTCCCGTGCATGCACACGTAGACCGAGTCTAAATGCACACGCACAAGGGAACAAGCACACGTGCCAAGCAAGTATGCGGAAGCTGTAAATATCAGAAACCTAAACAACTAATAGCACAAGAAGAGGATACAAGGAAAGGACTGACATAATTACATATGAGCGTTTACAAAAGAACAAAGGATAAATACAATAATGACAAGTCATGACATATACAAGTCTGAAAATCCCCAAAACATGACTCCAACATGATGCATGCCATGAACGCGCTCCCGTGGAGTGATCACATCCACTCCTCTAGGCCTGATGGGGCCCCGGGGGTCTCATCTGGAGCCTGGCCGACCGGCGAGGGTTCGGCAGGGGGATCTGGGCCTGCAACACCAAAAACAACTGTGAATACGAAGATTCAGCAAAGTATAAACCATAGCAAGTTAACACACGCTGTATCTAACAGAATAAGAACATCATGTGATTAAAGAAAGCATTTTCGTATACTAGGCTATCATGCAAGAAAGAAAGATGCTGTGTGAATCGAGGATAACATGCTGTGTACATAACTAGTGGCTACTACATTACCATATGCTCCCAAAAGAGGGATCTTATAACATGCAAAGAACACCATTGTCCGGGCCAGGGTACAATGGGTCTCGGTTTCCTGGGGTCCGGTTCCCCAAGACAAAATCCATACTGCAGCAGGCCATATAAACTATACCGAATTCACCCCGTCGGGATCCTAAGGCTGAGGCTAAGTAGTGCCTGACCATACGGAGTCAATCATGAAAATCCTGAGTAGATCGTGATCATATATCATGCGTGCATATCTGGAAGTGAACATATCATACATGTATACTCAGGGTAATTAAACCACAATGTGAAAGTAACGAAACGAAACATACGTAATCATGTTAGAGAGTTGAGATCAAGGATCGAATGCTATATGTTATGCAACAAATCATGTGAATCGAATCATCTTAATTTTACAAACCAATTCTAATCTAATTATCCGGTGTTTCTAACCGTGCATGATGATGTAGTTTTAAGTTATTCGATACACCGTTGTCTAGTGTTGCCTGGAATCGGGCGATGCACGAAGTCCCTTAAACCAACACCCATGGGGAGGTGCTTAACATCCGGATAACGAACATGAATGATTCGCAGCCCTCGAGATCATTCACGCGTAGTATCACATCCGTTGGGCAAGTCTAGGTGCTCTACATTCTATCATGAAGGTCATATAGGTCTTATCTTTACACCTAGCCTTATTCTTCATGTGTGGTTACGGCTTAGCCGTGTGGGTGCTACGGCTTAGCCGTGTGTGGTCTACGGCTTAGCCGTGGCTGAACCGTAGAAGGTCTGTCATTTGCGAACTCTCAGTTGTTCCAGAAATGGCACCCTGTATTGATCTACGGCTGGGCCACGGCTGAGCTACGGCTTAGCCGTAGGGCATTCCACGGCTTAGCCGTGCCCTAGCCGTAGAGGAAAACTGGGTTTTTCTCCTCTCTGGATTGTGAGCCGTAGGTGTTATACGGCTTAGCCGTACCTGCACGAATTCAGAAATCTGAAACATGTACAGAATGTCTGGAAATGCATCAGAAATGCAATCTATCAAAGGGAATACACAAGTACTGAACCAATAAGTATCAAATGGGCTGTAAACACATGTTTTCCACACACATCAATGTGAGCTAGCCAAAATCAAAGCATACCAACATGGGTTCTCAATGTTATGGTTATACTTGCCTCAATGGGAGATCACTTGCACAATTGAAGTTCTAAAGCCCAAATCACAGCCTAACACAACCAAACTCACCTGCATGCATGAGGGATGGAGAGAAATCAAAACACAGACACACCAAGCACGATGGAGACAAGAGGGAGAAGAGATGGAGAAAGGAGATGAGAGAGAGGAAAGGTTTCCAACTCACCTTTCATGCAAGAACCTCACCACAGGGCTTGATCGATGGAGGTTGGAGAAGAGAATGCAAGGAAGCAAGGAAGTCTCCACGTGCACAGTGAGGGGAAAGAGAGAAAACGAGAGAAGGAATATGAGTTTGATCGATGGGTGAGATATATAAGCTCATTAGGTGGTCAAATTGCAATGAAGTCCAAACTAGAATACAAATTTCAGTTTGAGTCAAATCAAGGTCCAATCGAATCACACGACCTCGGTTGCAAATGACGTAATTACGAAAGTTAACGAGCTCAACGAAAGACACGTGTTGACATCAAGATGATGCAAAACTGACCATGTCTAAGAAAAGCTAAAATTACGAAAAAGGGCTTGGTCTACTTAATCCAGGTCAAACTCAACCCAACTACCTATCCATGACCCGTAACGAAAATCAAAACCCAAACAAAACACAATTAGCAACGAAAACAAGATTAACTAACCCCTAAACGAGGTCAAGCTGGGTCGGAGTGTTACATCCTCCCCTACTTGAGAATCATTCCGTCCTCGGAATGCACACTAACTCACTCATACCTGGGAAAACAAATCGGGGTACTGACGTGCCATCTGCTCTTCTAACTCCCACGTAGCCTCATCGGGACTGTGATGCTCCCAAAGCACTTTGACCCATCGAATCGTCCTGGTGCGGAGTATCTGCTCTCGGGTCCCCACGATACGGAGCGGTCGCTCAACGTATGCAGCACTCGGCTGGATCTGGACCTCGTCATAACGAATGACATGGGAGGGATCGTGAACGTATCTCCGAAGCATCGAAACGTGAAAAACGTTGTGCACTCCTGAAAACATCTCGGGAAGCTCTAATCGATAAGCTAAATCACCAATCCGACTCTTGATCTCGAACGGTCCGATATAGCGTGGAGCTAACTTGCCTTTCTGGCCGAAACGGATCGTACCCTTCATCGGAGAGACCTTCAGAAAAACCCACTCGCCAACCTGAAACTCTAAGGGTCGTCTGCGGGTGTCTGCATAACTCTTCTGTCTCGACCGAGCAACTTTCAAGTTCTCAATGGCTTTCTGTACCTTCTCCGTAGTCTCAGCAATGATCGTCGGTCCGTGAAAGCTGCGGGTTCCAACTTCTTCCCAACAAGCTCTCGTGGAAACTGTTGTTGTAGGCGAACTCGCACAACGATAGATGAATATCCCATTCTTTCTCGTAGCTCAACACGCTGGCTCGCAACATATCCTCCAAAGTCTGAATCGTCCGCTCTGATTGTCCATCTGTCTGTGGGTGGTATGCCGTGCTGAAACTCAACTTCGTACCCAAAGCCTCTTGGAATGCTCTCCAGAAAGAGGAAACAAAACGGCTGTCACGATCGGATACAATCGACACGGGGGTACCATGGAGCCTGACGATCTCATCCACGAACTTCCTAGCCATCTCTGAAAATGTCATACCCTTCCGAAAAGGAATGAAATGGGCTGACTTCGTCAATCGATCTACGATCACCCAAACGGCATTGTTCTTCCTGCTCGTCGGCGGTAACCCGGAAACAAAGTCCATGGTGATGTGTTCCCACTTCCACTGCGGTATATGCAAAGGATGCAACGAGCCTGGCGGTCTCTGATGATCTGCCTTCACCTTCTGACATGTCAAACAGCGAGCAACAAATCCTGCTACTTCTCTCTTCATGTTGTTCCACCAGAAGCGATCCTTGAGATTCCGAAACATCTTCGTGCTGCCCGGGTGCATCGCGTAGCGAGCGTAATGCGCTTCGTTCATCAGCTTCTCCTTGAACTCATCAACTGCTGGCACGCACAACCTACTCCGAAAATAGAGTACACCATCCTCGAGTCTGAAATCGGGTCTGTTTCCAATGTGGTCTCGAATGCGCTTCAATGTTAGATCTTCAAACTGCCTGTCTTTTATCTGCTGAATCACCTCAGGCTGAAACACTAGCGTACTAGCCAACGTCACGCACTCATCCACTAGTTTAACCTCAACAGGGAGACCACGAAACTCTAAGAGGAAACTGCTCAATAGCTGCACTGACTCTGCTTTCCTGCTGAGCGCATCTGCCACCACATTCCCCTTGCCTGGCTGATATTTGATCGGAAAATCATAATCCTTAATAAGCTCAAGCCATCTCCGCTGTCTCATGTTCAGCTCCTGCTGTGTGAATAAATACTGTAAACTGTGGTGGTCAGAACGAACCTCAAACGGTACACCATAGAGATAATGTCTCCACAGCTTCAACGCAAACACGATGGCTGCCAATTCTAAATCATGGGTGGCGTAATTCTTCTCATGATCTCGCAACTGTCTCGATCCATAGGCAATAACCTTCCCATGCTGCATCAACACACAACCTAGGCCAACTCGAGAAGCATCTGAATAAACCACGAATCCTTCACAACCATCTGGCAAGGCTAACACTGGGACTGTAGTCAACTTCTCTTTCAACATCAGAAAACGGGCCTCACACTCCTCAGTCCAATCAAATGGTACGTTCTTCCTGGTCAACTTCGTCAATGGAGAAGAGATCTTAGCAAAGTCCTGGACAAATCGACGGTAGCAACCTGCTAGACCAAGGAAACTGCGAATCTCTGTCACTGTCTTGGGGCTAGACCAATTCACTACTGCCTCCACTTTAGATGGATCAACTGCCAATCCCTCTCGTGAAATGATATGACCTAGAAATGTCACCTGCTCAAGCCAAAAATCACACTTCGACAATTTAGCAAACAATCGATGTTCTCTCAACAACGACAAGGCTTTTCTCAAATGCTCCCTATGCTCCTCTGCTGACTTAGAATAGATCAGTATATCATCAATAAACACAACTACGAATTGGTCCAAGAAAGGAGTAAAGATCTGATTCATCAAAGCCATAAAAGCTGCAGGTGCGTTGGTTAGTCCAAAAGGCATCATGAGGAATTCATAGTGGCCATAACGCGTCCTGAAGGCAGTCTTGGGAATGTCATCTTCTTTGACTCTCAACTGGTGATAACCAGACCTCAAATCAATCTTCGAAAAATAGGCTGCACCCTGAAGTTGGTCAAACAATTCATCGATCCTGGGTAAGGGGTACTTGTTCTTGATCGTCACTTTGTTCAACTGTCGGTAATCTATGCACATCCGAAAAGTACCATCCTTCTTCTTGACAAACAAGACTGGTGCTCCCCAAGGTGAAACGCTCGGGCGAATGAAACTCTTATCCAAAAGCTCCTGTAGTTGCTTCTTCAATTCTGACAACTCTGCTGGGGCCATGCGATACGGAGCCTTGCTGATTGGTGCCGTACCGGGAACAAGCTCAATGGCGAACTCCACATCTCGAATCGGGGGTAAGCCTGGTACATCGTCCGGGAAGACATCTGGAAAGTCACAGACCACCTGGAGCTCACCTAGCTGCTTCGACTCCTTCTTCGCTGAGACAAAGGCAATGAAGCCTTCACACCCTCGGCGGATCAAGCGATCTGCCTTACACGCCGAAATCACACGTCTGGGGCATCTCTGCTGACTGCCCTCGAAACGGAAGCCCTTGCCTAAATCGAAGAAGATCGTCCTGTTGTAACAGTTAACACAGGCACGATATCGAGCGAGCCAATCCATACCAAGGATCACGTCGAAGTCCAGCATCGACAACAGGATCAAATCAACAGGTAACTGATGACCTGCAATCTGCACGTCGCAATGGGGGTAGTACATACTACACTCCACTCGCTTGCCAACTGGGGTGGATACAACCAACACATATGGCAACGGCTCAGACGGCTGATGCAACCGCTTGGCGAAATGAGGTGCTACATAAGACCGTGTGGACCCCGAATCGAACAAAGCTAAAGCCTCGACGCGCGAAATCAAAACAGTACCTTCAACCACCTGTGGATCCTCGGCACTCTCGTGAGTAGCAGCGTAAGCACGGGCTGTCTGGCGAGGCTGTCTCGAGCCTGGACGAGCTGACTGTGACTTGCTCGGAGCTGGAGGTGCACTGGGTCTGCTAGGAACTGCACCGGAAGTAGGACCAGATGGAGCTGCACCGGAGGCTCTCTGTCGAGGACAATTGGTGATCATATGCTCCCTCGAACCGCAAATAAAACAAGCACCGGCCTTCCTCCAACACGCATCAGTCGCATGGTTCTTGCCACAATACCCACACGTCACTCCAGAAGAACTAGAAGTACTCTGCTGGCCTTTGGTCTTCTTCTGTACTTGTCCTCGTGCACTGAAAGGCGGCTGTCGCTTGGGTTCAACGGCTCTAGCAGCTTGGTGGATGGCCTCAGCAGAATAGGCCCTGTCCACTGCATCGTCAAACGTAGCGGGACGCTGAAACGCTGTCACGTGGTGCATGTACCGGGGATGCAAACCTTCCACAAACCGGTTCACCTTCCTTTCTTCGGTACTGATCATGTCCGGAGCAAAAAGCGACAACTGCATAAACTTGTTCACATATTCTGCTACTGTCATCTGCTGCTGACGGAGAGCTAAGAACTCAACCTCCTTGGCTCGAAACACATGAGCCGGGATGAACTTCCTCCTGAACTGTTGCTTGAACATCTCCCACACTGTCGCGCTAGGAATGTCTCTGTAGGAGTCTTTCACGCTCTTCCACCAAGTCTTTGCGACGTCTCTCAGCATAGAAGTTGCTAGCCCGACCTTCTGTCGGTTCGTACACACGACAGTCTCAAACACATCCTCCGTCTGTTCTAACCACTGTTCTGCCTTCAATGGCTCTTCTGTTCCGTAGAACTCAATAGCTCCTCGCTTGCGAAACTTCCCGTAGAGGGCATTCGGGTCACTCTCTCGAGGCTGTAAGATCACCTGCTGGTCCACGTGCGACTGAACTGGGGCTTGGCTTTGTCGGTCTAACATAGTGGTCACTTGGGCTTGCAAGTTCTGCATTGCTTGTGATTGTGCCTGAAGGGACTGCAATAGCATGAGAATACGTTCATCTGTATTCGGTGTTTGCGGTGACGGGGCAGATCCGCTCTCGTTATTTCCGGCGTTCTGCTGAGAACCAGAACCTGATGCCATCCTGTAAAATGGAACGAGTCAGACACAAACACAAAACAATAGCGCCCAATAAACCCCAAAGTCTAGAAAGGACACAAAGAAATAATCGTATCCTCACCACGATCCTACATGCCTACATGCTTATCACACTACAACAAGGAATGAGCAAGGAATGCTCTGATACCATACAATACGTATGTCACAACCCGAGCCCAGGGTTCGGGGGTTAGCAAAAGCCAAACCTAATGACACACGTACTCCCGTGCATGCACACGTAGACCGAGTCTAAATGCACACGCACAAGGGAACAAGCACACGTGCCAAGCAAGTATGCGGAAGCTGTAAATATCAGAAACCTAAACAACTAATAGCACAAGAAGAGGATACAAGGAAAGGACTGACATAATTACATATGAGCGTTTACAAAAGAACAAAGGATAAATACAATAATGACAAGTCATGACATATACAAGTCTGAAAATCCCCAAAACATGACTCCAACATGATGCATGCCATGAACGCGCTCCCGTGGAGTGATCACATCCACTCCTCTAGGCCTGATGGGGCCCCGGGGGTCTCATCTGGAGCCTGGCCGACCGGCGAGGGTTCGGCAGGGGGATCTGGGCCTGCAACACCAAAAACAACTGTGAATACGAAGATTCAGCAAAGTATAAACCATAGCAAGTTAACACACGCTGTATCTAACAGAATAAGAACATCATGTGATTAAAGAAAGCATTTTCGTATACTAGGCTATCATGCAAGAAAGAAAGATGCTGTGTGAATCGAGGATAACATGCTGTGTACATAACTAGTGGCTACTACATTACCATATGCTCCCAAAAGAGGGATCTTATAACATGCAAAGAACACCATTGTCCGGGCCAGGGTACAATGGGTCTCGGTT
Organism: Sextonia rubra; assembly: GCA_037013555.1. NCBI lineage: Eukaryota > Viridiplantae > Streptophyta > Magnoliopsida > Laurales > Lauraceae > Sextonia > Sextonia rubra. The sequence goes on along the minus strand of JASUAD010000018.1, from coordinate 48,409,215 downwards.
TCCTGGGGTCCGGTTCCCCAAGACAAAATCCATACTGCAGCAGGCCATATAAACTATACCGAATTCACCCCGTCGGGATCCTAAGGCTGAGGCTAAGTAGTGCCTGACCATACGGAGTCAATCATGAAAATCCTGAGTAGATCGTGATCATATATCATGCGTGCATATCTGGAAGTGAACATATCATACATGTATACTCAGGGTAATTAAACCACAATGTGAAAGTAACGAAACGAAACATACGTAATCATGTTAGAGAGTTGAGATCAAGGATCGAATGCTATATGTTATGCAACAAATCATGTGAATCGAATCATCTTAATTTTACAAACCAATTCTAATCTAATTATCCGGTGTTTCTAACCGTGCATGATGATGTAGTTTTAAGTTATTCGATACACCGTTGTCTAGTGTTGCCTGGAATCGGGCGATGCACGAAGTCCCTTAAACCAACACCCATGGGGAGGTGCTTAACATCCGGATAACGAACATGAATGATTCGCAGCCCTCGAGATCATTCACGCGTAGTATCACATCCGTTGGGCAAGTCTAGGTGCTCTACATTCTATCATGAAGGTCATATAGGTCTTATCTTTACACCTAGCCTTATTCTTCATGTGTGGTTACGGCTTAGCCGTGTGGGTGCTACGGCTTAGCCGTGTGTGGTCTACGGCTTAGCCGTGGCTGAACCGTAGAAGGTCTGTCATTTGCGAACTCTCAGTTGTTCCAGAAATGGCACCCTGTATTGATCTACGGCTGGGCCACGGCTGAGCTACGGCTTAGCCGTAGGGCATTCCACGGCTTAGCCGTGCCCTAGCCGTAGAGGAAAACTGGGTTTTTCTCCTCTCTGGATTGTGAGCCGTAGGTGTTATACGGCTTAGCCGTACCTGCACGAATTCAGAAATCTGAAACATGTACAGAATGTCTGGAAATGCATCAGAAATGCAATCTATCAAAGGGAATACACAAGTACTGAACCAATAAGTATCAAATGGGCTGTAAACACATGTTTTCCACACACATCAATGTGAGCTAGCCAAAATCAAAGCATACCAACATGGGTTCTCAATGTTATGGTTATACTTGCCTCAATGGGAGATCACTTGCACAATTGAAGTTCTAAAGCCCAAATCACAGCCTAACACAACCAAACTCACCTGCATGCATGAGGGATGGAGAGAAATCAAAACACAGACACACCAAGCACGATGGAGACAAGAGGGAGAAGAGATGGAGAAAGGAGATGAGAGAGAGGAAAGGTTTCCAACTCACCTTTCATGCAAGAACCTCACCACAGGGCTTGATCGATGGAGGTTGGAGAAGAGAATGCAAGGAAGCAAGGAAGTCTCCACGTGCACAGTGAGGGGAAAGAGAGAAAACGAGAGAAGGAATATGAGTTTGATCGATGGGTGAGATATATAAGCTCATTAGGTGGTCAAATTGCAATGAAGTCCAAACTAGAATACAAATTTCAGTTTGAGTCAAATCAAGGTCCAATCGAATCACACGACCTCGGTTGCAAATGACGTAATTACGAAAGTTAACGAGCTCAACGAAAGACACGTGTTGACATCAAGATGATGCAAAACTGACCATGTCTAAGAAAAGCTAAAATTACGAAAAAGGGCTTGGTCTACTTAATCCAGGTCAAACTCAACCCAACTACCTATCCATGACCCGTAACGAAAATCAAAACCCAAACAAAACACAATTAGCAACGAAAACAAGATTAACTAACCCCTAAACGAGGTCAAGCTGGGTCGGAGTGTTACAGTTACCTTGGCTATGTTGGCTTATTAACTACGGTAGAACATCGTCACTGAATTTTCAAGATTTTCATGATAATTGTTCTCTATTGGTATGTTGCAACTTCTCACTTGTTTTTTTTTTTGTTGTTCCTTCCTTTCCATTCTTTTTGTTACACTATGTGAGTTCAAAAAAAAAAAAACTCACAGTGTTGTACTCTGATCGGTCGAGCACGTCCGCCGACCTCTCGGATTTTTTTTTATTGATTTCCAGAAGTTCAAGCCGATCGGTCGGTTTATTCTGCAACTAGTCGAGTATCTCTTACTCTGTTTCTAGAACTGGAAATTGACCGGTTGGGCTTCTTCATCTGACTGGTCGGACAAGTCTGGGTTTCTTAAAAACTAGCGCGTCCATTCGTTTTTTTTACTGGTTCTTCACTTCGCGCCGTTTCATTTTTTCTCTCCCCTTCTCGTGCACCTCGTTTCTCCATTGCCTCTCCTCTTCTCTTTGATTTTGAAGGTATGTTTTCCAACACTTTTCTTCCCTATTTTATTTCCATATTAGTTTGTCTTCACCCTCCATCATTTTTTTTCCTATAAAATGGGGAATCCTTTGTCATTGTTGGACAGTGTTGGGTGAGATGTTCATCATCTATTTCTTCATCTTGGTTACAATTTTTCACTGTGATAATGGTGTTTTGATGCTTGTGAATGTTTGTGTATGCTGTTTGGGCATTTTTCCCTTTCGTTTGTGTTTCATCACGCATTTTTTTCATATGCACATCTCTTGTTCGATGTAATGCCCCAATGACTTTCATCCTCATAGCATATTGTTTTACTGACATTTCTATTAACTTTGCTGTTCTGAGCTTCCATCTAGTTTGTTTTCCTCAGAGATGGCACCCAAAAAGTCAGTTGCCTTGAAGAAGAAAAGTGTGGCAAGCAACTCTTCCACCCCTACCTTTGACTCCGATCGATTTTTGACAGAGGAAAAGGCCCACCAGTATGAAGAAGTCTTCAGTAAAAAAGTGGTCATTTATAAACGACCTATCAATCCTCTTCACTTTGTCACACTCGCTTGTGGTGCTTGGCTCACCTAACGGGATTGGACATCCTTGTATGCTTTCCAAATTGAGATATTCCCTGACTTGGTTCGGAAATTTTATAATAACATGTTTGACATGTCTGATGATGCTTTTAAATCATTTGTGCGGGGCAAGCGATTATCAATCACTCCTGGGTCTCTCAGTCGGTTCTTATCCATTCCACAGACTGCCGATGCTAAATATCCTATCCCCGAGCATGATCCTGATTCTATGGAGGAAGAGTCCACACAAATTGACTTTAATGAGGTTGCCTCCACTTTGTGTGGTGAGCTTCGTGACTGGCCTGAAGGTCTTCTATTGCGGTAGCGAGAATTGACAGACTCTTATCGGCTTCTCAACATATTCGTGAAAAATAATATCGAGCCTCGAGGTCATCATTTGGAGACTTATCGCGAGGCTGGTTACTTACTTTATGTTATTGGCAATGGGCTTCCGATTAATCTTCCACAGGATATCTATGACACCATTTACAGAGCTTATTTTGCTGCTAAGAACGCTACATTGCCTTATGACATTTTGATCTCTTGATCACTCATCTCCCATGGTGTCATGCCCTCCGTGCAAGATGTTACGGTTCCTATCCCGAACCCAATCACAATGAGTACTCTGTCGCAGTCATGTTCTCAACTACGTCAGCCTGCTCTTTAACGTCCTGTTCCTGCTCGTGCTGCTGAGGAAAATGTCCCTGCTGCTTCTTCCATTCATGCCAGGTTGTCAGCCTTTGAGGATTCACTCTGTGATCAGGCTGCACATCTTGAGCTCCTTCATGACGAGGTTCAAACACTTCGCCGTGAAGTGCATAGTGAGATTAGTGGGATTCATGCCAAGTTAGACTCCATTTTGGCTCATCTTCGGCGTTCCTGATCATTCTTTCTGGTTCTCTTCATTTTGATGTTATCCCCCTTCTCAATTCCTGTCCAAAAAGGGGGAGAGATATTGAACTCCTTGTATTAGACTTAATTTTCTTTACATTGCATTAGACTTTTTACTTGTGGTGCTTATCCTGTATGTTCATGTTCTCTATTTTGCTAATCTGATCTTGCCCCTTGAAAGGGTCTAGGGTCTATTCTATTTTGTGTCTGTAGGTTTCCCATCAAGCGACATTTCCCATCAAGCGGCACTTCATTTTAAATCTATAAGTTTTTTTGGTTCATGGGTAGATTGTTCAGATTAGAAAGTTTTGTTCATGAATTGCCAAAGGGGGAGATTGAAAGGCTTGTAATATTGGCAAATTCATGGAATGGACAAAACTTGGGTTTTAAGAATTGTAATTTTATATTTTTAGATGGACTGAAGTCTCTTTGAAGCATACAGATGATAATCGTCTGTCTAAACATTGAATGAAGGTGCTTTATCTTTCGACCGGTCGGAATGGATGACAGATCGGTCGAATTTCCTGCATACTGTCATCTGCAGACAGAACTGAAGACTGACTGATCGGATGAGTGCTCGACTGGTCAGACCCCATACCCGACTGGTCGGCTTGGGTACCTGATGGGTCAGCTGGGTCGGCAGTCGTGCGATACAGACGCTTTATTTTTTTGGGATTGCCTTGTGCGCGTCCTTATCCTTCGCGAATCAATGACGGAAAGGACTTTAGGGTTCCTTCTCATTTAAAGAACACCTCTCCTATGAAGAGGTGTACTCTTCAGATTAAACATCATATATTTTTAGAGAGATTTCATCTTCACAGAAGGTATTCTATTCTTGAAGTTCTGCAACGGCTCCTTCTGTGTACCAGTTCTCTTCACTGCTGTAAGTGTTCGTCTTGAGAGGCATCAAGACGTGAAGATCAATCCAGAAGAGAGTGAACGGCGTGTGCGTCGAAAAGAAGAGCTTCAGTCCCTTAGGTTGTGTTCAACTGGGAAAAATGGTAGTAAGTAGTCTTGTAACTTCTCTTTCATAGTGATTGTTCTTGACGGACCGGTGGTAGGTCACATGGTTTTTTTCGGTTGGGTTTTCCACATAAAAACTCTGTGTCCATCATCTGGGTCCTTAACCTGTGTCAAGGTTTAAAAGTTCTTCATTAGGGCGTATGATGATGTTAGTCCTTTTTCTCTTTCTTTCAGTTACAAAGGGTGGCCATTGGTCCCCTTGTTACCAGGATCTTTTGCTTGAGCAGTTACTTTATATTGTGCAAGCTATCCATGTTTGTTAACTTTCCCCCTACTTCTATCCTTCCAAAAAGTTCCATTCAATGATTTCGTTACATTTCCATGAATTTGAAAAGGATTCCCCACCACCATTTTCTTTTGCTACATACCTAAAAAATCATTGTAAGTTGCTGTCCATTCCAACAACCAGCATCATCATCAGCACCACCAAATGGAGCCCTTTTTACTCTTTCCTAGGGGATACCTCTGTCAATGAGGCATGTATAGATATAAAAGCATGCAACCATGGCATGGGTCTTTCTTTCCTACATCTCATGTTGATTTTATAATGGAGAGTGGAGACAGAATTAGGTATTGGATAGGGTTTTTATTCTAAAGTAGGATTTGGTTAGCCTAAAGCCATCCAACTCAAGTTGGGTCACCCACAGATTCTTGAAGAATTAATGGGTTCTGATGCTTTAGGTTGTAGATCCTAATGTCAATTAATAGGCTTGTGTAGGAGCAAACAATTTCTTAAATCAATTTTGCGCTACCGTCATCAAATAAAAAAGAGCTATGATGGAGTTAGGAAGAAATCCAACGTAGATTTTCTAATAGAGATGTGGGTTTTCCTTCTCCCTTTAATTGTGTAATGGAGACAGAGTTAGGTATTGTTTGGGAATTTTATTTTATCTGAAGTAGGATTTCATTATATCCAATTCAAGTTGGGTCACCAACAAATTCTTCAATAATTATTGGATTCTTATGCTTTAAGTGTACCATGATATAGACGTGGGTCCCATCACCCATGGATGGTGTGTCAAGTCCAAACTGTTTCATAGATTAATTGTTGATCATACAGATCTTGTAAGAAGGCACTATGAAGGAATAGCGATGCCCACCAAAAGAAGAGGAAAAAAGGAATCCCACTATGCATGTGAATCATATCCATAGTTGCATATGCATGCATGATAAAATAAACACCATATCCCTTATGAAAAACGAAAATGCAAGCCATGTGATAAAGGAAATCAGAAGCTCTGTTATTCAGAGTCTTATAGGAGAACACAGTGCTATATAAAATAAAATAAATAACTCAACTTTCTTTCCCTTACTAGGCACAGACAGGCAGTAATTGGATTTAGATAAGATCTAAACTATGGTATTCTAGTGAGCCTGGATACTCTTCAGTGAGTGAGGGATTCAAGTGAAACCCAACCACTCATTATAAATGCCCTTTGATGTGGCCAAATTCCATGCCATTAACGGTTTGGCCCATCTTACAATTGACATGTCATCATCGATCAATCTGATTAAATGTTGATGCAAAATCTACAGTGCATTTTATGAGGTGATGGGTTTCGATTGGATCCCACTTCAGCTCACCATTGCTTTTTTTTTCTGGGGTGCATGCTCCAGTATGGGCTTCACCTCATTGCAAAATGGGATGGGCCCACTCTGGATAACCCAAACCTGGCCTACAATTTAATTCATTGAGATCTTTCCTTGGGAACTTTGACCAACTTTGCAATATTATCTTATTTCAAACACCTTCGAAGTTCGAGGGATGTGTAGGGCTCTCAACAAGCCTAGCCAAGCTAAGCCAAAGTTCAGTTTGCAAGCTGATTAGTTGAGCTAGAGTAGACTTTGAGTCCAGCTTCGCTTGCTCACAATCTGAGCTTAATTTAGGCCATGTCAGTTTGATTCGGCTTGAGCTTGTCCTGAATAAGGCTTTGCTCAAGTTCAGCTCAGCTGAGCTCCCAAAGGTAACATCTACAAATATTTTATTACAAGTCGGAGATTAATTCCAAGCCCAGCTTCATCATCATTATCATTTTCAAAACTTATTCCAACTATGTTTGGACCAATTACCTGAATTTTATTTTCCCACTCAAGTCTACACATGCCAAACATTAGATTAGTTGCACGTCCTCACTACTATCATTTTCGTCCTCTTTAGTCTCTTCCTTTCACTCAAGGGGTTATCAACCTTTTTCTTTTCCATTATTAGCATTGTTGCTTGCATTGGACATGTCTAAATAATTTATAACTAATCTTTCTTAATTTATCACTTCTTAATGCTATGCCAAAATGGCCCCGTATTGCCCTCATTTTTTATTATATGTTTTCTAAGTTTACCATACACCTATCTTAGGATCCTCATTTATACTACACTCATTTTTTAATGTTTTGTTTCTAACTGACTAATATTTTACTTCATAGGTCATAATTGGTCTAATTACTAATTTAAAATGAATTTCTATCAATCTTATTCATTTGTGTCGAGCACAAAGCACTCAAAAAGCAATTCTCCTCTACGAGCTCTTATCTTATGTTGGACGTCCTACTATATCTTTATATTGTTCCTAATTACAAATTTAATGTATTAGAAGATATCTTTTTGTGATATCTTTTGAGCTTTAAATTTCATAATATTTAAACCTCTTTGCATTTTCCTATTAAAGTTGTAATTTATATATTCTACCATTGTATAACTTATTTTTAACGCCCTAGGATTGTAAAGTCTCTTACGTATCTCACCTTACCTCTTGATTCACTACCAACATTTTGTCATTTGCAAACAATAGATACCAAAGTACCTTGACTAGAATATGAACATTAATTTGTCCATAATCATCAATACAAAAATGATAAAGAATTCAAACATACCTTGATGCAAACCTAAACTCACCTATTGGGTGGTTCTCATACTAGTTCTTAGTCCCTCCTACATGTCTTTTATATTTGTATATTTAATACAATACTCTACTAAGAGGTTTCTCGCATGGATTTACATGAAAAGTAATCATTTTACCTATATAAGACACTCCATGACAAATCCAACCCTCACACTTGCTAACTACCAATAAATTAGCAATCACCCTAGTTTTGGACTATTTTGATTACCAATAATTGTCGAATTGGATTTCATGAAAATTGTGACATAAGAAACTAACCCTGATAGTGATTATTCTTCACAAGCCAAATTAGACAAAGCTCGAATTAGTTGGGGTTTATTGAGTGTGAGTCTATGTGGCTAATGGATTTGATATGGTGTCCTACTTGGTGTTAAAAAGATTATCTTTAATGTAAATTTGTGAGAGATACCTCTTGGTAGAAGATAGCCCCATGTGTGTGTGAGAGTTGCCTTCCTCTTGTAAGAGATATTCTTGCGGACCACCCTTTTTTAGATATATCAATTATCTATATATACATGCAATTATATTGGACAAAGACAAATGGAACCCAAGCCTAAGCTCAAGCTCTCCTAGTCCAAGGTGTTTTGGTTATTTTCCAACGTTATGGATCCTGTAGGGACAAATTTTTGAGTTCTCCTCTTATATGATAATATAAAGGAAAAATAGCAATTTAACCCCCTAAACATGATTCCAAAGTGTCCTCTCGTAGTTTAAATTTTTGTACTAAACCTACTTAAATTCACAACTACGTGTAAAACAAATGCCTATGAATGAAATTTGTAAAAGTATCAAATTACCATTCTTCTGTATTCCAAAATAGATCTGTGTCTCCCTAAACTCACAAAAGTTGAACCTCGACCCTTGAATACTCTGCAAATTCGTCCAAGAGTCGTCGTAGTTCAGGTGGCGGCACTGCTGGAATTGGATTCTTTTTCACACTATGTAGCTGCAAAAAATAGACTACTCTTGAACTCTTAACTTCCTCTGCAACCTGAGCGGGTGCTATGAGCTTAGACTCAGGGGCAGGTATTCCTTTCAATAAACAATCTTGTCCCTTAACTTAATAGGACATAGAGAGAGAGATGCGAAATCCCATGACACTGGTCCCAACGTACGTGGCCACTGGGCCCCTAAAACTGCATCACAGCCCTCCAATGAGAGCATATGGAAATCAGCAGTGGTTGGTACACCTTGAGATAATATCCGAACAACATTGATCCTGCCAGTGCCTTGAATCTTTTCTCCATTCGCCACCATCACCTCAAACTTATTATTTGAGTGGACAGGAGTGTTGGCCCTCCTAATGATTTGTGGGTCCATGAAATTGTTGGTGGACCCACTATCAATTAAGATTGTGATTTGACACTGTTGAATTGTGCCAAGGATTCTCATGGTTTTGGGGGGGCCATTGTCCCATTAATGGCATTCAAAGATATTTGAAGTGGAGAAAGATCACATTTGGTAGAATTGAGTGATTCCTCTGGTTTCTGCAACTTCATATTATCATCACCAATTTCATCCGACATCAATCCTCCTATCCAAAACATTTTTTGTGTCTTGCATCCGTGGTTTAGGCCACAATTTTCATCTCAATTATAAAAAATCCTTTCCCTTGCTTCAACTGGTGTCAGTCTTTCAATAACAGGGACAGGGATGGAAGGCCTGGTGGTAAAAGAATTTGTGACAACTGTGGAGCGTCCATCCTCTATTTTAATTGTGCCCTGACGCATAGCTAATTGCTCTTCTTGTAGACAAGCAAGGTTGAATGCATCAGGCAAGTTGATGGGTTTCACTTTCTGCATCTCTACTCTGATGTCATCTCTCAACCCACTGAGGTATATACTTACTAAAAACTCTTCAGAGAGCCCCTGAACCCGATTGGAAAGCCTCTGAAGCTCCCTTTGTTATTCAAGGACAGCCGAAGTTTGATATCGTTTTTCCCTGCTGCAAGGATACGGCGGGGAGGTTGGCGAGGAAGGGGGAGCGAGGAAGAGCGGGAGACGAAGAGGTAGAGAACAGAGAGAGAAGATGAGGGAGAGGAAGAAAAAAGGAAGAAGAAAAGACGGAGACAAAGGAGTTGGGGGTATTTTGAAAAAAAATTTATTTATTTTTAAATAGGCGTAAAAACTAAATGATTATATGTGATTAAGTAAATACGCTAATCAAAATAAATGGATTTCATCATTTTTTTATACTTTAGTTTACATCTCAAGTGATTTAGTGCAAAATTTTAATATTGATTGGGAGCTTCACAATCATGTAAAAATACAAATGGGTAATTTATTATTTTTTCTAATATAAAATACTGACGAATCTGTTATCATCGAGGGTCCTTTTCAGTCCTACTACGTTTTCAAAATTTTTATGCAAAACCTACACCTTTGACATTAACGAGTTTCGGTAATAGAAAATGACAGTGACAGCGAGTGGGTCTGCCTAGTATACATTCTATGCATCCGTAGGGCTGCTTAAAACGAATTAAGATTCAGTAGTAAAAGTCTTGCAGTGCCCGTGACATGGCCACTGCATGGCAGGCTGTTTCGCAATGCATATTAGGCTGTCCTAATAAGGTGGTGGCACTTTTAAATCCTGCCACAGTCGGCTAAAGATTTTTTAACAGTAGATCCGAACTCGCCTAAAACACTTACGTGGGAACAGAATTTTATTCAATTGGAAGTCCATTCATTCAATATACCGGTCGTTTAAGGACATGGCTCCACCCTCTGCACCTCCTATTATTACACATTCATTTGGTTATGAAAAAAATGAAAATGGTAGTTTATTTATTTACCTTTTTCTTTTTTGTAAAGAACATGAAAATGCTAGTGTTATGGGTTTAAGGACACCTGCTTATAGGGCATGTGGCATGAAGGTGAGGGCAACGTACACTCCAACTATAAGGAAAAGAAATTGAGATTTATGGGTTAGCTGTCTATTAAAATTAGGCAATTGAATAATGTTAGCCATTGACCTTTTTTTTATTTTTTGGTAAAAGGCTTGCCATTGATTAAAGTCATTGTTAGAGGGTGAAATTAGGCCATTAAAAGATGCAAGTCATTGAATTTTTTTTTTTTTGGGTGAAGTCTAGTCGTTGATTGAAGACACTGTTAGAGTACTTTGGTATCACTTTGTCAACCTTATTCTATTGATCTGAGGTGGGTTTTCTGCAGTCTACTATGGAAGTAAGAATCAAGCTAAGATGAACTATACTAGATTAAAAAAAAAAAAAAAAAAACTCAACCATACTCTCTCTCTCTCTCTCTCTCTCTCTCTCCATCCAAAGTTACCATAACGAATTAGGAAGTTGCAATAAAGAGATAGGCCTGTGTATAGGAGGAGTCTTGTACCTAGTGTTTGATCTGTAGGTCTTCTCTCCACATGTGCAGCAGTGTTCTGCTCACATGCTCACATGTGCTAGGGTTTACTTTAGAATTATTGAAATCAGGATAGCCATTTTTAAAATCCAAACTTCTCAGAATCATTTTCGTGATATGCATTGACATTAAATAGAGCTCTAATGTGATTAAAGTTGGGCCTACCGTATAACTGATCATGCGTATAGCATGTGAATTTGATGGTGACAAATATGATGGTAGCCTTATCTTCTATTGGAGTGAAATTTAACCAAATGCCAATATACATGGAGATTGTGATTTTGAGTAGTTTAACAGTTTAGATTTAAAGGGCGAGCCTCTTGATGGGATTAAAGGCTTGCCTCAGAATTCTCTTTGGCCAACCCTTATGACATATTCCTTTACAAGAATTCTTATCAGGAATTTAGGTGGTTAGGATTTTTGGGATATAATGTGATATTTTATCTCTTGATATTTTTAAACTTCTTGTTTCTTTACAAGCATTTCTTAATTGCACTCACTTAAATGGTCTTAAATAGTCTTAAGTATTTTAGAATTCTACTTACTTCACCTTTTGCTTGAATTTTTAGCTGTTTAAATACAAGAAAGTATTCAGGAATTTTACTATATCTTAAAATTTTAAAATTCCTCAAACATGAATTCTTTAAATTTTAGCAAAAGAACAGGCGCTATGGAAGATCAGAATCATCGGAAATGATTTATTCACCTTCTTTCGGCAGATAAATACTTGAAGCATTTCATATAAAATGATGAAGCACATGGGCAAACTCATCGAAACTCCAAGTACACAATCTTTACCTCGTGGTACTAACGAGAACAATTTGGTACTACAATAACTGAAAACATCACCAATAATAGAACGTTACGTTTCAACCAGAAAGAGACAAGCTTCATTTTGCTTTGTCCTGGACCCCTAGTGCATCGGTGCATGCTTTAGTGTAAAGTAACATGTCGGTCTATTAATCTACCCCTCAAGATAATATTGAAACCCTCCTGATCTCTCTCTCTCTCTCTCTCTCTCTCTCTCTCGTTAAATGGCATGTGGGTGTCCATCTACACATGCCCATGCGAAAAGGAACACTTGGGTCTCTCTGAATATTCTAAAATACAAACCACAGATTCTTATCGGCCAAGTATAGATTTTTACCCATCAAAACAAACGGAATTTCATGGTAACATGTTACTGTTGCTTCCAACCTACGTTAAGATATCTCTGACCAGAGTAACCTGGATTACCAGCTTGCAAGTTGCAGTTTGTTTTGAGGTAGGATGGAATATTGATTTTAGTTTATAATTGAGCAGAAGTTTTAAATCTACGATTTCGAGCTGTTGATACGAGGGGCCATGTTATAACCATAATCTACAATTTCAAGCCGTTGATACGATGGGCCAAGTTATAACCATGATCTCTTTGTATCATGACAACAAATCATGAAACTTTAGGTCTCAACCCATCATTATAATTCTATCGCATTAATACATTATTTTTTACTTATTATGTAGGAGTTTTGCTCCTACATACACCTCTACCATAATATGATACGACATAGCATGTTGGCTGACCTACAACAATCGAACCATCAGCAAAAACACACCCCTTGAATTACACCAGATTGTATGAGTTTGCATTCATCTTAATGGATTAAACCATTAGATTGACCTATTGTTTTTATTTTTAAAATATAAAGTTGTTAGATTTATCAGCAATGAATCAATGGGTTAGAAGCATGAGATTGACCATGTATATATAATGCCTATCTAGTTGTATCTTTCCATCCTCTTAGTCACATAAATAGTGAGGCCCATCCAAGTACCTTGTTCCATGTTACTGTTCCAAGCATTCTTATCAGAGCAGGGCCCTTTATGTAGATAGTTTGACCTTCCCACCCTAGGAAACTGATCAGAGCCGCCATTCGGATTGCTGTGGCAAAGACCTGCTGGATAGTTCAGTGATCTAGGTAACCCCACACCCACTTCTCGGTAGTACAGGAGTAAGTCTATCCATGTATGCCCTTGGCACATCTAGGGGCGGACTCATATTATACTGATCTGGGTCGGTCATCCTAGATCGGATGCAGAAATCTGCCAGTCGTATAGGGCCCCTGCCCTGTCCCCACTTATATAAAAGCCATCGACCCAGTTGAGAGTTGAGAAATCCAGTAGCATAATCCGCAAACCATGAAACTAATTCCATCAAACGACTTGTGCAAATTGTGAACAAATTGTGAACAGTAGGCAATAGCTTCAAGACAGTTCACAAGTGTTAAACTAAAACCACTGAGGCAAACCATCAAACATAGGAGAGTCAATGCCATAGCCTTCACAACGCCAACCTTCAAACTATTCCAGCCAAACCAATGCATCAACGCACGCTGCAAAGACAGGGATGCACATTGCTCTGATTCCAATTAAAAGTTTCGAAATTCCTAATTTCCTCTTAAGGTCCTAATCACATATTCTAATATGAATGGCAAAAATCTCAAATAAATTAAACTAACTAATTAAGTAATCACACACAAGACAATGGATAAAATTTTTTACGTGGAAAACCCTACTCGAGAAAAATCATGGGTCACCTTGACCAACAGTAACAAGCTATCAAGCACTATATAACTGAAGACAATAAGAGATACTCACAGATCTCCCTTAGGTGTGCCTCAAATTAAGGGCTGCAACGATCTAGCCGATTTCTCACTATTCACTTTTACCGTGCTTGAAACAACTAACTTGACAGGCTCTTCAAGTTGAATCTACTGCTTGAGAGAGGAGATGAGTAGATCTAGAGCAAGAGCTTCAGCACTTCAGATTCTTTATAAGATACTTTAGAGAGAATGCTTCAATCTTCAATGGATGCTAGATTGTTCTTCAAGAATGATAGATTGTCTTTGGTGGAATAGAATGACCCTATATATAGGCTTGGCTTCATAGTTTAGGTCTCTCAAGTGGATAAATCATCTTTCCTAAAAAGTAGGAAGAAAAAAAAAAGTTCAAAGATCTAGGAAACAATTTCGCCACTACGCGCTGGAGTGTGCTTGTATAAACTTGACATTTGGAGAACAGTGCACGAGCGCAAGACTATGGGGCTCCTGCTAACCCATCTTTGGAATTGGCGAACGAGTGAGGTCTAAAGCACGTACGAGCGCAGTCTAGGAAATTTTAGTGCATTTTTCTTTGGTTTTGGTGCATGAGCACAGTCTGGGCAAACTAAAAAATATAGTGCAGTTAAAACAACGCAATCCATCTATTAAAATACATGATTAATAATGAATCCCAATTTTGTCCATATCCCAATGAATTTACCAACACTCAAATGTCCTTACATCTGGAAAATCATTATTATTTTTAGGAAATATTTGTGTCTACACTATTTATGCGGAAAGAGGAAATTGCTACATCAGCAATTTTCATATCAATTGAAAACTTCAGAAAATGAATTCTGCAGAAGTATAAAACTCATGTTTGATGTGAATTTGTTTTTCATGTTGAAATGATGCAAATGTTATTTGGTGCGGTTGTGGAAATGAATTATGAAACAAAATTATAAAAGGACGTTAACACTTCTGTAGAAATGGAAATTTGATTGCCCTCCATGGGAATTTCGTTTCCAATCTTCTCAAAGAAAAGTCTGACGTAATAGTGACGTAGTAGAAAAGCGGTTCTGAGGAATTGTGTTGCACCAAATACATTAAAAATGGGTTTTCGAAGAGTAAACGATTTCCATTTTTGCAGAAAATGGTTACACAAACATGCCCTTATAGTTGTCAAAGATTTAAGGCTAAATTTTAGAGATTCTTCCAATCCTTCTTGGTTGTTTGCCAATGTATGTATTAGATCTTATCTCTAAAACAACTAGATTTCCTTACCACGATATTTACTTTCAAATCATCTTGCTTTTATTTTTTTTTTCTATATTTATTATTATTTTCTATTTTATTAGATTTGTACCTGTAGAGAGTTTTTTAAACTAGGATCTGTTTAAGTCCTTTGAAAATTTTGTTTTTAGCCTTTTTTGAAGGATCTTTAATTTTTTTAGTTTTTTTGTAAATACCCCCCTAAGGTTTATAGAATTTGCAAATATGGTCCTATGGCTTTAGTATTTATAAATAAATCCCTACTTTTCTATTTTAATATTTGCCAAGTCCCTAGAATAAATATTCCGAGCAAAAATGGGCAACCATCATGAGGTTTGTATTTAATTTTTACAAAAATGAAAGCTTTACCCTTACACCCATTAAACAAAAAACGAGTATAAAATTATTTATAAAAATATTATTATTTTATCGTAAGTCCCAATGCCCTTTCTCTTAATAACTTTCTCATGCATATAAAGTCTAATAATGTATTTTAAAACTTTCGGCAATTAAATGGTGTGCCATATATGGATAGGATAAATTAGAATTCATTATAGATACATGTGATGATTGTCATCACGATAGATTTAGACTTAATGAAATAGATCATAAATTGAGAGGATTGGATTTATGTAGGGCATGCTTTTTCACTAAATGTAACTCTTAATCTCATAAGAGAAAAAAAATACCATACTTTTAAACTTATGCATATATGGATAAAAGAGATAGGCAAAAGTATCATCTCACTCTTGAAAATTATGGTAGTTGAAAGTTTATTGATTTTAGGGACACCCAAAGGTATTAAAATGAAAATGCGAGAGCCTATTTACAAATACTAGAACCACAGGGGCTCATTTACAAATCATATATACCTTAGAAGGGTATTTACAAAAAACTTTTTTTTCTTTTTTCATTTTTTACCTTTCAAACTTTTAAAGCTCCTTTGATTTTGACATTTTCAAACCATGTCTGCCCCACTTAAATAAAAATTATGGGCCGCCATTGGGCCCACCCCACATGATAATGTGTAAATCCAAATTGAACCCAACTCAAACGTAACCCAAGCATAACTGAGCCAAATGGTAAATTTCGTACCCACACACAATAGGAGTCTAATTCATGTACCTGTAATGTTCAGCTCTAATCTCAGCCCAAATCTAATGAGGTTTCCAAAATTAAGGTCTAAGTTCGACACAAACCTTGGGCTTGTTTGGTTAGAAGAATTTTTGACATGAATTAGGCTTGTCTTGTATTTGTGACATGCATTTAGCTTTCGTCCCTCCAAGCATTTCGAATACCTGTTTGATACAAGTATTCAAAATTCTATTCTACATGAAAAGCCATTTTTGACCTTATGAATTCCCCAAATTCCAGTAAGCGTTTGGAATTTTGCTTTTGGGGGTTGCATTTGGAATTTAAGAATTCTCCAAGACAATAAATTTTGAAATTCTTGCAACTTAACAGGCCCTAAGTTAGTTGGCTAAACTGAGTGGAATAAATAAGGCAATTATATTTGCATAGAAAATATAGGGCGTGTATGTTTGCATAGAATACTATGCATGTTTGGTACTTGTAAAAGTGACATGAAGACAAACATCATATCAAGGGAGAATAAATATATAATGAGGTATAATCATAATGTAATTCTTTTTTGTCACTCGTGGCTTAAAAGGAATCTTTTTTACTCGTGTAAAAAGTAGGTAGAGTTTTTGTCAGGTAGTGGTTTGACAATCTCACTTTTTAACTTTTTTAGAAAAATAAGGTAGAAATTTTAAAACTTTATACTTTTGATGTGACCCACATATCTTATTATATGACTATATGTCTCACAAATGGAGGCTCTACTTTACTCTCTACTTTAGTGTACTAAAGTGCCAAACATACTAAAGACATGGGGTCAACATATCCAAGGATTCTATCCACCTAACCACCTTATATCTTTCATATTTCCCTCATATCCTTTATCCCTTCCTTCTTTCTCGTGTATTCGATTCTTATATACATATTCTATGTACATGAACAGCCATAAACATCCCAACCCAAATCTCCAAGTTCAGGTGGGGCAAAGAGTTAGAGGATCCAGGTTTGTCCCGCCCAAGTCGAACCTGTTAAGTCCAGCTCTACATCTACTTAGCCCTCTACAAGAGACGAGAGCATATTCATTTGTATGCATTTTCATAGGATATCCATTTGTATGCATTTTCATGACGCGTACATGCATATAATTAAGACGCATGTAGAACAGATATAGTTGGTAGGACCATAAGAGTGCCCACGTCCCAGATAGATATTGTTTTTCGGGTACAACCCACTTTTAGATGGGTGGATCCCTGCCCCCCCGGTCTACTGGCGGTATTTGAGGTTTGGGTGTCCTTAAAGCCCTACTTTCTTTCATTAAAAAAAAAAAAAACCAACAGAACTTTGATTTCTTAGGTAGCTAACCTGTCATTGGTTTGAGAAACTATATTTATTGATATAGGTGAACTAACGAATGCAGACATCGATGGATTAGAAGAAAAATAAAGAATATAGTGTAGAAAAGTTAAAGAAGGTGGAGGACACAAGGCAAGGCATTGATAGATTTCCTTGGAGGTTAGCAATACCAAACTTTTGAACCATGTCAACCACAAGACAAATCTAAGTTTGTTAAGAGTATTTTCTTTGCCTTGTATGCTTTGCTTGCTTCTTCCTTCAACTTGCAATTGCTCCAATCCCCGTCACTTAGATTTGTTTGACAAGGATTTCCAATTGGTGCCCTGGGAAATTCAAAACATTTATGTAGAAACACCAAAATAACCATTAGATGCATTTGGGCTTGAATGTAATCACCTAACGAGCCACGGTGACTTTGTTACCATGTGCTTGCAAGTAAAATGTTTTAATTGAAATGACAATTGTAGCTTTCTATGCCATCAATTTTGTTGCGAAGTACAGGGTGCTCTACCATTATACAATTCCTCAGTAGTAGCGGAGATTGTCTGTTGATGTATAAAATACATACTATGTACCATTTTTTATTTTTTTGGTTGAACGTCTCTTTCTAAAGATACGGATGATTAACTTTTGGAAGGAATTATATATGCAGATCGAAGTAGTACACGTAAGGACAGACATTTTTTAAAATTTAGGTACAATGAGAAAGGCTTCATATAAAGTGGTATTTAATCACAAAACTTAAAATTTGTATTTTAACATAATGTCAAATTCTGTCCACAAATAAGAACTTCATGACACAAGAACATATGCCAAATTCTGTGTCCTAAGCTGCTTTCATAGGAAACAAATTATACACGAATGTATCTCTATTCGAATTTTTGGCATTGTTGTTTGTCCCAATTTTTTAATATGTTTTTAAATCTTTGATACAAATAAAATAGAATGGGCTTAGCTCCGGAAACAAAAGATACCAAAATATTATTGGGTTGTTAGCAGCAGCAATCAGACAAGTGATCTTAAAGTTATTGCTTGGATTTCGATCCTCAAATCGGAACAGATAGAGATTTGATTTCAAATCTAAATGATCCAGATCCTACATCTGATATGAATCTATATATGAAATTCTCTTAAATCCAAAACTGGTTAAATACCTACTTTTTTCGAAATCGGAATTAAATACTCATTTGCCACCTTGCTTGCCATGCGCATGCATTTAATTTGTCCAAAATAAAAAGAGCCCATTATTGGAATTTTCAAGCTCAATCGTAGGTACTAAGTAATTAAAGGTCCATTCCATTAGCAATCCTACAGGACAAGCTACAGTGTAGTGCAGCACAGTTACATTGTAGTATGGTGCATCACCCTATCTTTACTAGATGGTGGGCCCACCTTTTCAACCATGCAGTAACAATGGAGTGATGTACCATACTACAATGCAGCAGTGTCCAACCCCACTAAGGGCTTGTTTGGTAGGTTTAGTCTTATTTTTATAGACCATCTAAAATAGAGCTATTAAAAAAAGAGTTATAAAAAAAAGAGGCTAGATTTAAAATATGTGTTTGGCAATGAAAGCATATATTTTAAATAGACCATTTTAAATCAATAGTTGAAAATGTTTCACAAATATATTGAGATCTAGTAGGTATTAAGCCTTGAAATTTTACTTCATAACCACGTTTGGCCTCCCAAAGAGATCTAACGGTTTGGATTTTGTGTTTGAGGCCCCCAATTTTTTTAAAAAAATATTTAATAATTCACGTTTTTACATAAATATCTCAAGTTTGGTGATGATCCAACGGTTGAAATTTGGTCTCATAATGGTCATTAACCTTCTACACATTTTCAATGGTTTGGATTGTTATTTACTGTCCCATAAATAATAATAAAAAATAAAAAAGGGGCTGCCTGTGGACTAGTTACAAATTCAGCATATTAAATTCAATGGTTGAAAGATTTTCACAAATATCTTGAGATCCACAAGGAATCAATCCTTGAAAATTGACCCCATAGCCGTTTTTAGTCTTCCCAACATTTCCAATGGTTTGGATCTTGTATTTGGGCCCCACAGAATTCAAAAACTAGTATCCAATGGCTCACGCTTTCTTGCACATATCTCGAGATTCAGGATGAATTAACAGCTGAAATTTGGATGGGTGGCCATAATTGATCATATGAACATTTTCAACGGTTTGGATGTAGATTTAGGGGCTCGGATTTCGAGAAAAATCGAAAAACCCGTACTGGGGCGTGATCCATCAAGTTACTGTAGCTGGGCGCCTCTTTTTTTTTCCTCTGATTTGGAAATGCATCATATGGCCTCCTCTCCAAAATAGAGCTTTTACCTCTTATTGTCTAAATTAAATAGAGCTAAAAACGCATGCCAAACGCCTCTATTTTTCTAACTCTATAAATTTTAGACATTTAGACAATAAGAGCCTAAATTTTAGACTTGCCAAACATACACTAAGTAAACCACAATAACAAATATTATACAGTGCTTCCGACCTTCGGTGAAGACAATGCGCTCAATCAAACCTAAGTTTCATAAAGGGAGACGTCTAGAAGTATATCTTTAACCTTTTGTGATAAAGTAAAGGTATAATAATTGTTATATCAATGATAAAGATGAGATAAAATGTATGGTGAAATAATGTTTGTATTTGGCATATATAAAGTAATAAATTAAATTACAAGAGAGAGATATTAAAGTAGTTGTTACCAGCCGGTTCCATGGGGCATCCCTAAGGATTTCCCTTAAACAAAACCCAATTATTGGGATTCAATGAAGAAAAACTTCACGATAACCTTGGCGGATGTCCCCACGGGTAGTTTGGCTTGCATTGACGCATGCATAGCAAGCTGCCTCTTGGTAATGATGGCATAGTAGGACCATTGTCGAATTTTTTGCCGGATCTGGACTCCAAAATAAATGGGCCACACCTGGGGATGGCCCTAAACCTGTTATGACCAACCTACTTGCATGGAAAGCATTGTCCAGTCTCACATGTTTCTCTCTCTAAATTCTACCTGTCGTCATGGCGGGTACCACCGTCGAATGTCCTTACGTCCAAATTAGGCCCAACTACTCCTCTGGTGGTCACACTTCGTTAACGAAATCAATTAAAATACAAAAAATAATCATAGATGAGAAGAAAAAGGAACGTGGCAGATGATTCTCCCTCCCTTATTTAATGAAAGATTTGTAAGATCAGGTCAATTATGTAAAAGACCTCAATTCTTTGGTGAGCGGCCGAGATATCATCCCTGAAGAAGCTCATGCCACGTAAGCATGTCGCGGCTCGGTTGTTCCACCTGCGTTTTAGCTGACCTCTTTCCGGGGACTAATTACGACTCGTTCTTTTGTTTTGAATATATGATTATGATAACGATAATAATTAATTATGCAGTCAAAGAGACAGTGGCATTCTTGTTAATAAATCCGATACTCTGACCTTTTTACCAGAAACCTTACACTAGTCGTTTCCTTCAATCTTTTTCTTGAATTTATTATATTTACAAATAACCAACCACATTGAAATACAAATATTGTAAGCGTGTTCATGTGTGGGGCTTGGCCAAAGGTAAATTTCGGCTTGAACTAACTTTAGAAACATATACTAATATCAAATCCAAACCCGGCATGTTCCTTAACTACTAAGGCTAAGATGTTTTAGGATTCAGATAACTAATGTGGTCGATTAAATTGAATTGGGTGAGACTTGAAAGGATTTTTGAGCGAAAAAAGGTTGAATTGAAATGGGTCCTACCCATGATGGATGGTCATTTGAAAAATCTCAATTTACTATAAGGTTGCCATTACTGAAAATTAGTAGTATAGAAACTTTTAGGGTGGGGGGTGTGGGATCAGTGAAAATTAGCAATATAGAAACTTTAGGGGGATTAGTGAAAAGGGTGGATTAGTGAAAATTATTAATATAGAAACTTTAGAGTTGGGGGGGGGGGGGGGGGGGTTCTATTTGTAAGACATCATCCTTTTGCTACAGTGACCATACATATCCTGGATTTCTTTGTTGCATTTCCCGGGATTCTTATTTTTCCATTATATGTATGTACTCGTCTCTTTGCATTCTGATCCGACTCTCCGACGGACCCGTTCACTCTTCTCCTCGAATCGGAAAACCGCTTTTGTTCATACAAAACCGCTTCCATTCCATCGTAAGCTGTTTTCATTTCCTCAAACCACCCAAGTTCTAATCGGCTGTGTCTTTCATTTCTTCCCTTTCCTCAATCTAGTTATTGCTTGCTATCATTCTCCTCCTCCTTCTCTGGATGCTCCTGTAGCTGGAGCTGCCGACTCCATTGTTCTGATATCTCTGCTCTTCTCGAAGAGAAGAATCGATAGAATGCGGCGAAGTGCGTATTTTTTTGGGGAAGTGGATCCGATGGGAGAACATCTGCTGCTGATTTGATGGACATTGTTCCTGGAGGGATTTTTTCTCGTCTTCTCCGTTTCTTCTTCTTCTTCTTCTTCTTCAATGGCGGTGAAGGACTCAGGGAGACGTTGGGATTCGTTGGGAGTGGAATTTCGGACATGGGTTGTTCTCGGAGTGGCGATTCTTGAGGTGGGTTTTGGTGTTTGGATGCAAATTTCCTCTCTTTGGATGTAAAGTTGGGACTTTTTTGTTGTTTTTGACTTTGGAAGTAGGTGTTTAGTTTAGATTTGGTTGATCTTTTGCTGTCTGTTCTGTGGACTGAATCCAAGATTGAATGGTGTGTATTGCTTTTCTGGGTGTTGGGGCTGTTGGGTTATACTCCTTTACAGAGCTTCAGCTGGAAATTGGGGATTTTGGGTGTTGGTTTTTTGTTGGGGTTGTGGGGGTTAGGGCTTATCTTTTGTAGATTTTGGAGTAGGAATTTGGGTAGGCATGGATAATTGCGGGGATTTGTCTGTTTGACGTTCTTGCATTTTAGGGTTAGTGATGGTTACTTCAAATGTGCTTTTTTCCTCCTTTTCATTCGGGTTTTGGGGTTTTACGATTTGTGGTTGTTTGGGGGAAATTTGGCAGAACTGGAAAATTGGGGGAATTTTGTTGTTATCTGGTATACGATTTATACAGTTGATGGATTCATTGGCATCTGGTTGAGAATTTGTTTCTCTGAAGGAAATGCAGAAGTTTGGGGCATTATTTATGTATATATTTTAAATTTTATGGGGGTGGGGAGTAAGGATTAGATTTGTGTTCTTCCTACCTACCGGGCTTCTTGGTTTTATTGATCTGTTTCCATTTCCTTGAAATTTTATCAGTTATGCTGTTGATGTGTGGATTTGGGGGCCTCACCGCTGGCCTTCTTTTTTTTTTTTTTTTTAGAATTGAATTTGAATTTGTTAAAAGAAGGCTTTTGTCTATAAATGTATATTTATGCCATATAGGGTAAACTGATACTTAAAGCAGTTTTAAAAAAGTTTCAAGTATTTGGATCTATATGTTTTCAAAATTATATGGAATTGGCGCTTGTTCTTAAACATTACAGCTGGATTTTGTGGGTTGCTTTATTTTTCCATTATTTTTGTTGTTTCATGGAGATCCCTTAAAAAAGGACAAACTTGATGCTTTCCACCTAAATTAGTATCTATTGTAGTTCATTTCCACATAAATGGATGTTGATTTTTGGATGGAATGTCAGAAATAAAAATGATATCCTGTTCAATGTAGTTATTTGCTTCAATGAGACCTCAAATGCTTACCGAGTGAAGTATTATTCATGCTGCTGAAATACTCCTGCCACTTGCTTTTTGCAGTATGATAAAGGGCTTTCAAGTGTCCTTAAGGCACATTTGTGTATTGAAGTTTCCAGCATCTTTTTCCATTGTTTGGCGCGGGCACTTTGGGCATGGAAATGCTCATTTTTGCCTTGAAAAGTGGAGCAGTCCATGGAAAGTGGACATCTGTGGACGTTCAGCTTCTGTGGATACTGCACAAATGTGCCCTAGTGTTTTTGTTTGTGCAATCTTGTCCTTCAATAGTAAGGATCTTGCCAATGTAGCCTCCTGTGAAAGGCCCAACTTTGGAAAGAATACCTCTGCAGAAGGGCTTGCTCAACGGATTGTGCCTTGACTATTAAAATTTTTTGGATTTGGAGGTCGAATATTATACATCTAGAGTTTGCTTTTCTACTAATTACTGTGTACTTTGTTTTCTTTCATTATAGAATTGCTTGTTTATGTTTCTCTTCTCTGCATTTTCTTTAGATCATATTGCTGGTGTTCTGGATTGAAGGAAGTGATGCTACATCCCAAGAACACCACTTACATTTGCAAGGGCTCGAGTTTAAGGAAAAAGGTACTCTCTTGCATTCCTGCATCCATGATCAGATACTTGATCAGAGACGACGCCCGGGTTTCAAGGAGTACTCTATTACACCTCAACTCTACAAGGAGGACAATTTCTTGGGAACCCATCAATGGAAGGGGCGGACATTGCTCGGAGTTTCCCAGTTGTTGGAGCGAATAGATCCAAGGGAGCCCATTAGAATATATCTAAATTATGATGCTGTTGGGCACTCTCATGACAGAGATTGTCACAGTGTTGGAGATGTGGTGAAGGTGGGTTATTGGATTTAGATGATACTTAGGCAACTGGTGCATGCAGTTGAATTGGATATTTTTGGACTTCTCATTTACTTTTTGTTCTTTCCAGATTGGGGAGCCTCCTGTGACTTCTATTGCTGGCTCGCCTACTTGTAATCCTCATGGTGATCCCCCGGTTTTTGGGGATTGCTGGTATAATTGTACATTGGAAGATATATCTGGGGATGACAAGAAGCATCGCCTTCGCAGGGTGCTATTTTCTTACTTCAGCATTCTTTTTTCCTTTTTAATCTCACAAAACAACTATGTATGGCAGAATTCATATAATTTTAAACGTATTAATAACAATTACCATTTTGTTAATGCTTAATGATTCTGGCTGTAATGTGTTTGTGCTTTGGATGCCACCCATGGATTTTAGAATCATCATGTTGTGAAATGTCCATAAATTATGTGGAAAAGTTATTCCAGTGTGTGTTTGGATGTCTTAAGAAATTTGGGTGGGGAAGGGTACTGCTCTGCTCAAATTTATCTCTGATTCATCTGTCATCTGTGCCTGAACTTGTGATGACATTTTATTTAGGTCTGTAGCCCTAATGGATAACCATCTTCTCTGCCAGGAATACTTATATCCTTGACCGAGAGAGGCATTTCCAAATACACCCTTATTAATTAAACAATTTGCCCAACAAAAATCAAAGGGTTTTTTTTTTTCCCAGTTTAGTCATTTGGAGGGTTGTTCCTGGATTATTATGCTGTTATTATCTTAGTTGCTAATTGCTTAAATAATTCTGAGTAGGCTTTGGGGCAGACGGCAGATTGGTTCAGAAGTGCCTTAGCTGTTGAGCCTGTAAAAGGAAACCTGCGCTTAAGTGGGTATTCTGCATGTGGCCAGGATGGCGGGGTACAGCTTCCACGAGAATATGTAGAAGGTATTTTTGCCATATTGTATTCTGTGTTGGTAAACCTTTCTGGCTTGCAGATACTGGGGGCTTGTTTGGCTAACTTGAATTGTGGGAATGAATACTTGTATTTGAAAAAATGTTTTACTGATCGAAAGGGAATTTTCTAAAAATGTGGAATGATGTTTGGTTTGCGCTCAGCTGTACTTTTGAAAATACTTGTTTTGTTTGCTATTATTATTATTATTTTTTAAATGCATCATTTTATTTTTTGAAGTCTTTTGAAGTTGAACTTTGACCAGTACATATGTTTTTAGAAGCCAACATTCGACCGTCCAGAATGAATGCCTGCACAATTACCTATCTCAGCAGGAACAGTAAAATATCTGGAAACCTCTCTGTGCCCCGCTCAGAAGAAAATTCCATTCATGATGCAATGCCAGTATTTAAGGTTGTCAATTAACCCATACATTCCTTGAATTTGCATTAGCCTGCATTTAGTAATTGAGAAATCAAAATCCCTAACAGGCCTAATGGGCCGGGTCCACATCTAGAATTAGAGTTTAGATCCTTTGTCACGTTGGACTTGGAGGCCATGGGCTTCAGACTGTTGGACTCTAGGTAGAGATAGATTTTACATGCACACACATATACCTATATATGTGTACACACATACATATGCACAAAAGAAAAAAAATGTTGTAATTAACTGTTCAAAACTTCCAACTTCTGAGTGCTCGTTTGAATGGTATAAAGAGGGCTCTTTGACTAACAACAGGCCTTCAACAAGCTCTGGCCTTATTTGGACTCTGGCTGTCATTAGACTTGGGACATTAGTGGGCCTGCTCGGTCATCCATATTTCATATTGAGCAGGGCTTTGATCTGAGATCCATGGTCCATGTTGGAACCAACGCGGACTCAGACTCGTCAATCCTTAGTGTGCCCAAACTTGGGCTGGGGTAGGTCTGGCTCAATTTTCTCTTTTGACGGTCCTAATAGTATTCAATTCTCCCCCATTGTTAATGTCCTATTGTCACCTTGGCATCTATCTTCATTCACTAACCTTGTATATTCTTCTTTGTTATGACTGTTCGTCACCCACATGCAATTTATTCACTCATGAACCATACCTTTCCCCAAAATCGAACATGATTTCATCCACAAGTCTACAGCTCCTATTTTCAAGATGTCTTGCTCAAACACCAGGAACCTCTTCCTTCTGCCTGTTGCTCTCCCAATGGTACCCAATGGTAAAACTATTGCTCGTTCTTCTTCCTGTTGCTCTCTCACAGATGGCAGAACTTACGCTCCTACTTCCTTGCATGTGACGGTAAAAAGTGAAGCCAAGAAGACATTTTTTCTTGCCTGAGAAGCAAGGGCCTGTATTTGAAAATGTTCAAAATAATGTGAGACGCCATTTTAAAAAGCTCCATTCATTTCTTTTTCTGGACATCGAATTTCCATCCGCATAGGAAATATAGATGGTACAGTTTCCAGATAATGGAAGCTGACAAGGTGCCGATGGGAAATATAATAGGAACCCAAAAAGTAAGCCAAACACCATTAGAAAATTATTTTTCTGGAAATGCAATATTTGACAATATCCAAACAAGCCCTAGGAGGACTATATATATGAAGAAGCAAAGCTGGACAGACATGCTTTGAAGGTGGAACCATCCAGCCTGAATGGCATTGTACTTATCTGGAATTTATGGATAGACTTACTTTGTCTCATTCTCTTATGAACTTTTTATTTTAAAACATTTTTTTAACTTTTTTTTTTTGGGGAGTAAAAGAGGAAAGTATTAACTACCTTTGGCATTGTTTGTACAGCATTTCAGCCTGCAGTGATTTTGTTTTTGTTTTTTGTTTTTTTGTTGTTTTTTTTTTTTGATACTATGTTCTTGTGTTTTCTTTCTCTCACCATCAGCCATCTCTCCATTTTCTTGTGGCTTGTGTGAGCCATTTAAAGGGCATGTGAAAGCTCCAGTGCCATTTCCCTTATACGGGTAGGTTGTATTTTGTGTGAATGGCACTCACCATTTTCCATTTTTTTTTTTTGCACAGAGGGTGTTGCTGATGCTGACTTAGTTCTTTTGGTGACTACACGCCCTACGACGGGTAATACTCTTGCTTGGGCAGTGGCTTGTGAGCGTGATCAATGGGGCCGTGCAATAGCTGGTAAAAAAATCTTGGACAAGTTTTTGACATGTTATGAAAAATTATTTTTCCTATGAATCTAAATTGTTCTAATAACAGTTCTATTCGATGTCCAGGGCATGTGAATGTTGCTCCTCGTCACTTGACAGCTGAAGCAGAGACTTTACTATCTGCCACCTTGATACATGAGGTTCTTAAATCTCCTGTCAAACAATTGGGCTGCTAATGTACTGCATAGTCATATTTTCTTGGTCTAATTTTCATTTTTGCATTTTCTAGGTGATGCATGTTTTAGGCTTTGATCCTCATGCCTTTGCACATTTTAGGGATGAGAGGAAAAGAAGGCGTAGCCAGGTAATTTCTTTTTAAGTTAATTACTTAACTGCCCAGTCCCAACTGGGTGCACTTAATTTACTTGACTGCCAAGTCCCAACTGGGTACACTTAATTACTTAACTGCCAAGTCCCAACTGGTGCAGTGCACCACCTGGATGCTGCATCCTTTACATTACTTGAGAGCTATTTGGTTCCACACTTCCACTTTAAGATCTAATGGTTACATGGTGAAGCAAAACCATATGCAGCTTGAGTCCAATATTTTCTAGTACTGGTTCTAATTATCCAAATGGCTGTGTTCTACCTAACAAAATTTCTGAACTGGTAAATTGTTCCTTTTTAAATCATCTTGTAGTCTCATCTCATGGTCAAGAAGTTTTTTTACAGACTTTCTTAAGGCGAACTTGAATAATGAGAAGTTTAGAACAATCATTTATGAGGTCACAAAAAACTTTTTTTTTCCCTTTTTTTTCTTTTTTCTTTCTTAATTAAAGGGTTGTCAAACAAACAGTTCACTTGAAACATTTTTTTACAAAAAATAATTGTTGAAATGCACCATTTTTTAAAGAATTTGAAACCAAGTCACATTTGCTAAGTCATGAAATCTGTGTTATTATTATTATTATTATTATTATTATTATTATTATTATTTGGCCACTATGGACTACTGGTTGGAACACTGCAATGAGATCTACATGCCCAGGGATCGACTGCTGGGTGGCTGTAAGGTGAGATGCCTCTTTGCCACTGGGTTGTGACTTGTGAGGCATTTCTTAATGTTTGTTTTTCTCTTTAAGGAAGTAAGAGTCTTTTATCAGGAAAATATAATTATGAAACCTGCAACTTTTTATTGCTGTAGCTTTATTTCCGGCATGAATATTTGATTGTGACATCAGTTTTCATTAATACATATGCAGGTTACTGTACAGGCTGTGGATGAAAAGCTTGGGCGGATGGTAACGCGTGTTGTGCTTCCACGTGTTGTGATGCATGCAAGATACCACTATGGGGTAAGTAACTACTTCCAGCCTCATTTATGTGTTTCGTACCCATAATCAGTGTGAGATGACCTGTTTGTGAATGAGTTTCATGCTTTGTTAAGCACTAATTATGGGTCCGTCATGACCAGGCATTTTCTGAAAATTTTACTGGCTTGGAGCTAGAAGATGGTGGGGGACGGGGTACCTCAGGTAACTTCTTTGCAGATTTAGTGCTTTTGTCAAATGGAGAAGGATTCAGTGCAGTTGGGTCTAAATTTACATATTTGCCAGACATTAAAGATTTGGAATGCTTATTATCATGGGCATATGGCGATCTATATAACCCCAAAACACATTGGCCAGGGGGATCTGAGTGTTCAATTATAGGACTCAGTGAATTAGATGAAACCTTTAGTTTGAGTTTATTTTATTATTTTATTTTATGTTTTTTGAAAAAAAAATGTATATAAACAAATGAATATTGTAACATTGATACCACTCCCTCTCTCTCTCTCTCTCTCTCGTTTTTCAAAGGACCAGATCAGCCACGTTAGGAGAATAAACCAGTGTAAATGCTTGCTCTCGCACTGCCCCAAGGGGTTTGGTTCTTTGTCTATGAATTTAACATTGCATGCTTCACTAACAGGGTCTCACTGGGAGAAAAGGCTTCTGATGAATGAAATAATGACGGGTTCAGTGGATACTAGATCAGTGGTTTCAAGGATGACACTAGCTTTGTTGGAGGATAGTGGATGGTACCGGGCTAATTATAGCATGGCGGATCGCCTTGATTGGGGTCACAATCAAGGAACAGAGTTTGTAACTGCTCCATGCAATCAGTGGAAGGGGGCATACCACTGCAACACAACACAGTCGTCAGGCTGTACATATAATCGGGAGGCAGAAGGGTATTGTCCAATTATAAGTTATCCTAGAGACCTTCCGCAATGGGCTCGCTACTTTCCACAGGCTAATAAAGGTATCTTTTTGTGCTTGAATGCTCAATTATATTGTACTGTAAAGCTCTGACAGTGTTGAACTTGCTTGTGGTCCTAAGTAGTCTGGTTATATACTGGTCTGGTTAGATCTGTTCTATAATGTGCTTTGGTTGAAGAAAAATATGAACTATAATAGGTGGTGGGTGCTTGTTTCTTGCCTTTATGTTCCAATTCATTCCTAATCAGGATCAATTTTGTTTGAATTGGGCTGCAAAAATGTTATAAAAATGGGTACTTTGCAAGGTTTAAAAAATCGGACTGGGGACCCGATTTGGTCACATCCGAGTCCAAGTTGACTCGGCTGAGTTGCATTAGGACTTGACTGAGTCTTAATGCGACTTGGCCGAGTCACATGATTCGAGTCTGAGTCCCATGCGACCGACTTGGTATGGCCAAGTCCGAGACTCGGACTCTGGTGATTTTTTAAACCCCAGTACCCTGTCATTCTCTAAGCTAAGTGTTTCATCAGCAGATTTAAGTTAGCTTGCAAAATACAGAGAAGATCATCTGAAAGATCCCTTGTGCTAAGTTAGGTTGCTTGCACTTGGCCATTCCTGACTATGATTTGATCATTTATAGTATATTCTAGTCGATGATGGATTTTGCATTTTAGCCGTGCAGCTCGATATCTTGTTATTCCAAATTTTTCATTCAAATGTAAACATCTGCCAAATGAAGCTATACTAAGGCTTTGCCTTTTTTGGCTGATGCAGGTGGACAGTCGTCATTGGCTGATTATTGCACATATTTTGTTGCTTATTCTGATGGCTCATGTACGGACACAAATAGTGCACGAGCACCTGACAGAATGTTGGGGGAAGTGCGGGGAAGTAGTTCAAGGTCAGAAAGCAGTAATAGCCTTAAAATTTGGTAAGGCTTTTGTGACACCCACTTGGACTAATGATGTTTTTCACTAAACACAGGTGTATGGCTTCATCCCTGGTGCGTACTGGCTTTGTACGGGGATCCATGACCCAAGGGAATGGTTGTTATCAACATCGATGCATAAACAACTCTCTAGAGGTATGATTCCTGACTATATCATGTTCAAGGTTTTTTGTTTTTAAAATACTGATCCAGCTCTATGGTCCATTTTAATGCTGTCAAAACCCACAATGGGACGATTTCTTTGTGAATTTTGTTATTGTATGGAACATTACATGCATGTATTATATGATACTTCTTTTTTATTCTCAATATTTAGTATTTTTCTTTCAGGTGAACAGTTGTTTTAGCCACTAGGGTATATAGGACAGGTTCAGGTTAAGCCGGGGTCTCAGCGTGTTTATCTGCATTCCCATAACAGGCCCTTGTCCTGACCAGTTTTTGGTGTAGTCATCAAAGTCATCAAATTCAGATCTGGTATTGATGGCCTTCAACTATAAATGTTCCTGGAGTTGGGAATAGAAAATCTGAGAAAAAACCATTATCCAGGCTTGAAGGCAAGGGCAGCCAGTGCAAGGCTATGTACAACAGCCTCACGCACAAGTCCTTTCTGATGAGAGCCCAGTAGTCCACCCTTTTCCTTGCCTTACATGAATTCTTGCCACCACTGGTTGGGAGTTCATATGTTATTATTAATTTTTTGGAAATTATTATACTTTTATATCTTTAACCATATCTTATTAATAGAGCTGTAAATTTGTGGGTAGCTGTAAATTTCTGGGTTGAAGCATTTGGTGTTGTGTTTATGATTATTGAAGGATAAAAGTTGTTGTGTCACCATCTTTGCATGTGAGCTTGCCTTTTAAAGGATGACATAAATTTAGTGCCGTACTACTTTGGAAATCTTTAACCAGACCTTAGTAATAGAGCTGAAAATTTGTGGTTGAAGCATTTGGTGTTTTGTGCATGATTATTGAAGATAAAAGTTGTTGTGTCAGCATCTGTGCATGTGAGCTTGCCTTTTAAAGGATGACATAAATTAGTGCTGTACAGAACTTTGGAGACATTAGAGGCACTATTAATATTTATGACTCTGTTTGTACTTCTGACAACTACAATTAACCTGTAAGCTCCAATCTGCATTCTTATTTGACTACATTTGTGTTTGCCATCTGTGCATGTGTGCTTGCCTTCTAATGGATGACATAAATTACTGCCTTGTATAGTTTTGGAAACATTAGCCACTTCTAATATTTATGGGAATCTTTATGCTTCTGACAACTACAATAAACCTGGAAGCTCCACTCATGTGTTTATATTTGACTACATTTAGGTTGCTGTTGATGGGATATGGAAAGCGTGTCCTGAATCTGGGGGACCTATTCAATTCCTGGGTTTTAATGGTAAGGATGCATTACCATCTGCTTTTGCAATAAACAGCTATTTTCTTTCTCTGATATTGAAAGGGTTTCCATGTCCGTGTGTTGTAGGTGAACTGATCTGCCCTACTTATCATGAATTGTGTGGTAGTGTGCAAGTTCCCATACATGGCCAGTGTCTTAGGTCCTGTAATTTCAATGGTGACTGTATTGATGGCAAGTGTCACTGCTTTCTTGGGTTTTATGGGCATGATTGCAGTCAACGTAAGTGCAAAATAAAGTCTCTCTTGTACTAGTTTCTGTCGCTGAAACCTCTCTCTCTCTCTCTCTCTCTCTCTCTCTCTCTCTGTCTCAGCTTAATTTGCCTATGGATGTATCCTGATTTGCAGTTGGTCTAAATTGTCGATAGAATGGATAGTTACAGTTCTGGACTTTTGGGGCCCACGGAAATTGAATATTTTTGCAGAACGGAGGTGGTTACAAATTTTCTTATTTGGCTGAGTGGACTTATTTGCTCCTCAATTTAATATCAGTGATCAACACTGTTAATATGTGCAGAAAATACATTTCAAACAGCATCCCACATAGCATTGTTCCTGTTTTCTACGACTTCAAATGGATATAGGATTTAGGAACACTTAGACATCAATGTGGCTATCTATAATACCACTTCGTTTAGTATTTGGGTAGATCCAATTCCAAATTCATAATTTACAAAGGATTACATGCAAAAGGCTTCTTGAAGTTTGCATGGTGCCATTATATATAAACCTAATTGAGCACTTGAGGGAAAGTCTATGGTGCATGTTAGGGGTGTAAAATTTTGGATTGGTACGGATTGAGCCTAATCCACCACCAAACCATCATTAACGATTTTTCAATTTTGTAATCTGCAACCAAACTATTGACTGTTCAAAACCGTACCAAACTGAACCACAAATAAACGGATTGGATCGGTTAAAAACCAAATAATCTGCATTTTGTTTGGAAAATAATATAAAAAATCTGGGACTTAAGAACGTTGCACTATTACAGAGAAGAGTAACAACAATACTATGGAAATA
This sequence comes from Sextonia rubra, assembly GCA_037013555.1. NCBI lineage: Eukaryota > Viridiplantae > Streptophyta > Magnoliopsida > Laurales > Lauraceae > Sextonia > Sextonia rubra. The sequence continues at coordinate 48,376,657 of JASUAD010000018.1, read as the reverse complement.
CCAAGCACAATAATTTTGTGGGATTCCTTACAGACAACGGTAAAGTTGGCATGAAAATTAGTAAGATAGTGCTCTTACTGCATGTGGTGCACCTCGCACCAACACTACTCAAGAGGATGGGCAATGAGCAAGTATATGGATAAGGGTTTAAAGAAGCTGAGCCGAGCCGAATGAAGCCTAGCTGATTTTGGATGGATAGAACCATCGCTCAGCTCAACATGTGTCAGAGCAATTTGTGGGCCACTGGTGTGTGTGAGCAACCAGTATGGCCACTGCATAGGGCAGTCTGAATTTCTGTTCTGCAGTAGATTGGGTTCACTTCAGTGGTTCCCTCCATGCTTCTTCATTCATGGGCGTCTTCAATTCCTCTAAAATATTATGTTTCTCTGAAATTACACTTTGAATATGACTGAGTGGACTGCAACTGGCCATTGCAGTTCCTCAAAACTGGCCGACAAGGAACTGGAGTGGGGTTGTAAATAGGTAGATGATTATCTAAGTTCCCAAGTCTTGGATTATGTATAGAGCATGTATGGAACCTATTTTTGGATCTGGGAGAAATTCAGATCTGCATCCATGCATATACTTTTTGAACATTCGGATCCAGAACTAGATCCTTATTTATTTCCTATAATCTGGATCTAGGATATACTAATGCATTCACAATTTATATCAGATAGAGATTTGGAACTAGTCTTTTTTTTATCCTCTATATTGATGGTTCTGTGTTTGCTCCAGAACTGGATCTATAAAATAAAATATGATGGCTTTTCACTTGTAAAGTGAATTCAAAGTGAAGCTTCAAATTAAGATAGAATAAAATATGACCGGGTCTAATCATTATATGATGGCCTTTTGTCTTTAGTGGCTTAATGAGGATTTTTTTTTTACTTTTGTTGTTGTTGTTGTAAAATAGAGATGATTTTCTGTCATTAGTGGATTGAAATTATTTATTATTTATTTTATTTTTTGAAAAAGAAGCGGGGAGTTTTGAATTTTATGTCTCTTAAATGGATGCTTCACTTCAGATCACTTTACAACTGAATTACCCAAACAGGCCCTAAAGGTGGATCTAGGTCTGGAGCATGGTTCCACTCTGAATCCCACCCATTTGAATCTCTGAACTAGAGTGGGCATTGAACGAGATGAATTTATGAATTCCGTTAGATCCTTCACTCCCTGGAAATCTTTGGTTTCTCACCATGGAAGTAGTTCCTGCAGGGTGTCCATGGAAGTTGCTGAGTGAGTCCCTTCATGGTTCTCTAGTTTGGAGATTTCTCCCCTTGGATTTCTTCGAGTGTAGACCCTTGTAGACTCTCTTTCATAGATTACATCTTTATGGTTCTCTAGTTTGGAGACTTCTCCCCTTGGATTTCTTCAAGAGTAGATCCTTCCAGGCTCTCTTTCATAGGTTAAATCTTCTGGTGGTAATGGCAATCCGTGGGATGGTCTGGAGTTGGGCTCCCCATTTCATTATCATGCTACTCGACTTCCACACCATTAACTACATAGGAGAAAGGCTTCAAATCTATCCAAATCACCATCTTGATTCATCAAAATAACTTTGATAGACTACAAGGGATACTGGCTGTTAATAAACCACATACGAAAAAAGTCAATTATATTGTGAATTTGTGATTGTCCATTCCAATATCCTGATCAAACTTCATTGCCCCCTGGAATGAAAAGTTGTAATTTATTATTGTGGATGGATGCCAATCTGGAGAGGGCTTGTGGGCTGATCTTGGTATGCTAAAAACGGTTCCCATCGGAGATTGGGGGCATCAGAAATGGTTCTGTTCTATCCCTTGATTGGTGGACCTCAATGTTTTCAAAAAATAGCCCTTAGATAAAGTGGATATTTGGTGCTTAAGTTGAATGGTAATTAAAAGACAAATGGGTGTCCCAGATAGGATTATTAATAGACAAATTTGGATGCTCACTGATTCAGGGCAGTTGGTGAGATGGGCTTTGATTCATTATAATGTTGGTTGGATCCCATTATAACTCCCCTTTTTGCTCCCCTATGTTTTTAGGGCACGGAATGCAATCCAATCATTTCACACACTAACCCTCTTCCCCCCAAATTGGTGTAAAGCCCAAATTTGACACTCATCCAACTTTGACTCACCGTTGGATTGAAATCACAAGAAGCTAATGCCTTCAAAACCATTGAACTTTGTGGCCATTGATCAAAGGGATTAAGATAATCTAACAGAGTTGAAAATTTTCAGCTCAGTAGATCTCATCTAGGTTATTCCATCCAGCGGTATTGTGCACACTGAAAAGTGGGAAACCAATTTTTCAATGATAACTGCTCTTTCTTTCAGAGGGAGGGGGAGAGGGTTTCCAGTGTCTCCACCTTTTTTTTTTCTTTTGCTTATGAGACTAGCCCCATCTCATTTCTTGTGCAGGCTCCTGTCCCAACAATTGCAGTGGACGTGGCAAGTGCAATGCAAATGGGATCTGTGAGTGTGAAAACGGACGTGCGGGAATTGATTGCTCTACAGGTATGTAGAATTTTCTCGTTGTGAAAAGCATTGGATGTCTACTTTCTGAGTAAGCAGAATCTGTATCGTTTTTTTAAGAAGCAAGCACCTGGTTAAATGATCTACATGAGCACCTTTTTGGTCGTTGCAGCATCACAGATCACCCCTGTGGGCTCTCTGCTCATAGTTTACTGTTTTTCTATATATTTTGCCATATAGGAATTCTCAACTCCCAAGCCTCATAAAGTGTGTATTTTTCTATGATGTTCATTGTTGTACATGTGCTGCCAATGGTTAATTGAATAGATCATAATTTGGGCCTCATAGCAGTTGGGGTTTGATTAAAATTCTTTTAAGTCGGGATAACCCTTTACCTATGACAGGGACTTGAAACTATATTCACAGGGTGAGAATACTCCAGATTTTCTGGAATCCCCCACCCCCCATTCACCTGGGCTTCTCTGGTCAATGGTATGGATTAAATAATCATGGGCCATATGAATTAATGGACATAAGATTTTATAATTCCCTGGCAGTGAGTCTGCCACATTTGTCTTTTCCTAGAGTAAATAATAGGGCTTCTGTTCTAAGGGTGCTTAGTTGGTAGTTCATTGACTATCAGCCATATGGTCTCTCCCTAGTAGTTGTAGTTAGATAGATTAACAGGAATATGTAGAATTACTTAGTACTTTCTCCAATGTGCAGCTGTTTGTGATGAGCAGTGCAGATTGCATGGTGGAGTTTGCGACAATGGTCTGTGTGAGTTCCGCTGCTCGGATTATGCAGGCTACATGTGCCAGAACAGTTCTTTGCTCTTCCCTAGTCTTTCAGTTTGTCGGGATGTGCTAGACAGGGATGCGGCTGGGCAGCACTGTGCCCCTAGTGAACCTAGCATATTGCAACAACTTGAAGCAGCTGTAGTCATGCCCAACTACAACAGATTGATACCTGGCAGCCGAACCTTGTTCAGTATACTAGACAGTGGCTACTGTGCATCAGCTGCAAAGCGGCTGGCTTGTTGGGTAAGTAGTTCCATCTCTCTACCCAATTGTTACTGCAGAGTTGTACTGATCAGAATCATCAAGATGCTTGGATCCACTACTGATAAATGATCAATTATCCTTTTCACCAAGATGATCCTTATTTCAACCACTTGGAAGTAGACATCAATATTAATAATCCAGTGTGCTATGGTTTTAAGTACTTTGATCAATTAGTTTGGATCATTTTAGGTAAGATGATCAACCATTATCCAGTCTTTTAAGAACTCGTTGAGTCCAACTCAGACCGTGTTATGACCAGGACGCTTTGTAAGGGACTTGATCGAGTCCTGTAAAATGCTTGAATTTCTTCCCAAATTTGACTGGCAAGTAGAAAGCAAAGCAAATAAAATTACCTAGCAAACATCCTTTCATATATATCTTGTCCAACCTGCATATGAAGCTTAGAAAGCAGATAGTACATCTGTGTATAACCGGGCCTTGGTGTAATGTGACGACTGCAGCCTGCAGGGTCATAAAGGCTTGGGCAGGTAAAGTATACACCCACAAAACGAATTGAATGAGTTTGTTGGGTGGGAGCCTTGAGTCACAGGAGAAGAAAGCCCACGCCCTCTTTTATATCTGATAAACTTTGACTGAAAACAATTGGAAGGAGCCCTACCAAAAAGAACACATTTGAAAGAAACCTATGCATTGCGAGGACCTGATTGGGCCCTCTTCCATTTCCAACTTCACTACAAATGCAAGAATTTTTACAGCAGGACATTTATAGGACTCCATTAACTCTTTTAAACCATTTCACTGACAAAATGTACACTTATGAGCAGATATCCATACAAAGGTGTGACAAGGATGGCGACAATAGGCTTCGGGTGTGTCACTCGGCATGCCAGTTGTACAATGCAGCATGCGGGGCGTTTCTTGATTGCTCAGACCAGACCCTCTTTAGCAGCAAGGAGGAGGGCGAGGGGCAGTGCACCGGCTATGGTGAAACAAGGCCATGGTGGCTAAGAGGCGTCAAGAGTCTTTATTCATCCTCCTAGTTGTAGGATCCATTCAAAAGGAAATTTCTGTAAAATATGTTGTGCAATTGTTTTCTGTTGTTCTTGTCATTTTTTATAGTCTTTTTTATTGTAGGCAAGGTGGCACGTGTGGTACGTGCAACCCATTGCGGGTTCTCTTCCTGCCATGCCCATATTCCTTAAAGAAGGATTTGGGTGTTGGATTTACTGAGTTGGGCTTTTTAAGTTAAGGTCCAAATAGAAAAAGAAAAAAAAAAGAAAGAAAAGAAAAGGAAAGTGTGAATGAAAGAAGGCTTTTTGGGAGACGTGGTTGGGGAAAAAAAAAGGAAAAGAGAGAGGAGGGTTGTCTAAGGCCCATAACATTGTGTAATTGAATTGTGCCTTACGAAATCTGATCCCTTTTTATTTGTGGGCTAGTGCTTTGTTCTCTCATATTGAATTGTCTGTTCTTTGTGTCGCTGTGGTTGTTGAGAGATTGAAATGTGGCATCCGATGTTTTGACTGGTTACAAAGTCTTAAAATTTACCTGAAACTATTTTTGCTTCAGATGAAAACTCTTAAACCTGAATCTATGTTTTGCTTGCATTCTTCTGTTTGGAGAAGAAAACTAAGGTCTATATTTTAACCATTAGCATCATAGTCTTTCATCTAATTAAGGTTGGCGGTCTTATTACTTTTTTTTCTTTCTTCTAGTCTTTGATCTAATTAACGTTTGCTGTAACCAGACTTTCTAAAACCTGTCAGAAATAGATAGTCCCGGTTAGAAATCAGTAGTGCTTTCCAAAACCCATTTTCAGAAATTTAGAAGAAAGGAAGTGGAAATAAATTATCGACACTGACCTATAATCACAGGATCAATGCTGAAACTTCATCCTCAATCCAACATAGAGAGGTACTCGACCCCTAGAGAGAGCAAAAAAGGAAGCCCAGTCCATCGTGATGTAATGACTAATGAGGTCTCTTCATTTACGGTTCACGCTACGACCATCCATCCATCTATATACATACAACACGTTCAAAAATCCTAAAAATCCTAGAACAACCATATCTTAATCACAAATCAAAACAACTTTTTAAAAATCCAAAACAGTTTAAATGACAAGCTGTTGTGCCGTCAAAAACTTCTCTTGCATTTTTTACTGTGGGCTAGGGTGGCCAGTGTTTGAGGAAGTGGGGACCCTACCAGTATTTATTAGACCCTTTGGCGACCAAGGGTGAGGGCATCTAGTTTCTTCTTGGGTTTGGGCTTGTGTTGACTTTTTTGGGTGAGGCCCCATAAAAGACCAGGTTTGTCCCTTTTTGTTTTTTCGATTTTTCCGTAATTTTACAGAAGACCTCCCCCCCGTGTCCCTGATTCTCATACCCGCCCCTGGCAATGAATTTGTTAAATACTTTGAGGTTCCACCCACCCTATAGTACGATATGTGGTACTCTATCATGGGACCCACCTATCAACAATCCAAACTACTAAAAGTACATATCCTCCCCTTTTATTTGGAGACTCCTAATTTTGAGCTAATTGGGGTTGTTTCAATTATAAGATTGAGCACGACATTCTTATAATCGTTTATGCTCAATTTTGTTGTGCGAAGATTTTCTACTTAAGGGACACTGAGTTCATGTTGGGCAGTTTGGATATTCAATTGGTAAGGCATGGGTAAGACAATTAGAGGATCCAACCTTTAAACTTTTTCTCATCCTTACAAATTATGCCTTTGAAGCTATCTTTTCCCGATTTGGTGGAAGGCTTGAATAGCTATCCTCTAGACCATTAATATTTTTTATGAGCATTCAATGGATTTTCATTAATCAATAATGGGTGAATTGATTTCATGTGATCAATTGAACATATGCCTTGAGACCGTCACGTCAAGGTAGTAACTTAGTTGGTTTGAGTTTGGATTTCCTCCTTAAGGTATTGAGTTCAACTTCAATTCCTTACTTTATCCAGGTACTTATTCGAGTACATATATATGACCACACACATAGTACCTGGATAAAGCAAAGGGTTGGAGTTGACTATGTGGATTGATCTGCGTAATTTTTAACCGCAAACATTAAATAGTCAATTTTCTATGTGGATTGATCTGTGCATAATTGAGCAAAACTGAACATGCCTTAATCGTTATTAAAACCCAAAATGAATCAATTTGGTGTTGTCGTGTAGGACCCTTCAAGCATTCCATAAAAATGAGACCATTGGTAAAATCCAAATGGAAAAAGATGATCTTCTAATGATCATTTTATAGGGGATTCAAGTACTGTGTGGCCGGTTGTAGCTCAGCTTAAAAGGGACCACCAAACACCCTCGAACGGCAGTCAGAGTGCCAAGGCTCTAGCCCTAGCTTGTTCTCAAGCTCCAAAATCCAAGCCCAAGCAGAAACAAGCCTAGTCTCTATTGGGTATTCATGCGGGAAAGTAATTCCCACTTCATAGGTCTAGTGGGTCTCATTATAGGCTGCAAGTCTGAACGATGAAATTATTCGTAGTCATGAAATTAAAAGTTAAATTACACAGTGCTCACCCATTGTTTGTTTCGTCAAATATAAATTAGATAGCAGTGGCAAAATTTGTTGAATAATATTTTGTATGTTAGTCCAAAATCACAATTTCACCCTTCTAACTCATACAATACACTGAGTATCAGCCAATGGACTGTCGTCAATGAAACTAAAAGCATCATTAATTAATTAATAAACAAAACCATCCCATACACATAACGATGACGATAACCATATGAATAGCCAATTTGTACACAAACCACTAAAAATCAACAAATGAGACACTGGTATGCGGTTGAAAAATCACTAACAATGTTTAATTAAAAACACCTATCACAGCATTCTCAGCATGGTATCAGAGAAACATCATCATTCAATGGGGCAGAATGTGATAACATAATCTGATGCTGTACAGGTACACGTACTTGATGCATCATCGTAGGCATAGCTATATGCACTTGGGCAAGCATTCTTGAACATCTCCGAGTAATGTGTTGGTGTGCATGTTGCCGGTGACGAGTGCTCCCCGGTGCAGCAGAACTCCGGCGAGTTGAATGCTGCACATGCGCTCTTGCACGCCACCACCGCCCCAGCCGACACTACCTGCAGCTCCTGCGGGCAGTTGACATTGAGGTCCGCCACGCAGCCGGCATACTGGCAGTTGCCGGTCCCGCCCACCGGTCTGATCCCGACACCCACATTGTAGCCGTCGACGAGGCTGACATCATAGAAGTCCATGCCATCACTGCCATTGAGGGTGAATTCAGCAAGGCTAACAGGAGGTGCACCACCCCCGGTGCACTTTAGGGAGCCGCCACAATCACCCGTGGTGCATGTGCCCTTGCCGGAGGGATCGAAGTTGCAGCCGGTGCGGGCCCAAAAGCGGCCAGACCAGCCGGATGGGGCCGAGAAGGAGGTTGATGTGCCGGGTTGGAGAGCGAAGCCGCCGCCTGCGAGGGGCTCACCGTTGCCGGTGAGGGTTCCAGGCCAGATAGTGTAGCTGCATAGGTTTTGGAGGGTGAACACAGTGGCGGAGACGCTGGTTCCTGCAGTCAGCATTAACGGTAACTGAATTACAATTCCCTTTTGGCGGGAAAAATAATTGCCACATTTTAACTATGAGGAACAAGGCCAATAATAGTCTTAATGTCTCAAGGTCCAAATCCATGTTGGGCCGACTTGGGATTCAAACCCAGATCTATCTGAATCAGGATCCTAGAGAACTCTCTCAGGGCAGCCCTATAAATCCATCGCTGGGACGCATTCATGCAGACTAATAATCCGAGGATTGCATTTGAAGCCGAGCCTAGTTAGTAGTTTAGCACTCCAAACCGGTCGGGTTAGCGGCTTGTCTCTTGGTGGACCTTTTTCTTGGAGTACATTTTGCGGTCACATCAGGCGGTTAGGATTGAATGATCACTTAGCTCTAATATTCTCAATGATGACTCATGCTGGGATCCACCAGTTGACTGATTTTGGAGAAAAAAAATGAACATCACATCCAATTCCATTGTTTGGTGGTGCTGTAACTCTTCAGGTCTCCAATGGGCCAAGCCAAAACTTTCCGAAAAAAATGCATACTAGATTTTGGCATTCACTATTTAATTTTTAGGTATTTAAAATATAAATTAGCTCGGCCAACCATGTTTAAACCACATGAAAGAATATACATAAAAGAATAACAATAATAAAAATAGTGATTGTAGTATTTACAGAGGTTAAACTTTTAAAAGAACAATTCATTTTATTAATAATCAAAATTAAAATTATAGCATCAATGTTTAAATTAAAAAGCAAAAAAAAAAAAAGTGAAATAAAGGACTAATACAATTCATAAAAATCATGAAAAATCAAATGAAAAAGTATTATTTATATAGTTTAGAATAGGTATAAAAATTAGAAAGAAAAAAAAAAGAGATTTCCAACTCCCAATTATGATAGGTTACACCCTCCATTATATTTATTTCTTATAAAACACATGAATGAGAGAAAAAATTAATAAGTAATAACTTTGTGTCGTGCAGTGCAACCACTAGTTCATATTTTTTTTAGATCTTCAAGAAGCAAGAGGTTTTGATCTGTTGTTATCCACTTATCCTTGATTCGCAGTTGACTCAAATGACATTCATAGTTCATGAGATTTAAGGTTGGGATTTGTTCAAATGATATAAAATTGAGAGGTAGAAATTGCAACCAACCATACAACTACTTTAAAGATCCAAATTAGTTTTAAATTAAAAATCTCTTGTGCACAATTCGATTAAAATAGATTTATAAAGAATAAAAGAAATGAGAGGTTGTGAGTTCAAATGTTATATATATTTTAGAATAATTTTTATTATAATATTTTTAAAATAAAAAGTGGGCTCCGTGGGCTGTTTTGAAAGTCAAGAGTGAAATTAAAATGGTCAAAATTAAAATTGAGTCAACAAAATAAATAGAGAGAGAGAGAGAAAAAAAAAACATAAGTGGCGTTAATGAAGATCCAATTGATGCTTTGAGAATTAGTATGGATCAATGCACAAAATTTGTCTTTTTCAAGAAATACCAGTAGCTTGCTTTCAGCCAACGTTAGACCTTTATATAGTGGACCTCATCTCTTGAAATGGACAAACCATCTGATCCGTAGCATCCACGCATTGAACAAGAAAAGGTCTGTCCATCTTCAACACAAGGATCATGACCCTGGCTCTTGTGGGTTGATAAAACTTCTTGGGTTCTTATTCTAAAAAATAAAATGGGGCTTACTTTTGATGAATCCTAACCCTTCGTACTACCTCCCTCCCATAAATGGCACTAACCTTCAGTGCATTATATCCAATTAATAGTTGTTTAAATTTTAAAACAAAAATAGAAATAAAGAAAGAAGGTTGTTAAGTTTTTGAGGATATTAAATCAAACATTAGGGTCATCAAAGGAGCTCATTTTTTTTTTCTTTTTGCTTAACAAGGAGAATCCATAATAGATGCTGTCACAATTGCACCAAAAAAAGAAAAAAAAGAAAAAAAGAAAAAAAAAAAGGGTACCACCATGATCAAGCCTTTGTTGTAGAGGTTGTGTAAGATTCTTGTCAGATACATGAAAAGATCTTCAGAGTAACCATCAGTCGAAGAAATCAAATGGATTAGACGTCGTCTGCCATTTGATTTAAAACCATCACATTAATCAATTAGCCTAATGAAGGTAGGACTCCCAACTTTTAACAGCCTATTCGATCGCTTTGGTTTGGTGGTGATGCCTGCCAGGATCATCGAATCTCATTTTTGGTAGACACCTAATCCACAATGTCACATATTCTCTTAATAGAGAACTACAGAATCTGGCCTTGTGCAGACCCCAATGTGTAGAGGGTTAACAAAAAAACAATAAATAAAGGAAGATTCGGAACGCAGATATGCCGGTAAATAGCCATTTCAAAGTGCATTCCTTTGCAATGTGCAAAATGAAGAAAACAACTGTGCTTGTGCTTTGCATGGAAATGGGAAATGGTAATTCAAATAGAGACTCATGTGGGTCAGATCAGATGCGTCTGTCATAGAAGGTTTCCCTTCCATCATAGAGAGAGGGAAAAAGAAGAAGAAGGAGAAGAAGAAATATGGTATAATAGTATAATACTCACCTAATAAGAGCACCATTAGAAGCAGCAAGACCCTCCCAACAATCGCCATTGAAGAAGAAGAGAAGCGGAAGAAGAGAAGCCTCCTTTTTTTGAGTCAGAAAGAGAGCAGCAGTTGTGGATCCAAGGAGCTTTTTGTGTATATATAGAACGTGCGTCTTACAAAATTATTAGTAAAGTCATTATTATTAATTATTAATCTTTTATTTATTTATTGTTGATTTTTTGTAAATACCCCTTAAGGTTTATAGGATTAGTAAATAAGCCCATGTGGTTCTAATATTTGAAAATAGGCTTCTGCATTTTCATTTTAATATCTTTTTTGTGCTTAAAATCAGGAGATTTACCGTCAAGGCGGTGACTCAGTTGGTTTGAGACTTGGGTTGCTTCCTAAGATTTCAAGTTCAACTATCGCCGTTTGTATTATCTAGGGACAGTGTCTGGCCATGTATATACCCCATAGGGAATAGCCGTTGCTTATTAGAACCGGGTAACTCTAGGTAGGAGGCCAAGGCTCTGAAGGCTAGGTTGGCGAGGGATATCATAGATCATAAAAAAAAAAAAAAAAAAATCAGTAGACTTTCAGCCACCATAATTTTCTAGAGTGAAATGACACTTTTGCTTATCTCTTTTATCTATATATCCATAATTTTAAAAGTATTTCTCTTATGAGATTAAAAGTTATATTTAGTGGGAGAGCATATCCTATATAAATTTAATCATCTCAATCTATTACCCATTTCATTAAGTCTAAATCGATTTTGATGATAATCAATATATGTACTTATAATTAATTCTAATTTATCCCATCTATACATGACTTTCCATTTGATTGATGAAAGTTTTAAAATGTATTATTAGACTTTATATGCATGAGAGAGTTATCGAGAAAGGGCATTAGAACTTGAGATAAAATAATAATATTTTTATAAAAAATAAAATACTTATTTTCTATGTAATATGTGTAAGGCTAAAGCAGTTTTCTTTGCAAAATTTAAACACAAACATTATGATGGTTTTCCCCTTTTTAAGGAAATTTTTTTCTAGGGACATATTAGGAATTAAAAATGGAAAAGAAGCAGCCTATATATAATTTACTAAAACCACATGCACATATTTAAAAATTCTATAAATCTTAGGGTTTATTTAAAAAAAAAACACTCTTTATCGTTTATTGCGTATCCCCGTATTCGAGAAATTGGTTCTTGATGTTTGACGCTTTCATTCTCTCAAGAAACGTCGGCACGGAAGATCTATAATATTATGCCTGTGGATTGGACACGTGGCATCTGGTCCACTGTCTTGATGGATCAACTACCCACCTGATCAGTGGGACTTAACATATATCTTAACTGATCATTTGGTTATAATCAATTATAGTTTATTTGATGACATTTTCTATGTCAATAGCCACATATCATTGTTTTATGTGTAGTTTGCTGTAGTTTAGGTGGGTCTGACCCAAATCCATCAATCTTAATTGTTCTCATCTGGTTGAATGATTGTGGTAGATGGTATGAATAGGCGGGGGTTGATCTGATTTGAAATATGCGTTGGCCAAATATGATTATAATCACATAATTATCAATCAAACTTGGTAAAACTTGATCTGCCGCAGTCTACACCAGTTTACGGTGAAAGTGAAAATTCAAAATGCCGGACCAACGTATCCAAAATTTTCAATTTTAGGTGGGTTACCTTTTAATGACCGACATCATAAGAACAGCTGTCCCATAATAGAAAGTGCTGTCACTTTATTGTAATTAGGACGGTCTTAAAAAATAGGATACCATGCCAATAATACAAACCCGGCCCAAACACTAATTTTACATCCCACACAAGTGGAAAGAGAACTATACCTTATTGGTAAATAATCTTTTATTTCTTCTCTCTGACAAACATTTCAATCACTTGAGAGGGCATTTAATAATTTTTACCGTTTGACATTGACATTATCTCTCTTTTTTTTTTCAGGGTTGCGTGGGTGTGGGAGGTTTAGTGATGTATGACTACTAATCTATGAGTGGTATTTAACCTTGATAAATCAGGAATTCATCCTAGGCAAGTGTGTGAAATCATAGTACCAAAACTACTTAACACATGAATATATTGGACTATTGACAATCCCTTTCAGTACTGTTACCCCTCCCCTACGTTTTCACTTTTGCTTGTAGAGGGCAATAATTGTTAAAAATCCTATAAAGTCGAGGGCAATCATCTTGATGTCCCAGGGAAGGCTCCATGTCCCAGTAGTTTTTTAACAGAAACTTCAATTTATATGGCAATCCCAAATCTATTGACGGTGCTTGCAAACATGGGACTGCAGTCCACAGGCATTTAACGGCTCTCAATGTTGAAAGCCAGGTGATCAGCGTTACTGGCATCACATGCTAGCGAGCAGTTCCACACCGACGGATTCTCTTGGACAACAAGGGACATCATTATAGTAGTGGGCTTTCTACAAATCTAACTCTAAGCAGTATAAACTGAATAAACTAAGTGTTTAAGATTGAACATCTTTACGAGGCATTAAAAAAAATTTTTTTTTTGCATATACCCACCCAAAGTTCATAAAATTTGTAAATAAGCTCCTATATTTTCAGTATTTACATATTACCCCCTGTCCTTTTTATTTTAATATCTTCCATGTCTCCAATATCAGTAGTTCTGATGAGAATGAGTAACCATCAAGAAATTTGTATTGAAATTTTATAGAAATGATCGCTTTTGCCCTTACATTAAAAAAATGAGTATCATTATTTACAAAAAAATATTGTTATTCTATCTTAATGCCTAATGATTTCTCTCTTAATCCTGTAATGCACGGGGAGCCTAATTATGTATTTTTAAAATACATATCAATCCAATGGTGGGTCATCCATGGATTGAGTTAATTATAATAAATTATAAGTATAGGTTATGATTGATTTGCATTTAATAAATTTGGTCCTATATTGATAAAAATAGATTTACGTAGGCTTATTCTCTCCTACTAAATGTGCAATACTAATGGTGAACGTTGCAAGTTTTAGAGAAAAATCAATTTAAGCTTTTGAAATGATGTATATAAAGATAAATATGTGGGTAAAAGTGTTATTTTACTCTAGAAGATTTATGGTGGCTGTGAGGCGACTAAGTTTGAGATATAAAAGGTATTAGAATGAAAATGCAGAGAGTTATATGCAAATATTAAAATTACAGGAGCCTATTCATAAATTCTAAGAATCTTAGGAGGGTATATACAAAATACCAAAAAAAAAAGAAAGGAAAAGAAAAATATAAATCGCAAAAATTTTCCCTTCTTTATAATTTTTTTCCTTGTTACCTTTCAGAAAGGATATTACATAGAATTTCATAAAATGTTATTACTTTTTAAAGAAAAAAGCAGCACCATACATAAAATATTTTTCCTTTTTAAGAAAAATGTCAACTTTTTTAGAAAGATTCTTCAAAAACAATGCCATTGTAAACTCTCACATATAAATTGGTCACATATAGAACACATGAATATAATAAAAAAAAGTTATAACAGAAATTTATGTGTGACAGTAGCAAGGGCACGTTTATTTTGACTGGTTCAAAATATTTTCCCTTAGTGGGTCCACTAACCCAGACACGAACTTTTAAAAGTGTGGATGCAGAGATGCTCCTGACTCCTGAGTCGTGACTAACAGACAAGTCATTAAGCAGAGCCAGTTAGTCGTGGATGGTGACGTCACACCCCATTTCTTAATCACCTACGACGTCTCACTCGTCGAAGACAGTTGAGCGGACGTGACCTCTACCTAGCCAATTTATCGCTTAATTGATATCGCGAGAAAATGACCTAATTTTTACTAAAATCCTCCTTAGAATTCTGAAAATTACAGGTTTGATTTTGAGATGGAAGGTCCAATGTCTGTTTTCTTATGTTTTTTAAGGAATGAAGAGGTTAGTTAGGGGTGCAGTTCACCCAACTCAAGGACCAATGGCAATGGCAATGGCAATGGCAGACACTTGCAAAGCATTTTTTTTTTTCAGTTTTTATATGGTTGGATGGTGGTCTGGGGTTGAATTTTGGTTCTGATCAGTTGAATATTATAGGTAGCATGATGGCTTCTAACTTGGACCCAACTTTCCTTTCCTTTCCTTTTTTTTTTTTCAATTTTTTATATATTTTTTTATTTTAACAGGGTTATAAAACTCAACAACCCTAGACGAGACCTTAAATTATAAGATTGGATTGATGAGCTAGTTCAATTAAGCTGGATCAAAGTAGATTTGGTTGATGGATCAAGTGTCAATTGGGCATTATTCATCTTGGATCTGGCCATCTTATTAAGTGGGTTGAAAATGTCAACTTGGTGTAAAATGTTTCGATTTGAATTATAGATTACTGAGTTGAATTGGGTTGGCAAGTTGAGTCAAGAAAATCGCTGTAGTTATTTCTCACTGCTTAAAAGATGACGAAGAAATTATGTTAGCAATTTTTTTATTTTTTGTTGTACAAGTTGTGATGAGTACCTAGGAAATCTTTCGTGAGGGGCAATTTTAGTTACATGTGTGTGCAAGTATTACAAACTACAAACAGACAATGACAAATCTTCATTGATAGAAGACAACTTTTGTTGGGGATCTCACATATTTCTTATACAATGGCATCCAGGTTCCAACACAATGTTTCACTCTTGCCCCCTTTCCCATTTCTTAATTTTCACACACAAAGAGTAATGTATCTTGAGACACCATCTAGGGTTGATTTGGTGCTTAGAATGGGCCAACCAAACATAATAAGGTGGGGCCTACGTCAGCAGATGACAATTATGTGCACAACTGGTTGACATAGGTGCCCAACCCCTACAAAGTTCAAACGCTCTTTTTGGCTGTCTAGCATTCTACACTCTTTATTCCAAAACTCAACCACTACAGTTGGGAGACTAATATTTGTGGTGATTTGGTCATACATGCATTCATTGGAACCTACAAAGCTACCTATTTTAATAATAAAAAAAAACCTATATTCGGATTTCAGGGGTTTTCTTTTGTTTTCATCCCTACCTAATACTTTTCAGGCCCTGTTTTCGTTGTGAGCACCGTGACGTCTCATTTTATCTGTTGTTGTCTTGACTTGGTAGTTTTTTTCGGGGCTGTGATGCTAGGTTAGGAATTATTTAACAAATATCATCATCAAACCTGATCTCATTTGTACAGGTATATGTTTCAATCTTAAACCAAATCCCAAACTTGCATAAATAGATTGAAAAATTGATTCTGAAAGTTTTATAGAATCTCTAATTTTTAGATAATAAGTCAAACAATATGCAACGGAATCAATAAAGTAAACCTGCAATAAAAGAACAATCAACCACATGAAAAAAGGCACACAAATTTTGATGTAGAAACCCCTACAGAAAAAACTATGAGCCACACAGACTAAAAATTAAAGACTAATTTTGAGCAGCTACAAAATATACTTATAAACTTACACAATTAGTCTCTCGACCATAGGATATAGCTGTTTTTGCAAGAATCTACGATACGTCTCGACTCTGCGTGCCTTGCTTTTCACATTTGATCCATAATGCCTTGTCTTTACAAGATGAACAATCTCCGACTAGAAAATAGAAGTAGCAATTTTAGAACTAGAAGCTTTCAGCATACTCTCCAATGAAAGCTTTAGAAAAGAATGATAATCTCCAAAGAGTATTCTCAACTTAAAATATGTAATTTGTGTCTAGGGTTAAGCAAAAGCTCCTTTTTATAACCTAGTATTTGAGCCTTAGGGTTCGAGTTTAGGTAAGAACAAAATAGGCAACTTTTGCACAAACAAGAAATGTTTTTGTGCAAGTTGGTGGGTTTCTGTACGGCATTCAATTGATGGTCAAAAGTTGGATCGATTGAATTAATCTACTGTCTCAGGTTGGATCGATTGGATGCTTGTCCAATTAATCAAATAAAATTCAGCACAAATTTTAGCAAACTTCCCTAGGCTATAATTTTATCGTTTAGTTCCGATTAATCCAATTTTAGGCTCTGCAGATATCTACTTAAAATAAGATTTGCAACAGTAGGTAGGTTACCTATATCCAATGCTTGGTTTGTAAGATATGACTTTTTTAAACGATGATATTCTTAAAAAAAGACTTCAATTTATCGCTCTTTCTTCAATTTTTTTACTTCAGTGCATCCAGCGACTCATACCTCAGTCCATACTAAAAGATATATAAAATACGACATCAATGAACTAAGTTTTGTTCAACTCATGAATTAACCAATACAAAAATCCTTATAGAATCCCACCACCCATCCCTAACATTTTGAAACAGCAGCTAGAGCCACTAAATCTGAGTCTGAAACCATCACAAGAAGTCCAATCTGTGTACTCCAAATGCACAAGTTTCTACCAAAAAAAATGTAAACAAATGCACAAGTAGACGACATACAAGATCTCCGCCTGAGACCAAACTTAAACTGCCAACACCAATGGTCAACTCTTAATACAAAAGGCCATCCTTTTAAGCCTCCAGGCTAATCCCATAACGTATTGCGCTTAGGCCCACTTTTCATAATCCCAACCATAGTTTAAATACTTAGAAAGATACCTGACTCGGTGACTGAGCTGAGTATTGGTACAAATTTGGGCTAGTTAAAGCTAGTTAACTATGGACCTAAAGGGTGATTCAAAATATCAAATCCCAAATCACTGCAGGATTAAATGAAGTTCTTGATGTTGGAAGTAGGTGGGTCTCGTGGATAGATTTTCAAAACTTTTGATCCACTTGACACAAGGATCAACTATCCATAAGACCAAAACCCAATCCAGGATGCGTTACCCTCAATCTCGTGACCATGTACAGTAAAATTCTACCAGCATTAAGCATCCAAAATAATCTACGACATGGAAGAAGTAGATCATACCTTTTGGAGATCCGCAGTGCTCTAATGGATTTCTTCAACACCTCTTAGCCTTCCACGCTATGACCCGAATTGGATTTCCTTTCTCAAGAAGAATGGTGGAATCTTCAGGAGAAATTCCACTCGAGACTCCAAGGAACTAGAAGAAAAGAGAGGAGAGTAACTCGCGCAACTCTTGCACGAAAGGGTTTTTGGCGTGAGGGAGACTCTTTTGGACGTCCAAGGATATTATATAGACTTCCAAATTTCTCCCTTGTTTAATTGAAATAGAAGTCTTACTTCCAAAGCAATTAGCAACTTTCTCCCTTCCAAACTCTTATTCTTAGAGTCCAAGTCGGATTAGTGTTTTCCAATATCTTGGGCTAGCGTGGGGACCACTAGGGATTCCTTAGAAAGCTGGCTCCAACTGGAACACCGCGACCCCACATCTCATGTGCAATCCGGGCCCACAGTTAATTGCAAATAACACCACTATATAAATGCAATTGCACTCCAGTCTTAGGAATAAATTACAATGAAGACCCTAAACTTCCCAATTACCACAAGTAGGCCCCTCTATCAATATCCGTGGATCAATTGGAATAAATCCGTCTCTTCCAATCTAAGTTCCACATCTTATTATCCTTGAGCCCCAATTAATCACAGTAATCATCAGTACCATCCAATTAACTCTTAATTGAGATGGGTGCGCACTTACTAATGACAAATCCATTAATTGGCACAAGGGGATAATAGAGATAGATTCCATCTTGATCATTCAACGTTCCCACAGTTCTACTACCACATACCCAAGACACCGAGGTGTTAACCTATAGTCGGCCTCACTCATTGGTGACTCAAAGCAAATGAGTAGATAGAAACTTGAGTTCGTCAATGTCTCAGGATTGAGAGCCTATTGCAAGGGAATTATGAGAGCATACCTTATTATTGAGACGGAATACCATAAGGTGCATCTCATGGTCCTTCAATACATCCAATGTACCAGCACCATTGATCCAGAATCTTACATTCTGATGATTGAGACAAATCACACTATCTCATAGTGATCAAAGTGCTGCAACCTTATCAAATGAGATGCCCAATCTCATTACTGGTTGTGAAGCTATTTTAAGTATAAGATTTGTGACATATATCTCCCGCGTGTGGATCTCATCCATGCACATATATCACATCTAATATACTAATGGGACCCGGTTCAACTCATGAACCATTATGTCATACGTATTGGTCATGTGCATGAAGTAGTAGAATAACATTCATCTTATGAAAGTAAAGCATGATATTATTGATAAATAAAGAAATTAATCAATTTATTACATCAACTGATGGATTGAGTCCACAAAAACTAACACTTGACTAATCAGTCACTTGGACTACATTGGGCTAAGTTTGGACTCTAACATGACCAATAGAACCCATGAGAAATGCAGCCCTGCATTCAACTCCAGCCTAAGAAATTCTCAATCGGGTCAAGATCAAGCCTCAAGCTTGGCCCTAGATATTGGATTATCATGTGGGGCTGAAAATATCCTTTGGATTGGGACGCCTCAAACAGGCCCATCGACATCCATGGACAAATTAACCGCTGTAGATAGCTTCCATTGGATTCTGAACTCAGGTTGAGTTACTTGGTCCAAATGCAGTCCCTGGGGCTAAACTAAACTATGTGCCTGTTTAGTTTCAACCTAACAATCAATTCTTGGTTTTCTTTTTCTAGGTATAAAGGAGCTTTTCATTCAACCAGCGAGCAAAAGACAACAAAAGAGGATAGGTCAGACTCCAAATAAGGAAAATAGACATCACAATATAAAATAAACAATGAGCCCCCTACACCTAAAAACGAGTAATGCTGGCTACACTCTCCAACTCACAATCCATCTCACAACTGTCCTATATAGCAACTTTTGCACAAACAAGAAATGTTTTTGTGCAAGTTGGTGGGTTTCTGTACGGCGTTCAATTAATGGTCAAAAGTTGGATCGATTGAATTAATCTACTGTCTCAGGTTGGATCGATTGGATGCTTGTCCAATTGATCAAATAAAATTCAGCACAAATTTTAGCAAACTTCCCTAGGCTATAATTTTATCGTTTTAGTTCCGATTAACCCAATTTTAGCCTCTGCAGATATCTACTTAAAATGAGATTTGCAACAGTAGGTAGGTTACCTATATCCAATGTTTGGTTTGTAAGATATGACTTTTCGAAACGATGATATTCTTAAAAAAATACTTCAATTTATCGCTCTTTCTTCAATTTTTTTACTTCAGTGCATCCGGCGACTCATACCTCAGTCCATACTAAAAGATATATAAAATACGACATCAATGAACTAAGTTTTGTTCAACTCATGAATTAACCAATACAAAAATCCTTATAGAATCCCACCACCCATCCCTAACATTTTGAAACAGCAGCTAGAGCCACTAAATCTGAGTCTGAAACCATCACAAGAAGTCCAATCTGTGTACTCCAAATGCACAAGTTTCTACCAAACAAAATGAAAACAAATGCACAAGTAGACGACATACAAGATCTCCCCCTGAGACCAAACTTAAACTGCCAACACCAATGGTCAACTCTTAATACAAAAGGCCATCCTTTTAAGCCTCCAGGGTTATCCCATAACGTATTGTGCTAAGGCCCACTTTTCATAATCCCAACCATAGTTTAAATACTTAGAAACATACCTGACTCGGTGACTGAGCTGAGTATTGGTACAAATTTGGGCTAGTTAAAGCTAGTTAACTATGGACCTAAAGGGTGATTCAAAATATCAAATCCCAAATCACTGCAGGATTAAATGAAGTTCTTGACTAATCAGTCACTTGGACTACATTGGGCTAAGTTTGGACTCTAACATGACCAATAGAACCCATGAGAAATGCAGCCCTGCATTCAACTCCGGCCTAAGAAATTCTCAATCGGGTCAAGATCAAGCCTCAAGCTTGGCCCTAGATATTGGATTATCATGTGGGGCTGAAAATATCCTTTGGATTGGGACGCCTCAAACAGGCCCATCGACATCCATGGACAAATTAACCGCTGTAGATAGCTTCCATTGGATTCTGAACTCAGGTTGAGTTACTTGGTCCAAATGCAGTCCCTGGGGCTAAACTAAACTATGTGCCTGTTTAGTTTCAACCTAACAATCAATTCTTGGTTTTCTTTTTCTAGGTATAAAGGAGCTTTTCATTCAACCAGCGAGCAAAAGACAACAAAAGAGGATAGGTCAGACTCCAAATAAGGAAAATAGACATCACAATATAAAATAAACAATGAGCCCCCTACACCTAAAAACGAGTAATGCTAGCTACACTCTCCAACTCACAATCCATCTCACAACTGTCCTATGTGGCAGTTTCTCTTTTCCTTATCTATACAATGTTAAAAGCAAAATAAATTAGTGCCACATAGGACAGTTGTGAGATGGGTTGTGAGTTGGGGAGTGTGGCTATCATTTCTCCCTAAAAACAACAGTGCCCTTTCTATTTTAACATTATGACGTAAGTTCCTTTTGAGGGTAGGTGAAGGCTTAATTGCATTATTATGAACAGTAACAATAAATTTTACCTAGAAGTGTTCATGAGCCACGCCAGGTCGCAAGCTCCACATTCTTTACTTCATGAGCCTAATATTCATACCCACTTCCATCCCACAGACCTGAAAGCCATTCCTACATCCTCCCTATTGGGGCCAAATACTTATGCCTTTGTGTGGGCTTTAAGCTACGTTTGGCCTCGTTTGGATTTTTTAGTCTGTCATATTAACAGTTGCATCCAAGTACCCATGAGGACACAAGTTCCCAAGAACTTTGAGCACACGAAGGGGACATGCGCGCACATGCAACCTTGGGTTGGTTGGCTTTAGATCGAAATTCTGAAGGGTAGGATCGACTTCCGTTTGACCCATTTTTTTAATTGATCGGATAGTACTACTTCACACGTGATTCGGGTCAACCTAATCAGACCCACCTAACCTGTTTAGCAAAATGTTTTTTTTTTTTAATACCTGATGGCCTATTATTGTGGGAGCTCTAAAAAAAATTTATGTCCTGAGATTCATATTATTGTGACCCGAGTGGTCGATTGAGAAAACTACTTTGCTCAAAAAACGTAGGCCCAGCTTCATAAGTTTAATCTTCAAGGACGGGAAGACTGGGTGGGTCAACCCGTTTCTTATCCGTTCAAATGCAAGTTGAGGATTTTTTTAATCCACAAACAACCATATATGGTACATGTCAGGTTCAGGTTCGATAACACAGATCCGATACAAATCTGGTCAAGTTTACAATGAATGGTTCCATGCATTTCCTTAATTTTTAAGGCCTGAACCCGTATATAGGCCTAATGTGAGGTCTACAAAAGTTTTATGTTTTGTTGATGTACAGTTTAAGGGCATGCTTATTAGCAGGAATTCAGAGGTAATTTGTGTCGTTTGTCATTTGCAATAAGTTACCAAAAGTATCTTAACAAATGAATATCATAAAAAGATAAGATAAATATGATCAAAAGACAAAAAATAAAAAATAAAAAATAATTGCCTACATATAGAGTTACTAAGTAGATTGTTCAAATCCATAAGACTCATTTGGATCTTATTAAACATAGGCCTGTGGCCATGGCCCGATAATTCTAACAAGGGCTGGACTGTTGGTTAACTCTGTTACCACTATATGAAAGTGTAGCCATCAGGAGTTGCAAATAATTATCGTAACCTTTAAGTTATATTTTTCCTTTTTACAGGTTGAAGCCTAACCCAAATTTGATGCATTTTAACAGGAATGGGTATGCTATAAAAAGGGGAATTGATAACCCCAACTTGCATCCTATAGGGTCAACCTAACCCGACACACATAATGTGCATGGCTTGTCGATAGAGGTGCTCATGAGCTGGTCCAGCTGAACCCGATTAGGGCCCAGACCGCTTTGGGCCGAACTTGTATAAATATTTAGGGCCAGTTTATTAATCAGGCCGGACTTAGATTAAGTTAAAAAGAAGGCCCAAAGAGCAGCCCGTGTAAGGAATACTTGTAATTTAATTCAATTAGTCCAAAAACTTGCTCAACTTGCTCGAATGCCCAAAAAATAGTTAAAAAGCTTGGTTCGACTCAGCACGATTGATTAAATGGGTGGGATCGGCCCTAACTTTTATGGATGGTTTTGGGCTTGGGCTGGGCTCGGCTAGAGTTTCTAGAGTCAGGCTGGGCCTACATATACATTAGCCCCGCCCGGACCTGCCCATGAACACCCCATGTTGATCGTTCAAGGTTCCACAAAATTGTGCAAGCCATCCACTAGAGCCTGTGGCTGTTGAACTCTGTGTAGTGTACCATCATTATTTGAATTAGACTAGAAACTGTGTAGGTGGGATGAAATGAGACTTGACCAGGCCTAGCCCAAAAACAGAACACACCCATCCATTGCCAAGAACCTCAGCCCCAAGTTCACAACCATGAACCTCACCCTCCCAAGTCATGCCTCTTTCCTTATTCCAAGGCCCACTATCCGGGACATTCCCAGACTATAAACTTCAACTAATTATTCAACAACTAATTTAAACAATGGGGCAAAAGGTCAACTTCGACCAGAACGGTAGGCTTATTGGCTCATCCTCATTATCATTAGAATGGGCTGGCCTCAAGCAGAAAGGTATACCAAATGACAGCTTCATCTGATGGGATTTTCTAATTAGCAATTGTATAAAAAATATATAGAACAGTCACTAACCTACAAATATTGCTGAATAAGGATGAGAGACAGACTCATTAGGGTTATATGAGTCGACCCTTAACAGGTTTTGGGGACTTGTGACTGACTAGCATATACCACAGGCCGCCTTTAGTGGTTAAAATTGGTTTAGATTCAAATTTATCACCCATTAGTTGAGGTCCAGTCCAAATACATGAATTCAATTACTATGTTGGCCTGATATAAATTTGGGTCCTTTTCTATTTGGGCCTGTCTTATACTAAGCGATGGAAGTTTTAAATCCCAGCCCGGCTAGATCAATAGATAGAGCCATATAAGATTTTATGGTTTCTTCCCGGCCCAGCAAGACCAATTGATATAGCCATATAAGATTTTATGGTTTCTTCCCGGCCCAGCAAGACCAATTGATATAGCCATATAAGATTTTAAGGTTTCTAAGGATTCTAGTAATTCCTAATCACAAATGGGTATCTGTGTTATACATTGAATGTCACGGGCCAGACGAGGTGGACATTGGGCAAATTGACTAAAGAGAGGCCCAGGTCTGACAAGTTTGAGGCTGACGAGTTTTGGGCCAGACACTAACTGCCTTTGTTCGGCTTGGTCTGTACATGGGCCTGTATTTCTACAATTGGGGAAGGCTGTGATATGACTCAGCCAGGCCAGACTTGGCCCATGAACACTCCTAAATGCAAATGTGATTTCACTGGTAACGTAAACTTGGAATTTCAAAGATGGAGATCATGTTCATCCAACTGAAAAAAAATGGTCAACACGGCCACTTATTATTCCTTAAATTAATTCTGTACCACAAAAACACGTGACTGAATATTATAGGGCATCATTGTTCTACTTTTTTTAAAAAAAAATTCATAATTTTTTCGTTTTTAGGGCCTTCTAGGGTATTGACTCGTTTGGACTCAGTGTGACCTACTCTTGCGTTGGAGTTCTAAAGACTCGAATAAAATAAAAAATTATCAGTTTGGGTATAATGCTCTTGTTTGAGTTTGGTTTTGTAATTGGGGTTAGGATGTTACAATGACCTTGTAATTTTCTTTTTGTTTGGCTAGTGTGTTTTGCTCTTTGTATCTTCTTTCTTCTTAATGAAGTTTTTGTAACCGCTTAAAAAAAACTTCAATATTGTAAAATACTAAACATAAAAAAGAATGAAACAATATCTATATAAGAGCATTTAAGATTACAACGCAATCTTGTTGTTTAATTTCGTCTTGATGAATGAAATTCTGATTACCAAAAAAATAAAGATTACAATGCAATCACAATACCGACGGCAATGGCCATATTAATGTAATGACACACCAAACCAATCTAGTGATAGAAAACCAAAATGAAGAAAGCCAAAAGAGATGGTGAGAAGTTGGAATGCCTACCAACCAGCCTTTTCCATCAGTCTCATCCATGTGCTACCACACTTGCCCTTTCGTGAAGTCTACTTCTTTTTTTTTTTTTTTGGGGTAAAAGCCCTTTTGTGAAGTTAGAAGAAGAGACCGACGAGCAGTAGCACCAACCAATTTTGACCCAATTTCTTACTTTCCTCTCTCCGGGACCCACCCATCTAGACCGATTCTGATCATGAGGGAGATGGATTGGAAGGATATGATGTGGATCATTCATGGGCATATATCCATTCCAATCAGATGATCATAACCATGATTCTATGACATATCTAAGAGAAGTTGTTAAACCATAGTTGAAACTGGGGATGCTTGGAAAAGACAGTGCACTTGGTCAGATAATTGGGTTTTGATCATGAAAGAGATGGCCTAGGAATTGGGCCAAATTGAATGAGCACTATGAATCAAAGGTATTGACTGCCGGCAGATTTAAATAAGTGTTGCTCAATGCCATCATTCCGATTGTTATTTTGACATTCCTTTGATAGAATTTTCTTTACCAAGCAGACCACATATTGCTCATGTGGTCCAGCCCCAGCTCGTCGGTCCTACCTATATGCGTGCACATCTGTGGAGCAGAGCAGGATGGAAAGGTTTCATCATAGAGAAGGGTTAGACAAAATGCAGGCACCATTAAATAATCCTGACTTTTGACTTCATAGCCTCAAAGTTTAAGAGCTTTCAATTATTAGTTTTCTAAGATTTAATCCAATGGCAACTAAAAACCTAATGACAAATTAAAAATCACTTAAAGAGAGTTAAGTATTAGAAATAACTTGTGTATTGTCACTGGTCAGGCCAAATAGATACAAGAAAGCTTCAATGCCAAACGATGATGATGATATTAATTAACTTATGCCCACATCATAAAATACACTTTACACATGGCACTTCTTGGGCTTGGTAGGAACATGGGAATGAAGATTTGGATCTGACTAGAACAATCATCAATTGTGGCTAAAAACTTGAGCCAAGCAGCAAACCTATTTGACCAGCCCTGTAAAAGGTGTCCATACCTGCATTTTTTGAGCCATGTCAATTTGGGCGGCACCAGCGACCATATTGGATAGGTTGTGAGATTTTTTCTGTAAGGTGCGTGCCAAAAGTCAGCCTCGAGCATTCCTATACTCGCGTCTGCAACCCTTTTGCTCTGCGAAGGCAGTTGACCCCATTGACTTGGGACATGGTTCCTCTGGGTTTTACAGTAGGGACATTCATTCCTCTATGGAGAAGAGTCTCCAACTAATCAAAGAAACACAATAAATTAATGTCACAGAAGAAGTTCATAAGCCTCATGAGTGTCATTCCATACAAAAAGGCCTTTGATTTGTGTGCCCCCAAATCAAGAAAGTGCAACTACAAAGTCTACATTAACCAAAGAAGAACAAATAAAAAAAAATATAAGTGAAGATCAACTATCTCTACCTCTCTATGAATCTTTCTTCCCTTCTAGTGCAGATCTTGAATGACTTGAAAAATCATCATCAGTTGTCCTGCTTCTTCTGAGATGCACCCTAACATAGTAATTCAAGAACACTAGTAGGACTGCTCCATTAAGCACCGAGTTTATGGCCAAGGCTCCAATCCCATTGCACCCTCCCTTCCTAAAATGCAACACCACCACCCCAACATGGCAAACCAGGTTGCACCCAAGCAACAATAACTGGCAATTCAGGACGACCGGAAAGCGCGATCTTGGCAGCCCAATTGCGACCCAAAATTGATATCCAAAAACTACAAAGTAGACCAACGTGGTCGAGAGTATGGCAACGACCTGACACGATTGGGCATACTCGAGCCAAAGGAACGAAATGAATATGAGCATAGGGTGGTGGAATAGGCGGGTTAAGGTCAATTTTCGACGGCGGAGAATGGAGAAGAATGTGCGAAAGAGGAGGAGGAATTGAGAGAGGTAGAAGGTGTAGGACCAGAAGAAAACCCGGCCGGTTGGACGGGTTCCTAATGGGAAGCAAAGTAGCCACTGGAGGGGGGTCTTGGACCGGCGCCAAAACCAACGGGTGTCGCGAATTTCAGCCGCAGAAGACAAGAGAGTCCCCATGAAGATTCCTAGGGAGATGAATGCCATCAGGAGGCTGTGAACAGCCAAAACCAATCCCAAAGGGAGCGGCCGCTGCCTCCTAAAGAGCACCAAAGCAAAATTGAGGAAGAGAGAGAGAAGAAGATAGAACACGATAGAGGTGAAGAGGAAGGACCATGTTGAGCACCATAATTTGTTGTCATTCCATCTGAATCCCACAATTGATGGGTGCTCAGAAAGCCAATATGCCAGGGTCCCAAGGACATTCCTCATCATTTCATGCTCTATTTCTGATTACAATCTTACGTGATATGTAGCGCCAAGAGGGAAAAAGAGAAGGAAGAAAATTTCAGGAAGCAATGAAAGCTTCAGATAATTTATAAAAGAGAAGACTCTAAACATATATGCGATGAGATCTAATGGCCAATCTTTCTATCTTATATGCTTCTTCTACTCTAAACGTACTTGTTGGATTGGAAAGAAGAGGGAAAAATCTCTTTGGGACCGAGGAGACGCAGACGAAAATGAGGTTAGTGATTGATGGTCAGCGAGAAGGTAAAATTATATATGGGTTGACACCTGGAGCTCCATGGTTCGTTGGTTGGAAACAGAACACAATGTGGAGATTCATATTAGGGGGTCATGGATGCAAACATGGGGTTTTAATGTTAAATAATGCATGTGTACCAATTTGAATGGCCTATAATCCAATGTTAATTCGGGTCTGAGTACTCCTTTGATCAATGAATTTGAATGTTGACCTGACTATTCCTTATTCCTTTACAGATAAATGATCAGTCCAGGCTGTTAGAGCTACCATGGTTCTCCAACCCGCTTCATCGGGCCCAACTGCAATTTTTTTTTCCTTCTTCCTTTTTTTTTATTTTCCAGGAGCACAGCGAAAGGGTCCGGGATCATGAGAGGCCTGAGGCCTGAGGCCCTAAAAAAGAAGCTTTCACTCACATAAAGAGAAGCCCCAACATTGAAGAATGAAGCCAATTCCTAGAGGTAGTGATTTATGTGTGGTTTTATTTATCTATTTAATTTTTTGAAAGCCTAGCTAAAGGGGCTAGGTCCCACAAAAAGCCCAGGATATCCGAGATGAAGCCCACCTAAATGAAGAAAAGTATATATTTTCCTGAATTTCTATTTGGTTTGATGGTTGAATCAAGAAAATGGAAGAAAAATGGAACAAAACTGCTATGAGAAAGGTACAAAACTATTTTGAATATATATTTGCCTGAATTTTAGTTTGGTTTGATGGTTGAATCAAGAGAATGAAAAAAAAAAATTTCCTTCATGAAAGTATTCCATCCCTTTATTTTCAGCGCCCATTTTGATCCAGGGCGAAAGTAAGAAATTTTTTGTCGGTGGGCTGCAATGTAATTATCTTTTTCTGAAAAAGGGAATGCACTAACATTTTCAAAAAAGACATTGCCATGATCATCAATGCTATATGCAATGAATGAAAAGCCCTTCTTCTTTAAACATCGGTCATATGTTGAAGTGAATTAAGTGGACCCCACAAGATCGGCTAGGGTTGAGAACCTTCCATGTGACTAGGACTTCAATGCTATAGTTGGCTTTTTGAGTTGGACATCTTGGATTTATTTGTGATATAATAGGATGAATGGGTTTTTATTTTCCTTCTCTTTTGATATCTCAATTCAAAAGTGTAGATTTGGAAAGTGGGCCATGAGCTATGAATTTGGGCCTTTACATAATGCAATAACAGGCATCTTCGGGTAAGACGCCGTTCTCAACGTGGGGGCACTCAGTACATGGATTGGAACAAAATCATGTTTGTAATTCATAAGCTGTGGCCCCATTGTACAAAATAAATGAATGGTAAAAAATGGTTTGGTTAACTGTTCCTACAAGATCAAAATGCGCCTGTGGTGAGCCCCACCTAATGAATGGGGTATGCAAACCAAACCTGCATGTGGATCCAAGTCCTGGAAGGTTAGAATTGAATAGTCTTTCTCCCAATGATGTTGAATGGGTGCACCAGTATGATTTGACATATTCTGCCAGACTAAAATTCTCTAATAGGAAATGAAGTTTGGAAACATAGCTCTAGAGCTATTACTATTTCAGAGTAATTCAGAAATGTGGTTCTCAACTAACAGGCAACCCTTATTCTCCAATCTCATGGTGGGTTAATAACAGAAGTTTCCTTTCCTATGTTCAGTGGACAGCTTATGTTTTAAAATGTTCTATGTATTCTTTTCAGTTGACTAGTTGTGGCAATTGGAAAAAGAACAAAAACCCTAATTCTCAAGCTCAACCCGAAGTCAATAGTTACAAAGCCTTTCTTTTTATCTTTTTTTAAAATTTTGAAGATTATTCAAGTCTTTCCTCATGAGCCAAATGGTCAATTCATGGTATGAAAGTGGAAAAGGGGTTGGGTGCCTTGGTCGGATTTAATGGTTCTATCTGATTCAAAGAAATCATGCGTCGATGATTAAAGTGCGTCAAAACCCTAGAGTACGTTTCTACATGTCATCTAAGGAAAAAGATTAGATGGTCAAAAATCAAAACACAATTATTTGACCATACACCTAATTGAATAAGATCAGGTGGCATAAAAGGGCTTTGGAAGAGAGTAAAACCCCAACGATCTTTGTGTTCCAACAGAATATCCTATTCTAATCCTCTTTTAACCCAATAAAAAGGCGGAAACCAGTGACAGACCACAGTCAGAGAAAAATAACTATGTAAAAAAGCCTGCCCATACAGGAAGATAACATCAGCTCATATGGATAGAAGCAACTACAAATGAATGAGAAATTCCCATCTTGGTATGATTCAGTTTTCTTAATCTTTGCCTTCTAATCTTTTCCCATCTCAATGATTGGAGGCATGTCTAAATGCTTATTTCCATCAAAGTGTATTTCTTAACTGGATTATGACATGATTGAATGAATGAGTGAAATCACCCTGAAATAGAGTGTGTCCCGCTGTCTATCAATCATGGAGGGAGACTTTATCCAACAGTTTGTCTTAGAGAAAAGTGTGCCCCACTCCCTCATTATCTATGATGGTTAGCATACATCAACTATATAGATAAAAAGTAAAGTATCGGAGATGATACGATATGATATTGTGTAAATTTTAAAGTATCCATACAATATAGTCACTATAAAAATCTTTTGAGGATAAATCGCACTGTGATGTGTATCAGGGCCATTTTTCATACAAATCTAACCTTTTTCTAAATTTATTTCTTCCCAACTACGCTGCTACTTTAATATTTTGTTTATCTTGCATTGATCTAATACAAAACCTTCCACAGAGATTACAGATGTAGATTACATCTACTAATACTACACGGAAAGTGTAATTCACATGCACGGATGAGTGTCTCTCAATCATTCTTAGCTTATTGACCTTAAATTTGGCTTTAAAAAACATCCTTTTGAGATCACTAATTGCAAGAAACTAAGTCTAATATTACAAATTGACCCATCTACACATGTTTCTTGATTGACGACTAGCACAACTCACCACAAGCCAATTGTCGGGTTCGCCAAGTTAACTCAGAAAATGACTTGTTTCACATGTTTTGTGTCATTAGTTGTGAAAAAAGTTATGAACGACGACATGTGGGCCCACTTGGATGAAGTTATATGGCTAGCTTCTAGAAAACTCTTTATTGTTTTTTTATTTTTTTAGTTTTTATCTTTATTTGCTTATTATAGTCATCAATATTGAAAAGAGGTTTTCTGGATGCCTACTTTGACTTCATGAATCATCCAAGGCCTAGATGATCAGGAAATCGAATGGGTCAAATTCATTTCTAGAAGATGAATAGAAGACCATCTTTTTACTTTCAACATGTTTGAATTTGAATTGCACAGGTATGTTCCACATTACATCCCTGATCACCCAAGAAATAACATGAATTTGGGAAGCGCATAGCCTGTGGAACCTAGCTGAAACTCCTATCAGTCCTATCCCATCACACACAACCCAAACATGAATTAGCACCCACCTTAAATTTTACCAAATAGGCTGAACTTTTAAATTATACAACTTGGAGGCCATTAATCAAGGCTTAGAATCATTACATGATGTCTATTTCATGCATTCCAATATGGGGCTGGGCCCTGCAAGAAGGGCATTTTTTGACATTGAAATGGCTTGACCATTCCTAAGGTGTACGAAGTGCTAGCGATGGGTGGGCCGGCCCATCAGGCCTTTAAGCCTAACTCTATTAAGTTTGGGCTTTGGCTGGTTTTTGAGGGCCCTTGAGAGGGAAGCCCCTTCTAATATGATGTAAAGTTACCAACGTCCTAGTCTTACCTTATTACAAATAGCACAAGAAGAAATGGACAAATGTACACTTAAGCTCTATTTAGAGAAGTCATGGAAGCTTAATTCAATAAGTTTTCCTTAATCAACCATAAAAGTGTAAGATAAGGTTCCATAATATAAAATTCCCCTATGGCACAACTGACTATCAATTAGCATGAGCCTATTTAGGGTGCAAATGAGAAAATGTCAATCAGCAAAACAATATTAAAAAGTTACAGAAAGGGTTCATGTCATCTTATTTGCTGGATGCATGTATCGTATGCATCTATAAAAATTATGAAATCATAACAATGTTGTTGTTTAAGTGGACAACTAATGCATGTACTTAGTTAATAGACTATTTTTGTCCAACAAATAAAAAATAGACACCGATTAGAAAGGGCTTAATTGAAGTCAGAAGCTACCACCCAAAACTTGTCTGTTGTCATGCCAAACGGACCTCTTTAGACCAAACACAAAGCCCATTTACGGTATTAAACAAAAATATGGTATGTTTGATAACAAGTGAAGAATCCACAAATTTGATAATTACTTACTGCCAAAAATTAAACTCCGCCAGTTTTGCTGCCGGTCCCAAGCCCGGGTAAAGGAGGAGGGTTGCGTTAGGTAGGTGACAGCCAGCGTAAAACTTTGTCACAACCCAAACATGAATTCTGAACAAATGATATTTCATGATAAGGCTAAGGCGTTCCCCGCTTTAAGCGACGCATTGCAGCATCGCCAGACTGCAGTGAAAAGTGTGCAAAGGCTACCGCATGACTTTGGACTAATGCGATTAAAGAAGTTAGTCCATGAGAAGAAGAGGAGGAATAGGAAAATTAGACTTGCTACTTGGAATATAGGAACCTTGACAGGCAAGAGCATGGAGTTGGTTGAGGTAATGAAAAGAAGAAGAATTAGTGTGGCTTGTATACAGGAGACAAGGTGGAAAGGGAATAAAGCTAAGGAGCTTATGGATGGGCATAAGCTTTTCTATGCAGGAAAGAGTAATACAAGAAATGGAGTGGGTATAATTATAGATAAGGATTTAAAAGAGAAAATTGTGGGGGTAAAGAGGTTTGGTGATAGAATTATAACAATTAAACTAGTACTAGAGGAAGACATAATTCATATCATTAGTGCATATGCTCCCCAAGTAGGACTAGAAAAAAGTGTGAAAAGACAATTTTGGGAGGAGATTGATGATTTAATGCAAGAAATCCCAAATAGTGATAAAATTTTCCTTGGAGGGGATTTAAACGGGAATATAGGAAAAGATAATAAAGGATATGAGAGAGTGCATGGAGGGCATGGATTTGGAGAAAAGAATGAATTCGGAAACACTATATTGGACTTTGCAGTGGCATTTGATCTTATAGTAGCAAATACTTACTTTAAAAAGAGAGATGAGCATTTAATTACAAATAAAAGTGGGAGTAATAGGAGTCAGATAGACTTTTTTCTAGTTAGAAAACTGGACTGATTGGCTTGTAAAGATTGTAATATTATCCCAGGAGAGAGTTTGACTATGCAACATAGGCTTGGAGTTTTAGATATTTGCATTAGAAGTAAAAAGAGAGCAGTAGTAAATAAAATGGACCCTAAAACAAGGTGGAGAGATTTGAAGGGGGAAAAAGCAAATATATTTAAGGACAAAATGATTGAGAAAGGAGAATGGAATATTGAAGGAGAAACTACAGTAATGTGGAATCAAATGGCTAATTGCATTAGGAATGTTGCAAAGGAGGTACTTGGAGAATCAAAAGGGAAGAGACATATTAATAAAGAAACATGGTGGTGGAGTATGGAGGTTCAGGAAGTTATTCGACAAAAAAAAAAAAAAACATTGCTACAAAGTTTGGCGAGGGACTAAGAGTATAGAAAATTTTGAGTTGTATAAGAAGGCAAAGAAAGAAGCTAAGAAAGTAGTAAGTAGCGCAAAGTTCAAAGCATACGATGACCTCTATAATAGGTTGGAAACAAGAGAAGGAGAAAAGGATATTTTTAAGCTTGCAAAAATAAGAGAAAAGAAAAGTAGGGACTTAGATCATGTCAAATGTATCAAGGACAATGAGGAAAATATTTTGGTGAAGGACAACGATATATAGAAAGGTGGAAAGAATATTTTAGTAAACTTTTAAATAAAGAATATTTGGGCGATACAAGAGTGGAGGAGGATACTTCATTACAAGAGTATACTTTTCTCCGTAGAATTAGAGGGGTGGAAGTGAAGGAAGCCTTGAAGCGAATGAATATAGGAAAGGCAACAGGCCCAGATGGTATTCCGATAGAGGTATGGAAATGCTTAGGAGAGGTTGGAGTAAGTTGGTTATGTAGACTATTCAATAAGATACTTATGACAAAGAAAATGCCGGATGAATGGAGAAGAAGCATTGTAGTACCTATATATAAGATAAAGAAGATACACAAAATTGTACCAACTATCGAGGGATTAAACTTATGAGTCACACTATGAAGTTATGGGAGAGAATAATAGAGCAAAGACTAAGAAAAAAGATTAAGATTTCGAAAAATCAATTTGGTTTTATGCCAGGGAGATCAACTATGGAAGCTATCTTTTCACTTAGGCAATAATGGAAAAATACCGAGCAAAGAGGAAAAATCTACATATGGTCTTTATCGATTTGGAAAAAGCCTATGATAGGGTACTGAAGAATTTAATTTGGTGGGTCTTAAAGAAAAGGAATGTCCCAAGAGGTTACATTGAAATTTTAAAGGATATGTACGAAGGTGCAATAATAAATGTGAAAACCACATGTGGAGAAAAGGGCGGATTTCCCGTGACTATAGGCTTATATCAGGGATCATCCTTAAGCCCTTATCTCTTTGCATTAATTATGGATGAGTTAACTGTGCATATTCAAGAAGAAGTACCATGGTGTATGTTGTTCGTAGATGATATAATATTGGTGGATGAATCAAGAGAGGGTGTAAATGCAAAGCTTGAGAGATGGCGGAGGGCATTAGAATCTAGAGGCTTTAAAATAAGTCGTACAAAGACAGAATATATGGATTGCAATTTCAGTGGACATATACTAAGTGTTGAAACCACTGTCAAAATTGAAACCCATGAGATACTACGTAAAGATTCTTTTCGGTACCTAGGCTCGATGATTAGTAAGGATGGGGAGATTGACGAAGATGTGGAGCATAGGATAAGAGCTGGATGGCTGAAGTGGAGACTATCTTCGCGAGTACTTTGTGATAGACAAATGCCAACAAAATTGAAGGGAAAATTTTACAGGACAGTGGTTAGACCAGCTATGACATATGGAGCAGAATGTTGGCCAATTAAGAAGACACATATTCATAAGATGGATGTAGCGAAAATGAGAATGCTTAGGTGGATGCATGGTAAAACTAGGAAAGATAAAATTAGAAATGAGCGCTTTCGAGAACATTTAAGGATAGCACCAATAGGAGATAAGATTAGAGAAACTCGTTTAAGATGGTTTGGGCATGTGGAGCGTAGGCCAGTAATGGCACCGGTGAGAAAAAGTTTGGATATACAGTTGGAGGGTCCATCAAGAGGTAGGGATAGGCCGAAGAAAACATGGATGGAAGTCATTAATTCAGATTTGAAGAAGTTGCACATATCGAAAGATTTAGCTCAAAATAGAACGGAATGGAGAAATAGAATTCATGTAGCCGACCCCAACATGGTTAGGATAAGGCTTTGATGATGATGATGATTACTCGCTGCCAAAAATTAGTTGACTCTTCATTGAAGATTTTACAATGACATATATGTATAGCTGAAAAAACTTTGTGTCATTGCATAAATTTGCAAAACTGAGAATTTCCAAGTCTTATGGAAGTGATGGGACCTGAAAATCCTCATTTCACATGCCTAGATCCTCAAGTTGATTCAATATGGATCTCATTAACTTGAGTTCTGTATAAGTTGAAGTCCAACCCACATCCAACTTGGTTTGAAAGTAGGTCAAGTGCAGGTTAAACTAGACTTGACCCCCATAACCCGCATCCAATGTGGGTTGACGCATATAACTCAATCCTGTCCAACTTGTAGAATTCAGCCCAAGCACAATCCATTTAAAAAACATATAGGTTGTATTTGAGTTTGACTGTTGGAAAAAAGAAAGTTCAAATCACCAAAAGAAATTAAAAACAAAATGTGTAAGTCAATTTACATACGTAGGTCAAAGGAGTATGGTTCCTCATCCTATGGTAAGGAGTGCCTTTTCTCACTGGAAGGTATAACATTTATAGCTAGTCTTTCCCCTCTTTGCATATGTGAGTTGTATTGCCTCACATGTACAGTGAGTTCTCCATTACTTTGCATGTGTGAGTTGTGTTTATATCCTCATATGTGTGATTGTGAATTCTGTTCAGGTCTCAATCCCTTGGTAAACCAAAAAAAAAAAAAAAAAAAAATCCTTACGGACGTCAATGCTACAAGATGTAACTCGGGCTATGCAAGTTGGATATGGGTTGGGTCAAATTTTGCTACACTTACTAGTTATAATAAGTAATCCTTTTCAATTAAAAGAAAGATCTAGCCTCTCGTGGTTTTCAACTTTACTGATTCACTTTTACTTCTAATAAAAAAAAGTGAAGTTTCCTCGAAAAATCCCCTTAAAGTATTTGTAGAACAAAAAGAACTCCAAAGATTTTCATAGCTCAACGTAGTCCCTTGGGCCCTTTCTAGGGGTTTTTTTTTTTGCAATATTATTTATGAGCAGTGATATTTATGCTCAAGCATAACATATGCCAAATCATTTCCCCATTCCTTCTTTCTCTTTCGCATATGCTCTTCCCCATGTTCCATTTGGGTTCATTCTAAGGTGAGGAAGGGAAAACTAAGAAGAAGAAAAAAAGAAAGAGAAAATAGAAACGAAAGAAAAAGAGAAGACAAGGAAGAGGAGGAAGGAAGAAAAAAAGAGAAGAATAAGGGTGAAGAAGAGGAAATGGTGGGAAGAGATATACAAGAGTAGTTTAATGAAAAGTAGAAAAAAAAAAAGAGAAAGTAGCAAAATAGATGGGGAAATTAAAAAGAAAGAGAACTAGAGGAATTGGAGGAAGAAGAAAATGGGGAAGAAGAACCAATCTCTATCTGTGTTGAGCATAGATATTCCTGCTCATCAACAATATCTTTAAAAAAATCAAAATTTTGCTTTTGTATATTATGCTTGAGCATAAATATCTACACTCAAGCATAATTTTTTACTCTTGAGTTTAGATATCTGCTTTGAGCATAGATATTGCTACTTATTAATAATGTCTAAAAAAAATCAAAATTCTATTTTTGGTATATTACGCTTGAGCTTAATGCTTAAATATAGATATTTAAGCTCAAGCGTAATTTTTTACTTTGGTGCTTAGGGGCTGAACAAAGAAAATTGCCTTAGGGGGGCCGCTGTAGAAATAAACATTCTTCATATTATTAGAGTGTCTTTCCTAAATTCTTTGGAAGTGCATATTACAAGACCAAAATTTAAGATAATAGTAGTTCTTTGAAATTCTGGGCCCTCTCAACCACTACATAGTTCTACTCATGCTTGAGCTTAAACATCTATGCTCAAGCGTAATATGCCCAAGGCAGAACACAAAGAGAGATGGTTCTTCTCTTCTTTTCTTCTTCATTGTCTTCTCTCTCTTCTATTTCTATTTTCTCTCTCTTCTTCTTCTTCTTAGTTTCCCCTCACCCTAGACAAAACTTAAAAGAAACATGGAAAAGAGGAACAGGAAGAAAATATGAGGAAGAGGAAGAAAGAATGGGGAAATGGTTTGTTATATGTTATACTTAAGTATAGATATTGTTGCTCATGAATAATATTAAAAAAAAACCGAAAAGGGCCCGGTGGACCACTCTGAGTTATGTAAATTTTCAAAGGCCTTTTTATTCTACAAAGACTCTAAGTGATTTTTCAGGGAAAACACCTAAAAAAAAGTAGAATCATTAGAATTTTTAAAAATCCAATGCCTGATTATCAATTGAAGGCCCAAGGCACAACCAAATCTTTCTTCCCCTCTTTTGTCCTGTATGGCCAAAGACAGTGTCTTGGGAGTTTTTTTGTTGTGTACGACCCTTTTTCTTTTCTTTTTTCTTTTTGTTAACTCCGTTAGTTTTTTTTTGTTGGTCCTAAGCTAGGGTAAAGGAGGATGGTGGCGTTAGATAGGTTAGCAAGTCAGCGTAAAACTTTTTCACAATCCAAACATGAATTTTAAGATAATAATTTGTCATAATAAGGTTAGGGCGTTTCCCGCTTTAAGCGACACATTGCAGCATCTCCCGGCTGCAGTGAAAAGTATGCAAGGGCTACCGCATGACTTTGGGTTAGTGCGGTTAAAGAAGTTAGTTCATGAGAAGAAGATGAGGAATAAAAAAATTAAACTTGCTACTTGGAATATAGGAACCTTGACAGGCAAGAGTATAGAGTTGTTGAGGTAATAAAAAGAAGAAAAATTAGTATGGTATGTATACAAGAGATAAGGTGGAAAGGGAATAAAGTTAAGGAACTCACGGATGGGTATAAGCTTTTCTATGCAGGAAAGAGCAATACAATAAATAGAGTGAGTATCGTTGTAGATAAGGATTTGAAAGAGAAAATTATGGAGGTAAAGAGGTTTGGTGATAGAATTATAGTAATTAAACTAGTACTAGAGGAAGACATAATTCATATCATCAGTGCATATGCTCCCCAAGTAGGACTATAAGAAAGTGTGAAAAGACAATTTTGGGAGGAGATGGATGATTTAATGCGAGAAATCCCAAATAGTGATAAGATTTTCCTTGGAGGGGATTTAAATGGGCATATAGGAAAAGATAATAAAGGATATGAGAGAGTTCATAGAGGGCAAGGATTTGGAGAAAAGAATAAATCTGGAAACACTATATTAGACTTTGCAGCAGTATTTGATCTTGTAGTAGCAAATACTTATTTTAAAAAAAGATATAAACATTTAATTATTTATAAAATTGGGAGTAATAGGACCCAGATAGACTTTTTTTTGTTAGAAAACAGGACCAATTGGTTTATAAAGATTGCAAGGTTATTTCAGGAGAGTTTGACTACGCAACATAGGCTCGGAGTTTTAGATATTTGCATTAGACATCAAAAGAGAGTGGTAGTAAGCAAAATGGACTCTAAAACAAGGTGGAGAATTTGAAGGGGGAAAGAGCAAATATATTTAATGACAAAATGATTAAGAAGGGAGAATGAAATCTTGAAGAAGAAACTACAGTAATATGGAATCAAATGGCAAATTGCGTTAGGAATGTTGCAAAAGAGGTACTTGGAGAATCAAAATGAAAGAGACATATTAATAAAAAAACATGGTGGTGGAGTGTGGAGGTTCAGGAAGTTATTTGACAGAAAAGACATTGCTACAAAGTTTGGCAGGAGACTAAGAGTATAGAAAATTTTGAGCTGTATAAGAATGCAAAAAAAGAAGCTAAGAAAGTAGTAAATAGTGCAAAATTCAAAGCATACGATGACCTTTATAATAGGTTGGGAACAAGAAAAGGAGAAAAGAATATTTTTAAGCTCGCCAAAATAAGAGAAAAGAAAAATAGGGACTTAGATCTTGTCAAATGTATCAAAGACAATAAGGAAATGTTCTAGTGAAGGACAACGACGTTAAAGAAAGGTGAAAGGAATATTTTATCAAACTTCTAAATGAAGAATATTGGGGGATACAAGAGTTAAGAAGGATATTTCATCACTAAAGCATACTTTTCTCTGTAGAATTAGAAAGGTGAAAGTGAAGGAAGCATTGAAGTGAATAAAGATACGAAAGGCAAAAGGCCCAGATGGTATTTCGATAAAGGAAGGGAAATGCTTAAGAGAGGTTGTGGTGAGTTGGTTATATAGATTATTCAATAAAATACTTGTGACAAAGAAAATGCCGGATGAATGGAGAAGAAGCATTGTAGTACCTATATATAAGAATAAGGGAGATATACAAAATTGGACAACTATCGAGGAATTAAATTTATGAGTCATACTATAAAGTTATATGAGAGAATAATGGAACAAAGACTGAGATAGAAAACCAAGATTTTTGAAAATCAATTTGGTTTTATGCCAGGGACATCAACTATGAAAACTATCTTTTCACTTAGGCAATTAATGAAAAAATATCGAATAAAGAGGAAAAATCTACACATGGTCTTTATCGATTTAGAAAAAGCCTATGATAGGGCATCGAGAAATTTAATTTAGTGGGTTTTAAAGAAAAGGAATGTCCCCAAAGGTTACATTGAAATTCTTAAGGATATATATGAAGGAGCAGTAACAAATGTGATAACCACATGTGGAGAAACAAGTGGATTTTCCGTGACTATAGGTTTACATCAGGGATTAACCTTAAGTCCTTATCTCTTTGCATTAATTATAGATGAGTTAACTGTGCATATTTAAGAAGAAGTATCATGATGTATGTTATTTGCAGATGATATAGTATTAGTGGATGAATCAGGAGATGGTGTAAATACAAAACTTGACAGATGGCGGAGGGCATTAGAATCTAGAGGCTTTAAAATAAGTCATACAAAGACAAAATATATGGATTGCAACTTCAGCGGACATATACAAAGTGTTAAAACCACTGCCAAAATTAAAACTCATGAGATACCACGTAGATATTCTTTTCGGTACTTAGGCTTGATTATTAGTAAAGATGAGGGGATTGACGAAGATGTAGAGCATAGGATAAAAGCTGGCTGGGTGAAGTGGAAACTAGCTTCTAGAGTGCTTTGTGACAGACGAATGCCAATAAAATTGAAGGGCAAATTTTTGTAGGACAGTGGTTAAACCAGCTATGACATATGGAGCAGAATGTTGGCCAATTAAGAAGATGCATATTCATAAGATGGATGTAGCGGAAATAAAAATGCTTAGGTGGATGTGTGGTAAAACAAAAAAAGATAAAATTAGAAATGAGCACTTTCGAGAGCATTTAGGGGTATACCAATAGGAAATAAGATTAAATAAACCAATTTAAGATAGTTTGGGCATGTTGAGCGTAGGCCGATAATGGCACCGTTGAGAAAAAGTTTGGCTGTATAGGTGGATGACCCATCTAGAGGTAGGGGCAGGCCGAAGAAAACATTGATGGCGGTCATTGATTCAGATTTGAAGAAGTTTAACTTATCGAAGAATTTAGCTCAAAATAGAACAGAATGGAGAAATAGAATTCATGTAGCTAACTCCAACATAATTGGGATAAGGCTTTGATGATGAGGAGGATGATGATTTTTGTTAACCGATATGGGAGGCTGGGACCCATATACAAATACTAACACAACACCAATACCAACCCACATATGTGAGGAGATGGGAACCCGCACAAATGAGGGATACAAATGACAACATGCGGGATAAACGGATAACACATATATGAGGACCACACACATAGCTCACAATGCGGGATAAAAGAACCACACACATTGGAGGGACATGCACAACTCACACATGTGAGGAAATAAGGACTCACATATGTGAGGAAACACAACAAAATTCACACATGTGAACTAATAAAAGTCACATATGGAAAGAGTTCTCTCTAAGAGTGATTTAATGTCATATAATCTTATTGCACTTTAAATTGCCTAAGTTTGTGCTTGAATTTCAGCTTTTTAATTTTTTTATTGGTATCCCAACTTAGGGGGCTGAGACTGTACCCTTAGAATAGGTAACGCGGGTCCTCTGGTAAGAACTTTAAATCACCTAAGCTTGTGCTTGAATTTCTGCTTTTTAATTTTTTTTATTGGTATCCCAACTTAGGGGACTGAGACCACACCCTCAGTGGAGGTAGCACGGGTCCATTGGCAAGGGAAGGGTGCATGCCCAGGTTTATACCCTGATAAGGGAAGTAAGAATTGACACCGCTTAGCATTGAGGTAAAAGGCCATTCTTACTTGAATTTCTTGTTGGACGCAGATAAAATCATAATTATTTTAGCTGAGCTGATGCTCAAACTCAAGCTTGAGCCATGCCCGCAGAACAGACTCCTAACTTGAGTTTAAAGCGTTTATGGATTGCATTGCTTTTAAGGTATTTTATATGTAATTAAGATAATAAGGTAAAATCTAAATGTAGTGAATACTGGGTGGGTTTCAACACATTTTAAATTTGGGGCTAAAATAGAGCAAGTCAGCGCCTGTAATGATTGAAAATTTTATTTATTGGGCTATACTACTTGGATTGAGGAGAGATTTTAAACCTTAAATCTTATGGATCCATTATTATTTATCAGTTTAGATATAGGATTTTTGTGGATGAAGTTTTACTCCTAACCAATATCCACTTCAGATTTGTTTCGAAGTGAGGTGTGACCCTTTTTTCTTGGGTTATCAGAACCATTGATCATCGATGGTACCACATGCATTGATCTCCACTAAGAAATGCCTCAGGCTTAGCAATTCAAGTTTTATGTGGGCTCATTTCAGGTTTGGGTTTATTTACTTACTTGGCCTTTAGAGTAGGCTTAGCTTGCTCTTGCACATGACTTTTCAATAAGGGTGTCAATATACATGCACTGCGAGGTCAGGGTGCTCGCAGACTGGGCCAGCCGGGGTCTGATCCGGGCTCGGCGTAGGCATTTATAAACTATCCTAGCCTGAATCTATATTTTGGGCCATTTAACATTTTATGCTGTGATTTGATTAGGTGATAGAAAGCCCGAAACTGTCCCTTTGGAACAAGTAGTCCTTAGAGGTCAGTGACTGACTTGTGCAAAGAAGTGATAGAAAGCCGTCCCAAGCCCACCCCAATTGCCTAAATGTGAAGGCATAGGCCTGACATGTTTCAGGAGGGTCGAGCCCAGGCCGGGCACTACAGACCATTTCCGGCCTGCACTTCTTAAGTCATGCATGGATATGCCTAGACTTCATCTGACCCTACCAATGAAAATCCATTGGCGTAGGGCCTGGTCTCATAGTGACTGAGCTAGGCTTTTTTATATATGTTCACATTAAGCCCAGAATGGCCCTAAGCTATCTGGCCCAAACCATCTTTTGAAAAACGCCTATGCCCAAGCCCGGCCCACATATTTGATGAACTTATACTTATGCCCAGAGTGGCCCTGTCATATCGAGCCCAATTTGATACTAGCAGAAAATGTTCATCTGTGAAGCCTAGCCTGGTCTTATAATTGATGATCTTATATTTACGTCAGGACCCCCTACCAGCCTTACGGTCCTAAAGAGGCCTACCTTCCAGGCCCAATGACCCAGCTCAGCCAACTTCCAGCCGGACTTCCCGGCAATGGGCTTGTTTATAAAGTCCTTTTCTTGAAAAATTTAAACAACTACTTACTTATTTGATCATTTTAGAAAAGAGAAACAATATATGATTCTCATAAGAAATTTCCTCTGTTAGAATGTTTGGCACTGATTATAGAAATGTTCTTCCGGCACTGCCACGTTTTATTATTATTATTATTATTATTATTATTATTATTAAAGCCCAGGTAAAGGGTTTGGACCCATGAGAAGCCGCATGTGCAGGGAGTGGAACTTGCACATGCAATGCAATGAGCGGGACTTGCACATGCAAAGAGAGAAACCATGCAAATGAGTACTCATACATGTGAAGGGTGGGGGAGACCAAGAATCGAGACTGGTTCACCAGGGTAAGATGGGCAGTTGCTTACTGAGCAACTGCTCATTCTTGCACTACCACTAAGTTATACTTCCATACTATCCTTGTGGACTGCGGTAGGATAGGTTTAGTGTTTTGAGTTTGAGACAAGGAAACTTTTTCCTTCTTTTAGACCAAATGGATCCGCATGATTTAAGCAAGTTCTTAAATCTTGTTTGAGTACTTAAAAAATAAGAATATTTTATAAAATAAGTACTCACACACCCAAACACACACCCACATAAGTCTCTTATTATCAGTGCTATAGTTGGAGATTAATCTCTAGTTGTTTATGTGGAAGAGAGGTGTCTTACCAACCACGACAGACCCAAGTGTTATCACGCAGGTGTGATGGCACCTACGTGATTCAAGAAACCCCTTAAATGACCTCTTAAAATTTTCAATTTTATTGTTTAACTTCTTCAACTAACCATTGCCCGCACCACCCAAACAAAAATTCTAGGTCCACCATAATCACCAACTAAGCTACGAGTTTGTGAAAAAGAAATAAAGGTTCAGGTCCTTGACAGGATTCACTGAGTTCTAAGTACTCATAAAAGATTTCTTTTATATAATCTTTCTCATGTTTGTTGCATAAGATTCAAGCTTTATTTCCCATTAAAGGAGTAGAATGTGTAAACCTAGAAGGAAACAAATTGCTCTTGAATCATGTACTAAGATTTATTGCACCCTTATCCCTGTGAATCCCCCTATTTTGGCTTACAGGAGCATTTAACCTAATCTTACCTCAAGGAATTCTCTAGGCGGATTAGTGTCTCAAACTCTGCCCCACTGGAAATAGAGTCGTTATGGCTCTGATACTATTTGTAATAACTCAAGTCCACTATTTATATGATATTGTCTACTTTGGCTCATGAGATTCTAACCCAATCTTGCTGCACGATTTTAAAAAGCCTCATGTGGGGTTAAGGCAAAAACTGCACTTATATTCTCAAGATCATGACTTTAATATTTTCGATGTGGTACATAACACTATGATCCATGTAGATTCCCCTATCTTGGCTCATAGAAGCATTTGACTTGGTCTTGCCTTAAGGGATTACCCAGACACATTAGGACCTCACACTCTCCAGATCACTCCAGTGGCTTTCATATAGAAGGGTGTTGGGTCTAGTGAGGATCCGCTTGGAGAGAAAGGCAATAGAAACTTATAGAAACTTAAGGACAAGGTTTACAGTGGTAAATATGTCTCACATAAAAAACATGCAAGTCTTGATCTAAGTTTGGCCTTAGCCTCAACTCTACATGAGGCTTTTCAAAACCGTGTGATAAGATTGGGTTGAAATCGCATGAGCTAAAACGAACGATACCATGTGGTTAGT
Organism: Sextonia rubra; assembly: GCA_037013555.1. Lineage (NCBI taxonomy): Eukaryota > Viridiplantae > Streptophyta > Magnoliopsida > Laurales > Lauraceae > Sextonia > Sextonia rubra. Next base: position 48,332,705 of record JASUAD010000018.1, on the reverse strand, counting down.
GGGCTCAAGTTGTTTTAACTGGAATCTAAGCAATCAGAAAAAAATGTAAGTCCTAATATAGGGTATGTAAGTGTGGCATTGGCCTTAACCCTCCATGAGGCCCTTTCAAATTGTACGGAACCCCACATGAGGCCTTTTAAAACTGTAAGGAATTTTCTAATTGGCTAATTCATGGATTAGATAAAACTTGGGTTCATTGAAATTGTATTTTATATTTCTTATATAATGGACTGAGGTTAGAGTCACTAGAAAAGCTGAAGAGAAGAAATAAGGAACAATGAGGAAAAATAGGGTTGCCCGATAGATCGAGTGACCATCTGATTGATAGATTTGGAGGCAGACGCGATATCCAATTGATCGAGTATCTGTTTGATCGATTGGATGGTGTACAAAAACTTACCAACCATATGCAAAATTATTTCCTATTTGTGCTAAGATTAGTAAGTTGAGTTCTACAAGGAGTGACCATCTGATTGATAGATTTGGAGGCAGACGCGATATCCAATTGATCGAGTATCTGTTTGATCGATTGGATGGTGTACAAAAACTTACCAACCATATGCAAAATTATTTCCTATTTGTGCTAAGATTAGTAAGTTGAGTTCTACAAGGAGTATCCTTAAGAGGCACAAATTGTAGGTTATTTAAAGGATTCCTTTCTTAACTCTAATATACATATCTCATTATTCTAAGTAGATAATATGCTTTGGAGATCATTCTTCTTCTTTAGAGCTTCCATTGGAGAGACTTTGATAAAACTTTGAGTTCTAAAGTTTGCTACTTCTATTTCTTCGTAGAAAATTCTACATCTTATGGATTCAAGGTGTTAAGATTAAGTGTGGATAGCAGGGCATGCAAGGCATAGTCGTGTTATGGGTTCTTGCAAAAAGAACTACATCTTTAGGTCGAAGGACTGATTGCAAAAGGGTTATGAGTAAATCTTATAACTATTTGAAATTAGTGCTTAATTTTGCTAGTTTGGAAGAGCTTATGGTTTTTTCGATTAGGGTTTTCCACATTAAAAGTCTACATGTCTTCTTGTGTGGTTAATTGCTTTTGCTTGCTAGTTCGTTTATTTTTCTGCTGCATATGTGCAATTAGAACTGCAATGTAGAAATCTAAGACCCCCAAAAACTTTCAATTCGTAAGCGGGTTAAATAAATCTGTTGTGTTAGATCCTTTGAGATTCTAGAAAAGAATTCAACCGGGAAGACGCATCTATAATCAAGCCTCATGTTGTGAATGGTTTTAGTAATTATGCATAGTAGAAGGTCAAAATGAGTGGGTTTCTTAGATCCATAGATGAAGATGTTTGGTGTATTGTTGTTAAAGGCTACTCTTTACCCACGGTTGTTGCTGCATAATATCTAGTAAAAAACATACCTACAATTGCAATAATAAGGCTATCAATTCAATCTACAATAGAATATCACCATTTGAACTTCGTACGATCTTTACTTGTACGACTGCAAAAGAGATATGGGATATTTTGCAAAGAGTTCATGTGGGTACTGATTTGGTTAAAAAGACTATGTTACAAAGCCTTATTATTGCCTTTGAAATCTTTATAATGGCTAATGATAAAAAGTTTGATGACTTTTATGCTAAGCTAAGTGATATTATAAATTCATGTTTTATTATAGGGGAACCAATTCTTCAAGGTAAAATTATTAGGAAAATTCTCCGATCTATCTCTTATAACTATCATGCTTAGGTAGTAGCAATTACTGAAAATAATGAATAAAAGACTCTGAAGGTTGATGATTTAGTGGGAAATCTCCAAACTTTTGAGGCAAACTTCATTATTTACTAGAAAGTAAAGTTAAAAGGAGTTGCCTTAAAAATTACCAAAGCATCAGTCAAGGCTATTAAAAGCGATTTGAATTCTGATTTTGAAAAAACTAATTCCTAAGTATCTGTCTAGTTTATGATGCAATTCAAATGATATATAAAAGGGAAGAAAATTGGTTTAAAATGCCAAAATTTGTAATGAAGAAGGTTTCCAAAGGTATTTAGTGTTATGAGTGTCAATGGTATGGACACATCGCCAATGACTGTGGTAATAAAAAAAAGTGCAAAGAAAGACTCTTAATACAACTTGGGATGATAATTCTTCTGATAGTTACTGCTAAGAATGAAGCTACTACTACTTCTATCAATTTTATTAGAAAATTTCTAAATTTTATGGCTAGGACTAATTCTATGTCTTCCTCCTCTAAAGCTGATTCTGATGATAATAATAGTAAGTTAGAAAATGAAATTGATTGAAAAGCAAAATATCAACTTTTATTTGGTAAAACTATGAAGATGGCCAAGATGAATGAGAAAGTTATAATCAATTGGCAAGCTGCAGAAGAACGGATCTCTTCACTGAAAGTTGAATTAGCTGAAGCTCATAATAAGGTAAAACTTTTCGATAATCATAAGAATTATTTGACCAACAAGCTGACTACTAGGGAACAAAAGTATAAATTGTTGATTGTTGATCATAAAAATTCTACACAAAAGATGTAAGAGTTGAAGAAAAAGCTACAAACTTGTCAAATTAAGAAAATTAATTTGAATGACAAGTTAAAGATAACAATGTCAGAATTGATAGCATCAAAAGAATTACTTGACAAGATAAATGCTAGTTTTGCAACACTCAATAAAATCTAGTGTGATAAAATAAAAAAAGAAGGCTCAATGACAAACGTAATCTTAGTTATGATCAAGGTGCATCCACTTCAAAGGCTAAATGTAAAACTGTTTTTGTTAAGAGTTTTGCACTAAATTCTTTGGCACCAATTGCTCCATGTGTTGCACGCACAAATAACATTGAGAGTAGTGCAAAAAAGTAGAATGTGTCATGTTCCAAAGTTACACCCACATATCATCATTGTGAAATTAAAGGATAACTTCGACTCCACTGTAACAAGCAGAGAGTTTTACCAGAGAATATGCAATGGAGGAAGCGATTGCCTAAGTCGAAGATCAAGACTAAAATTGTCATGATTAAGAAAGATAATTTGCCTAATGTGTTGGTACACACTATGTTGAAATTTCTAAATTCGTAAGTTGTCACGCCCCGATCCCTAGAATTTGGGGATTTGAGTGGGCCCCCAGGGCGCAGATACGTAATCCCGTAGAAATTCGTGCCCTGAAGGATTATGCACGAATCCCTACAAGGGAGATTCCACAGGAACGTGTGAGGTAAGCTGACACACGTACAAACATAACTTATCATAAACGGAATCCTGCAAAATACTCAGTAATTATCAAGAGCACATGAAGTTCATAGTTTGTTAACTTTCAAAAGTAACATATATATACATATGATAGTGTTGAAGTCTTTTAATTACATCTAAGAAGGCTACTTAAGAGTTTGATACAAAGGTCCCAAGCATAATGATGATATCTCCCAAGGATAAATGCACTCCGTAGGATGGCTAGTAAAAGACGTCGCCATCTTTCTACTCGTCTACACCCCAAGGTACCGTTGGGGTACCCTCCGGGGGCACGTCAGTGTCCGCATTGGGACCTGGTTCTGGACCTGCAATACCAAGGATAACACTATTAATACGACGGTTAAGCAAGTACTAAGGCATATGAAATTAATACAACATAATATATACGCAAGAATAATCACTGGAACATGATGCATGAGTGAGAAGTTACATTTGACATACTGATTGGCAATCGCGACGCTCTATTTTCCCAAAAGGGAGCATACATATCATATGGGTCGCTAGGAGATCAAGCTAGCTTCCCGAGGAGCGCCGACTACTCCTTCGTAAACCTACTGCAGTGGTGACATACATAACATATACCCAAAAAGGCGTGAACTGAGTGGTGCCGACTCAGATTCAATCGTATCAGTCATACCATACCCTTGGCTAGCAAGCTCACACTCATTAGAAGCTCTGGCTTGTCAGACATGCGCTCATTAGAAACTCAGGTCTGAATTGCCTCAGGGTTTTGTTAAAAGAAGTAATTCATGTTGAAGGTGGTATATCATAGCAATATGGATGCATTCAGCTTAAGTGAGTATCCAAGGATTTACTACCTTCACCCCTTATAATAAGTAACTTATAGTCTCCAAGAGCATTCAACACGATGTAGACATAAGACGTTCGGTGTCGTTGTGTTACCGTGTATTGGTATTGCCTTATGTGCACGGGACATCCTTCTTATGCCAACATCTATGACTTGCCATTGGGAGACCCTCCGGGAATCATTATTCTCCCCAACATGTACTTACCATTGGGCCTGTGGAGTGGTATAAAAGGTGCCAATACTATGGTCCTACAAAACCATTAAGAGTCCCTAACATCCTGTTTCACTGGGTTCCCGTGTACAAGGCTACGGCTTAGCCGAGTGGTTAAATTCCTCCCAGATTTTTCATGCGCAATTACGGCCCAACCATATGTTGGCCTACGGCTTAGCCGTGCTAAGCCTACGGCTAGGTTATAGGGAGGTTACGGTTTAGCCATAGTGTATTCCACGGTGCAGCCGTGTGCAAGCCGTAGAAGAAACTGGGTTCCCTGAGCTCTCTGGAAAGCTCGCCGTAGAAAGACCTACGGCTTGGGTACAGGCTGGTCACGACGTAGCCGTATTACATTTCACGGTGCAGCCATGGATGAGCCGTAGTTTAAAATCAGGTTTTGATACTCTCTTGAGTTTGAGCCATAAGTACTCACGGCTTAGGCGTAGCTTTACCGTAAGCTTCAGAAACGTGAATTTGATTCTATAGCTCAGTCCAGTTTGGGAGTCATTCAGAACTTAACTTAGGGAAGGTGTTCCTGACTTAGTTGAATTGTCCCTAAGGTTTTTCAACACTCACACACCCTCCTATTCCATTTCGATCATCCTAACTCAGCACAACCTCATTTATGCTCAGTTAAAACAAGAAACAATGACTGAAATGGAAGTGGGTAAGAAACTAACTCAATAATTCAAGACTTAATAACATATACAGCACACATGACTCTAGTACTTGCCTTTTCACCAGTGCTAGCCCTCCTTAGTTCTCCTTGTCGTGTGGGTGGAGGGAAAACTCCTAATGTCGTGTGGGTGGAGGGAAAACTCCAAATTGAAATGGGTTTTCTATAATAGGACATGCAATGATAAAAATGGGGTTTAGATTCACATGCATGTCTAGTAATGGAGTCTTTATGACCCTAATAAACCTAAGAGAATGAAACAGGAACTCATTCTTCACCTTGTATTGCTGTAGCTTGGAGGGAAGAGCACTCTGTACAGCACTCTATACAGAAAGTGTAAAGGAAAGGGAGATCAAGGAAGAAGAAGGTGGTAGGAGACCACTCTCTATGCATGCACACTCCTAAAATTCCCGAGCACTTCGATTGCAAGAAGAAGAGGAGAAGAAAACCAGAAGAAAGGAGAGCTCGAATCAGTTGAACGAGAGAAGAAGGAGGAGTTACGTGAAGCTTCTTTTATTTTTAAATATAACTTTCCTGAAATTACAGGCAAGTCCTCCCTTTTTCTACGAAATTCAGTTTAGTTCAAATGCACCTCAATTGGACCAAGATAAGTCTGGATCAAGTCAAACCCAACACGAAAGATGATCCACGCGAAAAATTACACGAAAGGGAATGGACGAGATGTCTGAAAGGTGCAAGGACAAATTACAAAAAGGCCCTTAACTACTAAAGTGGGGTCGAACTCCGCCCAACTCCCTATTCGAGGCCCAAACCCGCTAATTATTGGATTAAATTAGTTTTAATCGAGTTCAATTAATATAGAATGAGCTTAATTAACGTAAATTAAGATTAGTGGGATTTGGGACCTTACATAAGTGTGGGTACCAAAATCCAAAATCCACCCCCCCCCCCCCCCCCCCCAAAGAAGATCAAGCACCCACCCCCAGCTACTACAATGATATCATTAAGGAAGAATCATAATTGAGGGGGAACTACTGCTGGATCCTAGTTAACAGTTATGTTGCATGCTAACATCATTAATTTTATCAATAATGGACAAAAAGAAGGAGATATGTAGAATCAAGGGAAAGAAGATTCAAAAATTCAGGGGGAGTTAGAATTAAAGACAGACAGAGCTGAAGATCAATGTATTCAATTGGCAATTGGTATAGAGTTGATGGTATAGATTTATTTATTTCTTTTATTATTATTATTATTATTATTATTATTATTATTTGCATCTGAAGGTACTCAATGTAATTTTGATTTCATTTTTTCTTTTAGTAGATTGAATGTATAGAAAGTTTTATCTATGAATTGCCAAATTATGAGATTGTAAGGATTTTTGTAATTGGTTAATTTATGGGTTAAACAAACTTGGGTCCATTAAAGTTGTAGTTTATATTTCTTAGAGAATGGACTGAGGTTATCATCACAAGAAGAGTTGAAAAGAAGAAATCAGGAAAAATTGAGCTACCTAATTGATTGAGTGATTATCTGGTCAATCAATTTGGAGGCAGATGCGATACCCAATTGATCAAGTATCTATCCGATCGATCGGATGTAGTACAAAAACCCACTGATCTTATGTGAAATTATTCACATTTGTGCCAAGATTAATAAGCTGGGTTCTATAAAGGCTATCCTTATGAGGCACTAATTGACCCATATAAAAATTACAAATGTTACAGCGAAAATATTACAAGCAAATTCCAAACCAACAATATATAAACTTTAGGATTGTGGAATGACAAGTCAAGTACTGCATCCAGATGTTCAGAGCTTGTGCAATCCAATCAAAAGACTTCAAATGAGCTCAGAATGCAGCATTTCAAAGTTATTGGACTTCATTTTGTCACTTAACTCACCAAATACCAAATTCAGGGTTCATTGGCTCAAAATCAGGGGTCACTGAACATACTGAAGGTTTTGGGTTACCAAAGTGGCTGAAACTTTCATAACAACTCTAAAACATGTTTGAGAATAATGTTTCAAAGTTTCAAAGCATTTGGACATTATCTCAGCTCAAAACCAAGCTGCAGTGATTGTTCGCTAGCTCCTTGGGGATCACTGTGGAAATTGACACTTCTACATGTCAAAACAAACTCAAATTTAGAGGAATGCCTTTAAGTACATTCAAATATTATCCTTCAAAATTTGAGAGCATTTGAACTTTATTTAGACCCAAATTCAGTTCAGATGGTCGTCTCCTGAGCTTTGTGGGGTCACTGTGCAAAGTGACACCTTATAAAGATCAAATTAGCTCAAACTCCTAGAGGAAGGTCAAATTATGCTCAAGGAAAGCTCTACAAAATTTCAGGTTAAACGAACATCATTTGACCCAAAGTCTACAAACATGTCAACTTTGGGTTAGTGACCCCCAAGTCACGGGGTTATTGACCAAAGTCCTGCTTCCTGACATCTAAAATTGATGAAATTCGGGCACAAAGCTTTAGTCATGCTTAAGGGAGATTCTACAACTTTTCAAGTTAAGAGGACTTTATTTGGTTTTATTTCCACTGCATGTCAGCTTAGAAGTTAGTGACTCCCGAGCCATGGAGGTCATTGACCAAAATCCTATTTCTAGGGAACCAAGCTGATGAAACTTGGAACAGAGACACAAAATATATTCAAAATAAACTTTGCAAAGTTTCAAATCAATTGAATGTCATTTAGGTAGAGAACAAGCTAACTACCTACAGTGTGAGGTGAATAGTGTCTTGGAACATGCAACAAATAGGTCACTGTTGGAAATCTCACTTTCACAAATTTGAACTATATGAAATTTAGATGGGTACTCCAAGATACTCTTGACATCAGTACCTCCAAGTTTCAAATTAAACCAAGGTCATTTGGGCCTCAAACAGCTGAAACAAGAGCTCATTTTTATGAAATGTCAACAGGGGAGTTGACTAACTTCAGAGGGTTAAAACGGACTGAAATTTATATGACACAGTCAAAATAGTGTCAAGAAGCATCCCTCCATATTTTGTAAAGATTGGACATCATTCAGGCCCCAAACAGCCGAAAATGGTTCACATATGCAAAAGTTCAAAAATGGGCTTTGGGAGTGATCATGGTTGTCACGACCCGAGCCCAGAAATCGGGGGTTAGCGAAAAGCTAAACCAGTGACACACGTACTCCCGTGCACGTGCATCCAAACCCAGTCCAGATGCACACACACAAGGGATCTAACACGTGCGAACTAAGCGTATGCGGAAGCTGTACATATCATAGCAAGCAACAAAGGAAAAGCGGAAGCCAAAACAAATGCGGAACGGAAACGACAACGATAAATACGCTGATATAAAATCCGAATACACACCCAAAATCATGACATACAAAATATACAGAGTACAAAGTCCAAAGTCCAAAGTGCCAAATACAAATCTCCCAAAAACCAAAACCAAAAGCCACTGAAGATATGCATGTACGCACTCGGCAGAGATGCTCAGGTCCACTCTGCCAAACCGGAAGGTGCCTCTAAACTCGGCCCTGCAGCCTCCTCGACCGCCGGGGAGCTGGGCAAGAGATCTGTGCCTGCAACACCACAGACAACACAAATGAATACAACGATCCAGCAAATACAAGTAACAGGGATGAAACACTCATAGTATCAAATAGAATAATGACAGAAGATAAAATACAGAGTCCATCTTAGTAGGCTAAGCAAATCGTGCATAGAAGTAAAGCATGATACGTGGATCAAAGCATAGAAATACTGAACTAAGTGGCTACTACGTTAACCATATTCTCTCCATTAGAGAGCAGAGCAGAGCAGATGAGAACACCACTGACCGGGCTAGGGTACAAGCGGGTCTTGGTTTCCTGGGTTCCGGGGTCCCAAGACAAAGCGACACTGCAGTGATACAGAGATACAGAGATCTAAGCCAGAGGTAACCCCGTCGGGCATCCTAGGGCTGAGGCTGAGTAGAGCCAGACTAATACCAATCAAATCAAATCCAAAAGAAGGGAGATTATCCGCTTTGGACTCACCGATGGCAAAGACCGGATCTTATCCTCACGTATTAATCTCTGGGCAGAGCCATCAGGGAATACCCAACAGTCAGAGACACACAAAGCCAACAAAGCATATATTAAGCCAAAGCACTGCATAGAACAAAGCTTAGTGCGGAACGAAGAACAGAACAGATATACAAAGCCAGAATATACAGAGCATAGCATAGACTGAGTCAAAGCACCGAGCATAATATAGAACGAAGGCTAAACAGACATACAAGACGAAAACAAAAGAATCTCGAAATGCATGAACATAGGTTAACAGAACAGAGGGCAAAACTGTAAGCAATATGTAATGCATCTTAGATTAAGACGGAACCAAGGTCAATTACAAGCCAACCCTAATCTAGTTGTTCACTGTCACTAACCGTGCATGTTGATGTCGTTTTAAGTTATTCGATTCACCGTTGCCATCCTAGTGTTGCAATATAATCCTCACGTGCACCGAAGTCTCTTAAACCAATACCCATGGGGAGGTGCTTAGCAGTAAATCAACGCTCACATGAATAAGTCACAGCCTAACAAACTATTCATGCGATCCAAAGAATCCATTGGGCCGGTTTACGTGTATGGTTCCTTGTATATAAGCCCTACAAGGTCACACCATTATCCTACGTTTAATTTCTGAGATTCCAAGTCTTGCGGTTTAGCCATGGGTGACCTACGGCTTAGCTGTATGCATATTGCGCGCTAACCGTAACATGCACTACGGCTGAACCGTGGTTCCCTTCAATACACAGCTAAACTGGTCATTTTTCACCTCTGATCTGATACCTCTTACGGCTGAGCTACGGTTCAGTATACGACTTAGCCGTAGACTAACCCACGGCTTAGCCGTAGCCACACCGTAGGAGTCTTGTATCGAGAAAGTTTCGACTGATTAGAGATTTAATTTACGGCTGGGTCACGGTTGGGTCACGGCTAGCTTACGGCTCAGCCGTAGAACAATCTACTGCTCAGCCGTAGCCTAACCGTAGAACAAAAGGTGAATTTTCAAGTCTTTGGAGTTTGAGCAGTACAAAGTTACGGCTTAGCCGTACAATACAGAGAACCAATTCGGGATAGTTACAGAAACGGAAATTTGGTACAGAAATGTCTCCAAAACGAGTTCATCTGATCTTAACATCTTAGAAATTGGCTGTAAAACATTCTCTACAAAGAATAAGAAGGAATCAAAGTAATCAAACAAAACACCCATATGTGTTAAACAATCCTGTACTTATACTTGCCTCAAAACTCTGTCAATCCACTGAATCAAGCTCCAAATCAACTAAAATCAAAGCAAATCAAAGAAACAACACATGCATGAAATGAAAACACAGCAACAGAGAATGAGAGATACAATTGGAGAAAAGGAAGGAAGAATTGGAGAGAACCCACTTACCAAAGCAAAGACAGAGAGGGAGAAAAGAAAGAAAACCCAAATCAAGATGGGTGCAAGCTCCCAACACCAACCAAGAACGAAGTAGAGAATGAAGAGAGAAGAAGAATGGACGTGGCTCTCCAAGAGTTATCTAGCATGCACGTTGAAGCCAAATGAGCAGGGATGAGGACATCTGTAAGATGACTCAATATATAGGTTTTGGAAGTTAAGTCAAAGTCCGAAGAGTTTCAGTTATTTACAAATCGAGTCACACGAGGGTCCAACTTCTCCAATTGACTCCGAATGGGTCTGAAACAGTGACGGAAATTGACGAGCTCAACGAAATATGCGTGCTGACATCAAGATGATGCAAATCTGATGCACTCAAAGCAAAAGCGAAATTATAAAAAAGGGCTTAGAACTACCTATTCCAGGTCAAAGGTTACTCAACTACCTATCCAAGACCCAAAACCAAGTCCAAAAGAATAAAATAACAGAAACACACACTAAGGAGCCACTAATCCGGCTCAAAGGGGATCGGAGTGTTACATCCTCCCCCACTAGGAATCATTCCGTCCTCGGAATGACTACCTACCTGCGCAAAGAGCTGTGGGTACTGGCGCGCTAGCTGCTCCTCTAGCTCCCATGTAGCCTCATCTGGACCGTGATGCTCCCACAACACTTTAACCCCTCTGATAGTCCTGGTACGGAGAATCTGCTCTCGTGTACCAACGATGCGAAGCGGACGCTCAACGTAAGTTGCATTAGGCTGAATCTGAATATCATCGTAGCGAATCACATGGCTCGGATCTGGCACGTACTTACGGAGCATTGACACATGGAATACATCGTGAACACCAGAGAACTCAACTGGAAGCGTTAACCGATAGGCTAAATCTCCAACTCGGCTCTTGATTTCGAATGGTCCCACATATCTCGGAGCTAACTTGCCCTTCTGACCAAACCGTACCGTGCCCTTCATCGGAGAAACTTTAAGGAACACCCAATCTCCGACTTGGAATGCCAAAGGTCTCCTCCGAGTATCCGCGTAGCTCTTCTGCCTGGATCGAGCAATCTTCAGATTCTCTATCACCTTCTGCACTTTCTCTGTCGTCTCAGCAATGATTGTTGGACCATGGAAACTTCTTGTTCCTACCTCTTCCCAGCACACTGGGGTCCTGCACTTACGTCCGTATAGAGCCTCATATGGTGCCATACCAATGCTCTCGTGGAAGCTGTTGTTGTAGGCAAACTCACACAATGCCAGATGCATATCCCATTCCTTCTCAAAGTTCAGCACGCTAGCTCTGAGCATATCCTCCAATGTCTGAATGGTACGCTCTGACTGCCCATCAGTTTGGGGGTGGTATGCCGTACTAAAGCTTAACTTCGTGCCCATAGCTTCCTGAAATGCTCTCCAGAATGAAGACACAAAACGACTGTCGCGATCAGACACAATTGATACTGGGGTGCCATGCAATCTGACTATCTCGTCAACAAACTTCCTGGCCATCTCTGTGAATGTCATCCCTTTCTTGAACGGAAGGAAATGTGCTGACTTGGTCAATCTATCCACTATTACCCAGATCGCATTGTTCTTTCTACTGGTCGGCGGAAAACCGGAGACGAAAATCCATGGTAATGTGCTCCCACTTCCACTGTGGAGTGTGCAAGGGATGCAATGATCCCGGAGGTCGCTGATGATCAGATTTCACCCTCTGACAGGTCAAACACCGAGCTACGAACCCTGCAATCTCCCGCTTCATATTGTTCCACCAAAATCTATCCTTCAAGTTCCGGTACATCTTCGTACTCCCTGGGTGCATCGCATAACGGGCTTCGTGTGCATCTGTCATCAACTTTTCTTTCAGCTCATCCACAGCGGGAACACACAATCTATTCCTGAAGTACAAAACTCCATCTACCAAGCTGAAGTCAGGTCGATCTGTAATCCGATCTCTGAACGTCACCAGAAGGGGGTCCTCAAAATGGCAATCCTTGATCTGCTGAATTACCTCAGGCTAAAACACGACGGTAGTAGCTAATGTCACCAATTCACCTACCATCCGAACCTCAACAGGCTGATCATGTACTAGCATATAGAATCCTGCCAACACCTGAAGACTGTCTGTCCTTCTGCTAAGTGCATCTGCAACTACATTCCCTTTGCCTGGATGGTACTTGATCGGAAAGTCGTAATCCTTGATGAACTCCAACCACCTCCGCTGCCTCATATTCAAGTCATGCTGATCGAGCAAATACTGCAGACTGTGATGATCGGAATAGACCTCGAACTTCACACCGTACAGGTAATGCCGCCACAACTTTAGTGCAAATACAATGGCTGCTAGGTCCAAGTCATGTGTGGCATAGTTCTTCTCATGCTCTTTCAGCTGTCTGGATCCATAGGCAATCACTTTCTGATTCTGCATCAGTACACAGTCTAGTCTAACTCGAGAGGCATCAGAATAAATCACGAATCCCTCACTACCATCCGAGAGAGTCAACACTGGCGCCGTAGTGAGCTTTTCTTTCAACATCTGGAAACTACGCTCACACTTCTCTGTCCACTCATACGGGATCTTCTTCCGAGTCAACTGAGTCAGCGGGGCTGAAATCTTCGAGAAGTCCTGCACGAACTGCGGTAATATCCTGCTAATCCCAGAAAACTCCGAATCTCTGTTACTGATCTAAGACGGGGCCAATGGACTACTGCCTCAATCTTAGCCGGATCCACCATCAATCCCTCTCTAGAAATCTTATGACCCAGAAATGCAACTTGCTCTAGCCAGAAATCACACTTAGACAACTTTGCATACAACTTGTGATCTCTAAGCAGCTGCAATGCCTTCCGCAGATGATCTGTATGTTCCTCAGCAGTCTTCGAATAGACCAATATATCATCTATGAAAACCACAACAAACTGGTCCAAAAAGGAAGTAAACACCCTATTCATCAGTGCCATAAAAGCTGCGGGTGTGTTCGTCAAGCCAAACGGCATGACAAGGAACTCGTAGTGTCCATACCGAGTCCTGAAAGCTGTCCTAGGAACATCCTCATCCTTCACCCGGAGCTGGTGATACCCTGACCTCAAGTCGATTTTAGAGAAGTAAGCTGCACCTTGAAGCTGATCGAACAACTCATCAATCCTAGGCAATGGATATTTGTTCTTGATGGTCACTTTGTTCAACTGCCTGTAGTCAATGCACATCCGGAAACTGCCATCCTTATTCTTAACAAACAATATAGGAGCTCCCCAAGGTGAAACACTTGGGCGTATAAACCCTTTATCCAACAGATCCTGCAACTGTTTTTTCAATTCCAACAATTCTGCAGGTGCCATACGGTATGGAGCTCCACTGATGGGTGCTATACCTGGCATCAAGTCGATCGAAAACTCTACCTCTCGAACTGGTGGCAACTCTGGCACATCCTCCGGAAAGACATCCGGAAACTCGCTGACTACGGGGATCTCACTGAGCTGTCGCTGATCTTTCTTCTCTGAAATGAATGCAAGAAATCCCTCACATCCCCTACGAAGCATCCTGTCTACTTTACAAGCAGATATCACACGCCTTGGGCACTTCGTCTGGCTGCCCTCAAATCGAAATCCGCTGCCCATATCAAAATAAATAGCTTTACTGTAGCAATTGATACAAGCATGATATCTCGCAAGCCAGTCCATACCAAGAATCACATCAAAATCCAGTGTCGTGAGCAACACGAGGTCTACCGGGAGCTGATGACCAGCTATCCGCACATCGCACTGAGGGTAGAAAACACTGCACTCCACCCGTTTACCAACGGGAGTGGATACTAACAACAAGTACGGGAGCGGTGTGGGTCGCTATCGAAGTTTCCACGACCGTAGCTTCCTCCGCGCCCTCATGCGTAGCAGCATAAGCTCGGGCTGTCTGGCGGTTCTGCTTCTGGGCTGGGCGAGCTGGCTGAGATTTGCCCTGCGCTGTAGATCCTGCATATCTCGTCTGTGGAGAGGACTGAAACTTCGGGCATTGGGCCTGCTTGTGGTCCGTAGAACCACAACCGAAACAGGCCCCACTCTTCCTCCAACATCTATCTGTTGGGTGATCCTTCCCACAGTGACCACAAACCACCTGAGTACTGCTCGAACTACCCTGCTTACCCTTAAACTTCTTCTGGAACTGACTTCTGCCATTGGAACCTGCCGCCCTCTTAGCCTCAGTTCGCTCCTCCTCAAATATGGCCTCTGCATCATAGGCCATGTCAATAGCGACATCCAAGGTAGCCGGCCACATACAGGCAACCATGTGGCGTTTATGCCTCGGGTTCAGGCCGTTGACGAAGTGAGTCACCTTCTTATGCTCAGTGTTCACCATGTCCTCTGCAAAGTGAGACAACTCTGTAAACTTGTGTACATAATCTGCACCCGACAGCTGTCTCTGTTGAAGGTTGAAGAATTCCACTTCCTTGGCTCGCTGAATATGGAGAGGCATGAACTTCCGACGAAATTGCTGCTTGAAGGTCTCCCAAACTGTGGCATTGGGCATAGTCTGGAATGAGCTCTTGACACTCCTCCACCATGTCTTGGCTACACTCCGAAGCATAGAGGCTGTGAGTACTACTTTCTGTTTGTTGCTGCACACAATCGTATCAAATAGCTCTTCAGTCTGCTCCAACCATTGCTCAGCCTGCAATGCATCCTCTATACCATGGAACTCAGTCGCCCCTCGCTTACGGAACTTGTCAAAAAGAGCATTTGGATCTGATTCCTTGGGTTGGAAGATCACTTGCTGGTCTATACGAGGTGATGCTGACGCTATAGCCTGACTCTGCCTATCCACCATGGATGCCATCTGCGCCTGTAATGACTGCATAGACTGCATCATCATCATTATACGCTCCTCGCTACTTATATGTGGGGGTAACGATCCGCTATCACCGTTATGGCCCTGTTGATTCTCATCCCGAGATCCTGATCCTGATGCCATCCTGCCAAAATGAAAAGAAACACAGCACACAAATATAAAATGCCCTGAGTTAGTCAAATCTCAAATCAATATATGAGACTTGGAGTCAAATAGTTGACATCGTCATCTCACCACGTTCTTAGATGTCTACATGCTTATAACTAGCATGCTCTGATACCATACAATACGTATGTCACGACCCGAGCCCAGAAATCGGGGGTTAGCGAAAAGCTAAACCAGTGACACACGTACTCCCGTGCACGTGCATCCAAACCCAGTCCAGATGCACACACACAAGGGATCTAACACGTGCGAACTAAGCGTACGCGGAAGCTGTACATATCATAACAAGCAACAAAGGAAAAGCGGAAGCCAAAACAAATGCGAAACGGAAACGACAACGATAAATACGCTGATATAAAATCCGAATACACACCCAAAATCATGACATACAAAATATACAGAGTACAAAGTCCAAAGTCCAAAATGCCAAATACAAATCTCCCAAAAACCAAAACCAAAAGCCACTGAAGATATACATGTACGCACTCGGCAGAGATGCTCAGTTCCATTCTGCCAAACCGGAGGGTGTCTCTAAACTCAGCCCTGCAACCTCCTCGACCGCCGGGGAGCTGGGAAAGAGATCTGTGCCTGCAACACCACAGACAACACAAATGAATACAACGATCCAGCAAATACAAGTAACAGGGATGAAACACTCATAGTATCAAATAGAATAATGACAGAAGATTAAATACAGAGTCCATCTTAGTAGGATAAGCAAATCGTGCATAGAAGTAAAGCATGATACGTGGATCAAAGCATAGAAATACTGAACTAAGTGGCTACTACGTTAACCATATTCTCTCCATTAGAGAGCAGAGCAGAGCAGATGAGAACACCACTGACCGGGCCAGGGTACAAGCGGGTCTCGGTTTCCTGGGTTCTGGGGTCCCAAGACAAAGCGACACTGCAGTGATACAGAGATACAGAGATCTAAGCCAGAGGTAACCCCGTCGGGCATCCTAGGGCTGAGGCTGAGTAGAGCCAGACTAATACCAATCAAATCAAATCCAAAAGAAGGGAGATTATCTGCTTTGGACTCACCGATGGCAAAGACCGGATCTTATCCTCACGTATTAATCTCTGGGCAGAGCCATCAGGGAATACCCAACAGTCAGAGACACACAAAGCCAACAAAGCATATATTAAGCCAAAGCACTGCATAGAACAAAGCTTAGTGCGGAACGAAGAACAGAACAGATATACAAAGCCAGAATATACAGAGCATAGCATAGACTGAGTCAAAGCACCGAGCATAATATAGAACGAAGGCTAAACAGACATACAAGACGAAAACAAAAGAATCTCGAAATGCATGAACATAGGTTAACAGAACAGAGGGCAAAACTGTAAGCAATATGTAATGCATCTTAGATTAAGACGGAACCAAGGTCAATTACAAGCCAACCCTAATCTAGTTGTTCACTGTCACTAACCGTGCATGTTGATGTCGTTTTAAGTTATTCGATTCACCGTTGCCATCCTAGTGTTGCAATATAATCCTCACGTGCACCGAAGTCTCTTAAACCAATACCCATGGGGAGGTGCTTAGCAGTAAATCAACGCTCACATGAATAAGTCACAGCCTAACAAACTATTCATGCGATCCAAAGAATCCATTGGGCCGGTTTACGTGTATGGTTCCTTGTATATAAGCCCTACAAGGTCACACCATTATCCTACGTTTAATTTCTGAGATTCCAAGTCTTGCGGTTTAGCCATGGGTGACCTACGGCTTAGCTGTATGCATATTGCGCGCTAACCGTAACATGCACTACGGCTGAACCGTGGTTCCCTTCAATACACAGCTAAACTGGTCATTTTTCACCTCTGATCTGATACCTCTTACGGCTGAGCTACGGTTCAGTATACGGCTTAGCCGTAGACTAACCCACGGCTTAGCCGTAGCCACACCGTAGGAGTCCTGTATCGAGAAAGTTTCGACTGATCAGAGATTTAATTCACGGCTGGGTCACGGTTAGGTCACGGCTAGCTTACGGCTCAGCCGTAGAACAATCTACGGCTCAGCCGTAGCCTAGCCGTAGAACAAAAGGTGAATTTTCAAGTCTCTGGAGTTTGAGCAGTACAAAGTTACGGCTTAGCCGTACAATACAGAGAACCAATTCGGGATAGTTACAGAAACGGAAATTTGGTACAGAAATGTCTCCAAAACGAGTTCATCTGATCTTAACATCTTAGAAATTGGCTGTAAAACATTCTCTACAAAGAATAAGAAGGAATCAAAGCAATCAAACAAAACACCCATATGTGTTAAACAATCCTGTACTTATACTTGCCTCAAAACTCTGTCAATCCACTGAATCAAGCTCCAAATCAACTAAAATCAAAGCAAATCAAAGAAACAACACATGCATGAAATGAAAACACAGCAACAGAGAATGAGAGATACAATTGGAGAAAAAGAAGGAAGAATTGGAGAGAACCCACTTACCAAAGCAAAGACAGAGAGGGAGAAGAGAAAGAAAACCCAAATCAAGATGGGTGCAAGCTCCCAACACCAACCAAGAACGAAGTAGAGAATGAAGAGGGGAGAAGAGTGGACGTGGCTCTCCAAGAGTTATCTAGCATGCACGTTGAAGCCAAATGAGCAGGGATGAGGACATCTGTAAGATGACTCAATATATAGGTTTTGGAAGTTAAGTCAAAGTCCGAAGAGTTTCAGTTATTTACAAATCGAGTCACACGAGGGTCCAACTTCTCCAATTGACTCCGAATGGGTCTGAAATAGTGACGGAAATTGACGAGCTCAACGAAATATGCGTGCTGACATCAAGATGATGCAAATCTGATGCACTCAAAGCAAAAGCGAAATTATGAAAAAGGGCTTAGAACTACCTATTCCAGGTCAAAGGTTACTCAATTACCTATCTAAGACCCAAAACCAAGTCCAAAAGAATAAAACAACAGAAACACACACTAAGGAGCCACTAATCCGACTCAAAGGGGATCGGAGTGTTACAATGGCCCACTTTCAATAGAGAATTGACCAACTTCAGAAGGTCAAAACTAGTTGGAATTTCTATGATATATCAAAATAGTTTCAAAAAGCATCCCTCCAAGTTTCATAAAGATCGGACATCATTCGGGCCCCAAATAGGCAAAAAAGGGTCACATATGCAAAAGTGTAAAAATGGGCCTTGAGAGTGATCGCAGCCCACCTTCAACGGAGAGTTGACCAACTTTCAAAGGTCAAAATGAGCTAAAATTTGTATGATATACTCAAAATAGTGTAAAAAAGCATCTCTCCAAGTTTTGTAAAGATCGGACATCGTTTGGGCCCCAAACAGGCAAAAATGAGTCACATATGCAAAAGTCCAAAAATGGGCCTTGAAAGTGACCACGGCTGCTGCCACTGACACATGTGGAGCAGTTCTGGCAATTTTTGGCCGTTCTCTCCACTTTATTTTGAACCTTAACTTCTCATAACTCCTTTTAACTCCCCAAACTACTGTTAAGTCTATAAAAACGGAGGTCTAACATACAAAGAGGAGGACAGAGATAGAGAAAATAATTTTTCTAAGTTCCAGAAGCAACTTCCACAGATTTGAAGACATTCACAAAGCACTTCAAGCACACCAATCCACTTCTTCTTCTTCTTCTCAGTTACTCAAGCTTAGGGATGGTTCAGAGAAACAAGGAGAGTATGGGTATCATTTAAAAAGGACTATATTCAAGCACTTACAGACTTTCGAAGGATGACCATCGATTTCTTTGTTTTTCTCACTTGGTGGGGGCTTCTAGCCATCATAAAAGTTGTGAACAAGTCTCTTTAGGTTTCATTCTGTCCCTTAAAAATTATAGGTTCAGAATGTCACAACTTTTGCTTCATTGCGTTGATATACAACACCCTTTTTAAACTTGTACAAAGATAGTCCATAACCAAAGGTGATGATTACCAAAGATTTTGATAAATTCTACGGCCAAATTCAACCCTCTTGATGGTCACTCAATACTTTAAAAATCAGAAAAAGTAAGCTTTAGCACCTTGGAAGAGTCATAGAGGCGAAACGGAACAAAGCAAAAAGCAAACAATGGCCTTTTGGCCACAATCTGCCAGTGACTGTAGGTCATGGTCACTCCCCAATTTTCTTCCTTTTTGCATTTTTTTCACAATTTTCATGTATTTTCTTGTATTTTTCGAATTTAGATCACATCTAAGATTTAATGAGAGGGGTTGTAAACTTTTCAAAACATATAAACAACATGTATCTCCACGGTCAGAGCATTTGAACCCATGTAAATAAAAGAGAAATTAATGATGAACTGTAGTTAATTTCCATTTTTCTTGAACGCTTGAAATACGTGAATGTTGCACTCGAATCCATTACACATTTTACATTTTTCAAGCGCAATCAGCACAAATTATAGGTTATTTAAATGGTTTTTCTCTTAACCCTAAAATACAGATCTCATTATTCTAAGTAAATAATGGACTTTGGAGATGATCCTTCTTCTCTAAAGCTTCTATTGGAGAGATGTTGCTGAAGCTTTGAATTTTAGAGTTTACTACTTCTACTTCTACGTAGAAGATTGTTTATCTTGTGGTATTAAGGTGATTGAATTAAGCGAAGAGAGCAAGGCACGCAAGGTATAGTTGTATCGTGAATTCTTGTAAGAAGAACTACATTCTTAGATCGAGGTGCTGACTACAAATGAGCTATGAGTATATCTTGCAACTGTTTGAAATTAGTGCTTAATTTTGGTAGTCTAGAAGGGCTCGTGGTTTTTTTGTTGGAGTTTTCCATGTTAAAAAACTGTATGTTTTCTATTTATATGGGTGATTGATTTTGCTTGCTAGTTCGTTTATTTTTCCGTTGTATGTGCGTAATTCAAATTGCAATTTAGAAATTTGGGACCCCCAAAAACTTTTAAAGTCCGTGTGATAAGATTGTGTTGAAATCCCATAAGCCAAAATATCATGTGGGTAGTGGGCTAAGATCGTTACAATTTGCAACAATCAACTGTTCAAAGTCTTTTTTTTTCTTTTGTAAAGCAACTCTTCACAGTCTTGAAATACCTTTTTGGCTCTCCTTTTTTTTTTCTTTTTTTTTTTTTATGACCTAGAGTATTCATCATCAGCTTAACCTTTAGACCTTTGTCCTCCAACTTGTAGGTTATCCGATTTTGATGAGTAAGGACTATTCCCTTATGGATACATATATAACCGCACACATAGTACCTAGATAATATAAGGGGTGAGAGTCGAACTCAAGAACTTGGGGAGCAAATCCAAAGTTTAAACTAACTGAGCCACTACTTTGACGAATTATTATCTGTTGGATCCACTTAATGATCATCATTCTAACCCAGTCACAGTCACTATCCCTAGTCATCCTATTTCACACTGATTTAAAAGTTTCTAGTTAGGCCATTCGATGTTTAACATGAGAATGTTGCACATATGCTGTCCCCATTATCTCATATGCATGAGTTAGTATTTGTGTCATCTCATGTGTCAGTCCTCGCTAGTATGTGTGAGTTAGTGTTCCCCATTACCTCCCCTTTGTGAGTTAGTATCTGTATCTCGGTTGAATTATTGCCAGTATCTGAGTCCCCTCAACTAGGTTAAATAAAAACATGCGAATGTTGCATTTATAATACCATTAAAGCAAGTAAAACAATGGATAAGATAATTTGATGGGCGTCATCACTCATGCTGGACCTACTCTCAATCTTTTAAGATTTATCCGTTTCGTTCGCCCTCTCGGACTATAGAAGTCAACGAGAGCAGAATACGGCCTCCAAAGAAGAACATGTAGGTTTCATGCCTAATTCCTGATCTAACACTGATTGGTAAACCCACAATAGGGTACGGCCAGCCCATTGACTCATTTGAGTAGAATTCATTAAAAAAACCAAAACTTAGAAAATGAAAATATCCAAATCTACTGGCTTATCTTTTCCACCAGTGCTTTTTCACCAGTCCTTTTCTTTATATTTCTTTCTTCCAATACAATAATAATTAGTAAATTAGAAAATCTACTAGGGCTTTATGAAAACTCTTATCATCGAAAAAATTTATCTGGGGCTCAATTTGAGGCACTGGCTGGTTCCATGCTAAAACTTTACATCCACGTTGAGAAAGATCAAGGATTTGCCATAAATAACATGAACTGGTAAGTAATGCTAGGGAGTCATTAATTAACGACCCGAATTTGGCTCAAATGGTTAGAGACATGTTATATCAGTACATGAGTAAAATCCTTAAAATGTAAATTACGGACTAACAAAAAGGAAAAAGGTCAAAGTTATTTAGGAGCAACTTCCAAAATATTAGTTCTTTTAAGGGCTGCGCATCCAAGGGGTGTTTTGGAAAAATATAGGAAAAAAAATATAATTTGTATATAAAATAATATATATATGGAGAATCTTCATACCCATCCGTCCCTCACCATTTTTTTCATGAGAACTCGAGGTGGAGCCTATCTATCACTCAATCCAGACCTTACAACACATATGGGATCCTATGATAGCAACTCTTCTCAAATTTTGGTCGGATCCAAATTCATTGGACTGTTGGATTGATTGTACACCAATCTGAACGGAATGAATTTGTGAGCCATGGATGAACGGGTTAGAGATATATGATTGGCGCTAAATTTGATATGTAGAATGCTTTCACATAGATCTTTTCAATCCCCCAGTCTCATCCCTTGGTGGGGTCTATAGTGGGCTCCACCAAAGAGTGTCCACGAAAAGTCCATGAGGAACGTATGCACAGGAAAATGCTCATATATATGTGCGTGTGTGTTATTTTCTTAGCCGTAACTCAACCGTTTTATTGAAAGAGAGATTTAAAGAAAATCGGTTATGTTTCCTTCAAAAGTGCCTCTCACATGCTTACGTGGGAGGTTATTTTTTTACCACCACTAGGAGACACCTACTGGCAATCCTATCACTTCACAGTCACTATGCCCAATGCAATAGCACCATGGATGAAAATCGCGATATCAGTCATAGTATTGGTTGGTCCCAAAAACCGAAACGGTATCGATATCGGTCGCGATTCGCGGTCCATCGCGGTCATTGGGGTATGAATTTTTTTAATCCAAAAAAAATTGAAAAATATCCAAAAAATCCAAAAAATTAGAAAAGACTGGAAAACAATATTTTTTTTCATTAGAACAAGTATAAATCAAAATATCGGTCCCCCTAAATTATGATATCCTGTATTGCTATCCTGTCTGAAATTATGATTTTTTTTTTGTAAGAACAATAATTATAACTTATAAATAATCTTTATGACACTTTGCTAATTGGCCTTACCCATAAGTTAAGTTCCAAAAAATAATAGAAACTAAGACAAATTATTTTAGCATTTGAAATCTCAAAAGGGCACATTTAAATGATGTGTTAATTTTTTTTCTAATACCATAGTTTAATAATCCAAAAATAAATTCACAAATACAAAAAATATTGACATAA
The DNA here is from genome assembly GCA_037013555.1 of Sextonia rubra. NCBI lineage: Eukaryota > Viridiplantae > Streptophyta > Magnoliopsida > Laurales > Lauraceae > Sextonia > Sextonia rubra. Next base: position 48,309,941 of record JASUAD010000018.1, on the reverse strand, counting down.
TCACATAAATGATAAAGCAACCATAAAAAATTACCATATATGAACTAAACAATGATTATATGAATTTAAGAAATGACATTTATAGTGAAAACCTAAATATATAATAGTTTAATATTAAATTATTAGAAAATACGAAAATGGATTTTAAAATATAAAACAAATTGCATAAAGGGACAATGAAAAAAATTATCAAAGATGAAGCATATAATGATTATGCTTATTTAAAAAATAAATTAGTGATGAAATCCTCAAAAATCTAATTTTAATATTAGATTATTGAAAAATCCGAAAATAAATTTGAGAATATAAAAATAATTACATGAAAAAATAATAAGAAGTTATCATACATGAAGTATGCAATAATCATACTTACTTAAAAAAAACAAATTTGTAGTGAAATCCTCAAAATATTCTATTTTAATATTAAATTTTTAAAAAATCTGAAAATAAATAAATAGTTATATATGATCGATATTTTCAAAACATCGGCCAACAATTCGGCCGATATTTCAAAATATAGGTCAATATATCCTATTATTTTGGGAATATTTTGGTTGGGCGGTATCGATATTAATTTTCAGCTAAATATCAGTTCAGTATCGGCCGATACGTACTTGTATCGGCCGATATTTTCATCCATTAATATCATTCATCCTAAGTTCAAACTAATTTGAATAATAACAATTGTTGGATTACATTTCAAATAAAATATTATCTGAAAAACTATTGAAATTTAATACTACAATAATTATTTAAATTAGTACTAAATTAGTATAAATGCTAATTCATAGGAGGCTAGTGAGATTTATGATGGGCATCCCTCACGTTGGGAAAATGATTGTCTCTCATTCAAGTCAATGAGAGATGCCTTCTAGCATAATATATATTACCCTTAGAATAATATAGCAAAAACATCACAATATTACCGCTTTCTCATAATCACAATATTTCATTTCAACGGCATTTATAATTTTCAACAATATTATAAAGGAGTGACCTAGAACGGAGAAAGCCCATTGTGCTACTCAGCAGTCAGCCCATTGAGTCATCTCAGTCACAATCCTTGTCCGTTGTTAGGACCTCAAAAGTCCCACAATTCCCAAATCCAATTGCTGGTACGGATTACAAGGCCGACCTACCAAACACTCATTGACCTGCTATTTTTTAAGAACTTTCTAGTAATTGGTTGGCGAAGACCTCTTCAGTCTTCATCGACATGCCAACCCAATATCCCAATTTAATATATATATATATATATACATATATGTACAGTAGAAGATTATTATGCATTTATCTTACATTATGGTGAATAATATTTTTTTTCTTGAACCTATTAAGGTTAAAAAAGCATTTTGAGTAGTGATGGTTTATTTTTTTCACATTAATACTTTTTAAAAATAAAAATGTCCCTCATTATATTATAAGGAATGGATGCATTATAATTTTATCTATACACACATATATGTATGTGAGGAGGGTTAAATAGTGCCTTGGGATTTTTAAAATTAAAACTTCTCTTTTTTACAATGAATAGGGATTAGAAATATGAAGAGGCAATTAATGTTATTTTTAATAAGGAAAAACAGTCGCATATCTTATTCCTTACTAAAAGATAAAAAAAGGATAGAAACCCTTCTTTTTAAATAGGGCATTTTCAAAATTTTATATATATTAATTTTCTCCTACATGAACATACCATGCATCATATTTGAGAATATACCCTGATTCCCCCTCTACACAGTCAAATTAATCTTTTAGTGCCATATGTCTATTGTTCGGTAAACCACATTCAAAACGCACTTAGATCTTGACTTAAGCCTCACACTGTCGGTGATATGATGAAAAGTGATGCCCAGGAAACTTCCACGATAGCATTTTCTGGAGAGAGAATCCTCTATCTGTTTTGTTTGGCGCTATAAGGGCATATGAAAATGCGAGTCAGCCCACGTGAGTCTTTCACAAATCCATCCTAATTTCAAGTCGGTTACACATAACCTCATGGTGTTGCAGTTTGAGATGTGGAGTACATTATTTGAGAAAGAATCCAATGCTATCTCATTACCATACTAATTCCATTAGTAATCTTATTTTTCATGTGTGGGAGCCACATTATCCGAGCTTTTCAGCTCATGTCACGGACCCACTATCTATATAGGAATTTGTTCAAATTTGGCTCTAACGGTCTAAGTAACGCACAGCATCGAAGTGATCATGCATTTAAAATACTGTGATTCAAATAATGCATATCACAGTCATTGAAATGCACCTAGGTCACTGTCTATGGATGTGTGAATAGTTTGATCAAGCAAAAGTGTAGTATGGTAGGACTTAATTTTTTTAAATATAGATAAAAGTGGAGCAAGAATGAAAAGGGTCTGATGATTATGAGAATCTTGTTAAAGGTTGCCAGGATTGATGATAGGTTCACGATATAACCACTAAAATTTAAACCCCTATGTGTGGTAATGCTCATTTGACCAATGCTGATTTCATGCATATATATTAAGAGCTATCAATTTAACTTTACACTCATGATTGACATACATTGAGATGGTCCACTCACCCCGCCAATATCATTCAATAATTGTCTAAAAGAAGAAAGTAAATTTAATTATTATTTTTATTATTTTCAATATATATTGTTGAATAGACTGTTGTAAGTTGCTGAGTGAAGTAAAATTTTGACCACCGCCCAGTGGGAGGCATGTTAAGTGAATGGATGGCTTAGGGCCATGAAAGTAAACCAAAGTCGTATGTATGGAACCTACATATAACATACAAGAATGAGTTAAGTTTGATAAATTTGGAAAAGTGTAACTTGTTTAGCAAATAGTGAAAGAAAAGTTATATGGCAAATTCTAATATAGTTGAAATAAGACTTTGATGAAAATGATAATGTCACATATAATATAAAATATATAACATATAATGTGCAAAAATAAATTTTTTTACATATATTGAGACCACATATTAAAATTTTGAACCACTCAAAATAAGTGCATTTCAATGTTTGAAATAATTCAAAATTTTACTCCAATAGGTTGATCCTATTATTCATGGACTGAGGATATTGATTGATTTGAATGAATCATTGTTGAGTTGGTGACCATTCTTTTGGTTGTGTTGATTTAGTTTTTATAAAGAGTAGGTTCCATTATAAGATCAACCATGTGATTAAAAACATAATTAAGAATTCAGTAATCATAGTTTCAATTAAATAGCCAATGTTATGATGGGACTAACTTTAAGGAGTAAAATTTGGAATAAGCACACACACTGAAGGCCCTTCTTCTTGAGCTGTGGATTTTTTTTTCAAAAAATGGGTCGCATTGCAAAACTTCACTCCTTGAACCTAGGATTTTAAGCTCATTAAAATATAATTTGAGCATATATAAGCAAATATATTCTCTCCTAACCGTATTTAGGTGATGTGGGTTCAAAGTTTCTTGTTGCCAAGTTATAAGCAACCAATGAAGGAGGAGAACGGCTCCATGGTAAGAAGTGGTAGTTCCACTTGTATAAATTTTCTTTTCCTTTGCATTGTTTTTTAGACCACATGTGCAGCTTCCTTTCTTACGTGAGTTAGTTTTTTTTTTTTTTTTCTTCTCCCGTGTGCAACTTCTTTTCTTACATGAGTTGATTGTTTTTTTTTTTTTTTTTTTTTTCATGTATGGACTCTCTCTTGTATCCTATCCCATTGATTGGAGTGACAAAAAAAAAAAAAAAAAAGGCCGGGTGCAATGCAAGACGCAAATGATGTGTGGGGAATATGCAAGACGCAAATGATGTACGGCGAATCTAAAAAACGTGCGACACCGACACGGAAAGGCATGATGGGAATGACTTGTTTGACTTTGCGTACGCGTTCTGTCGTACCATGGCAATTATATTTTGTACTCGCCGACTCTCTGTTTCGAGCAAGGTGGGGGGCCCACAGGTGCCTTGGTCCATCGTTCTTCCAGCTCCAAAACAAACCATTCGTTAGCTTTCATACTTATTTCATAACTAGTCCTCTATTTGCTTCTACTTCCATGCTATCGGAGAGGAGTTTTTTTCCGACTCACATTGATCTCTTCTGGTTAGATTACGAGAATCGTGGAAGACAGAGCGAAAGGGTTTGTCTAAATCAATCATAGTCTAAAGATCATGAGGTTCATGGCCTCCACTATCCAGTGCATATTAGCTGGGACTTGGGACCCTTCACCCTAGACATAAGGATGTATAATTCTCTAAAATGTGAATGACTTTTTTTAAAGAATATTAATAAATTCTAAGCGCCTCAGCTATTAATACATTAGATTACGTAAATAGTATATATAAGAATTCATGCTCAAATGATATCACTGAAAGATTTCTAAAGATGTGGAGATTCCTTGCAGTATCATTGGCGACTACTCCCAAAATTTCAAAAAGGCCCTTTAGCTTTTTAATATATTTTTTTAAAATTCACATATAACCCCTCAGATTTTTTAGAAAAACTCATATATTTTGAATACTACTTTTATTTTTTTATATGTGGCCCACCCAAAAAATTTTTCCAAACAGTGGCCCCTCCAAGCAAGAATTCCTAGGTCCGCCACTAGAGGTGATAGATAGAGAATATGAGGTCATGAGATGGGACACTAATGAGGTGGGGACATGGATGAGACTTATATATAAACTTCCTTGGGTATTAACTATTAGGGATTAGAATAAAGATTAGGTTGTTAGAGATTTTAAGTAGTTTGAATTTTGAATAATGGTTGTTTAGATTTGGTTTTCCATTGTATAAGTTAAGATCATCTCGCAATTAATTGTTTACGGTGAAATGATTGCAATGCAATGATTATTGATTTCCCACATGGTATTAAAGCGGGGTTGAGAGATGATGATCATGTGATCAGTCTGGGACTTTGGTTGTATCCTTTATGCTTTCATAATAATCATCGTCAATCTTTCTGTTTCAAGAAAAAAAAAAAAGCTTCATTTCTTATCCATCTATCCACCTAAGCTTTAGTACTTACGGTCTCTATCAATTTCCATAATCCAAAGCTACTATAAGAAATCGGGACAAATATGATCTAGTGGACCACTAGCACCGACAGACTCTACAGAAGCAGGTAGCAACACTGATGCATTTGCGGATGGACGATTATCCCCAACAAGACATAATCGAAGACATAGTTAATGTTTGTGATTTATTTATTTATTTAGGAAGCTAGAGATTATGATAAAGATTAGGTTGTCAAATATTTTAAGTAGTTTGAATTTTGAATAATGATTGTTTAGACTTGCTTTTCTATTGTTTAAATTAAGATTATCCCTCAATTAATTATTTATGGTGAAATGATTGAAACACAATGATTATTGATTTTCCACAGTAACTTACTCGGTGATGTGTGGGAATATATTTATCATCTTCTCTTGATTAAATTTTCAATAATAAGATGTTATATGATGTATATTTAGAGTCTGTTTCATTTTAAACTACGTGTGCCATGATTTTTTATGTATTCAATTATTATTTATCATATGCAAACAAATAGGCCCCATGTGTGTTAAAAACTAGAAACAACATAGAGCCATGGCTCCTGGTTTACTCAATATGAAGTCATGCTAAAGAAGTTTTCAAATTTAAGTGCGAAAAGAAAGCTAAGGAGGGAAGACAAGACTCAGCAACTTGACTATGGACCATAAGCATGTCACTAAAACAGACAGTGCCATTAAGGCAGGAAGATTCATTAGGAAACACACAAAATATTTGAACCTTTTAAGAGTTTATTGAGTCAAGTCACCATGAGAAATGGGCAGAGAATGACTATTGCCAAAGAAGATGCAAGTTTTATTAGTACAAGGTTGAGGATTAGATAATTTATCAAGATCATTAGACGTGATACGTTACACCAGATTTTAGAAGAACGGAGAAAAGCCGAGAAGGTGCATAAGGACACATGTGAGTTGGTGTTGCTTGCTCGGTACATGAACACATCTCACTACCATAAAAGGTTCGAATTCGATGGTTTAGGTGAAGGAGTATATTGCAATGAAAGATTGCTTTGAGAAGCAGATGTATTTACAGGATCTTATTGATGTTGATGTTGTAAACAACATTTGTAAAAATTTCAGTTGAGTCCATTAAAAGTAACACTGATAATGGCCCTGTCTGTGGCCTCCATCATCTAATGGGGAATGCAAACTTGCCATAGAGATCTATAGCGCGGCCAGCACAGTATCGTTCCCACTTTTCCAACTCGCGGAGAGTGCTAATATAGGGACGATAAAGTGAACTTAAGTAAATGGTTACTTGAAGAGGTGAGAAAAGAAGTGCAGTGAAAAGGTACCAAATTTTAAAAATTACCACTCATTTAAAAAAAAAAGGTGAAAAAGCTATTTCCTCATTCTACTAAATGACAAAGAGCCTTGAAATTTAAAAAAAAGGACAAAGAGCCTTGAAATTTAAAAAAAAGGACAAAGAGTACTCACTTTTTTTATCCAAGATGGTCAAAAAGATATATTCTTAATGTCACAAAATGGCAAAAAATAAGAAGGTGGATTTTGAAAGTTGGTACTTTTTTATTTGTTCCGTTTTCTATTTTCATGTCTCCCAGTTTGAACCTTCAATTCAATTTACTATCAAAATTTTTGCGAATAAGTAACAATTTATTTGTTGGAGCAAAACTTTTAAAGAAACTCTATTGGCAAAAAATTGTAACCCCTAGGGCACATTTGTGGAATGCTTTGGAGAATCGGTTTCATGCACAACCTTTTATTTTTACATTCCATAGAAAACCAACATCAAATTTTTTTGCGGATAGTAACAATTTGATGGTTGGAGTAAAACTTTTTATAAGACTCTATTGGCAAAAAATTGTAACCCTTAGAGAACATTTGTACTATTAAATTTCCTCAGATAACCATTGTTACAAAAATTTCAACGTGTTAATAGAAATTTAACTGGTTGGTTTTGATATCATATTAAATTTCATTAGCTAACTAATGCTACAAAAATCTCAAGGTAATAGTAGAGGTAGCGAAGATACTTTTCAATATGTACAACCCTTTGGAAAATCAGCTTTATGAACAACTTTTTTTAGCATTTCATTGAAAACTTATTTTGACCCTCCAATTGAAAATGCTTTTCCATGAAGAAGTTCCATAAAAAAATAGGCCATCTAAAATATAGAACATTTTTCATTAGCAAAAAATATTTTTTACTTTTTACTCCCTTTTAACAAAAATGTTGTTGACAAGTGTACCCTTAGTATCTTGAAGTTGGAGTGGTAATAGTTGAACCTTTTTTTTTGATGAGGTGGAACCCCTTGGTCCCACCTCACAAATATTGTAGGTCCAACAGTAAAACTTTAAACTTATCTCGGAGAAAATGCATGCTCTTTCCTTCTCTCTTTCACTACAATCAAGAATGATAGTAAATTTATTGGTCTCAAATTTATAGTGTAAAATGTTTACTAAAAAAAATTCAGGAATTATCCGAGTCATAGGTTGCATGACTATTTTCAAATATAATCTACCATATAACTCAAAATCAATCCGCTCAAAAGAATTTCTTCCTATTTTATTACGAAATCATTGTTTAATTAGAACAGAACTTATCGTTAGATTGATTACTTATAACAAACGCGATCTGCAAGTGATTCAAAGGTTTTTTTTTAATTCCATGTTTAATCACGAGTTTTTGATAGGAAGAGCCATATTTCAATTGAAGTTTTGTATAATTTTAAGTAAACAGACAAAGGGGTAAGTAAATTCCAATTCCTTGCATTTATGGTGGGCCCTTTTTGAGTGAGCTTTTGGGTAACCTCAATGGATCCAGTCCATCCGGATTTAGTAAAAAAAATTTCTTGGGTTGTCATTTGTGGGATGAGATTTATAAAATACTAATTAGAATCTAGTAAAAGGGGCACTAGACTTGACGAAAAGAGTACAGTCATGAAAAAGTTAGAGTCCAGCTGTTTGTACTCTTTTTTCTTTTCTTCTTACACCAGCCAAAAAAATATTAAAAAAAAGCCAAAGCTTTTCAAATTACCTTCACCCATTCTGTCTCTATACATCTCTCTCCCTTTCTCCTCTACGGTCGGCGACAAGCTCCAACTAGCGGAGGAGGGGCTCTCCCTTCCTCCTCCTCCTCCTCCTCCTCCTCCTCCCTATATTCTTTCTCTCCTTCTTTCTCCTTCCCTCTTTCCTCCCTTTCCCTTTCCCCCATTGCCGCAGCTGGCCTTAGCTCAGCAAGGAGACGGGCATCTCCCCGCTATGGGGAGGAGGAAGCAGAAGAGGGAGAGAGGGAGGGGGGGAGGGGGGAAGGAAGAGAGATGTGTAAGGAGAGAATGAGTAAGGGTAATTTGAGAAGTTTTGATTGATTTTATTTATTATTATTATTTTTTGTGCTTTTTTGGCTGGAATAAAACGAGAAGAAGGAAGAGTATAAATAGCAGAACTCAAAAGTTAGGGATGGAAGAAGGAATACCAACTACCCCATGGCTTCCTGCTTCAGTTTCTATCGAAAAGTAAATGAAAGCACCCTTTCCCTCCCTCTTCCAAAGACTTGAAATCGAAAGCAAAGAGAGCGAGAAAGACTTAACTTCAGCCTTTTTGCTTGATGATGAATTAAAGAAGTGGTGGTGGGTCACATGGACGAAAGTGACGCTGCAACTGTGCCTCGCAGCTCATTCTTTGCCCTTTTTACCCTTTTACCTCCATTCTCAACCTTATGCTGTATGTGTGGCCCACCATGGATTATTAAATCGGTAAACATTGCGCCCCTTGAGACTGTGGTTGCCATCATCACTGGATCCCACAGCATGTTGGCCATGGGCGGACCTAAGTACAAGCTCTTAGGGCGATTGACCTACTTGGACATTGGTTTGCATCCAAAACCCTTACCAGGATTTTGGGCCTGCTTTTGAACACATAAAAATCTTGCAACCACCCCCAAAAATCCACCTGAATTTCCTCCAAAACTCAACTACTTTTTGGGTTTGCCTCATGTAACACTCCGACCCGGCTTGACCCCGTTTAGCGGTTAGTTAATCTTGTTTTCGATGCTAATCGTGTTTTGTTTGTGTTTTGTTTTCGTTACGGGTCATGGATAGGTAGTTGGGTCGAGTTTGACCTGGATTAAGTAGATCAAGCCCTTTTTCGTAATTTTAGCTTTTCTTAGACATGGTCATTTTTGCATCATCTTGATGTCAACACGTGTCTTTCATTGAGCCCGTTAACTTTCGTAACTACGTCATTTGCAACCGAGGTCGTGTGATTCGATTGGACCCGAGTTTGACTCAAACTGAAAATACACTTTTCACTTGGCTTTCATTGTAAATTTGGACAACCCATTTGATTATATAAGCTTCACCATCGACCAACTCTCATTTCCTTCTCTCGTTCTCTCTCTGGTTCTTTGCAACTGCACGTGGAGCTTCTCTCTCTCTCTCCTTCTTTCACTTGAATTCTTCCTCCATCGATCAAGAGAGGAGGTTGGTTTCTTGCTTGCTAGGTGAGTGGAATTCTTCCATTCTCCCATCTCTTTCTCCATTCTTCTCCTTCTTGTTCTCATTGGTGTGTATGTCTTTGGAATTCCTCTCCATCCCTCATGCATGCAGGTGGTTTTGATTTGGTTTAGGTTGTGTTTGGGCTTTAGAACTTCAAGTGTGCAATTGATCTCCAATTGAGGCAAGTATAACCATAACATTGAGAACCCATGTTGGTATGCATTGAATTTGGTTGAGCTTACATGTATTGATATGGAAATAAGTGTTTACAGCCCATTTGATACTCATTGCTTCAGTTCTTGTGTATTCCCATTGATGAATTGCATTCTGATGCCTTCCCGGACATTCTATACAGGTTTCAGGAAATTGAACTCGTACAGGTACGGCTAAGCCGTATGCTTCTTACGGCTCACAATCCAGAGAGGAGAAAAACCCAGTTTTCCTCTACTGCTAGGGCACGGCTAAGCCGTGGAATGCCCTACGGCTAAGCCGAAGCTCAGCCGTGGCCAAGCCGTAGAACAATACAGGGGGCAATTTCTGAAATAACTGAGAGTCAGCAACTGACCAACCTTCCACGGCCCAGCCACGGCTAAGCCGTAGCACACACACGGCTAAGCCGTAACCACACATGAAGAATAAGGCTAGGTGTAAAGAAAGGACCGATATGACCTTCATGATAGAATGTAGAGCACCTAGACTTGCCCAACGGAATGTGATACTACGCGTGAATGATCTCGAGGGCTGCGAATCATTCATGTTCGTTATCCGGATGTTAAGCACCTCCCCATGGGTGTTGGTTTAAGGGACTTCGTGCACCGCCCGATTCAAGGCAACACTAGACAACGGTGCATCGAATAACTTAAAACTACATCATCATGCACGGTTAGAAACACCGGATAATTAGATTAGAATTGGTTTGTAACTTAAGATGATTCGATTCACATGATTGTTGCATAACATATTGCATTCGATCATTGATCTCAACTCTCTAACATGATTACGTATGTTTCGTTACTTTCACATTGTGGTTTATTTACCCTGAGTATGCATGTATGATGTGTTCATTCACGGATCTGCACGTATGATAAGTTGTCACGATCTACTCAGGATTTTCATGATTGACTCCGTATGGTCAGGCACTACTTAGCCTCAGCTTTAGGATCCCGACGGGGTGAATTCGGTATAGTTTATATGGACCTGCTGCAGTATGGATTTTGTCTTGGGGAACCGGACCCCAGGAAACCGAGACCCATTGTACCCTGGCCCGGACAATGGTGTTCTTTGCATGTTATAAGATCCCTCTTTTGGGAGCACATGGTAATGTAGTTGCCACTAGTCATGTACACAGCATGTTATCCTTGATTCACGCAGCATATTTCTTTCTTGCATGATAGCCTAGTATACGAAAATGCCTTCTTCAATAACATGATGTTCTTTATTCTATTAGACACAGCGTGTGTTAACTTGCTATGGTTTATACTTTGCTGAATCTTCGTATTCACAGTTGTTTTTGGTGTTGCAGGCCCAGATCCCCCTGCCGAACCCTCGCCGGTCGGCCAGGCTTCAGATGAGACCCCCGGGGCCCCATCAGGCCTAGAGGAGTGGATGTGATCACTCCGCGGGAGAGCGTTCATGGCATGCATATCTTTGGAGTCTTGTTTTGAGGGATTCAGACTTGTATCTGTCATGACATGTCACTATTGTATTTATCCTTTTGTTCTTTTGTAAATGTTCATATGTAATTATGTCAGTCCGTCCTTTGTATCCTCTTTTTGTACTATTAGTTTTATGTTTCTGATATTTGCAGCTTCCGCATACTTGCTTGGCACGTGTGCTTGTTCCCTTGTGCGTGTGCATTTAGACTCGGTCTACGTGTGCATGCACGGGAGTACGTGTGTCATTAGGTTTGGCTTTTGCTAACCCCCGAACCCTGGGCTCGGGTTGTGACACCTCACTCAATCAAAATCCTAGCCACCGACATGAGCCCACCTTTAATCTCAAAACAGAAATTCACATTTCTATTCCTTACTATAGTCATACATTCAGGTGTGCTCCACATGAAAGATTTGCAACTATTTATTACCGAATATTCCCTTTTTCTTTGGAAATGGATGGGTTGTCCTGATCTTGGGATCATAGTTAGTAAAAAGGAATCTATGATTGACTATTAGGATTGAATTGGATCATTTATAGTATAAAACTAGATCGAGTTACCGTGATTGCACCATCGCTACACCATTCTCACATGGGAACCTTGTGGCTCTACCTCAAAAGTTATGTGTAGTATGATGTGAATAGAGGTCATCCTAGTGTTTTGGTCCATCCTGACAATGAATGAATTAATTATAATTGGCCGCACTACAAAATAAGCTTCCACTGTTAGAATAGGGAGGGAGAGAGAGAGAGCTCTTATTCATTAGATCTGTGTGTGTACATAATGGGGGGAGGAGGATCTTATTTATAGAATAAGATTGCTTCCTCCCTAAGCAACCTAATAGGGAAAAACCCTAACCCTAAGTAATCCCCTTATCTCATGTGGGTCCCAATGTGGGCATCCACCTAGGATAATAACATCTTATAACACTCCCCCTTGGATGACCACCATTCAATGACAGTTGCCTCATTAAAACCTTGCAAAGGAAAAACCCAGTGGGATAAAAACCAAAGCGAAGAAAAAAGAGTACAACGTTCTACAGGATCATTGACTTGGTGTTGGACGTGCATAATGCTGCCTCGTTAAAACCTTAACTAGGAAAACCCAGTGGGACAAAACCTAGAGAAGGAAAAAGAGTACAGCGCACATATGTCCTGGGTAGCATACTTCAGGATGCCTCCCCCTGATTGACTACTCCCCCTGATGATAACATCTTTGTACATAATTCAGCATGTCAATCTCGTATACAATTTCTAAAATACTGAGTTTTGGCAAAACTTCGTAAACTGATCAGCCAGGTTGTTGCTTGAACGAACTTGCTTGACTTCAATCTTGTTATTCTTCTGAAGCTCATGAGTGAAGAAGAACGTTGGCATAATGTGTTTCGTCTTGTCATCTTTAATGTATCATTCTTGAATCTGTTAAATACATGCCCCATTGTCTTCGAAAATAATGCTCAGGGTACCTGTACTAAGAGACGATTGACAAGAATTACGAATATGCTGAGTTAAAGATTTTCGCCATACACATTCCCCACTGGCTTAAAATCTCAGCATGGTTAGAATAAGTAGCTACCAAAGTCAATTTAGTAGAATACCAAAAATAATGATGGCAACCATTAAGAAACATACAACATGTCATAACGTTTGTATAATATCAATCCAAAGCTTTGGTGCAAAACTATATATGGGAAGCATATTTATAAAGAGTGAAAAACTCATTAGAACTTCTCTCGATCTGCAGGCCGAGATACAATAGTCAATAGTTTTCTCGAGCTCTTCTGGAGTCTCGATTAGATTTATGTTATTTATGTAAATAACATAAACTTCTACTATTATAAATCCATTTAAGGATTGTATAAAGATAAATAGGCAAATGGGATTGTTTTCATACTCTTCCTTATATAGACATTTATTAAGACGATTGTACCATATTCTTCTGGAATGTTCAGGCTGTACAATAAACGTCTTACTTATATTGAGTACGTACTCTCTGACTTTGCTTCAGGCAAAGTAAATCCTTCTGGGATTTTCATATATATAACTGTGTATGTTTTCAATCCCAAGTTTCTACAGGAAACCTTATATCACAAGTTTGCCTTTTGTTCATTTTCCTTACAAACACCCATTTGTAACCTGCAGGGTTAACACCGTTTGGGGTTTGTACTATAGGTTCATATATACCACTTCTATTGAGAGACTGCAATTCCTCAATGGCATCTCTCTATTTTGGCCAATATATTCTTTGTCGACATTCATTTATAGAACGTGGTTTTATATCCCAAACAACATTCTTAATTTCCATTGATATTTGAGTAGCTACCGCATATGCAAATGCATCATCGATGATAATTTCATTTCTATCCCATCTCTCTCTTGAATAATTATAAAGTATAGAGATCTCTTTATTTATTGGGTACCCATTGCCTCTTCAGGGGCTTCCAGAGTCTCTTCTGGGACTCGTGTCTCTTCCGGGACATTAATTTCTTCAGGAAATTTGGAGAGAGTGGATTTTATCATAAACTCTTCGGGAGTATACCTCTTCTGGAGTATGATTGGGATATGATTGCTCATTTCTCCTCTTCTGGAGAGCTGAGTCCTTGAAACCTATAAGTCTACCATGCTTCTGGCATGTGTAGATTCATTTGCTGCCATATTTGGACTTTGTTCTTCAGGAACATTAATTCGTACTTGTCCTATAGGGACATTAATTCGTGCTTGTGTGTTCATAGCCGATACATGTGACCTGTCACTTTTGCTGCATCATTAAAAGCATCAGGGAATTCATTTGTAATTAAGTGCACAATTCTCCATACTTCATTCTCACATTGTGAAGTACATAAATCTAGATGAGATTGAGTGGAAGTACTCCACATTAATTCTCGCCGTTCTTCAGGAACGGATTGTTCTTCAGGAACAAGGTGTTCTTCAGGAACTCTCTTATCTCCCCCTAACGGCGAGAAGACTGTCTCATTAAGATGACAATCAGCAAAACGAGCAATAAATATATCTCCCGTCATTAGGTCTAGATATTCAATAATGGAGGTGAAATATAACCAACATAGAGGTTATGTTGTGGGTCACGCAGGTCACAAACCTATGATATCAAGCTTTATAATTGGGTCACGGAGTGTACCCTAGGTTTAATAATTTGTTTTAACAGGCCGGGTTTGATGGGTTGACAAATGTCACACTATATCCTTTGTGGAAAGGATGGTCAATAGATGGTACTTTAAGGAGTACTTAACAGAATTATCAATAATTTGCCTTAGCAGAGCACCCCTAGATTAACCTAACCTATCATGCCAAAACATTAAAACTTGATGGTCACTAAGTTGAGGGCTCGCTGTAAGCTTCTGGCTTAACTTTGTCGTTTTGCTCATAATCGAATATGGTTCGATTTTTAAAGAGTGTCGTGTAATATAGCCCTACGGCCTGATGAGAATGCACGTAGCTTTTCTAGTATCAGCTTCTGGCTGTCAATACTAGTAATGATGTACAAATATTTTGTGTGGACTCTTCCGGAGCATTCAAATATTTGTATGGATACAGCTATGATCGATGCCGTGCACGAATGAAACACTAATTTAGAGAAAAACTTCTGGTTTTTTTCAATATAGTGTGTTTTGTTGCACTGTCTACTGGACAGATATTATCCTCAGATCATGCATTCCATGATCCATATAGCAAGTAATAATAAACTTACATAACTAGTTAATCGCATTACAAAAATAAAAGTAAGAACAACTAAACAATTCAGCATTCAAAGCAAATATAACATAATATACGGGGGATTAAAAATAAGTCCTAGCATTCAACAAAATATCTAAGAACTGAACTCAATGTTCAAACTCGTAAAAGTAGTTGTAGGTCTTCCAGACCATGCTTGGTGGTTCGCCCAATTTCCAAACAAAATGCCTTTTCAATCACCTCTCCTGGGGTGGTTTATTCATCTCTACGGGAGAACATATGATATCTACCTCTTCTGGAGGGATTTTAATTGACTAATCTGGCATTTATTTCAAGCATTGGGTGTATGACCATCTGTTGGTGATCATCCCTGTCTAATGGCGATATAATGGCGCGGAAAATAAGGGCGTATGCCATATCCTTCAGGGATATTTTATTTCCGACTTTGATAGTATCACCAATCCTTTTAGAGTGTGTTAAGATCGATTTACTAATAACAATCAAACAAAAATAGAACTTCGGGTTCTCAATATCTGATGACAAAATATAATGAAGAATTGGCCAATCAGAAAGTTAGAACTTCGGGTTCTTAACTGATGAATCAGAACTTCTAGTTCTGTCAATACTTCAGGCTAGTGATAGAACTTCAGGTTCTTAGAACTACTGGTTCTATCAAAGCTTCAGGTTTGAATCACAACTTCTGGTTCTATCAAAACTTCAGGTTTGATTTCATGGCCGTTGTATCGATCTACACTACTTTGAATCTTTAGAAATCAATGCTCCAAATATGAATCTTCAGGTTCATATTCCAAATCTTAGAACTTCTGGTTCTAGATAATGTATGGATCTTCAGGGCCACGTTATACATTGGAAATAGAACTTCAGGTTCTATTATACACAACTACTGCTTTGGCAATAACAAATTCATCAAGACTAAAATTTCATATAATCATATAGTGATAATGATACCTAAGTAATTATATCAAGCATGCAGTACAATGTTATAGAATATAAAAATAAATGTATGTGAGAAACAGAAATAAAATGTAGAACTTCAGGTTCTTAACATCCAATTAAAGATAATAATAAAAATTTGATGAGGAATTGAGAAATTTGAAGTTTAGAACATTGGGTTCTCAACTTAAGAATCAGAACTTCTGGTTCTAAAATAGTTCATAGATCTTTCAGTACGAGTTAGAACTTCAGGTTCTAGATTAGGATACTTCATGGATCTTCAGGTCCGAGTTAGAACTTTTGGTTCTAAATTAAAATAACATACAGAACTGCAGGTTCAGATTATTTATTCGATATAAAACTTCTAGTTCCAAGTATTAGATGAAACTTCGAATACGTATTGTAGATCTGAAAACTTCTGGTTTCAGAGTAAAATAACCAACGGATCTTCTGGTCCGGAATCGACGGATCTTCTGGTCCGGATTCAAATGAACTTCTGGTTCATAGGCTAAAAGAATTTATGGAATCTCGAGTCCGGATTCAAATGAACTTCTGGTTCATAGGCTAAAAGAATTTATAGAATCTCGAGTCCGAATTATTGATTCCATATAGAACTTCTGGTTCTAAATATCGTATGGAACTTCGGGTTCCAATTTCTTGCATAGAACTTCTGGTTCTATTTATGATCCATGATTTTCAATTTTTATCATGATCTCCTTTTGATAAGAAATAATTATTCATCACTTGAATTTAAATTATAAATTCTTGCAAATCGAAAAGGAATAAAATAAATGCAAGTGTGTAATTATCAAACTAACAAAAGATAATAAAAGAAGGAGAAATTACTTAACCTTTGAATCATCCTCTTTTTAGTACCAATGTGTAGATCTGCTCACGAGCTTTCCGTAGGAGCAAAGGGATCTCAAATCGGACTCCGGATCGTCAAGATATCGCAGAAACAAGTATAATAAAAATGTGGGCATCCACCTAGGATAATAACATCTTATAACATCCACAATGAGGGGTGGAGATAGGTGGTGACATGTAGGTGCACTTGCACTTTTTACACAATGTTATGCTTTTAAATCTTATAAAAAGGATTTGAATTTACTACTAAAATTCTAATAAAAATTATGATTTCAACCTTAAAATTCATATAAAAATTCTCAATTTGCCCCAAAATCAAACTACCTATTTAGTCCACACCCCCTCAAACGAAAATTCTTAACCCGCCGAACACAAAGACATGACAGACCACATGAAGCCGATGGAAACCACTCATATACGGTCACTGTGGGAAATAAAAGCTGTGGTTCGGGACTCGCATGAAGTCGATGGTAACCATGTTGTAGGGCCCATTGCAGATCCCCCGTAGCAGTATTGCCAGATTCAAGGGGCACCGTCAATTACCGTAGTGCCCTCAGCGGACAGCAGCCCGAGATTTACGCCCTCTTATATCCAAGGGTATTATTGGCATCCTGAATTTGGACAGTTGCCGCTTTGGCTACTTTGAAGAGGGTCATTGGGAGGAGATAAGTTGGCACTTTCCAGAAAAAGATACTTCACCAGATATAGACGGAGAGTATGCATCAACAGGAATATCAAACCAATACCATTGTGACTCACTCCTCCATATGGGGCCCACTTTAGTCATTTGCAATGTTGGGCAGATTCCATCAAATCAAGTCCATACGAAAATCAGAGGCTGAAACTAAGGTCTTAGGAGGAATATAAGAGAAGGGACCCAAGGTTTAGAGAAGTAAATTTGGGTCTTGGATTTGAAAATAATGGTGCCAGTATATATGATTGAGATCATTGAAGATCTATAATATGTTGAGAGAAGTGATCCTTTAATTAAAAAAAAAATTCATTTGAACGATATTTCTAAACCGTTGATTGAATTCTTGCTAGTCATAATGGACACTTGGAACAATCCACATAAAATGAATGCAAATGATCTACAATCCCATGTTTCTGCTGATTTATTGTTCATTCATGGTAGGTTTCTTTTATTTTAGCAACGGTCTTGATTCTCAAATTAATGAGGGCCACATGTAAGAGCACAAACAAATAATAGCATTTATATAAAATATACTACATCAGTAAGCTATTAACATATCTCTAAGGTAGAGTCTTCTATTACTTAAACATAAACAAATAAATGAAAAGCTGTGACTTCGGAGAAAGATTGCAAATCAGATTTGTTGATAATTATAAACTAAAGAAAAATCTAAAGAGTGAAACTTAAAAAGATATGAAAAGATGAAAGATAAGTTGTTGAGAATTTTATAAATTAGTGTCACATAATTATAGATTTCAATATCTAGTAACAATATTTCTTAAATTGGAATCTGCCAAAATCACTCAACAAAAATTATATAGGAATAGCTGTTTTACAATGCGAAAGGATTGAGATTTTTGATACCTTATTGATAGCATAAGGTTAGAGGTAGATAGCATAAATACATATGATGGAACGCATTTTCCAAACCAGCCTTTGGAGTGCTTAAAAGGAGAAGTTCTTTGATAATCATTTTTTGATATTTTTCTTTTCGATTTCATTTTTAATCACTTATGACATAAAAGTCTTTGTATTCTATTTTAATATATTCCATACAAACAAACAGACGCTAAAAAAGCAATACAGTGGGGGAACATCACTTTAAATTCGAATTGCTCTGTTAGATTTAAAGAAGCAATTTCCATCTATAGGTCCATTTACCTATTCATTCATTTCTAAATAAATATAATACGATCACATCCACAAACTTTGATCAAATTGTCTGAATATAGAGGTCAAATTATTGATCTTATTGCCCTATACATAAAACATATTATCACTAAGAGAACCAGACAAAACAGATTGTTTCGATCCAACATCAAACCCCCATTTAAAGACAACTGACATTTGGGGACATTCCCAATCCAAGAGGAGATGCACCCATCGCCTTAAAATTCACCGTCAACTCCACATTACTCTTCCAGCCGGTGCATTTGAGTCCAGTTAGCATGATGTAAGAAATAAGCCAGTCTACATCAAGACCGCGTGGGCCACCCTTCTAATTCCTCCTCTTCCCAAAACAATTAAAGGCCATTACTAGTGTGACGCCTACGACTTTTCCATGGAAAAAATAAAATCCTCACTTCACCTCACCCCAGAGACAGGAAAAAGAAAGGAGGCTAGAGAGAGAAAGAGAGAGATCTAAGTTCTTAGAACGTCGTTTCATATACTCTCTCGCTAGAGAGAGAAAGAGAGAGATCTAAGTTATTAGAACGTCGTTTCATATACTCTCTCTCTCTCTCTCTCTCTCTCTCTTTTAAAACCCAACATCCCCCATTGCATCAACTCTGTGTCTCAGGATCTGATCCTTTCTCCATCTATGCCTAGACATACACACCCTTTGGGGCCCCTGTCCTTCCTCTCCCTTCCCCTCGTCTTCCTCTCTGTGGTCGTCGTCTATGATGCCAATGCAGCAGCTGCAGCTCCACAATTTCGAGAAGCCCCGCAATTCTACAATTCCCCGGACTGCCCCGCCATCCCACCGTCCGATTCCATCTGCTCCCCCTCCACCGTCCACGTGGCCATGACCCTCGACGCCAACTACCTCCGCGGCTCCATGGCCGCCATCCTTTCCGTGCTCCAGCATTCTTCCTGCCCGCAGAACGTAGGCTTCCACTTCGTCGCCTCCGGCTCCGACGCCGACCTCCGCCGCCTCATCTCCGCCTCGTTCCCCTACCTCCGCTTCCGCGTCTACCACTTCGACGACTCATCCGTCGCCCGCCTCATCTCCACCTCCATCCGCGCCGCCCTCGACCGCCCCCTCAACTACGCCCGCTCGTACCTCGCCACGCTCCTCCCCGCCTGCGCCCGCCGCATCGTCTACCTCGACTCCGACCTCGTCCTCGTCGACGACATCGCCAAGCTCGCCGCCACCGACCTCGGCCCCTCCTCCGTCCTCGCCGCCCCCGAGTACTGCAACGCCAACTTCACCTCCTACTTCACGCCGGCCTTCTGGTCCAACCCCACCCTTTCCCTCACCTTCGCCGGCCGGAAAGCTTGCTACTTTAACACGGGCGTCATGGTGATCGATCTCGACCGTTGGAGGCTGGGCCATTACACGTCCCGGATCGAGGAGTGTATGGAGCTGCAGAAGCGCATGCGGATCTACGAGCTGGGCTCCCTCCCTCCGTTTCTGCTTGTCTTTGCTGGTAACATCGCAGCCGTTGATCACAGGTGGAACCAGCATGGTCTTGGTGGGGACAATTTTAGAGGTCTTTGCCGGGATCTGCACCCTGGCCCAGTCAGCCTCCTGCACTGGAGTGGTAAGGGCAAGCCGTGGGCCCGGCTCGACGCGAACCGTCCGTGCCCATTGGATGCTTTATGGGCACCCTACGATCTATATCAGACCCCGTTCTCACTCGACTCTTAATCACCACCATCACCACCGTCGTCATCATCATTACCATCATGGCAAAGGTCTCTGCAATTAAGTTAGCAGAGAGAGAGAGAGAGAGATTGATTGATTGATGGATCATGGATGGATGGGATTATAGCACGGGGGTGTAAATTACAGGTAAAGTATAGGAAATTTACCGTTTATGTCACTCTTTTAGTCATATGAAAAAAATTTTGTGATGTAATTTGTAATTTGTTAACATGGATGAGCTGGGATGTAATAAGAGGGGTGAAAATAAAATTTGGAAATACAGTTGGGTTCTTGGATTCTGTTATGGTTACTTTTATAAAAGCCCTTCTACAAAGGGTAAAGGTCGTGTTTTTTTTTGGAATACAATAATGAAGATGGGTGTGGAGAGAACGCGGTTTGCTTGTAATGAAGAGATTGTGTTTGGTTGGCTGATTTTGAGATTTCAATTTGTGAAAAGTTAAAGCAGAGGGAAAGCAGCTTTCGGTCCTTTGAATGTGTTGGTGCCATGGTTGGTGAAATGGCTCTAGTTTACTCTATTCTTGCAGACTGTAGTAAGATGATGGTGATGTTGGGCGATGCTGGGCATCAGGGATTCGGGCAGTGCAATCTACAGGTGATGGATCGCCGAACCTTTTTTTCTATTGAAAGCAGGAATTTAAGTGATGTTGGATGGTTGGTAGGCATATGATGGCAATCCTACACCTAAACGTCATTTTTTGGATGTGTGACGTTTGAGTCAATCTCAATTGAATATTAATGAGACGATGTTATCATGCCGGCTCAATGCGCAATTGGTAAAGTTGTTGAGTTTTATCAGGCTGTGCTGAGTTTTATTTTGACTCAACTCGGACTTGAATTGTTGTTGCCTAGGCTGTTAGAAGCTTGCACCCTAGAGAGCCCACAAAAATGAAAAAAAAAAATCATAATCATAATTAAAGGCCACAAAGTGTTAAGGATAGTTCACTTGTATGGGAAAAGTGGGATACCAAAAGATTGATCCTATGTGATGTGTGGGACATTTGGGATTGTCAGCCAATTGAGCAACCCTTGATGACTTTCTTGTTCCGAGCTTTAAAAGTTGACCTTGAGCTTAGTAAGAAGCATTGTAAGGCTAGGCTTGACTACAATAAAATACTTTTAGTGTTTAGGTTAAGTTCACCTGAACTTATTTCAAAAATTAAACTTTATCTAGGACGACATACCATGAGCTCAAGGCTGAGCAAATATGAACTCAATAAAACTTTAATGTAATGTGATCTCATTATTTCAGTGAAGAATAAATTGTTCAAATCACTATTCGCCATAACTAAATCAAGTTTCAACAAATCTTAATTCATAAAGGATTTCCAAATAACATATTACAGGGGCATTTAATAACAACTTTAATATCCCTTTTTGAGGTTATGTATATATGCTTTCTACCAACACAACATGTGGGTTATCAAGATTACTGTATTACCATGCAATCCAAAGGCTAGAGTCACAATAGCCCTAACAACTTGTGTCCCCATATCAAATGACCCACAACATCTTATTTTACTTTCTTTCCTAGCACTGTATTGGGGATTTTGAAACTCATACAAACTCTGCTCACACACCTATGATCATAACCGGCTTAGCTACCTTTGCAAAATTTTTTAATATTTAATTTTGAATGATTTAAAGTAATAGTACTTAAATTTTGATTCGAAAGTTTTACTCTATATCATCATCATTAAAGCCTTGCTAGAATTATGTTGAAGCCAGCTACATAAATAATGTTTTTCAGCCGTCTATTTTGAATAATATTATCATTTTATATTATTATTCAAAGTGTAAAAATAGTTTATGACAGCTTCAAATATTAAGTGCACAACCTGACTCCAGCGGTAAGTTAGGAGAGAATGGTCTATCAGGGTAAAACTTTACTGCACCGTATTTAGTGGATCCCATACACACCCATGTGGCCAAAGTGGTGGATCACTTAATGTGAGGGGATCTAGGCTCGTGCAGGAGGTGCGGATTTAGATTTTTGTTTTCTCGGTCCGAGAAGAATTTATTGTGCGAGATATTGAATATAAGTATGAAAGTTTAAATAATTACAAGGATCCACCACCTTAAGGGAGAAGGATCCAAGATCGCAGAATAGGCAGAATGACAAGAAGACCAAAGAAAATGCTTGTCTCATTTTTTTAAACGCCAGACGAGGTAGCCGAGTGGGACGGGAGAAGTCCAAAGCCACACCTTCCTTGGAACTAAACCTAGGTGTGGCATCAGCAATGTTGGTGGTGGTGTGACAACAATGTTTCAGCTAAAGTAGGTAGCTTGATCAGTACCCCGCCTTTCAATATTGCTCACCACCATTTGGGTGGGCCCACACAGCCCTGGAATACGAACATAGAGGTCTTCTCTTGGTATCTAACCACTCGTGCCTTTCCAATTGAGGGTGCAGATTTGATTGGTTTAAACCTTAGTTTAAGCCGTGATAAGGGGAATGTAATAGAATTTATTCTTCCAACCATGTGTTGTGTCATCATTATAAGTTTTGGAAGCAATATAAAAATGACAAGGATAGCATGTAAAATTACAGTGGTACAATATTGAGTTTTACTTTCTTGCACTCAGCCAACCCTGACTGAAAACATCTAACAGCATCAACAACACTAAAAACAATGTAGATGATGGAGTTGTTAAAATTTACATTTGAAATGCCCAACAAAGCTCATACGTAACGCAACATTGTTTTTTTTTATTATTTTTCATATAACAGTTAAGGGGGCTGGGCCCAAAAGAACACAGACAAGTGGAAATAAAAACCCACACAAATGACAAGGAAAGCCCACAACGTGGAAAGATAAGCCCACACAAGTAAAAACTGTGGTATAATATGGGAATAGTTCAATGACAAATAAGGTTGTTAACCAACGCACCCCTAGTTGTCATGGATAAAAAAATCTTGGACTTCTTGTGAAATGAGTAGGAATAGTTATTACCCTCCAAAACTTTCTTACCTTTTCCATTGTATAAAATACAATAATAATAATAATAATAATTATTATTATTATTATTATTTTGTAAGAACAGCCACTTATCCTAATCGTCAGAGGTATCAATTCTTACTTGTCTAATTAGGTTTTAAATATGGGCATGCACCTTTATTCTGAGGGCATATTACCTTATCAGAGCTTTTCTCCCCTTACCATAGGCTAGCAGCCCCAACCTTCAAAACTATAATTTTTTTTCGGTAGATGGGTGTTTGGGATGTGGTGTCTTTTCTGCATCCTCGCACATGTAATAACATATGAAATAAAAATATATCAATAAACGGATGACAATGACATATTTGGGTTCGAAGGTATCTGACCCGTTTAATAAACATTTAGATGGATAGTTAACCTACAAACCCCATCTCAACCCACACATGTAGGCTCGACCGGACCCAATTGTCAACCTGCTGGTCATTGCTGAGGAAACATTAATGTTAAGTGCGTTAAAGTTTAGTCTTAGTCGCTGTGGATGTAAACAAGCCTCATTATAGAATAAAAGTGTTTACTAGCTACAGTTTTAAGATAATTATGTAACGTCAAGAAAATGATATGGGCCACCTCCGAAACCGATATGTAGTGCAGTGGTTTTGGGCAGTTTCTATCATTGATGTGCAGCTTCTTTAATGGGGTAATAAAATAAAAGGGTGCCTAGGTCCCTCCAATCAATACATGACAAAGTGAAGTTGGAAAAGCTTTGGTTGCAGAATACAGATCACTCGCGTCAAACTCTTTGAAAACAAATCAGAAATGGTACTGGAATACGATCAATAGTGTGGACCCATAAGACTTGTCAAAAGTTCCATATCAAAGGTGTGATGGAATGAGCTCACCTAGAGTCCTCGGCTGTTTTTTAGGTGGTAAGGGATGTGTGCTGGGTGTATTAAGTTCATAACATGAAGATGATAATGATGAGGAGGCAATAGACTTTCGGTAATATGCAGAAAATAAATTTTCAATGATAAAATGTAAGATCGAGAGTAATGGACTGCTCGTTTGGCAGCCCTGCATCTCACCCGACTTAAGAGGCGTAAAATTTGTACAAGAAGCAAGCTTTATAAGGTGATAATCTCAAAAAAAAAAAAAAAAAAAAAGAGAAAAAAAGAAAAAAGAAAAAAAAAAAAAAGAGTCTATTCCCCTAGTATCTAGTTCATCTATTAACGTTAGTCTTGTTTAAAACATACAGTATAACTCGGGTGGCGGGTCCAATCAGGAATTGCAACTTCTACCAGGGTTCTGAAAAACCTCTATGGCTACTGGTGTACCCTTCTGAGGAACACAAGACGAAAATGTTTGCTGGAGTGAACCATATTCGCACTGAGTTTGGTTGGTCCATGGGGACTGCCTTGGGCATTTAGGTTCATGATCAACTCATTATATATATGCTCATTTAAGTTCATACGCTTTGGGCTTTTGGATTTTTAATTTATTTAAAACTTTGGATTCAAATTAAGATCTAATTTATTTCTAAGTTTGCTGAGAAATTAACCAATCAAATTAAGCATTCCATGCGAGGGAAGAGATTTGATGGAACATTCCCAATTGTAACTATAAATTGGAACAGTTGACCTCAAATATTGTAGGTAAAATATGTTATTATGAATGAGATTTCAAATTTTGAGTTTTACATTGCAAATCATCAGATCTCAGACATCTTATTCTACCTTCTTTACCATGTCGAACCTTGTCCACACATAATGTGGCTTAGATCATGTCAGTGGGCCACCCCTATGCGACTATTATAATTTAAAAATAAAAAACGTGGGATCGACTAATTTAAAAAAAATAAGTCAAGCCATTTAGTCTTCCCGTCAACAATGGCCTCCTTTCTATGTGGCAGCATGCAGACTGCAGACAGGAACCCTTTTAATTCCAAATGGAAAGTGTCGGTGGATGGAGAGATGAAGCTTTTGTTTTTTTGATAGCAGATAGATGATGACGCTGAAGGGCATAAAAGTCGCATTTAATCAGTGGGCCACCCCAGGCATCATAAGTTTCAACAAAATCATCGATTCCATTACTTGATCATACCACGTGGCATGTTCTCTGTGGGGACTTCAT
Source organism: Sextonia rubra (assembly GCA_037013555.1). NCBI lineage: Eukaryota > Viridiplantae > Streptophyta > Magnoliopsida > Laurales > Lauraceae > Sextonia > Sextonia rubra. The sequence goes on along the minus strand of JASUAD010000018.1, from coordinate 48,284,651 downwards.
ACGAAATATCCGTATGGAAATTGGAAAAGCCTTGGAAGTCATAAATATCTTTTAATTGGTTGGGCTGTTCTAAATTCAATACTATGGGACCATTTCCTATTGTTTGGGTCCACATCTTTCGGATTTCGTTTGTGAAATTTTTTGTCACCAAAACCAGTTCTTACTTCATACTTCACTGTATCCCAAAAAAAAAAAAAAAAAAGAGGGAAAAACTACACACAACAGGAAGGGTGAAACTTGGGCTGCAGAGTTGGGTATCGACCCGGTCCAAGTTCCACCTAAAATGCTTGCGGGTTTCAAGTCTTTGGCCCAAATGCAATAATAATAATAACAACAACAACAACAAAAAATAAAGTAAAATAAAATAAGAGATGAACTGAGGTTTTTTTTTTTTTTTAAGTTAAGTTACTTGATCTGATTTGAGTACCCTGTAAATCTCACAGTTGAGCTTGAGCCCGAATTCGCAAAACAAATCACACCGGGTCTGATATGGCCGATAAATATGGTTTTAATCTTTGGTGGGGCCTACCATGTGATGGAACATGGTAGGGAGTTCAGACCACTGACGAATCCATTCAAGTCGTCTCACTGTCGATTCATGACCTCTGTCACTAATAGACAGGCCACCTCATTGCCAGGCCCACCTGAAGCCCATTAAAAGAGGTAATGGAAGTTGGCACATGTCACGCACATGCAGAACCCTTTGTCATGCGACAGTGTCACAGCAGTCCACCAGAAACTGGAACATGCATGGTTATGTCTCTCTTTTCTTTCATAAAAATGAGATTGTGACTTAGCTTTCCATCTAATATAACTTGCCTTGGCATAATTACATGATAGCAACAGTGCTCCTATAGATAATATTATTAAATCCTTTTAGACATTTCAATGTCAAAACCCTATGCTACTCTCTTTTCAGCTGTACATGATAAGTAGTTTTTAGGTGTTTGGTGTGTTGTGATTTTCTGACCATCACACATTCTGCGCATCCACGGAATCACAAGATCAACACGAACAAGCCACACAAGAAGAGACACGAGATTTACGTGGTTCACCCAAACCGGGCTACATCCACGGGCACAGGAGGACGAACATCTTCACTATAACAAGTAAAGCATACAAGAGATTCCCACACTCTCACCTCATCTCTCCTACGTGGTGTGGGAGCACTACGGGCAACTGCCGCCACGCCGCCACAAGGTCTAGGGTTACAGACTATACAATATATAATCTCCGCTTTCTTGGCCACCAAGAAAGCCCCGGTACAATTACCAAAATACCCTTGACCTTAAACCAGTCCCTAGCTAACCCAGTGGACTCATCCGGCTAAACCGGAATACAAGACATAACCTAACAATCTCCACCTTGGCTTGAATTCCGTACAACTCTGTACAACTCGAGCTACTAGGAGATAAAACCGGTAATGTCTTCACGTACCCTACTGAATGGCACGTCACTGCACCAACGATACAGTTTTCTTCAACACTTTGACATGTTGAACCAGCACATGAACTTTGAACAAAGTTCATCTCGTCAAACTCCACCTCGAACTTAGAAGCTCGAAACCATTGACGAATCTGAGTGATATCTGAATCACTCACCATCTTGCCCCATCTTCAATATCATCATGAAGATCCAATCACCACAAGCATGCAAGCAAACAGATCGGGAATACAAGTCCAGATGACTCCATTGCAGAACAACCTCTGCCTCCGAGCAGTCAAAAACTCCATTTGACTGGGCCTCCGATCAACTGCTGATACATCAGCTCCTCCTTGCTGCTTTTCCGGCTTGGCTCTGGCAAGATGAATAACATCATATGCGATCATGTGAACCCCAAACGAACAACTTCGTTTGAATCAGCAAACCCTTTGCAACTAGGCCGGCGACTCCTATTATTGGGTTTGCAACAACAACCAGGTCGAGTAGACCCGATTCAAGCCTCAATCCACATCTGTTCAAATCTTCTCCAGATTTCTGCATTAAACTATAGATCTCGTCACCACGAGTACGCTGGAAGAAACGGATCTAAAATTCGACTTAGGATGGCTCCGATAACGTAGAAACAAGTTTCTACGCTCCAATCGATCAAACCTCCTCCTTGACTGTCCAACAGCCAATCAACCTCTTCCACTGCGTAGATCTGCTCGAAACGAGTCCGTAGGATCAAACGGATCTCCGATCGGACATCGGACGATCAAGATATCGCAGAAACAATTTCAGCCGTTGAAACTGGTCAAATCTAGCCTTTGACCGATGCTGACATCACTGCTGACGTCACTCTGCGCTGTCTGCTGGGCTTCTGGAGCGGACCCGGGTCGGGTTCACCTGACCCGGAACTGATCTGAACTCTTCTCGCTGGGCTCTGCGCACATGGGTCAGGTCGAACCTGAACTGACCCGGCCTGAACTTGCTGGCTGGGCTGGACCGTCTGCTAACGGGTCGGGTCGGACCTGACCTGACCTGGAACCAAAACTTCTCTGCTGTGCTGGGCAGGACCGGCTGCTGATGGACTGGTTCAGGTCAACCCGACCTGAACTGATAACCTGTCTGTTCTACTGGGCTACCTGTACGGGTTGGATCTGGCCCAACCCGAACTCGAACCCGGAGCCTTCCTTGACGCTGCCTGGGCTGCACTTCTCCGCGGGTCAGGCAAACTGACCCGACCCGACCCAAGACCCAGAAAACTGGGTCGTCTTCAACCTCTTCTTCCCCTGTTCACGGGTTCTGCAACAGCGGCAGCGTCCGCGTCTTCGTCCTCGGCGACGGCAGCGGGGGTGGCAGCGGTTGATGGCGTCTTCTCCGGCGACAAGGACGGCGAGGATCCCGGCGAAGATCTCGGTGGTGACTGAGATGTTTTGGGGCGCGCGATTTTCGTGCAGTAGCGATGCAGTGGGCGGGCGGCGACGGCTGCGGAGTGCGTTGGCTCCGGCGACCTGGGCAGAGCAGCAGCGGCGCGATGTGGAGGTCGGTGGTGCTGCTGCTGCTTAGCAGCGGTGGCGGCAGGAGGGAGGGGGACGCAGACAGGTATTTGTTTTTGTTTTTTTCTTCTTAAATCTGGTCCTCAATTTCGGCTTCTGTAATCTGGTTTCTCTCCTTCTCAGATCTGAAAGCTACTGAGCAAAACCGATTTCTCTCCTTCTCAGATTTGAAAGCCCGGAAATCCAACCAGCCACGATTTTCTCCGAGATCTGAAAACATGTGAATCTTCTTTCCTCCGATCCAGCGAGACCGGAGAACCCAATCTCGTCTTCTTCTTCTCCGATGGTGGTCTAACCAGAAATCACGAACCTGATCTCAGTTAATCTTCATGCGCACAACCTCTAAGCCATCGAGCGATCTCCACCTCGCTCAGAAACCCGAGGAATACCAACCTCGGCTCTGATACCAATTGTTGTGATTTTCTGAACAATCACCCGTTGTGCGTATCTACGGAATCACAAGATCAACAATCAGCCACACACAAGAAGAGACACCGAGATTTACGTGGTTCACCCAAACCGGGCTACATCCACGGGCACAGGAGGACGAACATCTTCACTATGACAAGTAAAGCATACAAGAGATTCCCACACTCTCACCTCATCTCTCCTACGTGGTGTGGGAGCACCACGGGCAACTACCGCCGACGCCGCAAGGTCTAGGGTTACAGACTATACAATATATAATCTCCGCTTTCTTGGCCACCAAGAAAGCCCCGGTACAATTACCAAAATACCCTTGACCTTAAACCAGTCCTTGGCTAACCCAGTGGACTCATCCGGCTAAACCGGAATACAAGACATAAACTTAACATGGTGCTAGGTATTAAGCACAATCGTCTATTTGTACAAATATAGCCATAATGAATGGTTGTATTTGGTGCCTAACACCAAAATGTGGCTAGATGGCGTTAGGCACCTAGCATTTGAAAATTTCCGAGATATGATCACCCATTTCTATTTCTAGTTTAATACATGTGTTGTTCTGATCTTAATTACCTGTCTTTTATGATAAATCTCTTTTCAAATTGTACTGAAATCTTAATGATATATATATATATATTTAATAACTGAGGTGTCCAAACATCTTTAAGGACATGACTAAATTCTCAGAGCGTGAAGTTAATGCATACCTCCCCTATCATAAACAATGGCAAGCCTAAAGTTTTTGTTTGAGGGGTGCATATCCAAATACGTAATTGTGTTGTGGGAATAAATATAGAATTTTCATGCATGTGCATCTTGGGGGTGGATGTAAAATTTTTATGCAAAATTTAAAAGCAAAATCAAAATTTTCACTCTGATTTTAAAAGCAAATCCATGTCCAACAGGTGCATCCACCTCCGTATAGATGTATGTAGGTTTGCCTCTAATTGTATATCGTGTATATGAAGCATGTATCTAGACAAGTAGTCCTAAATAGAGAGAGCGAGTCACTCTCAGTACTTTTGTTCAAGAAAAATGGTCTTCGCCAACTGTGCTGCATCAAGAGTTGAAATTCTAAGGAATTAGAAAACCTTGTTGGTTACAAATCAAACAAGAGGAAGTGCGGTCGGGTCAGTGGTAGTGAGTAGCACAAACAGCCATGAATAGGAGAGGCAATGATCGTGCCTTGGCCAGTAATGGGACCCGGGCCCAACCATTTCATAAGCCAAATGAAGGATCTTACCATTTTGAAGGACTGTTAAAAAGGCCTTAAAATGGAATAAAAAGTCATATAGGTCCTCAAAACGACTCGATTCTCTCATTAATTTGAGAAAGTTGGGTGAATAGCTAGAGGACTCACCTGACTCTGCAGCGAAAGCCTACTCAACTCAGGTGAGTCAAGGCGAATAAATCATAAATAGGAAAGATACACGCCCATTGAATGTAAATTGATGGATATGGATGTGGAGACTCTGTTACGCGACTGGAGATCTATGTGCATTCGAGATAAAATATTACTTTGTTAGAGAGAATGCTGAAAAAAATGATATAGAAATTTTCTATGTGCCTTCAGAGGAATTGATGGCTGATGTTTTTACCAAGGCTTTGCCTACAGAGGTTTTTACAAGGCATGTGATGCGTATGGGACTGAGAAATGTTTGATGTACATGGCATTCGTACCAAGTGGGAGATTGTAAGAAGTTGTGTGGCCCGCATGCTATGTGTCCCACGTCAGATCAAGTAGGGCAGATGCCAACAGAGATTGCAATCCCACTTTGTGTACTACTTGATCTGGGCCTCATAATAAGACTCCCAATAGGATCAACAGATGTGGGCTTCTGGTGAAAGATATTTCTAGTAAGTGTGACTCTTTGGGACTTGTCTATATAAGAATAAAAAAGCCCTAGGGTTGGGATTATTAATATTCTTCATTCCCGTTGGAAAAGATAAGAGGCGAAGAGATCCACAGAACTTCCCATCACCGGAATGCATATAGACCTCCGTCTGCGTGACGGAGTCTCCGCATCCAGATCCATCATTGCTCTGATACCAACTAATGGATCCAGATGTCGAGACTTTGTCACGTGGCCGGAGATCTATGTGCGTTCCGGTGATGGGAAGCTTCGTGGATCTCTTCGCCTCTTGTCTATTCCTACGGGAATGGAGAATATTAATAATCCCAACCTTAGTTCTCCCTTGTCCTTATATAGACAAGTCCCAAAGAGTAACATTTACTAGAGACATCTTCAACCAGAAGCCCACATCTATTGATCCTATTGGAAGTCTTATTATGAGGCCTAGATCAAGTCTTATACTAAAGTGAGATTGAAATCTCTGTTGGCATCTGCCTTCCTTGATTTGACGTAGGACCTTTGGCATGCGGGCCACATGATTTCTTACATAAATTGGGTATCAACAAATTGGATTCAAGGTATTGTTCTTAGCTCCAATTGTATAGTGCTAACTTAGGGTGAATTGCTTTTCATTGTTCTGTATTTATAAGTTTCAGGGCTTTTATTTCTATAGATAAAAGCATTTTGTCCAACTTTTTATGAGAAAAGGAGATTCAAAAGGCAACTGATAAAAAAGAAAAAAGTCTTTAGTTTCAGTATTAATATTAATTTTTGATAGTTGCATTGCAAATGGCTTGAGCTAAGCCTCTTTATTTTTCCTCTCTTTGTTTTTTTTTTCCTTAACCTAACGAAGGGGCACTTAGATTCAAGAGAGCACTTGCACACACAAGGAGGGAGAACCCACACATGTGAGTAGAAGTTGCATATACATGTAGGAAGAGGTTTGGGAAAGAGAATTAATACTGGTGAGAAAAGCAACATACATGAGGATTGATACCTAAGAAGCCAAGTGAGAGGTGGGGTTTTCAACCATCTGAGCAGACCATTGTTCTCTAGTCTTGCCACTTAGAGTTGGACCTAGGGTGAGGTTGGACCAAGGATATTGGTCCTTTGGGCGGGCCGCACAAAATTTTTGTAGGTTTACTAAATGAAATGTAGATTTTTGTAAAAAAACATAAAGTCGTTGTATCTAACTTGGTCCCGATTATCATTGGTCAAATCATGTGGGTTTATCATACTTTCAAGTGAATGCCCTAAATTTCATCTAAGGGCCTATTTGTTTTCATTAAATAAATAAGAATTCAATGCACCGGACCTTTTAAAGTGGTTAAAAGAAAGACCAAAGGCTAGGTATTCATTTCCCGTCTACCTTTGATTCTATTTTTATATAAGGAGAAGTTATTTGGTGATCATTTTTAAAATTCACCTTTGGTCTCAATTTAATTGCTTAGAAAAATCCAATGTATTGAATACGTATGTATTTCAATGCAAACAAATGTGCCATTCCTTTCATTTGTGTTAAAACACATAGCAATAATAGTGTAACCAGTAAAAAATAAATATCAAAGGTGAATTTTAAAAATTGAACATAAAATAACATTTCTTTATATTAAAAGAAGATGAAAAATAAAATTACTAAGGTGATGCTCGTTTATTCATTTCCAATTTTCTTTTAATTCTACTTTTCGAATAAGAAATACCATTATTTTTGAAAATCCACCTTTGATCTTTATTTTAATCACTTATAGTATGGATCCTTTGTATTCACTTCCTATGTATTATAATGCAAAAAATTAGGCCCTTATCCAAATTATATCTAAACCACTTTCATCCTTTTGGACAAAATATGCCCAATGTATACAATTGGTCAAATGGCCTCTTAACTTTTGGTCAAGGTGGTTGACCAAGACTATAAAATTGATCGAAGTGGCTGTTTGAAAAGAATCCATAAAAAGTTAATATGACATTTTTAATTAAAAAAATGAGTTTAATTGTGAAAGTCCCAATTTCGAGTAGAACAGATTTAACTGGGCATAAATGGATAGAATATATGTTTCTTTTTTATTTTTGGAAGTTGGACTACTGATCCGGGTCTACAGCATTTGATGATAAGAGATGATTACTAGACTCCCATTTTACCCCTAAGGAATTTGTAGAAAATGGGGTTGAGAGTGAAGGATCATGGCGGAGATCTACAAGTGACAACAAAAATGTTTTAACTCCCTGTCCATGCTCGCATTCCCAAACCCACCCGCACACCCGTCTTTTAATTGGAAATCATGGATTACCCATCACCCCCATGAAACTAAATCGTAGGAATTTAAATTGTCCCACATTGATCTCCACCCATATTCGTCACTCTTGGCCCCTCTTCTAGCCAAGGATACCCTGAAGTTCAGTATGAGTTGGGCAAACAGGCCCGCATAAAAATCAATGGCCCATTGGAGGTGTCCCACATTCATATTCATGAACCTTGATTATTCTATTGTTGTCGTCCCATTGGGGGTGTCCTACATTCATATTCATGAACCTTGCTTACGCCATTGTTGTCGTTATTGTTGTTCATGATGCTGAGAGCCGGTTTCATCCTTATCTTGTTCGTGCTGCATAGCTTTCATTACTCACATGACCACTTTAGAATTTGATGGTATGGCAATTTGGTGGTATGTGATATTGGAATACAATAAATAAATAAATAAATAAATAAAAATAAAATTGTTCTCTTGACAATGTATTGCTTGTATGCTTCAACGAAATGGTATCAGACCCATGATACGGATTCCTAACTGAGTGTTTTCAAGGTGTGCTCACCAACTGCTGGGCCAAAATTTTAGGACAAGGATCCATCTGATAGCAACAATATTTTTCCAGAGAAATAAGCCGTTAGGATTCCAACTTTTTGTAGGAAGCTGCCCGCTAAAACCTTTGTTTTATGGGGAGAAATGAAAATTTTTTTACAGTATTCTGCCTGTTTTGACACATAAAACACTCTGAACTCCAAAAATGATCTTTGTAGATTAGCAATCAAAGAATCCCCAACCGTAGGGTCATGTCTGTACAATGATAGGTTTCTGCTACATGCAGATTTTTTATTCTCTTTGGAGAGAGGAATTCTGTATCTTACTCTCTCATTGGAAGTCAAAATCCTTTTTCTCTTTATATTTTGAAAGGTATTAATTAAAATCATGTCCGTTAGGTAAAATCAATTCACTCTCTTTTTGGCATCAAAAAAAAAAAAAGAATTTAATTTTCCTCTCTACCATAGAATCCTTCATCGCACAAACATATTCTTAATACACAAGAAAGGGTTTTGGAAATCCTTTAGCATTAATAAACTGAAAAGTGCAATTAAACAAGTTTAACAGCCATAACCATAAGAAAGGGATGATGGATTTGAAAGTTAAAATCCTCCAACGTGCCTCGTTTTAGTTTTGGGTATATTTCAACCAAAAAGTGAACCTGGGACATTTAGGAAATCTTGGTTACGATTTTTGATTGAATTTTCTTTGTCTTTAGTGTCACCATCATTTCTGGAAAATAGTCTTCGGCCTTTTTATCTTTTCTTATTGAAGTATGATGCAATTCCATTGTATCTGTTTCTTCTATTCTTTATATGGCTAACTACTGAGCATATGCAATTATAACATGAAATGATTTTTTAAAACTAACCACCCTTTGAGAAATAACAAAATATCTCAAATGACTCATTCTGATTTCGAGGTTCCTTTCTAGAGTTAAGCTTGACCAACAGCTTTGTGATTGCTATCTCTCACCAAAGAATTGCCTTGATAAACAATCGCAACTTTTTTTTTCCATGAATGCTACCTCTCACAAGCATGTGTGCTAGCCATCTTTCCGTACCATTAAGCAATATGCTTGTGACAATCACATCAGTATACATCTTTAGCTAAAAGAGACCTGTCTTGCCCATTCTGCTAGAAGGCCTTATTTTTTTTTTTTAGTAAGAACTTTATTTGACCGTGTATGAATTGAGAGTCCCATAGATCCGTTTCTCATGGGAGGGATGCGACCCTTGCAATTCATGGTTTTAAGTTTCAAATGTTTGTGGGCTTTTTGATCCATGGGAAGTTGTGATTCCATGATAACTGCTTGATTAATATGATAGCAATGTAATGTTACATAACTAGTTATTCGTGTCATTTGATAGGATGCCTTATCTCCTAATCAGTGACATGCATGAATGAATCAACGATGCATCCCTTGGACATCCCTTCTTAGTAATGTTATTTTTGTAGGGGTGTTCATGGGCTGAGTTAATTTAAAAAGGGACTAGCTATTTGAATACTAAATTCATCTCAGTTCACTCACTTCATTTAAAAAAAAAAAAAGTAAAATGACCCAAATGCCTCCTCTTCTCTCTCCACTCATCTTTCTCTCCTCTCGTTCCCCTTTCCCACTTCTCCCTACTTCCAACAATTGCTAGCTCCGGTAAAGGGAGCAGGCCGGTCTCCCTCCCCTCCCTTTTCTCTTCCTTTCTTTCCTCCCCCTCCCCTTCCTCTCTGCCTGATCGGGCAGCATCAGGCCACCCAACCTCCATGTGTTCTTCCTCTTCATCTCCTTCTCCCCCTTTGCTCTCCCTCCCTAGTCTTGGCCGAATATTTTTATTTTTGTTTGGCCATGCGAGGTTGAACATTAGTGTAATATTTGGCCCCGCATGGCTGAATATAGTAGAAATCTGAAATAGGGAGAGGAGAGGAGAGGAGAGGAAAGGGCTGGGGGAGGAGAGGATAGGAGAGGATGGTGAGTGGGGAGGAAAGGAAAAGAGAGGAAGAGGGAGCGGAGGGAGATGGAGAGAAAGGAAAAGGGAGAGGGAGAGAGAGAAAGAGGGAGGGGAGAGAGACTGGCTGGAGGAGGACTTGGGGAAGATGAGTTGGGAGAGAAGAGGGTGGGGGTAGTTTAGGCATTATTTATTTATTTATTTTTTAAATGGGCGAGTCTACTAAAAAATTTTTTTTATTTCAAATAGCAAATTCCTTTAATAATGTTGTCCCATATATAGCCCAAGATCAGGTCACCAAAAAATATATATATATTAAGCCTTACCCATAACCCACCCATTTATTCAACCTGGCTCTCTAGGCTGGGCTCCCTATGACTTCTTGTTGTCATGCAAATCAAACACTAAATTACATGCAGTACTTAATTTGGGCTAGGCTGGGCTGGGCTGGCCTTCAACTTTTTGTAACTAATTATCTCAAATCTATTTAAATAAAATGGGACTAAATTTAAAGGGAGCTTCTATTCAAATTCAAAACTTTTCTTAGTTGACTTACTCATTTGGAAAAAATTAAAAATTGACTAAATCGCCCCCACCCTTTCATCTCCCCACTCACCTTCCCCACTCCCTCTCCTCCTCCTCCGACAGCCGACAGCTCTGGGCTGAGGGGGACTACCCCTCTCCCTCTTTCTCCCCTCCCTCTCCCTCTTCCTTTCTGTCCTTCTCCCTCTCCTCCTTCTCTATTCTCTCTCCCTTTCCCTCTCTTCCCCTGTATGCTCTATCTCCCCCACCCTCCTTCCCTTTCCCTCTCCCTCTCCCTCCTAGTCAACTGTTGCCCAGCCACCCTCTTCCTCGCCGTCAACTGGACAAAGGGAGAAGGAGAGGGATAAGGAGGGAGGGTTGGGGGAGATAGAGTAGAGAGGGGAGGAGAGGGAGAAAGAATAGAGAGAGGAAGTGGAGGGAGAAAAAGAGAAAGGAAGAGGGAAATGGAGGGGAGGAAGAGGGATTGCAATAGTCCCCCTCCGACCAGAGTTGTCAGTTGTTGTCAAAGGAAGAGGGGGAGGTGGGGAAGGTGAGTGGGGAGAGAAGAGGGTAGGGGTAGTTTAATCATTTTTTTACTTCTTTTTTTTTTTTAAATGGGTGAGTCAACTAAGGAAAATCTTGAGTTTGAATAGAAGCTCTCAATAACGCTCAAGACCATGAATGAGGTACTATGTGAAGTGATGGTCAGACAGAGATGAATTATGAAGTCTCCTTCTCTTAACCCTCTTTTGTTTACAATGATGGTCTAGAAGTATAAGCACAATCGTTGTTGGTGCTACCACCCACAAAAAAATTATCTTCTTTATGTCCATTACTTTGTACTGCTTTATAATCAATTCACACACAAAAAAGAAAAAAAATGTGAGTAACTAATTTATTTCATTCATAGACATATTATTGCCACATGATAAATTAACACTATCCATCTAAAAGAATAACACACATAACAATTGAAAGAGAACGAAAAGTCAAATATTACTAACATAACAATAATATAAAAGAGTGCCAAAATGCAGCAAAATTACATTAGTCCCATACTAGTGATGTTTCCAAATAACACACTTAACAATTGTTTTCAACTAGGAAAGTCAACATAACACTACAATATTAAATACCGTCCAAAATACAATAAAACTATATTAGTCCAAAAAAATCATAGTAGGTCCTATATGGAGTCACTTAACTCCTCCAAAATCCAGTCACGTCGATCTTCCTTGGTACTAAATTCTAGGAACTGTCTCGATGATTGTGGGGCCCTTAGCATCTTTAGTGCCTTACCACGTAAAGGTTTTTCTAATTCTAACTCTTGGATAGTAGCAACAACATCTATTTGACTCGGCCCTAATTGGTTGAACGCATCATCAACATAGATAAGTGTGGCAGTCATCTCTTTCATGGCAAGGACAATTTCACTATCAATTTTAAATTCACCTCGTACATTATGTAAATAACTTGCATTTGTGTCTTTTTAGTATGTGGGGTTTTAGAACTTTCAGCCATCTCATCTAAACTAGTCTACTGTGGCTTCATCATTTGGTACTTGGGGACTTGATATTGAATGTGGTGGGCGTTGACTTGTCAGCACAACATTTCTTTCATTAGCAATTGTATCTCTATATATAATGACCAACTTGTCATATTCATTACAACTTTCTCTTTGATACTTCTCATATTCAGGATGTACCTGAAGTATAAAAATGTGATTAAACAAAGTAAACAGTTTATAACTTAAACAATTGATGAAATATAATTTTAACTAAAAAATAATGATCCACCCACCTTGATATAGTCATTCCAAACTTGGTCTTCCGTAGTAACCTTTTTTCCTTGTCAGACCACCCAAACCCACTTAATTCATTCAAAACTCTTGATACATTTGTCGCATATTTTTAATGTTCTAAGGTGATTTCTAATTTTACCTTTATCATAGTCATCCCCAAACTTTTCCATCATTTTTCATTTGATCTCTTTCCACCATTCATTGGTATGCCCACGTTCATCTTTTCTCCCTAGTTTTATTTGTTCTATTAATAAGTCTATCAAGTAATTATTAGACTAGTCTGTCCATGAAATATTCTTCTTTTCTTTTGTACCACAATTGGTTTTGGATGGTGCCTCAGCTTGGGTGGGTTGAACGTTGTCTTCAACAATTTCATTATCCATTTCTAAAAAGTAACAAAATAGTAAGAAATTAAGTCAAATTATAATTGCCCATTTAGTTACTCTTTCACATTCATGATCATACAAACAAAATAATACACTAGATTAACATATCAAAATCACATTCATGATCATACAAACAAAATAATACACTCGATTAACATATCAAAATAAATAAAAACTCAACTGTTGAAATTGATAGTCTCAATTATTTGATTTCTCACTGTCAAAATCAATCTTGTTCGTGTGCCAATGAAGCATCTAGAAAGAAAGTTTAAAAAAAAAAAAATCTAGGGCCATGGCCTTGCCTTTATCTGCCCCCACTAGTGTTACTTCACATGCAACTGTTTAGTTCATGTGTAGAGAAAAATAAAATTTGCTTGACACACATTAGATCTAAAACAAGCCATACTTTAAGTTTTGAGACCCAGAATATTCGCTTTAGCAAATGCACTTCTAATTATAAATTTGTTGATAATTAATTTTCGTAGTTTTCTTCTTTATGAGTGGCAAGCTTCAAAATGTTTGAAAGAGAAAACAAGAGAGAAACACATAAACTATTAATATCCAATATATACAAATTCAAATGTTGAGATAAATATATATCTAATTTTATATATGTAGATGAATGATCTAGCATTAATAATTTTTGGGTGTGATAACTGGTTACCTAAACTTTTAATGATGTATTTACATTTATTTTTTATTTCATTTGTTATCTTATATTTGGTTACCTAAGTAGCAATTTCCTTTCCTGAGTTGGTTGACTCTGCTCTTAGCTTAGTCAAGTCCGAATTTTGAGTTGGGAAGATGTTTTGAGCTGGATTCAGCACATGTAATCATTTAATTGGTGCCTTTCAATTATTGGGCCATGTCCTTTCATGTAGTGCTAGCTAATAAGGCCCTATATCTAGGACAAAAAGGGCTTATCAAAGCGTTATGTAAGATTATAGACTCCAATGTAGCCCATACATGTGGGCTGCTAGTCCAGAACATATATGTATACACATCACAAGGTTCAGTCACACAGGAATTTTGACAAATACCTAGCGTTATAAACACATACAAGTTGTTAATAAGATTCTTTCAAGGTTCCGAACTGCTCAATTGAGCACATATGAGACTTAAACATTCATCCACAATACATATATGGGGTTTGACGTTCACATAGCAATTTATAGATGTATAGATGGTTTCAACTAAATGCTCATGAGTTCTTTCATTATGTCTATTCACTATATTGGGTATAGGACCCTGAACAGTCCCTAGCTTAAGTATTCCAAATCCATTACAACCTTAGCCAAAGGATCCTTAGAACCACCCAACAAATGGAGGAATTGAAACTATCTGCTCTACACATGCTTAGCACGAGCCTTGGACTAAACCAAGAATTAATACATGCAACAAAGGATTGTAGTATTAGAGCACGTAGAAATAAAGTGGTGCACAAATATTACCTATATTACCTCCCCCAATATTTCTCTAGCAATCCTGTAGCAACAAAGGATTGTAGATATTCTTTAGCACTAAGTATTTGTACACCAGGTAAGGCAAATTTTGCATGCCAGAGACCATTTATTGATAGAGAATGCTGTGCCACGGACAAAGGATTGCTATTTATGGTGATGTGTTTTGCTGACAAAGTATGGGCTTAGCAATTGACAAAAGCATTGAGGCAAGAGGAAAACAAGAAAGGAGAATATTCATGTGCATATGTCCCTCACCATTTTGGGGACACTCCTTTTTTGGAAAGTATTAACATGCAAGAGAACAAAATTTCACACCTTTCAAAGCTTGATAAGTCCAAAAAAGAAAGTGTCTCTCGTCAAAATAGTGAGGGACATTTACACATGAAGACTCCTCAACAAAAAATAAAAACATAAAGGCAAAGAGGAAAAAAAAATGGATTGTTCATCCATGGCATGCAAGATTATAAGATCCAGGAAATAAAAAATAAAAAAGAAAAAACAAATCATGCATGCTTTGCTTATCTAGGAAGGGCATAAACATATATTACTGTGGTAGAGAGGAATAGGGATACAGAGGGCTAAAAGAGAAGGGTGACAAAGCAAAGAGAGATAGGGAAAGAGGGGGACATAGTAGAGGGGGCAAATTAAAAACGGAAGGGGGTAGAGAGGGAGGCATAGTAGAGATGGAGAGAGAGATTATCTTTAGACACACGGGGAGATGAGACGTTGTGGGAAGGGAGCTAAGATGTAGCAGCAGAAGATGAGACAACGTATAGCACGAAAAGGTTTTCGAGGGTAGGTTTATGTTTGTGAGTTTCATCCCGTTTTGAGGCTTTAAGAAGTTTTATTTATTTTTTTTCTTTTTCATGCGTTGCAGTGGGGTTTTGAACCCGTAACCTCTTTGACGGAAATGGATGTTATGAAACCATCCGCCTCCAAGGGGCATTTTTTAAAATACTATGCGTTTTGGTGTTCTTTATTTTCCCACCTCGACAGGCTTTCAAATATTGATGAAAAAATCAGCCCATTTTCACACCATTTACATATCTGATTTACACACAAGATGCGTAAATAATTGTAGACAAACTTAATTGATGCATAAATGTTATACATATTCTCTATTTACATATGTAAATGGGTGTAAACAAATGACACCTTAGCCTTCATTTCTTTCTCTTTTGAATAGTCCCAAAATTTACTCTTGATTTTTAATATACAGTAGGTTGGGAGCATTACTTAGTAGGGGTGTAAGAAAAAAAGCAAAAAAACCATCTAATTGATGATTAATAACCATGTTTTACGGTTCTGTTATGGTTGTTAAATTTGAAAGACTGTGTTTCATGGTTTAGTTTTAGTTTCAGTCCCGACTCACGGTTATTAATCAAACTGAGCTGAAAACTACATTTTATTATGTCATTTGTCTATGTGAACATTTAATTGCTATTTTTGTATTTTGGAATTATGTAATTTGTTATCTTAGATATTTGATTTTGACTTTTGAACATATATTTTGCATTAGGACAGTACATATATATATTTATGAGGAATCTTCATATAGGTTTTTTTTAAATAACAATTAATTGTAATTGAACTGTATAATATGGTCAGTTGTGGTTCGATTATTAACGGTTTTTAAAAAATGAAAATCATGAATTATAGTTCAGTTAATGGTTTTTTTTTTAAATACACAGCTAATCGAACTGTTACACCCCTATTACTTAGGTATGCAATTTCAACAAAGAGGTATGAAATGATTTTTTTTTTTTAAATTGTTGTTTGTTTGATTGACTCTTGACATGGAAAGACATGAGATATAGCTGGAGCTTGGGGCCCCTCGAGGTCTCACCAAATTTAGATGTGGAGTTTCAAATTGAGTATTAAAATTCAAAACATATCAATTAAAGGAAAACGAAACACAGTCAAACAATTAAGAAAAGATTTAAGACCATCTAAAGCACTTTCTCTTTCTATCCTTTATTTTCTTCTTTCTTTTTTCCCCTCAGTATATAAATAAATCATTTAACATAATATCTAAATTCTATTTTATATTAGAAACACAAAACTTTGGTAAAAACATTTACTAACACTTTGCCAAGATATTTCATATGTTCAAGGAAAAAGATGTCTGTAAAAAACTATCAAGGCTAGACAGTGAATTTCAATATATTAATTTAAGCCCTTGATTTGGGTGTCCCAACATTTTGTTACATGGAGCAGACATTCTCATCCCTTTGCCAAGTTTTCAATAGGGAAGCTCATTGTTGTTTGTTTGGACTAATCAATTATTTAATACAAAAGTAGAGAAAAGGAGTCCTCCACTAATTTTTTTACCAAAGTAGAAGGCCCATCAAAGCCCTTTATTTGACGGCAAGAAGAAGGAGGAGGAGGCGGTGAAGAAAAGCAGTGCAAGATGAGGATTATGATGAAAGAAGGTGTTTGGAAGAACACCGGAGATGAGATTTTGAAAGCGGTTGTTATGAAATTAATATGGTAAGAATCAGTCGGCTCGGTTAACTTCCCTTCGCGTCCACAAACCCGCCAAGCAGTGCCAGGTACGGTGGCACGAGTGGCTGGACCCCTCCATCAAGAAGGCCAGTGCCAGTGTCAGTGTCAGTGTCAGTGATGATTTCGCCCCTCTATTTCTAATGTTCCCATCAAGATTGATGCCAAGCCCATATATAATATAATATATTAGAGTGAATCACCTTCCGACCTTTTAATCGTTGCCATGTTTGAACTCGAATAAAAAACCGTTTGCCCAGACCTACTTAAATAGAAGTTAGAGGGGAGAGGTAAAAGCTACATTTCGGCGATAGATTCTAACATTTTGTATTTAGCACCCAGTCGTACTCTTCTTGCAAGTGTGGTATTTTATCATGGCTTTTGTTATTGGTTGTCTTTTTTCTATGTTCTTGAGTTATTCTAGTAGGGTGTTCCCAATTTAGTGAACCATCTTTTTCACCTTGATGGATCCAATTCCCGCAAGCGTCCCCTTTAACTTGAGAATTCCCTCATGAAAAGCTCGCTCAACCTTGCAAGTAACAGAGAAAGACAAAGGAGAAAGAACCCACTTGTTATGATTAAGGTAATTAGTTGGCTCAAGTTGCTTTAACCTTGTTTTTTTGCAATAAAATTTTCATAGTTATAAAAAAGAAAAAAAAAACCTTTCTTGCCTTTCTTGCATTTGCCTTTGTCCTGACTGAGAGTGGCTTCCTACAATGAAATTTTACATCTTCTGCCATGGGGCCTACTTCCAGCATGCTGCCTTTTGCGGTCATCATTGCCTCCTTCAGTGATGAGCTGGATGATTTACACTTGACACTACACTATATCCCTAATGGACAGGATGTCAAGCTTCTAGGGAAGCACACTATAGGTGGATCCACGATTGACCCACACTAAAAACAACTCACAACTATAATAAGTTCTATAAAATAAACTTTTAATTTCAACTAATACAATCTTTACAAATGGGCATAGGCTACACTTTACACTACAGCACTACACAATGATAGACTATTGTACTACACGAAATATTTTACTCCCTAGCATAGGCACTCATGTTACACACTAACACTCATGCACTCAATACTTGGACTCACTCATTAGAATTTGTGCTTGCTTGCATTGCTTGTCACTCTCTGCTTAAAACATTCCATTTGAGGCATCACACCTTTATTTATAGGCCTGGCCCTCCTATGTTGGTGCAAGCATGTTGTTACTTGGTAGGACTCGTATTTTCTCAAAGGCCGCTTGTCTATGCGGTTGAGTGAAGCTTCTAACACTATTCTTTCTAGAGAGATGGGTTATAAAAGTGATCTTCTTTCAAGAAATGAGGAGCTTGCAGAAGGAAGTGATGCCACAAGTGCTCTGCTTTCAAACTATGCTCAGACTCCACGACTGGGGATGATACCTTTACGAACACCAAAAATAACAACCGGAGGGAAGGCTGATGCTACTACGATGGAAGCTGAAAACCTTGGATGTTTAAGAAAGTCACATACACCTCTATTGGGTGGAGAGAATTCTGAGTTGCACCCATCGGATTTTTCAGTTGTCACTCGATAAAGGAAATCCAAACACCCTGGGAAGCACGGGTACTGATATGGGTACCGATGTGGGTATGGCATGGGCATGCCGATACAGCGAAATCCTTAAAAAACAAGATATGGGTACGGGTGGGGTACGTCTATTAAAAAATTATATTTTTTAAAATTTTTATAATATAATAGGCTAATAATTAAAATTTTAAAATAAGTTAGAACTTTTAGATGCAACAGTAGAGTGAAAAAAAAATACATGCTACTTTATGAACTCATTTTTATCCTACAACAATTCAAAAATAATCAAACAGCCAAACAACAACAGCAGCAGCAGGAGAAAAAAAAAAGCAGGACAATAGCAACAGTAGAGCAGAAAAAAATACAAAATTAAGCAGTAGACATACAAAGCAAGAAAAGAAAGAAAGAAAGAAAGAAAATACAGCAGTAAAGCAACAACAAAGCAGAAAAAAAAGGAAGAAAAAACAGCAGCAACCGCAGAGCAGAGTAGAAAAAAAAAGCAAAGAAAATATAGCAGCAAAGCAACAGCAGAGCAGAACATTAAAAATTAAAAAAAAAACCAGCAAACACGGAGCAACAGCAGAGCAACAAAAAAAAAAAAAGAAAGAAAAAGAAAAAATAAATACAAAGGAGCTTTTTTCTTTTCGTTTTCTTCAGCAAATTAAAGGAATGAAGCTGAAATAAAATTAGGGCTGGAGCTTCTATTTCTTTTAATCTAAAGAAAATTTACATTTAGGCCCTTTTATATTTTTTTAAAGAAAAAAGTTGAAAAAAGTGGAATACGGACAGGAAACGTATTGGGTGCATGCTGGATGCGTCCCCATACAGTCAAGGATGTACCTGGCACGTATTCCACTGTATCCCGTACTTATTCCACCATACCTTTTATGTACCCGGTACACGTACGTGCATGTTTTGCAAGTACCCGTTTCCTAACAGACACCCAATCCCATGGTGACTCCTTTGGCAAGTCCTGGACCCATGAGTCTTACCCCTAGAGTTGGTATGACGCCATAAAGAATGGGTATTCTTTTGGCATGACTCCAAGAGGGACTCCCATTTGGGACGAGCTTCACATTAATGAAGATATGGACATGCACGGTAGTGCTAAGCTTGAAATCCATCGGCAGGCTGAACTGAAAAGACAGTTACGTTCTGGCTTAACTACTCTTCCACAGCCTAAAAATGAGTACCAGATAGCTAGCCAAACCATTCACAAGGAAAATGAAGAGGCTGAGGAAAAGATTGAAGAAGACATGTCAGATAGGGTGGCTAGAGAGAGAGACTTGAGGAAGCAGCAAGGAATACAAAGAAATTACCTATCAAAGGCTCTACAGAGGGAGCTTCCTAGACCTCCAGCTGCTTCAGTGGAACTCATTGGAAATTTATTGGCGAGGAGTGATGAAGATAAAAGTTCCTTTGTCTCACCTACTCCAATTGAGTTGACTAATGAGTTGATAAGAAAGGAACTTCTCGCTTTACTGGAGCATGATAATGCCAAGTATCCACTTGATATCAAATTGGACAAGGAGAAAAAGGAAGGTTCAAAGCGTATTCTTAATGGGAAGCTAGTTGTTCCTGAGATTGAAGATTTTGAAGATGTTCTAAATGTAAGGTTCCTAACCCAGTTCTTATTTTAATTAATTTAAATATAATTTTATTTAATTGTTTGTATTTTAGTTAATTATGGTTATTATAATTATTTAATTTTCTTTTGGGTTTTGGGTTAATCGGATAGTAAGTTTAGGATCATGAGTATCCATCTTTTGACCCGGCCCAATTCGGACCCATTCTAGGCCCATTAAACCAAACCAGGCCCATATTTATAATTAGCCTAAACAATAGGGTTCTTTTTATAAAAACCCAAAACTCTTCCTCAAACCCTAAGCCTACTTATATGTCATCGATGGGTGCTCTCTTCCCTCATCTCTACAACAGTTTTTCTTCCTCCATCACCTTCTCCTCTTGATCGGCCAAGGTGGGGGCAAGCCCAAATCCAAGCCCAATCGGTGGATAGCTTCATTTTCTTCATCATCTCTTCTTCCTTTTCTCCTTCTTCTTCATCTTCTTAGTTGGGGTTGGCAGCGTGATCGAGGGAGAGATAGAGATCTAGATCAGCCCATCCATTAATCTTCATCAAAGGCAAGTGAAATATTCATTTTTTTAATGATCTACACTATTTTCCTTTAAATCTATGATGATTAGTAGTATTCATGAAATGCCCATTTAAATCTGTAAATGATAATGATGATGATGGATATAGGAGTAGATGGATTGCATGGATCGGATTGATGATGTGATGGAGGGAGACCCACTTTGTTGTTTTAAAAAAAATATATATATGATGAAGACGTCTGGGATTCAATCCCAGACGATTTGTGCCAGGCGGGTTGGCCGCCTGTGCATTACTGCACAGGCACACATGTGCCTGGCAGTAATGTACAGGTGGGTCACCCACCTGCACAGGATGGTGGGTGGCCCCCCTTAATCGTGTGCCTGTGCAGTAATGCACAGGCGGGTCACCCACCTGCACAGGATGGTGGGTGGCCCCCCTTAATCGTGGCCCTCCTTAATCACCAGTTTAAAAAAAAAAAAAAAAAGACAGAAAGATGATCGTGTCTGGGAATGAACCCAGACACGTTTTTGTTTGGCACAAGGCAGGGTGTTTTTCCTCAAATCTGTGATGGGCCACCAATATATATAAAAAAAAAGGAGGGGGGGGGGGGGGGGGGGGATGAAAACGTCTGGGAATCAATCCCAGACGTTATTTGCAGGTGCAGGGCGGCAGCCTGTGCACTACTGCACAGGCGCACAATGCGCCTGTGCAGTAATGCACAGGTAGGTCACCCACCTGCACATGATGGTGGGTGGCCCGCCCCCGTAATCACCAGCGTAAAAAAAAAAATGAATGATGAGATTTCATCATGTCTGGGACCAGTCTAGTGACAGGGATTTCCTGCACATGTTGCTGTTTGGCAGCAGCATGTGCAGGTTTTCACTTGTAAATTAATGTGGGTCCGCCACCTACAGGTGGGCCCCATGATGGTATTTTGAATCCTGATTGATGGGGTTCGACAGGTGGGACCCTAACAGTGGTGGGCCTCTTTGATCCCATGCTTGGACCCATGGTTGCAGAGTGGACCCTTGGCTACAGGATGATGGTGGACATTGGCGGTGATAAACCTAGTGACCCCACTTATGAAATGCCACTTGATGTCCACTGATGTCCACAGAAACATCTTCATATAAAAAAGAAATGTATATATATATATATATATATGATGAAGAATGGTGTCTGGAGGTGGGTCCATTACTTTGTGAGTCCTTGGTATATATGTGGATTTATAATGAGTGAACAGGTAGGCCATCCCTTGCGTGAGATCATGAGGATGATAAATTCGAACCTGATAATTTATTTTAATGATTATTTAACTATTCATTTATTATTATTTTCTTTGAATGGTTACATACTCAGGAAGACCCTTGAGTTGGTCTTAGAACCCAATGACTCCGATTTAATAAAACCAAATCCATCACATCATCAAAGTAAGGGGTTATGCGGGCAGATTTCCTCTTACAAACTTCATGGTTTGCACATGACGGTATAAACCACCCGCACTCAGATGAAGTGAGAATTGGGCTATGCATCACCCCGTTTTCAAAAAAAAATTCCCAACCTTACTTCATCTTGGTTCGTGTGGAATTGTCGCTTGCGTGAATTGTGGTCACAGTGTTAGGAATATTTGTGGAATTATTTCTTGATCATCATGTTGTATTTATTTACCTTGTTGCATATATGTTAGAATTTATAGCCGTTATATCATGATGACTTGGACCGTGTTGTGGCTTGGACTATACAGTGTTCATTGATGAGGTATTCACGTATGTTGAAAACTATTGGGTTGTATAATATTTTATTATATGGTGTTGAATATCGATCATGGCCAGCCCTTCACGCTACCATAGGATGTGTCTGTCGAACAATCACTGAGCCACGTTTATGAGTCTCGACACAGGAAGGGGCAAGGCTGTGTGAGATTATTATGCGGATCTGGTCATTGGACGACTGCAATTGGTTCACAGATGTACACTGTGATGATTTTTACCGGACTTAGGGCCGAAGATGAGCTTACCACTCGTACACGGTTGGTTTCACCGTGATTTTGGACAGGATGCTAGGCATCCGAAGACGGATTTGATCCACCGTTTCTGGACAGGATGCGAGGCATCCGAAGACGGTATAAATTCCGTAAGGGCATCAGCTGATGCGATGCTCGGCGAAAGTGATATTGTTCATTTGATGTAGAGTCGGATGTAGGATCCGTTCTTTCTATGTTGCATGGCATTCTTTTATTTATATTGTTTACATATTCTTATGATTTTTGTGTCTTAATCTCACATTGATAGTGTACTTCATTTTGAGTTATGTGTATTTTACTTGCCGCCATTTATGGTTGACCCTTGTTTTCTAAAATTGATGCATAGGTACCGAACCCGGCTTTGCCGAGGAGGAGGTGCAGGATGAAGCGTTTCAAACGCTTGAGCCAACTGATGTTCCCGAGTGGGGTGCAAACGATGGCTTCGAGGCGGTCTAACCAAGCACAGGAGTGACTCGTTAAATTTGCAATCAATTTAAATAAATCATTCTTTAGAGACTTGATCTTTCAGTGGGACATTGTAATAAATTATTATTTACTTCTTTTGCATCTTGGAATATTATTATTGCTATCTAGTGATATGCAAACTTGTTTTCTTTTCTTGGTACCTATTGGTTGAAATTACTTTCGCAGATTGGGAATGAATGTGAATGGCCTAAACTCACCACGGCCTAAGATCCTGTGGAAAAGAAATAATTAGGAGTCAATGGTTTTGTTTCCAGAAGAATTAAAAAAAAAAATTGACCCCTAATTTCACGTAACCCTATTTTCATTTTTTTGGGGACGTGACACTAAAAGAGGTATGGTTTCTACTATTTTATCTTTATGTCTTCTGTAAATGCTTGTATGTCTTTTACAGATCTTACAAATGCTATAAGGAGCTTTTGGTTAATAGCTTAGTATCAAGCTTTCAATAGAGGATTCCCTGTCACGCATGCATGGGTGTCTAGAGACATTATAAACACTTTGGCATAGTAATTCTATATATCATATCCTCATTTGCATCATTGGCTCCAACTTCGCTTGGGCATGCCAAATATTACAAGATAGGATCTGTTTTGTGTTTCTCAATACAGTTGGAACAAGGTTTAATAATGATGATGATTTTTTTTTGTGTTCCCTTGAACATCTTGTGAAACATCAAATGTGTTCACATAGCTGCTTCCATTATAAGGGCCATGACAAATCAGCATATAAACGCTTATGAATAAAATTTAAAATGGCAGCTTCTACAGCCATAAATAGGAAACTCTACCCTCGGGATTTTACTGCACAGAACATTGTTGAAATATGTGTTCGTCAGTAATGTGGCAAAATTCACCCGCTTGTGGTGTACAGATCTGCCCCTGTTGACAAAGAAAAGTAAAACCCAGGCAATATTATACAGTACATACCATCTAATAAATTGCACAAGAAGCTACCTCTCGTGTATAAATCATCTCTTGCATCGTTGTGGTTGATTCGGATCTTCCTATAATAGACTCTATTGTCTTTTAGAATGCTAGGCTCAGTTAGATTATCCTTGAATTCATAGATTATCTTGCCGACATTCAATAGAGCCAACACAGCTACTTGCATCTAGAAGAGCTGTTTCAAATCATAGTTACTTGATTTGTAAGTCGTCTTATTCGCATTCATCTTCGTAGTTCGCGATTCGAAACTTAATTCAATTTGAAAATTCGATAGGGTTGGTTGTGAAAACTAAGATAGAATGAGAATTGGTGATTGTGTTATATCTGGACGTATTACATTTATATAGACAAATGTTTGTACAATATTAGAGAGATCTTCTCTTACAAAAAGGTAAGTGTATTTGTTTTCATAAATATGAGATCAAGAGGAAAAGATCATTCAATCAATTATGGCCTTGATTGATATTAGATTAAAGTGAGTGAATAACCCGATTTTAATGACTCATCATCCCTTGTCATCAGTTGTTTAACAGTCTCCTTCAAGTTGATGGGTAAGCATGGAGAAACCATCAATTTGTCACGAAGAAATTGCAAGGGACTTTATGTCTTATTGTGAGTACATCAATTGTTCAAAAATGCAGAAAAACGACAATAACATAAAAAGGAACTTATAAGTTTGAACTTACAGAAAGTAAGGTTAGAATAGAATATTTTGACAATAAGGCTAGTGTTTAAAACTATGTTTTTAAGACAAAATTCGTCCATACTGCGATGCTTATGGTGTATGGACATTTATCTCCCAAAATATAATGATCAGCGCGCAATAGAAGTAGCACTATAATCTACAACGTCAGTGAACAGAATAGTGTTCTTCAACTTTCTCTCAACATAGATGAAAGAATGTAGAAAGGAAAAATTATGTAGTACTGAATACAATTCAAGATGGGTTATAAATAGGTGAATTAGTGACTGTTCATGAACAACAATCAACAGTCAGCAAGAATAGATATATCCATTCATCGAGGGGATACGAAAAAAAAAAGACACATTCATCCACAGGGAATGCGAAGAGGAAAGACATATTCATTCCAGAATGGATATTATATCTTTTGACAAACAGACATCTTCTTTGGAGAGCTCACGAGTTAGGCTCAGAATCCGACCCATATTGGGTTATGGGCTTTTGAACCAACCTAACCCAACCCAACCTGCCTCATGGGAATCAATTTTTCATTCATATCTTAATGGTTTTTAATGAACAATGGTTTGAGTTTAATCTCCTCTTTAAAGAGAATACATTAGTGCTTGGATCGGCCTTAAAAGCTGTGTGGGACCCACACTTATTATAGTTCACTGTTGCCCAAAAACGAAAGTTAAAAACCCATTTTTTTAATAGAAATTTGAGGTGAACTAGCTTAACCCTTTAATAAAGATGTCAGCAATTTGATTTCTAGTTGAGAGGAACACAACGCAAAGATCTCCACGCAGCACCTTGTCACGTAAAAAAGGACAATCCACTTCTATGTGTTTGGTACGGGCATGTAGAACTAGATTGGACGCAAAGTAAGTGGCACTAACATTATCACAATGTAAAGTAGGGGGTTGTCTGAGAGAGACACCCAATTCTTGTAGTAGAAAAAGTATCCATTGTAGATCTGTTGTAGTGTATGCTAAAGCACAATACTTAGCCTCCTTGCTTGAATGAGACACCATTGGTTGCTTTCTAGAGGCCTAAGTAAGAAGATTTGGGCCAAAGTAGATAGAAAGGCCAGTAGTACAGCGTTTGTCATCCGGGCAACTAGCCTAATAAGTATAAGAAAAACCATGGAGACGCTTGTTTGTGGATCTGATGACTTGAAGACCAAAGTCTGGTGTAGCCTTGACATAACATAGAATACGCTTGACTGCCATTACATGTGGTTGGCATGGTTGATGCATAAATTGACGTACTTGATTAATCGCATATGTGATGTCAGGGCGTGTTATAGTAAGGTATTGTAAAGCACCTACTAAGCTCCGATAAAAAGTGACATCTGTCAAGGGGTCTCCATCTACTTTAGAGAGTTTAGAGCTTGTAGTAACTGGAGAGGAGTATGGTTTTGCTTGAAGCATGTTGGCTTTTTTGTAAAAGTTCCAATGCCTATTTTGTTTGACAGAGATGTAGTCCATTTGGATCTCAATGCACCTCAATGCCTAGAAAATAATGAAGGGGCCCCAAGTCCTTGATTTCAAACTTTATACTAAGATGTTGAAGAAGTTTGTTGATGAAGGAATAATTGGCACTGGTGACAATGACATCATCAACATAGAGCAATTATATGGTGAGACCATGTTGGGCACGGTGTAAGAACATAAAGGTGTCACATTTGCTACGAATAAAGCCAATCTCAACCAAACCATCATTGAACCCATCAAACCAAGTGCGCGGAGCTTGACGAAGTCCATAGATGGACTTATGTAGGCTACACACATGATTTGGAAAGTTAGGATCTACGAATCCTGGTGGTTGTTTCTTAGAAACAACTTCTATGAGAACACTATGAAGAAGTACATTTTTGACATCTAATTGTTGAATTGGCCAATTCCTATTAATAGCAATTGAGAATACCAATCGGATTGTTGGTGGTTTTGTCTTATTTACATACAAAGATGCAAATGTCTTATTTACGTGCTCTGACCCACCATCAGAGTGAAGGAATTTTATGGTTGTGCCAAATTGATTTTCAACCACATTTTTAAATTTGCAAAAGTAATCAAATGTTTCTTACTTGCTAACTAGTGGAAATAACTAAGTATACCTAGAATAATCATCCACAAAAAAAAAAAAAAAAGATAATAGCGATATCCACCATGGGCCAACTCTGGTGTTGGTCCCCGCAAATCGGAATGAATGAGAGATAATGGTGCAGAAGAATGTGTGATAGATTTACAAAAATGCAAACGATTACTTTTATTCAAAGAACAATCCACACAATTTGGTATTATTGATTTGCCAACGACTAGAATAACTTTATTTTTAACTAAATGACGGAGAATAAGAGAACCAGGGTGCCCAAGACACTTGTGCCAAACTGCTAAAGTGGATGTCTTCTGCACCAGACCAGGGAAAGTAGTCGGAGAGGAGTCATGATGGACACGAGCTTGAATGGGAAAAAGAGACCCTTTAAGTGGTCCGTGACACAAGTTTCCCCGTGCGAAGATCCTTAGTGAAAAACCCATCTCGATCAAACAAGAAAACGCAATTATGATCAATAACAAGATGAGAAACAGATAAGAGATTAGCTTTGAGATTTGGCACATGTAAAATATCCTTCAACAAAAAGGTAGCAGAAGATGTAGATAAATGCAAATCTCCAATGTTTAAAATAGGCAAAGTGTTACCATTTGCAACAATGATCTGTTCAGGACGTTTATATTCTTGGTGATTTGTCATCGAAGATGCATCTGTAGTCATGTGATTGGTGGTGCCTGTGTCAGGAAGCCAAGTAGCATCATCAGCTTCAGTGGGGAAGTTCATTGCCGAGAAAGCTACAGGAAGATGATTAGGTTGATAGAAATAATTATGAGGTTGTCGACACGTGAGTGCTCTATGCCTAGATTTGTTACAAATCTGGCAAATCAGGACTGTGTCACTACGAGCATCACCCCCTCATTGGAACCAAGATCTGTTAAATCTAGATCCGTGGTTTCCGCTAGTATTAACACTCCGTTGACTGTTGTTGGATCCACGAACTCGTCCTCGAATGCCTCGACCACGACCACAATTGTTGGTAGTAAAAAGGGTAGAAGATCTAGAGGAATTGGATTGAAGGTACACTTCAAGGCGTTTCTCACGATTGAGTAACATGCGATAAAGGTCTTCGAAGGCAAGAGGTTCAACCATGGTTTGGACGTTGTTGACCACAATATCATAATCAAGATTCAACCCACCAAGAACACATCCAATATAAGATCTTTATCAGACATGGTTTGTTGAATCAAAGAGAGCTCATCGGCAAGCAATTTAATCTTTTCCATGTACTGAGTGATAGTCAATGACCCTTTGCGAAGATTGGAAAGTTCATGCTTGATTTGATCACAACGAGCGTCGGAATGAGATGTGTATGCCCGTTCAAGTGCTTCCCAAGTGGCGCGGGCTGTCTTATAGTTGACAACCTGAGCAAAGACTGCTGGTGTCAAAGTCGCATGAAGGTATCTAATTCAATTTATTTTCATTTCACTTTGAAGCACATGGGTTAATCTCTAAATAGATATCTATTTGCTTACATTAAAATGTATCAGATTCTGTCAAATCACAGTATGTAACTGAGACATTCATGTTAATAGAAGTGGTTATTTATGACATTAGAAGAGAAAAGGGCTTAAACAAACATCCTTATATTTTGTTTATTTGTAAAATTATCAGTTTTGGATGTAAACTTACTTGGGTTAAAAAGTTTTTTTTTTCTTTTTCATAGTTGTAGTAAAAATGACAAAATGAGTGCAAAATACAATCACCACAACTTCCAAACACATAGTATCAAACAAAATATTCAGGGGTTAAATGTTCTTTACACGCTGACACGTATGATTAACTTAATAAATCTAAAGGTTTTCATCATTTTTACAAGAAAATCCGTAATTGTCAACCAATTGAAGACCAGTATTTCAACACTGGTCAAAATGGCTAACCTAAACTTTTACAATGATAGAAGGGGGTTTTTGTAGAATAGTGAAAAGACACGTGGTCAATCTAATTATAAAAAGAGGAGGTCTACATGACGTGCAGCCCATTTTGAAACCAATAGGGAAGAGTCAACATAATTATATTAATTTAAAAAGTTTAAATGCCCATTCCTAATATCCATTAACTCTTCCTTGAAACTAACTAAATCTCACGCATTTAAAATCCCAGCATTTTCTCTCAAAAGGAACTAATCCTTCCTTAAGTCTTCTCTTTCTTTAACAAATCATTGAAGATTCACTTTCCTCTTTTTCTTCATTGTCAGTTGAGGCTCTTTTCTTGTGATTGAATCAGATGGGAGATTTTTTTAAGGCTTTAAATTATATGCTTGGCGGGGCCTACTCATAAAGTATTTATTTTCTATTGAATGCACCATGAACAGGAGGACGGGGGCGCGATTTCTCTTCCCCTATCATATCTTCCATCCACTTTAAAAGGAGCTCTAAAATATTACTTTATATAAATGAAGGTTGAATGGCTCAAATGGATGCTCTTAAGTGGATATCAGATACGGGTAAATATGCCCTTCTCTTTGAGAGAGGCATTTTTTTTAGAATTTCTCTTTATTATTTTTTTTTGATAAAAAAATTATTCCTTCAAACTAAAAAAAAATTACATCATTGAATCAACTAGAACAAGTTATCTAATAGAATTCCTATTATTGAAAACAACAATATGGGCTAAGCAATTACTCTCAAACTAAAACCTAGTCCACCCTTTTAAGCCATTATATTTAATATATATTCCTTTAAGGTCTTATTTGATTGCAAGTATTTTGAGATATATTATTTAGAGGATTTAGAGAATTTTAAATGTCATATTTATAGTAAAATTTTAAAATACTCAAGAGTCCAGTCGCATTCTAAAATCAAGAATTATGAGGACATCCAAATTCCTATAGCGAAAAGTGACTTTTCCCATACCAGTTAATTTAATTATCATCATTCAACCTCAATGAAATAGGAAATTGGGAAATTTTACAGACGGCCCAGCATTCATGTCATTCAACCTCAATGAAATAGGAAATTGGGAAATTTTACAGACGGCCCAGCATTCATGTAGGAATTTCTTGTAAAAAATGGTTTCAACCAAAAAGACCGTAGGGGCAGCAGGGAGAAACCCCTAGGTTTTAAATAGGTGGAATCTAGATCCCAACTTTGATATTTCTAGAGAAAAGAAAGATTGCAGAGCAGGTTGGGTACCCCGCTTCACACCTAAATGTGGGACCGGGCTTTTCCTATGCCTCATAGATTTCGACCTCGTAAGTATAGGTGGGTTAAACCCATAAAAAAAAAAAAAAGACTTTGATGTTCCCTACCAGCTGGGTTAGCATCCTAAGAAAAAGTGGATTTAGATTTACTGGTGAGGTCCCACGTGTAATCAGACGCTGCTTCATTGTAGTGGCTGATGATTCTCTAATGCCTGCAGTCATCAGCGCCATTGAGTTTACTGCTGTTGCTGCATCTGACGGTGGAGACGAGCCTTGTAGATTTTGATCGGGCGTCTAGGACTTTTTGGGGTATAGAGACGTTGACACTCTGAGAAAACTGAGGAGAGAAGGGTTGGGCCATGAGAGTCGGCAGACTTTAACTCAAAGGAAGAAGGTTGAAGAGGGAAGATATGAAATGTGCTTAATCAATCTTTCTCCATTTCCACAGGTAAGATATCCATTCATCGATGGTCTTAACAAATATGTAAAAATTAGAATAAGGAGATGACAAATGCTAGATTTTGTTGGGATCATGTGCAAGGTGGAGTTGGCAATGGCATTCATGATGGGCCAAATCGATCGTTAATAAAGAAATATATATATATATATATAATGGTCATTGGACTTAATTGACATCCAACAAAACTTATATAAATTTGTATATAGGCAATATGCATTCTCTTACAAAAGATATCCCTTAGTTATTCTAATTGGCTAATATTTTCCTCTTGCAATATTATGTAGGAAGTCAAAGATTTAAATATGTAAATTTCAAAAAGTCCTCATTTCAAAAGAGTAGTTTTTGCCCTTTTTGATTTGTCCAATAAGACCATAAATCAAGTTTGAGGTCAATCCTAAACTTCTAACTTTTTTATCCGTGGCTTATAAATTTAACGACTTTATATTGAAGAAATTCATATATATATATATATATGAGAAAACCTCCACCGAATACCAGAGCTCATGATAAGGTGAGACCATGTTTCAAAACATTTAGTGAGACCTAACTTATAATCCATTCAAGTGGACCATAAAATAAGGACTCTTCGTGATAATCATCAATCCCAAGTTTGGCACTCATCCAAATTGATTGAACTGTTAGATATGGCTTGCACTCATTTTAGACGGTGTAAAGTTTATCAGCTATTGGTCAAGTAGTTAGGATGATAATTTGAGGTAGTGTTGCCATAGACGGGTACATGGGGGGTTAACACATCCCAGCAATTTTATTCTGTTATTTTCTTTGCTCAAACACTAAAAAGAATCATAATGCAAATTCATGATTTTTTATTATTGAAGCTTCGGATTCCTGTCTTAGCAAAATAGAAAAATAAATGGAAAGAAAAAGCCCCAAATAGAGTATCGTGAGACTCTGTTTTAAAATCATGCTTGGAAGAGATACTAAAGCCTACAAGCCTACAATAGTTTCAGAAACCGAGCCTGTTAAATAAAATGTGAAGGCACCTTCCATATGGCTGCAGGAACAAAGGCTGGCTGATGGGTACACTAACAGGTTCTAGTGGTCTGCTTCCATTTCTTCTTTATTCCCAAAAAAACCAGGTTCTACTTCCACATGGCTCCAAGCCAAGGCCATTCCAAAAATTCCACTCCCAGCTCAGACCACTCAAGTGGGCCCACAGATAGGGCCAACACAGGGCAGGGTAGCAACAAGGTCCCAACAATGGTGGAAAAATGTAGCCGTGTTAAACTAGGTTCTTTTGAATCTCCTCGGTGTAAAATCTGGCTGAGCCAGAGTAATAGTGTCCGCATTCGCTTAATTAGTCTCCTTTTCCTAGCCAAAAAAAAAAATGTGTGACGGCCCTTAATTCTATTTAAACTCTGGAAATACAGCCTTGCTTATTTAATTTACACCTATTAATCTCTTCTTGTACAAGATATATGTTACATATGCCCAGGTAATCTAGATCGCCATACCACCACATGATCATAAATCTGGGTCATAGCAACAGATATTACTAATCCTTTCATGGTGATTACATGAGGCAACTAAGCCTTGATATTGTGATTCAATGATCCAAGTACTCTTATAAGAAACTATGAAGAACACTAAAATATAACCTCAAACGATATAATACTCTTGAAGCTAAAGTTATATATATATATATATATATATATATAAGGAATTCTAATGAGCGCCCTACTTTAAAAACGCCCATTTTTCCGTCCCACCTCTTTTTGGTCATGGGGCCCATGTTGATTCAATTCAGTCTTTTCATGCATACTACTCCCTATGAATGGTCATAAGTCTAAGTTTAGCACTCATCCAACTTTTCTTCATTATTAAATTGAAATAATGATAGAATGATACTTTTAAACCATTGAATTTTAGGGTCATGCATCAAAAGGATAGGAATATCTCATGAACTCAAGATTTTGTATATAGGTATGTATCGTATAGATCTTCACATCTAATAGACTTTCATAATCATCATGCATCTTAGCGGGGACCAACTAGAAGGAGCATTTTTTCTTAAAAAATGCCCAAGCACTGTATAGTGCTTCCATATATACATATATATATATATATATATGGGGCACATACAACATTTGCCCATAAGCAGCCCAAGTTTAAGTATTTAAGACAAAGTTGTTCTTGTGAAATCGTACTATTACTATATAAATAACTTTGTAGGAAATATATAAACTTCGACTCACTCTTGTGAGATAAGTGTCATGCGGAAGGATGATTGGTTAAAATCCCAAAAATATAATCTTTAAAAAAAAAGGCATCTATTCTCAAGGGAAAAAATAGAAAATGACAAGAAGAAAAAGACTTCACTGTTCTGAGATATAAGCCCTTATTGATCGAAGATACCTGACATTGATATTAATATGAGAATAAAATCAAAAATACATCATCTACTATAGCATCCCTAGAAGGAAACTGTTGGCCAAGTGGGTTCAAGCCAAATTGGATTTAGTGTCTTCGGTAGTTTTTCAAATTATATTAGGGCTTTCCTATTTACTAAACAGTAGTCTCCTAATAGAATTAAGACTATCCTTTTATCTGATAATAGAGTTCTTGGGGACTAATGTAACACTCCGACTCAACTTAATTCAAATTAGTGGCTAATTAATTACGATATTGGTGTTAGTGTGTTTTGGTTTTGCTTTTCTTTAGTTTTGAGCAATGGATAGGTAGTTTCGAGCCCTTTTTCGTAATTTTTGCTTTTGTTCGGCATTGTCAGTTTTGCGTCCTCTTGACGTTAACACGTGTATTTCATTAAGCTCGTCAATCTTCATAATTGCTTCGAATGCTAACGACTTCGTTTACTCCTGTTAGATCGCTATTTGACTTGAACTGGAAATTGTGTAAAACATGTGGACTTTCTTGCAATTGTGACTCATCCTTATCTTATAAAAGGAGCCAACCACCGCCTTTCTCTCCTTCTTCAACGTCCTCTCTTTGTTCGTCTCTCTCTCTCTCTCTCTCTCTCTCGTTCATCTCTCTTTCTCCTTCTTTAAGTTTTTCTTTGTTTAAGTGGGAAAGGGAGTAGTGCACTCGTCATCTTCGCGTGAATTCGACGGTATGTTGTGTGCTTTCGCTATGTTTCTCTCTTTTTTTCTTCTTTTCATGTCAGCCACTGTGTGTGTGTGTAACGTGTCTTTTGTTTCTTGAGAGTTTGACAAGTAGAATTGTGTTGGACAGCGGATTGGGCCCAAGATAACGACTGGTGTGTGTGTGATTTCCGTTTGAAGCAAGTATAAGCATAAGTAGCTTGAACACTTATTGGTAATGCTTTGATTGTGTGTATGTGTACTCTTCTTGTATGGATTAGTGATATACAGCCCTATTGAGTAAGTTTTGTTTTTATTTGCTTCATTCAGTTGAAAATTCGTTATTTCTGTACTTCTGTATCAGGAAATCGACCCAGCGCACTCACAGTCAAGCCGTGAAATGTTCTATGGTTGAGCCGTAAAATACAATATGACTAAGCCGTAACCCCAGCCGTGACCTAGCTGCAGATCAATATAAGGTGACACCTGAAATAATTGAGAGTTGGCAAATTTGTTACTCTTCTACGGTCAAGCTACGGCTAAACCGTGCATTGGCCTACGGCTAAGCCGTGACCTCGCCATGGCCAAGCCGTAGAGCAAAGCAAGGCTAAGCCGTATACTCAGTGGAAATGACTGATTGGGATAAGTTTATCTTGAGACCTTGTAGGGCCTTCGAGGTAGAATGTAGGTAACTTGACTTGCCCAAAGGAAGATCTATATCGCATCCTTCGGGCTGTGATTCATTCATGTATATTGTCCAATTGTTAAGCACATTCCCATGGGTGTTGGTTTAAGGGACTTTGATATACTTTTATAATAAGATGCAACACTTTTCGATTGAACAACTGTGTATCGAATACCTTAAGACTACATCAGCATGCACGGTTAGAAACACTGGACAACTAGGTTAGGATTGGCTTGTAATTGACCTTGATTCCTTAAGGTAAATCTGAATGGCACTGCATATTGATTTCGGTTTTGCCCTCTTAAGCGTTCTGTGCTAGACCTCTCGAATCTGTGGGAAATGTAGCAGCATGCCCAGAACGAAGCCCGGGCAGGAACAATCCACTACTATGTATTTGTTATTGTTCATGTGGAATATTTAGTTCTTGCCTCAGTGATCATTCGTTATTTGTATCCATTCGTCAGTGCTTATTTGTATTCATTATTCGTATTGAATATCCGTCTGTGATGCACTTACTCTTGTTTCGCTTGTTGTGATAGATTGTGATACGTGATATGTATGTGAGATTGATTGATGTGTATCATATGAGTTGATTGAGATTGTCTATAAATGGCATTACTTAGCCTCAGCCTCAGGATACCCGACGGGGTTGCCTTTGGCATAGTGTGTGTGATTGCCTCCCCAGAGTGCTTTTGTCCTGGGATTTCGGACCCTGGGAACTGGAGACCCATTCGTACCCTGGCCCGGTCTATGGTGTTCTCATATCGATTGCTCTCGAAAGGGAGAATATGGCAGATGTAGTAGCCACTTTAATAGTTTATCTGTGTATGATTCTGATAGTATACTTATTCATATGCACGATTTGCCTAGTATACGGACATGATCATTATGGATCTTTGCATTACTACTTTTGCTCATTGATAGACACAATTCGTGTTATCTTCTTGTGACTTATATTTTGCTAAGTCATTGTACTTATGAGTTGTTCTTGGTGTTGCAGGCTCAAATCCCTTTTCTGATCCTGCGTTGGTCGACCCGACTCCACGAGAGGCACGTAAGGCCCCTTCCGGCCTAGAAGAGTGGACTTGATCCGTTCTTCTAAGAGCAGTTTGCATCATTTTGTTTTCCCCTCCATTTATGTCTTAGTTTATCTGGGGGATTTTTCTATGGGTTGTATTCTGGGTTTTGGTTTCTACTTGTGTTGCAGTTTTGGACTAGTTCCTCTATTTTGTTGTACATTGTTGTAACGCAGTCTAATCTTTTGTAATCATCGTTTATTTTATTTCTCTCATGTTATCTTATGGTATGCCATGATACTTACAGCTTCCGCGTACACTTGTTTGCACGTGTGATTGATCCCTTGTATGTGTATACTTGGACGAGGTTTAGGTACACATGCACGGGAGTACGTGTGTCATTGGTTAGGTTTCCTCTAACCCCCGAATTCTGGGCTTGGGATGTGACAACTAAGGAAGTGGTAATTCTATATGTATGATGTAATCTGTAACTTTATATATATATTGAGATTCCAAGGTTGTGTGGATTCATAGATTGGAAAGGGAACCTAGTGGAAATTGGTTTTTCATGGACAAAGGTATCTTTGCTAAACCACGTAAATCTATTGTTGTCTTGTGTGGTTGATTGTTTATCTTAGTTGTTTACGCACACATGCGCACAATGGTGGTATTAGCTGGGCTAGGGTTTCTTAGGACTTGGAGGTTGTGCCGCGAAGATAGACTGAACGGATCAGGCAAGATCTGGATTTCCACAGTTTTGTTACAGAAGAGCAATAGATCAAAGCTGTGATCTTTGTTGTACCATGGTTGAAAGAATAAGAGTTGGGTTCTTGTTGTTGGAGATCTTTGTTGGAGAAGATCGAAGGGTTCTTAGTTTGGGTTTCTTAAGGAAGAGGATCAGAGAAAAATGGGACCAGCCTGTTGCTGCTGCTTCCCCTTCACCGTCCTCGTGCGCTGTCACCAAAGAAACATTGCCAACCGCCCGTGCTTCTCGCCTCTAGTCAATTATTGCCAAGGAAGAAAGGGCGCCTACTGCTTACAAGGTTCTGTCGCAAAACCTAGAGTCGAGTCAACTAGAAAGACAATTTGCCTAAGCTTTTAGTCCAGGCCAAGCCTGGTTTAGGTCAGGCTCTAACCTGACTTGTAGCAGTAGAGCCCAACCTAGATTTCAGGTTAGGTTCAGGTCGAGTCAGTTCATCCTAAACCCGTTTGTAACAGTCTAGCCAGCCAACAAGCACCGCTGACATCAGCATTGTAGCAGTCTAACTAGCCAACAAGCACCATTGACATCAACATACGTCATGCGGTCAAAGCCAGATTGACTGGGATTGACAACAAAATTTTGATTATGTGATATCTTGATCATCCGACGTTCGATCGGAGATCCGTTTGCGCCTTCGGACTCATTTCCAGCAAATCTATGCATCTGTGAAAAAAGATTGGCAGATTGACAGTCAACAAGAGAGTTTGACTAAAATTGGGGCATATAGAACTGTTTATATAATATAGGAGCCATCCAGGGTCGAATTTCAGATTCGTTTCTTCTAGTGTGCTTATAGTAATTACATCTACAATGTGGTGCATGAGTTAAGGTAAGTGTTAGTTGTTTGTTTTTTCCTATTTATTTAATTGGATGGAGAACAACATCGTGAGCACTGCGATGGTTAAGCTCAACATATTAATTGGTTGATTTGGAAGCCGAAGATGGAGGATATCCTCTAATGCAAAGACCTCTATGATCCAAGTGACGGGGATAGTGCCCGACCAAAAGATAAAAAAGATGCAAGTTGGAATAAGATGCATACAAAAGTAATTGGTCACATCAGATAGTGAGTTGATAACAGCATATTTCACCGTGTGTCTAATGAAACTAATGCGCATACCCTTTGAAAAAAACTAGAAACAACGTACGATAAAAAGACCATAGTGAGCAAAGCCTTTTTGATCAGAAAGTTTATAAATATAAAATTTAAGGATGGTGATTAGATCGAAGACTACATCAATGAGTTATAAAATGTGGTCAATCAATTAGCCATAATGAAGATGATCTGTGATGATAAAATACAAGCTTTGTTGCTTTGAGTTTTTGGTCAGATACATGGGAGATATTGGTTGTTTCCGTGAGCAACTCTACTTTAGATGGTGTGCTGTCCATGAGTTAGGTTACCAGTGGTTTACAAAATGAAGAAACTAGAAGGAAAATTGTAGGGACAGATAATACAGAGGCCTTTGTTATTGAGAACAGGGAGAGGAATAAAAGTAAGGGACCAAAATGGGGTCGTATCAAGTCAAGAGGTGGATCGCAGAGAAAAAAATCTATGAAATGCTTTTCTATAGCAAGATGAGCCACATCGGGAAAGAATGTTTTGCCTTTAATGAACAGAAATGAGCCAACAACAAGAAAAAGAATGATAATGAAAACAGTACAGCTACTTTGGGATAGAAAGTAGTTGTGTTCGCTAGCGACGATAACGAGTATTTGAGTTTTACAGATGATTAAGTTAAGTAGGTTGTTGACACAACAGTATCCTACCATGCTACTCCTTATATGAAAATATTTACAACATACAAAGTAGGTGACTTTAGTATTGTGAAGATGGGCAACATGAGTCATTCAGAGATTATTGGTATTGGTGATTACTATATTCAAACCGATGTTGGTCGTACAATGACTTTGAAAGATATGCTATATGTTCCTAATCTGCGGTAAAATTTGGTTTTCGAAACTACATTAGATCGTGCAGGTTATAAAATTACTTTGAAAATGGCAGATAAAAAATCACTAGAAGATCTCTTGTTATTGCAAGAGGAAAAGCGGGTAATCCACTGTGTAAAACACATGTGAAATTGTGCAAAGGTGTGTTGAATATTGTTTAAAATAGTTTTTCTCCGAATCTGTGGAACAAGAGATTTGGTCATATGAGTAAGAAAGGCAAGCAAATGTTGGCAAAGAAAGATTTAATTTTTTACTCCAAATGTATATCCCTTGACCCTTGTGATTATTGTTTGTTTGGCAAACAACATAGGGTTGCTTTTTCTCCGACATCAAAATTAAAATCTAATGCACAGAATTTGGTATATTCAAATGTTTGTGGTCCCATAGAGGTAAAGTCATTGGGTGGAAATAAGTTCTTTGTCACGTTTATCGATAATATATTTAGGAAAGTCTAGGTTTATGCATTTAATAGTTTCATGTTATGGTTAAAAAAGAAAAAACAAACTCTTCATGTGTCTTTGCATGTATAATGGTGGTGAATATACGTTCAACCAGTTTAGAAACTATTGCTTAAAGCATGATATTTGACATGAAAAGACAATTCCTGGTACTCCATAGCACAATGGTATGTCAGTGAGAATGAACATCATTATTCTTGAAAAAATGAGATGCATAATAAGATTAGCTAGGTTGCCAAGTCATTTTGGGGTGAAGATATTCTGACTACTGGTTATCTGATTAATAAATCTCTTTCAGTTTCTTTGAATTTTGATCTTCCAGAAAAAAAATGGACATGTAAAAATGCTTTATATTCACACTTGAATGTGTTTGGGTGTAAGGCATTTGCATATGTATTAAAGGAGCAACGTTCAAAATTGGACAATAAGGCAGTGAGCTTCATCTTTCTTGGCTATGGTGGAGATAAATTTGGCCACAGGTTATGGGATTCAGGGAGGAGAAGAATTATTAGAAGCTGGGATGTGGTTTTCCATGAAGACCAGTTATTTGGAGATGTTAAAAAGATTGATAAGTCTTTTGAAATAGTTGATGGAGTGGTTGATTTCACACCGACTCCTTCTCTGGTGTAAACAATAGGTGGAGAAGGTAGACAAAATGATTCGAATCATAATAAGGTACAGTGGTTGCTAGAAGATGAGGGTGTTGAGTAGGGAGAGTTGTAGTTTTCTTAGTTAGAAACCACAAAACCTTAAGTTGGGATGTCTAGTTAAGAGTGTCAACCATTAACTAAATATCCTGCATCCGAGTATATTTGGGCTATTGATGAGGGGGAGCCAAGGAGCTTTCGAGAATCAATGACTCATGATGATAAAGATGAGTGGTCCACGGCTACGTAGGATGAGATGAGTTCTTTGAAAAAGAATAAGACTTATGAGCTAGTGCAACTTCCTAATGATAGAAATTTTCTGAAAAACAAATGGGTATTTAAGCTAAAAAATGATGAAAATGGAAAACTAGTAAAGCACAAAGCAGGTTAGTGATAAAAGGCTTTGCACAGACTAATGGTATCGACTTCGATGATGTTTCATCTCCTGTTATGATGATGACTCTGTTAGAGTTGTTTTGGGTTTAACCAGAAGCATGTACCTTGAGTTTGAATAGATGGACATGAAAACAATGTTTTTTCACAATAACTTGAAAAAAGAGATCTGCATGACTCAACCAAAGGGCTTTAGGGTAGAAGGACAAAAATAAATGGTTTACAAGTTGAAGAAGAGTCTTTACGGACTGAAGCAAGCATTGAGACAGTGGTACAAAGAGTTTGATTCATTCATATTGAGTCATGGGTACTGGAGGATAGCTATAGATCACTGCAGATCACTGTGTTTATGTTCGTCGATTTATCGAAGGTAGATTCATCATCCTTCTTTTGTATGTAAATGATATGCTAATAGTTTGACAAGATAGCAAGTTAATTGGCAAGTTGAAAGAGAATATGTCGAAGTCGTTTGACATGAAAGACTTAGATTTTGCACGTACGATATTAGGCATGCAAATTTGTCATGATAAAAGTGCCAAGAAATTGTGGTTGTCACATGTGAAATATATTAAACGAGTGCTCAAGCGGTTTAACATAAAAAATGCTAAGCCAATTAGCATACCTCTAGCTAGTCACTTTAAACTGGACAAGTGTTTATGTCCTACTACAGATGATGAAAAGAAATTGATGGTATTTGTTCCTTATTCCACTGTTGTAGAGAGTCTTATGTATGCTATGGTTTGTAATAGCCAGACATTGTTCATGCTGTGAGTTTAGTGAGTAGATTTATATCTAACCTTAGAAAAAAGCATTAGGAAGCAGTGAAGTAGATCTTTAGGTATTTGAAAGGTACTTCCAAGTTGTGCTTATATCTCGAAGGCTCAAAACCAGTGGTGGAATGTTATGTTGATGTTGATTTTGAAGGCGATCTTGATTGTCGCTTGTCGACCTCTAGTTATTTGTTTATTTTTATAGGGGGAGCTATCTCCTAGTAATTGAAGTTATAGAAGTATACAATATAATCTACAATTGAAGCGAATACATAGCTGCTAATAAAATAGGAAAAAAAATGCTCTTGTTGAAGAGATTCATTCAACAATTGGGTTTGAAGCAAGAAAAGTATGAAGTTTACTGTAATAGTCAGAGTGCTATGGATTTTAGTAATAATGTTATATATTATGGTCGCATGACGCACGTTGATGTCAAGTACCATTGGATTCATGAGATGATTGACAAGAACTTTATGAAGCTGGAAAAGATTCACAACGACAAGAATGCCTCGAACATGGTAATAAATGTCGTGTCTAAGGAAAAGCTGGAGCTATATTTAGAATTGGCAGGACTGAACTCACAATGAGGGGTTTAGGGCATCTTCCCTATAGTCGGAAGGAGGAGATTGTTGGCCAAGTGGGTCTAGACCAAATTGGTGTTAATGTCTTAAGTAGTTTCATTAATCATATTAGGACTTTCCTGTTTGTTAAGTAGTCTTCTCATAAAATTAGGACTTTCCTTTTGTCTAAGAATAGAGTTCTTGGGGTTAAGAAAATGGTGATTATATATATAATATAATATATAACCCTAGATATATACTGAGATTCCAAAACTGTGGATTCACAGATTAGAGGAGAACTTAGTGGAAATTGATTTTCCGTAGACGTAAGCATCTTTGTCGAACCATATAAATTTCTTGTCTTTTTATGTATTTGATTGTTGATCTTGGTTGCTCAGCACACACGCACACAAAGTTAGTGTCATATCCACGACAGAAACAAAAGTAATAATACTATCGTAAAATAATATAAATCAAAACTCAAACTCCATTTAAAAAATAATCATATTCTAGCGACTTAATGACAACCAAAATAAAGAAATAAAACTTACTTTTTGAAGTGTTTCCTGTCAAATAATAATAATAATAATAATAAAAGGAGAAGTAGTTGTATCTCATATAAATAAAGAAACTATCCATGGGTCATTTGTGGTCATTTAAAATAGGAAATAAAATATTCTAGAAACAAATTCTCACGGACATATGTAAAGGTCCCACAAGATAAATGATGGATCCAACCGGTACAAAATGATTTCCCAAAAAGATTATAAGATTTTGTGGACTGATATTTGTATCTGTTCCCTTCTTATAGAAAGAAGTAAAAGTAAAGTAAGAGAGAATCATGTTTCTCTTGGCTGTTTTTTAAGTTAGGTGTGTTAGGCTTTAGAACTCCCATTTTTTGGTGAAGTTTCAGTTTCAGTGGACTAGTTCAGCTGGGTCAGGTGAATCAAACATGACTAGTCTAGCCATTATAGGATATGAAGCAGCCCCAAACACTCAACCAATGTACTAAGAAAACTGACCGCCAATTCTAGAGTTCATCAGAAACGTGTATATTCAGACCCCGTCTACATCACTGGTAATCAAGGGTGCCCAAGCCACCAAGAAATGACTTGGGCCTCAAAAGCCCATTTCTCTTTCTGTAGTGCCCCAAGAAGCACGCATTTGAAGTTGTTATCAGGAACCAACCATCTGGGTCCATAAGGAAACTCCTAGGCATTTTCCAACACCCAACTCTCACGCAAGTAGTCCCCACCGAGGCAACTTCCATGCAATTCCCTAAAAGTTTCTGTCCCATACAAGCCTTCTCACCACCTACTTTATTTATATGAGTTTCACATAAGACATAACCAACCATATGGAGCCAGTGAGCTTTCAGTTCCCTCTATAACAATTAGCAGTCCAATGGGATCCAAATGGTTCTCCAACAAGAGCTTCAAGTTGAGCCTCCCTCGCCGCCATCGCCAGAAGTCCGACCCACCAAGCCCATCGGTGTCAACACCTCCAAACCAAGACCATGAGAGGACCCGCGAGCTTCGAGAGGCGTTTCGGCACTTGGACGGCGATGGTGATGGTAAGATCTCCAGTGAGGAGTTGAGAGCATTCTTTGTGTCCATAGGTGAGGACATGTCTCTAATGCAGGCCGAGGAGGCGATCAATGGGCTAGACTCTGATGGTGATGATTTGATGGACTTTAGTGATTTCTTGCGCTTGATGGAGTGTGACCGTAGTGGGGACCATGGCCTAGATGATCTAAGGATGGCCTTTGAGATGTTCGAGGCCGATAAAGGATCGGGCCACATCACACCAAGTGGATTGCAACAGATGTTGAATCGCTTGGGTGATCAAAAATCCTATCAGGAGTGTGAGGCAATGATCCGGGTTTTCGATCTTGATGGTAATGGTGTCCTTGATTTTCATGAGTTTCAGCAGATGATGACCTGATGTGTGTGTGTGGCCCTATTTATACATAAATGATTGTGTGTGTGTGGCCTTACTTATACATACATGATACATGCCAGGGAGATGAACTGTGGCCCTACTTGTACATACATGATACATGCCAGGGAGATGGACTGCTTTTCTTTAGCTTGGGCCCATTGGGTTCAGGTTCTTGAGACGGACCTACTCGAAGATTCCAAATCTCTTGTTTTATTCATTTTATTTTACAGATGTTGGGTTGGAAATACCGAATGCAAACATCAAGAAAAAATGAAAAAAAAAACCCTAAAAGAGAATATTAAAGGCCTGTAATGAAGTTTGGATTGAATTGAATTGTAACAGTCGTTGTGTTTCATATGTTAAAAATATAGGGAATAATGTTTTCCTTTGCCAGCCCTTTGTGTTCTTAAATTATCAGTGAGTTGTTTTTGGTATATTGAGATGATGGATCATAGTCCATATGTCATACTGATTGAGAGATACAGACCATTCGATCGGATTATGTTTTGAAATAAAAGGAAAGGATAGCTAGCTTTTAGGTGCCTAACTTGCAGGTCATTCTTGCAAAACAGGATAGGAATCAATAAGCAATTGTAGGTGCCTAACTTGTACAAAGAAAGAATATATGGAGATGCAGAACCATCGAAGACATTGCATATGATGATCTTTTTTTTATGTAAAGAGGTTGAAAGCGTAAATTATGCTGTCGAAGACCTTGCAAATGATGATCTTATTTGATGCTCTACCAAACAAGATTATAATTTGACAAAGTACTTTGAGGTAGCCCTGATGATGGACAAGATCAGTGAGGATTGGAGATGGACTTAGTACGCTGTGTGCCACTTCCATGAAGACATTTGGGAGTAATTCTTGTCTTCGCAGTTCATTTCCAGATAAGAGGCAAGGTCTAGGGATATAGTGAGAAGGAAAGACTCTGCAAAGCTTTCCTGAGACACTAGTTTGATTTTATAAGCATGCATTTGAGTAGATTGCAACTATGTTTTAAAGGTTTTGATCACAACTGTTCATTCAATATATGGATTCCCACTATTTGGATGTTCAATGACGGTGATTGAGAGAGTAATATAGCAAATCCATGGTTTAGATCCCCTCCAAATTGATTATCACAAGACAAATATATTAATACTACAAAGCAATGTGGCACAGAAATTTCTTCGTCTTCCCCTGGCCCGAAGGGATTAGTGTGGCCTAAAGGGCTGGGACACATCCATCAGCAAAAAGTTAAAATAATAATAATAAATAAATAAATAAATAAATAAGTACTATAAAGCAATCGAGAACTGATTAAATTGTAATTTATGCTTATTTTTCTGGCCAGTTAACTTATGCTTGTTTTGTGTGCATGGGTCCATGTGTCGTGATGAACACTGTTGGGTACAGCCAACAGAGTGATCTCACCGTTACACCACTCAAATGAATTGTGATGAACATTGCAGTAACAAAACTTTGACCCTTTAGAATGATGGTTAGCATCATTTGTTGGGTTTAGCTTTTGCCGGTCACTAATCGAAATTAAGTTCTTTCTAAACCAACAGTATGACAAAAGACCAATACAACTTAGCCTTCTCTTCCATAGAAATTAAATAAGAATGGATTTGAATACCTATCCATCAGCTTAGTAATTCAAATCGTATGAACATTGAGGTACTATCTATGTCGCTACATTATATGCTTCACCTCCTTTGCCTCTTTAATAATGGCTAGAGCTTATTTAACCATAAATTTCGCCTTAAATGCAATTGACACCCTGCGATGCTATCTAGGGGTGCTCATGGACTAGGCCAGTTGATCCCTATCTAGGCCCAGCCCTCCTTGAGAGGAGCTTGAATCAGTCATTAGGGCTCATTTAATAATTGGGCTGGGCTTGGGTTAAGGATAGAAAGCCCAAAACCCGGCCTAGCTTGGCCTGTGTAACTAATTCATGTAATTTAATTTACTTAATACAGACAAATACTCAAAATGGCCACAAAATTGATAAAAAAAGACTGATTCTGACCGGCCTGATTGATTAAATGAGCGGGCTTAGGCTTGACATTTTACTGCTAGTATCGGGCTTCTTTTAGGCCTGAAAATGCCTTAGCCCGGCCCAGCCTAAGCCATGAACACCCGTAGCTGTCTTTTCTTTTTATTTTTGAGCTCTTACCACTTATGTCCTTTTCTTGGTAACCATTTTTCATTTCCCCCTTTTCTTTCTTGTCTACATTGAAACTTCTCCACACAAACAGGCTATGTGGTCACCATCTTTACATTAGATTGTATTATTTCGTTCAACAAGACTCTCTAAAAGCAGACGAAAATGAAGAGTCACACATTTTTATCTTTTATCAGTCACAAACCGATGTTTAAAGGTTTTGGTATTTGTTGCATGTAAATGATTTTCAAGCCAAACACCACCCACAGCCCATCAAAAGGACTGGTAAAC
The DNA here is from genome assembly GCA_037013555.1 of Sextonia rubra. Lineage (NCBI taxonomy): Eukaryota > Viridiplantae > Streptophyta > Magnoliopsida > Laurales > Lauraceae > Sextonia > Sextonia rubra. The sequence goes on along the minus strand of JASUAD010000018.1, from coordinate 48,239,770 downwards.
GGATCTTTGTTGTTGTTGCTGTTGTTGTTGTTGTTGTTGTTGTTGTTTTTTTTTTTTTTTTTTTTTCTAGTGGTAGAAGCTGATAGACAGATCTTACAATTGGCTTTAAACACTATATCTGTTTATTTTGTCTGCATGTATGGTCTCATCTGGTTATAAGAGTTTGACACGCTACATCAAAAAAAGAATTTTCGGTTGTGTGAAACCCAGTGTACGGATCCAATGAAGAATTACCAAGCAATCATCTTAGAGAATTGATATAATAAATCTAAACCTCTCAAGATCACAGTCCTCCATTGTTAAAGATGATCCCAATTTGGCCCTAATTAGAGTTGGACCTAGGCATCAGATCTGGTCTCACATAAAACTAGTAATTGTAATAGAAGAAAGGAGGCAAATCGTGGGTGTCACCTGCAGTCGATTGGGGCTCAACTCTAATTGGAGTAAAGATATATGCGCCCATTTACAATACATGATGATCATCATTCTCAACAGATTATAGTGGCAACTATGAAAATTTTATCAAACCAAGAGCTTCAGGATTGGTCAAAAGTTCAAAATACAACTGGTGAGTCCTGATTCAAAGGACGGCGGCTTGCGCTTGAGTGTCCCGGGCCTCCCGGCAGTTTTTACGCTCTATCTTGAAAGCAAATTAAGGTGTGCGTTTGGCATAATTTTAGGCTGCAGATTAAAACCACAATTTCACGGTTCACGCCCGGCATATATTTGAAAACTTGCAGCCCAAATAATGGGCCCAGCATAGATGGATCAGATGCAAGGAATGTCACTTGAATAACGCAACAGCCATTTTTGAGTTTTTTCTTCTAGATGTTCCTATTTGTCCTGTGGATGATCATGACACGGGGCACTAATTGAATTATAGTTTTGATCGATCTAGGAAAATTTCTCTCATTAGCAGTCTGGATGATTTAAAAAAAATAAAATTGCTTCATCTGGCTAATGAGACCACAGATTGGATCCTGTGGACTACTCTCACAGACCACTCCACCAGGTGTCTCACTAGATCCTGAGAGTTGGACACAGATCCGACTCAGTGAACCCCAAGTTTGAATCCATATTCAGTTCATGTAGGCCCAATGGGTCCTCTCCTCCAGACTTAACGATCCTAATCAGGTGGAAACTTGGAATAAAATGGCTCAAAATTTAAGATTGAAGAGGCTCAGGTAGGAAAGCAGAACTGTTCTACCCACCAACTCAAGCCTGCTCATTGCATTATGAGTTTATGACCCACTTGCCCAACCCCAACCTAACCTTTTTATTAGGTATTCGGCTTTTGGGTTGGGTTCATGTTGACAGTTACTATCCAATTATTCAATGGATCTGGTTACGGTTAAGCCCAATAAGTGCTCCCAACTGTCGTTCAACCCAACCGGCCCTGTGTCACACCTAACTAAAGAGTCGAGTTGTGAGATGAAAATCCTAGGCACCCAAGCTTAATACATAGTTTCAAACGCACACCGTTTCTCCTTCTACTTATTCCATCCGTTTTTTTTTAAAAAGTCAACTAGGGGAAAGGCAGTCGACGGCCACCCAAATGACCCTTCCCCATTCAACTCAAAACACCCAGAATATATCACATGCATAAAACACGATATAAGACTCACATTGTCAAATGACCATTTATACCTCCATCTCAAACAACCCCAACTGCCCCTTCCTGTTCCTCCTCATGGGTTTCTATTCCCTCATCCTTCTCTGCCTTCTCTCCCTCATTTTCTCTCCTCATCTGCTTCTTGCTCAGCAGCTGTATGAAGGAGTTGGCATCACAAGATGTGAGAGTGTAGACAACTCCACATCTATTCTTGGCTACACCTGCAATGGCCAAAACCCAACTTGCCAATCCTATCTGATTTTCAGATCCCAACCTCCATACAATTCAGTCTCATCCATCTCAGGCCTTTTGGCTTCTGAACCATCTCAGCTTGCTCAAATAAATTCAGTCTCTGATAATGCAACCTTCCAAACTGACAAGGTGGTGATAGTCCCAGTCAACTGCTCTTGCTCAGGTCAGTATTCTCAGGTAAATACATCTTATACCATTGGACAAGGAGACACCTATTTTACTGTTGCAAACAACACATTCCAAGGACTTTCGACTTGCCAGGCATTACAGAATCAGAACAATATATTAGCTAACAGTTTAGACGTTGGAATGGAGATCACAGTTCCGCTTCGGTGTGCATGTCCTACAAGAAATCAAACAAGTGATGGTGTAAAATATCTGTTGAGTTATTTGGTGAGAAATGGGGACAATGTTCAGAGCATCAGTCAGAGGTTCGGCGTCGATCAAGATAGCGTTTTGCAAGCTAATAAGTTGTCTGAAGACAACCCTTTTGTGATTGATTTCACGACTGTTCTTGTTCCTCTGAAGAATCAGCCCACAAGCAATCAGACCCTTACACCTCCACCCCCACCACCATCGCCAGCAGCTACCCCACTTTCACCAGACAATGACAGCTCTAAGAAAACTTGGGTTTATGTTGTAATTGGAGTAGCAGCGGGAACTGTTGTCTTGATTGCATTCTTCGTTCTGTATTGCATCTTTGGTAGGAGGAATGGAAGATCTGATCCAGTTATCACTTCGAAGGATGTGGAAAAGGATGCAAAACCAGCAAAGAAAATAACAGACTCTGAAGGGCTTCTGTTGGGTATGTCTAATATCGATCGCTCACTAAAAGTGTATACATTCCGAGAGTTGAAATCAGCCACAAATAACTTCAGCCCTGAGCATAGGCTCAAAGGGTCTGTTTATCATGGGGTGATCAAGGGGGACAAGGCCGCAATTAAGCAGATGGAAGGAGATGTATCAAATGAAATTGATATACTAAGAAAGATCAACCATGCAAACCTTATCAGGCTTTCGGGCGTTTGTTTCGATCAAGGTTATTGGTATCTTGTTTATGAGTATGCCGAAAACGGGCCTCTGAGTGACTGGATCAATGACAGGAGGGGCTCCAAGGTTTTGAGCTGGACAGAGAGGGTACAGATTGCTCTCGATGTGGCCAACGGTCTTAACTATCTCCACAGCTTTACAGAACCAGCCCATGTTCACAAGGATATAAAGAGCAGCAATATCCTTTTGGATGGTGATTTGAGAGCTAAGATTGCTAATTTCCGGTTGGCTAAATCAGCAGAAGGGGAGGAGGGTGGTTTTGCATTTACAAGACACATAGTAGGGACAAAAGGTTACATGGCACCGGAATATCTGGAGAATGGTCTGGTTTCTCCCAAGCTTGATGTTTATTCATTTGGGGTTGTAATGCTGGAGATTATTACAGGAAAAGAAGCTACTATGGCGTCAAGTGGGGGAGACATGTTGTTATCTGAAGCCTTAATTGCAGTACTGTCTAGAGAGAATGCAGCAGAGAAGTTGTGTGACTTTTTGGATCCATCTTTGGAAGGGAATTATCCACTAGATCTTGCGCTGAACATGGCCCGATTGGTCAAGCGATGCTTGAGTAAGGATGCAATGGATCGGCCAATCATGGATGAAGTTGTGCAGTCTCTTACAAAAATTTTAGGTATTTCACAGACCTGGGAATTGTCAAATAGGAAGAATGAGATTGAAAGCTTCAGCGATGACGGAAAATTGTAATGCTAGACCAGCATTATTTGTTGGAATTTCAAGTCAAACTGGGAGAGAGAATCATGCAGTTCTGGCTATAGTATAAATGGGGTCACAATGATTTGCTGACAGAGGTTTTTGTCTGCTACAAATTTAAGCACATTCCAACTTTGATGTTTGAGATTTTTTTTTTTTTTTTTAAACCATGTTCATGTGAAATTTATATTGTTGTTCATCTGTTTCAACACATTTCTGTTGTTTTAAATTAAGTACACTTTCGAAGTCTGGAGTTTGAGATATTGATTATTTTTCATGTTCCTGTAAGATTCATATTGTTGTCTATATATTGAAAAAAGACATTCCTTTTGTTTTACCCTTCTATTCAGTGACAGAAATACATCCAAATGCCGTTAATACTTTACACGCGATTTCTTCAAATGGGAGGATTCTTTGTATTCAGCAATTTCATTTCTGGTGAAGTACTCTGTGATTTGTTGCTTTCACTGAAGTTAGATTGATGCAGTAAGTGTTTCATTTGGAGAGATCCTGAGTCTCAGATGATGACAATCAATAATTATAGATATTTCTTGAATGGCTATAGTCCTGAAAGTTGCCAGATATATCAAGGAATAAATCCGTAAGAACCACATCTTTAGGTTTCCATTTCTTCCTTATTCTGTTGCTGTATAGATTTCTTGTAGTTGACATTGATGGAGGCAATCTAGGGCAGCAAACATGCTAATTTTGAACACGACTGTGTCTGATGTCTCTCTTGCTCAAATCAGACCATCCCAATTGCACATGTTAGTAGAAACAAAAAAAGAAAAAAGGGCCATGGGTGCCCAAATTCAAATGGTTCGTATAGATGAAGAAGCAGAAGTGATATGAAAGAAATCAAGTCCATAGAAAGAGAAAAATGTCTTATTTTTTTGGGAACCCTGTGTTCAATCTTGTAAATGAGTAGGTTTGAGTACAGATAACTCAATGTAATCGGGTAGCATCTGTTATAGCATTTTTGTGATGGATGAAGGATAGGCGTAACCACAAATCCTGGGGCTGTGTCCAAAGCTTAGACCCAATTGGTGAAGTCCAGTATGGAACTAGCTAGTGTTAAGATGGGAGAGCAATAGCACTTAAAAAAAGATACATGGTCCTAAGGAGATTGATATAATGAACAAGATCAACCATTTCAATTTCATTAGGATATACGGTATCTGTGTAGACTGTAGACCAAGAGAGTGCTACTTTCATTTGTGGTAAAAGAATAATGGATCTCCAAGGGATTTGGTGTAACAAGAGTAGCCTGAATGATCAATTAAAGAATCCAGATCGCTCATGGTATTGCTCACAGCCTTCACTATCTGAAAAACCTAACAGAACCTGCACACATTCACAAGGATATCAAGACCAGCAGTGTTGTTCTGATGGAGATCTAAGAGTTAAGACTGCAAATATTTGTCTTCGAAGATCTGCAGATGGGCAGGAAGGTGGGTTCATACTTACCAAGGATTTTGCAGGATGAAAGGATGCATGGCACATTAGTACTTGGAAACTGAGTTGGTGACACCAAAGCTTGATATGGTCATGAAGTTGGAGCAACAGACAAAAGAAAAAGGAGCATTATTAGGCATGATGAGAGAATAGGTAATCTTCCCAATGAAAATGATCTCAATATGGAATAATGTAGAATGTGAGCCACGTGACTTAATGCATCTGAGCCAATGGCGCTTATCATATGGATGTAGCAAATGTTGTAGGCAAATTTAAGTGTGACACATTTAAGACAAGATCCTATGAGTAGGCCTAGCATGGTCAACGTTGTGTTTAATCTTTTGACAATTCTGATGGATTCATGAAGTGGGAAATCTCAGATGCTAAAAGTTCCAAAAAAAAAAAAAAAAAGAAATGTCTTTTTTTCTTCCAATTAACATAAGAAATGATAGAAACTGCATAACTCTACTATTTGTGTATCAGGCATATTAAAGAAATTAAACAGAATTGGAGGGTGAATATCTATGTAAATTAGTATATCATGTGTAAAAAATACAAATTTTTATTTATTTTGGTACATACTAAACTCACGCCCTAATGCTACCAAAGTACCAATCCAAAAGAACAAGGATCAATCCCTGTCTCTATTTGCACATGGGGAGACGCCTCACTGCTGGGTTACCAATGGATTGGCGCAACAAATGCGGAAGTAAAACTAACTATACCGATTTTGTAAGGTTTCAAACACTGTTGCCAGAATAAGTTGAGAGTGAAATGATGCATGCAAACAATAGTAAAGGCAAAATGCAAGAAACATGAAATAGTTAGCAGGAAATAGGTTTTCTGGGAAAGAAGGTCTTTTAGAGATGTGGAGTGGGCTTGGCCATCCCCAAAGGATTTCATGGTTAAAAGCAGCTTGTAGTTTCCAGTAATTATTGTCTTGACGTAATTACATTTCCATTTGCCTTTTATCCTTAACACTGGGATTGAGTGGTTATTGGTTAACATTTAGAACATTCTGTTGTCAAATAAAATGTACATGCTTCTGAGAAAAAGGTGATACTGTTTCCTACTTTTCTCTGCATCACTAACAGAGAAAGATACATGCTACCACTGAAACCTGCACTCAGGGCAATTTGGATTAATGGAATCCTGGTGTCCAACGGCAAGGGAGCTGGCAACTGATTTGATATGTCCATGAACAAATTGGTGCCCATGCCCATGGACACGAAGAATCTAATTTAGAACTTCATGGCACAAGCAAAGTAAAAGTACCTTGGAAGCCTTTCATGGTTTCCAAGGTAGGACTCCATTTCATGAAACCGAAACTTCTTTTGAATTTCCTCCATCCCTGAGAGTTGGGATTAAATCAAATCACTTAATCGAAAGCCAGAATTTACAAATTCAGGATCAGCTTCTGTCAAGGTGTATAAGCAAAAAAATCATGTGTAAGTCATACCTCTTGAATAAACCAACTAGATATGATCAGATTTCTAGTTTGCTACTGACTCGCATTTGCATCAACACCTGAGATCTACCGCCTTTCAAGTGGCTCCACGCATGACTGAGCAAGAACAGAAAGACTGAAAACAATCCCTCCCATGCCTGGCCTTCCAGAAGGGACATCCCACATGCATGCCCTTGGGCCTTGACATAGCTGCCAAGCTCATTTTCAATTGGATAAAAGCTACCAAGATTCGGATCCATCCACGATCTCAATATCTACTCTTTCATTCTCATCACATTGCACCATTTCCCTGCGTTCCTTCCACAACATCTCTCTTTTACAGTCATCTCTAGCTTCCAAGGCTTTCCCCCACAAACAGGAACTCTAGAAAAACAACCACAAAAGAATAAACTTCTAATTTCAGCAACCTGACGTCAGTGGTAGGTCTGAACACAAAAAAAATTTCGCTATCTTGGCCTTGAAGTCAGAGTTGAGTACATAACATGTTTGGGTGTTCCTATGTGTGTCTTAGTTGAGTATGTTTGTGCATGTATTGAAGCCCCCTAGCAACATCCAATGCTATATACAATCTCCCACTCCATGAAAGGAAGCCTGCAAAGCTAAGAAGATGCTAAAATCTCTGGATACAACCACTTCTCCAATGACCCATGCTCAGCGCATTCAGAAAACAAGAAAAAACTGTCTTTTTTTTATTTGTAAGAAGTAAATTTTTATTAGAAGGAGAGATAAAAATGGCCACACAGCCTACAACAAAAACACCGGTTGAAGATGGTATGAAAGGATTATAACAAAGCAAACAAAAATAAAAAAGCCATGCCACACAACAACAGAACAAACTACCTAAGTTCAACACATAGAAATGCATGTCAGCTTCACCAGATTTGCACGGTTGACCTTCTGTAAAATCACCAACTCATCTGTAAAGTTTGCCTTGGTCAGTTGGTGGCCTGGCAGACTGATCCTCTAATCCTGAATCTTTCATCAAGTTCTGTCGTCCCTTCCATGACTGTTTCAGCTTCATACCAGTTTGCTAAGTAGTCAGACACTTTAGGCAATAGTGTACTTAGAGAAGTCATAGGAATAAAACTCTCATCTTCACGATCCTTTTTCAGTGAAGTAACATTGACAGTTTCAAACTGGGCACCCTGGGGATAAAAGCTGGTGTTTGGGCCGTGATGAAGGAGCTCTGAAAGAAGAAATGGATGAAAAGAAGAGTCTGGAAATAGCTAAAGAAGTTAGCATTGTTGTGGATTAGTTTGTCTCTAATACTGAACTCAGTAAGCTAAGAGCTTTTGTTGCAGTTAAGGTTGATGGAAAGGTTCTTGGGTACTGTTGAGAAGTAGCTTTTAGCAAAGCAACCTTTTCCTAAATATATACTAAAAAAGTTAAGGTTAATTACTGACCATAAGTCCAAATGATTCTCTTTAGTTTAATTTGTCATCGTAGAGATAACAATGCTCTACTTGTCTGGAATTCCATATACTAGAAGAGGGGTGTTCACTGTTCAGTGTATTGACCACAGAGTAAATTCCTAGGAAAGGTCTACTTTTTTATTTAACATCAACCAAACAACAAAATGTCAAAACAATGGAACTCTTATTACAGAAGTCACAAATTTGGGTTTTACTAGGGTCTGATTTCTATAATAATGAAATACCAACCTCATGGGTCACCAAAATGTAGTCTTTATCAGTGAACTTCCTCAGGGCTATGCAATTGAATCACTTTTACAGTGGATGAAGGTTACTGATTTTTTAAAGCATTCAGTAATTACTTTGTAACCTGCTTGAGTCTATGACAAGATTAGTAATTGCCTTCTTAATCTTCAAATCGGCAATTTGAAAGTATAACAGCAAACTCAAATTTTTGGCCAAAATTTCAAAAATATTTCACATGTTGAATCTACATGTGAGTTGGAGTGGCATAGGTCGTGGGTTTACTTCCCACATCTTGTGCTCAAAACCACCCTTGATTACACTGGTGTGCGTTTATGTGGATTTAGTTGGCGCCACCGGGAGCATTAGTCTTGCTGGGGTCAAAGACCATAGGGATACCAAAAACAAAAAAAGAAAAAGATATGGAAGAAGACGAAATTTTTTAACATCAAAATATGTCTGCAGTTTTGTTATTATAACAACTTTCATGTTAAGCTTAAACCATATATTTATCAAACTACATAGGAGATGATCAAGGAAAAGAAAACAAAACAATCAATTTTCTTGTGTACGGTGACAGTAAACAATCAACAGAATATTAAAACCATAGTTCTAACTAAATTCTTTTCTTCTCTTCTTTCATGGATACACAACAGCGAGACTTGCTATCAAGATCATAATCATGGTATTTGACCCCAAACACACCATGGAATTGTCCGGGGTTATAGCTCATATGATTAAGGACACCATACCCCCCTTGAGCCTTGAGGCTGTGAGTTCATGAGTTGGAGTCCCTCTAGCAAACCACACAAGTTCTCTCTCAGTTGCATATATGAAAATTGAAGAAAGGAAAGCAATTCATTCATTCATTCAAAGAAAACTACATAGAAAACACCCACCATAAATAAGTAGCTAAAGTTGGTTATTATTAACTCACTAACTACATAATAGTGGTAGAAAAGTGGCATTTGTCAATCCCTACTCAACTACCACATGAACACCCTCTGAATAAATAAAGTACTAACATAATTGGATACGATTTAGCCTCATATGGGCTATACAGTAGCTGTACACATGCAATATGCACTAATTTTGACTCACGAACTGAATGTGTTCCACTTTTGAATGGATTTAAAGGGCTCCTCAAATTTAAATCATGTATGTCTTGCAACAACATGAAATTGCAAGAAGAGGGCCTCTACATTTGCATGATCCTCAGGTTGACTGTCCTTCATATTGAGTTTCTAGATTTCATCGTCTTTCTCCAATGAAAGAGGAAATTACTGAATTGTAACCTGAATACAGCAAATCAAATTCATCAGATCAATGGTTACCAAAATTAAACAAATTCTTTTAGCAAGGGAAGATTAATGCAATTTGTGATCCATCTAGTAAGGGAAAGTTTTCGCCTATAAGGAGACTGGACACTGTTCTTAAGAATTCCAGCTTGGGGCCCACTTGGATGCATTCATATCACTGGGGGTAGGGTAGATGGAAAGATCCATATATGGATATGGGTCATGCAAAATATCAGCCTCATTGGATTATCCTAGCTCTTAATTTAAAAGCCTTAAAGCTTAAAGGTTTTTTAAACAGAGATTTTGTAGTCCAACCCAACTGTGAGTAAAGGTTTGATGAGCATAAAATTGAGCATGGTGCCAGATCATGGAGAGATAACAGCGTGAAAGGGGCTGCACCAGTCAAAGGTGGCTCAAGTGGGTGTGGGTGTGGGTGCCATGAAGCTGGACTCTAAATGCAGTCCACTCAATGGTGGATCCAGGATGTGCATTTGGGTGGTGCGCGCAATGGTCATGTGAAGAAGTTAAATAATATAATCAAAATTTTTATGGTCTTATTCAAGGGGGTTTCTCGAATCTTGCGGGTACACTTGGGTCTGCCCCTGAGTTCACCCATAGGAAAAAGTTATCTATTTAGTCAGTGAGATTTACCATTAAGAGATTATTACACAAACATTAGAGCTCAATAGACAATGTATCTATAAGCATATTATAAATGCAAAAACACAGAAATTTGATGACTCGAATGGGTCAACAGATCCCAGTGTAGAGGCAACTCAAAATTCACCCTCACTGAATCAAATGTCAGAGACAAATTCAAGACTTTATCAACCTGAAGTATGATGAGTTAATTGCAAAAAAGGAAAAAGCTGGATCCACAATCAATTTGATGGATCTATCACTCATCAGTCTCAATTTCTCCCTTTCCTTCTTTCCATTGTAACATACAGTGCAACAGCTGTACTTGTTTTCAGTTTGAACTTGCTCCCACATTCAAGTCAGCAAAAAGATGAAATTAGAAGCTGCAGAATAGCATACATTGGAGACAATAAAGCATCATCTTATTAAGACTAAAGAAGAGAGTATCAACATGAAAAATTATAACCCAAAGACACCAAGTTCAGTAACAAAAAGTGCACCTTCATCAGAAGTAAACAACTTTTTTATAAGTAATGTGACTTGAACCCACAATATCATATTCATAACGATGGAAACCTTCCAAGTGTGCTCCAGGCTCTTAGTCGATGCACAAAAAGTTATCATTTTATAAAGATTATGCCTGCCAAAACTTTAAAAAAGAAGGAAAGAAAGAAAAATAAAAAGAAAAAAATTATGGACAACAAGAGCCAACAAGTAGATCATAGTTAAAGATAGATATAAAAAGATCAAACCTAATTTTATAGTGTTTCAGATTGGTGACCACATACAAGAAACACTTCTAAAAGCATTTGGGGAGTTATGCCTTGAGGCAAGGCTTCCCAAAAACAACTCATGCAGAATGCCTCATCTGAGTTGTGGCTTGCACTTAAGGCGGACATCTTATCATAAGAGGCATATTTGGAAGGGGTACACCCCATGTGAAACATGCACTCCGCTCACACTCCATATGTGGCATATGCCCCATTAGAATGTCTTATTTTTAATTTAGACTTCTTTTCTCTTAAATTGAGAATATTGTAAGTACATTTAATTTAATTTAACCCAATTTAACTCATTAAAACTCTTTAAAAAAACCAAAGATCCACTATTTTCTACTTTACAACATATTATTTTTAATGAAATTGTGTATTTTTAAAAAGATGTGCTCATAAGGCTTATGTCTGATGTGTTAAGACTCAAGCAGTTACACAACTCTTTGTGCAATTGGAAGACTTGACCTCACATATGGACATCTTAAAATTTTGAGGTGCAGTTTTGGATCAGAAAAGAATGGAATATAGAAAGACAAGCATTAGGGAGACAAAATCAGACACAGGTGTTGCCCAGTAGCATTGATCATGGGCAGGGCCAAAGCAAGCCAACCTAAGCCTAGCCAACATAGGGATTCATATTGGTAGTAATTTTAGCATGTAGATTGGGGTTAGCCTATTAGCCTATTTTCTTGCCAGATAGCTAAACACGCTGGGCTTTGTTTTATGTATACTTAAAGGCCCAATGTGTGCCAGGTTTACTTGATATTTTTGTCACAGCACTGCCCAAGTTAGCATAATATTGTCCGCTTTAATCCATGTGCATTCCCGAAGACTTCTAAGGCGGTTACCCATCCTGGTACTACTCCTGCCCGAACACACTTAACTCTAGAGTTCTTATGAGATCTTGAGCCGCATAACTTTAAAACGCATCATGTTGAGTTAAGACAGAGTGATGCAGGCCAGATCCATGACTGGCCAGCCATTGGGCTCAAATCCAAAGCCCAACAACAGGTGAAGATTAATTTATTAATAGCAGTTGCTTTCTTAAGTTTTTTTAGAAATTGATTTATATTTAAATTACAACTTCTTATTTGGATTGAACTAGTTTATTTATTTATTTAGAGAATAGTTTAATTATAAATAGATGTAATCCCTTCTCATGAGATAGACTAGATTATTTGAATAAGATTTCAGTTTCTTCTCCTTTTGGGTCGAATGGGTTTGGGGTGATAAGGTTTGGGCTACAGAAGAGAGTAAGAGTGCGGGGAAGGGATTTTTGTTCGGTGTAGAAGTTTTGGGAGGGGTGATGGGTTCTGGGATGTGATCAATGTGGGTTCGGGTTCATTTGGGGCTCTGGCGAGAGGTTGAGGGTTTAGGGTTTCAAGTTTTGGGTTTAGAGGTTTCGGTAAAAGGGAATGGCTGTAGGGTTTTAGGGTTTTGTGGAGATGGGCAGAGGGCTGTGGCTGATGGGGAGTTGGTCTGATGAAGGGAGGGTTGGGTTGATGACAGAGGGTAAGTCTTAGCTTCAGTTCGGTTCAAGGATGGGTTCGGCTAATGCAAATGGAGATGATGAGGATGGAACTGATGGGATGAATGAGGATGACAATGATGACTGATGATGGTAAGATATGGTGACGAATGGATTGCAGTAACGAAGGGAAGGAGATGGGGATACCCAGATCGATGATCTAAACGGCGATCTGAGAACAAATCTACGCTCTAATACCAATTGACGCAGCACAGGATAGAAGAATAGCCAATGGGCTATTCTCCAAACCAAATGCTTAGAATAAACTGTCTAGGCCTTACACAAAAGACAAGAATTCAAACCACAAAGAGAAGAAACTAAAATCTTATTCAAATAATGTAATCTATCCCATGAGAAGGGATTACATCTATTTATGACTAAACTACTATCTAAATAAAGCAATGAACTAGTTCAATCCAAATAAGAAGTCCTAATTTAAATATAAATCAATTTCTTAAAAAACTTAAGAAAGCAACTGCTATTAATAAAGTAATCTTCATTGCTAGGCTTTGGATTTGAGCCCATTTGGATTTGAGCCTAATGGTTGGCCAATCATGGATTTAACCTGCATCACAGAGTATGACTTGTAAGCCTAGGGTCAAGACTTAGATGTTTCAAATGTGGGACCTGTGGAGTTCCTTGTACACCGGGTGTTGTTTGGTGTGTGATGGGCACACCAGAATTTAACCGGATCTGCCGCCTTGGCCCAGGCCCACCAGATCCACAATTTAGCAAAAGGGCCAGGCCCTAGCCTTGCTTTCAGGCCTTTTGTGTAGATCCAAGCCTGATTTCTAACTCCAATACATAAAATTTGACTAGCAAGAGCCCAAACTGAGCAGACTACAACATGCAACTTGTTCCAGCCTGACCCAAACTGAGCTTAAGAGATTGACTTTTAGCCAATAGCCAGTCACCTAACAACTTTAAGTTTTTCAAAGAAGTTTGCATCACCAACTTCATGAAATCTTATTCTGAAATGATACCATTATGATACAGTTTGCTTATGAGGCACTCCCAACCCACCTGTCATATACTTAGGAGATTCTGAATTTTCTGTTAAAATATTAAGTCCCAAACCAAACTGAGCATTAGAGACTATGTTTATACCTTAATGAGAATATTCTGTTCTGCAGCCACAATTGAAGCATGAAGAAGTAATGAATACAATAGCTTTTCCCTCTTTTCAGGAATAATAGGATACAATATGTCAAGAAATTCTAGCTCGGTGGATTATCGTTGGAACAATTAAGCCATTAAAGACAGCATTTCGGATATCAACAAGAAACAACAATCCATTCACTCAGCCATGATGAAAAATCAGGCATAGAAAGGCTTACATCAACTGCTTCCATAAATCTAATTATTCATGGCAAAGGTACTTGAATAAATGCTGTAAACATGCCAGAGATCAGCAGAGCTCACAGTCCATACATGACCTGGCAATGCAACTGGAAGAAAATCCCTAACCTCCTCACTTTTTTCCTCCACTGCAGCAGCCTCTCTCAATTTACCTTCTTTCCAAAGACTCTTCACAAGCAATGCCTTTGTGGCAGCGTCCGGCCACAAATCTGCACCCCTCATATCCTCAAAAACTCTCAATGCAAGAGCTGCTCTCTCCCGCTTGCAATAAGCACGGATAAGTATTTGATACATGTAAGCATCCGGCTGTAACTCACTCTGCCTAACCATGCCAAACAGCTGTTGCACTGTTCTCAAATCACCTTGGAGTGCAAAATGCTGCATCAACCCAGAATACGTCTGGATATCCGGAATCAACCCTGACAAAACCAACTCTTCAAGTAAATCCATAGCCTCTGAAGACTTCTTGCACTTGATGAAAGTCCTCAGAAGTGAAGAATACAACAACCTAAGATCCAACTTGGAGACCACCCCGCAAAGCAACTCAACCTCACGGAACACTCTTAAAGCAGCATCTGCCTTCTTTGATAGACCATATAAATCTACAACCAATCTGACAGTGCTGAACGACAGTCTAATGCCTTCCCATTTGATCTTGGATAGAAGACAATCAACCAAATCAACGTTCCCACTTCGTGCAAGGATAGCAATCATTCGAGACACAGTGTAGACATCATGCGTGAATCCTCCAGGTTGGTATGCAACCCAGCAGAAGAATTCCCATGCTGTCTCAGCCCGCTTGAATGCCCTAAGAAGCTTACAAACCAACCTAGTTGTCCATACCAATCTAGCACTTTCAAGTGCTGAAACCTCACTAGGACTCCAATCACTCAAAGCACTGGCTAATGCACTAGGGTCTAACCATGGCTTCAATCGAATCTCTTCCCGATCCTGATCTTTATCATCACCATCACCACCATCATCATTGCTGTCATCATCATCCTCATCACTACTGCCAATAGAAAACCCTATACTCTGAATTTGTTCATTGGGCAAGAATTCACTAATGAAATCTTCTGTCTCCTTAACGAATTCAGTTGCCCGCAATTGGATGAACACAGACTGCAGAATATGGCCAGGAAGGATCCCATCACGCCGCATCTCGGTGATCAGTCTCACAACCACATCCATTTGCCCACTCTCCATGAAGCCTTTCGCCAGCACTGAATACTGCTTCGAGGTGCGTCGGATCCTCATTGCTGGGAGCTGCTCAAACACCTCCATTGCTGCATCCAACCGCCCAGCTGCTATCAGGTGGTCAATCAGGACCGTGTAGGTCCTTGAATTGGGGTTAGCTCCATCTCTGATCATCTGAGAAAAGACTTGTACAGCCTGCAAATTCTCTCCCTTCTTCACGTGGAGGCTGATGATGAGGTTGTATGACTCTGTACAAGGGTGTTTCTGGCCATCAATCTTCATCTGTGCCCATGTCTGAGCGACAGAATCTGAATCACCAGCAGCAACATACCAGCGAAGGAGATCCAAAGGAGCAGGGCGAGCAGCACTTGGAAGCTCACCAGAATCGATGCGGTGGATGAGGGTTTGGAGATCAGAGAGGCGAGCGGCAGAGGCAAGGATCTTGGCCATGGCGTGGATGGTATTTCGAGTGTGGGAAAAATTAGGGAGGGCACTAAGAGAATGGAACAAAGAGAGGGCAGAGTCAGGGGAGGGCGCTGAGCGGAGGGCGTGGGTGGCAACAAAGGATTCAAGGTTGGAGGGAAGCGAGTCAACATGGAAGGCCAATTTGGAACGAAGAGAGAGTCGGATAGAGTCAATAAGTTGGGCTCGGTGTAGGTAGAGGGCAATTCGGTTGGGCTGGGGAGGAGCTGAAACAGTGTGTTTGTGCATAGGATGGGATAAGCAAGTCTTGCTCTTTAGGAGGTTTGCGGACAGAGAATAAAAGCATCTGAAAAACATTAAGGGAACGTTTCGCAAGGCAATATCCACAGGAATTTTTTCTGGCTATTCCAAACTTTTAGAAGATACAATCTGAAGATTTTTCTTGGTTTATAGTTTCTACGTCTATAGCGAAAATAAATATTCCTTGATGAAAAATGAATCTGCAGTTCAATATACTGTGGAAAATGTTAGTAAAAAAATATTGTGTCTTATTCACTACCATTGAAATAAAACTTCTTTATGCAATAAATTTAAAATATATCATTTACTGAACATAGATAATTTAAACACCATACAAGGTGCTTGTATAGAAATAACAACTGTGATTGACAATTAAAATTTTTAGCCATGATGACCAATCATGTCCCTGATCCCAAATCACAAGTATAAGCTCATTGGTCTCACAATACAATTAAAAATCAAATGATGCAGGACAACATAAAAATGTGATTCCAACATAGGCATTGGGGAAATCAACAAGCAGATCCATCTAATTAACGGCAGCCTTGTATAATGAGTTTGTAACATGGATGAGTACAAGTTACAAAACAAATCCCAGATAGATGAGATAAGGGGAAGATGATGATGATTCTATAGCACAGGCTAAACCAACAGCGCCAAAAGACAGAGAAGCAAAAAAGGAACTTATGATATTAATTATAGTGATTTTAGCAAAGGTGTTTTTAACAACAAAGAAGATATGCGCGGTTATGAGCAGTTGGATAATAAAAATACATGGGTTTTTTTTTTTCTTTTTAGATGGGTTGTGGTAGGATCGAGGTCGAAGAGAAATAACACCCAAGTCCATACAATTGTAAAGAAATAATACAACAGAACTGAAATCATCTTTAATCAGGTCTTTGCAGTTTCTCACACTACTATTCCCCCTGAATGTATGTGCACTTTATTACTAGTTACTACTGACATCACCATTGATCAAAATCATTCAGGAAAAACCTTTGTTGAAGCAGTAAAAATACAAAGATAGATTTGCAAAAAGCAACGGCTGTGGTTACAACAGTTGTAATCGTGGCAGGTGAGGGGTGGAAGAGGTGGCAAAGGAGAGGGCTTACAAAGAGGTTTGGAGGTTGTGTATATTTGTCAAACATAAGAAATCTAAAGAGTGGAAATCCAAAGGGGTTGAAGGAGTTGCCAAAGGGAGTTTAGTTGGAACTAGAAGAAGTTGGCTTGAATTCTAACAGTCATAGACAATCCTATCACAGGAGCCATTGGTTGGGCTACCACCAAATCTAACAGTCATAGAAAATCCTATGATGATTGAAACCCCATCAAGACACCATCAGAATCCCACCAAAAACCCCACTGAAAACCATCAAAACCCCAATCAAAATCACATCAAAGACAATCATTATTACCCAATCAAAACCCATTACGAAAACCCAATCAATCAAAACCCCATTAAAACCATCAATCTATGAGGTTTGAGGTACAGACAGACTGAAAGAGAGAGAGTCAAAGCACCTTCGGGCAAGACTTGAAAGAAAGACTAGAACGCGGGAGAGGTTGGAGCGAGACCGGAGGAAATGACAAAGGACAAACTGCGGTGGTCTTCATCTAAGTCCCAACCTATTTTGTATGGCCCACTTTGGCAAATCCATGGGTTGGCCTGCCTCTAATTGGGTCAAATTTTTTTTTTTTTTGGAGGGCTGGCCTCTTTCCCGCTCTATGTGGCTTTGGGATGTAAATGGATTCTACAATTAAAGTATCTGATTCTATCATTTTATAAAACAGATTTGAAACCTATTTTAAGTTTTGATTTATACACGGTCCAAATATCATGCTTGAATCTGAACCGGAGCCGTCCCATTTGCATCTCTATTAGGGCTGTCCACATGCATAGTTGATAGATGGGTGAGTGGATATGAATCATAAAATGCATCCATTGGTATGTAAACTAAGGATTATGTCTCTCTTTTGTATTTTGCTCCTTTTCTGTTTTTAATGATACAAAACACATGAAGCCAGGATTAGACCAAATTATTTTGTCGAGGCACAGTGGTAGATGAGTCCAAAATTTTCTTGGACATTTATTTTGGAGGCTCATTGTAGATGGTTATGAATGTCAATGAAACTAACCATCTGGTGTTTATAATGTCTGTATCTGCGTGGTGTCAAAGTTGGATTTTTTTGTGTATTTTCGCCGGAGAAAATCTAGCTTATAATTAATACAATAGGCTTTTTAATCAAGTGGCTGATGACCATGTATATTGGTGGCTAAAGCAAGTTTGACAAGAGGGTTTATTTGGTGTGCAACCCTATGTCACCCCACTGTCTAGGGATAGAATGTTGGGTGTACCATGCTTTCCACTCATGTCATATCTCTTGGGTCCCAATCCCCTGCACTGGGGTAAAATAAAAAAAAAAAACACGTTAGTGTCCTTTTTTTTATAATTATTGGTGATTGTACTATAGACCCTTTATTTATGTATTTGACATCTTAAAAATATAGTTGGATGCTCTATTAATAAGGATTTTGCCTGATTGGCCACAAATAAGGGTGTAAGATGTATCTTGAATTTTATTTGATTATATGACTTTTTAAGATTTTCTATAATATTTTTTATTTATTTTCTTATAACTTTTGTGTGTCCATTTTCTTCTTCAATTTATCTTGATGTTTCATGGTCTAGAAGAAAAAAGATAATATTCATCTCATACTACAAGTGACACACAAGTAGTATTTGCAAGTACCAATATACCTGGTTCTTGGGTCGGGGCAATTCATAGTGGCCCATCTGATGGATGGCTTGGATTTCGCATGCAAAAAAAGAACTTCTCACTAGATAGATGTAGTCCAGTGTCTACATTTATTTATTTCTTTTGCTATCGCTCTCTCTAATAATGAAGAAAATTGAGCCATATAATCGCCCACTAAATATAAATTTGCAAACCTTAAGGCTGCATTTTAGAGGTCTTAAAAGAGTGTACGAGGCAGGCCAAATATCAGTTCAATCCAAAGATTACAATTATTCAATCCAATTATTTGCGGTCCACCTTGTGGGGCCCATTAAGATGAAAATTTATCAATGGGATTGCTGATGGAAAAGTTCATGAATAATTGTAATCTGAAAAATCAGCCCCACCAAATTATCTTATCACTGGTTTTAACAGCCTTAAATTTAATGACAACTAAATCATAGATTTCTTGAGATTTAATTCAATGGTGGGTGACGCTTCACTGAGTGCACTTGGACTCGATTACGGATCAAGAGACCAAAAGAGTATCAAAGGGGCTGCTTTGATGAAAGGTGAGGCCGACAGTGTTGGGCTGCTTGCCGTGGAGAACATTTTTCATTTAATTTTTTTTTCTTTTTGATAGGCAACAGAAAATTTATTAAAGCAAGAAGAAAAAAGATTTAGGGATGCCATAATATCAGAAAAAAAATTTTCAGATAAATATAACCATTCGACTTTGACGTCCTCAAACAGATTGTATTGAAAACCGACTCACCTCTAACTTAGGGATGCTAACAAGCCGAGCCCAGCCAAAGTCAACCGAGCTAAAGCTCAAGCTCGAGCCAATCATCCAAGAATTTAGCTGCCTTTGTGCTTGAGTCAATCTTGGCAAGCCCCATTTAAGCTCAGCTTGAAACCCATTTTCAAGAGCCAAGTCGTGCATGAGCTTGGATTGATTTCTTTGACAAAATTATTGTATATACCATTTGAATGACATATGAAACTATACAAAATGCCATATAAAATATTAAAAATGCAGAAACCAAACAAGACATCTAGCCAAGCCCAGGCAAGAGCTCAGCTCGTGAGCTAATCAAGATCGACTTTATTAGGAGATGGCCCAGCTTGGCTCATTGACATCCACACCTCTAATTGACAAATGATAAATACCTTCCAATACCACAGTAATTGATATGCATCAAGGTTGCCCCCCTAAAGCATGTTAGCAAATTTATTTTTTTGTTGTTCGTTTTTAAGCTGAATTTCCCTCTTCTCATGAAATGCATTTACTTAACAGCAACGATAACGACGACAACAACAATCATCTCCTCAGAAAGAAGTAGAAAAAAAATGTATCATTTGGAAAAGCTATTGTTTTTACAGAAAATACGTGCATTAAGGCCTATAATATTATCATATTTCCTGAGCAGCCACTGTCCTTAAACATGCTAAGAACACAATGGTAAGCAGCCACAGCTCAGGAGGTATAGAAAGCAGTAGCATTTAATAGCCCAGTGATCCAGATATGGGATGAACGATCAAAATCATAATCATTATGAGTCAATACGGAAAGCTTCCAGTTAACTTAATATGGTCGAGTGTCTGCCTGAGGCCATACCGGATCACTGCCCTGTTACCAGCTCTGAAGCCATCTCCATATGCTGATGAAGTATCTGATTCAATCTGATATTTGAAGAAGTCCCCAAGTCTCCTCTCGAATTGGGATCTCGTGCCCTTTTTTGATGATGTAGATGAGGAAGAGGATGATGAAGACGATGCGATATGACTACCAGACCCTGAGAAGATCTCTGAATCCAACCACATATGGCCAAGAACCTGGCAAATTCCTTCTTCAACTCTTGGGTGAAGGGTGGGGTAACCTGTCAGACAAGAATAGAATACCAGTCATCATGCCATTTGGTTAGGAGATGAATGAAGAGTACAAGAATCATGACCATATGATACAGAAAGCACCATGCAGGGCCAAAGGTTTGGCAAGCCAGAAGCTAATCTAATGGGCTCCAATGTGGACACTGCAACACTGCAGGTCAAAAATCTCTGATGGGAGAATCCTACAACTTTGGCCAATAACCAACAAATAGATGGTTACTGAATAGAGATAGTCAACATGTAAAAGAAAAGGGGACAAAAAGCAAACTTGGATGGTTAGTACTTTCCTTAGTGGGGTAACGTTTGGGACATGGTTTTTTCATAATCGCCGAAGTGTGCAGACACAATGTGAGGGTGCTATAATATCCTTAGGACAAGGTGCATATCTATCTTCACAAAGTGATTCTCATCCATTCACTTGGTGACTTAACTATAGGTGGCAGTACTGTAATTTTGAATCCAACTTCTCGTTGATTCAGACTGAAGAACTTTAGAGCTATAAAACCTTTTGAAGCGTAATTGGTAGCTACTATGCCCAGACACTGAGAACTGAGACAACAGATCAGTATTCCAATGTCTCTATATTTTATTTTCATTGTCATTGACAATCAAATTCATGCTGTGTTCAGGAATAAAAAATTAATAGTGCTGAATCACACAGGAATATGTTGATTTTTCAGTTCTTAAACAATATAGTACTAAACATAATAATATGAATGCAGATATTAAAACAAATTAGCCATTAAACAAGTACCATTAAGCCGTAGCCATGCATGCATCATCTCATGCGCCAAGATGGATCCAGTCAGTAACCTGTATGCAACACGCCATTAGTATAATGAGTAGCCCATGAAGCCATAATAGATGATATTAGCCATAATAGATGATACTTTAAACAGAAAAAGTGGGCATCCTCAGATTCGTAAGTAACTACACAACCAACAATCTAAATCATTTGCAGGACAATTGACAAAACATAGATAGAGATATACCAAGGGACAGAAAAAACTGGTAATGTGGAAGAGAGAATTTATTCTGAAATCACAAGTTCTAACCATCAGATAAATGGATTTAAGCCAATGAACTTTAAACTAAATGAGTAGGAATGTTCATTGATCGAATCTGATAGATCTCATTTTGGGGCTGTAGACCATATCAACCTTATCAAAAATATGGACTTATCCTTAAAGATGTTCTTAAGCACACAACGTCATATTTATCTAGCACTAGATACTGTAGCATGCACAAATATATATATATACATATATTTACATATTTGTTAGTTTGATTATCATCATTAGGACAAGTACTAATCCAGTGATGAGCCAGATTCAACGAGGCCTGCGATGAAGTCTAGACTCAAGATCGTTGTTTATTTTAAAAAATGTTATTTATCATATCACATGCTCCAAATAATCAAATCTGACAAAACAGCGGTGAAATCATTTCGAAAATAATCATAATTGTGTAGAAGGAAAGGGGAAGAAGAAATAGATACCTAGGGAGCCCATACAAAACAAGAATGGCTGTCACTTCACAGTGTCGAATAAGCTTGTATGGCTCTGTCATCATCTCCACAATTCGATTCCCAAACCCAAAAATTGGCCTCCTCAATATCTGGTATTTTACAGAAGAAAACCCAACATCAAATGAAACTGACAAACAGAATCTTGTTGTGTAAAAAATATTTTTTGTTTGCTTCAGAACTGCCAAAGCAGACGTACAGTGCTGACAGTCTGTTCCTCAGATAGGCAGAGCCCCCGGGTCTCAGGTAAGTGCTGATGTATTCCCTGCTCAGAGTGAGAAAGGCAATTAAAGAAAAACACTGAGTGCACATTATGCTCCAAAGCACACTGTATCTATATTGGCAGAACAGATGGCTAGCCGTTCAAGTATATATTTGGTTCAGCAGATGCTGGAAATGCATTAGGTGAGACATCCTTTTCTTTTTTTTTTTTTGGTTGCCACTCATAAGCATTAGCACAATGGACAACCATCTGTTCTGTTGACGATATTCCAGTTGTGCTTCGGGCACCATCCAAACGAACTCTAAAAGAGGAAAAGACATGGTAGAATGAAATCTGATGGTGTCACGCAACCGCTTTACATTCTTTTCTCCCTCCATGGCATCATTTAGTGCTTGTCTTTCAACTAAAAGCAATGGAATTTGCTGCTGCACTTTCATATTTAAACCTTCATAAAATTCTAGTATGTCAAGGTGAAGAGGATGGCATTCATTGGTATCCATGATTGCAGAATCCAAACACTCTAGACAGAGCTTCCGACCATCATCCAGGGAAACGTACTGTGCTTCTCTAGACTGGGATATCATCATGTAAATAAGAAAAATCAAATTGTTATGACACTTTGTTAAGAGAATGCTAGCAGAAATATTAAATTGTTGAGGTCCTAAAAGGAAATGGTTCTGTCTATATCTTGTGCTAGTGATTATTTCTATATTTTGTGCTAATGATGATTAAGGATGCATCTCAAATTGAAACAGATTCGAATAATTTTGGCGCAAGGATGAACATTTATTCCTCAAAGCATTTGGGGCAGTAAAATTTTAGGTGGGGTACTGGTTTTCAAGCCCTACAAGATGCTGCAACTTCCAATTTCTAAACTGCCCTAAATGCACAGTGGAAGAGAGAACCATCCATTCTTCCAAAATATTAAAACAATCAGGGTATGTACGAAAGCATCCTGCAGAAACCAGACACATATCTTGAACATATTGGAGCAAAAGTGGCCGTAGTAATTGTTATAGAACCTCAAAGAGGATGCCATTAACATAAAGTATATCAGACCAACCTCCATCCGCTCACAACTACAGCAACGGGGAGTCCCATCATGCTCATGCGAAGGGCAATACTTTTGTTGCCAAAAAGGGTGCGCCCTATATTCAATTAGACCAAAACTATTTGTTGGAATCTGCAAGAGAAAGGTCCATAGCAATAGAAGGTTGACAAGAGTTTATCAGTATCCAAAGAACAAAAGAAAACATTGTACATTCCTTGTCAGATAACTTTCAAAAAATTAGGCATATTTTCCTTAACTGAGAAACAATGATTGAGGCATAGTATTAACATACAGAAAGATGGCCACGAATCTATGGAATAAAACTTTAGTGAAGACAACTTCTTGACACAAGAAAATGAAGGAAGCTCGATAAATTATACACTGACATAAACAGCATTGAAATCTAAATATTGAATAAGGGCAGCTTGACAAGTCATGTCTTTTATGAGCCATCAGAGAATATGATGTAGGATTGTCTGGGAGTCACCACCCAAGATTCTCCTACTTTGATAAACCAAGGAGTCCACACCTAAGGTTCCCTTAGAGTCAGCAATCAGCACTTTTTAGACATCAAATAAACTAAAAGAGAGAAATCTTCCAGAAAAATGTGTGACTGTCCTTACAGTCAGCACTAAGGAGTAGCATGATTGCAGTCTGTTTTGAAACTGGATCCTCAAACAAAAAGACACAACGGTCAGGATCTGGATCCTAAAACTTCTGCATCCTACATATATGGATCTAGGTCCGGCCCCAAAAATAGGTTCCAACTTCCATACCTCTTTTCTATTGATCAGATGTCAAATTTTAGGAAAATCAGATATATATTGACATCCTAAAATAATTAGATCAAAATGTAGAGATTTGATCACTTGAACAAAATTGATTATAACCATTCAATAACCAAGGGTTTGACAATTGGAAGCTTGTAATCATCTTTCTAATGCTAAAATGTGACCTTATACACCATAAAAAAGCATTTCAACAATTCTTCAACAGAACAAATAAACTATAAAAAACAAATGGAAATCAAGTGAGAATGAAAATTTTCATTTTGAAGTTGATCAAGTCAATCCAAGCCAATGCGGGATGTGACTGGTATGGGAGTAAGTATCTGTGACGTCCTCAAGTCCCACATCAACTATAGAGAGGAAAGTAACTGGGCTTATATATATAGAGCTTGTACCCTTATGTTGCATGAGGCCTTTTGGTGGGTTGAGGCCCACTAGAAGCTAAACCGCTAGGCCCATGGGCCAAATCAAACAAATAACATGCATATGTGTAGGGTGGGGTGTTACAAATGGTATCAAAGCCGACTCTCGACTAGTTCGAGTGTTGTGTCCCTGCCGTAGTCTGGTGCAAGTGGACGGGATTCCACGTGTGCATGCCAAGAGGGCTAACAAGCTACATAGACCGTCGGTGCACAGGGACGTGTAGCCCTAAGGGGAGTGGATTGTGACATCCTTAAGTCCCACATCAACTATAGAAACGAAAGTGACTAGACTTATATGTAGAGCTTATACCCTTGCATGAGGCCTTTTGGTGGGTTGAGGCCCACTGGAAATAAAACCGTAAGGCCCATGGGCTAAAGTAGACAATATCATGCATGTGTTTGGGAGTAGGGCTTTACAGTATCACTTTACTGCACTAGCTGGGGGCCATTAGGCAAGTGTGTAAAAGTTGATACATAGCATATTGGCCAATATTTTGCGCCATGGATATGCATGTCCATATCTGTTTTAGGCAACTTCAAAAGCTAAGGAGTAGTAGTTGGTTTTGATGATAAAGAAATGAAAAACTAAAGTTTAAAAGAAAAGTGTGTGGAAGTGGTATGTATAACAATATTTTGTAACACTGATAAAAAAAATAAGAAACTTTCACACTCTGCATGACCACAATAAAATTTATTATCGAATTTCTCCAGAAATTCAAACAATTACTAACACATAAACATCATCATCATCATCATCATCATCATTATCATCAAAGCCTTATCCCAACCATGTTGGGGTCGGCTACATGAATTCTATTTCTCCATTCCATTCTATTTTGAGCTAAATCTTTCGATAAGTGCAACTTCTTCAAATCTGAATTAATGACTTCCATCCATGTTTTCTTCGACCTACCCCTACCTCTTGATGGACCATCCACCTATATATCTAAACTTTTTCTCACCGGTGCCATTACTGGCCTACGCTCAACATGCCCAAACTATCTTAAACGAGTTTCTTTAATCTTATCTCCTATTGGTGCTACCCCTAAATGTTCTCGAAAGCGCTCATTTCTAATTTTATCTTTCCTAGTTTTACCACACATCCACCTAAGCATTCTCATTTCCGCTACATCCATCTTATGAATATGTGTCTTCTTAATTGGCCAACATTCTGCTCCATATGTCATAGATGGTCTAACCACTGTCCTGTAAAATTTTTCCTTCAATTTTGTTAGCATTTATCTATCACAAAGTACTCCCGAAGCTAGTCTCCACTTCAGCCATCCAGCTCTTATCCTATGCTCCACATCTTCGTCAATCTCCCCATCCTTACTAATCATCGAGCCTAGGTACCAAAAAGAATCTTTACGTGGTATCTCATGGGTTTCAATTTTGACAGTGGTTTCAACACTTTGTATATGTCCACTAAAATTGCAATCCATATATTCTGTCTTTGTACGACTTATTTTAAAGCCTCTAGATTCTAATGCCCTCCGCCATCTCTCAAGCTTTGCATTTACACCCTCTCTTGATTCATCCACCAATACTATATCATCTGCGAACAACATATACCATGGTACTTCTTCTTGAATATGCACAGTTAACTCATCCATAATTAATGCAAAGAGATAAGGACTTAAGGATGATCCCTGATGTAAGCCTATAGTCACGGGAAATCCGCCCGTTTCTCCACATGTGGTTTTCACATTTGTTATTGCACATTCGTACATATCCTTTAAAATTTCAATGTAACCTCTTGGGACATTCCTTTTCTTTAAGACCCACCAAATTAAATTCCTCGGTACCCTATCGTAGGCTTTTTCCAAATCGATAAAGACCATATGTAGATTTTTCCTCTTTGCTCGGTATTTTTCCATTAATTGCCTAAGTGAAAAGATAACTTCCATAGTTGATCTTCCTGGCATAAAACCAAATTAATTTTCCGAAATCTTAGTCTTTTTTCTCAGTCTTTGCTCTATGATTCTCTCCCATAACTTCATAGTGTGACTCATAAGTTTAATCCCTCAATAGTTGGTACAATTTTGTATATCTCCTTTATTCTTATATATAGGTACTACAATACTTCTTCTCCATTCATCCGGCATTTTCTTTGTCACAAGTATTTTATTGAATTACTAACACATAAACATAGGAATAAAAAAATATAATGAAGTATTAAATATGTGTAGCCTGTCTCCAAACCAATCCACACATGACCCATAAGAAATTTTCAAGACATACAGTCATAATTTAAGTGGCTACCAAAAAAAAAAAAAAGGAAAAAAAAGCACTAAATTAGTGTTATCACCATTGAAGCTTTATCTGGTCAACTTTGTGAGTTATTTGTCATCACTAAAAAGTTCTCTATTGCACCTGTTTCCTAGTTTTTTTTAATCTCCATTTGGGATCAGGTTAATGAAAAATTCAAAGAAAGGAGGAAAAATGGGTCATTGGAGAAAAATACTCTTTCGGTGCCAAAAAAAAAGGCCATGTTGTTGTAGTGAGTAGTGACACTCGAAAATCACACACCACTTGGCTAGCTTGTCTCCACTTTGCCCACCATTCATTAATCATATATGGGGTATCATCTTCAAGCCTCTGATATTTTTAGTTGCTCCCGATATCAAAATGTATCACTTACTGTATTCTGCTAATTTATAGAACAATTCAACTCAAAGCTTTTCTCCAAAATTTAAGCACATGATTTATAAACAACAACTCAAGAACTGTATATCTGCACATAGAAATGATGGTTGTCTTCTACCTAAACTCGAGAAAATATAACTTGTGAAAAGAATACTCACAAATTGATTGCAAGCATCGCACCTAGGATGATAGAGTTCCTTATAGCAAGACTTGTGATAAGGTTTATTCCCATGCATGGAGAACTGAGTAAAAGAAACCAATTTAAAACAATGACCAAATGATACTGCTACTTCAGGATGCAAAACAACAACCAAGCATGACAATGATAAGAATCGGGAACTGCTTGGATGGCCCTTTGTCCAAGATGACAATAAAACTACCTCATAATCCGATATAGGCAGCTTGCAAGCATTGCAACAGAAGCATTCTGGATGCCAAACAGCATCCATACAACTAAGGTAGCGTCCATGAATCTCATTGTTGCAACCAGCACAAATCCTACAAAAAGGAAGGATGCAAAAATGGTAGTGATTTATTTGTTCTATACATTCTCTAATGTACTTGTTTCTCAGAACTACTCCAAGAATTCATTCAGCAAAAGAAAAGCTTGTTGTGAGTTGTGACTGTAATTTTGTAAAAATGACACACTAGAGCAAACAAAAGAATACCAGAGATTTAAGGTGATGGGCATCCCAACTTCACAAAATCTTCAAATTAGTGAAATGTAATGGAAGAAACATGATGCATCAATTTTGACTTACACAAATAAGGCTTGTAGACCACCATGTTTCTATGAGAGTCAACAAGCCAATTAGATCACTTGACATTCTATTGGAAGCCAACCTCCAAGGTTCTGGGCTAGACCAACTAAAGCCCGTATAGCTTAGGACTGGATCTCAGGCTGCATATATCTCATTGCTGACCCACAATCTTGTTAAGGGCAAGAGCATCTCAACCCAAAAGAACCAATTATCATTGACTTTGGGCTATGAGTTTGATTGAGCTTCAAGACTCCAGGTTTATTTATTTACTTGTTTTTGGAGAATAATAACAAGATTTTACTAAAAGCAGCACATTAACACAGGCAGAATATACTAGGCGGCTACAAAAAGAATTACGACCAGCAAAAAAATCAAAGAGAACATAACAACTAGAACAATACAAAAGGAGATATTCTGATCAATCCATAAACTCTGAAAGGACACCCCTTCCTGAGCCAAAAGGTCCTCAAGATCAAGTAACCTTTCCAACAAGATCGAGTTTCAAACAAAGTTCAGGAAGTTATCACTCATGCTAAATTAGATGGACGGCCAGTTGATATTAGATCTATTACAGATTGTTTTCCTATAAAAAAAAAAAAGATGCAAAGAAAGAAAGAAGAGCATTTGATGAAATATACGTATATGGAAATTAGTTCTTTGAGGAATCTTTTAGGGTTTAACCTACAACCTTTACGAATGTTATTCTCTACAAGGGAGAGAAATGATAGAATTTTTAATAGCCAAGAATCAACATGGGAGTTTCTATTATCAGCTGTACTTTTTAGGATCACTAAATGGGCATGCGCTACAAAGGAATTTTCAGATATTAAGATAGATACATTACACAAAGTTTGGGAGCTTATTTGAAGTCAGGTCTGTTTAAGAAGAAAGGAAAAGTATCTTGGCTTGCCCCAACATTGGGAGTTTTAAAGTTCAATGTGGATGCAGTAGCAAGGGGAAAAGCCAGTTTGACTAGCATTGAAGGCATTCTAAGAAATCACAAAGGGGAAGTTATGTATATGTTTTCTAAACACTTAGGAATTAAAGATTCTAATAAGGCAGAAGTTTTGGAATCTTGGGAGCTCTCCCTATTTATCACACCCTATGTCATCACCATCTTATTGTGGAAAGTAATTCAGCTAATGCTATATCTTGGGTGAATTTGTTGAGATGGCCTTGGAAAATGCAATTTTTATTGGATGAAATCAGTCATTCAGTATCTCAAATGCAAGTCTTGTTTCAGCATATTGGTAGATTTGCAAATGGAATGACAGATTCATTAGCAAAGCATGGGGTAGATCATTCTTGTAATTTAATTGCTTCTATAATGTAAATGGGCTTGGTGGCTAATACACTTCTCTTGTAACAGTACACCATCTTTTATGTACGTTGTTTTCGATGTTGTACTCATTTTCTTTCTGATAAAATCTTATTGCTGTATTCAGCATTTCCACTTGTGTCATTCTAGGAGGATCTAAAGCTCAGTTAAGAGTTAAGCATTAAGCATTTAGACACCTTTAGGCATCCTCCTATGCCCTCCCATAAAACTCATGGGCCAGGGTTACATGGGACCTTTCATAGAGGTGAGAATGAAGTCGTGCCCAATGTATGTAGCAGATATATACCATAACATAAATGACATTGAATGATCAAACACTTTGTGATCTTCATGGTCTCTGTTAGAATATAAGCCTAGATATAGGTTCAAAAAATGATATAAGAAAAAAAGCAAATAAAAATAATAATAACATGCCTGAATCCTATCACAAAGGGGAATGGCGTGGGTTGATAAATACGGCCATATTCACGCGGGGGAGATTCAAAATTCAGGCTTTCTTGCAGAGCTCTAGCAAACTGCTCATCTTCCTCCACATAACTATGTCTAGGAGTTTCATTATCTGTGACAAAATAATTAGATTATTTAACACAACTTTAAATCACGAAGGCATGCTATAATCATCAAACACAATCCAATAACTACGTTCTATATCTTTGTTGTTTTTGAAAAAATTTACATTACTATTAAAAAATAATAAACAATAAGCACATTCCAGTATGAGATAATCACATATTCAATTGCAGGATAAAAGCAAATCTAAAAAGAGAAAGTTACTCATCCTATAAAGGAACTGACTCCCAGATGAAAAGCTAGGAACTCCAACTCCCAGATCAGCTATGTCATCAGCCACAAAAGATTGGAATCATTACATATCCAATAAGTCTCTCTTAGAAAGCAAATGAGGAGAAAAGTTCCACATGCAATCCTTGAGGCAGCTAGTTTGAAAGAAAAAAATAGGATGAAGCCCATCACTAGCTATGTTCTACAGACACTTAAAGTTCACACAATGCCTGTATTCAATGACTTCAATTTTGTATCTAAATAGTGCAAATCATGTGCCCAATCTGATGCACTTGTACGCATAGATTGCTAGACATTAAATTGCTTATTGAGAAAATGAAGCCACTGTCTTTCAATAAGCTGGTTTGCTGGGGATATAGAGTTTACATTGTGTTTTAATTTGTGATTGAACTTTCAAGAACTAATTGGAGAAAAACTTTAAACGCAGCTATCACAATTTCAGAACTAGCATCTTTGTGGATGTTAAGCATGGTGTCCTTGTCTCTTCTGTATTTTGTGTAGTACAGTTTTTCCTCCTTTTGAAGCTATATTCCTGTTTGTAGTTTTGTAGTAGTTCCTCTAATTTCAAATACAATTCTGGATAAGAAAAAAAAGAACAACCAATCCACCTTTTGAAGCTATATTCCTGTTTGTAGTTTTGTAGTAGTTCCTCTAATTTCAAATACAATTCTGGATAAGAAAAAAAAGAACAACCAATCCAGCCAATAAGTTTCATGATCTCTACCCATAGAACACAAAAATGGATTGGTTCACTAAATGACATCAAGGGAGTCAGCATGATTACAAAATCACAATCCCTTAATGGAAAAGAAACGGAATTAAAAAAAAGAATAAAAGGAAAAAGTCCCCCTATCTCAAACACTCTTGAACTATGAGCTTAAAAGCTCAATACACACCACCCCCACCCACACGAAATTTGAAGGAAAAAAAACACCACAAAACAAAATAAAGAAAAAAAAACCGTAAAATGTAAGCAACTAATTAGCAATTAAATCTACCCCAAAAACTATCCAAATTACCACTCCAGGCAGATTCATATAAGCTATCGTGCCCAAATAGGAATGGATACAGGTCAGACATTCCATGGATGGATATGGTGAGGATATAACCATTGTGAACTTTCTGATTATTATAGAAAATACAAAGCCAAAACACCCAGTACCTCCAAAACTAACTGCTGTCATCAAAGTCGAAAATTACATATTTTCTCAGGGAAGCTATTTTTCTTAAAATTGTAAATATCCACGGACCAAAAACAAGTTTTAGAAATAGCAAGGGATGACACTTCCCACAATGAAATCTCCAGTTTCACCCCCACCCAAAAATGATACAACAAATTATAAAGGGCCTCTAACAGAAACTCATCCACAAGAGAGTCATCTTTTGTACCCTTGCAGAGCTCATATTCATGTCCAATGTTGTTAAAGGCGAAAGGCGCATCGAGGCGCCAAGGTATCTTAGGGCATAGGTGCAAGGCGAGGTGCGGGCTTCATTGAAGCGAGGCTCATATTGTAGATAGAAAAAATAGATATTTTAGCATAGACAAATAATTCAAAATTTAACATAGGCAAGTGTGCATAATGCCATGTTGGGTCTTTTTCCTAATACTACCTTCAAATGACATCAACTAAAACAATTATTGCAATTCCAAAGCAAATTATAAGTAATATTAAAATTAAAAACATGGTTTCATGGATTTAGTTTTATTCTTCTAAATCAACACATAAAATAAATTCAACCAAATAAGTTCAACATTAAATGTACATGAAAAATTGTAGGAATGAAGAAATGAAATAAGAAAAAGAAAACTAGCAAGCAATTATAAAAAGAATGGGGCAGCCAACAGTTGTAAAAAAACAAATAGAGAATGAAACTAAGAGAAAAAAAAAAAAAGAGCTAACCCATCTCAACAGCAAAACAGCCTAGTGAAAGGGAAAAAAAAAAAAAAAACAGCCATGGTGCGCCTTGACGAAAGGCGCATGCCTCATGCCTCGCACACTTCGACTACTCCTGGTTGAAGGTGCCTCGCCTCCAGGGTAGGCGAGTGCATCTTAGCGCACCTTTAACAACATTGTTCATGTCTATATCCAAACATGATTACATAGCACCTTTCAACTGAGCTACATGCTTTTTTCTCCTTAAATGCACTTTTGAGAACACCTTCCCATCAGTTAACATATTCAACAAATCATCTAAGCAATGTAGGAAAATGATATTTAATGTGGCTTCTTTGTCCAAGCTATCAATCTACATATCAAAATAGTGGTTGCAGAGGCGTAGCAGCCGGTGGCCAAAATGCTACATAGTAGGTGATGCTTAGTGGTCACACAATATATAGCAACATAGCGGTGTGAATTTTTATAGTAGTAAAAACTTTTTTGAATCTTGTGTAGCAGTCAATCAAGTTTTTTTATATCGATTTGGAACCATATAAGGATAGAGAGTTAGAGACAACTTTAGGAAATGCTTTATTTTTTTATAACTGTAAAAATTTTATTGCACTAAAAATTCAGGAAAGGCTTTTCTAAAAGGTATTCTAAATGAAAATTGCTTGGCTCAACTAAGTTAATACCATAGCAGCAATATTTTCAACTTAGCATAGAGGCCATAGCCACTACGGAATGGCTGATATTTTGTTCCACAGACATGGGTTCGTACTGTCCCTAGATATCCCATTCCAACCAGCACCCTCACTTGCTAATTGAGTTCTTCATGCTCTTGAAGAATCATTCTAAAGGCAAGATAGATAGGCAAGACAGATCATAGGCACTCAATGTCAAAAAACCCCCCATGATTCATGCCTTCAATCTTCCATTGTATTCAGGGAGTTTTGACTTCACATCCAATACTCTCCCCTCCCCTTGAGATATTGACATATTGTTGTTTACTTGTTGCTCTTGATCCTCACACAAGAGACCAGTTGTAGAATTCATTACAAAAGTCTCCTTCAAGTTCACCGGTGCCTTCATCATGAATTTCTAGCCATTCTAGACTTGGGTACAAGGTTTTGCACTTCCACTTGCCTTCTTAGCTCTTATATCTCTACATCCCTATGCTTCAATGGTTGGTCATTAACATTAAAACCAACTCCTCAACCCTGTACATGTAGGAGAGGCATACTTGCTAGGAAGAGTAACACTTGGATTTTCAAGAGTACAAAATCATGTTCTGCTAATAGCAACTGGCACAATCCAGTTCAATATGGTCAATTGCATCAGCCTCAAACATACTCATCCAAGAAACAATTAATTGGCAAGGATAATCAAGCAAACTTACTAGAAAGTAGCCACCTATATTGAATTTCTCACCCAATATTAATCCACATAAAGGTATTCAAAATACAGCCCTTGCTTGGAGACAGGCGAAAACAGAGTCAAACATGGCAAAAGAAAAAAGGCAACTAGTTGTTATTAGTGTGCTAGAGTCTAGAACAAAAAGATGTCCCCAAGGCAAACTCACCCAACGGATTCATCTGTAAATGGTGTTCCTAGCCATTATAACTTAATCTAATGTAAATGACCTTTTATTATCCCTCAGACCTTTTGATTGACAAAAAAAAATACCAAAATCATGAGAGACTAATAATGAAACATTTCCAAGCCATATATGCAGGTCAAACAAAGTCCCATGTAGACCATGGGCCTCAGTCTTGAAGCACATGTTCTCCTTAATAGCTGATCAATCCCTTCTTGGCTTGGTCTGATCCAACCTTCAAGATACTCATCTCCTAGTGTTCTCCTAGTGTTAAGGCATTATCTTAGCATTATCCACTTGATCATCATAAGAAAAAACAAAAATGACAAATTCCTAAATAGTTATAAAAAATCATTCAAGAGAACAAGGAAAGAGTAAACATGAAAGCATTCCACTTCCATTCCAACTAATTACGAAGAGATGAAAATAATATCTAAAAAAAGAGAAAGAAAAGTTCTTTCACTTCTCTATATAATAAGGGGTTATGAACCTAGGAGAAGGGGGAGGGCGAAGAGGACATGGATGGTAGTAAGGATATATCTGAATAAGCGGAACTATCAAGGATTTGGCTCAAGATAGATTAGAATGGAGAAACAAAATTCATGTACACATAGTTGGGACAAGGATTCGATGATGATGACAATGAACAACATAGCATCATTATCATAGTAAGCCAGATTCTCTTCATCCATGCAATAAACATCACTCACCACTCACATCTTCCTTTTGTTCTTCTTTTGATAGTGAAAGTGCAATGGCATGATCAATATCTTCTTTTGCAAAATCAGACGAGGCATCCTTTAACCAAATACCCAAAAAAATAAAATTAGCACTTGCAAAAGAACAAATATAGAAAAGCACCAATAAAAGGTAACATAATATGCTAAGCTAATAATGCTGAGATGACTCAAGAGGAAAATGAAAGATTGCAGCAAGATTGAGAGGAAATAAGGACCAAAAGAATAATCTATAACACAAACACACACACACACACACACACACACACACACACACACACACACACACACACACACACACACACACACACACAAAAGGAAAGAAAGAAAATTAAAAAATGACCTGATGGGAGCATATTCACTCAAACATCACCGCCTTTCAAAATGTACTAACTCCATTTGGATCAAGATTGCTTTTGGATGTAATGCAATTCACAAGGAAGGTTAGCCATTCAATAGTTCATTTCAGATGGCGTGAAGTTAAAAGCCAATGTCATGTGAGATGCTAATGTTCAATTCCCTTAGCATCCTTAGGATGGGTCTCAAAAATGGTTGAGCACAGAGAAGGCAGGAACACAGTATACTAGTTAGTTTGGTTCCAACTTCAACATGATCCCAAGTGCCTTACAACAAACATATATGCATTCATTTGGCAAAATCAAACCACAATTTATGGCACAACCAAATGTGCTCTAATGGAGTTGAACATCAGTATCATCATAAAATGTGCTCCAGTTGGTCAGGAGAATGCATATCATCATCAAATGAGAACTGAATGAGAGCAACAAAAGACAGTCCCAACACAAATCAGACCCTGGCTCCCTGAAATTACCAAAAAATTTCAATGCTCATACCAGACCTTGTCATTCCCATACTCTCCATGATTATGCCCCTCCAAGATTTTATGGGTAGAACCTTTAAAAATTTTATTCAGCCAACCCATTATTTCTGATGTACTGATCTTATTTGAATGTGACTGGTGAAAATTTTCCTGCGCAAGTGGCATACATTTTCAGCAAAAGAAATAAAAGAACTTAAGAGCAAACAGAAATTAGTAAATATGTAGGTGTTTTGAATGTAAGGTTCAAGCTCCAAATATAAGAATCTTGTATTACTGAAGAAACGATACTGCCATCGGAAGACAGAACTAGGAGATCATTTTGTCATTGTTTCTGAATTCACAAGATGCACAACACTGTGCCCTTTCATAATCATAAGGAGATCTTCATGAGATGAAACTCCACAAAAGAATCTTACAAAAACATAAATTTAGGAAGGTGATGCAGAGAATTCATGCAGCCATGAGCTGTCTGACAACATATGTGAAATCATAAGAGCAGAGGCAAATGAACATTAGACCAACATAAAAGCGCAAAAGTTGAAGACTTGAGAAAGCCAAAATTAGCTTTGCCTGTTTGACCTCAAGAATATTAAAACAAAGTAAGAACATAACCCAATATCTTACGAAATTTGACATGCTTACATGTTTCCGATCATCTCCAGCCTAATCTTAGAAAACCCTAGCAGTAATAATGCAATCAAGAATATAG
This sequence comes from Sextonia rubra, assembly GCA_037013555.1. Classification (NCBI taxonomy): domain Eukaryota; kingdom Viridiplantae; phylum Streptophyta; class Magnoliopsida; order Laurales; family Lauraceae; genus Sextonia; species Sextonia rubra. Next base: position 48,204,110 of record JASUAD010000018.1, on the reverse strand, counting down.
AATAAAATAGCGGCCGCTACAAAGCGTAGCGGCCGGCACCGCTATGCTACGGAAGTGTTAGCGCCGCTAACACCCGTAGCGGCCGCTACGGCCGCTATTTTACCGCTACGGCCGCTATTTTGCCGCTATTTTCCTGGGCCGCTATTTTGCCGCTATTTTCCTGCTGGGCCTATTTAAATGCCCTGAGGCCCATTCTTCTACATTTTTCACTCCTGTCTCCATCTTTCCTTTTCCATGTCCACTGTTTTTTAGTCCTACCTCCCTCTTTCTTCAAATTAAGGGCAACAAGGGTCCAAAAACACATTAAAATCTATAAATCTAGATCATTCAGCTTCTTTGAAGTCAAAAGACATCTCTCAAAATGTATTTTTTATGTGATTTTCTTAGATCTATGGCTCTATTCCTCTTTTCTTCTTCATGAATCTCTTGGAAATGGCTTGTAAGTGATAAATCTTTGTTTCTCATAGATCAAACCCTCCATTTTCTATGATTTATTTATTTATTATTTATTTTTTATTCTCGGATTTTTTTATTTTTTGAAAAAAAAAATTTCTTTAAGAAACACTAACCAAATCACTTGAAAATTACTCCCAAGTGTTAGATCTATGAATCCCATGCATGAATTACACTTTCTTTGTTGTTTATTTGAATTTATTTAATTTTTATGTTCATATTAATATGACTTTTGATGGTAGAGGTATTCCTCTAATCATTTCTCAAATTTCAACTTTATATTAACTCTCATGTCTCAGTTCTTTAAGTACAATGTTATTTATAAAGTTCTTATTTACTATGTCATTTATTGTGTTGAATGTTGATTGTTGAGTCACTGACTCTAGTGATTAATCTCTCTAAATCTTAAATTCTTGACTCTTGAGTCTTGACTTTGAGTCTTGAATCTTGATTCATGATACCATGTGAAAATTAGGAATGATACTATTATTTTTTAATTATACAGCGATAGAGGACATCATGCATTTAGGGGACCGCTATGCCCCCTTATTTTAGGCTTTTTTGCAAAACAAACACATATTCTAGCTCATTACAATTTTCTGGATTTTCTGGAATTTTTTCAAATTTTTTTGATAATTTTCTTGAATCACACCGCTACGCCGCTATGTAGCCCCGCTACCGCTATATAGCGCCCGCTACGTAGCGTTTTGGCGACTGGCCGCGACGCTATCAGCTACCGCTATTTTGATCCTTGAGTCTCAAGATTAGTCTGCTTGTGTTACGTCCATATTGAAGAAGATTGATTTTAATGTGAGAGGATGAACTCATAGTTAGAATTGATGATCTTGAGTATGCATGAAACAATTTTTGTTAATAACATTACAACTGTTGTTGTTCCAACTGACATGGAACAATTACACTGAAGTTTGAGAACTGACTTCCTTGGGCTGTTGTTCATGATCAAGACAATGCCATGGGCGGTAAACTGATAAACTTACAAAACTCATCCCATTTTGAAAATGGCCCATGACTCTAAGACCACATTTTCCAACCGAAAAAGTTCACGCAAAAGAATATGTCAACAATTAACACAATCCAAAAATTGGCTATGACATGAAGAAATGATATCAAAGTATTACCCCGTGGCTGACATGTTTATCACAAATGGTGATGCTATGACAACTCACACATTTCAACACCAGTATATTCAAGGCAGGGTTTTCCATTGACAAAGCTTGACATCATAATGTGGCACATATAGTGACCGTATAAAGTTCATCCAAAAACTAATGGAACTAGAGAGGAAAACACTTCCAGCATTCTAGGGTAGAACTTGAAAAGAATAAGGACTTTGAAGTTGTCAAGTCTCTAAATCTGTGCATAATGCAACCACTGGACCATGCAGAAGTAAGAAACACAGATTAAGGACATAGCATAGACCCCCAAAACAACCTAAGAATATAATGATTTCAGTAAAAAAAATCCCAGGCAGAAATGAATTGATCATCGAAGCCAAATTCAGTTTGTTTTGGCAGAGTTGATTGAAACTATTTAGTTAGGTTCAATACAAACAGAATGGAATGAAAAGGCCAAGGAAAATGAAATAGATGATTACAATGTTGAAAGATTGTTCAAATGCCACAGCAGGTCTTCAATCAAGGTTCCTGCATTAGGAATGACTGAGACAAGTATAAAAATAAAAAATAGGGGGCAAAGAAAAATGCCCCTTCCCATGTGACCAGACAGCATAGTTATTGTAGCAGAAAGTATGAATGAGTGTAAAATCTAAAACTATGAACTCCATATAAACATCGCACAGATGGATTTTTTTTTTTTTTTTTTTTTTTTTTTTTTTGCACCCTCAGACACTCAATTTGATACATTACAGAGCCAGATAATGTCTAACCCAGTATGTGAAGAGGAAAATCACTTTCCTCAAGCATCCAATTGCTTTCCTCTCAAGCAGCCTTTGCTAGAGAAACGTATCTGTTGTCTAACCAAGTAAAGCACATGCAAAACATATCATTTTATGCAGCAAGAAAATGGTTAAAAGACACTACGAACATCAGCAGTGCACCTTGCAAAGAATAATTTCAACAGAGAAACCAAAAGTTCAAAATTAATTCATACTTTAAGAGCCAAAAATGGTATTTAAGTCTGCATCTACATGTAGTCAAACACACACTTGGACTAGATACAACTCTTTCTCGGATACATTCATTTATTACTCAATCTGCAACAAAATCAATACTGGGATAGATGTTATTATAGGGGCGAAGAGAATGGAAGCTGTAATGGAGTTTCCAATTTCCGCGACACCCCAAATAGCAGAACAAGAAGTATAGCACTTCATTCAATCAAAATATGCAAATTTGTTATCTAGACCACCTCAAAGCATGCCCTATATCTTCCAATTCAATAAGAGAAATCAAAGTAAAACAAGGAGAAGGAAAACGACAACCAGGTAGCAACAAAAGGAACCGCACAAGCTGTTAGAAATGCTCAAGATGTTAGCTTACTAGAGGCAAAGAAACATTCCCCAGATCCAAAAGTTAATCAATTTCATATATTGATATACATGGAAGCTATCAACCAATACAAAATTACAGAGGAAAGCAACATGGGTGTCATGTAATTCACACAAGAAAGACTGCAAATCACCCAAAAAAAATAGAAATTGAAAGAGACCCAGATTGAAATAGCCTCCAAATCTAACAGCAAAGGGCTAGATTGCCCCCACACACACGCCCTTCATTTCCCTATGAGGAAAAACTCTATGAAAGCAGAAGAGAAGTTTCAGAAAGTAAACCCAGATCACTTTTTGAGGGATCTGTGCAGCCAAGGAAAACCTGGAGATAAGAAGAAAAAGGGGGGTGCAAGGAATCAACATGAACAGAATCAAGAAAAACCCAGAAAGGATTGGAAGCAAGGCACCCACCAATGGGGATGGCTAAGCTTGCTTACAATGCGTTCAGACTGTTTGGGAAGTGGGTCCTTTACCTTTTAACCCAGTATTCTACCGACACCTATCAACGGATCAGAGAAAGGCGAATTAATAGAGAGTGAGAGGAAAAATGGAATTTTCCTTCTGCTCAAGTTCTTCTTGATGGATCAGCGGCTTGTGGGATGTGGTTATCAGAGAGTAGAGGGGAAGTGAATGTTGGTAAATTCACTTTACTAATAAAGTGAGGTAAAAAGTATTTCAAAAAGACAATAAAATAGAAGACGTCAAATCAAAATTTTCATATTTCATCATCATATCTTCCCTTTTTAGTAAAAAAAAGTCAAAAACCCATTTCTCATGATAAAATATTATTTTTTTTAAAAAATGTTAAATAACTACAACCCCATTTCACTAAATAAGAAAGATCTATTACTTTTTTATTTGAAGCTGTTTCTTTTTTTATTTTTTAATTTGACCATTTATCTCGCTTCACTCTATAAATAAACTTACCAAACTAGAAGGCCAAGTAGGTCTCATTTGGTTATCCATTAGAAATTAGCAATCTTTTGAAGGAATTGAACTATTAGGTCAATGAATATTTATTTTGGATGGTAAAAACTTTTTGACTATTGGTCAAGCTTTTCACCTAGCCATCGAGTAGTTGAAATTATAATTTGAGCAGTCATCACCCTTCTTGGGAGGCCATTAGAAGAACCCCGTGCTTACTTTATTGTGAGAATCGGTGCACTCAATGAGAGAGCCCTTATATGTATACACAATAAATATAGTAATAACAAGTGTACGCTTGTATATTAGATTTAGAATCTATAGATATAGTAGTTAAGTGTTTTTATATTTTTATGTTCCTCGCTTAGGGGTGTTAATGGGTGAAGGTCGAACCCCGCTTATTTTCATTTGGGTTTAATTTTCAGGCCCATGGGGTAGATCGGCCCGGCTGAAGTTGTCCAACAGCTACAGGCCTTAAAATTCATCCCAAATTCAGCCATCTTGCAAGGCCGAGGTCTAGCCCATTTGCAAAATATATGCACACTTATTTTTGTAAATGTCAAACCTATCCAGCCTTCAATTCCATGAGAAGTGATTCAGTGCAAAAGTGTGCATGGTCTTCCAGTGCACATCTGATTGGGGCCCACATAAGGATGCGACTCGGTGGATTGGAGATCTATGTGGGCACTACTGTGTACAAAATTGGAGGCCCAACTGATCATCCTAATCCCTTGATCAAACCTACAAGTTTCAACATCTAAAAAGAAAAAAAAATTACATACAATTGGTCCAATGTTTCAGTCCATTTAAATGGGTGCAAACACCATGATTCGATACGAAGGTGGGGCATTGGGGGAGTCCCCATTTTGTAGTCCACTTGGATCCATGATCAGATGGACCTTAGTAGTCTGGGTTTGAATCTACGTCAAGTGGTACTAATTCAGGTCCTATACTACTAGGACACATAGCAAACTTGCTTATTTTTAGGTCCAATGTAGTGGACTCAAACGCAAACAAGTGATGAAAACAGGAACCCAGCTGCCCAAAAGGACCTGAGTTGAAAACTTTTGAGTAAGATCTAATAGTTGGATGCATTTTAAATTAGGGTCCATGTTTGGGTTCACTGCATAGACCTGAGCAAATTTCAGGTTTAGATCCATGGATTTCATACTCAGGACCTGAATACCTGATGTCAGGATGTCAGAGTCATATACTGTGTACATTATGCTAATTAAATGTATCATATATTCCCCGAGTACTTCACCTTTCCCGTGGTGCCGGTTTTCTTTTGAACTTTCCTTTTCACTTGTGTAGGCTTATGTTCTTGCCTGTGCAGCTCTCTTTTAGGACTCAGCCCCCTTGGTTGGGGTATAATATACACATATACATTCTCACATGTGTGGTCTATCCTCCCCACTTGTGCGCTTTTTTGTCCCACTTGTGTTGGGTTACCTCAAAAAAGGTAACGTGACATTATTTTATGGGTAGTTAGGCCCTGATCTCGACCTGCATCCAAGCCCTTTATTCGGGCTTTTCTAATTTGGGCACAGGCTCAGGTATCATAACCTGTATCCAATTCCTTTCGGGTCCATGTAGGATCCTTTTTAGTAAATCAGGCTTGCATCTGAAATACAATATAGGCCCAACCAGAACAATCCCCATTTTTGCCCCAACCAAGACCCTAAATTTTATTTATTTATTTATTTTTGTTACTACCAGACCCTAAATTAAATGGGAACAAAGTATTTTATGGATCGAAAATATATAAAACATAATAATACATTTGGCCTATAAGTGGGTCCTTGAGTTGGGTTTTGGTCCTTTATATTATACTAGTGTCATCAGTCAGAGTCCAATCACACTGACGGCTGGTTGGGCTTCATGCCAGGTCTATACTGAACTGGCCCATGTGCATCCAAACCCCAATAAGACTGAGCCCGGACATTTACTTAATGGCCTTGATAGTGGACTGATGTCATGGAGTCCAATTTTTCACACTCATATCGTAGGATGCTATGGTGTTCAATAAGCTCCAGCCAACCCATCTCATGCTTGCAGACCTCCACACATCTTAAGAGAAGGACCCACACACTGGAAGGAGGCTCAACACTCATTTATCAACGTTTTGCATTTAATTTTCACATAGCCGTATCAAAAAAATTTTTTTGAAGGAATTTCAGTTTTTATCTTAAAAATAAGAGGATTTTACTAGAAAAACCGTCTCAGGGAACTTCTAAACCAAAAAAGCCCCCAACCCTTAAAAGTCGTCCATTTATTTTTTTAAATTCGAACAAGCGTCGAATTTGATGCAAGCGTTTGTACATCAATATCAAATTCAACCCTCTCCTGTTTGTTTTTAAAACACAAAATTCATATCTCCTTCCTCCATTTACAAATGATGATTTTTATCTTTAGGCGTCTTCATTTTACGAATCTTATCTTTCAACGAGGCATTTGATCTTTTGCTATAATGGTTTTTCATAAATTCTAACACCTCACAAACAATGTAATTCTGAGATCAATACCCAGCCATTGAATTAGTTAAACGGGCATTCACCGCCATAATCGATTTGTAGCAGATTGTTCAGAAAAAAGTTGCTCTAGTGTGAGCGTGGGCTCTTCCCCATCGCAAGCGCAGAGACACATTTTTGGCGGGCCTCGCCTCTACAGTGGATGGGTTAAGCGCACCATGGGAGAAAGCCTCACATGTGCATGAAAGACTAATGGTGAATTGGCTTCGGGCAACTGTTTGTCATCCATTTGGACCCTTCTTTAAAGCCTCTCAAGTTAGTCGAATGCATCAGGATGTTGCCTTGGTAAGTAAGGCCAAATATCTTCTTGCCCCATTGTCCATGGAATTTGATCAATAAATTCAAATTTTCTGACCGCGACAACCCATGACACAAATAGAATTCATAGCATGGACTCTCTGCCTAACATTCGTGTCATATAGATTTTTTTTTTTTTTTTTTTTTGGAACATTGGGCACATGATCTTGGTTGGATCAATCAAATCACCAGAAAGTCATTTCACCACATGAAATCAAAATCGTAATCAAAACCCATTCCGACAATCCAAAACTAATTCAAAATTGGGTATGGATCTAAGGGAAGTGATCCACTTTGATTCAAATCATTATTTGATAGTGATTCTGTAATGATTGGGTGCTAGAATGACATATGAAATTGAAAGTGGTCTCATCAAGACCTACCCACCAATGTCCTATTTTGAAAAACCTTCTAGAAATTGAGAAAGAGTTCATGTTATGGTTCTTGACTTAAGATCAAAATTCATTAAGAAGGAGGCGCTTGAAGGCAGAAATCATCATTTGGAGATGGAAGAAGGAAAAGAAGATAGGAATTTTGGATTTTAAGAACAAATCCGGTGCCTACGTCGACTTTGGCGCTTGTCCCCTACATATAAAAAACAAATGGAAGTGGTCATGTGGGATAACTTCTGTGCCTATAAAGCTTGGCATTTTTTTTTAGAGGTCACCTAAAGGATTTTTTCGAAAAAAATAATTACAAAAATTATATATTAAAGCTTTAGCTTTAATTGGAGTATTGCACCATTGTGGCATGTAATCAAATTGATTAATGTAACCATTGAATTGTGGAGAAATGAAATACCCCAAAACTAATCTTATCTCATAGTTACTGATTCTTTCACATTTTTAAGCTTTTATGGGTTGTTTCCTTGTGTAACTTTCTCTGGACCTATTTATTTGAATTAAAATACATATGAATTAAAAGCATAAAATTTGTGGCATAAATAGTTACAAATGAACACGTAGGTCATTTTTAAAAAAATGAGCATTAGATAACCTTTCATTTTATAGAAATAGAATCAAAGAAGTATGAGAAAATTCTCATTTCTCATACTTCTTTGATTCTATTTCTATAAAAGGAGAGTCTATTTGATGCTTTTTTAAAAAAATTTAATATTGTTATTGATTTTTAACCATTTATGTGATAAATACTATGCATTTAATGACTATGTATAGGAATGCAAACAAATGAGTAATGGCAAATAATCCTGGTAGTAATATATAGCAATGGACTGAAATCCTTTTGCATATTATGTGAGCTGATAACATGCCACATCATTAGAAGCCTGCACCCAGCAGTGTCTTTTTGCTAGAGAGTATTTCTCTTTTTATAATATTATCCTTTTTATTCAGCAATTATTTTCCATTTTTTTCAGGTATTCGAGCCTTAGGGGGTTGGGGCCCCTCACGCTCTAGTGAGAGAGCCCTTGGGTGAGGGAGGAGGTCCTCAGATGAGGTAACCAGTCCTCAGGCGAGGAAAGGTTCTTGGCAAAGTTCAAACCTTAGATGGTGTAAGAGGCAAAATGCTAGGGGTCATTTATACACCGTTAGTTAATATCCCGTGCTTAACATGAGCACCTTTTGCTGATATAATCTTATTACAATTAATAAGTAGTAGCATAAAATCCTCGTGCAAACCTATTTGAATAATAAATTAAAGTTAATCTAAAAATTAAATACTAATTACTAAAAAATAAATAATCTGATTGAAGGATAAACCCATTTGTTTAGTTATCAAAACATAATTCATATCCTAACATAATTAATTAAAAAAATCATTTATCGAGATCAATGTGAGTAAATCTTTGTAAATTACATTATCGTAAAGCCATCAAGGTAGTAGCTTAGTTGGTTTGTGTTAGGTTTTGTCTTGTATTTCAGTTTATCCAGATCAATCGTCTAGTTTAGCCAAAATCGAAGTTCAAGGTTAAGGGTACTTTAGCCATTATATATTAGTTTTCTTGGTGGCCAAAAATGCAAGAACTATATATATGTTGATGTTCTGTAGCCCTAGATCCGAGGAGATTGAAATGAGATCATGATAGATGAGTTTTTTTCTCCGTGGAAGTAGGCAAGGTTGTAGAACCACATAAAATTACTATGTTTATCGTGTGGTTGCTTGATGGTCGGATTGTATATGTTCATCGTGATTAATTCGTTGATCGTGGGTATTTCTGCTGTGCTGATTATCCCAATAGTTTAAGCCTTCAGTTTGTTCCCCAAGATCTTAAGTTCGATTCCCATTTTTTGCGTTATCCGAGTACTATGCATGTGATTATGTATGTATTCCCTATGAAATAGTCCTTACTTGTCAGAACTGGATGACCCCTGGACTGGAGGCCAAAGGTCCAAGGTTGGATTGGCCAAGGATACCCTAAGTCATAAAAAAAAAAAAGGTTATCGTAGATGTGAGTAAATTTCTATAAATTAAGTTATGGTTATTCTAGCTTATTTACTTATTCATTTAGTTAATGCATGTTTATTTAAGGTTGAATTTTTTTAATTAACTTTAATTACATGTTTACTTTAGTCTACTTGTATAAGAAAATGACATACTGAATTATCAAAATATCCTTCGACTAAAATCAAATCAAATCGTCAGGTCAACTTACCTAAATAGTATAGTCATTATGGATGGAATGGGCTAGATGTTGATGGCGGATCTACGTGATAGCCAGCTAGATCTACCTAATCCATCCGCCTGTAGGACTCATAATCATAAGTAAAACATGGGAGTATTGTATTCTATAGAAGGTTGGACGTGGAGGGTCTCATCCCATGATTGTTGATACAACAGACATATGCTGGTTTGGGAAAGCAGTCGCTTATGGTCGATCTCATTTACGTAAAGATAAGATGTGCAAGATACTCATTTAGTGGGTCCAAAATATTCAAGTTGATATGAGGAATAATAGCTTATTTTAAGATAATATAAGCGTTCATGCGCCCACACACAGTTACACAGGTCCCTACACCATCTGTGCTGTATTGCCTGTAGAAATGAGATGATGAATTATAACTCTTAAACTGCAGAGAGAGGAGACTGAAAAGAGGAGAGAGTTGGCCTTTGTCTGTACAAAGAGTATCAAGTGACCCATCAAGATCTATCGCTAGCGATGGATGGGGTTCGACTATATGACACCTGATCTGGCCTGAAATATATGACACATGCCGACCATATATTTACAACAGGGCTAAACCAGGAACGACCATTGAGCCCATGAGCTCGATTTGGGCATGAATAATGAGGGTAACAGGTGGAAAAAAAAAAAACTCCTAATTTCTGTCCTCCTGAGCATGAGAATAGAGTTATAGACACATCTACTGGACCTGTTTGCAACTGGATGGACTTGCCATTGGTGTCAACTCTAGCATGTACGAGTTCCTATCACCTTACATATGCGACCCTCTCAGGTCCCAGCCCTTAGCTGGGTTACCAAAACCAAAAAAAAAAAAAAAAAGGAAGAAGACAATCCAAACATGATCAGGTAGTCACCTGTTCAGTTAAAACTTCTTACTGCTTGATCAGTTCAAGTTAATTTCCCCCTTAAAAAAGGACCCAACCCTAACCCAACCCACGAATTTATGAAACTGGGTTGACCCCTCAACCTGATTGATAAATGGGTGAGGCCTGAGTTTGCTTATCTCATTACTGTAAGTGGTCTGCATGACCCACTCCGTGCCTAGACTCAAAGACATTACTAATGTGGGTATTAGGCCGGTAAATTAAAAACCCTGTCCAGGATTAACTCGTCCAATCATTTGAACTCCTAGGCCCAGTAATAGTCTGGATCTGAGCTTGATCTCTAGATGTAGGCTTTGGGTACTTTTTATGGTTGGACGGGACCATTAAAAGGCATAAAATTAAGTGATCTGTTAACAAAGATCCAAAGTGCACCCAGTTAGTTTTAATTAGTGGCTTTTCTTTTTCTATATTGAGGCTAAAATGATTTTGTTTTGTATATTAAGGTTAAAAACGCATACCTTATGGTTGGATCTGGACCAGCCACATTCCTTGCTGGACCTGGTAGAGCTAGAAGCATGACCAGAGCCCAAAAGCCCAACCCTTTTAGTTTTTCGCCCTAAAATTCTGAGCCCATTTTTGAGTTATACAGAATAATCTGGGCTCAAACTGGTGTTTAGAAACCTGGAACTTGCAGTTGACTCCAAAAATCACCGAAATCTGAGTAAGTTGGATCTAACCAAGTAATTGTTCAAACTCAGTATGACTCAATTCAACTTGCCCAACTCAGTAATCTATCAAGCCGAATTGTTAGCCGTAAATTGCGTATGACAAAACAAATTTTAGAATCATTCCTGAAAGGTTCTGAACTGGTTTAATAACAGCTGGGTGCCATAGGTAGATGGGTCGGATTGACCCGTTGAGTCCAACGCTGACCCAATGGTTGATTATGATAGTGTTGATAAACAAGAGAACCCAAATAAGCCAGATGATCTAAGCCTTTGATCCATTACAACATGGGTGCTGAAAGTGATGTTGTTTAACCATTCAATTTGGATTGTAAAGATGATCAAATTAGGTGCTGGATCACACGGTTCAAAATCGATCCTATAAGTGGACTGCTGTCAGTCATCAAGCCTGAAGCGTTCTTCCCAAAGGTAAGACCTTAAAATGTAAGTATAAACCATATAAAATCCATAAGCCAAAATAGTTCCCATAGCCACTGGATGTCATAGTGATGATTAGGTATCCATTTTCTTGGATCAAGTCCCATAAAGTAGGGCATGCGCACAGACTTTAAACCCATTTAATCTTTTTAGATTATTGATGGGTTTGGGGCGTTTATATTGCAGCTTGGAAAATTTTGGGTCTGGGTCCATCTTTCTTCAGATCCTTTAACCTAGATGAAAGTTTTTTCTTTTAACCACAGTCAAGGGGCTAGGATCCAAGGAAAAGCCTACACACACAGAACAGCAGAACAGGAGTTCACACACAGGGAAAAAAAAAATGTTCGCACATGTAAAAATGGAAGCCCACATGCATGAAAAAAGAAGCCCAACAACCTCCATGGGAATAGGGTAAGGATCCGTTCTCCAATATGGATTGGAGTTAGTGTTGCATTTTACATGTATGTATGTATGGCATATAATGCATGCATGTATTATTTATGCGTGTAAAAATACTCTCTCGCTCTCTCTCAATCAATCAATCGAAAAGATCCAATATGGATCTATTCCGGAAAAGAGAATCGAACAAATGGGTGTGGGTCTCTCTATCTATCAAAAAGACAAAACATGGAATGAGACCGAAACAGAGAATCGGACGAATGGCTGTGGGTCCTTAGATTGGAGACCTAACTTGTACAGAGACCTGGACCCCAATCCGTTAGCATATACGTTTATAGGGTTTGGATGTAGTTAGCTCCAACCCAGCCCTCACCGGTTGCCATCCTAATGTCAATGACCCTGTACATTAAAGTAGCCAACCTGAAACATCCAATGGTCTTTCCTAAGACCAGATTAATAGTTGAGTCTGGGTTCTTGTCCACAGTTTGGACCGCTTAATAACTGTGTCTGGATCTGCGTATCAAAGTTTCCACGTGGCAATGGCTCTGGGCCAAAAATTTGAAGACCGAACGCCGGATCCAGCTTGATGTGATCCTTCAATGTAAAAAGACTGGGCCTGAACCATACTTGTTCTAGATGAACTAGCTTGGCTGACATAATTTACACGAATGAGCTATTAAAAACTGCTAAAGGGCTGAGCCGAGTCTGACTTTAAACCAAAAAACTACTAATGGGGTGAAATGAATATGCGGAGTGCTTTGGCAACTCACTGTAGCTTCTCAACTTGAAGATCACCATAATTGAGTCGAGTCGAGTAGAGTCCAGTGAGTTTTCAGTTTTCTCAAGGCTATATGTAGGGTTGTAAATGGGTCCCCAATTTTCAATTATATGAAGGTTCCTAGCCGTTAATAACCGAGTCTGGGTCATTATTTAGGTTCTACTAAGTAAATGGATCCTATTTTTGGACCAGTAACTTAAACAGTTTCGGGTCTAGTCCACCTTACTTTGGACCTGTGGATCCAAACCCAACATATGACTCTAGTTTTTGAAAAGTTTTCCTAAAAGTTAGTTTTTCCTTAAAGTATTCTTTATATAGAACTAGACTCAGATTTGCCCATACATGGTTCTGATTCTAGTTCAGGTCCATTCTCTCCTTAACGGTTTCGATTCCAAATCCAAGAAAATGGTTTCGAAATATTCCAGTTTCAGGTTCATCCTTTCATTAACGGTTTCGGTTCCGAGTCCACCTTGGACTTGGACCAGAATCGACCTGTTTACAACCCTAACTTTATGGTAGCAAATCCAACAATTCTCTATTACATAATCTGACAATATCAATGATCTGATTTTCGGCGTGAGACTCTTGAGTCTATAACAAAATAGAGTTTAGTTGCTCATTCAAGTTTTATCAGTTTGAATTGGATTGAGTCGCACACCTTTTTTCATTTTTTCTCAATTAATCAAAAAGCCTGTGGAGAGAATCAGAAGAGCAAAACAAAAGGAAAATATTTTATTGAAGAAAAACTTGATGATTGTTCCCATAATAATTTGTTGCAATTTGTAATCACATTTTATTGTGTATCATCTTGCAATTGAGTCGAGTTTTAAGATTCAATTAAGAATTAGGCACATTAATTCATCCGGTCTAAGTTTTCTTTTTCTTTTTCTTTCCCTTTATTTTTCCCCACAGTAACAAATTCTTATTGGACGTGGTAGAATGTTCATTGCCCTCTTCTTTGATCCTGATGAACGCTGCAGCAACAACAACAATAAAAGAAATTGATGTTACCGGAGAGAGAGAGAGAGAGAGAGAGAGAGAGAGAGATTTATTTAATTTTTTTACAATAAGACATCTTACTTTCTTGTTTGTATATATAACATAATGAATGTGGCCATAGTTTTGATTGGGTTTCACTAGAACATCTCTAACCAAAGTAGCTTGATGGGATAATGCAGAACTATATAAGATTATGATGATGTGATTGGAATTTTTAGAAATTTGAAACCCATATCCTTTTCACAATCTGCTTATTCACCATACATTTATGTCTGGCTAAAATATTCAAAGACAATTTAATGTGTATTATTAGGCCTTTTACCCTAATTTGTAGTATCTTACTTGTAATATGTAAGTAATTCTTAATATGAAATGAACAAATTACCTTTTAAAGTACAGTTTCATAATAGCTACTTAATATTTAAATACTCATCCTAGTTACCTTGTCTTTATGCCCAATAAATTGACAGGCCAACCCAACCGATACCCTGTCAACTTAAAACTTGAGATCCACTCACCAAACTCTGGAGTGGGGGTCTTGAGTCATCTTGGAGAGTTGTGTGTGTATGCTCTTATTTAACTTAAAAAATGATTCGAAAGTAATTGCAAAAAGTATAAATGATACAAAAGCTGTAAAGTTAGATATAGAAACTATGATCGTGGTTGTGAAGAACCATTGAGGTAGGTTTCTTTGTAAATTATGAATTCTACAAATTGCAAAGCTATGCTCAAGTGTTGCATGTCTAGCGCAAACTATGCTTAAGTGCTGCATGTCTAGCACATGGCATATGAAAATGAAACCTCCTTATAAGTAAATTTTATATGCACATGTGAAATATATTATCATGTTTGTTTGGAAACACCACGTATACATCAGTAAATGATATAAAATTTAGTTATTGTTGGGTTTTTTCTCACTTTTTTTTTCCTCAAGATTCATGAAGATCTGAAGGTTTTCCATTTATAGGAGATATTGAATTGTTCAAATCATGGATTTATATTCACAAAAGTGTAGATCTAAATGTTGGAGTCTTTTTGGGCTTCTTGAATGGAGGTTTTTTGGGGCTTCTTCGTATATTTATAAAATTATGTTAAGGCTTAAGATATGAAACTAAACATCTTAACGTCTATTAATTAGCTCAATAAAAAAATTTGAACAGTTTAGATTGCAATTCTAGAGCCTAGAAATCTGTATAAAAATAGAAAGCAATTGATGGGTTTTGATCCCAAAATTCATAACAAATGCTAACTGCACAAGGGCGGCCTCTTTTTTAAGTATGAGGTGTGCAATAGTTTTATACCCTAGGAGGTTCTAAAATTTGAATTGAAAATGACATAATTTATATACATCATCATCATACCAAAATTTAGGGATTTGATGTCTAAATGAGAGCAAATAAATGTAACCATTCATTAAGATTACAAGTGTACCATATTTTTTTTTATGACCTAGGGTATCTCTCGCCAGCTCAACCTTTGTACTTTTAACCTCTAGCCCAGGGTGAACCCATGTATGGCCACGTGGGTATGGGCGCACCTATCAACCCACGTGGTGCTTATAAAAATTATATAATTACTAAAAAATTCACATAAAAACTCATAATTTGCCCCCTATACTAAATTACCTATTAGAATCTACACCACTAAAATAAAAATCCAGGGTCCGCCATTGTTCTGCCCTTAGGGATATCTGATTTTAACGAACAAAGACTATTCTCTAGATGAATGTAGGCAAACACCTCAGAAAAGCTAGTGAACATTCCACCTTTATATCCAGGTATCAAATATGCCTTTGAAAAACATCTGATTCTCAAGCTCGATGAGATATATAAATTTTTTTTAAAGAAAGATGGCACAATGACCATAGGACTTAAGGAGTTGAGTTCCTAGCTTTTGTTTTACTCTTAACCATGCTTTCATTATTAAAAGGGAGCAAATTCAAGTGAAGGTTAAATATTAATGGATGCTTATTTCATGTAATTGAATTTCTAAGAGTTCTAAGGCCTCATATTTTTGTATGTGGTTAAAAATGAATACTCAATCCATCTCAATGGGGTGAGTAAATTGAGGCTTGATAAGAGTAAAATTGGGCATTGTATAAGATCGTAGGGGGCGTTGATAAAAGAGATTCTTTAAAAAATATCTATGGTTAAAAAACTATTAAGTTTTAAGCCATTAAATCAAGGATGAAGATTTGATGGGGCTTATTTTTCCATAATCGTATGCAAAAACATATCTTCACATCCATCCTATCCTTAATGATAGAAAAGCATTCAAGTGGGCCCCACTAGCTAGAATTCATATTGTGCATATGTAGTCTTAGCAGGTCAAATTCTCTCTCAAAGGTGATAATCCACAAAACAAAAACCATCCAAGGACCTCCCCTTTAACGGTGATTGAATCAAGGAAATATGAAAAATAAACACCCAATAATGGCCTCAGTAATCAAGCCCTAGAAAGTCAATATCTCACCAAAGTTACTACCTTATATCCTTTACTGTTCATTATCTCATATTCTTTATCCCTAACCTCCTCAATAATCCATGAGTGGAGCTCAATTGAATATGAATTCATATATAATCTAACAAAATTGTTGGTTTCATGTATTGTATTCTAGGTTAATTAAATTAGTCCATTGGGTTAGCTAGGGCTCCTCCTTCGCTTTTCTCTAAATACAAATCTTAAAAGAAAGAAAAGGAAACTTGACTCATCCTTTCAAAAGATTTGGTTGAGCCAATCCTTTCAGCAAAGTCAAACATATGATTCGGTTGAGATAGGTATATATGCATGAGACAGGTCTTTTCGAATGCTTTGAAGTTCATTAATTTCGTTAATGGCACGTGTGGTTAGTCTATCCTTCCAATTGCAATTGAGATTATAAACATTTCTAAGTCTTATTATTTTATTAAGTTCGCTCATATCCCTAAGACTGCTAATGTTGTTGCCCACCAATCTGCTAAATTGGATTTGTCTTCTAATTTTTCTTGCGTTTGGATTGGATACTTGCCAAGGTGGTTAGAGTGCTTCTTAGTTCCTTAGTAGAAGACTTGTTGTGGTTTTTTTTTTTTTAATGAATTCTCTTTCTATCCAAAAAAAAAAAAAGAAAAAAAAAACCTACATAGGCTAGCAATCTGTTTCAACTCAGTTGCGTTGCCAAGTCTACCCAGAGAGTCAACATTATAGGACTCCACTTAGAACTAATTGTAATTGGCTTACATACAAAATAATCTAACTATATGAATTTTACCCGTCTAATAATGGAACCATGATATGCCTTGGGAGGTTTGAAAAATTGAAGTGAAAATGACCTAATTGATATACATCATTGTCTTACCAAAATTTAGGGATTTGATGTCTAAATGAGTGCAAAAAAATGTAATCATTCATTAAGATTACAAGTGTAACATGTGTTTTTTTTTTTTTTTGGTGACGTAGAGTATCCCTTGCTAGTCGAATTTTCGGACTTTTAGCCTATGGCCTAAGGGTTACTCGATTCTGACGAGCAAGGAATATTCCCTAGGGGCTTTATACAAGTGTAATAACATATTACATAAGTAAATGAGTGCAAGCAAACTATCACGCCCCGATCTCGGGAATTAGGGTTAGGATGGGCCTCATGGGGTGTAAAAATGTAATCCCGTAGCAATCAATGCATATGAAAATACGCACAAATCACTACAAGGGAGATTATACAGGAACAAGTAGAGAAGTTTCTTCAACACGTAATTAATTTCAGCAATAAGTGAAAGCCTGTGTAATACACTTGTAATGATCAAAAGTAACAATAAAGAAGAATCATCCATATCATAAATAAGTCTGAAGTCTGTATTTAACCAATCACATTTGTATGACAGTAATTACTTAAATATATACAAAATCCAAAATTATATATATGTGTCTATCAAATTACTAGGTGCAAGAACAACCATAGTCCAAGCATGTCTAAGCTAAACAACCTAACAAAGAACCCATTGTCGTTCTTCGTAAGACGACTAGTAAAAGGCATCATCTTTATTTCACTCATCTACTGTCCGAGGTTCCGTTGAGGTTCCTGTAAGGGCACATCATTTGCCATACTGGTGTTGGGTTAGTACCTGTAACACCAATGGTAACAATGTTAATACGACGGTTAAACAAGTATAAAGATATATCAGACTATCATGATGTATCAAATGAATTAAAGTACATATTAATTAAAAGAAAGCAATAGCAAAAAACTAAGCAGATTGTGCATGAATTAAACATGAGTAACGAATCATAAACAGAATATCATACATACTAATTTGCATCCACGAGGTTATATTCTCCCAAAAGAAAACGTATCATCTAGAAAGAGCATATAACATACATATGGGAATCAGGCTAGCCTCCCGAAGACCGCCGACAACTCCTTCATAAACTATTGCAGCAGTGATATAAGGGATATCCAAATTGGTCTCATCGAACCTAATAAGGGTACAAGCTAAGTGGTGATGACTCAACGTATCAAGACCAACTTGAATTCATATCTTTATATTTATGATCAATCATAGTGACCGTCTCATATTCATTCATACACATTTATACTTACCATATCATATATGAAAGAGTTTCGGTCTTGAAATCATATTCAATCATAGAAATCGGAATTTACAAGTATCTAATAATCAATTAATGCATATTTAATTAAGCTAATAGAGCTTGAACCCTCTCAACCTTAGTTACACCCATTTCGGTTTATAGACACACACTCAGTAGATGCTCCAGATCAATTGCCTTAAGGTTCGCTAGGAAGAATAGGAACATGTCTACATTATATTGAGGGCAAGTTTTCATAACAATATGAATGCATCTAAATTAAAAAGGTATCAAGGAGATTTACTAGCCAACCCTACACTAGATAATTCGTGATCCAGAGGGTATTCAACACGATGTATTCATAAAACATCCGATGTCATTATGTTACCAATCTTGGCATTATTGTGTATGCAAGGACACCTTTTCTTATGCCAACACCTATGACGTGACATCGAAAATTCGTCTAGAAAATCAAAGGGGATGAGTGACAGCTCTATACTCGTCCTTCTTATCAATTGAGCACCATTAGGCTAATTTAATTGTGGAAAAGGTGCCATATCTAAAGCCCTACAAAGTCATTTAAAATCCCTAATATCTTAAGTTCACCGTATTCTTACGGCTTAGTTTTTCCCTCAATTATATACGCATTTACGGTTTAGCAGTATATTGGCCTGCGGTTTAGCCGTGCTAAGCCTACGACTAGGTTACGGCTTAGCTGTAGTATAATCCATGGCTTAGCCGTGGGTGAGCCATACAATAAAGCTAGGTTTTGGGGTTTTCTGTAAAGCTCGCCATAAAATAGCTTACGGCTTGGTCATGGAGTGGTTACAGCTTAGTCGTAGTTCATTTTACGGCTTAACCGAGGGTTAACCATAGTTCAATTGTGGGTTTTGAGCTTTTTGGATTCTGAGCTGTAGAACACTTATGGCTTAGCCGTGGGCTTCACCATAAGCTTAAGAATTCCTAAAAACAGTTCATGAAGTATGAGTTCATATGCAGAACTCTACAAATTCTGTTCTAATGAGGTTTCTTTTGCTCCAAATTATCATCTAAGGTCTTATATGCTCACATATCATTAATATTATATAGTTATATCCATTATCACCTAATCCAACACATATGTGTACTTAATCAAAGATAGATAAGCTGTAAACTTGCATTTAGAATAATCACATCAAGAATTAACAAAGTTAGTTGTGCATGTTGTAATATATATTCTTATACTTGCCTTGTATTAGTACTTTACCCAAAACTAGCTTCTCCTTTGGTTTGATGGTGGAGGAAGCCTCAATGAAGCGAATTCTATTATATGCAAAGATATGCAAATGGTGAATCAAGTGTATGATGCATGCATGCTGCTTATTTGAGTCGTCTTGACTCTTATGAACTCAATTAATAAAATGAAAGCTGTCTCTTATCTCAGAGAGCTGTAGACTACAAGCAAAAGATGAATTTGGTGCCTTCAATAAAAGAGATGCACAAAAGGATGAAAAAAAGGGTAGATGGAACATAGTGGGAGCACATGCAAGGCTCCAAGGTCTTGTTCCAGCTTCAAATTGAAGTGGAAATAAGAAAAGAATGAAAGAGATGGAGCTCTAGCAAGAGAAGAGGAAAATGTAGTGAAGAAATGATGGTTACCCTCTTATAACTCGATTTTTTCTGGACTTTTGCATCAAATTGTTTTGAAAAATTATAGTTTAAGGCAATTGGGATTCAATTGGGCCATGATGGATCCGAATTAATCTGAGTCAAATATGAAAGTTGACCCACAAGATGATATGCATATGATACAATTAATGTGGTGCCAAAATAATATAATCAATGAGACTCTAATTTACAATGAGGTCCTCAATTACCTAAGTAAAGTTCGAATCCAACTGAAACCCACTAAAAATTAAGAATAATAAAATTAAGGCAAAAAATATATTAAGTAATAGGAAATTAAGTTTAATTAACATAAATTACAATTTAGTTGGGTCGGGACCTTACACAAACCACCATCAGAAAAGCTAGTGAACATGCCACCTGTATATCTAGGTATCAAATTTGCCTTTGAAAATCATCTGATTTCCCAGCTCAATGAAATATACAAATTTTCTTTTATTGAAGAAAGATGGCACAATAATCATAGGACTCAAGGAGTTAAGTTCCTAGCTTTTGTTTTACACTTAACCATCCTTTCATTATTAAAAGGGAGCAAATTCAAGTGGAGGTTAAAATATTAATGGATGCTTATTTCATGTAATTGAATTTCTAAGAGTTTTAAGGCTTCATATTTTTGTATGTGGTTAAAAATGAATACTCAATCTATCTCAATGGGGTGAGTAAATTGAGGCTTAATGAGAGTAAAATTGGGCATTGTATAAGATCATGGGGGGGAATTGATAAGAGAGATTCTTTAAAAAAATATCTATGGTTAAAACACCATTAAGTTTTAAGCCATTAATCAGGGATGAAGATCTGATGAGGCTAATTTTTCCATAATCTTATGCAAAAACATATCTTCACATCCATCTTATCCCCATTGATAGAACAGCATTCAAGTGGGCCCCACTAGCTAGAATTCATAGTGTGCATATGTAGTCCTAACAGGTCAAATTCTCTCTTAAAGGTGATAATCCACAAAACAAAAACCATCCGAGGACCTCCCCTTTTAATGGTGATTGAATCAAGAAACTAGGAAAAATAAACATCGAACAATGGCCCTAGTAATTAAGCCCTAGAAAGTTAAGATCTCACCAAAGTCACTACTTTATATCCTTTACTGCTCATTATCTCATATTTTTTATCCCTAACCTCCTCAATAATCTATACGTGGAGCTCAATTGAACATGAATTCATATATAATTTAACAACATTGTTGGTTTCATATATTGTATTCCAGGTTAATCAAATTAGTCCATTGGGTTAGCCAGGGCTCCTCCTTTACTTTTCTCTAAATATAAATCTTAGAAGAAAGAAAAGGAAACTTGACTCATCCTTTCAAAAGATTTGGTTCAGCCAATCCTTTTAGCAAAGTCAAACATATGATTGGCTGAAATAGGTATATATGCATGAGACAGGTCTTTTCAAATGCTTTGAAGTTCATTAATTTGATTAATAGCACGCGTGATTGGTCTATCCTTCTGATTGTAATTGACATCATAGACATTTCTAAGTCTTATTATTTTATTAAGTTCGCTCATATCCCTAAGATCGCTAATGTTTTTGCCCACCGATCTGCTAAATTGGATTTGTCTTCTAAGTTTGCTTGTGTTTGGATTGGATACTTGCTAAGGTGGTTAGAGTGCTTCTTAGTTCCTTAGTAGAGGGCCTGTTGTGGTTTTTTTTTTCTTTAATGAATTCTCTTTCTATCCCAAAAGAGAAAAAAAAACCTACATAGGCTGGTAAGCCTTTTTAACTCAGTTGAGTTGCCAAGTCTACCGAGAGAGTTAGCATTATAGGACTCCACTCACAACCAATTGTAATTGGCTTGCATACAAAAATAATCTAATTCAGTGAATTTTACCCGTCTAATAATGGAATCATGATATACCCTGGGAGGTTTGAAAATTTGAAGTGAAATTGACATAATTGATATACATCATCGTCATACCAAAATTTAGGGGTTCGATGTCTAAATGAGGGCAAAAAAATGTAATCATTCATTAAGATTACAAGTGTAACATGTTTTTTTTTTTTTTTTTTTTTGACCTAGGATATCCCTTGCCAGTCCCGCCTTCAAACTTTTAGCCTGTGGCTTGAGAGTTATCAGATTCTGATGAACAAAGACTATTGCCTAGGAGCTATATACAAGTGTAACATGTTACACATGTAAATGAGTGCAAGCAAACCACCATCAGAAAAGCTAGTGAACATGCCACCTGTATATCTAGGTTACAAATATGCCTTTGAAAATCAACTGACTCTCAAGCTTAATGAAATATATAAATTTTCTTTTATTGAAGTAAGATGTCACAATGATCATAGGACTCAAGGAGTTAAGCTCCTAGCTTTTGTTTTTCACTTAACCATCCTTTCATTAGTACAAGGGAGCAAATTCAATTGGAGGTTAACATATTAATGGATGCTTATTTCATGTGATTGAATTTCTAAGATTTCTAAGGCTTCATATTTTTGTACATGGTTAAAAATAAATACTCAATCCATCTCAATGGGGTGAGTAAATTGGGGCTTGATGAGAGTAAAATTGGGCATTGAATAATATCGTGGGGGGAATTGATAAGAGAGATTTTTTAAAAAATATCCATGGTTAAAAAACCATTAAGTTTTAAGCTATTAAACCAAGGATGAAGATTTGGTGGGGCTGATTTTTCCATAATCTTACACAAAAGCGTATCTTCATATCCATCCTATCCCCATTGATAGACAAGCGTTCAAGTGGGCCTTACTTGCTAGAATTCATATTGTGCATATGTAGTCCTAGCAGGTCAAATTCTCTCTTAAAGGTGATAATCCAAAAAAAAAAAAAAACCATCCAAGAACCTCCCCTTTAATGGATATTGAATCAAGAAAATATGAAAAATGAATACCCAACAATGACCTCAGTAATCAAGCCCTAGAAAGTCAAGATCTCAGCTAAGTCACTACCTCATATCCTTTACATTCCATTTTCTCATATTCTTCATCCCTAGCCTCTTCAATAATCTATGGGCGGAGCTTAATTGAACATGAATTCGTATATAATCTAACGGAACTATTGGTTTTATATCTTGTATTCTAGATTATTTGAATTAGTCCATTGGGTTGGCACTGGCTCATCCTTCGCCCTTCTCTAAATACAAACCTTAGAAGAAAGAAAAATAAACTTGACTCATACTCTCAAGAGATTTGGTTGAGCCAATCTGTTTAGTGAGGTCAAATATATGATTTGGTTGAGATACATATATATGCATGAGACAAGCCTTTTTGAATGCTTTGAAGGTCATTGATTCCGTCAATGCCATGCGTGATTGGTCTATCTTTCGATTGTAATTGACATTATAGGCATTTCTAAGTCTTTTTATTTTATTAAGTTTACTCATATTCCTAAGACTGGTAATGTGGTTGCCCACCTATCTGCTAAATTGGATTTGTCTTCTAATTTTGATTGTGTTTGGATTGGATACTTGCCAAGTTGGTTAGAGGGCTTCTTGGTTCCTTAGTGGAGGGCCTGTTGTGGTTTTTTTTTTAATGAATTATCTTTCTACCCAAAAAAATAAAAAAACTGCATAGGCTCACAAGCCGTTTAAAATCAGTTGAGTTGCAAAGTCTACTTAGAGAGTTAGCATTGTAGGACTCCACTCATAGCTAATTGTAATTGGCTTGCATACAAAAATGATCTGAGTGGATTTTACCTGTCCAATAATGGAATCTTGATAAACCCTACCTTTTTATCAAAAAATAGAATAAAGAAAAAAAAATGATAAACCCCATTGCAAAATGATATGATCAAGATGGAGCACATACACTCGGACATTGCAATCGCATATGCGAGTCATATATATGCCTTGATAATCGATCCATTGTCGACGTCATCTATCAAAATTATGCACTTACTATTGGATCAATAACTTGCTTATGAGTCGGGCCTACATTGATCAAATCATTTTGTAAATAATGCACAATTTAAATACAGTGGGCACAATCATTTGCTTATAAGTAGGCCCTACATTTATCACAACATTTTTTATAAAAATCGTTAACAAGACTCTCATTACTCTTAGAGAAGTTAGGCACTTTGAGAATACTTAAGACTAATGAGCACAACCATCTAATTACCTTCATTAAACAAAGCAATTCATAATAATGGAACTGCAAAAGTGAAAAAAGAAAGAAGAAGAGTGTCTGACATTATTATCAAACTGGAACATCCAAAGTTCTGAATGAGAAAATACACACGTGTGCTCAAACACATTAAGCCCATTCGAGTCAAGGAACCAATTGGAGCCAAAACCAAAGCCGAGCCGAGGCCCCATTTAAACGATAGACCTCACCCACAACAAATTGGTGGGCCCACCTGCATGCGCTCCATTAATCCAACGTGCCCAGGCCTGGCCCCACTGCGGCGTGGGCCCCACCAGCTTAAATCCACATGCTAGCCCCACCCAGCCTGGAACCTCCAATGCAGGACACATGGCCCCCACGTGTCGAGCGGTCCAGCCCATTGGACCACATCCGACCCACGTGGCCGGTGGCCATCCCTGTCGGCAGCCCATGGCCACATGTCGCAGAGGCTATCGCAGGACCACCCTTTTCTTTTAGATGGTCCACATCACCACCATATTGATTTCAAAAGTGCCACACTTTAATAATGTCCATGTCCTTATCGGCAAGGCCATCAGTGAAAGCTGTGGGTGAGCCAGCTCGTCTACAGTCTACACTCGTATATTTTTTTTTACCCTCCTTTCAATCTTTCCGATAGTGCTAGGGAAATTAAGGAGAGTAGGAGAAGAAACAAGGAAAATGAAACTCTAGTTACTGAAACAATGAGGAACATGTATACCAGGAGAATGTTGGTTTGTTTGGAAGGTACACTGGGTGGAAAGCGACTTGGGTTGAGATGGACATGTTCTCCTGTTTGGCTCCAGCCCAACTGCCCAAGTGATGAAAGTGGGAACTAAAAAAATACAGTGCCACTAATGACATGCATGGCCTTGGCATGAAATAGGATTTTCCTTTGACCATCGAACCAAACATGAAGTATGGGCCTGGCATCCATCAATGTCAACAATGCAAGCAAATATATGGGCCATGGACGTTGTTGGACTCGGCCATTGTCTACCTAGTGGAGAAAAAGGTAGCCTTGGAAGTTGGAACTAGGTTGGGGCCCCAGAGAAATCAGTGAACCGACCAATTTGACTGTTTGTACGTAATGGGGGACGCCCAGGTTGATGAGCTCGTGAACTTCAAAGTCGAGCAAAAGCTTAAACTTCTGGACCCCATAATTCAAAACTTGGGTTGTGGGCTACTAATTGAACGGGTTTCTAGCACAGCAAATGATGCAATGGTTTTAGGCCAACTAGTCAAAGTTGCACAGTACTAACCTAATGAAAAGGGAGCATTTTGGTCATGATTGCCTAACACAGGTAATTATATACATCAAAATCCTTCTTCTGTGAAGGGCTGGGAGCAACTTCTGAGGCTTGGTGGTTACAGGGAGTAATCAGCCATATATGTTCTTTGGCCTAAGCGTCGTTCCAAGGTTTTGTTGTGGGTGGGCAGAAAACATAAAAAAAAGAGATGGGCCTCGACATTACTTTTTTTGTTTCAATCTTTTTGGAGTTGAAAGGGACTCAAGAGGACTGGATTCTTCCTTCTACCAAAGATTGAAAACTCAGCCAGACTCAGCCAACAAACACGGGATAGGACACTTTTTGGCGCCTGGAAAAAGACTCGAAGGCTCAACAGGAGCCCATTCTACCTCTTACCCACAGTTCGAAAACTGACTCAACAATGCCACATAGGCCAAAGTTAATGAATGGTCTTGATCAAGAGTTTGTAGATTCAGTCTTGACTCACCCAAGACTCAATTCAGACTCATTCACAAGATAATAAAGATTTATTAGAATATGCTACTCTCTTTCTTTCATTGTGTCCTGCAACATGGTGGAAGGTGCATGCAATTAGATGCATGATGATACAAGCAATACATTCAGACGTGGATGATCACCATTCCACAGTAGGGGCCTTTACAATGTGAGAAGCATCCGATATCATGGCACTGGACATTTATAACAGAACAATGATATGGAACTATTTTTTTGGAAATGTCTTCAATTTTAGCAGTCACTGGGCCCTGAAGATTGATGGAACATGTAAGTGTGCATTCTCTGTGGTCCTTGTCCTTTCAAAATATCAGTGTCAAAAGAGGACTAAAAAGCTTCAATCTGTAATCACTTCAAATAAGCTCATCAAACAGTGGTTCAGATCAGTCGTGCTCTAGAACCAATCGAATCATCCCAGGTCCATTAGATGGATGATCCTGATTGGCTATCCCGTGCCACGTGACCTTTTTTGATTTTAATAAAATGCTTCCATGGTCACCTTCTTATTTTTCCATAGGAAATTGAGGTATCAATCAATAGCAAAAAGGCAAAAATGCTTGCGGGAGAGCATATCTCAAGATTCATGCCAATCATGGAAGTAGAATAAGATTTATTTATTTATTGATTTTTGAATGGTATAGAGGTAGGAAAAGATTTGAGCCTGATTGATACAAGGAGAAACTTGCTGTAAAAATATGGCTTAGGTAGTCCTTTTGAGCTGACATCCTATTTGCTGAAAGAAGATAACGACGTAGAATTTGGGTTTCTAAGATTTTCTGTGAGAAACATATTAGGATTTGGTGGTATTTAAAATGTAATATACTATATTAATCTTCATTTTCGGCCACAAGATCATAAGAGGAACGTAGTCTTCCGGAAAAGCTAGGGGCCTGGTAGGTAGGAGGTTGAGGGTCACACCATCTGTCATTAATTAAATCAGAGTTTATGGTTGCGCCATCTAGTCTAAGATGTGATAATGAAATCTTAGCGGCCAATTATGTCAGATCAAATGAATTACACTCCTGTAAGTATACATTAAAAAAAAAAAAAAAAGCCGTGTGTACTATAATGCATAACAGGAGAAGTTCAATTAAAAGCAATAATGAAAATAAAGGTGCATAAAAAGACGTCTAACGCTCACATTTAGATGGATAAGAACAAGTTTGTAATGACAACCGTGGTTAGTCTAGTCGTCCAATACTGAATTTGGGTTTCTAACAACACAGCTGTTATTAATTTAGAGCCTAATGGTCCATTTATCATTGCTAAAATTCAATGGTGCAAAGAAAATGGAACTCTCAGAGAGTGATCCTCCAAAGAAATTCCAACCTGAGATGTGAACATTTCTGAACAGAAGAGGCTCTTTGATTCAATCTGTTTTTCTTGGATAAAGGGCTCATAAAGAGGTTGACTACCATGGACCACTGATTGGGACTGATCAACCGACGACAATAGTAGATGTAGCCCCGACAAGGCCCGTAAAAATATTGGAAGAAAAGAAGGGAAAGGAAAAGAAGGGAAGGGAAAAAGAAGATAACGATTGATGAGACCCACAAGAGGATGTGGGGGTCCAGAAAATTTGATTGAGAGGGGTGAAAAGGGATGGTAAAGGTGGTTTGCCATAGGAACCATAGAAGTAGATGGGCAATTTCAAATGGGTCCCACATTCTTTTCGTTGGAAGCTAATGGGCCCCACCATATGAAGTCACTCTAAAAGGGGGTTTAGAAGATTGCTGGCCTATTCTGAACTCACCTTTTATTTGCTCCGACTACTAATATCATCCTAAATCAGTATTTTACGGTGACTCCTAACTCCTAAGACAAGTTGTGGGCTTATTGAGAATGATATCTACTGACTGACCTAAGCAGATTTATATGCACAGGAGCAGCTTCCTTTGCCATAAAATACAAGAGAGTACAGGCCTAGATATCTTATGTCATTCGTGTGACATGATTGGCAGCTTTGAAATGCAAAAGCTGTACCCTATTTTTATTCATTCACATATATTTTAAATATGTGTGTCTCATCATGTTTTTGTTTCAACTTTGTGAACCAATAGCTGAGAGAGATGAATCATTAAAAAACCTGGGGTTTGGTGGGGAGAGGACTCACGAGGATTAGGGCTAAAATAAAATTATCATATATGTGGGTGTTTGGTGTCATATATAGTTATCAAGGTATCAGTTCTCCATACACATGTTTGGATGTGGTATAAATTCTAATATCATTAGGTGATGACTGGTATTTTTCTATCATAGAGGGGGAAGCAATTTGGATATGAGAGCTCATATTCTAATGCCTCGTTATATTTAATTTGTCCAAACCTCAGAAGAAACTACAAAGTCTACCCCACAACTACAAAGTCTACCCCACAACAAATGAGTGTGACAAACTTGGGCAAGAATATGACTCTTAGGTTTCTTGAAAGCCTCTGTGAATCCTTTCTACCAATTGAAATTACATAAGCTTCAAATATTCTTATTGGTTGTATGCGTCTAGAGATGGCAATAGACCCATTCTAACCAGCTACCTGAAGAATCAGACTTAGAAAGAAACTGAAAAAAAAAAAAAAACTAGAAAATCCAGGTAATTAAGAACCCTCACTTTGGCCCTTGACATCTGAGCATTGGATCTAATGTTGTGGACCTATTGGATAATGTCTTTGGTCTGGTGGGTCCATTGGGTACATGCCCCACTACTCTAATGAACTGATGTTAATGAAATAAATGTGTGATCAGGCTCACACTCAGCCTTTTTGACAGAAAATATAACTTATTAGTCATGATTTGTTGTGTTGGTATTGGTGGTAATAATAACAATAATGACAATATCAATAATACTAATAGTAATTTTTTTTATGAGTGTACACTAACTAAAGAGTAAATTTGTGAATCTAAATGGTCTAGGAAGGACTAAGCTTTGAAATCCCGCTGAGGCCTGGGCTAAAAGCCCAACAGGCTTACCCTCCCCAGAATAGCTGTAGGTGACAGAGAAGTTACCTTTATTAAGAAGATACGAGAAGCGAAAGTGGAAGTCATAAAGTTCAACTAATATAGAAGAACGTTTAGTGATAATGATTTTTATTGTTATCACTATCAGTGATAGTGGAGATGATTGGAAATGTAAACCAAAAAGGTCCTAAGAATAATAGGCCGTGGGCAAAGATCAGTCTTTCCTGTCACCCTAATCATCCAATACACATGCAACGCGACACAAAAGGCACAGAAACTGGCCAATGATGCAGGGTCAGCTTTTCTCCCCTAGAGATTAGAGCTGTTTAAGGGGGAAAATGGTTAAGTGAATATCCCCATAAGATATAAGTCTGGAAAGTAAGCAGCATATATAGCAGTTTAGTTAGGTGTTTGTTACTAGTCTTCCATGCATTTAATTTGAAAGTACTTCTATTCGTAGAACTTTGGACGTAGTACTTGGCTGTAAAATATAAAACATATCTACAAATTTAGCCACTATTATAAATAGATTTCTATTGTAACCTAAGGCTATTAGACACAGGGTGGATAATAAAAAGGATAGTTTAGTTTAGACCATGACGGCTTCTTTACTAGAAAAAAATAAAAAAATAATAAAAAAATAAAAAATAAAAAAATATATTTGGTGTTTCCTATTCTTAGTAGATGACTAATCTATAACCCCCATAAACTATCATGCTACATGTTCTTTTTTTTATTGACAAGGGCATTAGTTATCGGAATCTCAGGGGTTCTTAGCCCAATCTTTTAAAATTTTATTATCAACCTAATTACATGGCTCGACTCATCCAAGTGTTTTTTTTTCAATTATATAAAATAGAATATATCCTGCCCGAGTCAACTTGAACTAACTGTTGCCCAACATAGTCCTTTCTCAATGTTCTTCATAACAACTATTTTCAAATTACACCACCTATGATCAATTTTGTGAAATTATTGAGTGTAGGCAAATTCTTGAGTTATGGACAAACCTTGAGTCCAATGAAGTTGTAATTTATCTTTATAATTTGGACTGCAATATAGGTTATCAAACATGGTGAAATAAAGAATTTAGCAAAAGTATGAAGAGCCAGACAGAACACAGGCTTGCTCAACCCAATAAGCATTCGTTCAAGCAAGATGCCCGGGCAAAAGGAGTTCCCAGACAAAGAGTTTTCTCGCTCAAGCGAGCATATCCGTGTAACAAATTCCCAATCAAATCTTGTGCTCCCTCAACCCAAGGCCTACTAGCCTGAGTGAGCCACTTGTTTTTGCCCAATTGTCTTGCACGAAAACTTTTCATGTTTCAATTGAACTTCCTTATTTGCACGAAAACTTTTCATGTTTCAATTGAACTTCCTTATTACATTTCTATTGAAACCCTACCTTTTACCCACAAACCAAGGCCAATAAAAACACAACTTCTCTCAATCCTAGGCCATGCATCTCCCTAATCTAATGCACTCGGATCCTTAGGAGATTGTCTTCTTCTCTAGAGCAGCTATTGAAGTGTATTGTGCTGAAGTTGTTGAGTTTTTAGATATTACTTCATCCACTCTCTTGTAGTAAATTCTTCGACCTGAAAAGGTGTCAAGGTGTATCGATTCAAGCATGACAAACGGTGAATGACGAGTAGTCAGTAAGAATAACTGCAGTGCTTAGGTTGAGTTCAACTAGAGAGGGTCTGTGAGTACATCTTATAACCTTCTATTTCAAAGTGCTTGGATTTCCATAGACCGAGGAGATTAGTCTCATGATTTTTGTCCATGTTCCGGTTGTCCATGTAAAAATTCTATGTCTTCATTTGTGTTGATTGCCTTTAGTTTAATTCACCTTTTATTACTTAGTTAATTTGATTGCATTCTAAAAATTTAGTTGGGACCTCAACTCTAATTGGAGGTTCTAAATTCTCACATGGTATCAGAGCAGGTTCACACATAGATTTTATCTTTTAACGTGTGGATCCATTGAGATTTCTAAAATGGAATTCAATCAAGAAGGCAATTCTATCACCAAGCCACCATTGTTGGATGGTTTTAATTATGCCTACTAGAAAGCTTGAATGAATGCCTTCCTCCAATCCATTGATGAGGACTCCTGGAATTCTATTGAATTTGGGTATACCAAACCCACTCAGTGTCTGAATAGAATACCATTCCCAAATCTAGAGAACAATAGGATAAGTAGGCATCCAACTCTACTAGTAATGCCACTAATGCAGTCTTCAATGGAGTTTCTCGTTCTCAATTCCACAAGATCTCTACCTAGCATGTCTGTGAAATAATCATGGGACATCTTGTAGGCTACTCACGAGGGCACTATCATTGTCAAGCAATCTAAACTCCAAAAATTGGCTACTTCCTTTGAGACCTTGAAAATGAAAGATAATGAATATTTTGATGATTTCTAGGGTAAACTAAGTAATACTGTCAACTCAAATTTCAATTTGGGTGAGCTTATTTTTGAGAATAAGATTGTTAAAAAAATTCCATGTTCTCTACCCAAAAGGTTTCATGCTAAGGTTGACCAATTGGTCGGTAATTTCCAAAACCCTTGAAGCAAATCATTGGTCAACCAAGAAATCTAAGGGGATGGCTCTTGCCTCTTCTAAGTCTGGAGAAGAGGATGTGGATGATAGTTCTTACTCATACTTCGAGGAAATCAATTTTCAATCCACCACACTATTTATGAAAAAGTTTTTGAGATTTTTGAAATGTAAGAAATATGGCTTGAAAAAGAATTTCCAGAAAATCACCAAGGCCACCCAATAAATCCAATGCTATGCCCAAATCTAATAAAAATATTGCAAAGATTTTTTCACAATCTGTCCAATCCTATGAATGCAAAAGGTTTGGCTATATCGCATCTCAATGTGATAATAAAAAGATTAAGACCAATGGTAAGAGTTTAATTGTGACTTGGGTTGATGATTTTGAAGATGAAAGGAGTGAATTGGAAATTCCTACCCTGACATTGCCAGTTTAAAGTTTATTACTTTTATGACAAACTCTAATCTTTTCTCTTCATAAGGTGCATTTGACAAAAACTTTAAATCTAATGATGATATTTTTAACAGTCTTAAGTCTGATGAAGAGATGATGAACATGATTAGAAAGAATTACATAAATCTCTATGGAAAGATTGTGTGTAGATGAATAAAACCAATGACAAGATCACCCTGAAGTGGAAGAGTGTAGAAAATCAAATTTCCTCTCTCAAGCATGAATTGGAAGATGCTAATGCAAAGGTAAATCAATTCGAGTCACAACGTCAAATTATGTCTGAAAATCTAATTGATGCTTGGAAGAAAAACAATCTATTGTCTGAAGAAATTGCAAAATCTACAAAAGAGTTGAAATCATTGAGGATAGAGCTACAATCATGTTAGGGAGAAAAAGTTAAATTTGGAAAGAAAATTCAAGATGATCTCTGAAGAGCTAATGAACACTAAAGCCTTGCTGACTTGGGTGAACATAGGATCTAAAAAGCTTGATGATATCATGTGCAATTAGAAAGTGGCAACTAACAAACATACACTTGACTATGTCCATGACGCTTCTATTTTAAAGAACCCAGGTAAATCTATCTTTGTTCACAATTCTACCTTGTTTACTATGGCATCACCTGTTCAACAAACTGCAAGAGTAAATCATGTTGTTAATGCCTACACAAGAATGTGTCTCATCTTAAATTCATTCACATGTCACTTTTGTAAAATTCAAGGACACATTCGATCACATTGCAACAAATTAAGAAATCAACTTAGAAATTAGCAATGAAAGAAGCAATCCTCTCCACAAAAGGTCAAAACAAGTGCAATTGGGAAAGAAAATCTGACCTATGCTATTCTGTGGTAAATACTATGCTGAAGGCTCAAATTTCAAAAGTGTGATTATGCCACCAAGAGACAACCTCAAGGCCTTTGCCTTCTCCCTTGATTTAATTTGTTCATTTCTCTCCTTTGTCAATTCGGAACAAATAGGGGGACTTAACAAAAAAGAGGAGTAGCAAAGGGATTAGGATTTTGAATGTTGGATAATTCATGAGTTATGGACAAAAGTTGGGTCCAATATGTGTTGTAATTTTCTATTTTAGTTTCAGACTGTAGCGTGTCTCATTGGATGCTCTAAAGTGAAGACATTGAAGAAAAAGAATAAAATTCGTGAAGCAGAATATATTGAGATAGGATCTCGGAAAGAACCTCTATCCACTCAAGTGAACAAGGAGCCCGCTTGAGCGAGCCTGATGTGAATGATCGGATAGAACTGATGCCTACTTCAAGCGAGTACACCATCCGCTTGGGCAAGTGATGAAGAAAACCCACCCAATTTTTCCCGAATCACTTTCTAGTTTCAACTAGGATAGCATGCCTATGTTCTATTAAAACCCTACGTCTAAGGGATGAATCTTAGGTTATAAAAAGGCTTGTTTAGAGAACCCAACTTATGCTATTTCCCTGTTTTAAACCTATAATACGCATTGGAGATCTCCTTTCTTTGAAGAATCCATTGAAAAACTATGCCAAACTTGAAGAGCTTTTAGGGATTTATTGCTTCTACTTTGTTGTAGAAGGTTGTGTGCATTGAGCTGCATCAAGGCAAGTTGCCACAAGCATGGGGAATGGTGAACGTCGTGTTCGTTGGTAAGAAGAACTACAGTCTTTAGATTGAGTTCAACTGGAGAAAAGGATTGTGAGTATTTTATAACTGTTCAATTTTTTAGTGCTTGGTTTTTCTTGGATCGAGAAGATCGGTTTCATAATTTTTTTTGTTTTCAGATTTTCCATGTAAAAAGTTTGTTTTCTTCTTATGTGGTTGATTGTTTTAATTTAGTTCTTTTAATGTATGCTTATCTAAGAAGAACTACAGTCTTTAGATTGAGTTCAACTGGAGAAAAGGATTGTGAGTATTTTATAACTGTTCAACTTTTTTGTGCTTGGTTTTTCTTGGATCGAGAAGATCGGTTTCATAATTTTTTCGTTTTCAGATTTTCCATATAAAAAGTTTTGGTGTTTTCTTCTTATGTGGTTGATTGTTTTAATTTAGTTCTTTTAATGTCTACTCATCTAAACTACATATTAGACATTTAGTTGGAACATTGACCTTCATCTCTGTGGATTCTAAAATTCTCAAATTCAATCATACCAAGCTGGCTTGACCCTTGAGAGCCTAATGTGACACAGGATAACA
The DNA here is from genome assembly GCA_037013555.1 of Sextonia rubra. Lineage (NCBI taxonomy): Eukaryota > Viridiplantae > Streptophyta > Magnoliopsida > Laurales > Lauraceae > Sextonia > Sextonia rubra. Next base: position 48,170,332 of record JASUAD010000018.1, on the reverse strand, counting down.
TTGCCTGCTGCGGATACAGAGAATAGAAAGGATTGAACACCGGACGATTGGTAAGAAAGGGACTCAACCAATGGCAATTTAAGTTTGGATCCTCCGAGTGATTTCTTGAGGGTGAGTGTCGGTGGATTACACCGTCTGCCACATCACCCTTGGACAGTCTGCCTTAACACCCTGTTAAGCACTTATATAATCTCAATTCATGGCAATATCTCTTTATTCTCAGTCAAAACCCACGCTCGTTTGTGCTGGAATTAGCACTTGTACCAATCTAATACTGATCCACCTATTACCCACTTTTATTCCAATCACAAGAAATTTACACTAGAATATTTTATTTCTCCAGAGGTGCAAATTGGCCAGGTTTTTTTATTTTCTGCCTCAGACGGTCAAGCCCCGTCTATATCTTGCTGTTGGATCTGAGACAACGGTACCCGATGGGACAGGGAGGGTTAGGAAACCATGCGACTGAGGCATTTTTGTAATACAGTTATGGAATTGGTGGCGAGGTCTGAGGTGGAATTCCAGATGAAATCAAGAAATCCACGCTGGGTGAAGGAATTGTCTGTCCTGAACACCTTGTAGCTGTGATTGTGACGACCAGTTTTATGTCACTCGTCTATCTCTCTCTTGACCACGACCATCCTTAATCTGCCCTGCTTGTCCTGCACATCCATTTCCTACTTTTTCTTTTACTAGTTACAATCACACTCTAAAAATCATGTGTAACACAAGCCAGTTGGCCATGCTAATGCAACCCATCCCCCAAACCGGATGTGGTCTAAAGACCATGCAGAATCAACCCCATTTATGTGGTCATGGACACGGACCCAGACTTTTACTGCAAGGTTTTGTACTTTTTTGTGGCGATGGCATTGTTTGAAAACTCGATGAACCCGCTCAGTACTGAGTTGACTCAGAAACTAGACAAGGCAGGCCTTACTGTTTTTGAGGTTTAAAACAATGGTACAACTCAAAATAATGGATAGCTCGACCATTGGACAAAAGAAGCTTTTGCTATCTCTCTCTTTTTTCAATCCAAAAAAATAAGGCCTTATAAAAATAATTGAAGCAACTTAAATCTTTTTAAATTTCAAAAAAAAATTGTTATCATTTTGTTTCTCGAAAAAAATAAGGTTTCATAAAAGTAATTAAAGCAACTACTATCTTTTTACATTAAAAAAACAACTACTATCTTTTTATATTTCAAAAAAAAGAAAAATTAATGCTCATTATCAACATTTAAAAAATGTTGCCATTGAAAGAAAAAACAGAAAACCATAAAATCACAACAAGCAAGAAATCATTTCCTGTTCTGAAAAATTCATAGAAGATAACTTCAAATATAATCTTTTTTTTTTATATTGAAGAAGTTGCATCAAATTCAAATGTAATCCATATCTATAAATCACAAAATTAGATCCTATGGTTCTATGCTTTTAAATTTATTTTTAATTCCAAGCCAATATTATATGTTAATTATAGTTAGTGTTCGTTTTATTTGTAAATATTATTAGTTATAATTTATAAATATTAAATATGTCTACTAGAAAATATTAATAATACTTATAATTGTTGCTTCTACATAAAGAAGTTTTTTAAAATTAAAATTAATAAAATCCTAATTTAGATCAACAAAGTCACATGAAAGATTAAGTGAATTAGCCATACTATCAATTGAAAAAGATATGTTAGCAAAACTTAAATATAAAGACTTAATTAGCAATATTGGATTAAAAAAAAGAAAAAATAATAAATTTTAAATAAAATATTTATAACAATATAAAAAATATAAAAAAACTCATTTAGAATTATCGCTTTAGGCCTCAACTTATTTTGAGCCGGCCCGAGTCTCAAAAGCTGATGAGAATCTCATGGACATGTTAAAAAATATGATGACTGAAGCAGGACCCATGTACTGGTAAAATGTGAAAAGAGAAATGGGAATTCCATTTCTTACAAGTTCAAACATGAGATATAAACTTGATATATGTTAAGTAAAATGAAAGTTTTCCCTGCATATGTACAAAATTGAAGCTCTGATAAGAATTCTTTCATGAATATGTTAAATAAAAAAGAATTGGAAAACGATAACTAAACTCACTCTTTTATTGTCCAAAGGGGAAGTCTCGAACTAAGGATTTTCTATTTTTAGTTTGTCCATGGAGTTTTATATCTCTCCTTTCTCTCCATCATGGCACAATAGAGGGAGCATATTCTACCCTATAAAATTTGCATTGCATATGTCAAAGAAAAACAATAAAAAAGAGCACGTCAATAGAGCTCAAGAAGATTTTTAGATGCACTACAAGCGCATATATGTATAAAGCCGAGAATTCCTTCCTAGCATGAGAATGCCTTTAATTATTGTGCTTATCAACTTTATTTAAACTGCTTGATGCGGGGGGCTTCTTATTTAAACAAGTAAAACAAAAACTTAAAACTGTTTTTCTTCATCTTTTTCTACAAAAGAGTAAAAGAATCTGTTTTGCATGGGACCTTCGGAAAAAAATAAAATTATCCACACAGTTCTGTTGAATTTCAACATTAGAGTAACCGTCCGAAATGTTCCAGCCGTCAATCAGTAACTCTTGTTCTTGGAAGTATCTGGTTGACAAGTAGACCAATTAGGTGAATGGCGAAGAACTCTCTTGGTCCCAATTCTTGGCTCCTTGTGTCTAATGTCAACATGACTTGACCCAAGTTGTACCTTGATTTATATTTTATTTAAAAGATGGGACCCATTCCTACACACAACTTCAAAAAGTATCTCCACAAACAAAACAACCTTTAAATAATATGAAATTAAAAGACCAAGAAACTGAGAATCAATGATTTATTCAAAAGAAATTACATCTTGGGTATCAAGAATTTCTCAATACATCATCATGATAGTATCAAGATAAATCCATTATAGAGGTAAGTTGAGTTGATTGAGACAATACTGCAATGAGATGTTTTAAAGAAAATATAACGATAAAACCAGGAAAATTTCAAAATATTAGAGAGATTTTTTTCACTTTCATTGATTTGACATATAGAACTTTCTCCCATCTTTGAAACTATCACAACAATAGTGTAATGCCAACAAAAAAGCATTAATTTTGAGAATCCCTCATATTTTAATTAACCTGAAAAATAAAATATACAAGATAAAGATTATAAAAGTTACCCAGCTAAAAATTAATGTAGTGGTATAAGGTATAGCTTTGCTCTCCATATTTTTGTGTTCAAAGCCCACTTTGGATATATTAGATGTCTATTTGTGTGGATTTAACGGGTGTCACTAGAGAAATTAGTCGTATTAGGTCAAAGATTTAATCGATACTCTTCATTAGTAAAAGTAAAAAAAATTATAAATGTTTAGAATGGAAAAAAAAATGAAATGAAAAAATCATACAAAAGGAAGTCAACTTTATCAAAAAAGAAAAGAAAAACATAAAATTGCAATTAAACAAATTTTCTAATAATGGATTTGTAAATACAAAACAGTTTAAATTAATTTATTATTATAATAATTATTAATTAGAATATGAATAAAATGGTGGTGGTGGTGGGCAGGTCACAGATGGTCCCCGTTGCAAAGACACGGAGAAAAAAAGAGCTGGGGGGGTTGCGTGGGTCCCACCGCTTCCGTAACAAGGTGGCAAACGGCATCGTCCCTCATTGGGTGGGGGCCCACGTAACTTTTGTCGCTTTCGAAAACAGTTGTACCATAGCGTGCGACGGCATCTCCTAACGGCCCCCCCACTACGTCTCGTACGATGTGCTCTGGCCTCATCTCAACCGTTGATTTAACAAATCGCAGCTAACGGCGCTAGGTGGACGTTAAAAGGGAATCAGACGACAATCAACACGGCGAACGACCTCAACAGCTGTTTGTTATTAGGCACTGGTTGGACGTAGCTTTCCGTTCTGGATGACACGTGGCAATATGCTGGCCGTTCAAAGATTACATGTGAAAAGTCCACGTTTATAGTCGTATAATGGGGGCGTTCTCACGCGCCAACTCCTGTCACTAGTGTCCGGCTTGAGCCATGGACACTGGAATTGGCTTACCTAGCCAGCCCAACGGCTCCACAGCCCCGTTGGCCTTGAACCCATATCATATTTCACAAAAAAAAAAGGAGGATTCTATAAAAATATAATCATCTAACGGGCCACGGAACCATAGAACTCACCATTGGTGTAGGTGCACCCTCCGATTCATTTTTTTCATTTAATTGGAAAGCATCGTATTACTGCAAATTTTTTATACCATCGACGAAATCGATGCTTACATATTTCCATTAAACACAAAAAACCTCTACTACTTTTTCTTCTTTTTTCCATGAAAGATTGATTATTTGAAAGAGTGGTCATCTGAACTCAGATCGCATTTGGTTGAAAATAGATAAATGCGTAAGAATTGGTTAGTGTATTAAATCAAATTATAAATAAAAAGAAAAAAAAGAAATTCATAGGCCGTAAAAAAATGTCTCTCACTAGAAATGAAGAGATTATTCTTCAAACTCTAGCTTTATCTCCCAAATGTAGAGGCTTTTGGGAGTTTACCATATACGAAAGTTACATCTGTTGGCATCACCAACTATCCAATCTACAGTAATTAAATGGACGATTGGCTTATTGAGGAGAAATTTCTTTGCCCTAACTTTAGCTTGCTAGGGTTTTTAATTTGACTAAATTCATATATTGGACAAAACTTGAGTTCATTAATCTGTAATTAATATTCTTTAGAATGAACTATAGTTCATGTCACAAGAAGTGCTGAATTGAAAAAAACAACAAAAAACAGAGCACGCATTGAAATGGATATCCTTCTTCTTTTAAATTGCTTATAGTGCTTGTTATTTCACCCGAATCAAAGCCCATCTTGCCTTTATCGATAACAGTAGTGACATTCATCTACTGATTAAAAGTGATTGGGCCCGAATGGAGCCTTTTTAGATTAGGATAAAATGGGGGAGACAACAGAGGTGGAGTCTACTTTCCCACAATTCAAAAAAAAAAATAATAATAAATAAAATCAATTTTCAACTCTTGTTCTTTCTGCACCTGTTTTCTTGACGTCCTAATCACTTCTCACTATCCTTTACACCCACCCCAGAACTTCATGTCTAATTCACAGAAACAAGAGCATCAAGTTGAGTGTACCCAAACTAGCTCATTTATAATCAGGCTACAAAAATTAGCATGGCCCCAAAAGCCTAGTTGTCAAGTCCAAGCTCAAACCTTACAAATAAATGTCAAGCTCATGTTGGCTTCACTAGTTCTAACTTGTAAATATTAGAGAAAAAGAAAGATAATCCACTGGTGCTTCAGAAGGAATTATTTGGATGAATTCGAAGAGGAGGAAGGATTTTTGCGACGGAGGAGCAGAGATCCTTCGCCGGAAGAAGATGCGATTGGCAATCATCGATTTGGTAGAAAGAAGAAGGAGAAGAAATAGGGATTTCTTGTATTTAAATGGAAACAAGCGGGCGTCGATTTCACCACTTATGTAAAAAAACTTGTGGCGATGTCGATGTTCCCCAATTAGATGAAAAAAATGAATTGGAGTGGACCACTCTAGTGCACCCACCTAGGTTGAGTTTTATGGTTTTGTGGCCCCCCTTAGATGATTATTTTGGTAAAATCCTCTTTAAAATATAATAATAATAATAATAATAATAATGTCATGCATGGGTTATGTTGAATCAAATATATATTAAAACTTAAATTAAGTATTTACTAATAAAAACCATAAAATTTGGATGAATGGATCATAACATAGGTTTATTTTATAATATAATTAATTAAAAAATTTTCCTTCAACATTTTATGGGAGAAAATACTTTAAATTAATTAGAGATTATTACCGCTTAAATCGCTTACATATTTAGTTAAACACGCACATAAGTTTAAACTTTCTTTTAGGTATATTTAGTTTAAAAGCTCAGATATTAATGGAATGCAGTCTACCTGTGAAATGACTCTTGAATTGCTAGAACTTTTTTTGACAGACAATCCAATCAAATATTAATGTGGCCACACCTAAATGACATGATCATTGTGCAGTCTCATAAATAGTGTGTATAATTGTCGAATATCTTAAATGAATGTGGACCCATAAATGATATCCATTAGATCTAACTAATCTGTTTTCGTGTAAAACTCATTGTTAAATAAATACATGAATGGTGGTTCTATGTTATGAAGGGTGAATGAGTTGGATGTGAAGATCTCATTTCAATACAAAGGGTTGGCAGGGTAACTAGGTTGCTCATAGTAGATCTAAACCAAGTAAAGATAAGATATGTAGGATATGAATTTCTTATTAAAACACTTGGAATTGTGAATGTCAACTTAGCTTTCTGACACGACTTAACAAGAACGGAGAGTTTGCCATTTTTTTCTCCAATTGTACAAGTTAAGGTATAAGAATTAGAAACCCATCTGAAAGCATGAAAAAAACATTGGGTAGGGGGTTTGCCAAGTCTTCTTTTATCTACATCATGTATGTAAGAAACTGATCGAGCCAATATCACCGGAAGTATAGTTTTAAAGGATTCGAAGTAGTTCCAATGAGATAAAACTTAGATGATTGTCGAATTTTGCATGAACAATTCACAAGCTTATAAAATTCGGTGCAATCTAATGTGACCATTCACAGGAAGGTAGTAAATGTGAAGGGCTCAGATTCATTGTTGGAAATTAATGGCCGCATAGGCTCAAATTGATCCAAAATCAGGAAGGATGTCATCTAAATACCTGTATTATATAAGATATTTTCTTTTGTGGCATTACTGCTCTTACGTAATCCAAAGTCAAATATGGCAGAAAAAGATCGACAGTTCTACGATCTGATGTGCTAAGATGACTTACCTTCCTATATACAGAAATGGAACTAAATTTTGCAACAGTTGGAGTGATGCACCTCGGCACCTCGCCTAATTGTTTGTGTAAGGAGGGAAATGAAGGATAATAACGGGTCAAATAGAATAAAAGATAAAAGAGTGATCTATGAGAGTAAAAGCGCTAAAAGAATAAAAGATCTCTCTTCATTTTGTGTCTTTTAAGAATATCATTTTTTACATTTTGTGCCTTTCGAAGGTAAACTTTTGTCAATTTTTACCCTTACTTTCAACTCCTCTTTTTTTTTTAATTTCATTTCACTCCTCATGTAGATAAACAAATCATTAGTCGGGGTTAAAACAAATAATTATATATATTTTCCATGCATGATCAAAATAATAGCATGTAGTTTCCTGGTTGAAGTAAAACTTTGGCTAGTTCCTGCTTAAAGGAGTCTGTGACATATAACCACGTTTGATCAACTAATACAGGGTCAAAAACATCCCGATGATCAATCAGTTTGGTATTTATGGCAGCATGATCATTTGCCTAAAAGTTTAAAAATTCAGGATTTTGGATGACATCTATAAAATTTCATGATAATATCTATACTTTCTTACGCATCTTTGTATCAAATAAAATGTCACGAGGTTTTCAAAATATCACCAATGTTTGTAAAATAGTTCATATGAAGACTAATTATTTTTCATAAGCTTGATCATCATTATTATTATTATTATTATTATTATTGCAAGAGCTACTATCCTCATGTGCTCACATTTTTTGTAGTCTACTTTCTTTTTTAAGAGGGAAACTTTCAGGCAATTATTATTATTTTTATAATACACAGAATTTGCTTCAATTTACAAGAATACACAACTTGCCCTAAAACAAGGACTTGTGTTATTTGAATCGAAACAATTCAAACCCCAAAAGCAAAATTGTCTGATGTCCATGAAAAGCCCCTTCCATCAAATGAAGTAGCCTTTTCAAACCTCTTCCTAACCTCTATTGGACATGGTTTTCCTTGTCACTGCAAATATTTTTTTTATTATTATTGTTATTAATGTTTTTTGTAATTTCTCAATGTTCATAATCCATAAGTTGAGTAAAACAAACAACTAAAATTCTAAGTTTTTAATATTCCTAATTATAAAGAAAAAGTATAAAATAAGATGCCAAATTGATTGAAGAAGAGATCCACTGCAAAGAATAAAATAAAATGGTGAAAACAATAAATTGTAATAATATATAATACTAGGTTGATGTGGGGGTCGATGAGAGTCAAAATTGAAAGTGTCAAAATCGAATTAAAGCCTTCTGCTACAAAGTATATAATAATAAGTTGCATCGGTGGTAAGTGGGGTTATTGTGGATGCAGGAGCTGTCAAGGGGCTTGAAGCTATCTCTTCAAAGGAAGTTGATGCGAAGGCAGTCATAGTATATTAGAGAAAGCAAAGAAAATTGATTTTATCAGGCTTCATGTTTTATTGAATTCTAAAGAAGTTGTGAATTCTTTGAAGGGAGATATTGAATGGTCTACACATCATATTTTAGACATTAAAACTTTATCTACGTTTTTGAGTTTTGTAGACGTCATGTATGTTCCAAGGGCCGTATTCTGGTTTGTCTGGGCTTGGAGAAATCGGCTGAGATGTGATGGTATTAGACCCAATTGGGGATATGCTGCAGATTTAGTAAAGATTAGAATCGCTTTATGGGCCAAAAACTACGCTAAGAAGCAGAAGGTTTACATAGATGAGGTTCTCTTTCACTTGGATAAGTTGTGCTACCAGCGATCTCAGGTCCATATTTCGGATGGAGGCAGCTGAGGCTGGAGGATTACTTTTCCAATCACGTCCATTATGTGTATGGTTCTGCTTCAAGAGGTGTTGGAGGGTTAGGCTCTAGATTGTTTGTAGTTATTTTTGATGTTTGGTTAGTTGGTATCTTACCAACTTTGTTGGGAGCTCTTTGCATATGATTGGACCGGTCAAGGGGGCCAACCTAGTTGGGCTCTTTGATGTCTGGTGATGATGCCTGTTTTGAGCCTCCCTCTCCTTCTGTCGTTATATTGTAGGCCTTTTGACTTTCCGATTTTAATAATATTTTCTGTTCTTTGGCTGATAAAAAAAATGTATGTTCCAAGGGCATTAAATGGCCAAGCTCATAGACTTGTCAAATCTTGTTTCTCTATTAGGTAGGATTTGGCTTGCGATTGACACTCTTTTATCATTTTGGTAGGCAATTAAGTTGTTTTGTCCCCCTTGCTTCTTCTTTGCTGTTTGGCTATTTTTTCCTTTTTACCAAAAAAATGTTGCATCGATGGGAGTCAAAATTGAAAGGTAGTGGTGTAAAGTGAATTAAAAGCCTCCCTCTATAATGTATAATAATAAAGATGCATGCTCTACTGAGAATAAATATTGAAGCAAACGCCTTATCCTATAATAGATAATAATTAGGGGCCGCTGAGATGCTTACAATTATCATCTTAGATTGGATAGCAAAAAATGTTCAAATGATGTTGATTTTGGCATATGTTTAATTGGCAACTCCTGACATGCTATGTGCTTAGTCAAGATAAATCAAGTCTCAAAATCAACTTTCCATATTATGAAACTCTATGATCTTACTTTGTTGTCTGTTATTTATTACTTAAAATCAAGGAAAAGTTCTTTTCCAAAATGAAAGAGTATTTATTTGAAGTAGTGTCACAACCCGAGCCCAGGGACCGGGGGTCAGAGAAAGTCTAACCAATGACACACGTACTCCCGTGCATGCACACCTAGACCCCGTCCAAGTATACACACACAAGGGATCATTCACACGTGCAAACAACTGATAACAAGAACAATTTACAAGAACGTATGACCATATAGCGGGCTTACAGCCATCAAAAATCAAAATACAAATATCGCTCAAAGCCCACATTACAAGTACAGAAAAATCCCCTCAATAAACTCAGACTCAATGAATGGGAAGAACAAAATGATGCAAACCGTACTCTGGAGGATGGATCAAGTCCACTCCTCTAGGCCGGAGGGGGCCTCGCGAGCCTCTCCTGAAGTCGGGTCGACCGACGCAGGATCGGGAGAGGGATCTGAGCCTGCAACACACAAGGACAACTAATAAGTACAACGACTTAGCAAAATATAAGCAACAAGACGATAACACGAATTGTGTCTAGTCATGAGTAATAATCACAGTGCAAGATCCATAGAAATCATGTTCGTATACTAAGCAAATGTGCAAATGAATAAGCATGCTGTAAGAATCATAAACAGATAACATTCAAAGTGGCTACTACATTGGCCATTTTCTCCCTTACGAGAGCAGTCAGAATGAGAACACCAGCGACCGGGCCAGGGCACGCATGGGTCTCTAGTTCCCGGGGTCCGGAGTCCCAGGACAAAACACTCTGCAGAGGCAAACACATAAACTAAACCAAAGTTAACCCCGTCGGGTATCCTAAGGCTGAGGCTCAGTAGTGCCAATACCAATCACAATCAATCAGATGATGCACCTCGATCAATCAATCATGTCATATCACATACCACATACAGATCTCACATATCATGCTGAACAAACAATAGGAAGTGTATCACACATACTGATACTGAATACTGAATGCAAATAAGCTGATACTGATACTGACGGTACTGAATGCAAATAAGCTGATACTGATACTGACGGTACTGAATGCAAATAAGCCGGAAAAGAGGCTCTGATAAACTCGGGTACCAATAACAATAAGCACTGATGCAGATACTCCAATGGAGCAACGGTAAAACAAAATACACAACAATAGAATGGTCCCGCCCGGGCTTCGCTCTGGGGTTGCTGCATTTCCCACAGAATCGAGTGGTCCAGCGCAGAACACATAAGAGGGCATAAACCGTAATCAATATGCTGTACAAATCAAACAAAATCAAGTACTTATACGAATCAAGGATCACTTACAAGCCAATCCTACACTAATTATCCAGTGTTTCTAACCGTGCATGTTGATGTAGTTTTAAGTTATCCGATGCACCATTGTCTCGTGTTGCAGTGTCTCGAGTGTGCACCGAAGTCCCTTAAACCAACACCCATGGGGAGGTGCTAAACAACTGGATAACAGTCATGAATGATTCGCAGCCCTCGAGATCATTCATGTCATTCAAACATTCCATTGGGCATGTTTAGGTTAGCTACATTCTAACATGAAAGTCATATACGGTCTTTTGCTTAAACCTAATCCTTTTCATTCACTTCTCAGGGTTCACGGTGTAGCCGTAGGTGACCTTACGGCTTAGCCGAGGCATATTACGGCTTAGCCGTAATATACACTGCGGCTGAGCTGAGGTTCCCCAAATATCCACCCGGATTTACGGCTCAACCGTATTTTGCTCTACGGCTCAGCCGTATCCTGGTCCACGGCTTAGCCGTAGGCCAATGTACGGCTTGGATCAGGCTGGGCCGTAGGAGAATGGCAATTTGCCAACTCTCAGTTATTTTCAGATAACAGTCTGTATTGTTCTACGGTTTGGTTTACGGTTGGGTCTCGGCTTAGCCGTGAGCCATTTTACGGCTTCGCCGTAGCACATTTCACGGCTTAGCCGTGAGTGCACGGAGTCATTTTTCTGGAATCACTACAGACATACAGAAACTGAACAAAACAACCGAAAACAGCAAAATAACAGCAGAACTGACTGAAAGGGGCTGTTTAACACTGAGAAACACAATGAAGCATACAAACACAACCATCAAAACCATATCAATCGGTGTTCATACAACTTGGGCTTATACTTGCCTCACGGACGAAAATCACGCTCACACAGTCGTTGCTTGGCTCAGTCCACCGGAAAACACACACAAACGAACTCCTTTCTTCCTCCCTCAAGCAGTAGGACCAGAAATGGAGAAGGAGAGAAAGAGAGCTGACGAGAGAGACGAGACAGAGAGTGAGCTGAGAGACGATCGAGAGGAAAGATGGAGTTGGTGAGATATTTATACTAAAATGAGTCCAGAATTACGGATAAGTCCAAGTCACTTACATAAATGTCAGTTTGAGTCAAATGACGGTCCAACGAGAGCAAACGAAATCATTCGGATCCAAGACAGTTACGAAAAACGACAAGCTCAACGAAATACACGCGCTGACGTCAGAATGACGCAAAACTGACAAGGTCAATCAAAAGCCAAAATTACGAAAAAGGGCTCGAACTATCTAGACCAAGTCAACTCAACCCAAACAATCCCTCTAAAACTCAAAACCAACTAAAAACAAAAGCCAAAACACTCTTAACGATAAAAACACACGTGATTTCCCACTAATCCGGCTCAACTCGGGTCGGAGTGTTACAAGTAGTATGATACATTTCAAATCTTTGATCGGAAGACAACAAGGTATCAAATGCAATAATAATTAAGTTCACATTTTGCAATCAAATTCTCAAAAACTCCTCCCATTGCCACAAAATTGTGAAAATCCAATGTTTAGCAATTGCCAATCAATGAGGATTATCGTAAATGGAATCCACAATTTTCAGAATTTTAAGTATAACAATCCCTTTTAAGTTGAAGAATCTTAATTTTTGTCAATTTACAGTACAATACCAGTCTTCACCAATAAACACCAATATCCATGTAAAATCCTTAGCTATTCAGCTCTCAGCCAAGAATCCTTATTTCAATGGTAATGACAAATCCTCAAATCTATAAATACCTTATGGATTCCTCAACGACTATTTATTATCAAAAATATAAATGAAGCGTTTGTTTTTCTATATACGACATCCATCAACTTTAAATAGCTCTAAATACAATACGACTTTCCCAAAAGTGTGACGACAAGCTAAACTACTGGCACATTGTGGAAAAATAAGCAAGAACTTCGACATCCTTTGACAAGTTTATGTGTTTGTTTTTAACATATCTACCACAAAAGGGAGAGAGGGGGAGGAAAATAATAAGGGAAGAAGTGAGAAAGGTCAAAAGTGGATTCCCTCGTGATTTGAATGTTTTCAGGAGAGAGGTCCCCCACGGTGCCACCCACAGCTGTTGGGACAATAGTGTATATTACACTTCTCAACATAGCAAAAAACATTCTATCAAAAAAAAAAAAAAAAAAACATAGCAAAAAACAGTATTTACATTTGGAGTGGGTTAAGCCTGCCTTTTTTTTTTTTTTTGTTCCCTTACACATATTTTAATCCTTCTCCCAATCTAGTCATGTTGCCACCCATCGATGGGTCGCAAATGGGTTGGGTTGGGGTAGATGTGGTGAACCGGTGGCACTGGGAGGCTATGCCTCTGGTATTAGACTGTTGTGAGCTTCATGCCAAGTTACAACTGCGGCTTCTTCTTTTTATCAAAAAAGAAAAAAAAACACTCAGTCAAACAAAAGTAAAACATTAAAAATCATGAGCTATAGGAGTAGGAAACTTTTGTTAGAAGAGACCACGTAAGTGTGAAGGTAATCCATACATATGAAAAGAGGAACTTACAAATATAAAAAGAATGACATATCTAAAAATTGATTTATGATTTGTCAAAATAAATATATTAATTTATGGGTAGCCAGAAAACATGCGAGCTTCCAACCAAGCCCACTTAGTCTGTATATTTTTTCTTCTCTCGTCTTGTTGTACTGCCACCAACTACGGATGACTGATGGGTTGAGATGGAAGGAGGGGTGCTGGTTGAAGTTGAAACCATTATTGTTAGACTTGGTCCTTAAATAGCTGCACTTGACGTCGGTCAAATCAACCCGACTAGTCCAACCCGACTAGTCTGACCCGTTCAATAGCTTTTTCTTCTTGTTCTTACACGTGTTAGAGACTCATTGAAATAAATTTGGTGGGTGCGATGCTGTGTTTAGAAAGTCTAGCTACGCCTTTTCTTACAGATACAGAATATGTAGCGTAAATGCCATGATAAACCTCTTGTTGAAAATTTATGGGCGACCTTGATTAGGTTTTTATAAGCCAATAAAGGAAAACCTATTGCTCTTTTGCTTGGCGAACCCGCATCTGAGCTCTTAAATGGAATACAAGATTTCCTCACTTACCTACCTATTTACCGAGTAGGTCGAGTTGGTTAAACTAGGAGGTCCGACTTATGGTGGGGCGACCTAGCGTATTGGATGGGGTTTCACTCACTCAATTCAAGAATTTTCTGATGGGCCCTTTGTTTTTTGTCTTTTGGTTTTATGGTTTTCTTAATGGATGGGACATAAAGGTTGAAGCTACATATGAAAGGGATTCATATGCAAATGGAGTTGATTAATGGTTAATGCTTGGGTGGTGCTACCGCTGCTTCTTGCAACTAGAGAAGTGTAATCGTTTACTATCTATTTAGGTGTTCAAATTTGAGGCTGAAAATGGCCTTAATACAAACCTTCTCATCCTCATCTTCGCATCACATATGGAAACGATGATAACCAAACATGATCATACATAACCAATATGAGTGTCCACCATTTGTAAATGAGTGCAAACACATATCACACGTGTGAACGCTTGGCCCAAATGAAACTATGGAATAGAATGGGCTAGGTCAATATCCGACCCAGCAGCTGTAGTGCCTAAAAATCTTGTGATATTGTAGAGGAGCAATAAAATAAAAGAAAGTAGGAAATGGGGCACGTGTGGTCACCAACTTTGTCACGCGAGGGGGGAGATTTATTGAGTGGTCAATGATACAAAGCAGTGTTGTGTGTGCATGAGTGTGTCTAAAAAAAGCTGGTGCTCCTGGTGGTCCTCGAGAGCATGTGGCTGGCACCGTACGTACGTCCTCTCACTCTTCGTTTCTCTCCCGCTCAGTGTATGTGTCTCTCATGGGTGAGGGTGAATGAGGTTCACGTGACATCACTCCTCTAAAGAGGAAAGAGGACAAAATGGTGACCTGTCATCTATCAATCCGGTTTGCATTTGCTTTTGGGCGAAACTTTCGCAACACATTAGACATCCATCTCTCTCGCTCCATTTCCATCACCATGGAACCAAACAACAAAAGCCTGCCCACCCAAAATCTCTGCCTCTCGTGACTCGGGGAAAGGAAAAAAAAAAAAAAATAGAAGGAACACCCATCCATTATGGGTGGGCCACCCCCTAAACATAGCAATGTACACCTCCATCCTAGCCATCAATTTTTTATGATGTTCACCTAAAAAAAAGGTTACGAGGAATGATTTAATTTTTAAAAGTATGTTTCTTGCTTTTGCTTCAATGCGATGCACTTCTAGAAGCATGCCAATCACAATATAACAAGCACGATCTTTTATAAATTATTAGATCACCATTAGTCCTAAAAAAAAATTAACACAATTGATGAAAGCTTGAATTTTTTTTTTTCAAACATTCCCCATACAGCTATTTTTTTTGTAATATTTATAGAAACCACGTGGATATATGTTGTTAAGAGAACCTAGAAGGCAAATTCAAAACCAGCTAATGGTCAATATGTCCAGTGAGAAAGTACCTCATTTACTGCTATTGTACATTTGGCATACAGCCTAACATGGAAGCCATGTAAATCTTTGCTGGACACACTTTATTAATTGAACACAAGAAACTCCCGTCCCATTTCTAAAATGTCTGCAACTATCTCCGTTTCAGCTACTGTCCAAAATATTAATATTCCGCATCTCATCTCCATCAAACTTGATCGCCACAAGTACCTCTTGTGGCGCACTCAATTCATACATGGAATTGAATTACTTGATATTGCATTAAACTCAAAGACAAAGGTGCCCATTTGACTTTGTTACAAGGTGAATGCTAAAGTTTTTGAAATATTGAAAAAAAATATATTGTAGCATAGCAAGAAAGTAAAGATATAGAGAATGTATGGAGCATTTTCTTGACTTTCATCAATAAGCATGAATTTTCATGGTTAATGGTGACCGTAAAGAAAAAACCCATTATTTTACAATCTCAGAGTTTAAGATTTTATAATTCTTGTGATTGGAAATGATAGGAGTAATCATTGAATGAGCACCAAATCGGGGTCTATACTAATTCACTTGTCTAAATGTGTGTGTTAGCATTTCATGAGATAAAGATGGTCCCCATTGCATGAAATCGAATGGTAAGTTTTGAAAGATTATTTATATATAATATATGTATATATTTTTTTTGAAAGAACTTTGAATCCAATTTGGTTGTACTTCTTTTTCGCTTGTTTTATACTTTGGCATATTGGAAAGTTAAAAATGAAGTGGCCACCAACGAAATCTGGCTTGTATTTTTAACGCATGAGGATGGCCCACTGGATATCAATCTCTTGCTGCATGGGACTATTGGAAAGACTGGATATTTAAGTCATGTATGGCACAAAATACTTGAGGATTCCTAATTAGTTTTTCCTGAGAATTTGAGACAGTTAAAACCCTCATTTTTTAAGATTTTGAAGTTTGACCAACAGAATACATATATATTATAGGATTTGAAAATCATCAATTTTGTAGATTTATGCATTCGTATCAATTTATTTAGCTATACACATTAATATTGATGTAAAATCCTCAATTATATAAATTCTCAGTGAAAAATCCTCAAATTTGGGGCATTGAGAAATTCTTAAATTTATTGCTTCCTCAATAAGGATGCCATGTTCTTCATGTTAAGAATATCTAAAGGCAAATTGTACATAGGGGTACCCCTTTCAATGAAGAAACTTAATTTTCAAGATTGTTGGCCTTTATTGGATAAATTTTATAAGAGATTATCTAGATGGAAGCACTATATTATCTTATGTAGGTCAGGCTGAACTGATACAATCCACTTTATCTATTATGCATTTATTTTGGGCTACTGTTTATATGCTTCTTATTTCAGTTTTAGAAGCTATTAAAAGGATTATGCGTGATTGCTTTTTTTTTTTTTTTTTTTGAATGCATGGAATACATGTTATTTACATCCCATTGCTTGGACTACCATTTATAAGCCTCGTTCTATAGGAGGACTTGGAATTAAAAGGGTGGGGATTTTAAATGAAGCTTTACTTCTTAAGCAAAATAGAACATAGCTTCTCAAAAAGATAGTTGCTAGTTCAGTTGAATAAGTGCCAAATATTTGAAAGGGCACTCTATTTGGGATATAAAGCCTAGGTATATAGCCTTTTGGGGATGGTGATGCATTCTATCTATGAGACTAAAAGCTTTGCCTCTCATTTTTCATTTGGTAGGTGATGGTGGGAAAACTCAATTTTAGACAAATCCTTGGTTATAGGAGGGTCGTTCAGTTAATATTAGTGGCTATCGAGCGGTTTATGATCTTCATTTTCGGAAGGGAATTTTTGGTGCATAACTTTGTCTAAAATTATGTGTGGATTTTTCTAACTTCTACATCGAGCGCCCTCTTATCTCTTTGAGATAAGATTCTCCAACAAGATCCTCCAACTAGTTCTTTTCAAAATAAAATTATTTGAACTCTTTGGAGGGTTTATGATCCTTTACCATCAAATCAGCTTATGATAATCTTACTCAGTTTTCATCTCATCGGTTATTGCCTTGTAGTCATCCTATTTGGTTTAAAAGTTACTCTTAAGCATTCAATGTGTGCATGGATGATCTTTTTAGGATGCCTTAAAACCAAGACGTTTCTTATCTCTCGAGGTATTCGTTGTGATGAGTTATGTGTCCTTTATTATTCTAAAAGAGAAGATATCAATCACCTATTTCTTTTATGTTCATTTTTACAAACAGTTTGGACATGATTGATGAATAGAATAAGAATTTTAGTGGCTCCTAGTAACTCAATTCAAGATTTGGTTTCTTCTGTGATATTGGCTGTGGACAATGCTGCTGATGGAGTAGTTTGTTTGACTATATCTACTTTTTTCAGTTTTTTTTTGAAATATTTAGAGAGAGCATAATAGAAGAATATTTTCCAATAAATCCAAAAGGCCTTTACAAATCATTGATGGGATTATTCAGTAGATTCAAAGTAAAATCTACTTAAACCTCTCACTTCCCCCACCTTTGGATAGTTTGTGAAGTTAACCTCCAAATATTGGTAAAAACACATATAATTCAAAGGCAGGTCTAAATATTCAAGGGCTAGCGCTATTCTATTCTTCATTCTGAGATTCCTTTTTTGGAATTCTATTGTACCCAAGTGGTAGACCACTGGAAGCTTTTGTTCAACTTGATGTTCATTATGAGGACATTCTTTTTCTCCTTATCCGGCAAATCCCAACTTATAATCCTTCTATAAGTTTGAAAATGGATGGTAAATTATTAGGATATTTAAGTAATCCAATAAATTCTCCTTAGAAATTTAGATTTGCTTATAAAAAAATGAACTAGGTGATTCATCAAGTGAATGAGTTTTATTATTCCCAAATTCCTTTAATTGCATGGAGATTAGCAAAAAAAATTAGAAGGTTGTACACTCCACCAGTAATTTTGGATGCAAATACTTGTAATGCTATTTTAGATGGTACTTGATCTCTAGCTGTGGTTTATTTTGTAGTTTTTAGCTCTATTTTTTATTGTTTTAAGGGGTACGCCCTTTTGAGATCATCATTACTAGCGGACTCCTTTTGTGTCATATTTCTTTGTTAATAAAAGAATTACTAACCTTTTTCCTCAAAAAAAAAAAAAACTATTACTAAATGAACCCTCACTCTTTGATTACTTATTTAATTATGCAGTTAGGATTAGACAAGTGGGTCAATCCTAGCCCATCCAGCCCAATTTAGGATTGGGTCAGCCTATCAGCCAAAGAGTAACACGATGAAAATAATGATGTGGTCGACTGATTGTATGATTTATATGACAGTACACTTGCATACATGGTCCCTTTTACCTATAAATGATGTGTTCATCATACACACCGTATATTTTCTCACTAACGGTATAGAAAACCAAGTGACGGTTAGATGTACCTTTCAGGCCCAGCACGTACTGAAACACATTGGATCTTCATCTCGCACGTGCCAATGCAGAAAAAGGGTTTGGTCGGCTGCTTACCTTATCCTGGGAGGAAATTTGTTTTCTCAATATCAGTTTCCTGTGTCAGGAGTTAATTACAGGAATCCTTCATTTACGCTACTTTTGCATCATTGAGGTAAAGTGGGGCCCACTTGGGTGAACAAGGACCGTCTGATATGACAGGCTCACCAGAGATGCCTTAGACCCATATTCCCAACTTGTTAGTAATTGGGAGTCAAACTTAGTAATATTCGACTAGGCCGCTTTTGGCAACACCATTTTGAGACTCAATTTTTGTAAATATCTAAACCGGATAAAGCTTTGAAAAATACTAGCGTTTGGTATATGTTTTTATACTCTACCAAGTTTAGACAAAGAAAGGCTTTGCCTCTATTTCCTATAGCCCCTTAAGGATGCATGTGAAAAATAAAAGCTAGAAATTAGACGCGGAGTTATAGTAGTTTGAAGTGATCACGCTTAGTCTGGTTTTTCAATTTTTTTCTTAAAGTCCGATAGGGTATGTCATGATCCAAACCATTGACAATGTCTAGAAGATCAAACACAGCAGTGACACTAAATTTTAGCTGTTGGATCCTCACTAACCTCAAGAAATGTGCAAAAAAAACGTAAGCCATTGAATATTATTATTTAAATTCTGCAGGCCCAAAAAACAAGATCCAAGCTGTTAGAAAATGTTTGGAACGTTGAACACGGCTATGATGTCAATTTTCAGGGCATTATTCCTTATAGATATCGAAAAATTTGTAAAAAAACATTCAACCATTGATGTACTCATGCTCAATTTCAACTTAGTCCAAAGGCAGTAACTTTTATTATTATTATTATTATTTGAGAGATACTAATCCTGATCAAAACCTTTAAAATTGTTTATAAGGTCAACGTTTACTATGAGATCAAATTTTAGCCATTGGATCATCACTGATCTCGATATATTTGTTAAAAAACGTAAAAAATTATATATTATTTTTTAAGATTTGTGGTCGCCAAACACAAGATCCAAACCGTTAGATCTATTTAAAAATATGAATATGGCCATGGGCTTAAATTTTGAAGTTTGATATCTTCTAGGTCTAGGGAAATTTGTGAAAAACTTTCAACCATTTATTTAAAAATATCTATTTAAAGTGGATCATTGTATTACCAAACACATACTTTTATTTTAGCCTCTTTTTCTCATGACTCTTTTTTTAAGCCCTAATTCTCTAAAACAGCTTTTTTTTTCCAGAGGGGAGAGTGGTACACAAGTTGTGAGAGAACCTGCTGACTAAATGATGGATCATTGGGCAGGTTTTTCAGAGGGGAAACCTTGCCACTAGGGTGTATAGCATTTCTCAAAACACCCCTTTTTTTTATGCCCAAGAACCATTGTTTTTAATGTGGCCCACACATGATCAATCTAGCTTCATTCGAACAGGATCCTCGGTCGCAGCTCTGACATGAGATCCATGTACAAATTCTTGGGACTCCATCTTGGACACCTAATATAGATGATCTGGACCATTTAATGTGGATTTCATCCCTCTAATGATATGTTCTAAGATTTCAAATCAAAAGCAGTGGATACCACCATATAGTTGATCCTATAACAAAAGTGTGAAATTATGAGAAACGTCACATCAACAACAATTCCATGTAGGCGCCTAGTCACATTCTCATCATGTGATCAATTGTATGGGAGTTAGATTAGGCCCAAGATGGAGTTCCAGGAAATTATTACAGGCCTGTGTAATAGCTGCAAAAGATTTCCAGGGCTCAACTTATTTACAGTTATGGCTACATGCCAAGAGAATGATCTATAATGCCAATTTGATGCTTCACAACGACTATCATCTGTTGGAATTTTTTTTATAGGAAAACATTTAGATATTATTAATGCCAAATTAACATGAAATCAATGATCACATATTGTTGCTTGATCAGCTTTGGGAAATAAAATCGTGACATCTCTTCCACAAACTGATCACTAGAATCTTGTGCTCTTTAAAGCCATTAAATTTTAACGCCCTCATATGGAAGACTAGGATGATCTTATTCCACTATATTAGCATTGCGACGAGCACTTTGCAGTTGGTGAGAAATTATTATTCATGTCCATCAAATGTACATGAGCAATATCAAGAAAAATTAGATTCTTTCGGAAGTATATGCTTTCAAAACAACCTTAACTTCTCAAAGTATTTTGTATACACTGTAACTCCCATCTAAGGTTTTCTGACAGATGTTATATGATTTTACTTTGGTAAAGAAACACAACAAAAACAAACTACACAGACAAAACCAAGGTAGACAGCCAACCAGGATGCCTGTCAGACCACTCTTCACTAGCAACATTAGATAACCCAAGCTACTTAATCCATCGGAACATCTATTAAAATTCCTAGGAACATAATAAAAATAACTCCAATCAACATATGCTATTTATTTTAAGATTTTCAAATTTTCATTCAGATTTTCACACATTTAAGAAGCTCACCTTATAAAATATTATTCTAAAGATTCAGACATTCAAAAACCTTAGACACCCAAATTACTTACGTTCAAGAAGTAATTGCAAAAGAATTGTCTTTTAATAAATTGCAACTTTCAAATAAAGTTTTAGAGCAAAGTGAAACTTGAGGGGTGTATATACCAAAAAATGCCTCAAGAAAATTAAAGCCGTTCAATGATTATTTCATAAACGAAAACCTATCGTAATTCATCTTGAAACAAGCCTTGGACCCATCAATTAGTCCAATCAAAATGTCTAGATTTTTATGTCAAAGTCCGTAGAACTAGGACCCCATACAATGATTGGACAAAAAAAAAATTCCTCTAGTTGTACTAAAGGTGGTCCAAATTTATGATAAATCATTATCTCTCCTAAATATATTGTTAAAAAATTCCTTCTAGTTGAGGTTGTGCCTACCACAAAATTTATTGCATTTAAAACACAGGGTTGGACTCTTTTTGGAATGATGGGTGTGTACGTATCATGATTCTAATTGAAGTGAAATTTTCATTACGACGAAGGGGCTAGAGAGACAATGATTTATGTTGATCTAAATATGAAGGTTGCACCTCACTAATAGGTATATAAATTGCTGGGCTTAGAGAATGAGTTTTTGGTGTCCTAGGCTATACGGAGTCTAGACATGGTGTGGCCCGCCATTTGGACGGTCTATATGAGTCACAAGTATGTAATACCAGTACCCAATTTCTCACTTTTGCTGTCTCCATTAATTTTCATTTCTTTATTAGTTAATTGTTTACTAATTTGTTGCAATGATGCAAAGTATAAAACGAGTGTGAAGGAGGAAGGAAAGAGTAGCAACAGCGACTTTTTCCTTTCTTTATTTATTTTTCTCTTCCTCATGGTTTTGTCTGGGACATAAGCTCCAAAACCTCCATTTTTTTTCTCCTTCTTCCTTTTCAGAAGGCGATTGTAGAAGTCTGTGAAGCCAAAGAAAAGAAGGCAAGACAAGGAGAGAGAGAGAGAGAGAGAGAGAGAGAGAGAGAGAGAGAGAGAGATGGTGAAGGAATTCAACAAGCTTTCAGTCTCCCAGAGAGACAACGATGTCTGAGAGCTTTCTACAACGTTCAAACTTCCAATTCTAAGGTAAACATGATCTACAATAGACAACATGACATATAAAAGAAGAACTATTTCCAATTCTCTCTCTCTCTCTCTCTCTCTCTCTCTCTCTCTCTCTACTATTCTTTGCCATAGACTCTAATTATTGAATTTCTAACATGGGTCTTCTTTCTTACTCTCTCTGTCTCTCTTCTTCTCATCTTTGAGCTATTGTTATTCATCGGAGGCTCTAATAAGTGGAATTCTAACATGGGTGTTGTTTATCCAATTGCCATCTAACCATTCGTGGTGATGAATAGGACTTCTGGGGTGGTGTTGAAGAAAGAGATGATGAAGAAGATAGAGATATGGGAGTAGCAGCAGCAGCACCTCAACCTCTCTTCCCTCAACCTAACACGATTGCCAAAATCGCTTCTTCCTCCCATCCTAATTCTATCAATTCTATGTCCCAAGGCTTCCATCAAGGGATCTTCAGCTTCTCCGATGCGTTTGAAAGGTCGACACAACAGCATGTAGCACAGCAGAGCCGGAGAGACAAATTACGGGTTCATGGGTTGGAGCCGGCGGTGGTGGCAATTGAGGAGGGGGGACCGGCAGAATTACCAGTTTATGAGCCCGGAAGCATGCTCTCCGACATGTTCAACTTCCAGCAAGGAGGCGGCCCTGGGGTGGCCGCGCACCTTATCGAGAATCAGATTGCGTCGAATTACCGGATCCGGCAGAGCGGGGAGTGGTATGGAAACAGGCAAGGCTTTGTGGGGAGTCTAGGTTCTATGGGTCATGATGCCAAGCAGCACATGGGCGGTGATGCCCCGAGCGGCCGCGACAATAGCAGCTTGGGCCAGCACCAGATTCCAGGCTTGAATGCGGATTCAGCTGCAGCCATGCATCTCTTCCTCATGAATCCACAGCC
The DNA here is from genome assembly GCA_037013555.1 of Sextonia rubra. Classification (NCBI taxonomy): domain Eukaryota; kingdom Viridiplantae; phylum Streptophyta; class Magnoliopsida; order Laurales; family Lauraceae; genus Sextonia; species Sextonia rubra. The sequence continues at coordinate 48,147,076 of JASUAD010000018.1, read as the reverse complement.
TAGATCACCCTCTCCTCCCCCACCTTCATCCTCTACACCTCTCCACATGTTGCTCCCCAACCCATCTCCCCCCCTACAAACCTTCCACGGGCCCACCGCAGCGACATCCTTCGGTACTAGTCCAATTCCTCACTCACAATTCACATGGGCTTCTGGTGCCACTGGAGAAAACGCGGCCAACATCGCCAATAGTATGAAGATTGGAGGGGTCGCAGAGAGCCAAGGTCTATCTTTGTCTTTGTCTTCATCTTTGCAGCAGTTCGAAGCCGCTACGAAGGCGGAGGAATTGAGCATGGGAGGAGATGGGGTGTTTTACTTCAATCAAGGTGGTGGAGCTGTCGCTTCGTCGTCTTCTTCTTCATTCCCAATGAAGAATTTGGGAAATCATGTTCATCACTTAGAAGGAGGGATTGGTCACGACAGCCATCAGCCACCACAGGTTCATGTGGGTTTTGGTTCTATGGGAGTAGTGAATGTGTTGAGGAATTCGAAGTTTAGGAAGCCAGCCCAAGAGTTGCTGGAGGAGTTTTGCAGCGTTGGAAGAGGGCATCTCAAGACCTCTAGGCTTGGGAGGCACAACCCCAACACAAACCCTAACCCTAATCCTGCGGGTGTTGCTTCTAGTGCTGGCGGGTCTTCATCTTCTTCGAAGGATCCCCCTTCCTTGTCACCCAATCATAAGTTTGAACACCAGAAGAGGAAGGCCAAGCTCATATCCATGCTTGATGAGGCATGTCAAATACTCTCTCTCTCTCTCTCTCTCTCTCTCTCTCTCTCTCTCTCTCTCTCTCTCTACCACCACCACTGCTGCTACTACTACTACTTCTACTTCTGCTGCTACTGTTCACTCATTTTGCATCCATATATATCTTCCCTCTAAAAGTCTTCCAAATTTCAAAACCTACCATAGAAAAAACAGCCTTGTTTTGTATGTGGGTCTAGTGCATGCTAGAAGGTTTTTTTAATTTGTTGTAATATTTTACTTTCCTATATTTGATAGGTTTGGAGTACTATGCCATCTTTTAAGGAAAAAGACTTTAAAGATTTGCTATTAGGGGTTTTGTCCAATAGGAGGCGACGACCCCTTGATGGGGAAGATCGCCCTATGAAACCTGTGTCATGTAAGAACCAGCAAGTTGTTAGGGAGGCTGCTGCTCCAAGAGATTCATACCCATCATCGTAATACGCAGCAAAAAAACCATTAGATTTCTATCCAAGTCGACCTTTGGGAGGTCTGTTTCTTCAATAGTTAGATATTGGGGAAAACCAGGATATTCTTCCACACAATCATTGTTTCACTGGCAGGGCTTGACTAATTCATTCATTGCCTCTATTTTTGGCTCTGCTGTGATTATCATGACCACAAAGCTTCTCTCTCTTTCTCCTTCACAGTCTAAAAATTGAAAAGAAGAAAAAATACCGTTTTGGATTTGTTCATCTTCCATTCTTGTTCCTCCTCAATGGATCCATCTTTCTTTCTTGGAATTCTATGTGCTTCTTTCTTCTTGATAGCCCACCGTGTTTCAAAATTCACACATATGGGTATGTTAATATGGTTAGTCTTCTTCTTCTTCTTCTTCTTCTTCTTCTTCTTCTTCTTCTTCATGTAAATTAAACTACCCTTATGACAATTAGAAATGATTATGCACTCATGAATGGATTTCAGTATTGTCTTTTTGTTATATAGAACCAAGAGAAAGGAAAAGGCAATGGAACATAGAGAATTCAGTACTATCTGCCTAGTCATCTTGGCCATCGTTTTATTGATATATTGTCCTTTCTTCTCTTATCTTCCATTACATTGCATTTCATTGAATCACTATTTATGTTCTTATAGTTCACTTTTTAATTCTTGTTGTTCGTCGGTCTCAGGTAGATAGGAAGTACAACCATTACTGTGAGCAAATGCAGATGGTGGTGAACTCATTTGACTCGGTGATGGGTTTCGGAGCTGCGGCCCCATACACAGCCCTTGCTCGAAAGGCCATGTCGCGGCACTTCCGATGCCTTAAGGATGCAATTGTGGCGCAATTGAAGCACACTTGTGAGATTCTTGGGGAGAAAGACAGCGTGGGGACGTCAGGAATCACCAAGGGAGAGACGCCGAGGCTTCGCATTCTCGACCAGAGCCTGAGGCAGCAGAGAGCCTTCAACCAGATTGGGATGATGGAACAAGAAGCTTGGAGGCCTCAGAGAGGCCTACCTGAGCGTTCAGTGAACCTATTGAGAGCATGGCTCTTTGAGCATTTCCTTCATCCGTAAGTCCTCGAATTCTCTATCTGTGTTTCTCTCTACTTTAAAAAAAAAAACAAATCATGAAATAGTATCTACTCAACATTCTACAATGAGTTTTGTCTTTACTTCTTTCTTTGTTTTTTTTCTAAATCTCCACCTGCTTTTACAAGTAGCTATTTCTAAGATTTGAGAGCTTGTTTAAAGCACCTATCACTTCACAGGTGTGGCAAATGTTCAAAAGATCCTGACCATTCATCCATTAGCCTTTAGTGCGGATGTGAAATAACTCTATTACAAATGTCAGTGATCCAATTTGCTGACTTGTTGAATATTGGATGTTGGGTGTACTTTTTATTTTCTCTCCAACAATCAAATGTGAACATTGAAATGCCTCTATAGGTTCATATGACCTTATAGGACTGCCCATTGGCCAAAGATCCTAATAGATGAACATGTGTGAACAAGTTTACTTATTGTACGTGATTGCAACTTTCGCTGCTTCTCTTCTTTAATCTCATATAGATCAAAGATATAAAACTGTCACTTTTGCTAATTGGTTGATCAGGAGCATGAATTATGACTTGTCGATAATTGGGTACATATGGCAGCCAACTAGATCAATGGTTGTGATCGCCCTAGGATACTACAATGATTCCCCCGTTCATATAGCATTGCTCCCTTGCAAAACTTCTAACAAAACCTTTAGGCACATTTACATCTCTCTCTCTCTCTCTCTCTCTCTCTCTCTCTCTCTCTCTTTAATGATAAGAGTATGAATTAAAGGTTCACACAGTGTTTATCACTTTCAGTCCTGGATCTCTTTGCATTAAAAGATCAGCAATGCAGAGTCCTTTGGCATTGTCTCCTACAACAAAAAGCTGATCAAAAGCTTCTTCCTTTATTGCTTTTCCTTGTCTGATGCAAAAAAAAAAAAAAAAAAAAAAGATGAATAATGCTCAACTGTGCTCTCTCTCTCTCTCTCTCTCTCTCTCTCTCTCTCTCTCTCTCTTGTTAGTTAGAACAACCTATTACAATAAGATGACAAAATGCTCTCCCTCTTTTCCTCCTCCGTGCTACTGAGAGGGGGAGAGAGAGAGAGATGCTGTCTTCACAGCTGTTGCTTTCACACAAACTCTAGATTTTCACGCCCCTTGAGGACAATCGTTCAATCCCATCTACATGTACATAAAGCTCGGATCTTTATACGGTTATGGTGAGACCTGACGTCGTTTTCGGCCTTCTCTTTTTCTCTCAGGTACCCGAGTGATGCAGATAAGCATTTGTTGGCGAGGCAGACAGGCCTATCGAGAAACCAGGTTCGTCTCTCTTCCATTTCAGTAAATTCAATGAAAGGCAACGTCATTTTCTCAATCACTCACTCACACTATAATAATTTGGAAGACACACCCGCAGAAAATCAATAGTAAATTCACTCAAATCTTCATCATACCCCCACTAAAAACACCCCTTCCCTTATTCTTCTTTCTGTGTGATTGGATCAATGGAAACAAAAAAGAAAAAAATGAAAAAAGAAGAAGAAGATTGGTGGGTGTGATCTTTTGATCTGGGATAGCTTTCCAGCATTCTAGTTCAATTGGGTTACCCATCATGTCAACCATCTACAGAGGAAACACGGGGCCCAAGGGAACTATTAAGGTCAGGACTCCACAAGCCCAAATGGGCTTCACATGCATGCAGTGGGACTGGGGCATCAATTGACTGTGGAGTTTCATAGGCATAATTCCTAGGTCCTGCTTTTGTTAGAAAAGTTGAGACCTTTTGCTTCTTTTCTCCTTTAGACACTTTAACGGTATGGGAAGAAACTGCATAAGAGCAGTACTTAAAAGTGAAAGAACAGCAAGAATGGGGCCTGTTGTGGATAGGAACTCTTCCTCTTTTTTGCGCTTTATCTGTTATGTCTTCATGACAATCATGCATGCCATCTTCTTTTACTTCTGGTGAAAAAAAAAATTATTGGAAAGTTCATGAATTTTTTTTTCTTTCGTTGAAATTATATTTTTATATATGTGGCTGCTCCTTTTATTTTTCTTATTTTATTTTAATTTTCATTGAGAACATCTTAGGTCTCTTGACTTTAGTAGAATATATATAGCTTGTTCTCTTTTTTTCATTTTAGTTGAAGAAATTAAGTAAACTTAATTAATGGGATAAGGCTAAAAAGATGATGACTATAATAAAGATATTTTTTGATTTGACCGGTAAATTAGAATTCACAAGAAAAATTCATTAGTTGGTCTTGGTGGTTTTTCTTATTGCTTTTTTTTTCTTTTCTAAAATGAAGATTTGGTTTCTTTGGTTTTTTTATCCTAACTTACTCTTGTTGCAAAGCACACTTTGGAAGTTTCATCTTAGAAAAAAAACATCACATTCCTCTGATTATCCTAACCACACAATCATCTTAATTTCATTAAAATAGGTGGTTCACTGTATCTTTTCATTTAAAGTCACCCCATTGACAAGGGCGGACCCAAGAAATTAACCTTAGGGTGACACTCTGTAAACCAAAAATAAAAAAATAAAAAAAAGAAAAAATTCTTGGAGGGGCACATCGATGATATAGATGCACCGCCAGTGCCCATCGATGATATCAATGGATAAAATAAAGTGCAAGTTGGGTTTGATGGTTATGACCCATGCATTATGGATCCAAATAAACTGCCTTGAATTGGTTTGTATAATTGACAATTAAGGTGCAGATGCCAGTGTTTAAAATCTTGAAAACTTGACTTGAATCAATAGGTTATGAGTCAAGTCAACTCAAAGACTCAACCCTACTAAATTTTGTTCTAATCAACTGAGTAAATTTTCAGTATAAAAATAAAAAATACATGATTTTTAATAAATATGCCAATAATTTTGATTTGTGCCCACATCAAGGCCAGGTCAATTGAGTCTTAATTTTTCCATCTACATTTTGACTGAGTCATAATGTTGCAAAGTAGTCAAATCGGATTTGTAAAGTTAAAAAAGAGTTGCGAAAAAGGTTAGCGTATGCATGATGAAACCAAGTTCATGCACGCATAAAAGTTTTGGTGTGTATCATTTCATCTGACCTACATGGGCTCATCTTTGCTTGATCTAAGATATTCAAATAACATGCCCGTCAATATCAACTTGCCTATGTTTCACTTCTAAGAGAGGAATATATACTATGCTTTTGATCATTGTGTAAAAATAATTGAGTTCATTTGACTACAATTGTTAATTAGGGGATATTTATTGGCTGCTGCTTATCAATAGTTTCATACTAGATTAGGTTCAATTACATTTTTCTTAACCCACCAAGTATAGCTAAAATATTTTAATATTGTATTAGATCTTTTTATTAGTGACAAGGATAAATATTGAACGAAAATCCTATTTCTATTATAATTATATTGACCTTCACGAACATTGTCGTCGCTTATACTTTTTTTTTCACAAACTTTAATATTTTTTAACTTTTATTACAGTTATACGTTTGCAATAAAACTTATATATTTAGAATTCGTTTTTCGAGATCTACAAAACAAGATTCATGTTGGTTATTTAATTTTGAAAAAAATATTTTATCTATTTGGTATTTTCTATTGAAAGCAACAAATAAAATTTGTTATAAAATTTGTTAAACTCACCATTATGACTTTAACAAATAAAATACCAATAAATTTTTTATCTATTTGCCTATTTGATAAGATTTTATCTATTGGAAATATAAAAAGATTGGAGAGACGCAACAGATGAAATCTATTTGTTAAATGTTGGTTATTTAATCTTGAAAAAAAAGTTATTTGTTTGGTTTATTTCGATTGAAAGCAACAAATAAAAATCTATTAAACTCACCATTGTAAACTAAACAGATAAAATACCAAAAAAATTTTATTTGTTTGATAAAATTTTATCTATTGGAAAAATAGAAAGATTGGGAAGACACAATAGATAAAATCTATTTGTTATATGTTGGTTATTTAATTCATAAAAAATATTTTATCTATTTAGGATATTCCTATTGAAAGCAACAGATAAAATCTATTGAACTCACCATTGTAAACTCAACAGATAAAATACCAACAGATTTTTTATCTGTTTGATAAGATTTTATCTATGGAAAATAAAGAAAGAGAGGGGGATTACCATTAGATAAAATTTAGTTAAGGGAGATCCAACAGATAAAATCTATCTGTTGGAATCGAAAAATAGACTCAATAGATAAAATCTATATTTGAATAGAAAAAAAGGAGGAGAACCAACAGATAAAATTGAAGGGAGAGATCCAACAGGTAAAATCTATTTATTGGAATAGAAAGATGGGGTGAACTAAAAGATAAAATCTAAGAGAGACTCAATAGATTAAATTAAGGGATATTTAGAGGCCGATCCTTGATAGAATATATGTTTTGGTAAAAGAAAAAGAGGAGAAGAACAAATAGATAAAATTTATATTTTGGAAAAGAAAGAGTGGGGGACAACCAACAGATAAAATCTAAGAGAGATACCAAACAAATGAAATCTATCTATTGAAATAGAAAGAGACACTCAACTAATAAAACCAAAAGATAAAACTCCCACACACCATCACCCAATCAACAAATCTACACTCCCACAACATTTCTCTTGTCTCTGTGAGGAATTTGGTCGAATAGTATGCAGGCAAAGAAATGTCTAGAGTTGGTAGGAAGATTTTAGTTGATGTTGAGCCCATGTCGTATGAAGATAGGCGGTCACCCGATTCCGGGACAAATGGGTGCAATTCAACAGGTCCTCAAGAGCATGAAGACAGTTCTGATACATCTTTCAAGTTATGGTGAGCTGATGAATACCATTTCCTGTCAATAAATATACAATGGCATGTCTTAATTAAGTTGAAAGTTAAGGACACTATAGTGTGCTCCACCAGCAGTCATGCTGTGACTTCACATCGATCACCTATTTGTTAGGGCTTTTCATAGCAGATTCCAGGGATGAAAATTAAAGTTCCGCCTTTCCTCGAAATTTGCATTGTTTATGAGGAAATCTTGTTCTTAAGTGTCCAGTCAGGATGTTGGAGGGTTTGGCAGTGGAAACGAGGGGAGACGGAGAGGAAGAAGAAGGTCATTTTTGTCGTTGTGAAGTGATTTTTTTAAAGCCAGGAGCCTATTTTAGCAAGAATTTAGTCCCTAAACCTATACTAGCGTAGAAAAGATATATAGGGACCTATGACCGAAGTTTCCAAAATTAATCTTTTATTTTCAAGCTTTATTAATCCTATATAATTATAAATGAAGTGAAACTTTTGGATAACCTCTTTGAACTTCTTAGATCAAAGAGTAGGCCATAAGTGGATAAAACTTAAAAATCATCCTAATACAATCTCTCCCGCAAACAACATTAGATCATTCTTCATTTTCATTGGTTTGACTTTTCTTTTCCTTTCTTTATTCTTTTTTTACAAAGTTTGACTTTTTTATTTGCTAATACCTAGGTGGTATATGAAAATAAACCTTTATACGATGCCACATTCTTAAAAGGCCTTAGCAATGAACTATATGCATTAAAGATTGATGAGATTAGTGTTGGGTTTTTGTCTTGTTTTCTAGTTTAATTGGATCGGTCGTCTAATTTAGTTAAAACCGAGGTTCAGGGTTAGAGATGTTTTAGCCATTATGTATAGGTTTTTTTGTTAATCAAGAAAGCGTGAACTATATATTGATGTACTGTAATCTTAGATTTTAAGGGGATTGAGATGGAATCAAGAGAGATGAGTTCTTTCCTCCGTGGACGTAGGCAATGTTGTTGAACTATATAAAATTACTATGTTCATGTGTGTAATTATTTGATGGTGTGATTGCTTATATTCATCGTAGTTGATCTATTGATCGCAGGTATTTTCTATTGCACTGCTTTTCCAAACAATTAACTGCCTCTAACATAATTAAGTGTAGTTTTACCAAAACATAATTAAGTGTGGAATTAAACCCTTTTTATGACTTTTTAAAATCTTAACTAGATTAGTTATTTGTTGAGGCTCTTCAACTTGACATTGTAGTTACCTCTTCAGTCTTCATGTAGGAGATACTATTTTCATACATGTGATATTCGTTTGAGATCCGAACTTATCATAGAGCGGGGCCTACCTAAGGTTGCTTGTAGCTTAAACGTGTGGACAGCAGTGTCCAATCGAAAATGAATGGTTTCCAAAAGTCAAACACTGTTCCATCGACGGTCCACCTTGCAACTCTTTAAAATAACAGATTCTTTATTTGGGTTCCAACATGTGATGGGTTCCTCAAATGCTCTTATGATCCCTTGCTATCCAGTTCCTCTAATTTAAGGTGGTTGGGTTGTCCAAATTTGTGTAATTTGTGGAAAATGACCAATCCATGTGCCACATTTAATAGAATATCTAATCAAGTAATCACATCACCATCATCATAAAGTTGGCTTTGTGAGTTCTAATTTTATTATCAACCCCTACTTAGAACTATATTTCCAATTACTAAATCATTATTAACATAATAAAAGAAGTGTTTAAATAAGCATACTTTTATTTCATGTACAAATAATTCGATGAACAGTGCCTCAAGTTTTGCAATTGGTTTAGACTTTCATTTTTTTTTTTTTTTTACAACTTGAGTACCAAATCTCCAACATCCAAACGTTTGATATAATAGGTGCTACAATGAATGGCTGATGAACAGATAGGAAAATCATAAATGTACAATTCTCAGCCAGAGAAATGGAATATTAACAAAGAAAAAAGAAAACAGCGAACCTTCTTTTTTTTTTTTTTTTTCAAAGACAGCCATCACTAGAAATCTTGCAATCCTTTTAAAAAGAAGATGTTTTATGAAAAATGAACCATCCATTGTGGGCCCCAGAATTCCAACAGTTTGGATCATGAAAGGCCCCTCTTTCCCAACTTGAAACTTATACCAAACCTGGTCTCCATACAAGCTGAGCAAAGTCAAAATATATTATGATAATTTCAATCCAAAATATTTTTTTACCGCATTTAAGCTGGAGTAGCAACACCACCACAGTTAAAAAGAGTTGAACAGTTTCCTTGCTGTTTTAAAAAATTGTTATATAGTGCCCGTTGCCATTCTTTATCTCTCTCTATCTTTCTCTCTCTTCTTAAAAGAACCTCACAACCACTCCTTTTAACAAAGAAACAAAACATCCCAATCCACCACCCCCAACAGGAAAGACAACAGCCATAAAACTAATGGTAACAAAAATAGAGACATCCCATCCCATCAAACCATACTACTGACCAATATCATCAATGCCCTTATTTCACATCTGCACCCTTTTGCTTTCACAGGTCTCAAACTGGTTCATTAATGCCAGAGTCCGGTTGTGGAAACCCATGGTGGAAGAGATGTACCAACAAGAGTCCAAAGAAGAGGAGGAAAGAGACGGAGATGGCAAAAATAACCACACCCAGAAAGCACAATCACCAATGCCAGCAACTGCAACAATAGCAGGCAAAAGATCCGAAATCAATGCCCAGGAAAGTGACCCCTCAATCTCACACAAGGCAATCAATAGACAACACTACTCGGAAAACCAAGCTGACTTGGTTGACAATGCCGAGATGGGTCAGATCATGGCCCATTTGGGCTCTGACCCACATCAGCCCCTCGGAGACACGTGTCGGATCGACGGAAGTGGAGAGATGGGGACCACTGCAAATGGGGCACATTTGGGACCGTCATGTGTCAGGTTTGGATCCACTGGAGATGTGTCACTTACATTGGGGCTCAGGCATGCTGGGAACATGCCCGAAAAGACCGAATTCTCAGTTGCAGATTTTGGAGGGTTATAGAAGTAGAAATTGAGACAAAAAAAAAAAAAATGGAAAAAAAATCAAATCTTGAGAAATAAACAAAAAGACCCATTTTTCTGTCTTCCATTCTTCTCTCTCTTTCCCTTTTCTTCTTCTCCAGAGTTGGGGAAAACATATGAACGAGAAGTATATGGAATTTATTAAAGAGAGCCGGATGGACATCTTTGGATGTGGATAAGGGGTAGGCCCAATATCAGTACATGAAATGATCTTAACCCTTTAGTGTATGGTTCCCAACTTCAATGGCTATATAAAGTGCATACTTCTTATATCAAATCCAACGGTGGATATATGGTCAGATGATTGACTAGTTAGGCTTAGCAGTAGTTCACATGAAGGGATTAGACAAATCATAGGTGACTCCTCTTGTGAAAGTAGACAAAAAGCACGATGGGTAACTCGGGTGGTTTGGAGGAGTCATCTCTGTTAAATGTATAATAGTTGTTTTCCTTTGTTTTTTCTTTCAGGAAATTAAGATTTTGTACTCATTACTGTTATTTAAAGGGAATACTTATAGGAGGGTACTTGTGACTTGTAAGCAGATAGATTTTTAAAATGTTGTGTTAAATGAACAAATCTAATCTTAATTTTGTCAGTGTATTGACATGAATAGAGGGCAATTATTCTGAAGCATGTGACAGTGATTGTGTATTTAAGCAAGTCAATAAAAGTAAAAAATCATTGGTAAATGTGAAAAAATTGTAGTGGAGGAAGTAGAGACAATGACAGATGGGTACCGATGAGACAGAATTAAATGGCACATGAGATTTTCTTCACCATCTCCCCTTCTTGTTACTTCCCCTTGCAAAACGGTTGGTTCTATTTTCGTCAATTTCTTTTGAAGTTATCATTTGGGTCTAGCTTCTAAGATGTAATATTGTGGCTTCTAAGATGAAATGTTTTGGCATTGTAAAATTTTGGCATAACTTGTTGGTGTAACTTTCGAAAGAATAAAAGGTATTAAAAAATACATATATGTAAAAAAAAGCCAAAAGAATAAAAATACAATATAAATTATACATGCTTCTTGATTTAAATAATGAGAAAAATATTAAACTACAAGCCGAAATGGACCGAAATTAACTAGGATGGACTAGAATGGGCCAAAATAAATCAAAATAAGTTGGAAAGGACCAAAATGTTTTGACCTATTTTATTTTAGCCAAAGGCCTAGAACAAAAAATTCTAACCATTCCGGCCAAATAAGCAACGGAATAGACTAGCACGGTCGGTTCACTCCGCGTTGAATGCTCAAACCCACTCATATTGACTCTTGTGAGTCAATTTGACTCCAAGGGCTCTAACAACCAAGTCTTCCAAAACTCAGTTGGGTTTGTCGGAGTTACCTGGCTCGGTACCCTGCCGATTCAATGGAGCAAGTCAAGATTAGAACCATGGTCGCTCTCATCACACATGCGCAATGACTATAGACCATTGGCCAACAACTATCGATTCTTTTCACATGTGTGGCCCATTGATCAGTGGACCGTCCTGACTTTCAAGCCGTGCCACAGATGTGACTTTCTAACATCAATTAGCCATTGAGACATAAACAAAGAATCATTTCATTTGACATTGATAACCATATGTAGTTAATATTCTATTGTTAATTACAGGAGCTGATTTACAGCAAAAGACCTTCAACTGAGGGGTTGGATTGAAATTGTACCATTAACCTAAGAAGGCCCATGTGGTACTCATAATAAAGACCTAGTTACATCTTTTAACAAAGCTAAGAAAGAAAGAAGGAAAGAACGAAAAGAATAAACCTGTAATTGTTCTAAACTTGGACCAATAAGTCATTTGCATTAAGCTATCTCGGTTTGTTTAGTTTTAAGCAAAGATGAGCTCTCACTGGCTTATGATCAGAAGTGTTGATGTGATCAATTGACTCGTAAGAGTGCAAGGCTGCCTCGATGTTATCTGATTTTTCTATCTTGAACAAGATTCTGTCTGTCCATGAGGGTACTCTTACCTGATGAAAAAATAATGCAGAAATTAGAGAAGGATTAGTGTGCGATTAGACCTAAGGTTGAGGGAACCTTCACCATTAGGATTATTACAGCCATACCTTGTAACTTGTATCGTAATTGCTACTACCAATATTATATTTGTACGTAGGCTTGAATGCTAAATCTCCCTCGCAATATCCATTAAATGCTTGTCCCCTTTCTGCCTCCTGCCTGAGTTGATCTTTACTTGAAAGCATCTGTTGATCCAAAATAAAACAAAACCTAATTAGTTACATGTTGGATTTGATGCTAATCTGTTCAAACTGGGGTGATGATGATCTTTGCAGTTTTAGCTTCTTTTTACAAACTAAATCTCAAAATTTGGTTTCCCAAAGTTCTTATTTTACAACAAATTGTCACTATGGCTCCTCTCTTTTTTCCTTTTGAATTCTTAAACATTGTAAAAGATGCTTAAGGAATCATTATGAGTGTTATCGTACTAAGAGTGATTGGTGGTCTTTTAGAGCTGATGGTGATGGAAACATGATTACATGATTTCATTTATAAAAAGATGGTCGGAAAAGAAGAAGCACCTCATGTAGCTTACTTCAACGAGATTTTTTTCTTAAATTCTAGATCCTAAGGTCAATACATATTTTCTATTGCATTTCTAAATTGAGCATATATCATGTTGTCAGCCCCCTTTAGTAAAATAGATTTTCTATTGGGATTAGCCTTCTACATCAACGACAACAACAATAAAAAAAAAAAACATATATGAATATAATTAGCAATTTGATGCAAAGTCATAATCAAAGGGACGATAAAGTTGGAAGTTTAGTCTTTTTTTTATCATTATTATTCATTTCATGGCTTTAAATCAATTGATTAATGATATTCAAACAATTATAAATAGCTTCTTATCTCATTTGCAAGAGGAGTATGAGGATTGTATTACGTCATCCGAGGCATCTTTACTCACCCGAGGATGCCTCAACTCTCCTTAGGTCTAATTCCCTCACTACCGGAGAGCTAAGGGACCAGCCCCCAATCCTCTCTTTGTAGCGGTTGTGCTGCTAGGCCCCACAACATGCCACATATGATCAGATTTAAAAAGTCTGCTTTGTGGTATCAGTCCATTCAATGCAAAGCAGGCATTATCCTACGCAAAACCATCTGGGTGGTCCATGGGGCAGTTCATTGGATTGTTTAATGACCAAGTTGCGTCCAAGCCAGGTTGACAGTAATCCAGTCTAGACCCCGCTAATTATTGCTGTACGAAGTAGTTATAGTAGGTCAAGGGAGGGATAGCATTGAGTTGGGTTTACCTTTCAACCCGACATACATGATAAATGTTGGAGCCCGGTTTGGACCCACAGTGGGGATTGGTTAGGTTGATCTGGCTCAACACCCATCTGATCCAATTCCGACCCATTTATTGCTGCCACTGGTAGGTAGGTATCCGTACCTGAACTGTTGAAAGGTTAGGTGTATATTTGCAAGTCCCAGGCTACGGTAGCGTGCCATGTTGCCACTGAAGTTGGTGGGTCTGATCAAATGATCACAGACGGCTTAGTACATTTGCATCTGGGTCTAGCCCATCTTTTTATCAAACTCAACCACATTCGACTCGACTTGACTCAACTAGACGGGATGCTTAGTCGTGTGACTTTGACCCGAGAAACTCCACAGGGCTTGGTGTAATTTCGGGTGTAGACTCTAGACCACATTGGATATTTCTCAGTTCAGTTTGGACCCCAACTGGAAACATAATGGAAAGGATGTTCATAGGCCTCGTCAGATCAAGGCATGGCCCAACTTTAGAAACACAGGCCCGTATCCAGACCAAGTCCTCAGGCTCAAACAAGCCCATTAGTCAATCGGGCTAGCTGAACTGCACTTTTTTATCAGTTGTATGGGCATTCTAGCAATTTTTTGGACAATTTATCACTAAATTATAAACAACCCTTATCTGGATTGGTCCAGGTAGGCTTTGGTCTTTCTACTAGTTAAACCAAGCCAGCCCCATGAGCACCCCTACATTTTAGTTTTCTTACAGCACTGTTAGGCATCCAGGCAAGAAAACTTTGAAATAGTGATGTGTTTCACATGTGTAATTTCCTGAAGAAATTGGGCTGGGTGGGTATGGATCACCATCTGATCCTATTTGTGTTGATTATGTCAAGATGGGTCTGTCCACTGTTTGGCCTGAGTCATCCCATTAAGTTATCAGAAACAATAAAAAAAAAAAAAAAAAATTGATCCAAGACTATCTCAAAGACAAAAAGCATAGCAGCCAACATTGAACCCAAGGTTGCTGGGTTCAAGCAGACGGGTCTGGAACCGCCCATTTTAAGGACCTCCCAATTTAAGCTGGGACAATTGTTTTTATAAGACAGCCAGCAGCAATATATGACTCCATAAACAATTAAGTTGATTGTGGGTTGGGCCCAAACTTGAAGTACAACCATCCAACCCAACTCAGTGGTCACCCTAATTAATCCTACTCATGTCTGGTTTAGGAGGGTTGAGCTGATGACCCAGGCTGGCAAGAGTATGAATTGATCTGGATAGTTGATCAAGGCCTACCTCAATCAGTAATCAAGCAACTTGTGACAGGGAAGTGGGTGTGTAGTTTGTAGGTGACCTAACCTTATACTTATCATTTTCTCCATCTGTGACGTCAGTCAATATGGTGCATTAGCAATTACCATAGTTTCATTTCATTTCATTTCAAATAATGGTCGGTTCCTAATGCATTAGTATATATTAATAATGGGAAATTGATGTAGACATTTTGAACTTCTTCATGAATAATGGAGAACTGATGTTGCTATTTAATTAATACTTTATATTTTGTAGCGCCAGATGCTGCAGCAGTTCCTTCTTCATTAAGGGTGTGGGTCCCACCCATACTGGTGATTTAATACTACTGTTATGATATTAATGACCCACGTCACTGAGAGAGAGATCAAATGAGTTTTTATTTATTTATTTGCTGGGTTGGGTGTGGGTGGGGCCGGGATGTGGTGGGGGTAAATAGAGATGTATGAGTTGAAGTGTTAATTAGTTTTGTGACCCAATCAAATTAGCAATAGCATTGTTTAATCTGTTATATAAACTAGACGTTCCAAATGCATGTGGGCTTGCAGTTGGGTTACCTGGGCTGACGATAGTTAGACATTCCGCATATAGTACAATAATTTCTCAAAGAAAACTGTACTGTGTTTGAACATATTTATATCAGACCGTCCTGGGTTTCCCATATTTATAGCCAAGTTTTTATACTCATATTTGCATCCTTGTTCCAAGTTGATACCCAAACATATCAAGTTCTGTATTTATTGTCAGAGGCTGAATATCTAACTATGCTCATCAACTAACAGCACAGATCGGGCCTCTTGGGAAAGCTAAGGTCCAGGCCCATAGGCTGCTAATCAATCATCAGTAACCATCTCAAAGCCCTATAGTAAAAGATAGCCTCAATCCAGCCCAAGTAAATTTGGGCCTACTTGGGGCCCACGGCCAACCCAATTGCAGCCCCCCCATGTGCATGGATTTTCTATGAAGCTTTCAGGATTTTTAATTCTGTGTTTGGAGGCTTAAGAGAGTAGTGTTTAGTATGAAAAAGTGATACATGAATGCAATGCACTTTTTTACCTTAAGAAGGTTCCCCTGTATGAGACTCCTGGCAGGGAGACTGTCAATGCCTTGGATCCTGTAATTTAGATCTCCCAGCCAAACAGTAATGTGGGAAGGTCTTGCATAAAGGTTCTTCTTTGACATGAATGAGTGGGAAATGTGCCGGTACTGGGCATTCCTTTCTTCTACATTACTTGCATGAGCTACATCCACACACCCAAAACAGAGTAATTAAAGAAGCTGAAATATCTTCTTAAAGTTCTAATCATCATGATCTTAAATATGCATGAGATAGAAAATGAAAAAGGGGAAATCAGAAGCTCTTGGATCTGTTCAGGAATGTGGGGCATAAACATGTCCAATTACAATAGCTTGTGCAAGGTGTGATCGGAATATTTGCGGGGTCAGTTCTTGCTTTTGGCTCTATGGGTTAGGACTATAACTTGGTCAGTTCGATTTCGGTTCAAGCGATTCCCCAGACGTGGACCCATTGTCAACTGTGTCTGGTATGAGATTTGGATCTAGACCTTAAGAAGCCCTATTCATATAAAAAAAAGGTATAAGGATTTGTATTTGCTATTTTATGGGTTAGACAGAACTTAAG
Organism: Sextonia rubra; assembly: GCA_037013555.1. Taxonomy (NCBI): domain Eukaryota; kingdom Viridiplantae; phylum Streptophyta; class Magnoliopsida; order Laurales; family Lauraceae; genus Sextonia; species Sextonia rubra. Next base: position 48,130,815 of record JASUAD010000018.1, on the reverse strand, counting down.
TCTATTAGTGTTGCATTTTATACATCTTTTAGTATGGACTGTGGTATAAGTCACTGAATGCACCGAAGTGAAGAAATCGAAGAAAGAGAAGCAAATTAAAGTGTTTTTCTAACGATATCATGATTTAAAAATGTCATATATCTAAAAAAAAGCGTTGGATATGGGCAAGCTATCTACCGTTGAAAAGCTTGTTTTGAGTAGATATCCATAGAGCATAAGATTATTATAATCAGAGCTAAAACGACAAAGTTAGAGCCTTGAAAAGTTTGCAAAAATTTATATTGAACTTCATTCGATCAATTAAGCAGACATCCGATCAATTCAACCTGAGATAGTAAATTAATTTAATCGATCCGACCTTTGACCAATCGATATGGTACTGTGCTAAAATCCACAGACTTGCACTAAAACCTTTTCTGTTTGTATTAGAATTGCCTGTTTTATTTTTACTTGACTCTAACCATAAAGCACAAATTGTAAGTTATAAAAAGGGGTTTTATATCAACCCTAAACACAGATCTCATATTATAAGTTGAGAATACTCTTCGGAGTTCATCCTTTTTCTTTAGAGTTTCTATTGTAGAGAGTTTGTTGAAAGCTTCTAGTTTTAAAGTTTTACTGCTTTTACTTCTTAGTAAAAGATTGTTCATCTTATAAAACCAATGTGTTATGGATTAAGCGTAGAGAGCAAGGCACGCAAAGTTGAGTAACATCATAGATTTTTACAAGAAGAACTATATCTATGGTCGAGAGACAAACTGTGTAAGATTATAAGTATATCTTGTAACTGGTTGGAATTAGTGCTTGGTTTTTAGCATGTGTGGCTCGTGGTTTTTTTCCATAAGGGTTTTCATGTAAAAATCTACATATCTTCTTCTTAAGTGATTGATTGATTTTTGCTTATAAGTTTACATTATTTATTCCGCTGCATATTGTTTGTTTGACTTACAATCTAAAAATTCGGAAAGTATGATATAAAATATTATTTTACTTGAAAGGTTAGTGTTGGGTAAATGTCTTATATTCCGGTTTAGCCTGATGAGTCCACTGGGTTAGCCAGGGACTGATTTAAAGTCAAGGGTATTTTGGTAATTGTACCGGGGCTTTCTTGGTGGCCAAGAAAGCGAAGATTATATATTGTATAGTCTGTAACCCTAAATCTGGCGCGCTGAAGAGAGGTGAGAGCTCTCTTACCCATGGTGTTCCCACACCACGTACGTGAGACGATGTGAGAAAACGTGTGTTTCTGTGCGCTTTACATGTGATAGTGAAGATGATCGTCTCTGTGCCCGTGAACGTAGCCCTGTTTGGGTAAACCACGTAAATCTCGTGTCTCTTCTTGTGTGTGGCTTGTTCTTGTTGATCTTGTGATTAATGAATGTGCACAACGGGTGATGTCAGAAAATCACAACAATTGGTATAAGAGCCGAGGTTGGTGTTCCTCGGGTTTCTGAGTAAGGTGGAGATCGCTCAGTGGCTTAGAGGTTGTACGCATGAAGATCGATTGATTGAATCCTTGTCGAAGGGTTCGGATTGGGCCACCATCGAAGAAGAAGAAGATGAGATTAGGATCTCCGATCTCACTGGGATCGGAGGAAGAAGGATTCACATGTTTTCAGATCTCGAAGTCAATCGCGGCTGATTCAATTCCTGGTTTTCCAGATCTAAGAAGGAGAAGATCAGAGTATGTTAATCTCTGTTTTGGGCCACAGGAGAAAATTGATTTCACAGAGAATTTGGTCTTGCAGGAGAGAGGGTTCTGTTGATTACACATCGTCGCCAGATCAATTAGAGAGAAATCGTAGAGGATTTCTCGGACCGGGGTGTCTAAAATTGGGTGTTGGCCGGTTTACAGAAACTTCAAGCAAAAAAAAAAAAAAACAAATCACCGGCACGTTCGCCTAGATTCTCGCCGTCTCCGTCACCTTCGCCGGCCTTCCAGTCGTCGCTGTTGCCGCTGCCAACCGTCGCTGGACGCCGGACTAGCCAAGCCGCCGTCGAAGCCGTAGCAGACGGCCGCCTGCAATTCATGTCTGCAACTGGGTTGCAGAGTAGAGCAAGAGGTAGCAGACGACCTCCTAGGTGTTGGGTCTCGGGTCAGGTCGGAACAACCTGACCCGTCGTGGAGTACAAGCCCAGAAGAACAGCAGGCTCCGGGTTCGGGTTTTTCGGGTTGGGTCAGTTTGAGCCGACCCGTAAAGAATGAGCCCAGTGAGCAGATTCAATTCGGGGTCGGGTCGGGTAGCAGTCGACCTAACCTATTACCAGTGAAGCCCAGGCAGGAAAAGCCCAGCAGAGTAGCGCATTTTGGGTTTTCGGGTCGTGCTGTCTCGACCCAACCCGTGGAGAAAAGCCCAGCAGCACAAGTGTAGTTCCAATTCGGGTCGGGCCAAACCTGACCCGTGTGCGCAGAGTCCAGCCCAGTAAGCAGAGCACTGACGTCAGCCAGCATCAGAGAAGGTATGGTCAACAATCAAGTTTGACCAGTTTCAACGGCTGAAAATTGTTTCTGCGATATCTTGATCATCCGATGTCCGTTCAAAGATCCGTTTGCGCCTGCGGACTCGTTTCGAGCAGATCTATGTAGTGGAAGAGGGTGATTGGTTGTTTGACTGTCACCGAGGAGGTTTGACCGATTGGAGCATTGAAACTTATTTTTGCGATATCGGAGCCATCCAAACTCGGATTTCAGATTTGTTTCTTCCAGCGTGTTCGTGTTGACGAGATCTACAATTTGATGCAGAAATTTGGAGGAGATTTGAATAGATGTGGATTCAGGCTAGAATCAGGTCTACTCAATCTGGTTGTTGTTGCAAATCCAATAATAGGAGTCACCGGCCTAGTTGCAAAGGGTTTGCTATTTCAAATGAAGTTGTTCGTTTGGGGTTCACATGCTTTCCGGATCGCATGTGATGTTATTCATCTTGCCAGAGCAAAGCCGGAAAAGTAGCAAGGGGGAGCTGATGCGTCAGCAGTTGTCAAACATTGGTTTGATTGATCGGAGGCCCTGTCAAATAGAGTTTTTTTGACCGCTCAGAGGCAGAGGTTTCTGCAATTGTGAAGTCATCTAGACTTGTATTCCCGATCTGTTTTGCTTGCATGCTTGTGGTGATTGGATCTTTACAGTGATGTTGAAGATGGGGCAGGATGGTAAGTGATTCAAGATATCACTCAAATTCGTCAATGGTTTCGAGCTTTAAGTTCGAGGTGAAATTTGACGAGAAGATGAACTTTGCTCAAAGTTCATGTGTTGGTTCAACAAATAAAAATGTTGAAGAAGTCTACATCGTTAGTGCAGTGACGTACCATTCAGTAAGGTACGTGAAGACATTGCCGGTTTTATCTCCTAGTAGCTTGAGTTGTGCGGAATTTAAGCCAAGGTGGAGATTTTTGGGTAAATGTCTTGTATTCTGGTTTAGCCGAATGAGTCCACTGGGTTAGCCAGGGACTAGTTTAAGGTCAAGGGTATTTTTGTAATTGTACAGGGGTTTTCTTGGTGGCCAAGAAAGCGGAGATTATATATTGTATAGTCTGTAACCCTAGATCTGGCGCGCTGCATAGAAGTGAGAGCTCTCTTGCCCGTGGTGTTTCCACACCACGTAGGTAAGACGATGTGAGAGAACATGTGTCTCTGTGCGCTTTACATGTGATAGTGAAGATGATCATCGATGTGTCCGTCAACGTAGCCTTGTTTTGGTGAACCACGTAAATCTCGTGTCTCTTCTTGTGTGTGGCTTGTTCTTGTTAATCTTGTGATTAATGGATGTGCACAATGGGTGATGTCAGAAAATCACAACAGTTAGTGTGATCCTTAGTAGCCTCGTCCTATTGTAATTCATAATCCTTATGCAAAGAAATAAATAAGATTTAATATTTTCTTTTTCTTTGTTGGATCTGGAGGGTGAGGTGCGTGGTTGACTAATCACCTATATTTTATGGTGATCCTTTTTGTGGGATATAAGCTTGATGACACTACAAGTCAAAATAGAGTATAATATAAAGTAGTAAGTTACAATAATATATACATATATATATATATGATAGATTTCCTATAACATTTTTTTTTCTTATTTAGTTGTTTCACAATCACGTATCACATGAATTAGTACTGACCTAGTTTTACACTATTTCAAACATCATTTGATATTGGGCTTGGATCACTGACTAAATTTGCACTGATAAAGGGGTTACTCAGTTGGTTTGCTACCCTGCATAAATACCAAAGTTTCAATTCCTTAATATGCCACTCATCCCACTTTGTAGGCTTCCTCTTACCACTCTCTTGGACCTTAGCACCATATGCTTAGGTTACATAACAAAGAAAAGAAATTTGCACTTCATAAAGCTATTAAACTCTATTAAATTTTGAGTCTTCAAATTTGTGCAGTAGGAGCGCCTCTTTTTTAAGAGCTTTTATCCTGTGCATTATATAGTTGATCATTTTTATAATGAGTTGGGACAAAAGGACACAACTTGTGAAACTACATATTGTGCACATGTGGAATTAATGATATAATAGTTGTAGCTATGATGCCACCTGTAAGATCGAGTTAGGCCAAACATCTAATCATCCATCACACATATAGTGAAGAAGAAAACCATGCAACCATAACAGAGAGATTTTACATGGTTCACCATAAAAGCTACTTTCATGAGCTATCAATATCTGTTTGATTTCACTATGAAGTAAGTGGATAATTCGTTATGAGGAATACTGTTCGTCTAACACCTACTATGCTCAATCTTCATATGTCTTAATCTTGCTCTCACAGTACCCTGCCAAACATAGTGGGTAAAACTCCAAACACAATGGGGAGGAGATCTGACATATCTCCTCCACAGAGTCTAAGGTTAGATTACATATATATAATCTTTAGCCAAGAAAGCCCCAGTGTAATAAGCAAAAAAGCCAGGACCCTAAACCTGTTCATTGGCTAGACCAATAAACCAATCTGGCTAAACCCAAAAACAAGACATATACCTAACACCACTTTGCATGTGTGAGATGAGAGGACCCTTTCCACCTGGTCATATAATTTTCTCTATATATTTGGTCTCATATTAGCTATCCATTATATATACATAAATGGTCCTTGTGTCCATACATAAACTTTGTACAATTATATGCAAGGTGGGTGGATGGCACCCACCGAGGGCCCCACTAATGATGGGACCATGGGGGATCTAGTTATCCAATTTGTGGTCAATCCCTACAACTAATGCCTTCATCCATGGCATACAAATTTAATTCTTTCTTGAAAAAACAAAAAAGTGACTCCCTATCCAATAGCCCAGTCTTTTGATCATTTGAGTATAAGCCCAATGAACTCGGTATAAATAAGGGGAGGGGGTTTTGATGTTCATTCAGATTAATCCCTAGGTAAGCCCCACGTGCTACCTCACATGAATTCCTCCATGCAAGGTGTATATACATAAATATTGGTCTTACATACTTAAATACATATTATATGAGACCCCCTTTAGTAAGCACCAATGTTCATGATAAGGTGAGCACACGTTTTTATGAGGTCAAGCTGAATATAGCCTGCCCCCAACCTAACTGATGGAGGCAAGAATCATCTTCCTAATCAATTTATTAATAACTAACAAGTTTTCACCGTCCCAAAAAAAAAAAAATACAAGTTTTCACCATATAGGCTAGTGCATTTGAATGGGTGCCAAAGTAGAGAACGCTAACTATTATGAGGGATCCTGATTTGGTCCCCTTAGATGGATCATAAGGTGGGTTTCACAAGTTATGTAGGCACATGGTTCTCAACTTATTGTGAGCACTGATGTTCGGCAGAGATTTCTCCATAATGCACAGCTGTAACAATTCTCTTATGATGGCGATGATAAATGATGACGGCGATGATATCGCATGCTTAGTAATTGGTATTTGGGTGGGGACTTAACTATAAGACTAAATCAATCAACGATTGGACATAGGAAAGGGTCCATGGTCCTTCTTTTGAGAAAGTGTTATACGTTTCCTCTAAGATATTGAAATGAATTAATAAGCTTAAAAATTTCCCAAATAGGCGCTAATATGAATGGTGTGACCTACTACCGTAGTCAAATTCTTTTATAAAATTTTGAAATAAAAAATCTCCTGCTGTGTTAAAACTAAAATGCTAGATGTTAAAAGACATGTTAAGACTACCATTCCCAGTGAAAAATATTTTGGAGACATGTCCCCGGACTTTGGTATGTCTTCCATGCCAGAGTACATAATTGGATGAGAATTGCAATCTACCACAAAAAGGGGCAAATGAGTCTTGTTTCAATGCTTTTTTTTCTTTTTCAGCGTGCGTGTGTGTGGGTATATGTAACAGTAAAGTCATGCAAAGTATGTGTGAAGCATGAGGAAGAAGTGCTACAAAAATATGGGATAAGGTGCAGCCAAATGGTCAGCATTTTGAGGTATGCTATGAGGAAATTTTAAAGATACTCCTACATTTTATGGAGTTTACAAATAGAACCCTGAGTATTCACAAAAACAAAGACAACCCTCAATTATAATGACAGCCTCCAAGACTCATTGACTAGCGATCAAAGAGATTCTAACTGCTGCAACATTATGCCAAATATTTTTGTTTTAATGAAAATTTGCCCTTCTCCAAATTAATCTAACTAGAAATTGTAAAATAAGTTAAAGATAGATTGAGTGCATTTTTCCCATTACACCTATGTACCTCATGTCCCTAACAGTTAAATGGTCATCAGAATCCGTCTGATTAACTAATCAAAGGTTGTATTTAATGATGGTAGAAAAAGTACTGATGCTAATAAAAATTGAGGGTATATTTGCTATCCTAAAAATCTAAAGGGTATATATCCTAAAAATCTCAAGGGTGTATTTGTGTAAACATCAGACATAGAACATTGTATTTAGAAGTTTATCATATTATGTATAATAGCCAGTTTGCATTTTGCAATCTGATATTTTCTGATATTTACAAAGTATCCATGCATAAAGAGTAGTCAGTTTGCAACTTAAACCTTCATTGGTATACTTTGGAGACATGTTTAAAGCACCTGTGACCTGTCTAAGGGGTGTATTTTCATTTTTTTTTATGTTCCACTGTTTAAGTAGAGCAGACAACCAGTGGAACCCAATTTCATTTAAATCAAAATCACAAAAATGTTTTTGGCTTTCCAAGACAAACATATATCACAGTGAGCCAAAAAATGAATTCACCTGAAAGATGACAATTTGTGAACCCCATACGGATTCCTTTGAAGCTAAAGCTAATAGCAACAGCTCCCTTCTTTCTTCCAATCAATCCTCCAAGGCCCCCAACTGCATGTTTCTCTATCATTATGTCTGCATAAAACCCAAGCTAGTTAAGAGAATAAACACATCCATGGCTTCAGTTGTAATTTAAAGAACACCAAATGATAATATATGTTTAATTCTAGGTGAACCGATTTTTATCTCCCACTTCTTAAAAACCCAACACAGTAGGCCCACTTGTGATAAATTGAACCAGCTAGATTCATACCACATGCCCTAATGAATTGGCACTTATTTAGAGTTCATTTCAATCAAAGTGCACCCAACCATTGGATTAATCATATGTGAAAAATGTCATTTTTTTCATTAGAGTTAATCATGTATTTAGATGTGATTAGTACGATGTTGATCCCTCCTCCGATTGAAGTGAACTTCAGTGGGTTTTTTATATGAGCAGCTTAGATTCACGAATAGTGAGCCCAATTTATGTATTTGGAAAAAGAAAGACAAGCTCTGCGGACTGGTGATTTAATGTCTAAGAAATTGAAGAATAAATGCAGTAACCCCACCTTTTGCTAACGGTTCTGAGCTCTTGGGTCCAAAGACAAATAGTTGTAGAGATTGCATGATGGCTGCACCTACAAGTCTGTGTTTTCAAAAACAAATGAGCTAATTACCAGTACAAGGAAAGTAATTCATATATTTATGATCCTATGCCGTAAGAGAGATGGTTAGTCCCTTCGAAATATTTACTCCAGGGCTGTTGGATTAAGAACGCTTCCTCCTGAATTGAGACCGCCCCATTTATTTTTCAAGTCAAAGCAATAATTCAACATTAAATTAAATTGATCATTGTAATCCCCAAATATATATATGTATACATAGATAGGGGTATTTTGTAGAATTCCTCAATACATATATAGCTTTATGTCTTTTGCGTATTAATATGTTCAAATATGGAAATGTCCCTCAATATATTATAGCGAGATAGATAGATGTATAGTAGCATTCTCCCATCCTCAAATATTAAACTGGTGACAATGTAAATGACGAAAAATGACAATGATGACAGGGTGGCATGATTTCAAGCCCTTCAAATCTAGGTATATGGATGAAGTTAAAACACATCAAAGCTCGCTTATTTCAAAACTAGTGAACTACCAATTGATGTAATAACTATGATAGTTTAAGGTGTTTTATACAAACACTCTTTTCATGCTGAACATTTCACCCAAGGCATTTTCATATGACAATTTGAAAATAGAATAGAGGTTGAGTGTAGGTTTGCCAACCAATGTTATTATTTCAGTGTTAGGAGAGCTAAAGTTTGAGACAAATAAAGGGGTGAACCCTTTATCCATTTTAATATGATTATGATTTAACGGATCAGAATTTTATATAGCACATGTGATTGTTGCAAAATCTTTCTATGGACATAATATTCTTGGGAGAGGTAAGGTCTCAATTTAGCCAAACACCATCTATTTTCTAGACCCACCTGTGATGAGTCCAAATCCTTCAACCAGACCTTTCCCTAGTGGATTAGCATACCCCAGATTTCATTGTGATTTTAGTGACACTCAACTGAATATCACCGACGACTCGAATCGCCCTAGATCAAAACGATTGAGAACTTTGGACTTAAACTTTAGTTTGTGGCCATGATCTTCAATCTGGGTGCGATGTCTGTACGATCCCTAATTCATGATGGGGCCTAAAACCTCTGAACAAGTTCATGAAGGTGGTCTCAGGTGGACGCATATATATCATGACAAATTTTGCATGATTTTGGTGCTGTAATGTCAGCACCACTTGATCAAATCGGACGGTGCCATGATATGGTCCACAGTCATCACCTGACCCCGATAAGATTGTTCTAAAACAATAGCAATGTAGAGCATGTGATCAAGGTGGATTGTCTCTAACCTATGAGTATCAACTAGAACTTTCTGCAAAAGCCTAGCCATGTTTCGCCGTGGAACTTCTTGCAATCCTACCACAAACAGGTCGAACTTCCGGTCGTTGCCAATGAGGACTTCCAAGTCCGACGAAACCTTCATTGTAAGAAGAATCAAATAATCAAACCCAATTACAAATGAACATAGAATCACTCCCTCTACATCTCTCATATATATGAAGGAAAACATCTTTTATTTCATTTAGCTTACCTTGCCATTCATGTTCCATGTCAATATGCACATGCATAGAATCGGTTTATCAGGTGATTCGCAGAGCTTTTCGACCTCAACTGTCTTTATTCCTTCATGCTTCATGTAATGGGTGTTGGTTGCTTCAAGCCTTCTATGCCTGGACTTAATATATCTCCTTCTGCAAAGACCCATGAACAGCAACAAGGAGGACAATAACAAGGCATCGGAGGTGAGAAAGAAAAAGAAGATCTGATATCAAAACCATGGATTATGGTGGCGGTGATGATTGGAAGATAACTAACCAAGGAATGAATGTAAAACAAGAAGATAAAGATGGTGGGTAAATAGAATACCTTCTTTTCCCTTGAAGAGAGAAGCAATTTCCCATGTCTTGCTAACAATGGGAGCTCACAAGGGCAAGGAAAAGGCTCTCCTCCCCTAACTTGTAGTTGTAGCAGAAGGAACACCATGTTCCAGAGAAGGCAACCAAAATCTAGTATGGCAACTAAAAAACAAGGTGGACCGACCCATTAAAAGGAAGAAACAAAGTTCATGTTGACTTGGACCTGTCTTGTGTCATCAATGGGAAATGTCTACCTTTTGGCGGTGCAGCGGCGATGCAGGAAAGTCAACAAAACAATGGGTTGAATTATTTGGGCTCTCTCTCTCTCTCTCTCTCTCTCTCTCTCTCTCGTTTTCTTCTCCCGGTAGGTTTCGCTATTGACTTGTTAGAGAGAGTTTTAATCCAAGTTGAAAATGATGTGCCCAATTTTCTGGTTTTGTTCTAGTTGAATTGTTATATTGGGCACAATTTTCTCTGGCCATAAGATGGCATAATTAGTCCATATCATCTTATCCATTAGAGTCGAGATTAAGTGAGGAAAGTCCTCACGGTAACAATGACAGGATCAATCAAGTCCCACCACAACACATTCAATGTAGAATTTTCAATCAACGGATCCGGATTCAATCTTTTAGGTCCTTTGCAATTGATATGCACGTTAAAATAAAAGCCTGGAAGCCCTCATCATGACAATGGCAGGACTAATCAAGTCCCGCCACTACACATTCAATGTGGAATTTTCAGTTAAAAGATCCAGACTCTATCCTTTAGGTCCTTTGCAATTGATATGCACTTTAAAATAAATGTCTGATCCTCCCTATTGTGTCAATATGGATAGGGGTATGCGTGGGTTGACTTGGCTTGTTCCCCACTTAGATGCCAGCCCACAATGGACTGAAAATGGGTGAGTTTTTAAGCCACAGCGCACAAGAATCACAATTTTTTTAACAGTTACATGGGTAAAGCCTGAGGTTTCTTGTGCTTGACGGCCAGGCCTAACTTTCATATTTAAGGGCAAGATTTGAGCTTGAATATCTGACCCTAAGATCTAAATGGTTGGTCTTAGAAAGCTTCTTTACCTAGGCCATGATACTTGTGCGCATGGGAAGGGGTTGATGTGGATTACGGGTGGGCCAAATATTAACTAGAAAATATGTTCTAGAATTTTTATTTTGGGCCCCAGATCTATGATTTTCTCTCCAGTTCATCATTGTTTTTCGCAGTTTAACTGTCAAATCAATATCAATTTGGGATGCCTTAAAATACACACAAGTGGCCTAAAAAAATCACAAATTAGAGGTATGGGTTGGATGATTTTTTCAAATGCGGATTTGCCTTTGTTCAATGAATCATGGATTGCTTTGAGGCATTGTCAATCCATCTGCAAGCATTCTATCTGCTCATTTGAAAACAAAGGCCCGCTGCAAAATGCTTGGATGCATGGTTGACAACCAAGTTAGGAGATGGATAGATTTGAACTTAAATTAAGGGCGGACCCACATCAATTCGATCAATCGACTCTAGCCATTACTTTCAAGACCTCAAAACTCAGTCACCGCAAATAACAAATAATCTTCATTACTAAATCCAACTGCTATAATTTGAAGGATAGGGAGATCAGACTGATCCTAGCTAGGTGGGCCCCTTAGATGAAAAACGACGAAAAGGGGGACTTCAGAAACTTTTGTTTTTAGTGATAATACATGATCGCATGACGTAGACTAGTTGTCATACATAGGCAATAATTGAGTGATGGAAACAATTATATGTACTTTCTGGCAGCCGTCACTAGCAAACCCATATGTCTAATTTTCTCGATTTTTAAGACGATATGGCAAGAGTTTAGGTAGGTTGGATTGATCTCAAATAATAATGGTTGGACCTATTTATTAATAAAGATAAATATATATATCGACTCGCCCAGTTTCATTAATTAGGTTGAAAGTCTCAAACTGTAACCAAAATTCCTATTGGGTTGATGGGTCGAATTTTGTTATCATACATTGTTTGCTTGAAATCTGTAATCTCATGTGAATCTCTTTTAGGGATTTAATGTCATAGTCCAAGCCTTTGTTTTTACCTTTTAACTTTAAGGATGATATTAGGTAGACATTCACATAAAATTATTTCGGGGATATTGGCTTTGCTATTTTTTAACTCAAGCTATTCATATTTTGCATCCCCTAATGTCTTGTAAATTGAATTTTCACTTTATAAATTGTCCCGTTGGATTGATTAATATGTGAATAGTAAAATTAAATATTGTTTTAATATCTCCTTTTGAATGAAAAATATTCATCAAATGTAATGAGATTTTACCGGGTGCAACTTTGAATGGCATGAATCAAACAAGGGGAGAATTCTATATATTTTGGCTAAACTTAATTCGCCTAAATAAAAAAGAACTGTTTTTTTATTTATAATTGTATATTTGTTTAAACATCATGAGAAAATTCTTGGAAGCTATCCTGAGATGAGAAAATGGGCGAGAAATTGGAGTGCGTGACAATGAAATGAATAGCGTGGATGGATCATGCCACGTGGAGACAATAAAACGGCCAAAGCTAACCCTATAGCTGTCTATGATTGCATCAGAGTCAGTGGGCCATAGGGTAGGGTGTACGTTGGGTCTTTCATCAACATCAATATGTCAATGAACATGGACAATAGATGGACCACCAGGCAGCCCTGACCCAACAATTTCTTTATTTTTTTTTTTAACCCTATATCACTTTTTGTATACAAAAATTCATTTTATTTTGAAAAGTAGCTAAAACGGGAACTCTAAGAAATGAACAATCATAGTACCTTAAAAATCATTATTTTCTTCAAAGGCCTTGGTTGAATAAGATTAATCCCTTCCCTCCAATGCAACTAATACCTAGTGGCGCTCACTAAACCCACATAAATGCAGACTTAAAAATGAGCAATAATCATAATATATTAGTACTTATCTTTATTTTTGACAATATATACATGACTCAAAAACATATCCTTGAGCTCTTTTTAATGATTAGTACGGAAAGCATTGTTCTTAATGAAAAAGACATTTTTCTAACACTGCAAGAACCACTTCTCTGCACTTTCATCCAAATTTGCTTTGCAAGTAAATCATTGAAATAAATGGGCTTGATTTGCAAACCAAATTTATAAAATATATATAATCTTTAAAATTAAAAAATGCTCCACCTAACCCTTTTTATATTAAAAGTGTTAATCTAGAGAATATTTTCCACTTTAAAGTGGAGGCATCTACTTTGTTGAAAAATAAAACTGCTATCTCCGCTAATGCCTCAATATTTTGATAAATTAGTTAACTTAGAACATTTAATATGATATTAAAACTAACTGATTATGAGTTTGAATCTTACAAGAAATGACTTAGTGCTAAAATGTACATGTCTTGAAATATGCCAAAGTAATTCTGGTGCCTACATTAATGCCTTGAGCTTTTAGTAGGATTTGTTAACTCAACTATTGAGGCATGTTCCAAACCGCAGGTACAATCCCAATACATTATGTTCAATAGGGACTTATGAAGCATCTGTGTGTTTGAAACTGTGGATAATGAAAAACTCAAATCCTTCTTTCTTTGAAAATGAAATAGCTAGATATGGGTTGTCGAAGATAAATTCAGGCTATGATATTTGTTGTTGAGTTGTTTTTTGATGCAGGCCATAATAATGGGCCCCGTTTAAAAGTCTACACCCGCAGGCCCAAAATACAGTAGACTTGTAGTAGGATTATATTAATAGTAATTGTTTGATATTTGGCAAGTCCAGTTGGATTTGACTTAGGACTTCTTATTTGTTTAGAATTAGGTATTTCCTTTTTTAGAGAATGTTTTAGTTATAAATAAAGTTGTAATCTCTTCAAGAGATATAGATTTTGATATTGAATAAAGCTTTGGGCATTGGTTCTTAGTTGAGAGAGTTATTTGTCTTTGGTGAGACACCTAGACAATTTATCCATAAGCCTTTTGGCTTGGAGATTAGCCCGTTGGCTAATCTTCTTCTCCTGCGCTGCTTCAATTGGTATCAGAGACGAAGATCCACGCTCGGATCGCCGCCTGATCGCCGATTCGAGGTAACATCTTTCTCCCGGTCGTCTACTCTCCATCGGTCATCATCCATTGTGCATCCTCCCCATCGCATCCCCTCGTCTGTCATCGTCATCTTTCTCCAATCTTTTACGGCAGAACCCACCTCCAAGCCATACCGAAACCCTCCAACCCCACTCCATACCGAAATCCCTCGACCTCTCCCGCATCTTTACTGCCCTCCATACTCTCCACAGACCCCTTCCGCAAAACCCAACCCAGCCGAACCCATCCCTCCGATCCACGCTGCCCCGCTAAGCCCCAACCCAGCCGACCCACCCCTCCGATCCACGCTGCCCCGCTAAACCCCAACCCAGCCGACCAACCCAGCCGAACCACGCTGCTCCGCAAAATCCCCAAATCCCGCTCGGTTGCTGTCCACACCCGAAGCAGAGATTCGAAAACCCATCTCTTCCCATCTCCTTCCCGGTACCCAAACCAGACACCACCCCGCGGTTGCTGTCCACCCTCCCAACCCCCAGCGAAGAACAGAACCAAAAAATCCCCATCCCCAGCAACGAACAGAACCAAAAAAAAAAAGCCAACAGAAGACGCGACAGCCATTGCCTGCTGGCGTCTCTCCCTCTCCATCGCCGGCCGGAAGCGTCCACCGCCATCGCCCCCGCCAACGCCCCACTGTCGTTTCTCTCTCTCTCTCTCTCGCCGGCTGCAGACCACCGACGCCCCGCTGTAGTTCTCTCTCTCTCCCTCGCCAGCAGAAGGCCATCGCCCACGGTCGTTTCTCTCTCTCTCTCGCCGGCAGCGTCTCTCCTTCCTCCTGCAGCCTTTCCTCCTGCATCAGACGAGACAGGTGAGGTCGTCTTTTATTCCTCCTGTCGTTACTGTAGCACGAAGCAGATATTTTCATCGTTGGGCCGAACCTGTTTGGGCCTAACTGTTGACCCGGCACCCGCCAAAGTCCAGCCCACTTTGCTTCAGTCCGGGTCTGACCTAACTCTGACCCTCCTGCCGGATTCAGCCCAGGCCCACAGTAGCTGCCCTGTTCAGCCCCGGCCCACCGCAGCTGCCCTGTTCAGCCCAGGCCCACTCCAACTGTTCAGCCCAGGCCCACGCCAGCCCAGGCCCACAGTAGCTGCCCTGTTCAGCCCCGGCCCACCGCAGCTGCCCTGTTCAGCCCAGGCCCACTCCAACTGTTCAGCCCAGGCCCACGCCAGCCCAGGCCCACAGCAGCAAAAAAATATATATATATGTGGGCCCAGCAAAAATAATCCAGTCTTTTTGGATTGATTGATCTCAGCCATTGCTTATCAAATGATGATATTTTAGTCGGATTCACGATCCATCTTCACTTGCGTATTTTTGTCTACAAGATCAAGCCATTAGGTCAGTCAATTTTGAGCATTCAGAAGATTTTTGAATTTCTTATAGTAAAATCAAAATGCAAATCTTTGGACCATCTAATGAAGTTCAAAGCATGTTATATGAGTATAAATATGGAGATTGGTATTTTGCAAATAAGGTCTACTTTGAGCAGTTCCTCAATCTCAGACAGGCAAATTCGACAGTTTATGAATATTTAAATCAATTTTCGAGATTGCATCAAGTTTGTGGCTTGGAACAAAATAAGCTGCATGATTTAACTCGCTTTATCAGAGGTTTGAAGCCAGAGATTCTTGAGAAGATGAAACCATGTCACAGTGTTCATGAAGCATACAAAGAAGCAATTCATATTGAGCACATGATTCAATGGTCCCACCTACAACAAGTCAAGCCTAAGCAAGAACATTCTCCACAACGAATGAAAGATCATCTGATGGGAACAAAATTTGAAGGTAAAGATACTCACACCCTTGTCATTCGCAGACTTCTCACCACCAATGAACAGGAAGACAAAGAGTGGAAACAGACTATGATATTTCGGACGCGAGTAAGGTGTGAAGATCGATTAACTACTCTAGTTATTGATCATGACAGTATTATCAATTTTGTGGCACAATATGTTATTGACAAACTCAATTGGCCTACAGAGACTCTTCCAATGCCTTACAAAGTTACATGGTCTAATGCTTCTGTCATTACTGTAACTCACAGATGTTTAGTATCTTTCAAGATTGGTGCATATGAAGATAAAATCTGGTGTGATGTAATTCCCATGAATATCACTCATATTCTTTTGGGACAACCATGGCTTCTTAATCGGAAAGTGCAATATGACAAAGAAAAGAATATTTATTCTTTCTATTGGAAAGGACAATATGTTGATCTTGTTCCATTACAACCAGCAACATCTTCATCTACCTCCTCACCATCAATTGAAGAGTCACAAGATGAACACAGCGAAGACACAAATTCCACCGACGATGTTGAAAAGCCCATTCATGGAAAGGAAGATCTTATTGTAACTTCAAATGAAAAGCAAGAGATAAAGCAAGATAATGTACAAGCAGACAGTAATCATCCAATGGATCTGATTGCCACATCGGGTGACAAATCAATTACCCCAGTGGTTTCGCAAGAAGATATGTCTACATTAGTTGACGTGCACCATATTGATTTCATCTTCAGAGATCAACTAATGTCAATCAACAATTATGCTATCTTATTACAGAGTCTACTATTAAAGCATATAAAGGTCAGATCACACTGTCAATGCAACCATCAACAGACACATCACCTCCAACTTACTTCTGAGTGGAATAGAAGATTCGATCCAGCTTTCAAAGCATATTATCAATCTGATGCTCAATCCACAACACGGAAGTTTGTTCGAATGATTTTTGACCCAGGTGGATATTTACAAAACTCGAGGACGAGTTCTCCTCCAAGCAGGGGAGAACTGATGCAGGCCATAATAATGGGCCCCGTTTAAAAGTCTACACCCGCAGGCCAAAACACAGTAGACTTGTAGTAGGATTATATTAATAGTAATTGTTTGATATTTGGCAAGTCCAGTTGGATTTGACTTAGGACTTCTTATTTGTTTAGAATTAGGTATTTCCTTTTTTAGAGAATGTTTTAGTTATAAATAAGGTTGTAATCTCTTCAAGAGATATAGATTTTGATATTGAATAAAGCTTTGGGCATTGGTTCTTAGTTGAGAGAGTTATTTGTCTTTGGTGAGACACCTAGACAATTTATCCATAAGCCTTTTGGCTTGGAGATTAGCCCGTTGGCTAATCTTCTTCTCCTACGCTGCTTCATTTTTGGAGATCTTTTGTTGTTGAGAGGTAAAAAGGTACAACATGAGGGGAGCCCCGCTGCAAGAAGGTAAGTCTTGTAACATAGAGGAATCCATGAATGAAAGATTGTCAGGTGATGACCGATGATGCAAGGATTAGCAGAATCATGAATCAAATGCAAAAGTAATATGATTTCAACATTATTTAAAAGTAAATATGTAGCATGTGATGCATGTGATGGCAAACCATATATTGCATGTTATTTATAGATTGATAATGTGATGCTCATCCCATGCTTTTATTTAAAAATTGAAATTAATCTTTAGGCATAGTGAGAATTGTTGCACTAGCTATGATGAAGACCTTTAGGGGTCATTTGTGCGGAGCCCATGTCCGCAGAAAGAGGTGAAGAGTCTGGTGCCTTCCCACTCACGTTTGGGTGTGTCCATAATTTAGTGCAAAGAAATTATTATATTAGCCTAGAAATCAGTGGGAGAGGAAATTTGGGAGAAAGAAGAAATGCATATTTCCTCTTCTGTGGCCAGAAAACATGCCCTTAATATAATGTTTGTAGATATAGGTGGCAACAAGAAAAAAATTTGTTTGGAGTACTAAAAAAGGCATGTTTGTTCCATGTAATTGGTTTTGTATTTCTCAAAACGGTTACAAATGTAGAATCAAAGGTAAATATAAAAAAAGTAATCATCAAATAACTTCTTCTTTGTTGGAAATTGAATTGACAGAAGATGAAAAATGAATAGCTGCCATCACTAGTAATTCAAATCATAAAGGAAGTCTAGGTCTAGTTTACATCACTACATCTTCGCTCTTTAATAATCCTTCCATGAAACTAGTTTAACTATGAATTTTTATTTGTTCTATGTAAATAAACAAGAGCTAGAAACTCATTTCAATTGGAAAATATTTCATTGCACCAAACAATAAAAGTATTTCATTGTTATGTAGAAAAAAGCAACCATCATGAAATAAAATTGTTATGCACTAACATGCCCAAAAGCTCTCATTTTGGATATGCATCTGGACTCCACAAATTTGCTTTCCCTGTACCAATGATCATTAGTTATTTACATTGTCATTCCCTTACCCATCCATTATTTTCTTCCAATTAAACACAATTAGTTGCTATAAAACACATTAAAACAAAATAAAAAAAATTCAATTGTTATAGAGAGACACCAAAAAGAAAGAAAGAAGAATACAACTACATGTTTTGTTATTCAAAAGTTAGGTCAACTGCGCATGAGCCTTTAGTTGTTGGAGGACACTACGTACCTGGATCCGGGCTTTTGTCGCTGGCTTCATGTCCCCTTCAAATTACGCTACTGTACATCAAACTGCACCCTAATTGTTGTGACAAATGAATGTGACATGTCCCCTTATCAAGAAAAAAATGTCAAGTTCAAGATAGTGCTTAATCTTTTTTCAATTTTTTTTTCGGGTAGAAGCTTAATCTTGTTAATAACTTGTTGGGGTAGCATCACAAGTAACAACCAATACCAAGTATGCATTAAAGAGAACATGCCTCTCTTATTTTCCTATCCTCACTGTGGAGGGGGCAAAACCTAACGTGTTTGGTAAGAAGAATTATAAGAATTCTTGCTCAAGAGAAATATGAATTCTTTAGATGATATCCCGAAGGGGTTTCAAAAATGCTCAATTACAAGCTTACATTCAGAAATGTAAAATTCTAAAAATTTCAAAGGCAGTAAGTGACATTTCAAAAAGTTGGTTTTCAGAATTTTGACATTAAAACAAGACTTTCGAATGCTCCAATGATCCAATCCGCTACCGCCATCAGAAATTCCCAAACTGAAAGACTTTAAACCTTAACACAGGTTTAGGTCCCAATCAGATCTAAGTATGAAGAATCCCTATAGCAATGAATTTAACAACAAAGCAAACACTACAAAGAAGATGGACACACGATTTTTTATATGGAAAACCCAAACGGGAAAAACCACGAGACCAACCACCGGTCCACCAAGATCAAATACTATTAAAAAGATATTACAAGAACTACTTACTACCCTTTTCCTAGTTGAACACAACTTAAGGGACTAGAAGCACTCCTTCTTGTCGACGCACACGTCGTTCACCTTCTTCATGCTTGATATTCACGCCTTGATGCCTCTCAAGACGAATCTCAAAGATGGAGAATGAACATGATGCTCAAAAGCACACGTTATAGCACATATAGAGCAGAAAAGCTTCTGAGAAGATGATCTCTCAATAAGATTTCTAGAATTTTGATCTAGAGAGAGGTATTTCCTTCAAGGACGAGATGCTTCTTATATATATAGTGAGGTTAGTGACCTTTTCGCTCTGGATTCAGAGAAGATAAGGAAGGATTTGATCGCACAAGCTGTAGATCCAAAAAATCAAAGTTTTCTGATTCTCGATAGCCGACCCAGCCGACCGACCGGGCATGGGGTCCGACAGATCGGGCACCTCAGCAGACTGATCGGTCTTCAATTCTGTCTGCAGGTTTCTGTATGTAAGAAATTAAATCGATTTGCCATGTAATCCGACCGGTCGAACAGAAAGTTCACTTGTATTCCATTTTTAGAGTAAAAGACTTTCATCTATACTTTTGTAAAGGCTTCAGTCCAACTAAAAAGTAAAATTACAATACTTAAAACCCAAGTTTTGTCCATCCCATGAATTTGTCAACATTACATGCCCTACAATCTCCCCTTTTGGCATCATGGACAAAACTTCCTAGACTGAGCAATTTACCCAAGTCAAACCCAAAAATAAAGGTGTTGTCGCTTAAATTTAAAATTTTAAACCTACGTAAATTTAAAATTTGAAACCTGCAAACAAAGACAACCTTTCTAGGCGCACAAAAGATCAGATTAGCATGTCACAAATAAAACATAAGAGACATAAGAAAGAATCAACACAAGTCAGCAATCTATTCTATTCTTATCAATTAGTTCAGAACACATGATTAGGCTCTCCCCCTTTTTGGTCATGGATTGAGAAGGGGCTAGGAGCAACAATAATACTAATAATAATAAGCAAAAGATAGACCGAATACAATCAGTGCTGACGAAGATGATCCAAAATCGAGTCAAGTTTGGACTCAAGGACATCAAATTGCCCATTAAGTGTCTGAACCGCACCATGAAGTGTCTGAACTTCACCATGAAGTGTCTAAATAGTGCCATTACGAATATCAAGAAATAAAGCCTGGTCGGAAAGAGTATCCTTGAATGCTGAAAGCCTAGCATGTATGGTAGTTGTAACACTCCGACCCGAGTTGACCCGGTTTAGTGGGTAATTGTGTGTGTTTTATCGCGAAGAGTGTTTTGATTTTGTTTCTGTTTGGTTTGAGTTGTAGAGAGATCGTTTGGGTTGAGTTTGACTTGGTCTAGTTAGTTTGAGCCCTTTTTCGTAATTTTGGCTTTTGATTGACTTTGTCAGTTTCGCGTCATTTTGACGTCAGCGCGTGTATTTCGTCGAGCTTGTCGATTGTCGTAACTGTCTTGGATTCGAATGAGTTCGTTTGCTCTCGTTGGACTGTCATTTGACTCAAACTGATAATTGGATAAGCTACTTGGACTTGTTTGCAAATTTGGCTCAACTTAAGTTATAAAATATCCCTACCAACTCCATCTCTCTCTCGATCGTCTCTCTCGCTCTCTGTTCGTCTCTCTCTCTCGACAGCTCTCTTTCTCTCCTTCTCCATTTCTGTTTCTGTGCTTGAGGGAGGAAGAAAGGAGCTCGTTAGTGTGTGTGATCCCGGTGGACTGAGCCAATTAGCGTGTGGATTTCGTCCGTGAGGCAAGTATAAGCCCAAGTTGTATGAACATCGATTGGTAGTGATTTGATTGTTGTGTTCTTGTTCCTTATTGTGTTTCTCAGTATTAGACAGCCCCATTCAGTTCATTTCACTGTTATCTTTCGGTTTCCAGCCATTTCGCACACTTTCTGTATGACTGTAACAAGTTCAGGGAAAATGAGTCCGTGCACTCACGGCTAAGCCGTGAAATGTGCTACGGCTAAGCCGTAAAATGGCTTACGGCTAAGCCGAGACCCAACCGTAAACCAAACCGTAGAACAGTACAGACTGTTAGCTGAAAATAACTGGATGTTGGCAATTTGACATTCTTCTACGGCCCAGCCTGATCTAAGCCGTACATTGTCTTACGGCTAAGCCGTGGACCAGGATACGGCTGAGCCGTAGAGCAAAATACGGTTGAGCCGTAAATCCGGGTGGATATCTGGGGAACCTCAGCTCAGCCGCAGTGCATATTACGGCTAAGCCGTAAGATGCCACGGCTAAGCCGTAAGGTTACCTACGGCTACACCGTGAGACCCTGAGAATTGAATGAAAAGGGACTAGGTTTAAGCAAACGACCGTATAGGACTTTCATGTTAGAATGTAGCTAACCTGGACATGCCCAATGGAATGTTTGAATGACGTGAATGATCTCATGGGCTGTGAATCATTCATGCTGGTTATCCAGATGTTTAGCACTTCCCCATGGGTGTTGGTTTAAGGGACTTCGGTGCACACTCCAGACACTGCAACACTAGACAATGGTGCATCGAACATCTTAAAACTACATCAACATGCACGGTTAGAAGCACTGGATAATTAGTGTAGGATTGGTTTGTAATTGACCTTGATTCGTATAAGCATTCTGAATTGTACAGCATATTGATTTCGGTTATGCCCTCTTATGTGTTCTGCGCTGGACCTCTCGATTCTGTGGGAAATGCAGCAACCCCAGAGCGAAGCCCGGGCGGAACCATTCTATTATTGTGTATTATGTTTACCGTTGCTCCACTGGAGTACTTGCATCAGTTATGAGTCAGTGATTGTGATTGCTACTTAGTGTCAGCACTTCTTGTACTTGTTTATGTACATTCAGTATCAGTTAGTGTCCTTATGATTTGCATTTCGTATCAGCTTCAGTATCCGTATCAGTATCCGTATTATGTGCATGCAGTATTTGCATTCAGTATCAGTTATGTGGTGCACTTCCTATTGTTCGTTCAGTATGATAAGTGATAAGTGATAAGTGATAAGTGATAAGTGATAAGTGATAAGTGATAAGTGATAAGTAATAAGTGATCGAGGTGCATCAGCTATTTGATTGTGATTGGTATTGGCACTACTGAGCCTCAGCCTTAGGATACCCGACGGGGTTGACTTTGGTGTAGTTTATGTGTTTGCCTCTGCAGAGTGTTTCCGTCCTGGGACTCCGGACCCCGGGAACTAGAGACCCATGCGTGCCCTGGCCCGGTCGCTGGTGTTCTCATTCCGTCCGCTCTCGTAAGGGAGAAAATGGCCAATGTAGTTGCCACTTTGAGTGTTATCTGTTTGTGATTCTGATAGCATGCTTATTCATTATGCATTTGCACACTTGCTTAGTAGTATACGATCATGGTTTCTATGGATATTGCATCATGACCATTGTTCAGTATTATTCAGTATTAGACACGATTCGTGTTATCATCTTGTTGGCTTATACTTTGCTAAGTCGTCGTACTTATGTGTTTGTCTTGTGTGTTGCAGGCTCAGATCCCTCTTCCGATCCTGCGTCGGTCGACCCGACTGCAGGAGAGGCTCGCGAGGCCCCCTCCGGCCTAGAGGAGTGGACTTGATCCATCCTCCAGAGTACGGTTTGCATCATTTTGTTTTCCCCATTCTTTGTGTTGGCGTCTATTGAGGGGATTTTCTGTACTTGTGAAGTGGGCCTTGAGTAATACCTGTATTTTGGTTTTTGGATTGTTGTAAGCCCGCTCTATTGTCATACGTTCGTTCATGTATTTGTTCTTATCAGCAGTGTATATCGTTTTGTAATCTCCTATGTCTTTTGGTATATTTGTGGTATGCCTTGATACGTACAGCTTCCGCGTTCAGTCTTTTGCACGTGTGATTGATCCCTTGTGTGTGTATACTCGGACGGGGTCCAGGTGTGCACGCACGGGAGTACGTGTGTCATTGGTTAGACTTTCTCTGACCCCCGGTCCCTGGGCTCGGGTTGTGACATACGTATTGTATGGTATCAGAGCATTGTCTCTCAGAGCTTTGTCTCTCAGGGCATTGTCTCTATCTTAGTGTGTCAGCATGTAGGCATATAGGACGTGGTGAGATTTCGTAGTCCAGTTCTGGACTGTTGTGTGGGTCCCCTTGTCTTGTGAGTCTGTGTGCGTTCCCTAGTGTGTTAGCAGATTGACTTTTGTGTTTTGCAGGCTATGGCATCGGGATCTGGAACACACAATAACAATGATCAGGGAGATAACGAGAGTGGGTCAGCCGCTCCACAGCCACTTGTGAATTTCGACGAGCGCTTCTTGACTATGCTACAGGCTATCCATTCCTTGCAAGCGCAGGTTGTTTCGATCGTAGACCGACAGAGCCAAACGCCAGTTCGGCCTGCAGAGCAGCCAGTGGTTTTCCAGCCTAGGGAGAGCGATCCAAATGCGTTATACGACAAATTCAGGAAACGTGGAGCCACAGAATTCTACGGTAATGAAGATGCGTTGAAAGCTGATCAGTGGCTAGAGCATACTGGAGATCTCTTCTCTACTATCGTCTGTGACGACCGGCAGAAGGTTATGCTTACGGCCTCGATGTTTCGAGAGATGGCTAAGACCTGGTGGAAGAGCGTTAGTGCAGCCTATCTGACCATGCCGAGTGAAACAGTGTGGGAGACGTTCCAGAAACAGTTTAGAAGGAAGTTCATTCCTGCTCATGTTCGACGTGTGAAGGAGGTTGAGTTTCTGGCCTTACAGCAGCAGCAGCTTACCGTCTCGGAGTACATTCACCGCTTTACCCAGTTGTCCCATTTTGCTGAGGACATGATCAATACCGAGGAGAAGAAGGTGAATCGTTTTATTTCTGGTCTGCATCCTAGATATGCGAATTTTGTGACTGCCTTTCAGAGACCAGCTACTTTCGATGATGCGGTCGACAGAGCACACGCTGCGGAAGCCAACCACCTAGCAGAGAGAGCCATGGACTTTAAGAGGAGTGCACCCGTGAGTTCCAGGGGACAGAGTCAGAAGAAATGGAAAGGGAAGCAAGGCACTTCGAGTTTCTCTGGGAGCAGATGCGAGTTTTGTGGATTGGGACATCCGACGGAGAGATGTTGGAAGAAGTCCGGAGCTTGTTTGAGTTGCGGATCGAGGGAGCATAAGATAGCTCAGTGCCCGACAGCTAGGCCTCTCCAGTCATCTAGATCTATGGGGTCATCCAAGTCTCTCAGTTCAGCAGCTTCGAACAGCCCCCATCCGTCTCGCCAGAGTCAGAAGCCCCAGCGTCAGACTGCTCGTGTGTATGCAGCCTCTCATGATCATGCAGAAGATGCGAAAGTGGTGGAAGGTAAAGTTCTCATTGCCCGAGCTGAAGCACATACACTATTTGATTCGGGATCTACGCGTTCCTATGTTGCCCCTCGCTTTGCGGAACAGTTACCGCAACCCCCTCAGCCGCTACCCTATGTGTTAGTAGTGTCCACTCCTGTGGGCAAGAGAGTGGAGTGTAGTGTATACTACCCTCAGTGCGACGTGGTGATTGAAGGTCGCCAGCTGCCAGTTGATTTGATTCTGTTGTCCATGTTGGATTTCGATGTGATCCTTGGAATGGACTGGCTAGCGCGGTATCGTGCCTGTGTTAACTGTTACAACAGGTCGATTTACTTCGATTTTGCGAAGGGGTTTCGTTTCGAGGGCAATCAGGAGAGATGCCCGAGGCGTGTCATCTCCGCATGCAAGGCGGATCGTTTGATACGCAGAGGTTGTGCAGGATTTCTTGCTTTTGTCTCGGAGAAGAAGGAGGTGAAGCAGTTGAGCGATATTCCGGTAGTACGTGAGTTCCCGGATGTATTTCCGGAGGAAGTACCCGAGTTGCCCCCTGTCCGAGATGTAGAGTTCGCGATCGATCTAGTGCCCGGTACGGCACCCATTAGTTTAGCTCCTTATCGTATGGCCCCTGCTGAGTTACTCGAATTGAAGACGCAATTGCAAGATCTGTTGGAGAAGGGTTTCGTACGGCCGAGTGTGTCACCGTGGGGAGCGCCAGTGCTGTTTGTGAAGAAGAAGGACGGTACCTTACGGATGTGCATAGATTACCGGCGGTTGAACAAAGTCACGATCAAGAATAAATACCCATTGCCGCGTATTGATGAGTTGTTTGATCAACTTCGAGGTGCTGCCTATTTTTCCAAGATTGATCTGAGATCGGGGTATCATCAACTCCGGGTGAAGGAAGAAGATATTATGAAGACTGCTTTCAGGACACGGTATGGACATTTTGAGTTTCTCGTGATGCCATTTGGATTAACCAATGCACCTGCTGCCTTTATGGCTTTGATGAACAGGATCTTCGCTCCTTTTCTGGATCGGTTTGTGGTGGTCTTTATTGATGATATTTTGGTATATTCGAAGACCCCAGAGGAGCATGAGGAACATCTACGTCGAGCCTTACTGTTGTTGAAAGAACATCGTTTATATGCCAAATTGTCGAAGTGTGATTTCTGGCTCGAGCAGGTAGCTTTTCTTGGTCATACCATTTCACGAGATGGGTTGGCAGTGGATCAGATGAAAGTAGAGGCAGTGATGAATTGGCCCAGCCCAAGGACTGTGACGGAGATACGGAGTTTTCTGGGATTAGCTGGATATTATCGTCGCTTTATTCAAGATTTTGCCAAGATTTCAGCCCCATTGACTCGATTGACCAGGAAGAATGTTCCTTTTCTGTGGACGGACGAGTGTGAACGCCATTTCCAGATGTTGAAGGAGAAGCTTACTTCGGCTCCAGTTTTGACGTTACCAGATGGGCATGAAGGATTTATGATCTATTCAGATGCTTCTCGAGTCGGTTTGGGATGCGTTTTGATGCAACATGGCAAAGTGATTGCCTATGGCTCGAGACAACTTCGGGAGCACGAGAAGAACTATGCTACGCACGATTTAGAGTTGGCAGCCATCGTTTTTGCGTTGAAGATGTGGAGACACTATTTGTATGGCGTGACATTTGAAGTGCATTCAGATCACCATAGTCTACAGTACCTCTTCACGCAGTCCGAGTTGAATATGAGACAGCGAAGGTGGCTTGAGTTGATCAAGGATTTTGATTTCCCCATCAAATACCATCCAGGGAAAGGCAATGTTGTTGCAGATGCCTTGAGTAGGAAGTCGGAGATTCTTCAGGCTTTGGACAGCCTTTATTTTGTGAGGCATGCTCAGCCAGTGGAACTGCAATTAGTGGAGAATGGTTTGACACTTGCCAGTACAGTGAGCTTTCAGCCGGACATTATTCAGCTTATTAAAGACCAGCAGTTTGAAGATGCGATGTTGAAGCGAATCCGAGATAGCATTGCAGATCGACCAGACTTTCGTTTGGAGGGTGATGTTTTGTATTTCAGGAGCAGATTATGTGTGCCAGCAGTAGATGCCTTGAAAGAGAGTTTGATGACAGAAGCACACCATGCACGTTATTCTATGCATCCTGGAAGTACGAAGATGTACCGAGCTCTCAAGGACCGATTCTGGTGGAACAACATGAAGAGAGAAATTGCTGGGTTTGTTGCCAGATGTTTGACTTGCCAAAAGGTGAAAGCTGACCATCAGAGACCTCCAGGTTCCTTACATCCATTGCACATTCCCCAGTGGAAATGGGAGCACATTTCGATGGACTTTGTTTCGGGTTTGCCTCTGACGAGCAAGAAGAACAGTGCCATTTGGGTGATCGTGGACAGATTGACGAAGACAGCTCATTTTCTTCCATTCCAGAAAGGCATGACATTTTCCGAGATGGCGAAGAAGTTCGTTGATGAGATCGTGAGACTACATGGTACGCCCGTGTCGATTGTGTCAGATCGAGATAGCCGCTTTGTTTCTTCATTTTGGAGAGCATTTCAGGAAGCCATGGGAACGAAGTTGAGCTTCAGTACGGCGTATCACCCGCAGACTGATGGACAGTCGGAACGAACTATTCAGACGCTCGAGGACATGTTACGGGCCAGTGTGCTGAATTTCGAGAAAGAATGGGATTTGCATCTCTCGTTGTGCGAGTTTGCGTATAATAATAGTTTCCACGAGAGTATTGGAATGGCACCCTATGAAGCTCTGTATGGACGGAAATGTAGGAGTCCTGTTTGCTGGGAAGAAGTTGGAACAAGGAGTTTCCACGGACCGACAATCATTGCTGAGACTACAGAGAAAGTTCAGAAAGTTATTGACAATTTGAAGATTGCCCGATCGAGACAGAAGAGCTATGCAGATACGCGCAGAAGAACCTTGACATTTCAGGTTGGAGATTGGGTATTCTTGAAGGTCTCACCGATGAAAGGTACGGTACGATTCGGTCAAAAAGGCAAGTTAGCGCCAAGATATGTGGGTCCATTTGAGATCAAGAGTCGGATTGGTGATCTAGCGTACAGATTGATTCTACCCGTGGAGTTTTCTGGAGTACACGATGTTTTTCATGTGTCTATGCTTCGCAAGTATGTTCGAGACCCGACGCACGTGATTCGATACGATGACATTCAGATGCAACCTAATGCGTCATACGTTGAGCGTCCGCTCCGTATTGTTGGGACCAGAGAACAGCTCTTGCGTACGAGGACTATTCGATGGGTTAAGGTACTTTGGGAACATCATGGACCTGATGAAGCCACGTGGGAATTAGAAGATCAGATGGCGCGTCAGTATCCTTATCTGTTTGCTCAGGTACGCTTTCATTCCGAGGACGGAATGATGTCCAAGTGGGGGAGGATGTAACACTCCGACCCGAGTTGACCCGGTTTAGTGGGTAATTGTGTGTGTTTTATCGCGAAGAGTGTTTTGATTTTGTTTCTGTTTGGTTTGAGTTGTAGAGAGATCGTTTGGGTTGAGTTTGACTTGGTCTAGTTAGTTTGAGCCCTTTTTCGTAATTTTGGCTTTTGATTGACTTTGTCAGTTTCGCGTCATTTTGACGTCAGCGCGTGTATTTCGTCGAGCTTGTCGATTGTCGTAACTGTCTTGGATTCGAATGAGTTCGTTTGCTCTCGTTGGACTGTCATTTGACTCAAACTGATAATTGGATAAGCTACTTGGACTTGTTTGCAAATTTGGCTCAACTTAAGTTATAAAATATCCCTACCAACTCCATCTCTCTCTCGATCGTCTCTCTCGCTCTCTGTTCGTCTCTCTCTCTCGACAGCTCTCTTTCTCTCCTTCTCCATTTCTGTTTCTGTGCTTGAGGGAGGAAGAAAGGAGCTCGTTAGTGTGTGTGATCCCGGTGGACTGAGCCAATTAGCGTGTGGATTTCGTCCGTGAGGCAAGTATAAGCCCAAGTTGTATGAACATCGATTGGTAGTGATTTGATTGTTGTGTTCTTGTTCCTTATTGTGTTTCTCAGTATTAGACAGCCCCATTCAGTTCATTTCACTGTTATCTTTCGGTTTCCAGCCATTTCGCACACTTTCTGTATGACTGTAACAAGTTCAGGGAAAATGAGTCCGTGCACTCACGGCTAAGCCGTGAAATGTGCTACGGCTAAGCCGTAAAATGGCTTACGGCTAAGCCGAGACCCAACCGTAAACCAAACCGTAGAACAGTACAGACTGTTAGCTGAAAATAACTGGATGTTGGCAATTTGACATTCTTCTACGGCCCAGCCTGATCTAAGCCGTACATTGTCTTACGGCTAAGCCGTGGACCAGGATACGGCTGAGCCGTAGAGCAAAATACGGTTGAGCCGTAAATCCGGGTGGATATCTGGGGAACCTCAGCTCAGCCGCAGTGCATATTACGGCTAAGCCGTAAGATGCCACGGCTAAGCCGTAAGGTTACCTACGGCTACACCGTGAGACCCTGAGAATTGAATGAAAAGGGACTAGGTTTAAGCAAACGACCGTATAGGACTTTCATGTTAGAATGTAGCTAACCTGGACATGCCCAATGGAATGTTTGAATGACGTGAATGATCTCATGGGCTGTGAATCATTCATGCTGGTTATCCAGATGTTTAGCACTTCCCCATGGGTGTTGGTTTAAGGGACTTCGGTGCACACTCCAGACACTGCAACACTAGACAATGGTGCATCGAACATCTTAAAACTACATCAACATGCACGGTTAGAAGCACTGGATAATTAGTGTAGGATTGGTTTGTAATTGACCTTGATTCGTATAAGCATTCTGAATTGTACAGCATATTGATTTCGGTTATGCCCTCTTATGTGTTCTGCGCTGGACCTCTCGATTCTGTGGGAAATGCAGCAACCCCAGAGCGAAGCCCGGGCGGAACCATTCTATTATTGTGTATTATGTTTACCGTTGCTCCACTGGAGTACTTGCATCAGTTATGAGTCAGTGATTGTGATTGCTACTTAGTGTCAGCACTTCTTGTACTTGTTTATGTACATTCAGTATCAGTTAGTGTCCTTATGATTTGCATTTCGTATCAGCTTCAGTATCCGTATCAGTATCCGTATTATGTGCATGCAGTATTTGCATTCAGTATCAGTTATGTGGTGCACTTCCTATTGTTCGTTCAGTATGATAAGTGATAAGTGATAAGTGATAAGTGATAAGTGATAAGTGATAAGTGATAAGTGATAAGTAATAAGTGATCGAGGTGCATCAGCTATTTGATTGTGATTGGTATTGGCACTACTGAGCCTCAGCCTTAGGATACCCGACGGGGTTGACTTTGGTGTAGTTTATGTGTTTGCCTCTGCAGAGTGTTTCCGTCCTGGGACTCCGGACCCCGGGAACTAGAGACCCATGCGTGCCCTGGCCCGGTCGCTGGTGTTCTCATTCCGTCCGCTCTCGTAAGGGAGAAAATGGCCAATGTAGTTGCCACTTTGAGTGTTATCTGTTTGTGATTCTGATAGCATGCTTATTCATTATGCATTTGCACACTTGCTTAGTAGTATACGATCATGGTTTCTATGGATATTGCATCATGACCATTGTTCAGTATTATTCAGTATTAGACACGATTCGTGTTATCATCTTGTTGGCTTATACTTTGCTAAGTCGTCGTACTTATGTGTTTGTCTTGTGTGTTGCAGGCTCAGATCCCTCTTCCGATCCTGCGTCGGTCGACCCGACTGCAGGAGAGGCTCGCGAGGCCCCCTCCGGCCTAGAGGAGTGGACTTGATCCATCCTCCAGAGTACGGTTTGCATCATTTTGTTTTCCCCATTCTTTGTGTTGGCGTCTATTGAGGGGATTTTCTGTACTTGTGAAGTGGGCCTTGAGTAATACCTGTATTTTGGTTTTTGGATTGTTGTAAGCCCGCTCTATTGTCATACGTTCGTTCATGTATTTGTTCTTATCAGCAGTGTATATCGTTTTGTAATCTCCTATGTCTTTTGGTATATTTGTGGTATGCCTTGATACGTACAGCTTCCGCGTTCAGTCTTTTGCACGTGTGATTGATCCCTTGTGTGTGTATACTCGGACGGGGTCCAGGTGTGCACGCACGGGAGTACGTGTGTCATTGGTTAGACTTTCTCTGACCCCCGGTCCCTGGGCTCGGGTTGTGACAGTAGTAGCATCTAATATATCCTCCTCGGTAGCAGGTGCTGGAATAAGTCCGCAAGGAATAGACTGACAGACCTGGGACTTAGACTACATCAAGGTGCTCATAGTGATAGAGTTCGGAATTGGAACCGAAACATCGTTTACTGATCACGCTTAAAATGGCATGGAAATGTGTAATGGATTCAATGTCCAACATGCACGCACTTCAAGCGTTAAGAGGAATGAGAAATTGATCGCGCTTGAAATGTCATGGAAATGTGTAATGGATTCAATGTCCAACATTCACGCACTTCAAGCGTTAAGAAGAATGAGAATTAATTACAGTTCATCATTAATTTTTCTTTATTTACATGGGTTCTAATACCCTTACCGCGGGGATATAGGTTGTTTATATGAGTTTGCAAAGTTTACAACCCCTCCATCAAGTCTTAGATGTGATCTCAATTAGGAAAAAACAAGAAAATGTACATAGAGTAGGAAAAAATACAAAAAGAGGACAAAAAGAATGGGGTGACCGTGACCCACGGTCACTGCCCCAGGCCAGTGACCGTGACTCACGGTCACCGGCACTTGTCAGTGACCGTAAGTCATGGTCACTGACAAACAGTGACCTTGAAGTCACTGTTTTGCCTCTGTTTTCGCGCTGTTCGTGCTGGTTCTTCTTCCAAACTTTTTTCAAGCGTTGAAACTCCCTTTTATGACATCTTGGGGTATTGAATAACCATTGAGAAGATTGAATTAGACTATGGAATCAATTGAAAACTTTGTAATTCATCATTCATATTTACGGACTATCTTTTATTCAAGTCCGAAGAGGGTATTGCAGGAAGCCAAAGTTGTATCATTCTGAACCTATGGTTTTCAAGGAACAAAATGATGCCCAAAGGGGCTCGTTCACAACCTCTGTGATAGCCAAGAAATCCCTCCGAATGAGAAAAACAAAGATGATAACGTCATCTTTTGAATAGTTGTTACTGCATGAACATAGTTTGTTCTTTAGTCACCCCTCCCTTCTCCTCTTCCTCTGAGCCTTCTTGCTCACCTTGGTAACTAAGAAAAAGAGAAGGGAAAGTCATAGAATGCTACTGTTTCTCTTCCTTTGGATGCTTTGAGTGCTTCTGTTCTTGAAATTTTCTGTCTTCTTTCTCTGTTCTCCTCCTTTTTCTTTTCAAATTTTAGCCTTTTATAGACTCCCCCAACAGTTTCTGGCAGTTCTAAGGAGTTAAGGGAGGTTGTGGGAGGTTACACGTCGAAAGGAAGTGGATAAGAACCATCCAAAACTGCAGGAAGTGCCCTTTGGGGGTCCATTACAGCAGCCGCAATCACGGACAAGGCCCAATTTCAATTTTTTACATTTGCGACCCCTTTTCACTTATTTGGGGGCCAAATGAACTGCAATCGCCACGAAACTTGGAGGGATGCTTCTTGACAATATTTTTACCATTTCATAAAAGTTTCAGCTCTTTTTGACCATCAGAAGTTGGTCAACACCCTTGATGAACAGGCCGCAGTCACCCCCAAGGCCCATTTTTGGACTTTTACATTTGTAATCCGTTCTCACATGTTTGGGATCCGAACGAAGTCCAATCTTCACGAAACTTGGAGGGATAGCTTTTGACACCATTTTGAGTGTGTCATAGAAGTTTTGGCTTGTTTTGACCACCTGAAGTTGGTCAACTCCCTTGATGAACAAGCCGCGGTCACTTCCAAGGCCCATTTTTGGACTTTTGCATATGTGACTCGTTTTCACCTGTTTGGACCCGAACGATGTCCAATCTTCATGAAACTTGGATAGATGCTTCTTGACACTATTTTGAGTGTTTCATAGAAGTTTCAAATCTCTTTGACCATCTGAAGTTGGTCAACTCCTTCATTGATTGGGCTGCAATCACGGACAAGGCCCGTTTTCGAACTTTTGTATATGTGACCCGTTTTCGCCAGTTTAAGGCCCGAACAATGTCTGATCGCAGAGAAACTTGGAGGGTTGCTTATTGACACTATTTTGATCATGTCAGAGAAGTTTCAACCTATTTTGACTTTCAAAAGTTGGTCAACTCTCTAGTTGACTTTTTATGAAAGTGGGCCTTTGTCTCAGTGTTTGAGGCCCAAATGACTTCAGTTTGGTTCGAAACTTGGAGGAATTGACATCAGGGATATCTTGGAGTATTCATCCAAATTTCATACAGTTTGGATTTGAGGACGTAGGATTCCGAACAATGGCCTATTCATTGCATGTGTTAGTCACTATTCACCCCACACTGTAGGTAGTCAGCTTGTTTTCTACCTAAACAACATCCAATTGACTTGAAAATTTGGAAAAGTAACTTTGAGCATACTTTGAGCATTTGTTCCAAATTTCATCAGCTTTGGCTTTCTAGAAGTAAGATTTTAGCTAATGACCTCCATAACTTGGTGTTACTGTCCTCTAAACTGTTATGCAGTAAAATTCAGACCAAATGAAGTCTTTTTAACTTGAAAATTTTCAAATCACCTTTCTGAGCATAATTGAAGCTTCGCGCCCAAATTTCATCAATTTTGGACAACGGGAAGCAGGACTTTAATCAGTGACCCCATGGCTTAGGGGGGACTAATCCTAAGTTGACATGTTTGTAGCTTTGGGGTCAAATGATGTTTGTTTATCTTGAAACTTTGTAGAGCCTCTTTTGGGCATAATTTGAGCTTCCTTTGAGAGTTTCAACTGGTTTGATTTTCGCGAGGTGTCACTTTGTACTGAGACCCCACAGAGCACAATATATAACCATCTAGACTGAATTTGGATCCAAATGATGTCCAAATGCTCTGAATCCTTGAACGATAGTCTTCAAATGTACTTGAAAGCATTTCATTGAATAGGAGATTGCTTCTACATGTGGAAGTGCCAGGTCTCACAGTGATTCCCAAAAAGCTAGCAAATAACCTCTGAAGCCTAACTTGAACTGAGATGAGGTCCAAATGCTTTGAAAACTTTGGAACTTTATAATCCAAAGCTTGTAATGTCTTCGCTACATTATTTACAAATTTTTATGGGTCAACAGAAATAACTACAATTCATCATTAATTTCTCTTTGTTTATATAGGTTCTAGTGCCCTGACCGTAAAGATGCAGGTTGTTTATATGAGTTTGCAAAGTTTACAACCCCTCCCTCAAGTCTTAAATGTGATCTCAATTTGGAAAATACAATAAAATGTACATAAAGTAAGAAAAAATGCAAAAAAAAGGAGGAAAAAAATGGGGGTGACCATGACCCACGGTCATTGCCCCAGGCCAGTGACTGTGAGTCACGGTCACTAGCAGACAGTGACTGTGCGGTCACTGTTTGCCTCCGTTTTTCGTGTTGTTCATGCCGGTTCTTCCTTCAAACTTTTTTCAAGTGCTAGAACTCCTTTTTATGACTCTTAAGGTGTTGAACAACCATTGAAAATATCAAATTCAACTGTGGAATCGATTGAAAACTTTGTAATTCATCATTCATGTTTACGGACTGTTTTTTGTTTAAGTTCGAAGATGGTATCATAGGAAGCCGAAGTTGCGTCATTCTGAACCTATAATTTTCAAAGAACAAAATGAGGCCGAAAGGGGCTTGTTTACAATGTTTGTGATGACCAAGAAACACCCCCCCCCCCCCCCCCCCCGAATGAGAAAAACAAAGATGACAACGTCATCCTCCGAATGGTCATCAATGCATAAACATGGCTCGTTCCTTAGCTACCCTTTCTTTCCTCCTCCTCTGAACTTTCTTGCTCACCTTGATAACTGAAAAAAGGGGATGGAAGGGTCATGGAATGCTGCTGTCTCTTCCTTTGGATGCTCTTTGAGTGCTTTTTGTTCTTGGAATTTTCTGTGTGTGTGTCCCCTTGCTTCTTTTCAAATGTTAGCCTTTTATAGACTCTCCCAGTAGTTTCTGGCAGTTCCAGGGAGTTAAGAAGGGTTGTGGGAAGTTACACTTCAAAAGGAAGTGGAGAAGAACCATCCAAAATAGCAGGAAGTGTCCTTTGGAGGTCCGTGACCACAACCGCGGTCACGGATAAGGTCCAATTTCGGGCTTTTGCATTTGTGACCCGTTTTCGCCTGTTTGGGCCCCAAACGATGTCCAATGGCCACAAAAATTAGAAGGACACTTCTTGACATTATTTTGACCATCTCATAAAATTTTCAGCTCATTTTAATCATTTGAAGTTGGTCAACTCCCTTGATGAACAGGCCAAGGTCACGGACAAGACCCATTTTTGGACATTTGCATATGTGACTCGTTTTCGCCTGTTTGGGGCCCAAACGATGTCCAATCGCTGTGAAACTTGGAGGGATGCTTCTTGATACTATTTTGAGTGTTTTATAGAAGTTTCAACTCGATTTGACCATATGAAGTTGGTCAACTCCCTCATTGATTGGGCCGTGGTCACGGACAAGGCCTATTTTTAGTCTTTTGCATTTGTGACCCGTTTTCACCTGTTTGGGGTCCAAACGAAGTCCAATCCTCACGAAAATTGGAGGGATTCTTCTTGACACTATTTTGAGTGTTTCATTAAAGTATCAACCCATTTTGACCTCCTGAAGTTGGTCAACTCTTGGGTTGACTTTTCATGAAAATGGACTCTTGTTTCAACTGTTTGAGGTACAAATGACCTCAGTTTGGTTTCAAACTTGGAAGGATTGATGTCAGGAACATCTTGGATTATTTCTCTAAATTTAATCAGCTTTGGATTTGGGGAAGTAGGATTTCGAACAGCAACCTGTTTATTGTATGTGTTAAGTCACTATTCCCCCCATACTGTAGCTAGTCAGCTTGTTTTCTACCCGAATAATGTCCAATTGACTTGAAATTTTGGAAGAGTAACTTCGAGCATTCTTTGAGCATTTTTCCAAATTTCATCAGTTTGGGCCTTTTGGAAGTAAGATTTTAGCTAGTGACCTCCATAACTCGGGGTCACTTTCTTATAAGCTAATATGCAGTAAAAATCAGACCAAACAAAGTCCTTTTGATTTGAAAATTTGCATAATATCTTCTAAGCATAACTGAAGCTTTGTGCCCAAATTTAATCAATTTTGGACATCGGAAAGCAGGACCCTGATCAGTGACCCCATTGCTTGGGGGTGTACTAACCCCAAGTTGATATGCTTGTAGCTTTTAGGTCAAATGATGTCTGTTTGCCTTAAAATTTTGTAGGGCCTGTCTTGGGCATCATCTGAGATTCCTCTGAGAGTTTCAACTAATTTGATCTTCACGGGATGTCACTCTGCACAGGGATCCGTATAGCATATTATATGATCATCTGGACTAAGTTTGAATCCAAATGATGTCCAAATACTCTGAATCCTTGAAGAGTAGTCTTTAAATGTACTTGAAAGCATTTCATTGATTAGGAGCTTGCTTCAACATGTGGAAGTGCCAGGTCCCGCAGTGATTTCCAAGGAGCTAGTAAAGAGTCTCTGGAACTGATTTGAGCTGAGATGAGGTCTAAGTGCTTTGAAAACTTTGAAACTTTATAATCCAAAGCTTGTAATGTCTTCGCTGCATTATTTATAAATTTTTTTGGGTCAACATTCACGTCTGGCATCACACCATGTGCAAGAAGGAACCAGGAGAGGAGTACACTGAAAGGAAATGAGGCATTCTTTGCAGTAGGATGAGCGCGATGAATAGTGTCAAAGATAAACCGAGGAAGATCAATCGGGAGATCGCTGCCAATAACATACAGATGATAACCGCCCTCATGATAGATCTCCGCATGATGACCTCTAGGCCTAATGTTATTTTTCACAAAGATGTTAAGTAGCCAATACGAATCAGTCAATTCACTTTGTTTTAGTAATGAACCAAGAGGCCACTCACGAGGACTACCACAGAGAATCGAGCCAACCTCGTCAAAATCAATAGCCGGAGTAACCTCATCAGGCATTGGATCTTGTGTATCCAGTGTCTGATCAATATTTAAGAATCTGCCAAGAGAGGAGGGAGTGATGGACAAGTGCTGGCCTCTAACATAGGATTTGATGAGCACAGAGGACATATCAGACATATTATTGTAGAATTCATGCACTAAATCAGGAAAGACCTCTGTATCAAACTTATAAAGAGATGTCCACTAACGTCTCTCAAGCCACGCACCAAAAGGTAACGTCTGAAATTCCAGCGGATTAATTGGATGTTCAAAAAGTACAGTCCTCTTTCGGAATATGTTATCATATTGGTTTGCCCGCTCTTCTGAAAAAAATCATTCACTGTTAAAGCTGGGAGTAGAAGATGTACTAGCGACATGTTTTCGCTTTAAAACAAGCTTCTTTGAAGCCATATTTGTGAATGATGATTGTACCTTGACGTAAAAAGCATCACAGCGCAATCCAATGTAACCATAATGAGAAAGATACATGAAGAAACTCATTCGAGCATTTTTTATCAAACAGTTGGCGTGCACATTAATAATGAAGCTTGAATGAAGCACAAGTTTGCGAGAATGAGATCCCAATCAACATACAAACAAAAACACATGAATCGAGACATAAATCATAATGAATAGTATGGCTAAAAGAGATGGAAAGAAAGCATACACTCCAAAAGGTACCCAAGGTCAAGATATACCTAATGAAAATCAACAAAAGGGAGAAGAAGATGACACGCAAATGGCTGCAATGGAAAAGAATAAGCAAAAAAAGTTACCTTGGAGGAAGAAGACAATCAAAGAGATCATGAAGACTAGGTTATGCAAGAGGAAAAGAAGTGGAGAAGACGTAGACCAAAAGAAGAGAAGACAAGGTGAAAAGAAATGAAGAGACACGCCGGGTTTTAAAGAATCCAAGCATGCCCGACCGGTCGGTTAAATAGCTCGATTGGTCAGATTTCAGTTCTGTGAAATTTTATCTGAATGACCCGACCGGTCGCATAAGTAGACCGATCGATCGGATTATAGTTCTGTGAAAGAACATAAAAATGGCCGACCAGTCTGTTATGTAGCCCGTCCGGTTGGTATACATAGCTGTGAGTTCTTGTAACACTTCGGCCCAGCTTAACCCTATTTAACATCTAATTAACCCTCTTTGTGGTTATTTTTCAGTGAATTAGATTAGTGAATGTTGTTTTATTGTTTTGAATTCTATTTCGAGTCATAGATAGGTAGTTGGGTTAAGTTTAACCGGGATTAGGTAGACATTAGCCATTTTTCATTATTTTTTATTTTATCGGTGTCATCAGTTATGCATAATCTTGGTGTCAACACGTGTATCTCATCGAGCTCGTTTACTCCCATAACTGATTCGCACGCAAACGACTTCGTTTGCTTCTGTTGGACAATTATTTGACTCGAATTGTAATTCTTATAAACCGTTGGACTTTGATATAATTTTCTCAATACTTATCTTATTTAAGACGATGCATGCACCGACTTGCACCGACTTCATCCATTTTCAACGTTGTTCTCCTCCTTGTTTCCTCGTATCTCATCTCATCTCTTCTTTTCTTCTTCTTCACGATCATAGGAAAAAAGGGAGAAATCTTTGGCACCCATTCATCAATTTGTCTCTTGTAAGGTAAGGGTTTATATCATGTCATGCTCTATCTCTGTATTTCGCATTCTTCTTTGCATGCACTCAACGTCTCTCTCTCTCTCTTTCTTCTTGCATGCATGGTGATAGGAAGACAATTGGACGAGTAATTTAGACGTGTAATTGAGCCCAAGGAAAACTGTTCACTTGTTAGAACCCAGTTAAGGCAAGTATAAGCACAATTTGGATGAACACTTGTTGATGATGATTTGATTGGTTTTATTCGTATTACTCTTGCATGGTTTGATAATTTTACAGCCCTTGTATGTTAATTTGCACTTATTGTTATCTCATTTCTATTCTGTGTCCAAATTCCGGTTTTCTATAATAGGTTCAGACCTTTAGTTTCTGAAACTTACGGCTAAGCCGTAAGGTTTTATGGCTCAATGTCCCGAGAGTTGAAAAATTAGCTCTTACACTATGGTAAGGCTACTGCTAAGCCATAGATTGTACTACGGCTAAGTCGTAAGCTAGCCTGACCTAACTGTAGGTCAGTTTACGGCTAGATTACTAGAGAGTTGAAATTCCAGATGACCTTCTACCGTCCAGCCATGTCAAAACCGTGAAATGTGCTACAGCTAAGCTGTACCTTAGCCGTAGAACAAAACACGGCTGAGCCATAAAATAAAATACAGTTAAACCGTAAATGTGGATGAACAGTAAAGGGAACCAAGGCTAAACCACAGTGCATATTATGGCTAAGCCGTCGTTCACCTACGGCTGAGCCGTGCAATCTCTGAGAAATGAATAAAAAGGATAGGTTTGACAAGAGACCTGGTAAGGCCTTCGATCTAGAATGTAGGAAACCTGAACTTTCCCAATGAAATGTAAGAATCGCATGAATGGTCTCTAGGGCTGTGACTCATTCATGTGTGATGTCCATTTGTTAAGCACCTCTCCATGGGTGTTGGTTTAAAGGACTTCGATACACGTTCATTGATACATTGCAACACTCACAAAATGAACAACTATGTATCGAATAATTTAAAACTACATCATTATGCACAATTAAAAACATTGGACAACTAGCTTAGGGTTGGCTAGTAAATAACCTTGATTCAGAGTAATAAGTTGACTTGCATTGCATATTGCTTTCGATTATTGTCTTCTATGTTCTTATTCTTGTTTGACTTGTAATTGTTCGCTTATAATGATACCGCAAGATTAGTGATTTATTTTCGTGTGATGCACACACTGTATTGCTTATTGACATGCACTGCACCGTACTGCACCGCCTGACCGACTAACTGACATTGATTGACGTGCATCATACGATATGACCAATCCTAGTTGTCTGGCTCTACTCAGCCTCAGCCTCAGGATACTTGATGGGGTTGACTTTGGCGTAAACCGTTTGTTGCCTCTGCAGAGTGCTCCTGTCCTAGGATTCCGAACCCCGAAAACTAGAGATCCATTCTTACCCTGGCCCAGTCGATGGTGTTCTCGTCCTGACTGCTCTCAATAGGGAGAATATGGCTAATGTAGTAGCCACTTAGCCAGTATATCTGTTTTGTGATTCTAAAAGCATGCTTATTATTATGCACGACCTACCTAGTATACGAACAAGATCTCAATGCATGATTAATTGTTATCTGTTAACTATTATACTAGAAACAACATGTGTTAACTTATTGCTGCTTATACTGTGCTGAGTCATTGTACTCATTAGTTGTTCTTGGTGTTGCAGGCTCAGATCCCTCTACTAACCCCTCGTCGGTCGGCTAGACTCTAGGAGAGGTTAAGGAGGCCCAGGCAAGGTTAGAGGAGTGGAGTTGATCCCTCCTTTGGAGAGCGGTAGTGTATGGCATTAGTTCTCATCTTATGCATATGGGGCCTGCATAAATTTCTGTACCAGGGTTTTTCGGTTATGCCTTGTATTTTGCCCTTAGCAACTGTTCCCATTTTGTTTGTACATTTTGTAATTATTATAATCTTTTGTAGTTATGATTCCTTTCTGTATATGCTTTGGTTATGCAATGATACTTACAGATTCCGCGTACATCTTGTTTGCATGTGTGAATATCCTTTGTATATGTACACTTAGATAAGGTCTAGGTGTACGTGCACGGGAGTACGTGTGTCGCTGTTTAGGTTTTTTTACTAACCGTCGATTTCTGGGCTCGGGTTGTGACAGTTCTTTTTTTTTTTTTTTTTTTGAAGAAAACTCTCAGAGTGTAATATAGGAAAACTCAAGATGAACATGAAGGTCAAGATTAAAATGCAACATACTAGAAAAGTCTAATCACATGAAAATCATCAATGCTCAAAAACGATGTTTTACAATAGTTAATAAACCAACGAAGTTGAGGTGACACAGAGAATGAGAGATATTTCCAGCAACGTGAAGATCCTGAGTAAAAAAAAATAAAGACAGGGAAGTCAATATTCAAGTAGAATCCATGGGATATCTATATCGAACACCATTGTGCGATTTTTCTATGATGAGTGTAGTGCAAAACTCCCCCTAAATAAGTATCCTCTCCCCAATTTTTTTTTTTTGTTTTTCGAAGGGAGAAGAAGAATCCACAGTTTATGTGAATCTAAACTACATAATCTTGAATTGCATCAAATGTATTAAAAGAAGTCGATTAGAAAGTGAGGCACTAAGGTGTCTCCATAAATTCTGTGTACCAATAACTAAAGTAAAACAAGGTAAATCACATATCAAATAATCATAAAATTATCAAGAATGATAGGCATGTGCAAAGAACAAGTGATGTAGTAGACATGTTAAGGATGGAGTCCAACTCCAAGGGATTTACGAAGGGATTCAAACCGAAGTGGCTCAAGAGGTTTAGTGAACAAATCAGTTAGTTGATTTTCAGTTGGAATGTGCTCCAAGGTAAGAATTTTAGCTTCAACTAATTCACAAATGAAATAATGTCTGATATTAATGTATTTTGTTTGTGAATGCTGAATAGGATTCTTAGAAATATCGATAGCACTCCTATTGTCACAGTAGATTGTCATAAGATCTTACTGAATCCCATAATCCGACAACATTTGCTTCATCCACAGAAGTTGTGTATAACAACTTCCATCTGCAATATATTCAGCCTCAACAGTAAAAAGAGAGGTTGAAGTATGCTTTTTACTATGCCATGCAATAAGATTGTTGCCAATAAAAAAACAACCACCAAAGGTGCTTTTCCTGTCATCAATACAGCCAGCCCAATCAACATTAGAGTAACCAAAAATAGTTGTGTTGGTGTTCCTTGTTAGTCAAATACCATAGTTGATTGTTCATCTCACATACTTCATAATTCGCTTGACAACTTTAACGTGTGATTCCTTTGGATTTGACTGATATCAGGCACAGATACCTACACTGTATGCTATATCAGGTCTGCTAGCAGTAAGATATAATAGACTTCCAATCATGCTACGATATAATGTACCATTGACATCTGTACCTTTTGTATCTAAACTAAGTTTAACAGAAGTGCTCATTGGAATCCATTCCTATTTGGAAAAGAGCATTCCAAACTTCTTGAGTAGATTAGTGGTATATTTTGATTGAGAAATAAATATACCATCTGCACTTTGCTTTATTTGTAGAACCAAGAAGAAAGCTAATTCGCCAACCATACTCATCTCAAATTCACTTGCCATGATTTCAGAGAACACATTTGCCAAATACTGTGAGGTTGACCCAAGCACAATATCATCTACATACACTTGAGCAATCAATAAGTCTTTGTCCTCATTCTTGATAAACAAAGTTTTATTAGCTCCTTCTCGTCGAAAACCATTTCCAAGCAAGAAGGTGGTTACCGTTCATACCATGCGCGAGGGGCTTGCTTCAAACCATACAATGCTTTGTTCAATTTATATACATGACCAGGAAATTGCTGATCTTGAAATCCTTTAGGCTGCTCGACATAAACTTCTTCATCCAAAAAACCATTTAAAAATGCACTTTTGACATCCATTTGATAAAGTTTAAAGTTCAATGCACAAGCAAGGGCTAATAGGATGTGAA
The DNA here is from genome assembly GCA_037013555.1 of Sextonia rubra. NCBI lineage: Eukaryota > Viridiplantae > Streptophyta > Magnoliopsida > Laurales > Lauraceae > Sextonia > Sextonia rubra. Next base: position 48,088,814 of record JASUAD010000018.1, on the reverse strand, counting down.
TTAACTCAAGTCTGGCTACTGGAGCAAAGGTTTCATCAAAATCGATACCCTCAACTTGAGTATAACCTTGTGCTACAAGCCTAGCTTTGTTCCTCACAACTTGACCTAACTCATCTGTTTTATTTTTTAAAATCCACTTTGTAGCAATGACATTAGTGTGAGTTGGTCGGGGAACAAGTTGCCATACATCATTTCTTTCAAATTGTGTTAATTCTTCATGCATGGCATTTATCCATGAGTCATCTTTAAGTGCTTTAGAAACATTATGAGGTTCGACAGTAGAGATATAGCAAAAGTAACTTACCTCGTCACTTACCTGTTGATGAGTACATCTAGGCTCATTCACATCTCCAATAATATCCAATAATGAATGATGTTTTCACGCTTTAGGTTTTTGATTTATGCGAGATGACGTATCTTAACGAGGAACAACAAGATCTGTGGTGGGGCTTTGAGAGACAATAGGTGTCTTTGGTTCTTATTGTTCTTTAGAGAAGTCACCCAAATCTGTGTTAGATGGCTTCTCAAGAGAATCTTTTGCTGCTGAAGGATCATCATGTTTTGCATCGGAATCATCTTCCTGCAAAGAAGGAGGAGTAAACATTACTTCATCATCATCAGAATTGAAATGTGACTCTGCATCATCTACAACCACATTTAATAACTCTATAATGGTAGAATTGTCCAAGTTAAATACGCAGTATGCTTTGTTATCCAAGGAATAGCCAAGAAACACAACCTCATCACTTCAGGAGTCAAATTTACCAATATGTTCTCTGTCTTTGAATATGTAACACTTACTCCCAAAGGTTCTGAAGTATTTAACTGTAGGTTTCCTATTATACCAGATTCCATATGGAGTCATCTTAGTTCCAGGTCTAAGAGAGACTCGATTGATCACATGTACTGCAATATTTACTGCCTCAGCCCAAAACTTTTGTAGAATGTTTTTACTATGTAGCATAACACGGGCCATATCTTGTACAACCCGGTTTTTTCGTTCAACAATTCCATTTTGTTAAGGAGTCTTAGGTGCTAAGAATTCATGTTTGATTCCATTTTCCACATAGAAAGATTGAAATAAGGACTTCTCAAACTCTGTTCCATGATCAAATCTAATTCTTGAAACACCACCGAATTGAGCACCTTTATCTGCAATCAAATGAAGCCATAAGTAGTGAAAGACATCAAAAGTTTCTGATTTCTCTTTCAAAAATCTAACCCAAGTAAAACGAGAGAAATCATCAACATTAAGAAAGATATATTTCTTTCCTCCGATGCTCTAAATCTGAGTAGGACCGATAAGATCCATATGCAGTAATTGCAATGGCCTAGATGTATTCATTTGATCAAGTTTTTTATGAGGTGAACGATTTTGCTTACCAAGTTGACATGGGCCACATACAATGTTGGAGGGTTTTTGAATTTTGGGTAGCCCTCGGACTAATTCTTGTTTGGAGAGAAGTTCAAGTTCAGTATAATTCATATGACCCAAACATTGATGCCACAGATCGACAGTGTCTAATGAGGTTAAGTGACACTGTAACCTATCAGAACTCCCAACAACATAGCAATTATCTAAGTTTTTCTTTCCATGAAGTACTGTTTTTCCTTTTTTGTTAACAATAATACAGTCATTTAAGGAAAAATATACTTCATGATCAGATTCGCAGAGCTGACTGATACTTAAGAGATTTGCTTTACGGCCATTTACAAGAAATACATTATGGATATAAGACATACCAAGAATATGTACAGTGCCCTTACCAATAACCTTGGATTTGTTTCTATAACCAAATTGAATACTACCACCATGACATTTCTCAAAAGAGGTAAACAATGATCTATCACCAGACATATGTCTAGAGCACCCGCTATTCAAGTACCACACATGTAAATTTTGTACACGAAGGGCTATAAGAACCACATTACAATAGAGGTCAGACTTTCGAATCCAGACTTATTTAATCTTGACCTTTTGAGGCAAGGAATATCTCCGCTTCTGTTGATGTTGGAACATAATTTGCAATTTATTGCAATGTAGTCTTATATGTCATTGAATCTGACAGAAGTGACATACTGGAATAAATGTGGGACGTGACATTTTCTTATTTGGATTATTTACACAATTCACTTGTGGATGTGTTTGAATGGTGGGTACGGAAGTGACGATGGTAGTGCCTTTAACAAATTTACCTCTATTATGTGATGTTGAACCATATTCATATCCAAGTCCACGTCTATCAGCACTCTTCTTCTGAACGCCTAGTATTTCATCTGGTTTCTTGGAACCAGTGTGCATCATTGACAGATCAACTTTAGCTTCAGCAAGTTCTACCGACATTAAGTGAAGTTTGTGACTCAGTGATGCATTCTTTTCCTTGCTAAATCGAAGCTCTTCTGTAACATTATCCAGTTCTTTGGATGTCTTGAGCGACTGATCATGCAGCAAGGTCCATTTATTACCTGCATCAGTCAACTTGTTAGTGAAGATGATTAGTTGTGAGTCAAGGGCAAATATCTTACCATAAGCCTCTTTCAACTCTTTTTTCAGTAATGAAATCACTTTTTCCAAAGTTTCTAATTTCAACTCTAGTGATGATTAATCAATGCAACTCTTCTAGAGTCTTTTAATAGTTTATCATATGCCTCTAACAGTTCTTTTTCAGACTGAGGCATATCGTCCAGTGAAACATCACTTTTCTGTATCAAAATCAGACCTTGCACTCAAGGAATTCCTGACAATGGAATTGTTAGAATTAGCGATAAAAGCAATAAATTTGCTAGTTTCAGAAGATTCAGAATCTTTAATTTGGTCTTTTTCTTCTGAATCATCATCCCAAGTGACGTTCAACACTTTACCTTGATTTGCTTGATTTCTAAAAGTGCGCTTGACACATTGGGATGCATAATGGCAAAAACCTTTGCATTCATAGCATTGAGTATTCTTGGGAGGTATTTTGGAAGAATTCTTTTCAAGCTTAGATAGAGGATTAGAAGGTGACTTAACATTCGCTGTGAAATTAGTCTTGTTTTTAGCCTTATTTTCTTGTAAGCCTTTTTCCAATCCTTTTTATTAGAACTCTTCATAGCTTTTTTGAATTTTCTGACTAAAAAGGCATCAAATTCAAGATCATCAGACTCTGGTTCAGAACCATCACTATCATTATTTGTTTTAGAAGAAATTAGTGTAATTCCCCTAGATTTTCTAGTTGAGCTGAGATTGATTTCAAAAGTTTATAAATTTCCAACAAGCTCATCAACCGAAAGAGTATCTAAGTCACTAATTTCCGCAATTGCCACAACTTTTGGATCAAACCTTTCAAGAAAAGATCGTAGAATTTTTTGGACTATTTTATTCTTAGGAATGATCTTTTGTAAATTAAGGGTTGAATTTACCACATCATTAAGTTTGGCATAAAATTCATCAAATGTTTCAAAGTTCCAAACATAGTGGTTAGTTTCTGAAGTTTAGACCGTTTGACCCTTCCAGTTCCTTCATGGACAGTTTCCAAGATACTCCATGCTTCCTTAGCAATATTACACTTAGAGATTCTTCTGAATTCTATAGGTGAAACACCATTAAAGATAGCATTCATAGCTTTACTATTTGCAAGGAACGCGGATTTTTCTTCCTTCGTCCATTGAGCCATAGGCTTAGGGATAGTAACTTAGAGATTCTTCTAAATTCTATAGGTGAAACACCATTAAAGATAACATTCATAGCTTTACTATTTACAAGGAACGCGGATTTTTCTTCCTTGGTCCATTGAGCCATAGGCTTAGGGATAGTAACATTCCTATCAGAAATGACAGTTGGTGGAACGTATGCAGTCTGAATGGATTGCCACACATTTATATCAATGGACTGTAAAAAGGCAACCATTCTGACTTTCTAATTAGCATAATTTGTTCCATCCAAATAAGGGAGTTTATTGGTTGAAGTTCCATCCCTGGGAATCTCCATAGTAGATATCTGAGTAAATCTAAAAATGGTGATATGAACCTGCTCTGATACCACTTGAAAGACTTTAAATCTTAACATAGGTTTAGGTCCCAGTCAGATCTAAGTATGAAGAATTCCTATAACAGTGAATTTGACAACAAAGCAAACACTACAAAGAAGATGGACACAAGATTTTTTATATGGAAAACCCAAATGGGAAAAGCCACGGGACCAACCACCGGTTCACCAAGATCAAACACTACTAAAGAGAGGTTACAAGAACTACTTACTACCATTTTCCCAATTGAACACAACCTAAGGGACTAGAAGCACTCCTTCTTGTCGACGCACACGTCGTTCACCTTCTTCAGGCTTGATCTTCATGCCTTGATGCCTCTCAAGACAAATCTCAAAGATGGAGAATAAACCTGATGCTCAGAAGCATACGTTGCAGCACATATAGAGCAAAGAAGCTTCTGAGAAGATGATCTCTCAATAAGATTTCTAGGGTTTTGATCTAGAAAGAGGTACTTCCTTCAAGGACGAGATGCTCCGTATATACATAGTGAGGTTAAAGACCTTTTCGCTCTAGGTTCGGAGAAGATAAGGAAGGATTTGATCGCACAAGCTGTAGATCCGAAAAATTAGAGTTTTCTAATTCGCGACAGCCGACTCAACCGACCAATCGGATACCCTATTCGACCGATCGAGCAGCTCAGCGGACCGGTCAGTCTTCAATTCTGTCTACAAGTTTTTGTATGCAAGAAATTCAACCGATCTGCCATGTAATCCGACCGGTTGGACAGAGAGTTCACCTGTATTCCATCTTTAGAGTAGAAGACTTTCATCTATACTTTTGTAGAGGCTTCAGTCCAACTGAAAAGTAAAATTACAACACTTAAAACCCAAGTTTTGTCCATCCCATGAATTTGCCAACATTACATGCCTTACATGAACACTTACAATTCTACTCTTTAATACATCCAAACAAAACAGAAAATTACTCTTTGGGCTATGCATTTGCCTCCTCTTTGTGATTTTGAGGACTTTTCAGTCAGTCAGTTGCTCGAGCTGGGTCAACCTACCATATGTGGGAAAAGCTAGCATGAACTCTGTTAACTTGTTATGGAAGGACCACTACAACAAGTTGCACTTTTGGCGATGGTTTTTTGCGACGATTTTATAATTTCGTTGCTAAAAGCTATTATTTACTGACGCATATAAATTTGTCGGTGAAAAGGTGACTTTTACCGACGCTTTTTCTAAAAACGTTGATAAAAGTTACATTTTACCGACGTTTTTCAAAACGTCGCTAAAAGTTAGACATTATCTCCGTAAACAGTTGACTTTTACCGATGTTTTTTTAGAAAAAATCGTCACTAAAAGTTAGACATTTATCTCCGGTAACAATTAGACATTTAGCGACTTTTTTTAAAAAAACGTTTTTTAGGAAACGTCGCTAAATGTCACCTTTACCAACGTTTTCTTAAAAAACGTCGCTAAAAGTCACTTTTACCGACATTTTTTTAAACGTCTCTAAAAGCTGAATTTTCAACCACATATTTATATCGGTAAATGATAGTCTTTAGCGACGAAATTATAAAATCTTCGCCAAAAAACGTCGGTAAAAATTACTTTTACCGATGTTTATAGTTTTCGTCGGCAATAGTATGTACTTGGGCCACCGATGAATTTTTTTGCCGACGAATTTGGATAACGTTGATAAAAGTATATACTTGGGAAGACAATTTTTCCACTATAGCAATATTTTTACCGATGAAAAATAATTTACGTCGGTAAAAGTTTTGAAATTTTTCTCCCCGTTTTACCAATGAAATTTTGATTTGCCGAAGAAAATTAACCGTCAGAAAAAACTTGGGCGCCACCATTTCAATTTCCCGCCCCAAATTGGATTTTCTTTCTCCCTCGCATTGTTCTCTCTCGCTCGCACTCTCGCCCAAATTTCTCCCTCGCGCTGTTCTCACTCTCTCGCTCTCTCTGCTTTTTATCTCCGGTCTCTCTCTCTCTCGCTCTCTCTCTGCTCTCTCTCCAATCTCTCTTTCTCGCTCTCTCGCTCTCTCTGCTCTCTCACTCTCTCTCGCTCTCTCTGCTCTCTCTCTCTCGCTCTCTCTGCTCTCTCTCGCTCTCTCTCTCTCACTCTCTCTCGCTCTCTCTGCTCTCTTTCTCTCACTGTCTCTGCTCTCTTTCTCTCACTCTCTCTGCTCTCTCGGCCCAGATCCTCTTTCTCTGCTCTCTCTCTCACTCGCTTTCTCTCACTCTCTCTGCTCTCTCTCGCCCCAGATCCTCTCTCTCTCTGCTCTCTTTCCCTCACTCGCTTTCTCTCACTCTCTTTGCTCTCTCCCTCTCTCTCTCTCGTCCCAGATCCTCTCTCTCTACTCTCTTTCTTTCACTCTCTCTGCTCTATCGCTCTCTCTCTCGCCTCAGATCCTCTCTCTCTGCTCTCTTTCTCTCACTCTCTCTGCTCTCTCGCCCCATATCCTCTCGCTGCTCTCTCCCTCACTCTCTCTGCTCTCTCGCTCTCTCTCTCGCCCCAGATCCTCTATCTTTGTTCTCTTTCTCTTACTCTTTCTGATCTCTCGCTGTCTCTCTCGCCCCCAAATTCCTCTCTCTCTCTGTTCTCTTTCCTTACTCTTTCTGATCAGTCGCTCTCTCTCGCCCCCAGATTCCTCTCTCTGCTCTGTTTCTCTCACTCTCTCTCGCTCTCTCTGCTCTCTCTCTCCCCGATCTCTCTATCACTCTCTCTCTCTCTGCTCTCTCTATTATCTCTCTCTTTCGCTCTCTCTCTGCTCTGTTTCTCTCACTCTCTCGCTCTCTCTGCTCTCTATCTCCGGTCTCTCTCTCTCTCTCGCTCTCTCTCTGCTCTCTCGCCAATCTCTCTGTCTCACTCTCTCTTTCTGCTCTCTTTCTCTCCAATCTCTCTTTCTCGCTCTCTCTCTCTCTGCTCTCTTTCTCTCCAATCTCTCTTTCTCGCTCTCTCGCTCTCTCTGCTCTCTCTCGCTCTCTCGCTCTCTCTCTCTCACTCTCTCTCGCTCTCTCTCTCTGCTCTCTCTTTGCCATAGTTTCTAATGCGGTTTTGCCGATGTTCAAAAACGTCGGCAAAGGAAAAATAAAAAAATTAAAGAATTTAAATTATAATGAGAAAATAAATATTGTATTTTTTTAAAAATAAAATTATTGGCGACGAAAGTTTTCCTAAAAACGTCGGCAAAGGTAAAATTCCATTTTAAAAAAATAAATACATTACCGATGTTTTTTTAACGTCGAAAAAAATATATACAATTTTTAAAAATTAATATTGTAAAATATGGTTTTGCCAACGTTCCAAAACGTCGGTAAAAGCTATTATTATCTAATTGAAATGAAATTTTATAACTTTTACCGACGTTAAAAAACGTTGGTGAAAGTCTCCATGGTGCGTCGGTAAAGGGGACTTTTGCCGACGAAATTGAAAAACATCGGTAAAATATTTTGGTGACGTTTTTTTACCGGCGTCCAGGCGGCGAAAATTTTTCGTAGGTAAAAATCTTTGCCGACGTTTTGAATACTTTTAGCGACGAAAAAATGCGTCGCTAAAACTGTTAATTGTTGTAGTGGACTTTGACAAATATGACTCAAACACATGGCACATGGGGCCCGAACAGCATTCCAATGTGACTTGTATCATGATTATGACATGATTATTTCTGCTGCCTGCTCTCAAGGGAGATACCAGCTTAACCTTGAAAAGTGATCCAAGTGAAAGTGATATTATTTATCTAGAATTGCAAACTGAAGTGCCAACTTTGACCTAGATCTCTTTAGATAATGGGGCTGTAACTCATTGAGCAGTTCTTCCTTATTGCATACATTTTATAGCGGATCTGCTCCTCATCATGTATAGTAATAAACACGTACATACCCGTCTGATTGTTTGTGTAAGTGGTTGTTTGGGTCCATGTAATTAAAAGGGAATGAGTGAGAACTAAATCTAGAGTCCCTTCAAAGTTCCATGCTTGCATTTCTAAGCTTGAGCAATGGAATCTGAGAGGATGTATATATGTAAACTTTTTGGGCCATGGAGCCTAATAATTGTCAAACATGTACAGAAGTAAATTATAATATCAAAGCTAAGTATATGGATTTGTTTGTCACTCATTTGACTTCTACTCACTGCTGGATTGATTCCCAAATGAAATACATAGGTAAAAAGGCTATTAAATTAAAGGCAATGATAATATTGATAGAACATAAACAAGTTATCCAACACACTAGAGAGAAATCGGTATGGTTCTACTGGAATTTCAGTTGAACTCTCTAATCCAATCAATGAGTGCTGAGGTTGAACTAATTTCGATCAAAAACTCATTGGTTGATGTTCTGCTGGGATTGACTCCAAAATCCAAATCCATCTAACAGAGGCCCCAATTCAACTACTACAGATTTACCTGAGTGAGCATAGTGTGGCATCAACAAAAACAAGATAATAAATGGCTATAGATAAGATTTTTCATGCATTTGAAACACCTCTGCAGCCACCAAGAGCACCAACATAGATGAAATTTTGGCTACGATTCAAAACAATGCTTTCCTGTTTAAAGTCAAAAATTCCAGACTAAAAACATCACAAGGAGAAAATAACAATCACCTTTTTCACTTATCATTACATGGCAAATCATTCCCGGAAGTATCGGAAACCTCTAACAGCCATCAGAATTACATATCAGTTATTCCCCGTGTAGATTAAATTTAGTTGTGTCACGCAACTAGACCACCCTTACTGAACTGGAATAAGGCCTTACAAAAGCTCTCCTCCACCACACCTCAAAGGCCTTCTGAAGATTTGGGCAGCTATCTCCAGCCTTCAAGAAACTACCCAACCAAGTAAGCAGAACACTCTGCTGATCTTCCAATGGGAGTGTTAAAACAGTGCGGCCAATCCCTTCCTCTACCATCTTTCCATCAAATGACCTGTGCCCATGACGCAACCAACAATAGTCATCGATTAATGGCTGTAGCCATATCTGAAGCAAAAGCTTTCGTGCATCCCTCATCGGAAGCATCTCGCCTCTTCCTATCCCAACAAAGAGCCTCGCTGTAATGCAGCTAACGATGTGTCGGGACACAATTGGCATCTTGGGATGCAACATTGCTAGCTCATTTTGACTAGCCCACATTGCCACAAACTCATCTGCTACTTGTCTGTCAGTTAATATCTCAACCAACCAAAGGAGATTGTCAGCTTCAACAACAATCTTCCGCGCCATTGGACCTTTTCCATCCATGGACTCATCACTAAATGCTGGATCAGATGCTTGCCTAAACAGAGCCAACATTTCGACTAAGCTATTTTGACACCAGTTGTATATGTGTTCATTCAAGGCATCTCTTGTGCCTTTGTTGTCAAAATTGCTCTCTCTTAGAAGCTTAGATACTAAAGTTTTCATCTCACTCCGGCCCTTCTCCTCATTGCTTTTGAGAATCAGCTCAATAATGTGTGCTAGTGTGTCGTTGGGGGAGTTGGGGATCTCAGAAGTAACCCGTTTTATCACCGGGGTGATTATTTTGCTATCGCTTCCAAGACGTAAGACTGATGACACCACTTTCTCTTCTTCTTCTTCAACCCAAGGAGCTGATTCTAAGAATTCCAAGCACATCTGAATACATGCATTGAAACCAAGTGATTCTGCTACCTGCAAAACATTTTCACTTGCTCTTATCAGCTAAAGAAGCAAATCATCACTACTTTCAACAAAGAGGGATGTTGTGTGGTTTCTATTATAGAGAGATAAAAATAGTTGGAACATAGATAATAGTTGAAGTTTTTCAATGATAAATGGGTTTTTGAACCCCTCTACTTATAGTTCTAACTACTAAGACATTGGGACCTAACCTATGCAACATTGTTCTAATGACCAAATAAAAAATCTCAACTCTCAAAATGGATGATTGTTCAAATGTGCACAGAGAATTTTTAATTTTTTTATCTCATCAAGGCATCACTCCTTGGATGGAAAACAAAAGTGGCCAATAATGAGTGATCATGAAAAAAAACATCACTTGGTTTGATTTTGTCCATATTGTGCTATGGATTTTTGCTTGTACCTTGTCTATGACTCTAAAGATAAATTGTAACTACCGAGCAGAAAACAAAAGCACTGAAGTTTAAAGGCCATTCTTGAAAACTTAAATAGCTTGTAATATGGATGTTCATGAGAAAACATATATCAGATGAAACTGCATTAGGAAGCTTGAATTGTTAATTCACAACCAAACTCAACCCAACCAATGGATGAAAAAAAAATTTTCAAGAAAGGAAACTATTGTTTCAGGAAAGGACTACTTAAAATTCAACTGATTGAAGCAAATAAAATAAAATTCCATAACATAGTTGCCTCTAAAATTACCTTAAGAACGCAGAGAACATATGCAACGGTTTGCCTGTTGAACCTCTGCTTCATTTCCTTGCAGTACATCAACCCTACAGTCTCAACATAAATCTCTACATCAAGACAGTTTCCAATTTCGACACGCGATGCAGGAGTAGTTCTAGAAAGCTTATCAGCAAAAACACTACTATGTTCCACAAGCACGTTCCTATGAACACTCATCCTCACAGAAAATCCTTGCTTTCCAGATAAAACCACTATCAAATCACTCGTAGCTGGATCACCAAACGCGAAAGTGGCCTTGCTCTCAGAATTCTGAATGTTAGGTTTCAACACGCTGTCACTAAATGCAAGTGAACTTAAAACAGATGGATCAGAATTTGAGCTCATTTCATCATCAGAAGAAACAAGAAATGATCTCAATGAAGAAGGATGTGGTTTTTTATTCAGTGGATGGTCATGCGCCTTGTAAACAGGGACTTTTAGTGTTGCAGGTGGTGGCGTGTGTCGCCTTTGGGACATTGGCTGAGATTTGATTGACTTTTGAAAACGAACTGGAGAGGGACAACACCAGAATCCTTCTGGTGTTATTGCAATGGGGACGACATTGGCCATCTTGGTGGGCTTTCTTTCAACCTTTTTAATTCTACAGTCAGCCATAGTTATTTCTGATGGACTACAAAAATATTCAGAGGACAAAAATCTATAAAGGAGGACCCAAGAAAACAAAGCAACTTATGCAGTTATGCTTCCACAACCATGAATTAGACTCCTCACAAATGGCATTCAAAATTCAACACCAAGGAAACCATGAACTTGATGCTAAAAATTCATACTTGATGGTCAATTGTTGGGTCTTGCAGAAAACAATTTCAGATACAGAACCCAGAGCTAGAATTCCAAAACTATTCAAAATCATTCATTGGTTCTCCCTAAAACTATGACTTGTGTTCTATCTAATATATAGTCATCATGAGAAGATGACCACTCAATTTCAAGACCAGGCTAATAAAATCAAAACAAGTTGAAAAACAAAATGACTACGTTCTTCAGGATTTAAACTACTTTATCAGTCCTCTGAAGTGCAATTTTCTGCAACTTCTTTGACAGGCCCTCTCTTCTATCCACTTCATGATTGGTTTTTAGTGACTGAATCATGCTCCCCATGTCAAGCACCAAGGAAACCAAAAAAATGCAGTTTTTAAGGAGGAGGTGATGGGTGTTTAGGAAGATTTCTCCTTTTTAACAAAGACAAACCAGCAAGAGCAATGTAGTTATGGAATTTCCTTGCCTTTGTCAGATGAGGTTGTTGGTTTTTGATGTAAGCATGATGCATGTCTCTCTGAAATATTCTCTGCCATCACCCACGCCTGTCTTCCATTGCTTTTCTTGTTTCTTTCTTCCTCTTGGTGTTATTCTTCAGTTTGGCATCTGAGTGCCCCCACATCTTTAGATGATGACCATGAATGTCAACCAGTAAAGTGTTGGTTAATCCCAACCCCTTCTCCAACAACATCAACTCCAACAACAATAAATAATGGCAGTTGCACTATAATATGAAACCATTGTAATTATTTGAATTAGTGAAACCATTACATGCTTCTCTCTATTTTTTTCTTTTTTTTTTATAAAATACATTGGAATTTGAGTGAATTTTTATGCTAAAATTCACCACCAACATGAACTGGGCCACAATAGGGTTTTTTTTTTTTTTTGAATAAAAGGGCTACAATAGTTGGAAGTGCTAATTCAACACAGGTAGCGTTATCATAATCCTTCAACCAATTGCTTTACTTCTCATTATTATTATTATTATTATTATTATTATTATTATTATTATTATTTGACAGTCACTGGTGGCTAGTTAAGGCTTAATCTGTATCTAACCCATTCATTAGACAGGTCAAGGTTGACTCGACCAACATCCAACCATATTTGCTGCAAGCCGGGTGTAGTTTAGGTTCTGCCACTCCAAGTTGCAAATGGGTTGCGTTGAAAAGGGTCTATAGGTTAAGTCAACAACCTGTATCAACCCATTGATCAGGCAGTTAAAAATAAACCTAACTTCCATCCAAGCACCCTACCCATATAATCTTCAGATTAGGTCAGAAAGTTCGAGGTAGGTCAGAAAGTTGGAGGCAGGTCAGGTTTTGAGTCCCTTAAAGTCCTTTAGCATAAGCCTTTCTTTCCAGAAAAGGACTATAATTCTGACGATGGAACTTTGAAATGATACTGCCAGGGAAAATGAAAGAACAATGGCATGCACATTGCACACTAGACAGCAGGAAAAGAGAATGGCAACATGTATTGCAATTTGCATGCGGGTTTGGTCTGTGAAGTTCTGTTGGATTTAAACAGTGTCTTTTGCATTTCAATCATGAAAGCTTATAGAAGTAGCTCATATCAGCACAAGTCTGAACCATTGTTTTTTTTCAGACCTTTACATTCGGACGCCACTGTGGATGGTGATCCGTTAGACATCTTGCTGATGCCTGATTGGGGGATCCTACCCTTCCAACCACTGACCATTTTGATGATCCGAGGCCAGAGCAAGCCACACTGTTGCTCTATCCAGGGCTGGAAACTCTTTGGCCCAGCCAATCCCTACTTGGGTACCTATTTTGTATTTGGGATCAGGCTCAGGTCCATTTATCAAATTCAATTCAGCCGCACTGAGGCTTCGGCAAAACCCAGCCCAACTAAGCCGAGTTGCACTTGGCTCCGTGTAAGTCCGACCTGAATTATATGTTGGTAAATTTGAACCCAGACCCAAATCCAAACCCGGTCTGATCTGTTAATCCTCTATCCTAGTGCAACTTGAGTTGAGCAAAAGCCAAGTTAACCATGGTTGAGTTGGGTACCCAAAGCTTTTCTTTTCGTTTTTTTTTTTTTTCAAGGAAAGCTTTCATTAATCAAAAGGTAAGGGTGCAAAAAGGAAAAGCTAAACATAAAGATAAAGGAAAGAAGAACAAATTCGCTAGTAAGCGATTATAGTTCCCACAAGGACAAACAAAAATATAGTAAAAGCACAATATAACAAAAGTATCTCTTGCTATAGTTGAGAGATAGTGGGTTTTGTAGAAAGGCAGCCAGTAAGAGATCCAACCGCAAGTGATAGGCAGAAAGAGCAAGACAAAAGAGAACATCATCCCAGTGTAATTATCAAATTCACACCACGAGACTGAAAGTATCAACTGCCTAGATTTCGCCGTGGCCACCTGGTCTACCCTTAACCCGATTGGTATGGGCTACTCCCTGGTCAGAGTTATCCATCAGCTGTTGCCAGCCCGGTCGCCGAATCACTGCTGCCCAAACCCTACCGACTTCACCAAAATGAGGAATCATAGATGCGGAGTCAAGGGCCAAATTTGGGTCTCCAAAGTAAGTACGCATGTAGTTACAGGCAAGCTTCAACTCCTTTTCATACTCAGCATAGATGAGAGGGGGGAGTTCGGAAGAGAGTATGGTGACCACCGGAAAGCTGGTTTTCACGAAAGCATCAACAATGAGATTAGCAGTCTTCTTGTAATGGTTGAAGTTCCATGTTTAAATTTTAGCCAAGAGCGCCATGCATCTTTTCCACTCTGGCATCACTCTCCATGCCATTGCTGCCGCCAAAAGCTTTAGGTTTCGTTTGCTTTTATAAAGGAATGACATGGATATCCCCGCACCCGCTATGCCAACGGGATCTTAGATCATTGTTCCTACCACTGGACAAGCTTTTTGTTAAACTATTAATGTGCACATTTTAGAAAATCTTGAGGGCATGTTTTTGTAAACCAATTTCGGTAAAAAGGTATTGATTTTTCCTTAGAAAATTGATTTTTTATGTGTTTTGTACAGCAAAAGACTATAGAAACACTTTTCTACCACATCAAACTTTTCCACAATAAGGTCGAAATTTTGAATTCCGATTCTTATAGGGCCATCAAACTTTCAATTCTATAGAAAAATCCACAGTGGTATATAAGCCTCACTTTCACAGTGGCCAAGAGACGTACCTTTGCAAGAACTTTTTTTAATTCTTGCTTGAAAGAGGTAATCTAATCTTGTGCAATTATTCACTTGAAGGTCATCCTCTTATGGACTTTAGTCATCTTCAAGGATTCTTGAAAGAGAGATTTGTGTTCTTCTTCCCAATTATAATCAGGATCTAACACTTCATCATTATCATTATCAAAACCATTATCAGAAATATCCTGCGAAGAAAGAGAATTGGAATGTGTCATAAATGCATTGAATTTGGAATTGACAGTGTTAAGGGCAGTAATCTTATTCTCAGTCTTTTCCTCTTCAAAATAAGAAGAATCATCCCATGTTGCTACTTTCAAGCCCGTTTTTTTTTTTTAGATTTTCTGTTAGCATACTCACTAGCAACATGATCATACGCTTAGCATTCATAGCATTGAACAAATAGTCTCTTCACAAAAGTAGCATCTTCAAGTTAGAAGCTTTACCTTTCATAAGTCTCTTGAAGTTTTTCATAAAATGATTTGGCTTCTTGGGGATCAATTTCCTCTGAATCAGAATGTGAATCATTTTTAACAACCATGTCTGATTCTTTGAACACTTTTAAGGTAACACCTTTAGATTTAGATTTTCAAGTAGTCCTAAGATTTGCCTCAAGAGTTTAAAGATTACCAACTAGCTAATCAACATTAAGTATATTAAGATCTCCATTTTTTTTTAGAGCCCCAACCTTTAAATCAAACCTTTTAGGTAGAGGCCTCAAAATCTTCTTGACAGTCTTATTTTTAGAAATTGACTCACCCAAATTGAAACTAGAATGAACAATACCACTCAATTTGGCATAAATTTTATCAAAGGTCTCATCATTTTCCATCCTTATGGTTTTAAAGGCCGTAATCAATTTCTGCAATTTATATTTCTTATTAGTATTAGTGCCCTCATAAATAGTTTGCATAATATCACATGCTTCCTTAGTAGAGATGTAGGTAATGATCCTACGAAACTTAGAGGCCGAGACTCCATTAAAATACCATTAATGCCCTTATATTATTGTTGGAAACATGATTTTCCTCTTTGTCCACTATGTTTTAGGTTTAGGAACAATTTTCCATTCAAATACAATAGTGGGTTTGGAATGGTATAGTCAACACAATCCCAGATACCATCATCAATGGATCTGAGAAAATCAATCGTCCCAACTTTCCAATAAGTATAATTGGATCCGTTCAACAATAGGTGCCTTGGTAGTTGATGTGCCCTTACGGTTGAATTCCATTCTAGGAATTAATGGATGTACACAATAAATTTGTGTAACCCTCTTTGATACCAATTGAAAGAATCCATAAATTGATTTCTAAATTGTAGTTCAATTAACAATGGCGGAAAATAAATGAATAAGCAAATCAATCAACCACACAAATAAAGAGGCACATGATTTTTTTTTATGTGGAGCACCCTATGAAAAAAAAAAACCACGAGTCCTATCTTCTAGACCAAAGGACACCAAGCACTAATAAATTAAGCAATTGCAAGCAATACTCACAGACCCTTCTCCAATTGCAACTCAACCTAAGAATTGCAATTTCTTCTTTGACTCTTCATCGTGCTTAAAACAACTCTATCTTGAATCCGCAAGATGAACAAAGTAAACCACCTTGCAACTGCAAGGCGAACGGATCTTCTATGAAGAGTAGAAGCAACAAATCTATAGAAGCTTAAATCTTCAGCACAACTCTCCAATGACTACTCTGAAGAAAAAGGATAATCTCTAATAAATAATCTCTATTCGTAATAAGGAGATTGGTACGTTAAGTTGAGAGAGGAACTCTTTAAATAAACCCTAATTCGTGCCTTATAAGAATAGTCCAAGAAGAACATAAAGACTCAGTTCTAGCACAAAAAGGAAAGCGATTTGCGTAAATCTGAATAGGTTTTCTTCTTCACTCAATCGAATGAATGTATCTTGGTCCGAACGAATTAACTCTTGGGTTTCCTAACTTATGAGATTTCCTAGTGCTAGTTCAGACGAACAAACTTTTATTTGAACAAAACTAGCTTTCTGTCTCAGTTATGATTCTTCATGAATTTCTGCAATTTCTTTGATTTTTCACTTCAGCACTTCCGGTGACATATACCACAATCCATTTTAAAATAAATAAAAAATTACATTTCCATAGACCCTGAGTTTTGTCCAACACATAAATTTACCAATAGTCAAAATTCTAAAACTCAAATTCTTCATGATGGCAAATGTCATAGCCCCACCCAACTCTATGAGCATTGGCCCCCATATGTGCATTAGTATTGGCCCCACCGTGCTTGGTTCAGGCCTAATTCTAATGAGCACAGTTTGTTATTTCATTTACTAAAAAGATGTCTTTTTATGTGTTGATTTGTTTATTTGTTCAACTCTTTGAAATACCTTGAATTTTGGTTGAGTTTTTTGCATATACCTCTCTAAGGTTTTCAATATTTGTAAATAGGCCCCTTGGATTTTGATATTTGTAAATAGGTCCCTGCTTTAGCATTTTAATACTTCTAATATTCCAAAACATGTGGATATATGGTAATGAGCAACTATTGTGAGGGTTTTGCTCAATTTTTATAAAAAAGACAGTTTTGCCAATATAACCATTTTTTATACACACCCCCTTTTACTAAAAAAAAAAGCTCATCAGAACACCTTTTCAAAATGCTTGAAATTGGAGATAACTAGTTAAAAAATAGACTGTAAAGATATAAATATACAAGAACCATTATGCAAAGAAATGATCAATATAAATTTCTAAAATTCATTAGGCACACCTTCCCAACCACTAAAATCATCATGCAAGAGACAGGCCCCATGAGAGTAACATCCAAACTAATTTTTAATCTTGATTCTCATGAGAACTATTTCAAAAAAAAAAAAAAAGATTTGTTGCAAAAGTGTCCCTAAGATTCTAGAAAAACTGATGATGTGAAAAAAGGGAAAAAAAAAGCTAAAAAATGTTTTTGGAAAACAAACTAAAAATTATTTTTTCTTAATGTTAAAAGAGAGAATGTTACTGGCTACCTATCGTGAAGAACTTAATGTGCTTAGTTGACAAAAAAAAAAAAAAAAAAAAGAATGTTAAAGTGAAAAGGTTGAAACAATCGTATGAAGGAGAATAATTTTCTTAATGTTAAATAAAGATATAGGTAAAATTGTCAAAATTAGTAAAAGCCTAATGATTTCTTCTCTTTATTGTCAAATCTACTTAATTGGGGATATGAAAGGTATGAAAATGTCAAAATAGGGGCTTATGTACAAATGTTGAAATCACATAGGGCTTATTTACAAATATTAGAAATCCTAGGGGGGTATATACAAAAAACTCTTCTTTTTTTTAGTTGATGCCTCATATGGATGCAACACAAGGTTCAATATCTAATCCAAATCCAATTCTAGAACTGGATCAATAAAGACGAATCTAAATTTGAATCCACCATGATTCTATCTCCAAATCAACCCATTTACATCCGAACCTCTTCTAGTAACACTATTCCATGTGAGGCCCATATATGCTTAAATGCCCATAAAAAAGGGAAACCCAAAAGGCATGTAAAATATATATTTCAAATTGTTTAGATTTCACTCAAACTCCTCTCAAACCACTATGCAAATAAAAATAAAAAATAAAAAAAAAGGAGCGAGGGGCCAATTTAAAACTTAAAAAAGGCATAGAGGAAGAAATCCCCATAGCAATTGAGTGCTCTCAAAACCCCATCCTTAAAAAATATTTTTACAAGCTTAATCTTTGTAATCTCTTCAAATGATAGAATATAAATCGAAAAAAGATTCAGAGGGAATGCCTGTAGATCCAAAATTCATCTGATCTCTAACTAATACATTATTCTTCAATCACTTTTCAAAATCCATTGTCGTCTAGTCCGGTTAGGATACCTGGCTTTCACCCAGGCGACCCGGGTTCAAATCCCGGCAATGGAATTTCTAAATAATCCCTTTTTTCTCAAATCCAACAGCGCACGTTAGCTTCTTCATTTACTAATACGTTAACATGCGCCCTTCTCATTCAGAGACTCTCCAAATAGAAATCGAAACTAGGGTTTCTTTCGTCTCTCCTCTGCTCTGACTTCCCCAATCTGCATGGATTCGAGCGCAATCAGTGACGCTGTTGCTCCTTCCACTGCTTTGGCTTACCTCGATCCCAAGTACTGGTAACATTCAACCCTAATTTTCCATCCCAATCTCAACTGTCCTTGCAAATTCTCTTAAAAATCGTATCCTTCATCAAACCCTAATTTTATCTTTTCCCAATTCCCAGATCTGATTTTGGTGAGACTAGATCTCCATGTATTTGCTTGCTTTGAATCATCTGCTCATTTCAAATGTGCAGGGACCGGCGTTTCTCCAGCGAGGAGCACTATGAATGGTTCAAAGACTACTCTCATTTTCGTCATCTCATCAAACAACACATCAAATCTTCTGATTCTGTGCGCACCCATTGCGGTTTTCTATAGCTGTTGCTGTTGTTATATGCATTTTCGTTCCAAGTGCAAATCTTCTATGCATTGGTAGCTGTAGCAGTAGGATTGGTGGATTCGGTGTAAAGTATTCAATTGAACTTGGGCACAAACTACAAAGATTAATTAGAGATTAGAACTTAAAACTTGGAGCTTTTATTTTAGACCTTAATCTAATTAGCTCTTATTAGTTCGACTAGAGTTTCCAAATGGCCCCTTTTAAGTTTAAATGATCAAGTAGTAACTATTTTAATTTTAGTCTTAGTGCCCATTTATTTAGGGGGTTTATCAAAGGAGTATTTTTAAGAGATGAGGAATGAAGGGGGTTTATGACAGTGAGATATATGGAACATCACTTTTCTGGGATCAGATTTACTAGGTTGATAGCTGGGCCTGGGTAATCAATTTCTATCTAAAAACGAGTTTGCATGATGGCTTTTTTGTGGATCTTTGCCTCATATCTTTTAATTAGTGATAGAAAAAATCTGACTTGTGATGCTGGACTAAATTGCATATGCCGAGCATCTTTGTATCCAAAGGATGTAGTAGTGATGCTTGATACCTCCCCTGAAAAGAAATTGTATTGTATTAGTTTAGCTTAACCTAATATAGAGAGTCTATTACTTAATGTATTTCTATTAGATGGACAAGGTTTGAAAAGAATGTAAATAATGATAATTTTTCATTGGTATTTAGAAATGTTCTACAGAAAAACAAATTTGTACTTTACATAAAAATTTTGATATAAAATTTGAAATTTCATGCTATTGATAAGATAATCATATCAATATCCATGTCCTCGTCATTCAAATTGTGCATTGTACCCCCATCCTCGTATCCTTGCCCATATCTGTATCAGCATTTGGACACCATGGAATCTGAAAAAATTTCATACTTGACACGTGTTTGGCACATGTATGTTACTCATTTCAAAGAATCCATGCAACATGGGTTGTAGGATTGATTAAAGTTTAATGCTTGATTGGTTGGGTTGCATGGTGGATATTAGGTTTTGGAGCTCGGCTGTGGAAACTCGCAGTTGTGTGAAGAACTGTACAAAGATGGGATTTCACAGATAACATGCATTGATCTTTCAGCTGTTGCTGTGGAAAAGATGCAGAAGCGATTGTTGGCTAATGGATATAATGGTATGTGGATCCTGAATGTCCTCTGTCAGGTTGCAATTTTGGTGAGTTTCATCTGTTGCTCATAAACCTGTTAACACTTCGGATGGGCGAGTCTGAATTATGCATCACATTATTGTGATTCTACACTGATGGTAGTGGTCATTCCTTGGTGAAGGATTTTCCTTGTAGCTTGAGTTTTCATCTAACGCTTCCATCAAACGTAACAATAGCTTTTATACGAGCAAGCTACTTCATTTTGCAATGGAGCCTACCTTTTCAATTATATATTCTGTTAATCTTGTTGGCTTTATTGTCAATGAGTCATGAGTTGTTCTTCACCCTTGGCCTCCAAATTGGCTGTAAAAGCAAATGTCCCACATTCTTGGGTAGCCTATCATGGTGGACCCATTCAGATAACAGCCTGGGTCACATAAAGCTAGGTGCTTAGGTCTAAGTAGAATTATTTTAAGTTTTGTTGTGTTCTCTCCATATCATTTTCATGGTTTCTTTAGGTGCACCAAAAAAGTTGACAATATATATATATAGGAGAATCTTCTTACGCATCCGTTCCTCACCATTTTTTTCATGAGAACTCTAGGTGGACCCCATCTATCACCCAATCCAAATCTAGCAATATGCACACACGCCCTAATTTTTGGTCAGATCCGAATTTACTAGACAATCGAATTGACTGTACACCAATCCGAACGGAATGGATTTGTTGGCCATAGATGAAGGGGTTAAGGTCATGTGATTGGGGCTAAACTTGATATGTGGGGTGGTCTCGTATGGATCTTTCCATCCCCCGCCCCTCCGGATCTCATCCCTTAGTGGGGTCCATTGTGGGCCCCACCGGTGAGTGTGTATGAAAAGTCCATGAGGGACGTATGCATATATGTTTGTATATGGAGAATATTACTATGCATTATTCCCTCACCATGTAGTGAGGGACAAATGCATAATTGGAAAGATTTATGCACAATAGAGGAAATGTTATTTATGGTATTATAAAAAAGAAGAATCTTCATATGTAAAGAGGAAAAGCCATGTCATTGTTACTCACCACATGGTGAGGGAGGGATGCATAGTAATATTGCCCTATATATATTTACAATAAAAGAGAAGACTTACTGTACAAAGAGCTATATTGAGAAGCCAGAACCCCAAAAGAAAAGACACTTAGCCACAGCTGAGACCCACTAAGAGGGTACCTACAAGAATGAACAAAAGGAAGTTGACAATATAATTCTGAAAATCTTTTTTTTTTTTGTAAAGTTTATTGAGACAACCTTGCATGCAAATACCTGCATAATTGTGTATGGGTTCCTCATTGTGCTTCTTTCTATGAGGTGGCAGGGAGGTGAAATTACACCTCTTTATGTGATAGAAAATGCTTCTGCTCTGGCTCGGAACATTTTCTATTGAGTCATGGGTTGGAAGATGCTCATTATGGCAACTGTGAGTTTGCAAGATTGAGTCACGTTGCCTATGAGGGAGGAGTGAATAATTAAAGATAAACACGGATCCAACATCTTTTTCTTGTTGGAGCAGCAACTATTGGTATTGGGGACTAAATGAGGGCTGAAGTCCTAGCCAGTAGCCACATAGGAGGGGTTAAAAATCCTAAAAGCAAAAGTTTGCGGCTGCTTATTAATGTGGAGGGTGATCTGAGAAATTTGTTTGCATGGACAAGCGGAAAAGCAAATGAGTCATGGTGCTTCTTTTGCATCATAAATGAAAAGATCCTTATTAAAAGAGACGTGTGCTATATTAAGGCAGAATAGTGGTGAAGTGGATGAATTGGCTTCATTGAGTGTTGCAAGGGAGAAAATTATGATTGTGAATGATGTAGTAGTGCTAGTTTCTTGAAAGTTTATATTCAAGCATGTATATTTTAAGCATGTAGATCTCCTTGATTGGTGTGATATCTGTTGGTTTT
Source organism: Sextonia rubra (assembly GCA_037013555.1). NCBI lineage: Eukaryota > Viridiplantae > Streptophyta > Magnoliopsida > Laurales > Lauraceae > Sextonia > Sextonia rubra. The sequence goes on along the minus strand of JASUAD010000018.1, from coordinate 48,066,941 downwards.
TCAGACACTCTAAAATGTTAGAACAACAATACCACTGTAGAATTCCTTGTACTCTCTTCTTTGATACCCATCATCTCCTCCACCCACTCCTTCCATTCATCCTTTCCTTTAGCTGATTTTGCACTCCCAACTCTATTTTGGAGACCTTTGTTGGATCCCAGCTCTTGATTGGTTTTCTCCTCCACCGTATCCACCAGCCAATGCCCTATTCATTAATTTTTGAGTTCTCTTGAAAAAATCCATAAGAAACGTTCACTTTGATAGCATGTATTGTTGCCTTTCTCATGAATGAATGAAATTTATAAATTCTTGATTGTGGGTTCATATTGGAAACTGTTTCTGTTCCTGTTTCGATATTTATTGTGATTCTCACTTTAATTTTTCAGATATCAAAGTGTTGGAGGCCGACATGCTAGACTTGCCCTTTGGCAATGAGTGTTTTGATGTTGTTATTGAGAAAGGAACCATGGTAGGCATAATAAATAGAGCAAGTTCTTACATTTCCATCCGAATGAAGTTATTGATTGCTTTTAATTGAAATCATGCACACCTTTTTGTGTACCAGCAGTCCTACATCCAGACGTGGCATGTGCTGCTTTGAATCATGTCTCAGGTGATGCCTGCTATATAGATCTGGCCCAAAACCCAGAGAATGAGTACCAATCAAATTAAAAATAAAAATAAAAATAAAAAAGAAGCAGAGTCAAGGGGGGTACTATTTGCAAGTTTCTCTGGACCATTGTTTTATATTGGGTGATCTAGGTTGCACCTCGATTTTAGGAATGCTGAGATCTATGCAGTGGCCCTGCCTGGTGTATCACTAGGATGCATTTTTCGCATGTGTTGGTGAAAGAATTGAGCTCAACATGATGGAAACCCTCATCTGTTCTTAACTTATTCAAGGGTTATGTTTGGTTTTTAAACTATTCATCCATGCACAAGGACTAAAAACTCAGCTGAGCGCTAGTTGACTTGGACTCAATTTTGACTCTTGAGCAAGTCAGGTCGCATCCATTGGACTCGGACCTGACTCAGCTGAAATCTTGCAACCTTCCTACTTCTCACATGATGAGATAATGCCTTGTACGAGCCTCTTTTCTTTTAATTGCTTCTTATCCAAGTCTTCATCGATTTAACAAGACTTTGTTGACTTAGTTTGCATGGCCTAAATAACTTTTAACTGAATGGTCAACAGAAACTTTTGACTGGACATTTCTGTGGATGTTCTGTAACCTGATAAGTGATAATAATCACCAATACAATGTGAGAAATGACACAAGCATTACCATGCTTAGGTTTCCAGGCTGCCCCAGGCCCCAATCCCATGTAAGTCAATACATGTCACTAGCTGAGGTGTGCCTTAGCCGAGTTGGGTCTTGAGTCTTCATTTTAATCCCTGTCAATGCATATGCCGTTAGTGCTTAGCTTTTGTTGAGCAGACCATGTGAAATGTTTGAATTTGAAGGATGTGCTGTTCGTGGACAGTGGTGATCCATGGAATCCACACCCCGCAACTGTTAAAAAGGTTATGGCAACTCTTGAAGGTGTTCATCGCATTTTGAAACCTGGTGGAACTTTTATTTCAATTTCTTTTGGGCAGGTATGTGTATTGATCTATTTTCTATCTGTTTTTTTTTTCCTGCCCACTCCTTCTCCTCTTGTTCTTTAGGAGGACTAAATTTGCATTCTCTACAGCCACATTTTAGGCGTCCACTGTTTGAAGCCCCCGAATTTACTTGGTCCTTTGAGTGGAGCACTTTTGGGGATGGATTCCACTATTTCTTCTATACCTTAAAGAAGGTTTGTAGAGATAACTGGGACAATTTCTTTTCTGCCATTGAATTTTCCCTAGTTGTGCAGTGTTTGGGACAAATTTGCATTACTATTGTTTAAACAGATATAAAAAATAAAACTAGTTGGCAGAAATCTGTGTGGTATGTTGTGAGTATTATACATGGGACCACCCAATATATGCTTTGGGCTGTCCCTTTTTGTTGTTTGTGGGATGGAGGAAATATACACAATTTCATTATGGTTTTAATTGCTTAACAAAATGTACAGTGGGGGGTCACTTTCTAAGATACTGATTATTATTGATAACAACCCCCACTTGATTAGATGTGGACTTTTGGTTGTTGTTGATTTTCATCATATTGTGATCCATCAAGTCCACACCTTATATCAGGTGATGGGACCCACCTATACTGTTGTCAGTTCTAAAATGAGAAGATAAGTATTTTAATTGTTTATTTAGTAGTAAAGATCATTTAACACTTCTTTACCAGATGGTGTGTCAAGAAGAGATATTTACAGTTCCTGATTTGCATTCTAAACTGGTTCACTGTTTTCTCTTCGTGCCTCTAATGGGCTAGAATTTCAATTTTTTCCCTTACTCATCATTTGCTTACAGGGTAGGAGACCCTCGGATTCCAAGTGCTGCAGTGACCAGGTTGATCAGCCAATGATCTGTTTATTGCAGGAGGAGTTGGAGGGCGAAGATTATATATTCAGAACCAATATTGACGGCTTGGAAGATTAATTCTCAATCTATAATGTTGGGGGTTCTACCGGAGGATGACTTGTAAGAGCATTCAATTTTTTCTCGGCATGCCATCACCATCAGCTACAGTTAATGTTAAATTAAGTAAGCTGCTGACAGAGCAGATTTTGAAGAAGATCCTTACAATCACTAAGCTTTTCTTTTTCTTCATTTTTCCAAGTAGGAGATCTTGGTTTTCAAGTTCACAAATTATTACATTGCTGTTTCCTTTGGACTTGCTTAACTTTATGAAGTTTCTGTGCAATTGGCAAACACTTGGTTAAGATTTGGCCAATTCACCCAATCGGCGCAGCCCGTATGTTTCCTCACCTGCTGTGGGCCTCAGTCATGCTGATCGATACAACATGAAATGTAGACTGTGATCACATTGATGTTGTCACTCTCTAATTGAACGCCACCAAATGCATTTGGATCCCTCCTTGAGTTCGGATATGACATTATATCCGGATCCTTCTCAGTTAGTCTTGTATTAAAGAGCTGGACCTCGGGTTGGATCCTCTAAAAGCACATTTGGATCTGGGTTCATGAGAATTTTACCCCCTTTGTTTTTTGTTTTGTTTTGTTTGGTACTAGAAGGGCTCAACTTTGTGATAGGCTAGGAAAAATTGTCAGTTTTTCGAGGGGCCCACATCAACCAAATACAAGTAGCAATCAGTAGCAATCAACAAGTACTTTTACATCTTTACGCATGGAAAGATATTCATATGAAAAGAAACAAAATATATAGAGAGAGAAATTTTCAACAATGCCCCACTTTAAGAGGGGCAGTTTTATCCTTTTTGTTTTCATTGGTCCAATTATCTCATTTGAGTTCTACCCTCATTGCGTAGTTTTTCTCCTTATTGAAGGGCAGGCTTTTTTTCTCTCAAGATGTTAGTTCGTAATCAAAGCAAAACCTACACCCTGTACAGAGGTAGAGTTGGGTCTTCCATCAAATGATCACCAAAAACACTTAAAATTCAAACCAATCAAATTAATATATCCACGGACCTAACCAAATCCTCCCTCTAATAGGGTTGGGTTATGGATGATTGATCCAGATGTAAATGTGAGGCCATCTCATCCTGAAAACTAGGAAATATGTTTTCCTCATATGTATGTATGTACGTGATTTCCAAAGCCAAGTAAAAGATCTATGGCCACTGAACCCAAATTTAGAAAAAAACTTTCTATTGAGTTCCAATCAGGGTTGAAACTAGGCCTAACCCAAATCTGACTAAACAAGGTCCAAAATTTGTTGCACTAGCCCGGACCCCACTAAACAAAGCCCAACTTTTGGGTTGGGTCATGTTGAAGTAGGGTTTAGTTATAGCATGGATCAAATCTGATAGCAGGTTGCGTCATCTGAACTTCAATTGGTTCAGGTTGGTCCTCTTAAAATTCCAGTTGTTCTCAACTTGGATCAGAACCCAACCCACCTCGAGTGGCCCAAGTCGCACCCGTAATTCTATATTCAATTGATACATCAAAAAGGACTTGCACAATACTTCGCCTAAATAACAGAGGTGAAGTACTCGTTCACTGATCTATACCTTCGAGATGGTGGGACACTCACTTTGAGCTTGTAGATCATCGAATAGTGGGCCACCTCCAAAAACTACATATAGGCCCATCTCCAGATTGGCCACGTGTAACATTTATTTTTATGGTGGTCCAACTTTAATTGGTGTAAAATTTGTCTCAAGGCCCACACGTGAGTGGATTGTGACTTTGAATGGTTTGGATTAGGATTGATGACTACATGAGGATTGAGATTCCATCTACAATCCTGTCTTGGCAAGTGATAGGAGTTCTTAAGGAATTGGAAACCCCTCTCTCACTGGTGTCCTTAATTCCAAATAAAATTTGGGAAGTTGGACATTTCCACTTATAGTATCTACCATAAGTGGGAATACGTATCTAGTGCAGTACCACACAACTCTGTGATCCTCTAAAGGAAAAATTATTCAAAAATTTGGATCCGACTATCCGGTTCTCCATTGGTCGGCCTGAACCAGTGAATAAGGTTGATTGGTTCAAATCAGGTTTGACAAAACAAAGGAACCTAAGCAGATGTAATATGTATATATTATTTAAAAATTGAAACACTACAATGTTTTTGGAGAGAAATGACTCTTTATCCACACGTACATGAAGTATCATAATCATTAAAAGTCCGTTGAATTAGAAATTCTAAATAAAACTTAAGACCTCTGTGTATAAAGTTTTAACTTCATTAACTTCTAATCCCTTGATCCACGCCTATTAAATTTAATCTGTGTTATTAGGCCATCATCTCTTATGATTTTAGTCCGATAGATCTAAAGGTGTGATGGGGCACAAAAAAGGCTATTCTAAACAATTTTCTAATATTTCAATATTATTAGATTAAAGATATTCATAGATGATATCTAAAAAGAACAAAAAAAGTGGGCTTAAAAGTTTATTAAGCTCAACACCTGAACCCCAAACCTAACCCATTAAGGTTTTTACACCCCAAAGATAGATCCTAAACCAATCCATCAAACACCAGCATCAATCCCACCTCACTTGAATGCTCACTAGTCAAGTTGACCCCAGTCTGGATTCAGCCCTATTGACAGCCCATATTCGCAAATACAATTCGCAAATGGCAACTTCATCTTTTTGTAGTCGTAATGACTTGTACACAACCGCGGGAGTAGAATCATCTTCCGTGCACCCTCAGTTTACGTTTCTTATTATACCAGCAAAGCAAATCTCTATTACTTCGCAACTCGTATCACTCCGATACGCACTTCTTTCTCTCTCGCTCTCTCTTTCATGCCTTGTTGCTGCTTCCTCCTCGCTTTCTCTCCTTTCAAACGAAATCTCTCTCTGTCTCCGAAACCCATCACGGTATCGTCCGAAACCGAAACCGAAACCGAAACGCGCGCTCCAATGGCGGAACTGGGGACGAGCGACACGGACTACGACTGTTACGATACGGAGTCCTCCCCAGCAACTGACACCGACGACGAGGACTACTTAGACTACGGAGTTCAGCCTCAGATCGGTCCATCCGTTCAAGTCGGGTTTCTTTCGCTTCTCCTTCTTTCTCCGAATCAATCTCTTGGCATTGTGCTGAATCCTTGAATTTCCTGTCACTTTGATCGATTTGTTTGGTTCGATGAGTTTCCACATTTCTGATTGATTTTGCTTTGTTTTGATCGTTTTTTTATTTTAGGGCTTGATTTTGATGATTGGGTTGTTATCTGATTCATGCTTTGTTTGTGTTTTTGCGATGTTTGGATGTCACGGTATGTTATTATAGGGATTGATTAGAGGAAAAAGTGGGTATTTTGTGAATTGGGTCAGTAACAATGAAGTTTGTTTCATCTTCTTTGAGACCCAGTTCCTTTTTTCTTGTTCTCTGAGAGACCCTTTTCGTGTTTTTGTCTTTCTCATAGAAATCTAATGGTGGGCCGGGCAGGGCTTGCAGTTACTCACCCTATTTGAAGATAGGTCAAAGTATGTATTGTTGCAAGTCTATTGATTGTGCATTGTTATCCCCAACACTTCACTTTTTATGTATAAAATATGTGTCATGACACAACCATGGCGTGTTGCCACTTTATCCATGCTGTATCTGGGCATCTTAGCTTTGGAGTATAATTGAAGAGTTTCGAAGAATGTATGCTTGTGGTTAATTTTTGCGCGTAGTAAGTTGAAGATTATTGTAGAAGATTGGAGTTGCATTAATACATTAAGGAGAACTTATGCTTATAAGCTTGCATTCTTGCATGTAATGGTATATATGAGCCCAGGGCATTGAATGCCAGATATCATTCAAGCGTTGTTCACTTCTATTGTTAAGGTCACCATAAGTGGAGTGTGAAGATTGAAATGTAGTTTATGTGGGATCTATTTTAAGTTGTCTAGGTAGGGTGTGTGGTACTATTTTGGCTCTTGGGCATTTGCATCATTGTATGATTTACTTTCTTTTACTCAGGTTGAGGGTATTACTTGATTACTTATCTCCTCTTGAGTTGTGATCTGAGTTAGACTAGTTTGAGCTGAGCTGCATCAGTGATGCAAAAAGCATAAAAATCTGGAGTTCATGTAATTGTCAAAATAGTTGATACATTGTGACCTTCAATGTAGGTTGGAATGATCTTATGATTACCTTTTTTCTGCATACTCAAGCTCAGACACCTTTTCTTCTCCAAACAGGCCGACCAGTCTGGAAAAGGCCATGCTTTAGGATTTCTTCTGTTAGTAAAATTACCAACATCTGCAGAACTAGGAAACTCTCCTTCGCTCCAGAATCAGCATGAAACTTAATGCATCATGGTAGATGCATCCGGCTTGACTTTTCTAGGGTTCATTTCAAGGATGTGAATTTTCCAGCAGATAGGAGTTTTTTATTTTTTATTTTTTTATATAGAATTTTAATTATGGGTCAAGCAGAAGTTACACAATGCATTTACCTGTTTCTATTTCTTCCAAAATATCATACATTCACATGCCATTTGTGTCGGATCCATTTTGAATCACCTTGATTTGATTTGCCATTTTGTTATAAACTTAAATGTTTTAGTTGTGTTATCCTTCCTGTTTTTCAATATCTAAGAACTGACTTTGTTCTGCTTTTCCTTTGACATCTTGCAGGTTATAACAAAAGAATCTCTTCTGAAAGCACAGGTTACTCTTTTGCACTCTTTTGATTCTTGGCTTTGAGTCAAATTATCATGTTTAATACTAATATGAAAACAATGCTGGTGTACATTGTGTTCAGACACAAGATTTGTGTAAGGTAATGGACATGTTGACTCTCAGTGAACAACATGCACGGACTCTGCTTATTTATCACCGCTGGGACGTTGAGAGGTTGTTTGCAGTGCTTGTAGACAAGGGAAGGGATCAGTTATTGTCTGAAGTGGGTATCACTATTCTAGAGCAAAAGAATCCTGTCTCACTGCAGAACTCTCCATTAACATGCAATATCTGTATTGAGGACATGTCTCCAGATGAATTTACGTCAATGGATTGTGGCCATTGCTTTTGCAACAAATGTAAGAATATCATGCTTCCTCTCATTTACCATTAAGGGAAGAAAGCGTTTTAGAGGGTATATCTTTTACTATGGCTGCAAAACTTCATGAGATTATTTATATCGACGTTTTGAAAATCAGATCAGATTGTAAATCTGTAAGAAAGTTATAATCATGGATCATAAATCATAAATTTTATATATTATCGAAACCCTTTCCCATTCGATGAATCTGACACACTCTCTTTGGAAATTTATTTTGTAATTCCTGCTTTCCGTCCTTAAATCCCCATGTATAAAAATTTATTTAAGTATGCTCCTTTTGGTCAAATTACATTTAACAATTGACACAAATTCTCCTCCATAGTGAACAAATTTAGGTCTCTTGGTTCTTTTGACTTTTAAAATCACAATTTCTAATACATGGGTGTTATGTAGCACTTTGATGTGCAAAGTAGAGGTGGCAATTCTTGACCTGATCCACAAACTCAACCCTAACCTGCCCTATTAATTCAAGGTTCAGATTGATTCTCTTTTCCTCTTTTTTTTTTCTCTTTTTTCTTCTTGTTTCCGATTTGGGTTTGAGTTGGCATTGTGGGCCCGACTAATAAATGGTTGGGCACTTGGGTTTGTTGACATGTTTGGACCGATTAATAGAAGGTTTGGATTCAAATTGAGAATCATAAGATTGAAATTGCTGTTCATAATGTGAATTCCAACCATAAAATTCCAATTGAGAATCATGAGATTTTAATAATTCACTGATTTTTTCTTCTTATTTACTGATGAAGACATTTCTCGTTGTTTTCCTATCATCAGGCTGGTCAGAGCATTTTGTAGTTAAAATAAATGAAGGGCAAAGTAAGCGAATTAAATGCATGGAGTACAACTGCAATGCTATTTGTGATGAAGCTGTCATTAGAAAGCTAGTCAATGAAAAGCACCCTGATCTTGCTGAGCGTTTTGACCGTTTCCTCCTTCAATCATTCATTGAGGACAATAGTAAGGTTAAATGGTGCCCCAGTGTTCCACACTGCGGAAATGCAATACATGTCGAGGGAGATCCATGTTGTGAGGTGGAGTGCGCATGCGGGCTGCAGTTTTGTTTCAATTGCTCATTAGAAACACACTCGCCTTGTTCTTGTCTAATGTGGGATCTTTGGACTAAGAAATGTCAGAGGGAATCTGAGGCAGTAAAATGGATTACAGTTAACACAAAGCCCTGTCCCAAGTGTCATAAACCTGTTGAAAAGAATGGTGGCTGCAACCTTGTTACATGTCTCTGTGGACAGCCATTTTGGTGAGAGTCTTCCTCTTTATTCTATTTCTTTCATTAATGTCTTTCATCTTTTAAGTCAGATCCTTCTCCTACCTTGTTACTTTTTCACTAACTGTTGGGTTACCATCTTATATTGATTGCTATCTTGGAGATGGGCATGTTTGTTGGTGGCGTCACAGTTGTCATGAAGACTTCTGGATGCTCGAATTGTTGACATGTCTATTAAAAAACATTCAAGTTTGAAGTTGAATATAATACAAATTTCAGAATGATACATTGCAATTTTCTCTGAAAGAATACTACAAGTTTTCAGTAGGGGTGATACCATTTTAACTAGTTAGTTCATCACTTGTTGGATTGATCTTGAAAGTTGAATCAAGAAAGATGGAATATTTTTATTCCTCATAAAATTAAACTTATAAAAGACAAACTAATAGTTACTAATTAAAGGTCAGCTAAAATAATCAATCCAAACTATATCAAATCATGTTAGCCTCCATCATCACTAGCGAACATTTGGGATCTCATATGTGCAACCCCACCCATAATTCTATACATTCGTACATGTATGTATGTATGTGTGTGTAAGGCATTTTCTCTTGTGCCTCCTGTGTGCATAGTCTTACCGTGCGCAGCACATAGTGGGGGCGACCTTATGATCCATCTCAATGGACCATCCAAACCCTCCCCCTATATTGTAATAAATCCTATGGGTTAACACTGATTTGAATGGATTGGATTGTTAAATTGAGCGTCATTTTTAAAAATATAAAAGCATTATATTATGGGCTACAAATCAAGGTGTTAGAAACTTTGACTTGAAACTCGATATTTGGGGTGGTCCCACTTGGATCTTTTGATCCACCCATCATTGAAGTTGGAGAAACTTGAAACGATCCACCTAATTGACCCATCCAACCTGACCCATAAAGAATACAAGATGGACATGTGGTGCAGCCCCGGATCTCCGATCGGGTGTAGAACAATCTCCTGGAGGATTGTTCGAATCCAAAGAGAGATTCAAGAGCACAATGAAACTTATGATCACAACTAGAGAGAGAAAATCTCTTGAAACTGAATTATTATTAATAAAAGCATGTCTACTACAATGAAAGAGTCCTTCTTATATAGGAGTGATTACTTCTAAAGTAGGAAAGACTAACTCTAAACAAACATGGCTTACTAAAATAAATTAAGCAAGTTCTAATCTTAGCTCAATATAAAATAGGAAATAAATAAGTAATTAAAACCATTTAACTAAGGATGGGGTTCCTTAAGGAGATCAAGGGTCAATTGGGCCTGCGGACCTGTGATCTAGGCCGGATCTAGGATTGGCCTACATCAACATGGGTTAGCTTTTCCTACCTTGCCCAAAAATGGTTTGTTCATGGTTAACTCTCCTTCCTAATTGGTGTACCTATAAAATCCCAAACCTATTCGGAATCGGAAGAGGAAGTAATCCAACAGTGTGGTACCCATCTCTCTCTCTTTCTATAAAACCCTCACATCTAACCCTCTTCTTTTTCCATCCCCCTATACCTTCTCTCTGACTCTCTTTCTCATGCATGCTACCTCTCACAGCAAGACGATGAGAAGCCCCCTCACAAGAGCATTTCTCTATATGTATATATAAGTGGTTGATCATGTGTGTGGGGTGCCCATTGCTCAACTCCTAGTGGTGCCTGCCTGATCATCAACCCAAGTCGGCCACACATACTGGCCCCCTGAATTTCACTAGATCCCATGTATAGTTTTCAATTTTATTTTAGATCTCATTATCTCATTTCGATCTTGCCTTCAAAATGAAATGTTTTTTCCATATTGGAATTTCAGCCAATGTTTCATAGTTACATTTTGAAGAAGTATAAAACAAAAAAAGAAAAAAATACATATGTAAGAGAAATACAATAAATGCTAAAATTTTATTACTAGATTGGAATTCGGCTAAGGTCCTATTGCACCCACACAAACCCCCCTACGCAAAGTCCCACATTATCAGCATTCCAACTAGGGATTGTTTCTTGAGGTCTTAAAAGTAAAAAAGAATTGTAAAAGCAAAACCCAAAAGGCAAGAGGGCTTTTTTGAAAAAGAAAAAAGAAAATGGGCAAAAGAGAAAAGGGCAAGTGGCCTTTTGAGGGGATTTGTTCTTTTCAGAGTTGAGAGAGAGAGAGAGAGAGAGAGAGAGAGAGAGAGAGAGAGAGAGAACGGTAGCATATAAAGAAGCTGCCCATAATAAGAACTGCATGGAAGAATTTGAGTAGGAGAGTAGATGAACATGGGAGGCTTTATGGCAAGTCTAGAATGTTATTGTCCATGGTTCAAAATATGCATCTTCAGATGGATTGTGTATTGGTCCCCACTGATGTGATAACCCACTATTGGCTGTTTTACTTGTTGCGGTTAGTATGATACAGCAAACACGGCTTACATGTATCAGGTGATACCCATTTTATCTCTTCTTTGGCACTTTGTTAAATATCTTTTGACCATTCTATACAAACAAGAAGTGAACGGAATTTTAGGCTGTACCCATTTTATCTCTTCTTTGGCACTTTGTTAAATATCTTTTGACCATTCTATACAAACAAGAAGTGAAAGGAATTTTAGGCTATGATGCCCGATTACTGCATTTCACCCAAGGTATCCGTGTCGATATGGTTCGATACAAATACTTGTACTGAATACAAAAAAGATACGGTTAGGATACGACTTTCTCCTAAATGAGGGTCTTTTCAAAAAAGAAACAAAAAGGGGAAAGGGGTGGGGGAGGGGAAGTCGGCAATCACCATTGCTTCTTAGATCTGTGAAGGAAAATGAGAGAGAGAGAGAGAGAGAAAAAAAAACAAACAAATAGAAATAGAGAAGGAATGAAGGAAAGAGGAGAGAGAGAGAGAGAGGGTGATGGAATGCATACCTGTTGTTGCAATCAGCTGCCTACCGTTCTTCGACTCGTTGCCGCAATCGTCGTAGTTGCCATCGCCATAGTCCTCTCGCTTTTCTTCTGTAATCTCTCTCTTGTTGGCGGTCCCACTCTAAACCCTTCTTTCAAAATTTCTCGAGGAACAGAAAAAGGAAAGCAACATATTGTTTACTTTATAAGATTATTCTGTTTTGGTTATTTTCAAAATGCTTATTACTTTTGGTTATTTAAAAAATGCCCTTTGCCTTTTTGAGCTGCCTATCTCTTTTTGTTTTTTTCTTCATAAAAGCCCTTTAAATATATTTTCATAAAAGCCTTGTGAACTTTACATATAAAATAAAGAGGATTTTACAAAAAAAATCTTCTATAGGGACCACCAAGCCATAAAACTCACCTTAGGTGTGGGTGCACCTGTGTGATCACTTGTTCTTTTTTTCATCTAATAGGCGAGCGTCGATATCGTCATAGGTTTTTTATACCAGCAACGACATCGATGCTCTCCTATTTCCATTTAAACACAAGAAACCCCTATTTCTTCTTTTTCTTCCTCCAATGAAAGAGTGCTTCTAAGGCCTTTCATCTTCCTCCTATAAAAGAGTTGTCCTCGTTATGCCTCTTCCATGAAGGAATCTTTTGATGCATAGATAAATAAGGATCTTTGTCTCTCTTTGCATGAGAAAGCATAGGCTGAAAATAGATTCATTCATTTGTTGGAGGAAAAGAATGCAATTGAAAAGCAACTGAACCAGTCCAGAGAGGAACTCAATGACCTCAGGTTGATGTATTCACGGGTGTGTTCCGATTACATGGAAAGATATGATGAATTGAAACATTGTTATGAGGCTGTGGTTGTTTACAAGCAAGAATTGGAACATTGGTATGACTCTATGGTTGCTCTACTAAACAACTTTAGTATCATGGAGGACAAGTTGAGTGACCATACTCTTGAAGGGCTCTATCATGAAAGAATCAATTGGCTAGTGGAAGAAAAGCAGGAATTGGAGAAACGGCTGAGTTTGCTGATTGAAGAAAGTATTTCGATTCAGAGATACCCATTTTAGTCCTCAACTACCTTGGAGGAAGAAAAAACAAAGTTGATATGTGAGTGCAATGAACATAGATAGTGTATTGAAAAATTGAAATTAAGCAAGAGATTCATGAGAAATGTGTCCTTTGGGCAGACCTTGATTTCCATAAGCAGGAGTTGCAGGACCTTGCTACTAGGGAAGAGAATGAAGGAAGGATATCTTCGGAAGTTGTAGAATTGAAGAGGCGCAAAGGAGGAAGATGAAAATCGTTGAACCACTCTTTCATGGGAGGAAGAAGAAGAAATAGGGTTTTCTTGTATTTAAGTGGAAACATGGGACTGTCAATTTTGCCGCTGGTGTAAAAAACCTGCGGTGACATCGATGCTCTCCAATCAGATGAAAAAAAATGAAACAGTGTGGTCACGTGTGACGACTCCGGTGCACCCATACCTTGGTTGAGATATGGTTTGGTGGTCTCCTTAGATGATTTTTTCAGTAAAATCCTCTAAAATAAAATGCATTTTATTGTTTTTTAATGTGGATCCATAGTGACCCCACCTATTAAAAATCTAACTTGTATAAATAAATGTCATGCTAATTAATGGGCCCTAGACAAATTTAACTTTAATAAAAATTTGCAAAATAAATCTTAAGTGCCATACCCGTATCTGTATCCTAACTTTTTGAAGATGGCGTATCGAACCTTCGAATCCCGTGTCCGTGTCTGGGCGTCATAGATTTTGGGTTCACTAGCACCGAAATCACTTTAAAGATACCAATTTGAAGATCTAAAGCAAGAATTGAAGCTGATATGCGAGTCATTTTTCTTGTGGGTTATTTTGAGGCTAGAAATAACTTAAAAATAAGTAAATGCTTTAGGGCTTTCTGTTTTATTAGGTAAATTTATTTATAAACCACTAGTAATGCATATTTGGAGCTTTGATTCATAAGAACTCATTGGCACATCTCTCTCTCTCTCTCTCTCTCTCTCTCTCTCTCTCTCTCTCTCATGGATCTCTCTATTTATTGTTTCATTCTTGAATCATAATCCATGAAATTACTAGTCAGTAGTCACTTTTTTACTGCTTCATTCATGAATCATAATTCTGCAATCACTAGTCAATAGTTAACTTTATTCAGTTATCAGTATCAACTAATCAGTCACTGATGAATAGCTAAGATTTGACTTTTAAGTGCCAACTATTAAAGAGCATGACAAATTTGTCTGACCATTTGTCAATTAACACTCTATTGTGTTTTTAACTTAAACTAGTTACTTTGTTATAGCTCAATTGATACACAATTTTTGTTGGTTTTGGAATGTAAATAAACATTGAATTTAACGTTTCCTGTTATTCCAGGTACTTCAGAAAAAAATTAGGATTTTTTTTACCCCAAAGAGATTTCTCCAGAAATTGATATTGCCGGTGCTCAATACGTACTACTTGATACATATCATTTTCCAAACTGAGCTGTATCGCCTTTTGATACTGATATTTGGAGCCTTGATCCTTGTTCTTGTCAGTTGGATTGTTGACATGTGGTTAGTCTGTCATTGATTAGCACTGGGTGGGTCTTCACCATATAGTTGTAAACAATAACTTAGAATGAAGAAAATATTAAGGACATGACTTTTCTTTTTGGATTAAGCATGAGTGTTCTTTCTACTTCCTGCTTGAGCCTGCATAGCCTTGATGTGAGTATTCGGTCTGAGAGATTCAGTCTGAGAGATAGACTGTCAATGGGGAGGACTGAATTGCTAGCAAAATGGGGTGTGATGCATTGGATAGAAGTAAGGTTACTAGCTCAGTCCATAATATCATGCCCACAACGTGAAAATTCACATTGTAGGAGCCACATACTGGCCTTGCCTGCCAAGGAGAGGGTATTTGAGGTCGTTTGCTAATGACTAGTTCCATAATATTGTGCAATAAGAAATAGAACTATTCTTGCAAATCCAATCGCTTGCTCTTCCGTTATTTTTGGTGTTCTCATACAAATTCAGACAAATCTGTTTTGTGTTTATTTCTGATGTTCCTCTGACTTGATGCAGTTGGGTGTGTGGTGGCGCTACAGGCTCTGATCATACATATAGTACAATTAGTGGCCACACTTGTGGCCGCTACAAAGAAGAGACTCTTGATAAGGCACGTGCGGATAAGGAACTTTATCGGTACATGCATTATCACAGACGATACCAAGCTCATACAGATTCCTTTGACCTTGAGAGAAAGCTCAAAGAAACCATCCAGAATAGAATATCAATTTCTGAAAATAATGATTCTGGAAGCAAAGACTATACTTGGATTACAAATGGGCTGGATCGACTGCTCAGATGCAGGCGGATCCTTTCATATTCATATGCATTTGCTTTCTTTATGTTTGGAAATGATCTCTTCAAGGATGAAATGACTAGAAAAGAAAGAAAGATAAAAATGAACCTGTTCGAGGATCAGCAGCAGCAACTAGAAGCAAATGTAGAGAGACTTTCTAAGTGTATAGGAGAGCCATTCAATGAGGTCTCCATGGATAAGGTTTGGGCAACAAGGATCCAAGTTATCAACCTCTCTGTGGTCACTGACCAACTCTGTAAGAAAATGTAAGTTCTCTCGTTGTCTGTGCTTTATAAAAACTGGTCAGTTTTTTCATATGAACTTCATTTACCTTTGCAGGTATGAGTGTGTTGAGAATGATCTCTTGGGTCCTCTCCAAACAGCGACGCACAACATTGCCCCATACAAGTCCAAGGGTGTTGAGAAAGCAACTCAAGTATGAATATGTTGAGATTAAGATTGAAGTCTAGAGAGCCAGAAAGCCCACTGCATATAATTATCTAGCATCCATGGCAAAAGCTTGGTATACTCTTTGAACATCTCAGCTTCCCTTTCGCAATTATTTAGATTTTTAACTCTTGTGGATGGTCTGATCCAATTCTTTCATTAGTGGATGGTCTTATCCAATTCTTTCCTTGCATTTTTCATTGAGAGAAGGATTCTGGGCAAAACAACAGCTTTTTCCCCCTATTTCAAAATTGGGCAAAATGTCAGGATTTGGGCTTCTCCTTCATGTTTGGTTTGTCACTGAATAGAAGGCTTCTTTTTTCAAACTTTTGTGGTGTGAGACATAAAATCATATGAGAGCACAAGCTGATTGAATTTGAGCCCTTCTTCTTTGCAGTTTTCCTCCTTACCACTTCTTTATTTAAGACCAAAACTAGCAAAAGGTACCCGTGCTTAGCACGGGAAGCAACAAATTGACATTTGCAATACAAAATTAATTATTGTGAGAGATTCATACCTTTTTAATGCATATATACTACAGTAATATAGAAAAAAGTAAAAAAAAAATGTAATACAAACTAAAAAAATAGGTAAAAATTTCAATTGTGTTAAAGGGTCATAATGGATTAGATTCATCTAGGTAGACATTTGCTTTGGAGGAAATTTGTTAATATATAAGATCATATAATATCAAATTTCATAAAAAGCAAAAAGAAAAATCATATTGAAGTTGTTTTAAAAATAAGGAACTCAACAAAACCTATAAAAGTGACATCGCGGTCTTCTAGAAAGAAAAATCATAAAATAAAATAAAAACAAATAAATAAAATTCACATTGATATTACTCTCCTAGGAAAAAAAACTAAAGAATCAAAATAAAAAATAACAAAAAAAAAAAAGATCTCTATGTCTTAATTTTTTTTTAAATGAAAACCCACAAAAAATAAGAAAAAAAGTACTCTAATGGATTGAGAAAACCAAAAACTAAAGCGTAAAAGAATTAGTCACCTGATTGGTTCTTTTTTTTTTTTTTGCAAAAAGGAAAAGTATAATATTAAAGGGAGAAAAGAAACACAAGGGCGGAGCCCCAAAGCTACAAAAGCAACAAAACCAGCTCCAAGAGCCAAAATGAAAGAGAAAATTTCAAAGAAAAAAATATACATAAAAGAGTTATAAATTAATTCCCCAAAAATGGAGAAGACTGTCAAAAGGCAGCCTTGGAACTAAGGTAGGCAGACCAGCAGTCTAGTCAAGAAGGCGCCTTTGATTGAAGGATGAAAAATCACTGTATTGTTAAAAATAGAATTGTTTGTAGAACACCATATGCAAAATAAAGCATTAAAAAAGACCATTGCAGTTAATTTGGAAATCAGAAAAAGACTTGTAGAAACCAACTAAAAAATAAAGAATAAATGAAAGGAAATAAATTCTGGTCTAGCCAAAAAAAAAAAATCAGAAAACTTAGATATGATAATGTACATTTATCAATAGTTCATCAAAACACATTTCGTTTTGCCACCACACAACTTAATGGAATGAATAATTTTTGTTTCAATTCCTTCATCAAGTAGTAATATGACTTTTAAATGTATTTAACACATAAGAATCAGCACAACCAGAATAATTTCTACCTTATCTCATTCGATGAATGCCTACAGGTAAAGATCATCCTGGTTTTATTCTGAGGGAAAGAAATATCATAAAACTCCACTCTCTCCAACATTATTTTATTTTTACTTTTTTAGAGCTTCAAAGACACAATGATATATTAGTGAGCTACTAATATATCCATCAACAGGTAAAGGTCATCATGGCTTTAGACGATACGAAGAAAGTAATGTTTTTTAAAAGCTGAGCAATATCAGCATATTGCAATGACATTTGTAGTCATATGGACCCTTTGAAAATTTTCATAAGTCATTCGCATTAAAAAAAATTAAAAACTTTTACGTTTAACTACCCAAGTAAGTGTGTGCAAGTTTGTCATGTGTGATTATTTACCCAAAAAAAAAAAAAACTACATTGCTCTTTAGATCTTTGAGATGTAAAAATAATAAGTAAATATAGTTGTAGCATACCTATTTTAAAAAGAAGATCACTCTTAGTAGAGCAACCATGGCCTCCTACCAGCCACATCATAAAAGGATCTTCTTTTAGGATCGGTCTCAGACTCTATGAAGTAGTAAACAACTTGGCAGCCATTCAAATTCCCCACATGCCTACATCATCAAATAAAACTCAATATTAATTTCTCTCATTAGAAGCTAACTGTTAGGAAAAATAGGAGAAACTTTAGTTTACCAATTTTCATATGGAAATGAAGAGGGTGCCTGAAGTCTTGGAGATATCTGATTGCCTGTTCAAAACTTGCATGGTAGAAGGAACTCACACGTTTGCACGTTACTAAGATGAAGAGAAGAGGAGTTGAGGCCTGTTTTAGTAATGGTCCGGGAGAAATTAAGAGTTTTGGGATGGTAATGCTAAGAGACAATTTAAACAACTTATCAATTGAGAAGAGAAAGGAAGGGCCTACAGGTATTGAGAAGAAGAATGCGGAGAGTAGTTTTTTTTTTAATTAGTAGAGAGCAGTTACAATCCTACACAGAATGCTTATTGAAGTAGTTAATTAAGCAAGGACAATGGAATCTCAAGATTGTCAAAATTAATTAGACACAATTTCTGAATTGAGCAATTGAACTCAACTAGCTTAATATATAATAATTGCCTTCACCTCTGACAGAATGATATGTACCTGCAGTACAGATGATAGGCCATGGCTTCTTCTAAAATAAATCAAAAGATCTCTAGAGAATTCAACATGCAGCATGATTGGAGAGAGGCTCTTCTCGACACTCTTCACCATTGTACAGCTCTAGCAAATGAATAGCAGCATCGCTGGTGAAGCATTGACTCAAGGCTTTCCAAAATTTTTCCCCTTTTTATCTGATTGGCCTCTGTTATTGAGATGAAGGCTTGGAAATATTTATCTTAGATCTTTATTCCTTACATGGTAATGTTAATATTAAACTTGTTTTCTGTTTATTACAGTCCCTTACTCTGGCTCAAGCTTTTATTTTGATCCCTATGCCTACGTCTGGTCTGCAATTGTGCCATGACTGGCAGTGGAATCTGTGATTTTTAAATGGCTTAGTGGGCCATTGGAAGGAATTGAATATGGAATTGGATATCCAGGTGAATGGAATCCAACCTGAACCAAAGCTCGGACGCTAGGGTCTATTGGGTCACCCTCTAGTCAAATCGAGTCAGTGTGGTCACATGCTACTTCACGTAGAAAGACTTGATGTCCAGATCAGTAACAGATCTAAATACATTAGCTTAGCTAGTGATCCATCAAACTCGACGATTTGAGCTGTTTTGATGGCTCTTGGAAGTATTGGAAATTTTCAAAATAGTAAAGAACACTTTTAAGCTTCATTCCTAGAACTAGAATCCCACAATGGATTGGTAAAAATAAAAATGACATTTATAATATATGCTTGTTTGAAGAACTCTAATAAACTTGGTTTGCTAAGGCTTAGGCTTGGACATAGGCATGGGCTTGCGCTTGAAGCTTTAGGACGCAAATGTCTGCCTGCAACAGTGTAGCATTCTCACAATGTGGCGCAGCTAATGCATGTCATTCTGGGCTATTGAAAGGCAGATCAACATACTAAGCTCACCACCTCTAATATTTGATTAAGTAGATCTAAGCCATCAATTTGATTCATATAATTTATAACATTGGGCTTGTTTGTTTGCATTAAAATGCATGAGAATTGAAAACACAGAACTCATCATAACATTTCTATTTCAAAATGAAGATCAAAGGTGCATTTTGAAAAATAAGCATAAAAAAACCTTTTCTTTTAGGGTAATAGAAAAGAAAAGGATGGCAAATGAACTATTAGGCCCTTCAAAAATGAAGGATCAAATGTGAGTTTTAAAAATGACCATCAAATAATCTTGCTCATATTTTAAAATTCAGCTTTGATCTTCATTTTGAACTAGTAATGGAATGGATTCTACATATTCAGTTCTTACGTATTTTAATGCAAGCAAACTAGCCCATAGAGTTCTAGGTGGGACCGGGTGTTCAAGGTTGGCCATTGGGCCTGCAAGCTGAGTCCAACATAGATGATCTAGACCTATTTTTATCTTGGATGATATTCTTGGGGGAAATCTGGTGGTACATACTAATCTGGTGTGGAAACATTTATTGTTTTGAAGGAAAGTGCGACCCACACTTGAGTGATCTATCTCAACTAATGAAATTTACCAAAGGACATAAGTTGAGATGCAGATATGACCTTCACCATATCTGACAAAGGAAAGATTATTTGATGTTCACTTTTAATAATTCACCATTGGCCTTCATTTTTAGCCTCTAATGGAATGAATCCTATAAATTCAATTCTTTGTCCCCGTCATTTGATAAAGTTTCCTATATTTCTCAGTACTTCGCATAGGACTTCCCATTTGGCAACCCTGTTTTCACTCCTATGGGGCCTGCTTTTCTTTGATCCGGGACATAATTTTCACTCCAAATAGATTGATGGACCCCATTGTATTGATCAATGCATCCAAAGCGTCTTCAACTCTTGTCTCTCAGTTCATTGAACAATTGAAAGGTTTGCAGTGCAATTCTTCTGATTAAGACCAACCCCACACCACCCCCCCCCCCCCCCCCCCCCCCCCCCACCCAACACAAAAAATAAAAAAGAAAAAAGGAACTCGTACTGAAATTTATAGAGAGCAGAAATCTACATGCTATTCATGATAACGATTGAGTGTTGTGAGCGAGTCAGAGCCGTTGATTTGGCAGGTGTCTCGATGGATGGGCCACACCAAATATTCAAACATGTGACACGACCTATCTGTATCCAACAGGACAAAGCTTTTGCAGCTAATTTCAACCATTTTTTGTGGCCATCTTTTTTCCTCTGAATCGACCAAGCGACTCTGCTGAGACATGAATTTGTTCCTTTTTGGCGGGATCCCTGCTGTGAGGAGCACTACGCTGCTTTTTCCTACTAACAGCAACAAAAGTATCAGTTGCAAAGTCACATATTTTAAACAAATGCTTAACAACACAAATGCTAGCAAAAAGAATAAATTCCACTGAATTTATAAAATACAAATGTGGGTCTTTTACACACTACAGAGGTGGGGCAACCAGTGAGGTTTGTCATCCAATCTAATTGGATTCTTAATCGGATTGTATTTCCCTCCATGTTAAATCTCACACTTTTCCTTTGTCATGTAATCATATGCCATCTTATCAACTCTTTTATTACATCCCAATGTAATATAACTTTCCTAACTACTAGGAGTGACTCTGGACGTCTGTAGGTAAAGACGTAAAGTGCTACACGAAAATTAATCTGGCCCGTTTATGTGGGAAGGAGGGCTGGAATTCATTAACAGCTGGGAACCATTCTCATGTAGCACGTCTCGTGCAGCCATCTACAAGAGAAAATCTCGCCAATTAGGGAATATGCTCTCACATGCTATGGAGTCAACTCTAAACCAATGCTAACTAAAGATAAAAATCTTTTGGGAAAAGTGCTTCCACAAATAGGGCTTGTCAACAATGGCTACGACAATTCGAGTGGACAGTTGCCCCCCTCTGGGTTAGGCTCAATGAGTTGGTGGAGCGTAGAATTATATAGAATCTATAATACCCACATACGGCATGGATAAGGCAAAGACACGGATTTTACACGCAATAAATAAAATATCAAATACGATACAATATAATATGTTGGCTATTTTGAAGTATCTATGCATCATAGTATAGAGTTATATTCCGGGCTTCCTTTTTGGCCCTCACCAATCATGCTAGTATGGGATTGGAAGGTCTCAGTGTAGATCCGAGGGCTATGGTGGCCATGACTACAATCTGATGATTCCATAACCAAGGAAAGATAGGCCCCTACAGTCTAAAGGGTTATACTAGTACTTACAGAACCTTTTAAATTTTTATCTTGTGATTGTTTGTTCTCTTTACATGTGATTGCTTGTGTAGTTTCTCATGGCAACATGGTTTCCTGAGATGATATTTCAGACAAAGAGGTGCATTTGTAATGTCTCTCGCCTTGATTCTGTGTCATTGCATACCAATTCTTTTTTGAGTTCTTCCTCCAAGTATTCAACCTGGGCTATCATCATAAGCTTTTCCTAATAAGAGCAGAATCTGTTCTAATGACGATTCCTCAAACAAGGATGAGAAAGGAAGAACATTTGAGACCACGCAGTTGAAGGTATAAGGTATAAACCTCTTGTAGCATTTTTTTATTCAATCTCCAAATTGTCAGCTTTTTCTATCTCAGGTTGGATATTCTGTTTCGCCTGTCCCAAAAAACGCTCTTTAACCAACAAGAAACAAGCCATAACAGAGCATATATATGAAGTGTTGGCATATGAATCCACACAAGTCCAGGGGAACAAACAAGCTCATCAGACCACCCTATTTCACCAAAATATTGAGAGAAATATGAACCTTTTTGCTGTGCATATCTCAAGAAAGCCACTCTTCTTATTACCTGAGAAACAAATATACTCATTGAAGATTTTTTTTTTTTTTTTTTGACTTAACAAACGTTAGAGCACATGGTCTAAAATGGTGAGACAGTTCTCAGAAATGGGAAGCAAGAAACACGGGTGTTTTTGGATTTGTTCTAGTTGTCTGGCATAAAGGAATGCCTTTCCTTTATCATACACTGATTATTTTTTTCACTCTGATTGATTTATGTTGGAAACAACAAGAAGTATGCTACGTCCGTCAATTCCATCGAAAACTGCTTAAACTGTACCACCTTTCTGTAGTGTCTCGCTTTCCAGTCAATTGGTTTAATTACTGTTTCATTGTTAACAGAAACAAAGTTTCCTCTGCATTTAAATTTCAGAAATATATGCACACACATTTAGTGAACTACTTGAAAAGATGCATAGTATGAAATGATATTTGATATAAATGAAGAAAATTATCCAACTTGCACACTATCCCTTGATCTTATTTTGCTAGCTTTTATCACTGAATTTAACCATTCAAATATATATAACCTCAGAAACTGTGAAATTTCTTTCACATTAGTGAATGCCTTGCTAGAAATATGCATGGCATTTAGATAGCGACTTCATTCCAAGGCAAGGTCAACAAATTCGTAGTGACTAATAGGAAGAGGCATTCATTGAAGGAGCCGAGAGTAAGTTGTAGATCTACATGGGAGCAACCAATTCTGAGCATTTAAATTCGGAAGATGAAGTGCAGGCAATTATTTTGATGGCGCCTTGTAGAACTCCAACTTTGATACTTCATAGAGTACTCTCCCCCATTGCAATATCAGTGAATTATGGTTCATCTGGGGGAGTCCAACTTCCTTTTTTTTTTTTTTTGTAGGACAAGTAATGGAACAAAAATCATTCAATGCTGCATATCATTCAATTGGTGGAATCTTAAGGGAAGATCATGAAAATGGATATTGAGCTTAACTGATCTGCATTTTTATGTTTGGTATGACAATCATGGAAGACTTATATTAAATTGAAGCAGTTCTCCTTCAGTGCCTATGGTGAAATGCATGTTCAAAGACAAAATGGTGCTGGTGACATTGCCTACATGAAAAGAGTCTTTAAGAATCCTTTGTTCACCGTATACATAGAAATAAACCCGAAGAAAATGTTTGTTACATGTAATTGAATAATAGGAATTGTAAGACTCTTACTACTAAAATTGCTTAAATTGAACGAACAAATGTGAAAATTCAGAAATAACCATCAAATATCTCCTCTCTAATAGAAAAAAAAAAAAAAGAAGGAATCAAGAAAAAGGTGGGAACTCAGCCACCACCCCAGTTATTTAAATCCTTTGCATCCATGCATCTACATTGCTACATTATATCCGTCACCTCTTTAATATGAGCTCATTTGAAATTGAATTCTTACGATTTTCTTTTTCAAACAAACAGACGCTAAATGATTCCACAGTAACCTTTCTGGCAATGATTTCAAGGCAACACTCTGAAACAATGTCTTCGTATTGTTTTAAAACCAAACCAAGGGCTGCATACCACAAGAAAAGTACAGGTGTCTGATGTAAACCATGTCGTTTATCTCATCAAATTCAAGGAAAGAGATTTGGTTTCTTACATGTGATCATTATCCTTCACTAGCAAAAGTATATCATGTTATGATATTTGTGTGTTGGCTAATTTATGTATTGGATAAAATGTTAGGTTGGTTGAGCTCTAGTATTTTATTCTTATTAGAATGCATTGTATTAGAGTCACCAGATGAACTAAAGTGAATAAATTGAAAAAAGAACATAAATTAAAATATTTTAAAGTAATTTTCTAAGGTCAATATAAATTAAAAAGGTTATATCTCATAAACCGAGCATTAGATTAGGGCAAGCTACCTACTATTGGAAAGTCTTTTTCCAGTAGATATCCGTCAATTCCAAAATTACATCAATTGTAGTTAAAATGAAAAAATTATGGCCTCAAAAAATTTATAAAAAAGTGTAGAATTTTCATGCACGCTCGAGCACCCGACGTGCACAAACCCACTTTCCCATATAGACTTGTTTCATATCTGCTAAAACTGCAAGTTTCTAGGACTATAATCCTAAGGCGCAAATTGTGAGCCATAAAAAGGATATTTTTTTCAACTCTAAGACATCCATCTCCCTATTCAAAGTTGAGAATACACATTGGAGATACCATTCTTCTTTAGAGTAATCATTGGAGAGATTGTGCTGAAACTTTGAATTTTAAAGAGTTATACTTCTACATCCTTGTAGAAGATTGACTTCTCTTGTAGAAGGTTCATTCACCTTGCGGATTCAATGTGGTTGTTTCAAGCGCGGAGAGCAGTGAACAAAGATTGTACAAGAAAAACTATAATCCTTAGATTGTGCTGCAACTAGGAAAGGGTTTGTGAGTATATCTTGTAATTGCTCATTATTAGTACTTGGTTTTTGTTAGTTCGAGGATGACTTGTGGTTTTTCCCAAATAAGGTTTTCCACATAAAAATCTGCATGCCGTCTCTTGTAGTGTGTGATTGATTTATTTGCTAATTCTTTTATTTTTTTCGCTTCATATATTTTGATTGTAATCTAGAAATCTAGAACTAGGATGATTTTTCATATCAGTTAATGCAAAAAAAAAAAAAAGATATTCAGTCTGGTTGGAGCTTACCCCTCAATTCTCAACAAACAAAATCTAGGATAAAAATCCAGTAACAAAGGAAAACACACTTCCACACTATTCACCGATAAATCTCATACAAGTAAGATAAAAAATAATTTAAAAAAAAAACATTGAAGGTTCTGTTAGATGTGATGCGAGTGGTCCACTTGACCACACGTTCAAAATAGTATAGACCCGACATGCAAAGTTGAGCAAGGGAGCCTTCCTCTTTAGTTTTTCTTTTTTTAATTAAAGGTGCTTGAACTCATTTTAGTAAGCCTGGTCATTAAGTTTTTGTTATTCTCTAATTAGAGCTAATTATGGAAATTAGTATTTAATTTGATTTCTTTAATGGAAAGAAATAACTTTCTTTAATGGAAAGCTATGATGCCGAGATACAGTATAGATACGGCAAGGATGCGTTATGGACAAGGGACACAGATTTTACATATAAAAAGTGAAGTATTGGATATGATATGATATATTAGCCATTTTGAAGTATCCATGCATTATTGATAGAAAGAATTCACTCTTGGAATAACTACTGTTTTTTGTTTCCTTTTTGAGTTATGATATTCCTTTTGCAAGTACCCTAGATGAAAATTGACAAAGTTCTTTTGCTACAATGTAAATAAAATCCAGTTTTGTTCCCTAAGGCATGTTTCTAAACTATCCATGCAGTGAAAGAAAAACAAAGAAAATAATGGCTTGTAGTATAATTGATGTTCTAATACTAGAAAAGAAATATAGAATTCAAGCAGCCATCAAGAATTCCAGTTATATATCACCAAAAGAAAACAGAGAGAAGAGAGAGAGAGAGAGAGAGAGAGAGAGAGAGAGAGAGAGAGAGAGAGAGAGAATGCAAAAGATAAAATACAATACAAAGAGAGGCATTGATATAAAGAGTAAGGAACAAGGATGAAGGAGACGGAATAGAACTTGATGGAACCACTATCTTGTTCAAAAACAAAGAAATCAAAACCCCAGTTCCATGCGTAGAAGACGGTTCCAACACCCCAAACAAAACCAAGAACACAGAAAAAAGTTCATTTGAGTGGCTTCAAACTCAATTTCTTCACCATTCTCCGATCCGTTGGGTAGCTATTTTGGAACAAGGATCAGCACAACACACAAATGAAAAAAAAGAAAAAAAGAAACACCACCCAAGAAGCAGAGCCACCGAGCATTCAATTTGTACCAGTTGCCACATACAACCCCACCGCATTAAGAATCAGAGGCGCAAGTTGTATCTCTTTTTCATATCTTCTTGTTTCCAAACCTTTTTGTCAACACATTTATGCGTTGGCAAAGGTTAGTATCTACGTTGCTAAACACATTCTGCAATGTTATTGAGCGCGTTGCCAGCATGTTGCTAAAGCTTCATCAATAAAAGCATTCCACAACGCAAGTTGGCTGCGTTGGGGAAAGTTAACTCTTCAGCAACGTAATATTCGTTGCGAAAATATGTTGCCGAATCATTTTAAACATTGCCAAAAGATGGTCTATTAGGAAAATTAGTTGATATACGCCAACGCAATAGCTGCATTGGCAAAAAGCTTTGAACATTTGCCTACGCACATAACTCGTTGGCAAAAGTCTACTTTTCGCAATGCACGTGGCGCGTTGGCAAAAATCTACTTTTCGCGACGCTCATGTTATGTTGGCAAATATTCACTTTTAGCAATGCACGTGGTACGTTGGCAAAAGTCCACTTTCCTCGACACGCGCGGCGCGTTAGCAAAATTCCAGTTTCTGCAACGTACGTGACTCGTTGGGAAAGTCCACTTTATGCAACGCACCTGGTGTGTTGTTAAAAGTCCACTTTCAGCAACACAATATCTGTGTTGGCAAATAATTTTTTTGCTTCGCCAACACAAATAATTGCGCTGGAAAATGTATTACATATTACGTTGGCATGTTCAAAATTTGGTTTTGCCAACGCCACTATTAGCGTTAGCAAATATATAACATCACACCTAACATTCTCTAATTTTTTATACATAGCCTGTATTCATATAAACTCATAACAATTGAAAATAATTTCTCAATCTCAAATATCAAAATAAAAAACTAACCTCAATGTGCATTCATAATAAAATTCATTCAAGTCTCAAACTATTTGCATTTATAGTAAAATTATATCCAATTCAATTCCAAAACATACCTCAATGCCGAACATCAAAATAAAAAAAGACAAAATAAAAATATCTAGACAATGTATTAAATTAAAGCAAATTCCCTCTCTCTCTCTCGCTCTCATGTTTCATCAATACAGCCATGCATTTCATGATGTCACTCATCCATCTATGAAAAAAGAAGAAAAAAATACATCAAACATGTTTCCAAGCACATTTCAAGTATAATATATGTACAAAAAATTTAAACTAAGATTAGAGAAGCCATTGGAGTTTTTAATTAAGTGGCTCAATAAATATAAATGCATGTTTTATTCCAAACTAGAACAAAAATAAACTCAATGAGGTAATTATTCACAACTTGGGAAATTTTAAAACAAATGGACACATTTTATTGTCCTTTCTACATACCCATCACTGGAGAGTCCAAAAGTAGAATGAGAAATAAGACAATAAACACCCAAGCTGAACAATGCACAACTTTAGACCAAATATCTACCTTTTCATCCCCACTTTTCAAATGATTGATCCACAGGTTGAACTGCTGTGGAAAACTCCTATTATTTGATATTGCAGAAACAATAACAAAATTAGAAGCCATCTATTTCCCTCTCACTTTCCTTATAATCCTACTGTAGAGGGGGGGAAAACCACCTTCTCTCCAAAACCCAAAGAAAAAAAAGGAAGAAAGAAATAGCCCAATATGGAAAATCAAAAGACCAAACAAATTCATATGCTTTTATTGTCAAAAACATAATAAACCCAGATAAGTTCACAAAGATATAAAACTTGCACATGTACCATGAAATAAGAACAAACTTGAATTGAATAGAACCAATGTATCACAATAGCCATACCCATCACCCAGAGTAAATTAAAATTATAATACAAGGTTTTAATAAAGAAAGAAACAAGAAGAAATAAGAAAGATTCAATCTTTTTGGTTGAAAGTACCTTTTCATCAATGACAACCCCACAACCATGTAGTGTGTGTTGTGTTGAGTGGCTTCTCTCATTGTGTAAAAGCTTTGTAATGGTGGGTATATTGTTTGTTACTTTTATCTTATTCTTGAGGTTGAAAACTTGAATCTCTCACTCTTTTCTCTATTTACATCAAACGGCCACAAAGGCATGGGTCGTACAAAAACTCCAATGATAATAGAAGTAAGCATTAGCACTAGTAACAGCTGTAATGATGATGATGGAAACTCCCATCCATACAATGATTAATAAAATAAAGAAAGAAAGAAAAAAGGGAAAAAATGAAAAACAAAGCATAGAAGTATAACAAAAGCTCACCAAATCACAAAAAGGCCATGCCTTTTGCTACAACCACTGCTCTTGCAAGGTAAGGGATGAAAGCTTGAACACCACCCACATGCAACAGTCCTCTCACCCAGAATAAAATTGTTCTGAACAAAAAACAATCTCAAACATTAAAAAAAGAAGAGGAAAGATCAATGCCATGAGAAAAAAAGGTAGAAAGATTAACTCAAAAATCTTCTCCTATCATCTCTTAGAAAAAGAGAAAAAGGAGAGGGATGACAGCTGCAACTTATAAGTGGATGATGACGGTCACTTGCCATTTGATTTGATAGGCAACAAATAAGCCTCAAATATATTCATATATCCAACAACAAGAAGATAATGTTCAACAAGTCCAAATGCTTGTGACAAAAGAGAAAATAAGAGAAGAGATCATCTAGTTGACAAACCGAGGACATCAATCATCAACCCGCGCAAAAAAATACAAAAAATCATGAGCATTTTATCAATGAATTGACTTCAAACCTAATTATATGCATATGCTATTTGCACAATTTAGTCGAAAACTTCAAAAGTCTGCAAATTTCATTAACCACCCCCTTTAAAAATAAACAGGCAGCATCTCCCCCTAAAAATAGACTACCCAAAATGTGTTTCAAAGCCACAACAATATTTTAAAAGCCTTACAACACTTTTGTGACCTTACATTAACCTACCAGCACTTTTGCACTCCCAAAATCACATAACTTGAGTTGGTGAGTGTGAGAATAAACCTAAAACAAAATCGAGAACCAATTACTAGAGTGGATTGCAAAAAGGATAATTATGAATCATACACATACCAATAGATTTTGTGGTTTAATGTCTCTATGATAGATGCCAATACCACAATGAATATATGCCAATGCTTTATAGATCTGCAAGGGTTACCTGAAGTTAGATTTTTTGTTTTTTGATTTTTTTTCTTTTTGAAATAGTGACTATATTGATTTCAAAATTTTAATTTAAAGGCATCATCTACAAGAGGGGGATGCCATCCAGGTGAAGAGAAGGTCACTTCCAATTAAAGATGGTTATCAAAGGGATGCCTTGAAATTGAGGCACGGAGGCTTGTCCAAGAAGCCATAGTAAACTTCACCCAAGCAAGAAAACAATGGTTACTACATTTTCTGTAACCATTTAGGGAGTTCTCTTTTTTTCTTTCCCCAGATGGTGAAAAGGGTCAAGTAATATGGCACCTCAATATTTTGATAGAAGCTTATAATGAAAAAAAGTACTATGTTTTAACATGTAAAAGAACTACATAAAAATATTCACATAATGTTTAAACATAGCTAGATACATTTGAAGTTTCAATTTATTCCCTGGACATCCGCAACGAGAATCCACATATTCAAGTGGACAAATTGGGTCTCACCCTTCCCACTTTTGAAATGTGTTAGGTAACATCTTCATGTGATTTGAAACAACGTTGGGGGTGATCAAGGCACATCGTTTGTAATTCCCAGTATTTATACCTCTTATCCTAGAAAATTACATTCTTATTTGCAACAGTCTCTCCTGTTTCTAGGCACTTGTCGTGTAGAATAAAGATCAAGGAAGCTATGCAGTGATTAGACGTGCACTGATTTGAAAGAAAAAATTTCCATACATCTCTGCCAAAACCCCCAAAAAAAATGTCAATCTGGCATACATAATGCTGTAAACATGAATGTAAGAAATCACCTTAAATACAATTCCAAATGAGCCATGCCCAACAACATGCTCTACCATGTAGCTTATAGTCTGATATAAAATAATAGTAAAAAAATTTTTAGGGTGCAATATATAAACACAAGAAGACAGGAATGAACCATGTACTTCATTAGTTCTTTGAAATGTGGCTTATTTACACAACCGTTGCATCTTTTAATTAGTCTTTAGAGGTGCAAAGAAAGGAAACCAAATCATAGAGAGAATAAAAAGAAAAAGGAGAAAAATAGAAAATCATTATCCCAAATTGGAGATGACACGCAAGAAATAATTGAGATGTTGCTTGAATTCCATTTTCTTGTTTAAGATGGATAACTTTGGGTGCCTTCACCTTTACTTCTATAGATCAAAACACACTTAAAAATAAGCCCCCTGCCTGTATTTTGCAACCATCAACTCATACATGTCACTTATAAATGAATGAATGACACAACTTTCAGCTTGTGAAGACCACGGATAGATAAGATTTATTTTCAATATTAGACTTGTTAATACTACATAAAGACTGCATGCCATTTTAACATGGCTAAGTTGCCACATGGCCTTGGCTTGAGAAAAAATTCTTTTATTGAAACTTGTAAAAATTGAAAGTCAAGCATGAAATAGTGGTATTAAACAGAGAAAATAAGAATGCCATCGTGTTGAGTTCAAATCCTTGAATTGTTTTAATCATGTGAATCCAATTTTTAGAGATTTTGGTTTTAATTAGTGTAATGGGTGAATTTGGCAGTACCCACCCCATATTTGAAAAGTAGCTCTCAAGTGAGCTTATTCTCAACCACATAACAGGCACTGTAACAAGTATACAACAGTAACACAATTTTGATCGTTCAATAGAACTAAAAATAAAAAGTTCCCAGCCTAGATTCAATAACCATCATCTCACCTCATTCTTTCAAAACTCCAAGTTGGCAAACTCACTTTAACACCCATCTGTACCCGAACTCCAAGCCAACTTTCAAAACCTCACCCAAATAAAACCCAATCTCCAAGCCAAATAACCCATTAATCATCCCACCACACTAAGCCTGCAATCCGACTAACACATATTCACAACATACACAACCCATAGAAATTAAAAAAAAAAAAAAACCATACCAACACATTTACAATCTGTATTTACAAAATAAATTAAACAAAAACAAAAACCGTACTTGAGATGGTGCACAAACAAGCATTGAGTAGAACTACTCAATTTAGGTCCTTCTCGTTCCCCATCTTTTCCTAGTTATTCAAACACACTGACCCTTCAAACTATCACAAAAGAACTATTTCCAAAGACGCGCCCTAATTCACATTGCCTCAAGAAAATGCAGGGGAATGCAATTACACTTGCTACTAATGTGTACTTATACAAACAAACATATACAAGTTCACATGATAAAAATACAGTAACTTGAATTAAAAAATTATTTAGGCATCTATAATCATCATCAATCATTCAACAGGGAACCAAATCAACTAAAATAGCAGGAGAAAAAGAGGAAAGATTAGGTTTTTAGTTACTGGTACCTCTTTGTATCTCGGGGTAAGAACAAGTAGTTCTTCTTTGGACATGCTTTTGTATTTCCATGCATGTTCTATATCTTCTTCTTAGGAGAGTTTTTTGTACCTCTACACCAAGGAGTAGATTGATTTGAGTGAAGCACCACGCATAAGGCAAGTATAAAGATACATTTTCTTTATATACATGGCTAATTTCTTGATCCTTAATATCTTCTTGTGATTTGCCCTTTTTTTACAGCTCTCTAATCTTTAATGATTAATGCATGGAATTGATTCATGATTTTAATGATTTTGGGATGAATCAAATGATAGTGGTCATTTGGGGAACCTAAGAATGTGGAATGGAAGCCTCTATTTTGGTTTGAATGCAGGTGGAATAGAATAATGGAAGAGAATCAGTTGGGAAAACTAAACATACTCGTAACAGAGTGCTTCAGGGCCGACCGGTCGGTCTTGAAGCTCGATCGGTTGAATTACCTCTTTAGGTAGTCCAACCGGTCAGCCAATCTGCCGACCGGTCTAATTTCGTTTCCAGGTACGGTCCAATCAGTCGGACTAATACCCGAGCGATCGGCTAAGCCTAATCTTTAGATTATAGGAATGTGTTCCAAAATGAATTCCATGCTTGACTATGAACTTTTTATAGTCTATGGATTAGCATAATGATGGGTTACACCCTTTAACCTTAGAAAAAGAACGAGGTATCTACTTACCCTTATTATAGGTTATAGGTTTAACCCAAGACTAATTATGACCATAGAAGTGGGATCCTTTGTTACCCCAAATTAGCTCAACGGTAACTAAATTGGATAAGGAAGAGTATTGAGCTGTCACTCCTTCCATTTTGATTCTCCGGTTAGTTTTCAATGTCACGTAATGGGTGTTGGCATAAGATGAAGTATCCTTTCCATATATAACGTAACGCCGAGAATGGTAACACAATGGCACCGAACGTCTTATGAATACACCGTATTGAATGACCTTGGAAACCCAGATTATCTAGCATAGGGTTGGCTAGTAACTATTCTTGATAACCTCTCAATCTAATTGCATTTATATTGATAGCAACCTTGATCTCAACATGATAATTCATATCAGTATGCATTATTGATAATCAGTATTCTACTTAGTTGTGATTCTATGATTGGTATTTTCATCAAGACTGAAATATATTCCCGTATGAGTATAAATAGATCAGTATACGATGAGTATAGGTTGCAAATTAATTCCGATATACTTGCAGTCGGCAC
The DNA here is from genome assembly GCA_037013555.1 of Sextonia rubra. Taxonomy (NCBI): domain Eukaryota; kingdom Viridiplantae; phylum Streptophyta; class Magnoliopsida; order Laurales; family Lauraceae; genus Sextonia; species Sextonia rubra. The sequence goes on along the minus strand of JASUAD010000018.1, from coordinate 48,034,285 downwards.
CACTTAGCTTATACCCCATAGGAGGTTCGACGGGACCGAATGTGACTATTTTATCAGTTACCTACTGCAGTAGTTATCAGAAGAATGAATCGACGCTCTTATGGTAGCTAGTTGGTCTTTGCCCGATCGCTAGTGATTTTCCACGGATCAGTATATTCTCTTATTAGAGAGGAGATAGCAATGTGGTTGCCATTTGGTATGATGTGCTCTTATTTCATGATTCCTTATTCATGCCTATTCATATGCGTAAGTGCCTAGATTTTGATATTGCTCTCTTTTACTCATTACGTCATTTTAATTTCATTACTATATCGTGTCAAGCTTATGTATCCTTATCTTTACTTAACCATCGTGTTAACGAAGTTACCATGGTATTACAGGTACGAAACCCGTTGCCAATCCGACATTCAACGCGCCTCCGGAGGGAACCCCAACATTACCTCGGGATGTGAACGAGTGGAATGAGGGAGATATCTTTTCTTGATCCTCCTCAACAACGCGAAACAGTATTATTTTGGGTTGACTTAGCTTAGCCATGGATTGGCTTAGGGTTTATCTTGATACTCGATATTTTGTATTATTTATGAATATTGCATATCTTATACATGTAATCGGGATAATTAACAGACTTTATCTTATTAATGAACTGAAGGGAATGTTTTATTGATGCATATGATATGTACAGGTGAATTCTCCAGATTCTCGCTTAATTAAATTATACTTGTTAATACGTGTTCACAGGATCTTCCTCACATATACCCAAAGGATCACCCTTGTGACAATTCGTATGTGTCTTATTATGGCATGAATTGTCACGGGTACATGTGTTACGCCTCGAAATCCATAATAAATCCCCAATGCTCGGGTTCAGGCATATGATATGTACAGGTGAATTCTCCAGATTTTCGCTTAATTAAATTATACTTGTTAATACGTGTTCACAGGATCTTCCTCACACATACTCATAGGATCACCCTTGTGATAATTCGTACGTGTCTTATTATGGCACGAATTGTCACAGGTACATGTGTTACGCCTCGAAATCCATAATAAATCCCCAATTCTCGGGGTTCAAGCATAATACAACACTAGAGCCTTCTCCTTTTTCCACATGGCATTCTTCTGCTAGGGTTTGGATCGGTCTAGTTCTCTTAGAGTTGAAGCTTTTTGTTGGCTAGTTGTAATAGACAAGATATCTAGTCTACAGCCTCAGAAGGAAAGGCCTTGTTTTTTTGAATCTTCAAGACACTTGCTCTTAATTTGTGTGGCAAGGAGACCAAATCTATCAATCATTTCTTTATTCACCGTGAGTTTTCTTTCATTTTTTTCCTTTGAAAGTATTTCTTTTATAAATGTGGCAAATCATGATGCTTTGTAGGTTTTTGAGGGGTTGTGGGTTGTTGCTTTAGAGACTCATTCCTTTTGTTATCCTTTAATCTATTTAGAAAGAAATTAAGGAATGACAAAGCTTTTGGTGGTTTTACTTCTAAATGTCAGGCCTACACCTCTTCTTCTTTATCCTTACATGTTCCAAGTTTATTACATACCACATATGTAAAGCATACAAAAAATAAGAAGAAGAAAAGCTGCTAATCCATCAATCAACTGTGTTTGTTTTGTGGGGGGGGGGGGGGGGGGGGGGATTGGTAGTTGTAAGAGGCCAATGAAATATGTGTTGGTCCGAGATCGTTGCAATGAGTTTGCTACAATGCATATGACCAATTTACGAAAAGAATGAAATCGCATATTTGCTAAAAGATCAGATATCTATTAGAAATTTCTTCCACTCAAATCATTCCCTATTTTCCACAGGCTCATAGATGGATGTCTGGTGAATAAGGTAATGGGGGGAGGGTTGAATCTCAAGAATAAATGCAATGAAGAAGAAGATGGGAATTATGCTGTGCGTTTCTTTGTCATTTCATAACATTCTTATATATAACCCTTCCATGAAGAACTGTTGAGGGGAGAAAATAAAATGGCTTTAAAGCCATTTCTGTTTCCTCATAAAAAAACGGAAGACAATAAAAAAAAGTGAGGGGCATTATTTACATCATGGTAGTGGGCCTAACACAATAAGCCTAAGAATCTGGGGTATGAAATTACTTTCATACCCAACTATATTATTTTTATATAACCATTGGAAGCGTATTTTATTTAGCAGATATATAAATATTATTATTAAAAATAAGAAAAACAGAACTGGTATTGTCCAAGCTTGCCCTCTGGCTTTTTTAAACAAAAGCCTTCATTTGGTGGGCTTTTTTGTGGGCTGGCCGGATTGATAGGCCTACTTACTTTTTGAGAGAAATCGTAAACTTCCCTATTACTCAATAAGATGGGACACCAATTTGAATGGTTGGAGACTTTGGAAGGTGTACTTCATATAGGTTTAATTCAATCTACATCACGTAGTCCAACCTTCTATAATCACTTCCCATATGTGTTTATTTATGAGGATTTTTACCAGACAGACGAATCTCACCATTCCCATGAGGGATGATACTTTTAAACTGGTACTGGTCCAATTTGCCACTTATCTGAGTAGATTCATAGTTGATTTTTTTAATGGTAAGTTCATAGTTGAATTGAAATTTCCAAAAATATCACTTCAAGAAACACATAAGATTTGAGGTCCAAGAAATCAAGGGTTATGATGATCCAACTGTGGGGAGTGTTGTCACCCAAAAGCCAATCTCACAGACTCCAATTTGACAGACATCCAACTAAAACTCACAGTTGAATTGAACTTTCCAAAAATATAACTCAATGAAAGAGTTAAACCTTGAGTCCCATAAATCAAAGGGAGTGATGATCCAACTATGCTGATTTTTCTTTTCAGGCAAATCCAATGAGACCTTTCATTACTTATCCCCATGATTAGATACAACAAAGTGGATCTCAAAAGGGCCGACATTTTATCCTTCATATAACACCAAGGTAATCTTTAAAGCAATCTAAATATAAAATTGGTTTTTTCCTTAGCCAAAAAAAAAATTGATTTTTCCCAATTTGATTGTGTATCCTTTCAGTGACTCACTTTATTATTATTATTAGTTTTTGAGAATTAAGTGACTCAATTTATTTGTTCCATTCAAAAATAAATTAAAATCATCACACTCTAGTCATAATGCTGATCTAGCCACACAAACCAAACCATGAACCGGTGAACCATGACCACTAGTCCCACAACAGGGATTTCATTCTCACCAACTCCTGCTGGGAGTTTATTGTAATGCTAAAACTTCGTACCACCTCATAGACATACAGAAGCAAAGGCAAATACTCATATTGATAGAAAAGAGTAAAGTTGATAGATGCAACAAGAGAGAGAGAGGAGTTATTGTGATAGTAATGAAACAAAGAAATATGATGAATGGAGATGGATGATACATGTATGACATTGTAAGGTGTAGCAAACTTTCTTTTTCGTCTGTTTCCTTTGGAAAGTTCGCTTTGTCTGCTTTTGGAACATCTTTGGGAAAGTAAAGGAAAGAAAAAAAAAATTTTTTAAAAAACCGTTACGGTTTTCAACGTACAGAAGAGGAAGAGAAAGAGGTGTTTCTGTGGCATCTCGAGGTATTAAGAGAAGCTGCAATCACCTTCTCTTGCAGACATAGATTGATCGAGAAACTGAACCAGATTCGCGCTGATGAAGTTTCGGGTTTCGTTCACCTGTAATATTATATGATACAGTACTGCCAACCTAAAGAAAATACAATCTCCTTTTTCAGGACTTGAAGATTCTGATTTTAGAGTTAATTAATGAAATGGGATTCTTTTCATTGATCAGGATTTTTGGTGGGGCATTCTTCTCTTCTTTCAGAAGGATGATGGTGGATGGCAATGGACCTCTGATTACCCATTTGCTCCCCGGATCCTTCCTGATTAAGCTGTCTATGGGAGGTCTTTTCCGACCGATTGATAGCTGGTTCTGGGTCCATGCTTGAATATGTGCACCCCTTTTCTCTCTCTCTCTCTCTCTCTCTCTCTCTCTCTCTCTATATATATATATATATCATATATGATATATCATCTTTCTCCATATTGATAATAGGGTCTAGATGATTCTTAGCTTAGAGACTGTACACCACCTAGGGCCATCTGCCTTATTCCCACATTGTTTTTCAATTAAGAAATACAATTTGGCACTTATCTTGAGTTATATTGATCTGTCAATTGGTCAAGCAAAAATGTTTGGCATCATCCCATTTTATCAAATCATGATTTTGAAAACTTCAAAGCCTTCTAAGCCATGTCGTGATTAGAAAATCTCTATTTTCAAAAACCACAAAAGTTTAGAGGAACTTTTGAGACTATAGCCCTACATAATTGTCACACTTTCAAATGGGCCTCACAGATTTACTGTTTCAAAGCTATAAATGGTATTACTATTATAAAAGATTGACGAATAATGGAGCTTATCTAATATTTATATGCATCGATAATTTTTTTCTTAGACTTAACAAGGTAAAAAAGGTGTCATGATGTGTGATGGTTTTGTTCTTTTGCACATCAATACTTTCCAAAATGAAACTGTCCCTCACTATAATGTGACATATGCATAACAATTTTGTCATATATATAGGCAAAGATTCCTATGCATCAATCCCTCACCACAAGATAAGATAAGGGACAATTATTTTTTAGACCTAACAAGGTAAAAAAGTGTCATGATGTATGATGAATTTGTTCTTTTGCAGATCAATACTTTCCAAAAATGAAAATGTCCCTCACCATAGTATGATGGATATGCATAGCAGTTTTGTCCATATATATATATGAGATTAATGTACATTTGTCTAATATACTAGGTCTAGTCTAGTCAACTAGAGTCCATGTCTAGGTCTAAAGTCCAGGTCTTATATGTAGCAGTCGACTCTAATAAGTAGTGGGGCATTGACGATGCTTGACCCATGCAACCGTTGTGGGCCTTTCTCTTTTGGAGGGAATTTTTGAATTTGAGTTTGTAATATTATTATTCAGTTTTAATATAAAAATTCATTTTTATTTAATTTTTTTTACTCAGTTTTCTTTCTTTTCCTGAGCTTTAGGTGGCCGTTTGTGATTTTCCAAAAATTGTTCCTATTATAAAATGGCCTTAGTTTTGGGTGGCATTTTCAGAACAGATGCAGAATAACAAGAAGCATCCAATTGATTTTTTAAGGGTCTGGAACTTGGGATGTGTGAGCAATCGTTCAAACCTGTAAGGGATCTTTTGTCATTTATTTTTTTGTAGAATCTTTGTTATATGTCTTTATCTCCAATTTTTTGTTAATATATGGGACAAGGCTTTCATGATATGATGATAATTTAGATGATGATGTCTTTAAAACAGGAGGGCAGAGGGATTGATTAGCAAAATGGTATTTTCCCCCATTTTTAGGTTAGGCAAATTCTCTAAAATACATCATAACTTTCCACCCTATTCATTTCCTTGTGGAAGGCCTACATATGATCAATTCACTCCTTTTATCTACACCTCTCGCTCTTGAGTTGGCACATTCAAGCATTTGTCATTAATGAATTTTTCCCATAATAATTTTGTACAATCTATAGTTATTAAACTTTGAAGCTTTTTAATTAATGACTAGAATAATTTGACCAGGCTGATTTTATGCCCACCCACGAATCTATCTAGCCTGCCCCTTGATTTCCATGCATCCACCGGTGTCGTACTAGGTAATGGTCATAAACCTTGCAGTGTTACTGCCTAATTTTGACCCTCTTAGAACGTAGAAGCATGCATCACAGATTATTTTAAGAAAATAGCGCTAATTTAAAATCTTTAGAACAGATAGGTACCTGTTGGAATCTCCCCATCTTGAGTAAATTAGTCGTATGTAAATTGACAAAATCAAAGCAGCATGGGAATCTGCGGCCATTAATGGGTATGTATGGTTTTATCAAGCTTCAAAAACAAAGGCAATTAATTGTGCCATTAGCAACTAAATAGGACAATAATGCCAAGAGCATGTCTGTCATTTTCTCTTAAACAAATAATAGTTTAGATCATTGGAAAACGAAAACTTTATTATTATTGTGATTTTTTTTCCTGAATGGTCAACACCTCATATGGCCTGTCCCTTGGAGAGGAGATTATTAAATACAATTTGGCAAAGTTAAGCAAGTCCACAACAGGGGGCCCACAATTTATCAGGTTGACCACAGCTCTCGTCTGGTTTAACTAGTCAGTGTGAAAGACTTGGTACGCATTAGGGATTGGTCCCTTGTAGGTGTTATGAGAATGGTTATCCCATCCAACATGACAACCCTCTAGTCCAACTAGTCTATTAATTAATGGTCTCCATTTTTCATATTATTGTGTTTATATTTTGTATCCCGAGTTCACTGGATTGGTCTATAGGATTAAAACTCTGGAGGTGCCCTTTTTGTTTCATGTAATTGAATTTATAGAACTTCCAATACTTCATATTTTCATAAAGGTTTAAAATGAAGAATCAAATATGGGAAATGAATATTTAGCCTTCCAAAAGATTTCACAGGCACTATGCACTCTACACTCTTTAATTTGTGTGATAATCTGTCCAAGTGCGTGGGAAAGCAGAGAAGATAAAAGCCACCATCCTAAAAATTCAAAAATATAGTCAAGGCATTATTTGCGTCATTATTTTATATACTTCACCCCTCATTTTGTACTTTTCATTCCACACCTGTTTGACAATTTTTTTGTGGGGCTCATTTGATCATAAATGTTTGTATACACAGTTTATATGTATTTCATGTGAACAAACATGCATTAAAAGTCTATTTTACAAATTGTTTTAAAGAGTCTATTTGACGATGGAAGAAAAAGAAGAAAATGGGATCAATAGAAAATTGCCCGCAATTCGAATTTATAATTGTAAAAATATTTTGAACTTGGATTATGTTTTTAATTGGCCAACTGAATCATGAAATATGTGCTTTCCAGGTATTACCTTTTACAATAAAAAAAAAACATTGGCACAAAGTTGAAACACATTAACGTTTCCAACGGTGGCGGACCCAAGATATTCGTCTGGGTGGGCCGGATGGTAGATTGGCATTTGATCACTTTTATTATTCTCATCATAAACATCGTATTATGGTCCAAGGAAAATTTTCCAAAAAGAAAAGGAAAATAAAGAAATAAGTAACTAAGTTTATCTCCTAATAGTTCCTCTGCTCATCAAGTTTCCTATAATTATGTTGCCATCCACTTCCCTTTACAAAAAAAAAAAAAAAAAGAAATGCTCTAAAGGGCTCACTCACATTGACTATCCACAAGATGCTTTGTGCAAAAGAGAAAAAATAGACTGAAATACAAGCAATAAATCAAAATCAAATCAAAATGCAAGCAAATGCTCCACTAAGCAGAAAATTATGCAAGCATATATTTATATATATGTCAAGAATTAAGCAGCTCTGGTGTGTTGTTGAGATGAAAGTTAATGCTTTTAAAATACAAATAACTGAAACAATACTACTGAATTATTTGCAATGCTGTGGAGGGCTGTTGTGATGGCTCAAATCTGTGAAAGCATGAACAGCAGTTATTAGCCGGGGCATGTCAGCAGACGCTTTCTTTAAGATGAGTTCCGCCCTTTGAGATGAACCCAAGTGCGATGAGGTTCTCAGCAGGAATCACCCCTATGATACAACGGCCTCCACACTACGATCTCTCTTGGTCGCACACCAAGTTCAGATTAGCTGGACTCTAGCAGAGAATGGTCGAAGGAAAGAAAACTGCGGAAACGAGAGGGAGAAAGAAAAATTCTATATATCTCGTTTGAACCCAGGTGCCCTATTTATAGTAAAAATAAACGTTGGGTATAATGATAGGCATTTAAAATCACCATTAAAAGCCAATTAAAAATAATGTTTCATCAATAAAAACGAAGGCTAGGCCAGGATTTGCAACCCCCTGCGCTCAATAATCACACAGGATGCGTGTCGTAGACACGGAGCTGGTTAAACATTTTCTGGATCGAGATCCTTGGGCCATGCCCAGCTTGTGTGTGCGCATAAGGCTTGTAGCAAAAGCACCCAAAACAACTTGAAGTATAAAGGGAAAGGATGTACATATATAGTGCTTAAAGAATTTGCACTTTTCCAATGTGGGACTCTAGAAAAACCACAAGCTCTCTTTGTAATAAAAAACTATAAAATTCAAATTTGAAACCTCATAAAACCCAACAAGATGTTAATGCTTAATCAATTGCATAGTATAGGGGTTTGGGTTTCAATACTTTTAATTTGGATGAATCAAGGTCTGCGAATAGGGGAATTTGGGGAATTAAAGCTTAAGTGTTTCCATTTGGAATTTGGTGATTAGGGCTTATGACTTAGATCGGGATTTAGGGATTTAGGATTTAGTCCAGATTTAGAATTAGGATATGGAGATTAAGAATTCAAATTTAGGTCTAGAGTGATTAGGATTATACTAGGTTTGGGGAGGCGGAGAGAGAACTAGGTTCAATTAATATTTCTTCTGTCACTATCTTATCATACTTCAATTTATTGAAAAAATTTTAGAAATCTAACCTATCAAATCCAAAAGGAAATACTTGAGAGAGAGAGAGAGAGAGAGAGAGAGAGAGAGAGAGAGAGAGTACCAAAATACAACCATCTAATCCTTCAGTCCAATCCCTCCAGAAGTACTCATAACCACCACTCTTCAGGTTCTTTAACAAGCCAACTCCGTCCCTTTTCTATCTATCTATGTAGAGGAGTCTTCATGTGTATATGTCCCTCACTATTTTGGTGAGGGACACTTTCTTTTTTTGACTTATCAAGCTTAAAAGGTGTGAAGTTTTGTCCTCTTACATATTAATGCTTTCCAAAAAAGGAATGTCCCTCACCAAAATGGTGAGGGACATGTGCACATGAATATTCTCCTTCTATGTATATGACATTTGTAAAACCTCCTCTTATTCCTTCACCTTTCCCAGTTTCTTTTTACCCACAAAGAGAAGGTGGGCCACTGGTTTTCACGTCAGGGATGGACTAGGGCTCATTCAACTTTCACTAGTATCTGGTTCTGACTTGGGGTGGACAACAATTGGCAAACCACGTATTGTTCCTAGTCAATTGCTTATATATATAATTTATATAAGAGTATTTTGTATATACCCCATTACTTATGTGGATGTGTGGTAAAACTAAAAAAGATAAAATTAGAAATGAGCACTTTCAAGAGCAATTAGGAGTAACACCAATAGGGGATAAAATTAGAGAAACCCATTTAAGATGGTTTGGGCATGTTGAGTGTAGGCTAATAATGACATCAATGATAAAAAGTTTGGCTATACAAGTGGATGGCCCATCAAGAGGTAGGGGTAGGCCGACGAAAATATTAATGGAGGTCATTGATTCAGATTTGAAGAAGTTTGACTTATCGAAGAATTTAGCTCAAAATAGAATGAAATGGAGAAACAGAATTCATGTAACCGACTCCAACATGGTTGAGATAAGGCTTTGATGATGATGATGATGATGATGATTTTATATATACCCCGTAAGGTTCTTAAAATTCGTAAATAGATCCTTACAATTTTAGTATTTGTATTTAGCTCCTTGTTGTTTCATTCTAATACCTTCTATGTCTAAAAATTAGCAGCCTCAAAACCACCATACATTTCTTTTTAGAGTAAAATAATAATTTTGTCCACTTTTTTATCTCTATATACATAAGTTCAAAAGTTTGAATTCATTTTTCTCTAAAGCTTGTAATATTGACCATTAGTATAACACATTTAGTAAAATAGAGTAAGCTTGCATAAATTTATTTTAAATTCAAATCAATTGTAACCTGTACGTGTAAGTGATTATAATTAACCCAATCCATAGATGACCCACTATTGGATTGATGTATGTTTTAAAATACATAATTAGGCTTCATGTGCAATAGAGAATTATTAAGAGATAAATCATTAGGTCTTGAGATAAAATAATAATACCTTTTTTTAAATAATGATGTACTCAATTTTTTATGGATGTAAGGGCAAAGTAGTTATTTTTATAAAACTTCAATACAAATTGTTGATGGTTGCTTATTCTCATAAGGACTATTAATATTGGGGACATGAGAGGTATTAAAATGAAAAGACAGGGGGTTATACTAATATTGAAACTATAGGGGTTTATTTTAAATTCTATAAACCTTAGCGGGGCATGTGCAAAAAACTCTTGATGTAAAGGAAAATTTTCAAATAAGGCACTACGGTTTTGCCTCATTTTAAAAAATGACAAAAGTTTCAAAACTTTTCAAATTAATCCCTAAGTTTCTCAAGAAGCTTTTAATAAAGGACATCCATCCATTAAAAGAAATTTTCGGCAACTTTTTCCCTCAGTTTTTTTAAAATACCCAAATTACCCTTTATTGAAATAAATTATTTATTCAATTCCTCTATATTCTCTTCATTTCCTTCTCCAGCATCCTTATGATGATTAAGGACAACTAGTATCCTTACAATAATTGGTTATATATAGTGGTTGCTGAAACCATATCATTGCTTTAAATGATCAGTAATTTGGTATTTTAATAAAATTAAGAGAAAAAGTTGCTAGGAAGTACCTTTAAATAGACGGATGTCCTTAATTAATTGAAAAGTTTTTAAACTTGTGTCGTTTTTTGAAATAAGGCAAAACCTTAGGGCCTTATTTAAAAATTTTTCTTACATAAATAAGTAACTATAAATGCTCAATAAAATTTACGAAACTTCCTTTTACTGGTGGCATCTTTTTTAATTCATCATAGCTTACATATGGACAATCCAATTCCTTCAAAAATAACTACCACCTATGAACTTACAGTAGTCCTACTTCCACACAAATTTGAATGTCACTTCTTGATTTTATTACAACAAATTCGCATGATATGTATATTGATATGAATGCTAGGGTTATAATCATTTAATCAAACTGGCATTGAGGCGACCCTAATGTACATGCTAACTGCTATACTCCTTGAATCCTATTCAGCTAGGTGGGCTTATAGTGACGAACGCATGCACGACAATGTTTTTGAGATGTATTCAGTAGGGGTTTAAAAATTAACCCAGTGCCAGTCAATTCAGCCGAGTTCACTTGGATTCAGTCCGGACAGCCTCTTGATTCTAGTGCAACTCAGACAAGTCAAGTAAAAAGGTTTAAAAACCCTACATTTGCCCAATTTCTTCTCCATTTTTCTGACTTTTGCTCATTTTTTCTCCGTTGTCATGCTATCAAAAAGGTTCCCTCACCATTTTTTTTCTCTTAAGCACCATTCTTGGAGATAAACGATGTCCATTTCAAAAAATTAAAAATATCCACTATTCTTGCCCCAAACAGTAAGCATCATTTCATAATACACCCCCCCCCCCCCCCCCCCCCCCCCCCATTCTTGCCCTAAACACAATTCTTGCAGCTAAACAAAGAAAATGAAAAAGAAAAAGATGAAAGCAGCATGGGACTCGGCGGACACATAGGAACCAATTTTGGGTTTTCTCTTAATTTTTTGGCAAAGCATCTTCCTTTATTAAGTTGTGCAATGTGAAAGCCCCTCTAAGTTTCCATTGCCCCCTTTTCTGGCACTCACTCAATTTCTCATAAGTTGGTGTAGTCATACTCATTGATCCAATTAGTGGAGCATAGAAAGGACTGATTTCAAAAAGAACCCCACCATTAGACCTTCCTAATCATGTTACCTGGAGATTTCTCATGGAAGGAATGTTGGCTGCCGACTTTTTTTTTTTTTTTTTTTGTTGCACTTTTCTTTTGAACTCCACTGCCAGCCATGATCGATGAGATGGCTACAATTGTCAAAGTGGGGAAAAGTGAACCAATCCATGCCGCATTGAAAGATGGCACCAAAGGCATTGGTTGCTGAATCACTGCAATTAGGCACTGCTATCTATCAACAGTAAACCACCAACATCTCCAGCTAGTCCATAGCCAGGTCCGCACCTAGTCTAAGACCCTATATTAATCTACATACGCTCATGTAGTCATGACTTCATGTGCATGCAAGCAAGACATGGGTCTTTTCTGTATCATCCAGTGAAAAGCTCGGCAGTGCAAGCGTACTTGAAAAAGATAGCCTTCTCCAACCATGTTGTCAGCATCACTAGAAGAAAAAGAACCTGACCACCTCAGCAGGCCCAAACCCACACCCAGATTTTACTCTATCGATCTTGGAAAAGGTCAAGCCCATCCCCTTATTTTATTCACAGGATTCTGTGACAAGCAATACCCCCTTTCACATAGAGGACAATACCAAGGTATCTTCAGTTATATTGAGAGGTTGGCAGAAGGAGAAAAACCCAAAAAAACGAACAACGCACTTCAATTTAAGCAACTCTATTCTTCCTTTATCCTTTACTTTCAACCCTTTTGTGGGTGTTTCTTTCTTCTCCAAACGTGGTCTTGAAATTGTAGCCCAAAGCCACTAGATGAAGATGCCAGTTTACCTAACTCATTATTTTATGGCTTCCATCTATTGCTTTGGACCTAATTCATCACGGCACATTCATCACGGCACTATCCAATTGGACTAGATTCCAACCTCAGCCAAACGATAGTACATGTGCAAGTCTACAATTCTTTGTCACAAGTATTTGTGACGTAGCTCATTATTTTATGGCTCGTATCTATGGGTTTGGACCTAATTCATCACTGTATTCATTCAATTTTTTTATGGATATGTACAAGGGAAATCAATGTGGCTGTGAGATACAGTGCCATCCAAATGGGCTAGATTCCCTCAGCCATTCATTAATACACGTGCAACTGTACAATTCATTGTCACAAGTATTTATCCTAGCAATATTTTCAGATAATATCATGATATTTAAAAAAAAAAAGTCGTCATCGTCATCATCACCATCATCATCAGAGCATGAGAAAGTTACATTAAAATCATTTTAATTTGTTTAAAAATTAATTTAATTTTCATGACATATTCCAACAATATCCCGAGAAAATCCCAAATTTGAGAAAATCCTGACTTTATTCCAAGACGATAGTTTTTGTGAGACAGATATTTGTGAGGTTGTGACAATGGTATCCATTAGCTACAGTATTATCGTATCTAAAGTCAGCTCTAACTTAATTGAGTCAAGTTTTCAGTTGAACTTATTATATAACTAAAAGAAAAATCTGATAAAAATCTATTGCAGCTGCATGTAAACGAAGTAGAATTCATCACAATTTACAAGTTCCAAACATTTCAAAATCCGGTCCTTTGGGTGGATAGGGTATGCAGAATTCTATTTCTGCAGCCATTCAAACATTGTAATGATCCAGCCCACCCAAAGTACCCTTTCCTCCTGCATTACCACTGGGTATATATCTTCTGTTAGTCCTACCAATCACAATCAAATTTGGCCCAGAGCAAAGTTTATTTGATTGCATGAGATTTTTTTTTCTGAAAAGGTATTAGTATTTTTTGGAAATGTATTGATTACACGAGATTCCAATCTCTTTATCAAAATATGATACATAGCTAAATGATGTAAAAATGATGATAGTCTTATATCGGCTTTGTGCCATCATTCTATGGGAGATTAAGGACAGGAAAGACTTTAGCACTAACTTTTATATGAAGAAGAAGAGAATATAGGAAAGTAACGGCAAAACACTATATTCTCACCCTCTTTCCCTAGAATGAGGCTGAATTTTGACTCTTACCTTCTTCCAATTTGTCTCATAAGAACTTTGGTCTACTGTGGACGTTGCAAGCTCGGCCATGAATATTGTGGGTATTTTCAATGTGTCATCATATTTCTCCCAGAAAATAAGCACCCTCATCCATTTTGAGATTCATCAGATCAATGGTCCAGATCGTCAGACGGTGGGCCCCGCACATACCGACCTGAATGCTATGGCTAAGCAGTTCGCTGTACAGTTGGGGTGGCGGAGGACTCTATAATTGATCATCTATGTCCCAAGTCCCAACCGAGTTGAACGCCCCACAAATTAATTGAAGTATGACAGACTAATCATCTTCTTTTAATACACAAAGCTTTATCAAAGTCAGCAATTATTTTAGAGGAAACTAAGTTAAAGATATGATTCTCAATGGCCCCACACAGTACTTATGTGAATAGATTACTCCGTGACTCCAACTTGTGTTTCTTGCTCAGACACAGTCTTTGTTAAATCTTGTGATGAGCTGGTATGTTAGTCACAAAAAGATGGGAGTCTGATGGGAACTAGATTCTTCAGAGACCCAGTTGGCAGTTACCTTGGTGGGTTTGTGTGGTTTTCTCAACAACCCATTTGGGTACAGTGATCTCTTTTCGTTTTCAGAAACTGTGCTTCTTTAATGTTCTTTGTCTCTGTTGTCGACTGTTATGAAAAATGTTGTCTGGGTGCAATTTCTGATCCTTCTTCCATCAGATATTGCTAATAGCCTTCTTATGTTGCAGCTGCTTCACACTAATTACAGCAATGGCATTTGAAGTGAGTGATGCAAGCAAAATGCAGGTAGTGGGATTCCTGGGTTCTTCTCTAAAACCATTGAGCTCTGAGGGTTCTATACATAGACGCTCTAAAAGGTAGTTATTTTCAATGAAGTTCTTTCCCCTCAGTTTCTGTAGTGTAACTGGGAGAATCCAGATATGGGTTTCTGGTAAAACTCAAAATCTGAGCTTTACCCGCCAAAATTAAGAAGAAAAGAAGTTAAAAACTCAAAATCTGGGCTTCACCCGCCAAAGTTAAGAAGAAAAGAAGTTAACTTTCGGTTTTCTTTTTTTTCTCTTTGGGTGGTTGTTGTTTGTTCATTGTTGTTGTTCTGTTTGTTGTTTCTGTGTTCTTGAAATTGCTGACTTGTATTCTGTATTGGCAGTTATCCAGAGAAGAGATTCAAGAAAGATGATTGGGGTAATTCCCCTAAAGAATGTCATCATCTGAAAATGGTAAGAAATCCTGTTCATCTCGTCGGCTATCTCCTGCTTTGTTCAGGACCTATAATGGAGAATCTCATCACGCATTCAAGTCAGGGTCACTAGTTCATTTTTCGGCCTTTTTGGTGCTGGGTTAGCATCTACTGGTGAAGAGCTGACAGAGGGGATTGGCTGATCTCTGAGTGTTGCAGCATTATTTATACCCTGGACAGGAGTCTAAATATATCCACCAAAACACACTTGATATTCTAGGATAAGAGTAATCAACTGGAAATGTGTTTATACTTTTCCAAGAACAGAGATGTTGTTCCGGCCTGCGAATGCAGCACCATGAACCATGCAACCAAACAGGCCCTGGCCCTTCCAATGTATACAAGCAACCTTTGTATTGCATCAGAAGATTGCATTTTTCTCGACTCTTGATTGGCAAAAAGAGGAACGCATAAACAGGGGATAGCTTATTGTTGATTTTGGCATGCTGATGATATTCATCCAAGGCAGACCATGATAGTCATAATGTTGTTTTGTGCTTGTAGATGGTGTTTTCCATCGTATTCATCATAAATTAATCACCATGGCCCTGCTCCTTCAACCTGTGTTCACCTTATTGTGTTATCCCATCTCTCTAAACCAATGGGGAAATAGATCTCTCTCTCCTTGTGCAAAAGTATTGGTTAAATACTGACTGCATTTTATTTTATGGAGTTTTTTTTTTTGTAAAGAAAGTTAGAATTTTCATTGCATTGTTTCTGAAGTAATTGCATGCAATATATGTTTGAATTGGTTGCTAGGACATGGCAAAGATGGACCACTTGGATGCCAAGAAGAAAAAATCCTCTGCAAGTAAGCTCCAAACTTCTTTGAAGCAAGAGGTATGCAGTTGAACTTCTTGTGATTTGAATGCTCAAGTATTAAAAGATAGTGTGCCATATATTTCATTTGGTTTGAATATTTTGACAGAATGGATGGTAACACTCCATTATTTGTTTAGAGTGGCATGACAAAATCGAACTACATTAGGTGGGATCCACATGACTATATTTTCTTCTGTGGTTCTTTCACCACAAATCAATATTAACATCAACATGTCTCTTTGTGGGCCAAAGCCAACAACGTGAGCTCTGGCCTAAAAATTGGTTCCTTATGGTCGGACATCATATGCCCTTTCTCTAGCGACTAGTGACTAGTGACCGGTGACCACCAATACTAAGTAGTTAACATCCAATGTATGTCCTCTGTGGACAGTAGACATGTCTAAGTTTTGGCTTTGAGTGTAAGCCCTGCATCAGGTGTTCTCCTCCATTAATTTTCTTCATGACATTTGATGTTTATGCAGATTCTACAGCTTGAGAAATGTTTACAGGACCAGTTTGCAGAGCGACGGTTTCTAGAGAAGGCACTGGGATATCGGTCTTCCTCCCATGATCATTCAAACGAAAACTTGATGCCGAAGGTAGATTCTTTCATATTCTTGAGGCTTCATTTCAGCACTAGAATAATGAAAACCTAGTTGGGGGAATTTTATCTCTTTGATTCAGATTTATCATCAAAGGAATCTTTACCCTTGTCACTGATATAATTTTTCTCAAGCATAAATTAATCATATCATTTTAGCTCGTCTGTCTGTATAGCTTATTAACTGCTACTGATATATTGAGAAACTAGTATGGTTTAATCACTTGGTATCATTTTCTTGATCAGTTACTTGATATCTTTTATATGTATTCAGCCTACCAAAGAACTCATCGAGGAGATAGCAGTGCTAGAGTTGGAGGTGGTGTATTTGGAGCAGTATCTCTTATCACTTTATCGGAAAGCATTCAACCAGCAGATTACTTCTGTATCTCCATCCACTACAGTTGAAAGATTGAAGTCACGTTTCCTCACTGCAGAACATAGTGCTAAACTTCAATCTACTGATGAAAGATTGAATTCACGTTTGTTCACCCCAGAACACAGTGCTAAACTTCAATCTAGAAGGCTAGTGTTGTCTCAGAACCCAATCATCAGCTCAATGAGGGAATCTAATGCAGTTGGAAGCATTGGGAAGTTCACAAAACCCAGTGTTCCACGCAGCCAATCTTCTCTATCTCAACGTTCTGTTTGCCCAATCAAACCCTCTCCTCCAGTTAAAAATCCTGCTAAGGTTTTACGGGCATGCCACTCGTTACCTTTATCTTTTCAAGAGGTAATGTAATATTCAAAGCTTGACTTTCCAGCGTATTTGTAAAACTTGTATGCTCAGTTGATTTGACTGAACTGAACTGCATTTCAAATCGAGTTGGAGTATGATGTGGGTCCACTGGGTCAAGCTGACTCAGAGCTCAACATTCATTTACTGATGTTTATAGTGGCTGGATATAGTTCTAGCCAAGTATATGGTCTTGATTCTAAACTTGTAAGTTTTTTAATTATGTCAATCTATTGTGACCAATGGATCATCCAATCGATGGAGCAGCTCATGGATGAGCCAGTGTTAAAACTGCTTTCGAGATTGCTGAAGTCAACATATGCTTACTCTGCCCTAAAGTGCACCTATGCTTAGCATCTACCCGTTTGATCCACCACATATTTGATAGACAAGGACTTAGATGGTTGATTACTAAGTATTCCTTTTTAAAAATGTGGTTGTGTAGCACATGCAAGAAAATATCACAGACAAGGTGTTTTTGCAGTCATTCTTATTTCAAAATGTTCTTGAAGTACCTGTTCAAGATTTAAGTCTTTAACCCATTCTGCCTCTGAGTCGATCTGACCTAGCCAAATATTGAGTGAGGTTGGGTTTCAGGTTCCTTATGTTCTGATAAGTAGATTAATGTGAAATGTAATTGTGAAAAGATGGTTCAACATGTTATACATGGTATTTATTAGGTGCAACCACTGTGAACATGCTGTGAGTAAAAAATGGGCGGTTTTACAATCATGGCGGTAATTCTTCTATGGATGATTGATCAGAAAAAGAAAAATGTCAATTGTTTGTATCCAATGAACAACTCATGTTGTTGATGCCCCCTGGCTGATGTATGGCTCATATCTCAAAAATTGTGGTACTTGTTCATTGGGACATGATTGTGGAGATACCTTGTAAGCATCGAGAGATGGAGAAAGATGTAGAACATAGGATAAAAGAGGGATAAAAGAGGGATAGTTAAAGTGGAGACTTGCTTATAGAGTGCTATGTGATCAATGCATGCTAATAAGATTGAAGGGAAATTTTAAAGAACAACAATTATACTAGCTATATGACCTATGGAGCAGAATGTTAGCCAATCAAGAAACAACACATATACAAAATTAGTGAAGCAGAGATGAGAATATTAAGGTGGATGTGTGGTACAGCGAGGAACGATAGAAATAAAAAATGAGTGCTTTTAAGAACATTTAGGGGTAGCATTATAGGTGATAAAATAAGAGAGTTGGGGCAAGGCTTTGATGATGATGTGATATTTTCGTCACATGTAATATTGAATCAGCTAACTAATGGCAAATAAATGACTCTTTGCTGAATCCTTTCTATTTAATGGATTATTGTTTATTGTTTACAGCATGCACAGAATGATGCTCCAAATATTATCAGCCTGGCCGAACATCTGGGTGCACAAATTGAAGATCTTGTTCCTGAGACACCCAACAAAATTTCTGAGGAAATGATTAGATGCATGGGAGCTATATATTGCAAGCTTGCAGATCCTCCTTTGGTGCTTCATGGACGTCCATCTTCTCCAACTTCATCCTTGTCATCAGTGAGCGCATTTTCTCCTCGGGATCAATGCGATATGTGGAGTCCACGCTGTAGGAATGATTCTTCTTTTGATGATAGGTTGGAGAGTCTTTTCAAAATTGAAGGGCTAAAAGAGTTCAGTGGACCTTACAGTACAATGGTAGAAGTCCAGGGGATTTCTCGAGATAATCAAAGGGTCAATGATGTTGAACCCATGCTACAGGACTTTAGGTGACATTTCTGACTTCTGATTACAGAATTTCGTTGTGCGTTTGGATGTATCTCAAACCACAAGAAGCTTGAAAATGTTTGTACTTGTTTGTGGTGGCACAGAATCCCAAAGCACATTTTGTCCATTACCGCTGATCCACCTTTTCTTCTCCAATTAAAATTTAACTCCAACTGATACTAATTTCGGGTGGAAGAGAAGAATGGTCCAGCTATTCTTTAAAAAAAAAAAAAAGTAGACTGGGATCACCATGTGGTTTGGATTTCAACACCACCCAAATGACAGGTGGATGGATATACATCCATTTGCTAACACTTCCAAATCAATATCATATTGGGTTGCATCTGGACATTTCAACTCAGTTGTGGTTGTATGGTTTTATCATATGAACTCTAGAGCATCAACCTTCCCTAACCAATTACATATTGTTGAAATATAGGAAAATCCTGTTAAAAATATGGCTTTGCTAATATCGCTATCCTCATCACCAAATTGGAATGAATATTCCAGATGAGTCATTTGACAAGCTAGTGGGACTAATGCTTAATCCCGTTTAGGATGTGGAAAATCTGTTGGTGGATTCACTATCAAATAGTAGTTACCAACATGGTCTATATAAGGATAATAATGCTATAGAAATGAAGCATTCAATCAGAGGATGTAATGGACATAAAAATGTTTTCACCATCGAGATAAAAACCAATGCTGATTTACTTTATACAGCCATGATAAACCCTTCCTGTAATTTCCAGGGTTTTTATGGAAGGTGATCTTTAACTTGAAAGTTGAGCCTTTTTCTCACTTAATCAAATTCTTTTTATTGGGAACACTTCCCACCTCTCCTTTCAAATTCAATTTTATCGCCATGACATTTACAAGGAGTTTTTGAGGGAATGATTTATCTGGTACAAGTTGACAGGCCTTTGTACTTGAGATTTTGTTTCAAAGATTAATGTCGGTGTTAGAATGCACAAGGTATGTGGCTGTATCTATTTTCTTCTTTGCTTCATTGCATCTTTTTACCTCTCTTGATTCTCTCTTCATATAGTCAAGGTCATCATCCTCTCTCGCCATGGATGTTGTCTTTTTAGGTGAACAACATATAACTTGTATCTTGTGCCAGTTACTAATTTTGGATCTTGTTTTGCTCTGAGTGTGCTCTACAGGACACACATTAACTATCAAAGAAGCATCTCCACTTTAAATCCATGCATTTTTGGCCCCCTTTTGTGGAAGTGCATTTCCTAGAAATTCTCAGGAATTCAATTAGTATAGACAAATATGTTTTTTTAGTATAGAAAAATGTGTTTTTTTATCATTGGGATCCTTTATTTTCTCTATATCTGGCCTTGACACTGCAGTAAATAGATAAACAAATCGTTAATTTTCAAAAGAAAATTCCATATCATATAAATATAAGGGATATGCATCCATCTAGTCATGCTTTATTGAGAAAAAATAATTTTGTGCCAAGAACAGAGTAAGTTTGAGGATAACATACAACATAAATCCTGGTAATTATTGTTTCCAACGATTTTGGTGGCTTGAGAGTATAAATGGTTCTGTTGCAGGTCATTAGTTTCTCGATTGGGAAAAGTCGATCCAAAAAGTATGAAGAACGAGGAGAGACTTGCTTTCTGGATTAATACACACAATGCTTTGGTGATGCATGTAATATTTCTTTTTGTGTGTTGAGATTTTCTTCCTTGCATCCTTTTGTGGAAGAATATTAACATGTTTCTCTTTACCTATACAGGCATATTTAGAGGATGGAATTCCACAAAACAGTCTAAAAAGAGGGCTGTTACTTGCAAAGGTGATCATATTCTCATTTTAGTATTTATAGCAAGAAAACGTCTTGAGTTAATGTCCAGTTTACAAATTCTCATTGTTTCTATTAACCAGATTGCATATAATGTGGGCGGTCAGATACTCACTGCAGAGACAATTCAGAATTCCATCCTGGGATGTCGCACATCTCGTCCTGGACAGGTCTGTTCTCTTTGTGCCCTTTTTCTGACGGATGTTTTTAAAGAGGCTAATGGAGATTTCTTATGCTCGTAGTGGCTTCGAGCATTCTTCTTCCCAAAGATGAAGTTTAAAAACAGAGATGATCGGCAATCATATGCCATCGAACATCCTGAGCCCCTCTTACATTTTGCACTTTCTTCAGGAAGCCATTCTGATCCTGCGGTACGTATCTGTACTAATGCATCTTTTTCATGACAATTTTATTATCATTACATCATCAACATCACCTCCATGTCCATCAACCTCACTCTCATGAGAGAAATGATCTTTCACAACTAAGTATATCGTACTACTAAATACTAATGCAGACTGTCATCATCATCATCATCAAAGCCTTATCCCAACCATGTTAGGGTCGGCCATATGAATTCTGTTTCTCCATTCCGTTCAAATACTAATGCAGACTGTATAATATAAAATTGTTCACAATAATATAATCACATCATTTTCTATCCCCTTCTGAATCCATTTTCTTGTCCAAAAGGAATGCCACAATATCAAACATGATGAGTTGCATGGTTAGGTTTAAACAATTTTGAAGCCCAACAAGTGCAACAATATTAAACTTGGACCATTTGCATCTACCTTTTTCCAGTGGTACTTGGTAAAAAAGAAAGGAAAGAAAATGAAGAAATCCATTGGATGTGAAATATGCATGGATGCCTAAGTGCAAACGGAATAGCTCACCCTCTCAATTTTGAGTAATTGTTACTTTTCCATGCTTGTACAGAGTTTAGAATAAAATGTCTGGTTATCAACGAATTAGGATTTCTGAGTTCAGGTTATTGGTTCTCATCAAATTTAACATACAACATATTAGTTCCTCTATATAATGGATCGTAAAGCTCAATGCTTACAGCCCCCTATAGCTGGAATACCCTAAAAAAAAAATGTGCTGCACAAATTCAATCCTGCACTTGGAACTAGAACTCTTATTATTATTATTATTATCATTATTATTATTATTATTTCATCAGGTTCGGATATACACAGCCAAGAGAGTGTTCCAAGAACTGGAAGCTGCAAAAGAAGAGTACATTAAGTCACTTGTCAATATACACAAAGAACATAAGATACTTCTGCCTAAGCTTATAGAGTCATTCGCCAAAGATTCGAGTTTGAAATCATTGGAAGTAATAGATATGATCCAAAACTGTCTCCCTGAGAATCGACAAAGAGCTATGCAGCGATGGCAGCAAGGAAGAACTCGAAAAAGTATCGAATGGGTGTCTCACAATTTTGCATTCCGGTATTTTTTATCAAAGGAACTGGTAAAATGATTGTTCCTATGCGGAAAAGTTGCAGTGTGGATTGATTACATATAGGATAAGCCTTGCTATCTATCTTCTTTTCTTATGTACAAAACAGGGAATGAAGTTTTACTTTGCAGCATATAAGGGCCTTCCACACATTGTATCTTATTATCCTCGATCAATCAATGTATTATGATGGTGTACAGTATCTTCATTTTTGTTGCAGGTAAGTTCCAATTACAATAGAGTATAATTGATAAAACAATAAAAAATTTGAAAGTAAATCACTTTTGGTTATCATGTAAGACAAAAATTAATCGGCTGAATTGGCTATGAAGCCGATTGATCTGATCTGAATCTCAATATCCTAAAGTTCGGTTAGGCCTGATTCTAATAATATGATTACAATTACAATCAGATTGAATCCTATTTACCACATTAACAAAACTCCTCCAGCACTGAAGAGGTTAGGAACATTTATATAGTGCATAATCAAACAAGATTAATGGAGATCACACATGATTTATCTTTCTAATTGGTAAAGGAGGTCACACATGAATCATGATGGAGTGCCCTAGTTAAGAAACCTTGCATGCTTGAGTCTGGGTCTGGATCTTGGCTCTGGGTAACTTGAGTATGTTGGCAAAAGCAGCATTGCAGAAATTACCCGCTATCGACGGATCAATTATGATGAACACACTTCAATCACACCATCAAGTAATTACATATATGAACACAGTAATTTTACGTAGTTCGGCAACCTTGCCTACGTCTATGAAGGAGAGAACTCGTCTATCATGATCCTATCTCAATCCCCTTCAGGTTCTGGGGTTATAGTACATTAATATATAGTTTCCGCTTTCTTGACTAACAAGAAAATTCATACATAATTATTAAAATATCCATAAACCTAAACCTCGATTCTAGCTAAACTAGACGACCGATCCTGTTAAACCGAAATACAATACAAAACCGAATAGAGTATTAATATGGATTTGAACTTGGGGCTATTTTTGCACCCTTCTAGGCCTGTGTAAGGTTAAAACTACCAAAATTGAAGTGAGTTGTTTGAGAGATCTTTTCAATATTTAACAGACTTTTGGGTGAAGGTGTTCAATTGATAGTTACAAGAACATCGGACCAGGTGAAGGTGTTCAATTGATAGTTACAAGAACATCGGACCGTAACAAGAGAGGCTATGACTAAGGTGGTCGCTTAAGTTGATTAAAGCCAAAGAAAAGGATAAAGGGGGCATGGGATAATTATTAATCCATAATGAGTACTAGAACCATCCCAAATAACATATACTACTTTTTTGGCTATCTTTTTACCAATTTAAAAAAAATTACTGGAACCACCATGTTTTATGTAAAATGACTCACTTATGATCAGTGCAAGCTATAATATATTGACTAAATTCATGAATTGAACAAAACTTTAGTTCTAGTCAAAGTTGTATTTTTATTTATTTTAGATTAGGAGTTTAAAGAGGTTACAGAGTCTCACAAGAGCCAAAATGAAAATATTTGGATTAAAAATATCATATCTCATAAGCTCGGCGTCGGATAAAGGCAAGCGACCTACCTTTGAAAAGCTAGTTTCGAGTACGTATCCATAGGTTCCAAAATTACATCAATTGGACTTGAAACAACAAAGTTTTGACTTTGATAAGTTTGTAGAAATTGTGTTATCCAAAATTATGAAACTATCATTGTGCAAAATTCCTGTTAGTGTAATGTGTGGTTTCAAAACATTTCTTCCTTTCTCTTTGTTTTTCTTCTTTGTCAAAAGCAAAAAAGAACTTAGTGTATTTGCAAGAGTCCCACATTGAAAAAGTGCAAAAAATTTGAGCACTATATAAGTACTTCCTGTTAAGGAAATTAATAATTTACACTTGGGTTGTCCTAGTCTTTAGGTCTGTTAGTGTGTTGGTTTCTGTTTACCTAGTCAATAGGGGTTTGTTTTTAACTTTGGGTAGTGCCTTGCTTTCAGTTATGTATTAGCCTATATATAGGTTGATTGTTTATTAATGAATTATTAGCAGAAAAGTTTTTTCCTTTGTTTTCTCTACATCCTTTGCTCTCTCTTATTTGGTTTATTGTTCGTTCAGTGGTATCAAAGTCAGGTTTTCTGAAAGTTAAAAGTGAAATTAATGGCTTCCGACAATTTTGTACAGCCAGCCATTCCACGCTTTGATGGTCACTATGACCATTGGAGCATGCTCATAGAGAACTTCTTGAGGTCCAAAGAATATTGGACGATTGTTGTTTCTGGAGTAGCAGAACCAGCAGTAGGCGTTGTGCAGACAAATGCACAAAGGACAGAGCTTGAAGGGCTGAAGTTGAAGGACCTCAAAGCAAAGAATTATCTTTTCCAAGCTATTGATCACTCAATCTTGGAAACCATTCTTTGCAAGGACACCGCCAAGCATATTTGGGATTCAATGAAGAAGAAGTACCAAGGTACAACAAGGGCTAAGCGGCAGCAGCTTCAAGCACTTTGTTCGGAGTTCGAAATGCTTCAAATGAAGTTCGGTGAGTCAGTTACAGACTATTTTTCAAGAACAATGGCAATCGTTAACAAGATGCGAATCCACGGCGACAAGACAGAGGATGTTCTCATTGTTGAGAAAATTCTTCGATCCTTGACACCAAAATTTAATTTTGTTGTTTGTTCTATAGAAGAAGCTAATGATGTTGATTTACTTTCAATTGATGAATTACAAAGCTCTTTGTTGGTTCATGAGCAAAAAATTAACCAGTAGGAGAAAGAAGAGCAAGCATTGAAGGTCTTATCCGAAAATCACTCTATAGCCAGTGGAGCTGATAGAGGACGAGGTAGAGGTCGAGGTCGAGGTAGAGGAGGAAGACACAACAATGATCGTGGGAACCAACAACAACATCATCAGAATCAAGAGAGTCAATTTCAAGGAAGAGGCAGAGGACGTAAAGGCCACCACTCTACAACTTATAGATCAAAGTCTGCAGACAAGTCCAATGTTGAATGTTTCAAATGTCAAAGGTATGGCCATTATCATCAGAATGTCAAACTGATTTGAATAAACAAAGTGGAGATAAAACTAACTTTGCAGAGAAAGAAGAAGAGGTGTCTCTTTTGATAGTGTGTCATGTAAAGGAAGAAACTCAACAAAACATGTGGTATTTAGATACTGGCTGCAGCAACCACATATGTGGAGTTAAGGAGGCATTCTCTGACTTGGATGAATCCTTTCGCAGCTTTGTTAAGTTTGGTGACAACTCCACAGTTACTATTATGGGAAAAGGAAAGGTAACAATCTAAACCAAAGGAGATTCCACCCACACTATAGCTAATGTTCTTTTTGTGCCAGATTTAAAGATCAACTTGCTTAGTGTGGGTTAGTTACAAGAAAAGGGATACGAGATTTTTATTAAAGATGGGGTATGTTAGATTCAAGACACAAAGCTGGGCTTAATTGCTTCAATTAACATGACGGCGAATCGTATGTTCCCACTTTATCTTCACAACACCACTCATTCATGCTTCTCAGCAAAATTGAAAGATGAGGCATGGCTATGGCACTTCCGCTCTGGGCATCTGAATTTTGGCGGATTAAAAACACTACAACAGAAGAACATGGTGACAGGTCTTCCTCGAATTACAATTCCTTCTCAAGTTTGTGAAGAATGTGTTGTTAGCAAACAACATCGCAATCAATTCCCACAAGGAAAATCTTGGAGAGCGAAACAGGCATTGGAGCTTGTTCACTCTGACATTTGCGGGCCAATAACACCACATTCTAATGGAGGTAAATGATATATAATTACCTTCATTGATGATTATAGTCGTAAAATATGGGTTTATTTTTTGCAAGAAAAATTTGAAGCTTTTGTAGCTTTTAAAAGCTATAAAGCGCTTGTTGAGAAAGAAGTGGGCAACCCAATAAAAGTTCTTCGCACAGATCGCGGTGGAGAATATAACTCACATGAATTTGCAAATTTTTGTGAGAACCATGGAATCAAGAGACAACTTGCAGCAGCTTATACACCCCAACAGAATGGAGTCTGTGAAAGGAAGAATCGCACTATTTTGAATATGGTGCGAAGCCTTTTGACAATGAGTGGCATTTCAAAA
This sequence comes from Sextonia rubra, assembly GCA_037013555.1. Taxonomy (NCBI): domain Eukaryota; kingdom Viridiplantae; phylum Streptophyta; class Magnoliopsida; order Laurales; family Lauraceae; genus Sextonia; species Sextonia rubra. Next base: position 48,008,071 of record JASUAD010000018.1, on the reverse strand, counting down.
AGTTTTTGGCCTGAAGCAGTTAATTGGAGCATTCATATATTGAACAGAAGTCCCACACTTGCTGTTCAAAATATAACACCGGAGGAAGCATGGAGCGGAAGGAGACTTGCTGTAGATCATTTCCGGATTTTTGGGTGTCTTGCCTATGCCCATATTCCAGATGAGAAGAGGAGGAAGCTAGATAATAAGGGAGAAAAATGCATTTTTCTTGGTGTTAGTGATAAGTCAAAAGCTTATAAGTTATACAATCCTAGCACCATGAAAATTGTTATCAGCCGTGTTGTGGTATTTGATGAAAGCAGCACCTGGTTATGGAATCAAAATGGTGCTAAACAAAAAATTCCAGCAAATTTTGATGATGATGAGAACGGGCAGCAGCCTATGGAGAATGAGCAAGAACAAGCAACCACTCAAAATGAACACGAACATGCAGCCACTCAAACAGTTCCAGTTACTGATCAAAGCCCACTTGCAACTGAATCAGAAAGGCCTCAACGTGTTCGAAGAAGACCAGCATGGATGACTGATTATAAGGTAACTGGTGTTGCCCAAGGTGATGACCCACTAATACATTTTGCTCTTTTTTCAGATTGTGATTCTACCACTTTCGATGAGGCTGTCAGAGAATCAAAATGGAGACAAGCAATGGATGCTAAAATTATAGCCATCGAAAGAAATGATTCATGGGAGCTATGTGATCTTCCACAAGGGCAGAAGACAATTGGTGTAAAGTGGGTTTACAAGACAAAGCTGAAGGAGAATGGTGAGATCGACAAGCACAAAGCACGCTTGGTGGCTAAAGGCTACAAGCAGGAGTTTGGTGTTGATTACAAATAAGTTTTTGCTCTAGTTGCAAGGCTTGACACAATCAGATTGGTGATTGCGATAGTAGCTCAAGACTCATTCCTCCATGGAGATTTAAAAGAAGAGGTATTTATCGATCAACCTCCTGGTTATGTGAACCTTGGCAATGAGCATAAAGTGTATAAGTTAAAGAAAGCTCTATATAGATTAAAACAAGCTCCACAGGCTTGGTATGATCGTATAGAAATTTATTTTTTGAAGGAAGGATTTCAAAAATGTCCTTATGAACATACACTTTTTATAAAGATTGAAGATGGAGGGAAAATGTTCATTGTTTGCTTATATGTAGATGATTTAATCTACACTGGAAATGCTACAGCCATGTTTGGAAGTTTTAAGAAATCCATGATGGTTGAATTTGAGATGTCTGATCTTGGAATGATGCATTACTTTCTTGGTATTGAAGTAGTGCAGTCTTCTACTGGAATTGTTATTTCTCAAAAGAAGTATGTGTGAGAAATCTTGGACAGGTTTCAGATGAAAAATTGTAATTCTGTAAATACTCCATCTGAGTTGGTGTGAAGCTACACAAAGATAATGGAGGAAAGAAAGTTAATGACACTCATTACAAACAGATAGTGGGGAGTTTAATGTATTTGACTGCAACACGACTTGATATAATGCATGCTGTAAGTATTATTAGCAGGTATATGGAATGTCCTACAGAGATACATCTCTTGGCTGCAAAAAGAATTTTCCGGTACTTGCAAGGTACTACGGAATTTGGGCTGTTCTACAAGAATGGAGAAAAGTCAGATCTGTTTGGCTTTACTGATAGTGATTATGCAGGAGATTTAGATGATCGGAAAAGTACATCGGGGTATGCTTTCATGATGGGGTCAGACGCTGTTTCATGGTCATCAAATAAACAACCTATTGTCACATTATCATCCATTGAAGCTGAACTTGTTGCTGCAACAGCTTGTGCTTGTCAAGCTATTTGGATAAAGAATATCCTTAAAGAACTGCATTTCAAAGAGGAAGGGCCTACTCAGATTTATTGTGACAATAGTTCAGCAATAAAGCTTTCAAAAAATCCTGTTCTACTGGTTGAAGCAAACATATAGATGTGAAGTATCATTTCTTGAGGGATCTCACAAATGATGGAGTCATTAATCTTATTTACTGTAGAAGTGAAGACCAGATTGCTGACATTCTAACCAAGCCTCTCAAATTTCCTGCATTTTAGAAGCTCAGAAAGCTACTTGGTGTTTGCATTTCAAATGCTTAAATTTGAGGGATGGTGTTTCCAAGTGCAACTTTTATTAAACTGACTGTCTGGGACATCAGTTTAAGGGAGGGATTGTTGAGGAAATTAATAATTTACACTTGGGTTGTCCTAGTCTTTAGGTCTGTTAGTGTGTTGGTTTCTGTTTACCTAGTTAATAGGGGTTTGTTTTTAACGTTGGGTAGTGCCTTGCTTTCAGTTATGTATTAGCCTATATATAGGCTGATTGTTTATCAATGAATTATTAGCAGAAAAGTTTTTTCCTTTGTTTTCTCTACATCCTTTGCTCTCTCTTATCTAGTTTATTGTTCGTTCACTTCCTTGTGCTTTATACTTTAAGATTTGTTGGGCTCTTTTGCTACAAGCTTTATATGTGCATGAGTTGAGTCTGGTCTAGGGGGTTGGATCCAAAAACCATTTAACTGGGCACGTATTTGTGACGCACATCCTGTGTAATCATCACACACAAAGGGGTGCAAATCTAAGCCCGGCCTACCTTAGGAGACCCATATTTTGATATAGAAATGGTTCACTTTTGCAAAAAATTCAAATTTAATTCTTAATTGTCTTTAAACATTGTGGGTTTATTGCTATACTAATGACACGAACAGTACTATTTTGAATTTTAAAGAATATTGTTTCTACTCTTTTGTAGAAAATTATCTTTTTTCTTTAGAAGGTTTATTTTTATTGAGGGGCATCAAGATATGTTGAATCAAGTTTGAAGCATACGAACGGTGTGTGTGTCTTCAAAAAAGAACTTCAGTTCTGTAGATTGTATTCAATTGTACAAGAGGAGTAAGTAGATCTTGTAACCTCTTGCATAGTATTTAATCTGAGTTTGGACCAATATTAGGTCTCGTAGTTTATTTTCCTTTGAATTTTTGATGTAAAAATCACGTATTTATCTTTTGTTGTTGGTTGATTACTAAGTTAAGTTAATTACTTGTTTAACTATACATAAAAAAATCTATGTTGCTCGTTTAACCATATCAAAATTAGAATCTTTCACAAGTATCTTCGGAGACCAACTCCCCTTGAACTGGCAATGATTACAATTTGAATGTAACCCTACCGTTTATCTATCATTAGATTGAAATTGATTATGATAAGAACGCATTCACGAAACCATGACTCTTCTTGTTTCTCGTGGGAAAGGCCATTGTCCAAAGAAAAAGATAAAAAAGTTGACAACCTTTTGCAGACAACGGTCCACGGCTGCTTTTCACAGGTCACACCATCTTTTGGCGGTTTGCAATCAGGATATGCGAAAAGTGAGAATCTTTTTACTCCATTGGTTAAAACCATTTCCCATGTAATCAATCACCCCCTCTGTTCCCAGCGGGAAACCATCAGACCTTTTACATTTGTTTCTGAAACGCTGGCTTGAACATCTATATAAAACCTCACAAAAGCTACTTGTGAGATTGTATGGAAATTCTAAAAGTAGAGAGATGGAAAAGCCATTTGGCACTTGGAACAGTGTATACAGTGTGTACAGGTCACATTCAATATTTCAAGTGACTGGATAAGGCACTGTAATTGGTTTTAGCCCACTTCTTTATCTTTTTTTTTTTTTTTTTGGGTATAGGCCCTCTTCTTAGAGTGGCAAAGCTTAATTTGACTTGCCAATCCAACCCAATTATTTAAGATTCAAGTTGACCCTTTTTTACTTCTAGCTTCCTCAGAGCTTTGACATATTCAACCCACTAATAAAAAGGTTCAGTTTAGGTTGAATCCCATCTTACTACTGTATCTGACAACCTCAACCTGAACTTGCCCTCCCACAGACACTATGCATCTCTTCCATATGACCCTTCCTCTTCTTGTTTCAGTGTGAGTTGATCCTATCATTTTAGGGTTCACATTTTCAACCCAGTTTTTCGGGCTAACCTTGGCTTGAGCACATGCTTTTTACCCACCATAGTCAGCTCAGCCCAATTCTGACATAAAGCAACCCATAGCCACCCACTTATAATAGGAAACTATACTTAAAAAAATCAAAAAGTTGAAGTCAAGAGGAAGAAAAAGGAAATTACTACTAAAGTAATGTGGAAATAGAAAGCTCCAACCACTCTCTCTCTCTCTCTCTCTCTCTCTCTCTAACAAAAAAAAAAAAAAAAAACCATTCTGCCTCAAAGTACTACTGACATAGTTGTTACAAAGCAGGGAAAAGAAGGCAAGAAGCTGTCTTCCTCTTTCTGTCTAGTAGGGTCTCTGTCCTACATAATTTCCAGGGGGGTTGTAGAGGCAAATAGTGATGGAAGCACCCCCTTTGGCACAGCTAGCCTGAGAACAGCCCAACTCCAAGGATGTGTTCCACACAACTTGAGTGTACACACCACACGTGTGATTCGGTGCACACGAGTTATCTGTATAATTATAGTACTTCTTCTCAGCCACCCATGCCTCCACCACCTCACTCGGGCTCCTTGGGTAGTTGGCCTTTTCCTGGTTGGACCCAAAGCCCAGATCCGTGCTTGCAAAGTCACAGCTCTTTTTGTCCCTCTGGTACCTCACCAGCCGGCTCGCTAGGCTCGCCAGCTTCTGGCTCCAATGCAGCGGCTTCACCCCTACGGCAGCTCTTGCCTGGTTGTGGCCGGCGAGGAATTCATCGGTGACGTTAGGTGCAACACCGGGAGCCGGAGACTGCGCTAGTGGGTCCGGGCCCAACCCATGCACCAAGGTGGTGACGCACACGGCTAAATAAGCCCAAGTGATGACAGCTTTGGCTAGGCTCAATTGGACTTGCATGATGGAGAGAACCATTTCAGCTTTTCATTTGGAGGGGGGCAGGGGCTTCTATTTATAATCCCGGGAGAAGAGTTTGGGGGTAATGTTGATATTACCAAAAAGATACCCTTAACACATATCATGTGTTTAATAAATTTGTATTTAGATACAAAACTAGATATACTTGTGATTTGGTTAGCCAGATAGGTGTTTGTTGGAAGAAAGATTCTCATGGGAATAGTAGGTGTCAATAAATTTGGTTAGCATTTTAATCAGGGATCCACTTCTCCAGACTTGGTCACATGAGCTGGTGGTGATTTTCTATACATTAAATATTACAACCGTGAAAGATTTGAAGGATCGCCAAATCATGTTATGTTATCAGCTAACAGTGGGCCACACATGTATTAGATCTGGGGATCAGAAGAAAGAAGTGTTCAGTCACCAATCTCATGGCTAGAGAACCATGACCCGTGAATCCTGATCACTTATTTGGTAATGGTTTTGGGGGACAGGCACTTTGGTGCACGTGAGGTATGACTTCGTCAATGGTACGATCTGCACACATTGATCCAATCACATGATGCTACTTGGGAACCGTTCAAGGCAGTGAGCCCACAGTGGAGATGCAAACAAAATATCTGCCATCTACAATTATATACTTTTTGGATGGTTTAGGACAAATTTTAGAACAAAATTTTCTTATAAGAGGCCAACACTTGATTAATCCACTCCCTTCACCTGGGCCGATCCTCTATCAATTTAACCTTTGTTTTAATTATGGTTCAGACTATCATTTTTTAAACTTACAATATGTCTGGCCATGTGAGATTTTTGGAGCGCCTACGTCAAGGGCATGCTTGTTTGCTTTACAAAAATTGAATACATAAAGATTTATAGTAAAATGATTATTATTCGAAAATTACTAAAGAAAATATAGATAAAGGATATAAAGTGAAAATGTAGAATGTAGATAAGATATTTATTTCTTATATATTGAAGTAGTAAGGTGATGATTGTGTATTCAATTTTTATTTTATTTGACTCTATTTTTTAGATAAAAATATTATTTTTTATGGTATTGGAATGAATCTCATGTACTCTAACAGCAGCTAATGATTAGGATCATTTGATTGATAGATATTAGGCCTACACCTTAATAACATTGTATCTATTAATCCCACCACACTCCTTAGTTGTCATCTGGTTAGCCTCAAATGAGATGGATTTTATAAATAAGAAAATTAAGATTTTTTAAACATAGCCCATTCATTTAAGGAGGACGTTAAAGAGGCCATACTTACTGCTAGTGAAAAATAAAAAAATACAAAAGACCATGCATTCGATCAATGCAGTTAAATCTCTCACCAAGGCTTGGTTCAATTCACAGTACAAATATACTGTCAATTCACAGTACAAATATACTGCCATAATATAGTTGACCTTCTGGTTTGTCACAAGTCAGAAGAGTAGGTTGATATCAAAGGTTTATTGCCATTTCTAGTAGATCAGTGTATTAATGGGTGGCTAGTGGGCGTTGGGTTGACCTTGGCTGTTTACAGGAAGAGGGTCAACTTATATCCTTTCTGTCTTTGTTTTTCTGATTTTAACAGAGTTCAGGTAATCCATCCATCCTGCATCTTATTGGGGTCAACCTGATTCAACCGGCAACCAGCATACATATTGTGCGAACCCATTTAACCCAACTCAAATGTTAAAGTTTACGGGTTAATAAAAAATGGAGTGTTACTAAACACAAAATGCAAAATACTCTTCACATACATAAGATCTTAATTTTTTTAATTACCAAAATACCCTCCATTATTTCTCTCCCCGTCCCCCTCTATTCTCTCTCTCCCTCCCACTTCCCCAACACCTACTGCCGCCACCACCAACCCCATCTCCATCTATGCCACCCTGATCGACCCCAACAACTTCTCCGACAGCTCTGCTCCTCCACTGCCTCCATCACAAACCCCATATTTATCGTAACCAAAGGGGCAGAGGAGTGGGGAAGGAGGGTGGAGAGAGAGAGAGAGAGAGAGGGGCTTGGAGGGGGGAGTGAGGGAGAGGGAGAATGGGAGAGAGGTGCGGAGGGGGAGGTAGGGAAGGAAGGAAGATGTGTGGAGAGAAATAATGGAGGGTATTCTGGTAATTTAAAAAAATTAAAATTTTCTATTGTGATGAGTAATTTGCTGTATGTGTTTAGCAACACTCTTAAAAATGTGAATATCATTTTTTACTAATATTGAATGGAGAATACTAATTGGATAAGTATGAAAGAAAGAAGCTTCCCCATTTTACAAATGGTTAGGTTTGTATTTGTGAGGGTTGAGATTGATCATAGGTTTGTCTCATGTGTGAGTTTAAGATTCATACCTTTTAAGATAAATATCTTTAAAATGGAAAAATGTTTGCCCACTAGTAGACTACATACCTCATTTGAAGCCCAACTTATGGGGTTCACTTATATGCAAATTGAAAATGAGAGCATATTGAAAGGTTTTCTCGTGGACAAGGGAAGTCAAAAAATCACGATTGCCAAATTATCCTACTTCTTGATTTAATAGTTGTAAAGTCTAAAGGCATTTTAGTCATATATTGTTTTGGGGCTCAATCAAAGTGAGTGAAGGTTCAGTAAGTGTAAACCTGGGCTTAATTCCATATCATAGGATGAAAAGACTTTTAAATAACTGCATTGATGAAAGGTGGGCAAAAGAACCCCCACAATGCTAGACTACCCTTGTAGTTGCTCATAGGAAAACATTTCCTTTTTAAAATGACAAGAAGAATATCAAGAACTTTAACATTTTGAAACTAGAGGATATTTGTCATGTGCATGTTGCCCTTGGTATATACATGCAAGGCAATAAGCCGCGATTGAAAGATTTCTAGAGTCACTTATACATCTTGAATATCTAAGTGGTGGGTTGCGTAAGACATGGTGGTGAAGAGTGCATTTTTTAGTTGGGCGTCCAAGATTCGAACCTTAGACATGCCACATTTCTTGTAGTGTGAGCTTCCTTTAAGAGCCACAGATCTTACTTGAGTGTCTATGGTTCAAGCCTTGGACATGCCACTTTTCCCACGGTGTGGGCTTCCTTTCTCATATGTGTGGGCTTATATTTTGAGGTGCGTGAGCTTTTCTTCCTAACTTATTGGGCTTATGTTCCCACTACAGCCTTGGCTTTAAAGACTAAGTGAAAAAAGTGGTGGGTTGCACACTTAGCCTCTACTTGGCAGGTCTAAAATTAGCTTATACTCCTCTATTTCTCTAAAATTGATAGACGTTAAAAAAAAATGGAGCGTTTGGTAGCTCTCTTTAACCTCGCATATTTTAGAGGAGTAAAGCCTTTTCCTCTTAAATCCATAGCCCACTTTAAGATGTACTTGAAAATTAGAGAAAAAAACAAAGAGGCACTGCTACAGTGTATTACGGAGGATCATGCCCAGTTCATTTTTTTTCAATTTTTCTCGAAATCCGAAAGGATTAATCCAGACCCAAACCATTAAAAATGTTCACATGATCAAACACGGCCATACTCCAAATTTTAGCCATTGGATCGTCATGAATCTCGAGATATGTGTAAGAAAACATGAGCCATTAGATATTATTTTTTGAATTCTGTGAGGTCCAAACACAAGATCCAAACCATTAGAAATGTTGGGAAGGTAAAAAATGGTTATAGGGTTAATTTTCAATGATTGATTACTTGTGTATCTCGAGAAATGTGTGAAAGACTTTCAACTATTGATGTAATATGCTCAATTTTAAACTATTCCACGGGAAATCCCTATTTTTATTTATTATTATTATTTGGCAATAAATCACAATCCAAATCATTGAAAATGTGTAGAAAGTCAATGACCACTATGAGACCGAATTTTATCCATTTGATCATTACCAATATTGAGATATTTTCCAAAAAATATGAATTATTAAATATATTTTTCTAAGAATTGTGGGCCCCAAACACAAGATCCAAACCATTAGATCTCTTTGAGAGGCCGCACGTGATTATGGAGTAAATTTCAAGGATTGATACCTAGTAGATCTCAAAATATTTTTGAACTTTCAACCATTGATTTAAAATGATCTTTTTAAAATAGATACTTCCATTATCAAACACATATTTTAATTTTAGCCTATTTTTTTATAGCTTTTTTTTAATGACCTTATTTTGGATGGTTTATAACAATAAGACTAGACCTACCAAACAATTCAAGGGAATTAGGGATATGTTGGAATTAGGGATATGTACAAGTACATACACCGAAGGATTATGATGACTCTAAAAGGCTTTAGAATAGCATTGAGAAATGTAGAAACATCAAGGGCATTTGGATAAATTATTGAAATCTATGGGATGTCTAGGTTATCGACTAGGTCTAGGGTGTTAGTTTAAGAGAAAGAATTAGAAGGTTGTATTTTTGGATGAGTGACAAGTGGGTTGATCGAAGTGATTGTGGTAGAGAACTATAAAGGCTAGCTAGTGTTCTTTTTTTTTTTTTTTTTCCAACAAGCAAGACTTGATAAGAATATTAGAATTTAGTCGATTTAGCAAATGCCCTAAATTCATTTAAAGATTATTTAATATTACATTAAAAAAATAAGGTATTTAAGTGCAAATCTCCACCAATTTAGTCGGTTTAGCAAATGACCTAAATTAATTTTTTATGTTAAATTAATATAATAGTGCAAATAATAAGACAAGTTTTGAAATGTTGACTTTTATTATAGGGCTCGGGTAAAAAAGGCTCCACATCTGCATAAGATTAAATTAAACATCCATCATTCCTATTCATCCTAGATATATATATATATATAATCAATTCAATTAATAAGTGAGTTTCAAATAGATAAACAAATTAGTTTATCTCACTCATGTATCAATCCCACAGGGATAGATAGATAGATTTGATTGGATTGAAAATGTAATTTCATGACTTTATTCGAATCTTCCTTATGACTTTACTCATAGATCTACAATATATATATATAGAGGGAAACGGTCCTATAAGGGCGGTCCTTACTATCCTTAAGGACCATTTTTCACTATTTTGAATAATTCGGCCTACATTGCTAGTTATTTAAATGGATCGCATATATGATTCCTCTAAATTACACACGTCAACTAATTTTGGGTCCTATCCAAATAGATTGGACCATTGGATCGACTGTCGATCCAATGGTCCAATCTATTCAGATGAGACTCAAAATTGTTGGAAATATGCAATTCATAGGGGTAATGTGTGTGATCCATTTAGAAGGCTCGCAACATGGACTGCACTATATAAAATGGTGAGAAATGGTTTGATATAAAAAGTTATATCAGTTATTGGCTTTGTTGATTTTTATTTTCTGGAATCTTTTTGTTCATGCTGCATTTTATACTTCACAATAATTTTTTGTTTGTTATTATTAGAAAATATGCCTTGATATTTAAATCTCTTCTCATTATCACGCTAATTTGGTCATTTGGTCATCTTATCGTTTGTTTAGTTAATGAACCGTGCATCTATATTTTGGATTTGATATATTTCTAGGTCCGCCAATCAAAATAGAATAAATTGTCAGACATCTCCCCTTCACAAAGGAATGACACTGATTGTAAGGAACTTTGAATAGGCTTGGTGTGCAATTGTGTGGGCATTTATCAAAGAAAAAATATATATTTATCTTTCAAAAAAAAAATTACCTTTAAGAAAAGAACACAAATATTTCCTAATTTGGACTTACATAATTCCTAATTTGGACTTAGTATGAGTATTAGCATTAACCAGCATTAACCTATATATGTATAGAATCCTAAGGGCTCATTTGAAAATAAATGAGGAACTAGAGAGGAAATGTGGGGGATTCTGTAGTACTGCATTGGAATTGGAATTCCTCACTATGAATATGCTGATGATCAATGTGTATGTTTAATAAAAGACATATGGTATCAGTGCATAAAATCCGCAAAATTGAGGATTCCCATATTCTTTAAGAAAAGGTCACAATTGAAAGTCCTAAAAAATAGGCTTTTCACTAGCCTAAATCTTGAGCGGTCTACACTTGGCAAATATAGGCTTTTTACCACTTTGTAAGAAATCAATGTGAAATCCTAGTGGATTTGATTGCCAAATAGGATCTACATGAAATTTCTAAACAGACCTTGATAGGACTCGAGCCCTTTGATATGTACAATTAGTTGGAAGGCGGGAATCTCCCTGAAGTCTTATTCTAAGACGAATGAACCCTCTTTAGTGGTTTTTATTTAAGAAGTCCGACTAAACTGCCCAAATTCCAACATTGGCAAAAAACTTCAGATCCAAGATTAGGATCTGGATTTCCGATCAGAATCAAGGGGTGGCAATGGATAGCCTAAGGTTGAGAATGGTGCCTACATGTGTAGACTCAACCTAACTCAAACCCATTTATTGGAACAAATCTTAAATGTCAAAATCCAAATCCAACCCACATATTAAAAGGGTTAAACTAAACCAAGGTCATTTATTGATTAGATGAGAAATGTCAACCTATAAACCCCCTGCCCACCCAACACACACACAGAAATATAAAAAGGGTCAGCCCAAGGTAAGGTTCACCAGTTCAGGTTGGTTTGACAGGTAACAGTTTGTGTTTAGATTCATCGGTCGTTTACCCTCTTGCAAAATCTATGCCTATATTGGGCTAGACTTTTCTCTTCCAAACATGGGTAGGGTAGCCTAGTGCACAAGGTTCCCTTATAGGGGGATTTGGGGAGGGCAAGATAAACACAGCCTTACCTTCATTTTGAAGAGGCTATTTTCGTGACTTGAACCTGCATCTTCCAATATGCTACTGGTAAGCCTTTATCGTTGGGCCAAGTCGCCCTTCTTCTCTTCCAAACATGGGTACTTAGTCCTATTGTTTGCACTACACTCGATATTTTGAACCTCGTATGTATTAGTTCCATCCACAGGACCACAGCTTTACATCACATTTGCAGTGAGAGGGAGAGAAATCTGTCAAGGCGTATATGGTAGAGGAATTTTAATTAGTTGGAATGGAATAGAATAAGAAATCCAAAGCTAGGAATGGAATAAGAATCTTAAGCTAGGAATGGAACTCCATGGTGAGACCCAACTATTAAAACTCTGAGCTGCTGAAAATAAAAGCCCTACCCTCATATGAGAAATCACTAAATTTCAATGCAATAATAATTGGTCCTATTATAAAATTGATCATTTAATTAATAGCATGATTAATACAATCTTTTGCATTATTTATGTTAAAAATGGTGCAACAGAAACTTCACTTACATCAGTGGTCTCATTTGGATTCCTACGTTAGAGGAACTTAGAATCTTTAGAAAAGGATAAAGAGTTTCAGAGTTGATATGACTCGGTGCTAGTTGATTTCAATTGTGAGGGAAAAAAGGCGGCTCTATTTTGGAAAGCTGGATACATTCCCCATCTCAAAAGTTAGTCTTATGTTAGGACAAACTTCATCGATGAAATTTGGCATCTTTCCTATAAAGCAAATATCCTTTAGATAATGTAGGGAAGAGTGAAATGATATTTCGAATTCATTTACTACAAAAGCTTTTAGAAGCTTTGCCCAATTAAAATGAGAAACTATCCTTTTCGATCATGTAGGGAAGAGTAGAATGTATTTTTTTATTTCCTTTTTTTCTCCTCTTTTGTAATCTCCTCTCCTTTAAATGAGAGTTTCCATTACTGATAAAAAAAGTTGCAAAGACCAACTTTTATTTCAATAAAATTTGAAAAAAGAAATTACATACACAAGGAGGGCATGAATTTTGAGCAACTTGATTTTTCAATTTTCAAAAGGTTGGTCACACTATAGAGGTCCACTTGAAGTTAGGTTTTTTCTAGATGATATGGGCTTTTCATTGTCATTATTATCTTTGTTTTCTTACCTTCTCTATGGGGGCTAGTTCCAACAGAAGTGTGAAAGTGCAACATAACAAGGGATAAAATTCTAGACAACTTCGTGAGCGATGAGATTGCTAACCAATTGAGCAGTCTGTTTAGCCAGATTGGTCCACTGGGTAAGCTAGGAACTAGTTTAAGGTCAAGAGTATTTTACTAATTATTCTAGGGCTTTTTTAGTGGCTAAAAACGCGTAGATTATATATTGGTGTATAGTATGTAATCTTAGATCTTGCATTGAAGAGAGTATCCTCTCTTGCTCATGGTGTTCCCACACCATATAGGAGAAACAATGAAAACATAAGTGTTTTTGTATGCCTTTGCTTGTTATTGTAAATATGGTATACTCTCCGTGCCCGTAGATGTAGCCTTGGTTTGGGTGAACTATGTAAATCCTCTGTGTTCTCTTTTTGTGTATGGCTTGATTGTTTGATTATAGGTTACGCCTTTACACACTTACACAACAAGTGATATCAGAGCGTGAGTTTTATTGTGTGATCGATGAATTGGATTCTTCTTAGAGATCCTGATTTTACATGGAAATTTTGATTTTTTGCAAGTTGCATAGAAATTGTAAATTGGTTTGACCCTTGGATGGACCACACAATAGGTGGAGAAGATAAGCAGAAGTCGCATTTCGTCGTCGGAGAAGAGGATGTACTCTCTCTAGACTACGCACCCATCTCACCTGAAAAAGAAGAAAAAGATGAGGTTTTAGGTTCTCAGATTAGGTTCATAGAGGATTCAAGTGGGTTCCTGATTGCTGGATTTCATTTAAGATGAGCATCAAAGAGGATTTGGATAGAAGAGGTTGTTATGATCTCTTCCTGGGCCACTATTTTTTTTTTTTCAGAAGAGGGTTCAGATTGAAGAAAAGGACCCTACAAACTCGCCGTGGCTGCTGCTACTATTTTTCGGTTTATAAAAACTATTGCAGAGAGAGAAGAAGAAGATCGGAGAATATCAGAGGATTTGGTTTGCTGCCCGCTATCGCTGCTACCGCCATTCGCCCATTGCCATCTCGCCGCAACAGGACTCTTCGCTGTCGCTGGAGAGGGGGCCACAACCCATCACTGCTGGTTCCTCAATGGTCGAAGGAAGAAGGGAAGAAGGGCTGGGGTTTCTATCCCTGGTTGCAGGAACCAGGGAGAAGACAACAGCTTTTGGGCTTGGGTTGCAACAAAATGGGCCAGGCTTGACCTAACCCAACCCGAGACATGGATTGACCAGGCCTTTTCTCCTTCCTTGCTTTTCCTGCAACGAACAGGGACCGAAAAACCCCTAACTTTCCTTCTTCTGATTCTGCAACTAGCGAAATCGAAGAGCCTCAATCTTTTTCCTCTTTGACTCTACCGTGGTAAACGGCTGCGATCACCGGTAAATTGACGGTGGAGGTGACGGTGACGCAGTGATAGCGCCTATATTTACAGAAATAGAGACGATATCATCTTCACTATCATAAACAAAGGTATGCAGTAACACTCATGCTCTCATCGTCATTCTAACATGGTGTTGGGACACCATGGGCAAAAGAGGCCACTTTCTTCAATGCAAGATCTAGAGTTACAAATTACATTAATATATAATCTGCAAAGATCTTTGACCTTAGATCAGTCCCTAGCTAGCCCAATGGACATATCTAGCTAAACTGGAATACGAGGCGTAAACCCAACAATTTCTACCTCAGCTTGGATTCCACACAACTCGAGTCACTAAGAAATAAAATCAGCAATATTTTCACGCACTTTGTTGATAAGTACTTCATGGCACTATTGTCGTAATTTTCTATGTAGATAACCTCGTGTAGATGACAAAAACTCAATACAACCCTTGGTTCTCTTTTTGTGATATAAAATCATCACTAAATTAGCTTTGGGAATAAAGTAGAACACATCCCATGGAATTACAAAAAGAAATTTAAAAGGGGCATTTCATGAGCCAAATATGAAATAATGAGCTTCTTGCCCTGTATAGCTAACACTTCCATTTCATGAAATCTTTTAATTCTAGAACCAAATGGGTTGTAAAGGAATATAGTTCCTCCATTATGCGATCCCACTTAGATATTCATATGGGTCAACTTTCAAAGTACAAATTACTTATAATGACTGCCTCCCTTATAGGACTAGTTTCACTCTAGGACAAGCCACTAGATTGATCACATCTAGAACACTGGATTGACTTATAGTGTTTATGTTTTATCAAATATTTTATGGCCCACGGGTCTGTAAAAGTTCATCACCAAGATATCTCATTTTAACAAGGAAAGACAAGTGTTGATGGTCAATGGAACAAACAAGAAAAGGAGCATATGTCTCATATACACAAGGGAAGACAAGTGTCTAATGTACACATGGAGAAATTCATGCAAGATCATGCATGCTAACATGGGAAGGTGACTCACATTCAATGCAAACATAGAAAGCCAAGTGGTGCAAATGCATTATGTAGAGAATTATGCCCAGTCAACAAGACTCTTGTAATGCAAACATGGAAAGCCAAGTGGTGCAAATGCATTATGGAGAGAATCATGCCCTATTAATAAAACTCTTGCAAACAAATAAGGAAAATTAAATCAATCATTCCTGTAAATTTCAATTAGTCAATGATTTCCACCTACAAAACTATAATTGTCTTTATAAATAGAGAAAAGATCATTCATATGACTCACCTTTTGATTAAGGGAGTCTTGATTTAAAAATTGTCTATCAAATTCAAATTTGCTTTATGGTATCAGAGCTTGCAAGGTGAGTTGTCTTGAGTGATCCTCTTTTACAAACAAAATAAATCCTAACTATGAGTTCTTCAGCCTCATCATCAACCATGAAATATCTATACCCATCATCCGTGAATGTTGGAAATTTTGTGTCAATTAAGTTGACACAATCTAACTTTGCTCTTTGAAAGACACAGGTGATGGGTCCCATTGAATCTCAAGAAATGCTTGGTTTCATTGATGGGTCCATTCCTACTCCGAAGCAACATTTAACATTGTCAGTAGAGGATTCCACTTCAAGCAAGGTTACGACGATAAATACAGAATTCATCTTGTGGAAAAAGTCGGATTGCCTTCTTCGCGGATGGATCACCGGTACTCTAACTGGGGAGGTACTAGGCTTAGTTGTCGGACTTAACACTGCCACTGAGGTACAGAAAGCTTTAACTAATTCCTTTGCCCAAGAATCTTTAGGAAGAGAATTCTATTTGGAACAAAAACTCCGTATGCATCGCAAAGGAACCTCATCTCTCAATGATTACATATGAAACTTTAAAGGAATTTGTGATGAGCTTGTGGTGATTGGAAAGCTAGTGATTGACCAAAACAAAGTGTTTTCACTTGTCACTGGGCTTGGAGCAAGTTATGAATCATTCGTAACTACTATGTTAAAGCCTCCCACACCCTCTTATGTTGAGGTTTTTCCTCTCCTTCAAAGTCATGAGACCATCAGAAACATGCACTCTCAAGATGGTTATGGTATGGTAAACCATAATGTTGCCTTTGTTGGACAACGACAAGGAGGAACAAAAACTTTAACAACAACAAAGTACTTTCACTTCTAAGGGTCGTGGGTTTACTCAAACTGGTCAACCCCCAAACCGCAACATAGGTGTTTTTAGTTTCCACCAAGGACGTGTTGATGAAAAGGCTGATCAACAATCCATTTGCCCTAGGAGTGAGAAAGGAGTAATTTATCAAATTTGTCATAAGATGAATCATATTGCTCTTTGTTGTTGGCATTGGTTTAATCAAACCTATCAACCAGAGGATATACCATAGGCCCTTGTTGCACTAACTATTTCCAATAATCAAGACAATGAATGGTTCACAGATACAGGTGCTAGTGCGCATATGACAGTAGATCCTGGTAAGCTCCAATCTCTTGTTCCCTATTATGGTTCAGAAAAAATAATGGTTGGAAATAAAGAGTCAATTGATATTACACATATTGGCTCTACATTCGTTAATGTTGGCTCAAATGAATTGAAATTAGACAATGTGTTGGTCGTTCCTGATATTAAAAAGAACTTGATATCTTTTAGTCAATTAACTTCTAAACAACCTTATGTATTTGAGTTCTTTTCAAATGGATTTGTGATAAAAGACAGGAACACAAACTCAGTAATAGCAACAGGGAGCAGGAGTGACAATTTGTATGCTTTAAAGCAAAAAGATGGAATGGCACTATTCTCAAATCGCTTTCAAATTGTGACTAATGATGTTTGGCACTAGAGATTGGGACACCCTCAGATGCAAATCATAGATTATCTACGGAAGAATAAAATGATTTCTAGTAGTTCGGTGAATATAATTGAGAATAAGTGTAGTAATTGTCAGATGGCTAAGATTTGTCGTTTATCTTTTTTATTGCTTGATAAACATTATGTAACACTCCGATCCCCTTTGAGCCGGATTAGTGGCTCATTAGTGTGTGTTTTGTTTTATTTTATTCTTTTGGACTTGGTTTTGGGCCTTGGATAGGTAGTTGAGCAACCTTTGACCTGAGATAGGTAGTTCTAAGCCCTTTTTCGTAATTTTGCTTTGGCTTTGCTCATCTCATCTTTGCATCATCTTGGTGTCAGCACGCGTATTTCGTTGAGCTCGACAAATTCCGTAACTGTGTCAGATCCGTTTGGAGTCAATTGGAGAAGTTAGACCTTCGTGCGACTTAAACTGTAAATTGCTTAAACCTACCGGACCTTGTTTTGAACTTCCCAAACTATATACATAATTCAGCTCCAGGTGTCATTCTCCTTAACCATTTGTCTCGATCGGCTGCATGCAAGGAGAATTCGGTAGCCACGTTCTTCTTCCTCTTCAATTCTGTTTTCTCTTCTTCTCTCTCTCTCTCTTTCGATTGGGTCTCTCGATTGGGTTGCTATTTCCTTCTTTGATTTGGGTTTCTCCATTCTCTCTGTGGCTTTGGTGGTAAGTGGGTTCTTTCCCAACTCTTTGTATTTCCTCTCCAATTGCTTCTCCCATTCTCTGTTGCTATGTCTTCATCTCATGCATGTGTGATTGCTTTGATTTGTTTTGATTTTAGTTGCTTTGGAGCTTGAGTCAGTGGACTTGGTAGAGATTTGAGGCAAGTATAAGTACAGGCTTTGATAACACATATGGGTGTTTGTTTGATGGCTTTGATTCACTCTTATTCTTTGTCTAGCATGTTTTACAGCCACAATTTGTGAATTTGGAACCTCTGTAACTCATTTTATTCAGTTTCTGTACGAAATTTCAGTTTCTGTACTCAGCCCGAATTCATCTCTGTATTGTACGGCTAAGCCGTGAACTTCTACGGCTTGGTTTCCAGAGACTCGAAATTTGAGTTTTGTTCTACGGCTAGGCTACGGCTAAGCCGTAAATTGTCCTACGGCTGAGCCGTAAGCTAGCCGTGACCCAACCGTACCCCAGCCGTGAATTAAATCTCTGATCAGTCGAAACTTTCTGATATCAGTACTCCTACGGTGAAGCTACGGCTAAGCCGTGGAATGCTACGGCTAAGCCGTGGATTGGTCTACGGCTAAGCCGTATACTGACTGTAGCTCAGCCGAAAAAGGGCATCAGATCAGAGGTGAAAGATGATCTGTTTAGCTGTGTTTTGAATGGAACCAAGGTGAAGCCGTTGTGCATATTACGATGAGCGTGTAAGATGTCTTCGGCTTAACCATAGGTCCCTCAGGGCTAAACCATTAGGCATGGCAAATCTGAATTATAATTTAGGATAATGGTGAGACTTGTAGGGCTCAAATTCAGGTTAACCACCCATGTACACCGGCCCGATGGACTCTTTGGATCGCATGAATAGTCTGTTAGGCTGTGACTTGTTCATGTGAGCGTTGATCACTGTTAAGCACCTCCCCATGGGTGTTGGTTTAAGGGACTTCGATGCACATCAGGATTATATTGCAACACTAGGATGGCAACGGTGTATCGAATAACTTAAAACTACATCAACATGCACGGTTAGTGACAGTGATGCAACTAGATTAGACTTGGCTCGTAATGAACCTTGATTCCGTATTAATCTGAGATGCATTGCATATTGTTTATGATTTTGTCCTCTGTTCTGTTAATCTATGTTTATGCATTCCGCAGTCATTTTTGCTTTCGTCCTGTATGTCTGTTTATTCTTCGATCTCCACTATGCTCTGATCTATGCTATGCTTTGACTCCATCTATGCTCTGTCTTTGGCTTTGTATATCTCTGATTTTTGGGTATTCCCTGGTGGCTCTGCCCAGAGGTTAATACGTGAGGATAAGATCCGGTCCTTGTCATCGGTGAGTCCAAAGCGGATAATCTCCCTTCTATGGATTTGATTTGATTGGTATTGGTCTGGCTCTACTCAGCCTCAGCCCTAGGATGCCCGACGGGGTTACTCTGGCGTAGATCTCTGTATCTCTGTTTTAACTGCAGTGTTGCTTTGTCTTGGGACCCCGGAACCCAGGAAACCGAGACCCACTTGTACCCTGGCCCGGTCAGTGGTGTTCTCATCTGCTCTGCTCTGTTCTGCTCTCTATTGGAGAGAACATGGTTAACGTAGTAGCCACTTAGTCAGTATTTCTATGTTTGATTCACATATCATGTTTTACTTCTATGCACGATTTGCTTAGTTTCCTAATATGGAACTCTGTATTTAATCTTCTGTCATTATTATATCCTCTTTGATACTATGCGTGTTTCACCCCTGTTACTTATATTTGTTGGATCGTTGTATTCATTTGTGTTGTCTGTGGTGTTGCAGGCACAGATACCTTGCCCAGCTCCCCGGCGGTCGAGGAGGCTGCAGGGGCGAGTGTAGAGGCACCCTCCGGTCTGGCAGAGTGGGCCTGATCACTTCTGCCAAGTGCGTGCATGCATACCAGTGGCTTTTATTTTGCATTTTGGTTTTTGAGAGCTTGTATTTGGACTTTGGACTTTGGACTTGTATTCTGTATATTTTGTGTATTTTGATTTTGGTGTGTATTCGGTTTTATCTCAGTGTATTTGTCTTTGTCTTTTCCGTTTCGTATTTGCTTTGGCTTCCGCTATTTTATTTTCCTTTGTTGCTTGCTATGATATGTACAGCTTCCGCGTACGCTTAGTTCGCACGTGTTAGATCCCTTGTGTGCGTGCATCTGGACTGGGTTTGGGTGCACGTGCACGGGAGTACGTGTGTCACCGGTTTAGCTTTTCGCTAACCCCCGAATTCTGGGCTCGGGTCGTGACATACGTATTGTATGGTATCAGAGCATGCTAGTTATAAGCATGTAGGCATCCAAGATCGTGGTGAGATAACGCTATCAACTATTTGACTCGAAGTCTCATATGTTGATTTGGGGTTTGACTAACTCAGGGCATTTTATATTTGTGTGTTGTGTTTCTTTTCCTTTTGCAGGATGGCATCAGGATCGGGATCTCGGGATGAGAATCAACAAGGCCACAACGGTGATAGTGGATCAGTACCTCCACACATCAGCAGTGAGGAACGAATGATGATGATGATGCAGTCTATGCAGTCATTACAGGCACAGATGGCATCCATGGTAGATAGACAGAGTCAGGCTGCCGCAGTAGCATCACCTCGTATAGATCAGCAGGTGATTTTCCAGCCTAAGGAATCAGATCCAAATGCTCTTTTCGACAAGTTCCGTAAGCGAGGGGCGACTGAGTTCCATGGGATAGAGGACGCATTGCAGGCTGAGCAATGGTTGGAGCAGACTGAAGAGCTTTTTGATACGATTGTGTGCAGTAACAAGCAGAAGGTAGTTCTCACAGCCTCTATGCTTCGGAGTGTAGCTAAGACATGGTGGAGGAGTGTTAAGACTTCATTTCAGACTATGCCCAGTGCCACAGTTTGGGAGACCTTCAAGCAGCAATTCCGTCGTAAGTTCATGCCTCTTCACATTCAGCGAGCTAAGGAAGTGGAATTCTTCAACCTCCAGCAGAGACAGATGTCAGTTGCAGATTATGTATACAGGTTTACCGAGTTGTCTCATTTTGCAGAGGACATGGTAAACACTGAGCAGAAGAAGGTGACTCGCTTCGTCAACGGCCTGAACCCGAGGCACAAACGCCACGTGGTTGCTTGTATGTGGCCGGCTACATTGGATGACGCTATTGACAGGGCCTACGATGCAGAGGCCATCTTCGAGGAGGAGCGAACTGAGGCTAAGAGGACGGCAGGCTTCAGTGGCAGAAGTCAGTTTCAGAAGAAGTTCAAAGGTAAACAGGGCAGTTCGAGCAGTACTCAGGTGATTTGCAATCACTGTGGGAAGGATCACCCCACCGACAGATGTTGGAGGAAGAGTGGGGCTTGTTTCGGGTGTGGCTCTACGGACCACAGGCGGGCCCAATGCCCGAAGTTTCAGTCCTCTCCACAGACGAGACAGACAGGACCTACAGCACAGGGCAGATCTCAGCCAGCTCGCCCAGGTCAGAAGCCGAATCGCCAGACAGCCCGAGCCTATGCTGCTACGCATGAGGGCGCGGAGGAGGCCACGGTAGTGGAAGGTAAAATTTTAATTTCCGATGCAGAAGCTTTAGCTTTATTTGACTCCGGGTCTACGCGTTCGTACGTAGCACCCCATTTTGCTGTGCAGCTTCGACAGCGACCCACACCACTTCCATACTTGTTGCTAGTATCCACTCCGGTTGGTAAGCGGGTGGAGTGCAGTGTGTTTTACCCTCAGTGTGATGTGCGGATAGCTGGTCATCAGCTCCCAGTAGACCTCGTGTTGCTCACGACACTGGATTTTGATGTGATTCTTGGTATGGACTGGCTTGCGAGATATCATGCGTGTATCAATTGCTACAGCAAGGCTATTTATTTTGATTTAGGCAGCGGATTCCGATTTGAGGGCAGCCAGACGAAGTGCCCCAGGCGTGTGATATCTGCTTGTAAGGCAGACAGGATGCTTCGTAGGGGATGTGAAGGATTTCTTGCATTCATTTCAGAGAAGAAAGATCAGCGACAGCTCAGCGAGATTCCAGTAGTCAGCGAGTTCCCGGATGTCTTTCCGGAGGATGTGCCAGGGTTACCACCAGCTCGAGAGATAGAGTTTGCGATTGATTTGATGCCAGGTACAGCACCCATCAGTAGAGCTCCATATCGTATGGCACCTGCAGAGTTGTTGGAATTAAAGAAACAGTTGCAGGATTTGTTGGATAAAGGGTTCATACGCCCAAGTGTTTCACCTTGGGGAGCTCCTGTATTGTTTGTCAAGAAGAAGGATGGCAGTTTCCGGATGTGCATTGACTACAGGCAGTTGAACAAAGTGACTATCAAGAACAAATACCCATTGCCTAGGATTGATGAGTTGTTCGATCAACTTCAGGGTGCAGCTTACTTCTCTAAGATTGACTTGAGGTCAGGATATCACCAACTCAGGGTGAAGAATGAGGATGTTCCTAAGACAGCTTTCAGGACTCGGTATGGACACTACGAGTTCCTTGTCATGCCGTTTGGTTTGACGAACGCACCCGCAGCTTTTATGGCGTTGATGAATAGGGTGTTTACTTCCTTCTTGGACCAGTTCGTTGTGGTTTTTATAGATGACATATTGGTCTATTCGAAGACTGCTGAGGAACATACAGACCATCTGAGGAAGGCATTGCAGCTGCTTCAAGATCACAAGTTGTATGCAAAGTTGGCTAAGTGTGATTTCTGGTTAGAGCAAGTTGCATTTCTGGGTCATAAGATTTCTAGAGATGGATTGATGGTGGATCCGGCTAAGATTGAGGCAGTAGTCCATTGGCCCCGTCCTAGATCAGTGACAGAGATTCGGAGTTTTCTGGGATTAGCAGGATATTACCGCAGGTTTGTGCAGGATTTCTCGAAGATTTCAGCCCCGCTGACTCAGTTGACTCGGAAGAAGGTCCCGTATGAGTGGACAGAGAAATGTGAGCGTAGTTTTCAGATGTTGAAAGAAAAGCTCACTACGGCGCCAGTGTTGACTCTCCCGGATGGTAGTGCGGGATTCGTGATTTATTCCGATGCTTCTCGAGTTGGACTAGGCTGTGTACTGATGCAGAATCAGAAGGTGATTGCCTATGGATCCAGACAGTTGAAAGAACATGAGAAGAACTATGCCACACATGATCTGGAGTTAGCAGCCATTGTATTTGCACTGAAGTTGTGGCGACATTACCTGTACGGTGTGAAGTTTGAGGTCCATTCCGATCATCACAGTTTGCAGTACCTGTTTGATCAGCATGACTTGAATATGAGGCAGCGAAGATGGTTGGAGTTCATCAAAGACTACGACTTTCCGATCAAGTACCACCCAGGCAAGGGCAATGTAGTTGCAGATGCACTCAGCAGGAGGACAGACAGTCTTCAGGTGTTAGCAGGATTCTATATGCTTGTGCATGATCAGCCTGTAGAGGTTCAGATGGTAGGAGACTCGGTGACATTAGCTACTACTGTCGTGTTTCAGCCTGAGGTGATTCAGCAGATCAAGGATCGCCAGTTTGAGGACCCCCTCCTGGTGAAGTTCAGAGATCGGATTTCAGATCGACCGGATTTCAGCTTGGTGGATGGAGTTTTGTACTTCAGGAACAGATTGTGTGTTCCCGCTGTGGATGAGTTGAGAGAGAAATTGATGACAGATGCGCACGATGCCCGATATGCGATGCATCCCGGGAGTACGAAGATGTACCGGAACTTGAAGGATAGATTTTGGTGGAACAATATGAAGCGGGAGATCGCAGGGTTCGTAGCTCGATGTTTGACCTGTCAGAGGGTGAAAGCTGATCATCAGCGACCTCCAGGATCATTGCATCCATTGCACACCCCGCAGTGGAAGTGGGAGCACATTACGATGGATTTCGTCTCCGGTTTTCCGCCAACCAGTAGAAAGAATAATGCGATCTGGGTAATAGTGGACAGATTGACTAAGTCAGCACATTTCCTTCCGTTCAAGAAAGGGATGACATTCACGGAGAT
The DNA here is from genome assembly GCA_037013555.1 of Sextonia rubra. Taxonomy (NCBI): domain Eukaryota; kingdom Viridiplantae; phylum Streptophyta; class Magnoliopsida; order Laurales; family Lauraceae; genus Sextonia; species Sextonia rubra. The sequence goes on along the minus strand of JASUAD010000018.1, from coordinate 47,984,403 downwards.
GGCCAGGAAGTTTGTTGACGAGATAGTCAGATTGCATGGCACCCCAGTATCGATTGTGTCGGATCGAGACAGTCGTTTTGTATCTTCATTCTGGAGAGCATTTCAGGGAGCTATGGGTACGAAGCTGAGTTTTAGTACGGCATACCACCCCCAGACCGATGGACAGTCGGAGCGTACCATTCAGACGTTGGAGGATATGCTCAGAGCTAGTGTGCTGAACTTTGAAAAGGAATGGGATACACATCTAGCATTGTGTGAGTTTGCTTACAACAACAGCTTCCATGAGAGTATTGGTATGGCACCTTATGAGGCTCTATACGGACGCAAGTGCAGGACCCCAGTGTGCTGGGAAGAAGTTGGAACTAGAAGTTTCCATGGTCCGACCATCATTGCTGAGACGACAGAGAAGGTGCAGAAAGTGATAGAGAATCTGAAGATTGCTCGGTCCAGGCAGAAGAGCTATGCTGATACTCGGAGGAGACCTTTGGCATTCCAAGTTGGAGATTGGGTATTTCTTAAAGTTTCTCCGATGAAGGGCACAGTTCGATTTGGTCAGAAGGGCAAGTTAGCTCCGAGATATGTAGGACCGTTCGAAGTCAAGAGCCGAGTTGGAGATTTAGCCTATCGGTTGACACTTCCAGTTGAGTTCTCCGGTGTGCATGATGTGTTCCATGTGTCGATGCTCCGTAAGTATGTGCCAGATCCGAGCCATGTGATTCGCTACGATGATATCCAGATTCAGCCTAATGCGACTTACGTTGAGCGTCCGCTTCGCATCGTTGGGACACGAGAGCAGATTCTTCGTACCAGGACTATCAGATGGGTGAAGGTGTTGTGGGAACATCATGGTCCAGATGAGGCTACTTGGGAGCTAGAGGAGCAGCTAGCGCGCCAGTACCCCCAGCTCTTTGCGCAGGTAGGTAGTCATTCCGAGGACGGAATGATTCCTAGTGGGGGAGGATGTAACACTCCGATCCCCTTTGAGCCGGATTAGTGGCTCATTAGTGTGTGTTTTGTTTTATTTTATTCTTTTGGACTTGGTTTTGGGCCTTGGATAGGTAGTTGAGCAACCTTTGACCTGAGATAGGTAGTTCTAAGCCCTTTTTCGTAATTTTGCTTTGGCTTTGCTCATCTCATCTTTGCATCATCTTGGTGTCAGCACGCGTATTTCGTTGAGCTCGACAAATTCCGTAACTGTGTCAGATCCGTTTGGAGTCAATTGGAGAAGTTAGACCTTCGTGCGACTTAAACTGTAAATTGCTTAAACCTACCGGACCTTGTTTTGAACTTCCCAAACTATATACATAATTCAGCTCCAGGTGTCATTCTCCTTAACCATTTGTCTCGATCGGCTGCATGCAAGGAGAATTCGGTAGCCACGTTCTTCTTCCTCTTCAATTCTGTTTTCTCTTCTTCTCTCTCTCTCTCTTTCGATTGGGTCTCTCGATTGGGTTGCTATTTCCTTCTTTGATTTGGGTTTCTCCATTCTCTCTGTGGCTTTGGTGGTAAGTGGGTTCTTTCCCAACTCTTTGTATTTCCTCTCCAATTGCTTCTCCCATTCTCTGTTGCTATGTCTTCATCTCATGCATGTGTGATTGCTTTGATTTGTTTTGATTTTAGTTGCTTTGGAGCTTGAGTCAGTGGACTTGGTAGAGATTTGAGGCAAGTATAAGTACAGGCTTTGATAACACATATGGGTGTTTGTTTGATGGCTTTGATTCACTCTTATTCTTTGTCTAGCATGTTTTACAGCCACAATTTGTGAATTTGGAACCTCTGTAACTCATTTTATTCAGTTTCTGTACGAAATTTCAGTTTCTGTACTCAGCCCGAATTCATCTCTGTATTGTACGGCTAAGCCGTGAACTTCTACGGCTTGGTTTCCAGAGACTCGAAATTTGAGTTTTGTTCTACGGCTAGGCTACGGCTAAGCCGTAAATTGTCCTACGGCTGAGCCGTAAGCTAGCCGTGACCCAACCGTACCCCAGCCGTGAATTAAATCTCTGATCAGTCGAAACTTTCTGATATCAGTACTCCTACGGTGAAGCTACGGCTAAGCCGTGGAATGCTACGGCTAAGCCGTGGATTGGTCTACGGCTAAGCCGTATACTGACTGTAGCTCAGCCGAAAAAGGGCATCAGATCAGAGGTGAAAGATGATCTGTTTAGCTGTGTTTTGAATGGAACCAAGGTGAAGCCGTTGTGCATATTACGATGAGCGTGTAAGATGTCTTCGGCTTAACCATAGGTCCCTCAGGGCTAAACCATTAGGCATGGCAAATCTGAATTATAATTTAGGATAATGGTGAGACTTGTAGGGCTCAAATTCAGGTTAACCACCCATGTACACCGGCCCGATGGACTCTTTGGATCGCATGAATAGTCTGTTAGGCTGTGACTTGTTCATGTGAGCGTTGATCACTGTTAAGCACCTCCCCATGGGTGTTGGTTTAAGGGACTTCGATGCACATCAGGATTATATTGCAACACTAGGATGGCAACGGTGTATCGAATAACTTAAAACTACATCAACATGCACGGTTAGTGACAGTGATGCAACTAGATTAGACTTGGCTCGTAATGAACCTTGATTCCGTATTAATCTGAGATGCATTGCATATTGTTTATGATTTTGTCCTCTGTTCTGTTAATCTATGTTTATGCATTCCGCAGTCATTTTTGCTTTCGTCCTGTATGTCTGTTTATTCTTCGATCTCCACTATGCTCTGATCTATGCTATGCTTTGACTCCATCTATGCTCTGTCTTTGGCTTTGTATATCTCTGATTTTTGGGTATTCCCTGGTGGCTCTGCCCAGAGGTTAATACGTGAGGATAAGATCCGGTCCTTGTCATCGGTGAGTCCAAAGCGGATAATCTCCCTTCTATGGATTTGATTTGATTGGTATTGGTCTGGCTCTACTCAGCCTCAGCCCTAGGATGCCCGACGGGGTTACTCTGGCGTAGATCTCTGTATCTCTGTTTTAACTGCAGTGTTGCTTTGTCTTGGGACCCCGGAACCCAGGAAACCGAGACCCACTTGTACCCTGGCCCGGTCAGTGGTGTTCTCATCTGCTCTGCTCTGTTCTGCTCTCTATTGGAGAGAACATGGTTAACGTAGTAGCCACTTAGTCAGTATTTCTATGTTTGATTCACATATCATGTTTTACTTCTATGCACGATTTGCTTAGTTTCCTAATATGGAACTCTGTATTTAATCTTCTGTCATTATTATATCCTCTTTGATACTATGCGTGTTTCACCCCTGTTACTTATATTTGTTGGATCGTTGTATTCATTTGTGTTGTCTGTGGTGTTGCAGGCACAGATACCTTGCCCAGCTCCCCGGCGGTCGAGGAGGCTGCAGGGGCGAGTGTAGAGGCACCCTCCGGTCTGGCAGAGTGGGCCTGATCACTTCTGCCAAGTGCGTGCATGCATACCAGTGGCTTTTATTTTGCATTTTGGTTTTTGAGAGCTTGTATTTGGACTTTGGACTTTGGACTTGTATTCTGTATATTTTGTGTATTTTGATTTTGGTGTGTATTCGGTTTTATCTCAGTGTATTTGTCTTTGTCTTTTCCGTTTCGTATTTGCTTTGGCTTCCGCTATTTTATTTTCCTTTGTTGCTTGCTATGATATGTACAGCTTCCGCGTACGCTTAGTTCGCACGTGTTAGATCCCTTGTGTGCGTGCATCTGGACTGGGTTTGGGTGCACGTGCACGGGAGTACGTGTGTCACCGGTTTAGCTTTTCGCTAACCCCCGAATTCTGGGCTCGGGTCGTGACATACGTATTGTATGGTATCAGAGCATGCTAGTTATAAGCATGTAGGCATCCAAGATCGTGGTGAGATAACGCTATCAACTATTTGACTCGAAGTCTCATATGTTGATTTGGGGTTTGACTAACTCAGGGCATTTTATATTTGTGTGTTGTGTTTCTTTTCCTTTTGCAGGATGGCATCAGGATCGGGATCTCGGGATGAGAATCAACAAGGCCACAACGGTGATAGTGGATCAGTACCTCCACACATCAGCAGTGAGGAACGAATGATGATGATGATGCAGTCTATGCAGTCATTACAGGCACAGATGGCATCCATGGTAGATAGACAGAGTCAGGCTGCCGCAGTAGCATCACCTCGTATAGATCAGCAGGTGATTTTCCAGCCTAAGGAATCAGATCCAAATGCTCTTTTCGACAAGTTCCGTAAGCGAGGGGCGACTGAGTTCCATGGGATAGAGGACGCATTGCAGGCTGAGCAATGGTTGGAGCAGACTGAAGAGCTTTTTGATACGATTGTGTGCAGTAACAAGCAGAAGGTAGTTCTCACAGCCTCTATGCTTCGGAGTGTAGCTAAGACATGGTGGAGGAGTGTTAAGACTTCATTTCAGACTATGCCCAGTGCCACAGTTTGGGAGACCTTCAAGCAGCAATTCCGTCGTAAGTTCATGCCTCTTCACATTCAGCGAGCTAAGGAAGTGGAATTCTTCAACCTCCAGCAGAGACAGATGTCAGTTGCAGATTATGTATACAGGTTTACCGAGTTGTCTCATTTTGCAGAGGACATGGTAAACACTGAGCAGAAGAAGGTGACTCGCTTCGTCAACGGCCTGAACCCGAGGCACAAACGCCACGTGGTTGCTTGTATGTGGCCGGCTACATTGGATGACGCTATTGACAGGGCCTACGATGCAGAGGCCATCTTCGAGGAGGAGCGAACTGAGGCTAAGAGGACGGCAGGCTTCAGTGGCAGAAGTCAGTTTCAGAAGAAGTTCAAAGGTAAACAGGGCAGTTCGAGCAGTACTCAGGTGATTTGCAATCACTGTGGGAAGGATCACCCCACCGACAGATGTTGGAGGAAGAGTGGGGCTTGTTTCGGGTGTGGCTCTACGGACCACAGGCGGGCCCAATGCCCGAAGTTTCAGTCCTCTCCACAGACGAGACAGACAGGACCTACAGCACAGGGCAGATCTCAGCCAGCTCGCCCAGGTCAGAAGCCGAATCGCCAGACAGCCCGAGCCTATGCTGCTACGCATGAGGGCGCGGAGGAGGCCACGGTAGTGGAAGGTAAAATTTTAATTTCCGATGCAGAAGCTTTAGCTTTATTTGACTCCGGGTCTACGCGTTCGTACGTAGCACCCCATTTTGCTGTGCAGCTTCGACAGCGACCCACACCACTTCCATACTTGTTGCTAGTATCCACTCCGGTTGGTAAGCGGGTGGAGTGCAGTGTGTTTTACCCTCAGTGTGATGTGCGGATAGCTGGTCATCAGCTCCCAGTAGACCTCGTGTTGCTCACGACACTGGATTTTGATGTGATTCTTGGTATGGACTGGCTTGCGAGATATCATGCGTGTATCAATTGCTACAGCAAGGCTATTTATTTTGATTTAGGCAGCGGATTCCGATTTGAGGGCAGCCAGACGAAGTGCCCCAGGCGTGTGATATCTGCTTGTAAGGCAGACAGGATGCTTCGTAGGGGATGTGAAGGATTTCTTGCATTCATTTCAGAGAAGAAAGATCAGCGACAGCTCAGCGAGATTCCAGTAGTCAGCGAGTTCCCGGATGTCTTTCCGGAGGATGTGCCAGGGTTACCACCAGCTCGAGAGATAGAGTTTGCGATTGATTTGATGCCAGGTACAGCACCCATCAGTAGAGCTCCATATCGTATGGCACCTGCAGAGTTGTTGGAATTAAAGAAACAGTTGCAGGATTTGTTGGATAAAGGGTTCATACGCCCAAGTGTTTCACCTTGGGGAGCTCCTGTATTGTTTGTCAAGAAGAAGGATGGCAGTTTCCGGATGTGCATTGACTACAGGCAGTTGAACAAAGTGACTATCAAGAACAAATACCCATTGCCTAGGATTGATGAGTTGTTCGATCAACTTCAGGGTGCAGCTTACTTCTCTAAGATTGACTTGAGGTCAGGATATCACCAACTCAGGGTGAAGAATGAGGATGTTCCTAAGACAGCTTTCAGGACTCGGTATGGACACTACGAGTTCCTTGTCATGCCGTTTGGTTTGACGAACGCACCCGCAGCTTTTATGGCGTTGATGAATAGGGTGTTTACTTCCTTCTTGGACCAGTTCGTTGTGGTTTTTATAGATGACATATTGGTCTATTCGAAGACTGCTGAGGAACATACAGACCATCTGAGGAAGGCATTGCAGCTGCTTCAAGATCACAAGTTGTATGCAAAGTTGGCTAAGTGTGATTTCTGGTTAGAGCAAGTTGCATTTCTGGGTCATAAGATTTCTAGAGATGGATTGATGGTGGATCCGGCTAAGATTGAGGCAGTAGTCCATTGGCCCCGTCCTAGATCAGTGACAGAGATTCGGAGTTTTCTGGGATTAGCAGGATATTACCGCAGGTTTGTGCAGGATTTCTCGAAGATTTCAGCCCCGCTGACTCAGTTGACTCGGAAGAAGGTCCCGTATGAGTGGACAGAGAAATGTGAGCGTAGTTTTCAGATGTTGAAAGAAAAGCTCACTACGGCGCCAGTGTTGACTCTCCCGGATGGTAGTGCGGGATTCGTGATTTATTCCGATGCTTCTCGAGTTGGACTAGGCTGTGTACTGATGCAGAATCAGAAGGTGATTGCCTATGGATCCAGACAGTTGAAAGAACATGAGAAGAACTATGCCACACATGATCTGGAGTTAGCAGCCATTGTATTTGCACTGAAGTTGTGGCGACATTACCTGTACGGTGTGAAGTTTGAGGTCCATTCCGATCATCACAGTTTGCAGTACCTGTTTGATCAGCATGACTTGAATATGAGGCAGCGAAGATGGTTGGAGTTCATCAAAGACTACGACTTTCCGATCAAGTACCACCCAGGCAAGGGCAATGTAGTTGCAGATGCACTCAGCAGGAGGACAGACAGTCTTCAGGTGTTAGCAGGATTCTATATGCTTGTGCATGATCAGCCTGTAGAGGTTCAGATGGTAGGAGACTCGGTGACATTAGCTACTACTGTCGTGTTTCAGCCTGAGGTGATTCAGCAGATCAAGGATCGCCAGTTTGAGGACCCCCTCCTGGTGAAGTTCAGAGATCGGATTTCAGATCGACCGGATTTCAGCTTGGTGGATGGAGTTTTGTACTTCAGGAACAGATTGTGTGTTCCCGCTGTGGATGAGTTGAGAGAGAAATTGATGACAGATGCGCACGATGCCCGATATGCGATGCATCCCGGGAGTACGAAGATGTACCGGAACTTGAAGGATAGATTTTGGTGGAACAATATGAAGCGGGAGATCGCAGGGTTCGTAGCTCGATGTTTGACCTGTCAGAGGGTGAAAGCTGATCATCAGCGACCTCCAGGATCATTGCATCCATTGCACACCCCGCAGTGGAAGTGGGAGCACATTACGATGGATTTCGTCTCCGGTTTTCCGCCAACCAGTAGAAAGAATAATGCGATCTGGGTAATAGTGGACAGATTGACTAAGTCAGCACATTTCCTTCCGTTCAAGAAAGGGATGACATTCACGGAGATGGCCAGGAAGTTTGTTGACGAGATAGTCAGATTGCATGGCACCCCAGTATCGATTGTGTCGGATCGAGACAGTCGTTTTGTATCTTCATTCTGGAGAGCATTTCAGGGAGCTATGGGTACGAAGCTGAGTTTTAGTACGGCATACCACCCCCAGACCGATGGACAGTCGGAGCGTACCATTCAGACGTTGGAGGATATGCTCAGAGCTAGTGTGCTGAACTTTGAAAAGGAATGGGATACACATCTAGCATTGTGTGAGTTTGCTTACAACAACAGCTTCCATGAGAGTATTGGTATGGCACCTTATGAGGCTCTATACGGACGCAAGTGCAGGACCCCAGTGTGCTGGGAAGAAGTTGGAACTAGAAGTTTCCATGGTCCGACCATCATTGCTGAGACGACAGAGAAGGTGCAGAAAGTGATAGAGAATCTGAAGATTGCTCGGTCCAGGCAGAAGAGCTATGCTGATACTCGGAGGAGACCTTTGGCATTCCAAGTTGGAGATTGGGTATTTCTTAAAGTTTCTCCGATGAAGGGCACAGTTCGATTTGGTCAGAAGGGCAAGTTAGCTCCGAGATATGTAGGACCGTTCGAAGTCAAGAGCCGAGTTGGAGATTTAGCCTATCGGTTGACACTTCCAGTTGAGTTCTCCGGTGTGCATGATGTGTTCCATGTGTCGATGCTCCGTAAGTATGTGCCAGATCCGAGCCATGTGATTCGCTACGATGATATCCAGATTCAGCCTAATGCGACTTACGTTGAGCGTCCGCTTCGCATCGTTGGGACACGAGAGCAGATTCTTCGTACCAGGACTATCAGATGGGTGAAGGTGTTGTGGGAACATCATGGTCCAGATGAGGCTACTTGGGAGCTAGAGGAGCAGCTAGCGCGCCAGTACCCCCAGCTCTTTGCGCAGGTAGGTAGTCATTCCGAGGACGGAATGATTCCTAGTGGGGGAGGATGTAACACTCCGATCCCCTTTGAGCCGGATTAGTGGCTCATTAGTGTGTGTTTTGTTTTATTTTATTCTTTTGGACTTGGTTTTGGGCCTTGGATAGGTAGTTGAGCAACCTTTGACCTGAGATAGGTAGTTCTAAGCCCTTTTTCGTAATTTTGCTTTGGCTTTGCTCATCTCATCTTTGCATCATCTTGGTGTCAGCACGCGTATTTCGTTGAGCTCGACAAATTCCGTAACTGTGTCAGATCCGTTTGGAGTCAATTGGAGAAGTTAGACCTTCGTGCGACTTAAACTGTAAATTGCTTAAACCTACCGGACCTTGTTTTGAACTTCCCAAACTATATACATAATTCAGCTCCAGGTGTCATTCTCCTTAACCATTTGTCTCGATCGGCTGCATGCAAGGAGAATTCGGTAGCCACGTTCTTCTTCCTCTTCAATTCTGTTTTCTCTTCTTCTCTCTCTCTCTCTTTCGATTGGGTCTCTCGATTGGGTTGCTATTTCCTTCTTTGATTTGGGTTTCTCCATTCTCTCTGTGGCTTTGGTGGTAAGTGGGTTCTTTCCCAACTCTTTGTATTTCCTCTCCAATTGCTTCTCCCATTCTCTGTTGCTATGTCTTCATCTCATGCATGTGTGATTGCTTTGATTTGTTTTGATTTTAGTTGCTTTGGAGCTTGAGTCAGTGGACTTGGTAGAGATTTGAGGCAAGTATAAGTACAGGCTTTGATAACACATATGGGTGTTTGTTTGATGGCTTTGATTCACTCTTATTCTTTGTCTAGCATGTTTTACAGCCACAATTTGTGAATTTGGAACCTCTGTAACTCATTTTATTCAGTTTCTGTACGAAATTTCAGTTTCTGTACTCAGCCCGAATTCATCTCTGTATTGTACGGCTAAGCCGTGAACTTCTACGGCTTGGTTTCCAGAGACTCGAAATTTGAGTTTTGTTCTACGGCTAGGCTACGGCTAAGCCGTAAATTGTCCTACGGCTGAGCCGTAAGCTAGCCGTGACCCAACCGTACCCCAGCCGTGAATTAAATCTCTGATCAGTCGAAACTTTCTGATATCAGTACTCCTACGGTGAAGCTACGGCTAAGCCGTGGAATGCTACGGCTAAGCCGTGGATTGGTCTACGGCTAAGCCGTATACTGACTGTAGCTCAGCCGAAAAAGGGCATCAGATCAGAGGTGAAAGATGATCTGTTTAGCTGTGTTTTGAATGGAACCAAGGTGAAGCCGTTGTGCATATTACGATGAGCGTGTAAGATGTCTTCGGCTTAACCATAGGTCCCTCAGGGCTAAACCATTAGGCATGGCAAATCTGAATTATAATTTAGGATAATGGTGAGACTTGTAGGGCTCAAATTCAGGTTAACCACCCATGTACACCGGCCCGATGGACTCTTTGGATCGCATGAATAGTCTGTTAGGCTGTGACTTGTTCATGTGAGCGTTGATCACTGTTAAGCACCTCCCCATGGGTGTTGGTTTAAGGGACTTCGATGCACATCAGGATTATATTGCAACACTAGGATGGCAACGGTGTATCGAATAACTTAAAACTACATCAACATGCACGGTTAGTGACAGTGATGCAACTAGATTAGACTTGGCTCGTAATGAACCTTGATTCCGTATTAATCTGAGATGCATTGCATATTGTTTATGATTTTGTCCTCTGTTCTGTTAATCTATGTTTATGCATTCCGCAGTCATTTTTGCTTTCGTCCTGTATGTCTGTTTATTCTTCGATCTCCACTATGCTCTGATCTATGCTATGCTTTGACTCCATCTATGCTCTGTCTTTGGCTTTGTATATCTCTAATTTTTGGGTATTCCCTGGTGGCTCTGCCCAGAGGTTAATACGTGAGGATAAGATCCGGTCCTTGTCATCGGTGAGTCCAAAGCGGATAATCTCCCTTCTATGGATTTGATTTGATTGGTATTGGTCTGGCTCTACTCAGCCTCAGCCCTAGGATGCCCGACGGGGTTACTCTGGCGTAGATCTCTGTATCTCTGTTTTAACTGCAGTGTTGCTTTGTCTTGGGACCCCGGAACCCAGGAAACCGAGACCCACTTGTACCCTGGCCCGGTCAGTGGTGTTCTCATCTGCTCTGCTCTGTTCTGCTCTCTATTGGAGAGAACATGGTTAACGTAGTAGCCACTTAGTCAGTATTTCTATGTTTGATTCACATATCATGTTTTACTTCTATGCACGATTTGCTTAGTTTCCTAATATGGAACTCTGTATTTAATCTTCTGTCATTATTATATCCTCTTTGATACTATGCGTGTTTCACCCCTGTTACTTATATTTGTTGGATCGTTGTATTCATTTGTGTTGTCTGTGGTGTTGCAGGCACAGATACCTTGCCCAGCTCCCCGGCGGTCGAGGAGGCTGCAGGGGCGAGTGTAGAGGCACCCTCCGGTCTGGCAGAGTGGGCCTGATCACTTCTGCCAAGTGCGTGCATGCATACCAGTGGCTTTTATTTTGCATTTTGGTTTTTGAGAGCTTGTATTTGGACTTTGGACTTTGGACTTGTATTCTGTATATTTTGTGTATTTTGATTTTGGTGTGTATTCGGTTTTATCTCAGTGTATTTGTCTTTGTCTTTTCCGTTTCGTATTTGCTTTGGCTTCCGCTATTTTATTTTCCTTTGTTGCTTGCTATGATATGTACAGCTTCCGCGTACGCTTAGTTCGCACGTGTTAGATCCCTTGTGTGCGTGCATCTGGACTGGGTTTGGGTGCACGTGCACGGGAGTACGTGTGTCACCGGTTTAGCTTTTCGCTAACCCCCGAATTCTGGGCTCGGGTCGTGACACATTATGATGAACCATTTCATAAGATCCATTGTGATTTATGGGGACCAAAGCTTCAAGTATTATGGGATATTTATTAATGAATGCACATAGTACACGTGGTTTTTTCCTTTAAAGCACAAATTGGAATTCTTGTCATGCTTTACTGCTTTTCATAAAAATATTCAGATTCAGTTTGGCAAGAATATAAAAATTTTTCAGTCGGATGGGGGTGGTGAGTTTACTGATAAAAACTTTAGTTTGTACTTACGTGAAAATGGGATTATTCATCATATGTCTTATCTGTACACCCCCGAGCAAAATGGTATGGCGGAAGGAAAGCATCGAAATATTACTGAACTTGGTTTGACCATGATGTTTCATAATAATGTACCCAAAAGATTTTGAGTTGAAGGATTCAGCACAATAGTTTGGCTCATAAATTGTCTTCCTACTCACATACCTGACATGCAGTCGCCATATGAAAAATTGACTGGTCATAAGCCTGATTATGGATCATTCCCGGTTTTTGGGACCCATTGTTTTCCTTATTTACGAGACTATGTAGAAACATTGTTTGACCCAAGATCTTTGCCATGTGTGTTTCTTGGGTATAGTGACCATTACAAAGGATATCGCTGCTTCTATTTGATGAAGCAACCTTCCCTTTTCAGAACCTAGGAAATTTATTTGCTGCTATTAATATGCCCCTTGATTTAACCATGTTTGCCGAATGGCTTTCAGGTTCTAAAGGTGTCACTATATCACATGATCCATCCCCCCCAATTCACTGGGCCCACATTCACAACAACTAGCTCTAATGAGGATCCTGTCGAGCTTGAGCCACATGTTATAGTTGTTGAGCCAAACTTTATTGGAAGTCCTTCTCAATCTACCTCAACCACAACTCATGCACCAAGTATGTCTCTTGTACCCATTGCAACTATCCCCACTCTAATGCCTCATTCTAGCTCTAGTCCACTGCTTCCAAACAATTCTTCTGAGTCTTATGAACCCATTTCTGCTATATCAGGTGACACAGAATTCACTACTAAGCCCACCTCTTCTATTCCAAAATCCCATCCAATGGTAACCAAATTACAGCAAGGGGCAGTCAAGCCTAATCCTAAATGTTTTTTGGCCACCATTAATGTTCCCACAAAACCTAAGTCTATTAAATCAGCCATGAAGCACGATGGGTGGTTGGTAGCTATACATGAAGAAATCCAAGCTCTACATTAAAATCAAACTTGGAAACTTGTTCCTCGTTTACCTGACATGAATGCTATGGTAGTAAATGGGTTTTTAAAACAAAACTCAAATTTGATGGATCACTTGAATGACTAAAGGCGAGGCTTGTGGCTAAAGGATTTAATCAAATACCCAGTATTGATTTCTATAAGACATTCTTTCTTGTTATCAAACCTACTATTATTAAAGTGGTTCTCCCCGTTGCATTATCTCCACAATGGGACATTCGCCAATTGGATGTAAAAAGTGTATTTTTACATGGCCGACTTAATGGACCAGTCTATTTGGAGCAACCACTTGGCTTTAAAGATCCTGCTCATCCAAATCATGTTTGTCAATTAAAGAGGGCACTATATGGATTTAGACAAGGTCCACGGGCTTGGTTTGACTAATTCATCACCTTTCTCTTATCTATGGGTTTTTTCTGCAATGTTGTTGATTCATCCTTATTCATTTGTCATCACAATCGTGACACTATTTTATTGCTTATTTATGTTGATGATAACATCCTTACTGGTGATAATCCTTTATTCATCCAATAGCTCATTGGTCATCTTAATAGTCACTTTGCAATGAAAGATTTCGGCTACTTACATTATTTTCTAGGTGTGGAGGTTCAATGTTTTAATGGTGGTCTCTTTCTCAATCAAACTAAATATGCTTATGAGCTTTTGGAGTGGGCTCAAATGCAAGATTGCAAATCCTTATCCACTCCAATGGTGACTAAAATGCGCCCTCCTACTCTTGATGAAACTTATGCTGATCCCCATTTTTATCGCAGTATTGTAGGTGGTCTACAATATCTCACATTCACCCGACCTGATCTCTCTTACAGTGTTAACTATGTTTGTCAACATTGCACTCGCCCACTAATTTTCACTTTCAACTTGTTAAGAAGATACTGCGCTACATCGATGAGACCATTGATTATGGTTTGCGTCTTCTCTCTCTTAATCCTCTTGTCTTCTATGGCTTCTTTGATGCTGATTGGGTTGGTTGTCCCCTGACAAGGCGATCTACATTTAGTTATTGCATTTATCTTGGTGGAAATTGCATATCTTGGAGTTCAAAGAAGCAACACACCATATCAAGATCTAGCACTGAGGCTGAATATCATTTTCTTGCATCTACTACCGCAGAAAGTACATGGATCTCTTTTATTTTGCGTGATATTGGTCTATACCTATCACAACCACCATTCCTATTCTGTGACAATATTTCGGCTCTTCATATAACCATCAATCCTGTCTTTCATGCTCGAACAATACGCATCAAGCTTTACTTAACTATCACTTTGTTAGAGAAAAGGTAGCCCTTGGATCACTTGTCACTAAATTTGTCCGATCCGATTCCTATGTTGTTAACATTTTTACAAAGCCTCTCTCATTAATATCTTTTGCAACTCTACAGGCCAAACTGGGCCTTTGGCCTTTCCCTAGGCCCAGTCTGAGGGTGGGTGTAAAAGTTTATCACCAAGATATCTCATTTCAACAAGGAAAGACAAGTGTTGATGGTCAATGGAACAAACAAGGAAAGGAGCATATGTCTCAGATACATAAGGAAAGACAAGTGTCTAATGTACACATGGAGAAATTCATGCAAGATCAAGCATGCTAACATAGGAAGGTGACTCACGTTCAATGCAAACATGGAAAGCCAAGTGGTGCAAATGCATTATGGAGAGAATCATGCTCAGTCAACAAGACTCTTGAAATGCAAACATGGAAAGCCAAGTGGTGTAAATGCATTATGGAGAGAATTATACCCAATCAACAAAACTCTTACAAACAAATAAGGAAAATTAAATCAATAATTGCTATAAATTTCAATTAGTCAATGATTTCCACCTACACAACTGTAATTATCTTTATAAATAGTGAAAGAATAATTCATATAACTCACCTTTTGATTAAAGGAGTCTTGATTTAAAAATTCTCTATGAAATTCAAATTTGCTTTAGGATCATCTATCTAATGGCACACCCGACTTTGACTTAAATGAAGGATCAAGATTCAATTTCTGGGGTGCCAATAAACCTGAAATGAATAAATGGGGTAACATAAAATAAGGGTCAGTTGATCAATACTAATATCGCTTTTAAATGAACAGCACGCATTTGAAAGAAGCCCACATATGTTATTGATCAAGTTGTAAACCACAACACTTTTAAAGGTTCCGATACCTTCAAACCACAACACTTTTAAAGGTTCCGACACCTTCAAACCACAAATACTTTTAAAGGTTCCCGACACCTTCAAACCACAAACACTTTTAAAGGTTCCGACACCCTCAAACCACAAACACTTTTAAAGGTTCCGACACCTTCATCCCACACAGACAACATCCACCATACATGCAGTCATGCACCATCATCTAGATATGAGGGACCCAATGACTCCAGCAATCACAGTCGTTGGATCTCCAAGAACAGCAGAGATGATGAACTGTACAGCCATTGCAGCCATCTCACAACACTTCCTAACCTTCCCTTTACTGCGATGATGGTGGTTCTCAAGTGTCCCCTTGAGACTTGGAATTCTAGTCTCAAGCTTCCTAGTGCTGCCAGTACTAGTATTCTTCCCATAGTATATCTCTTGCCAGTTCTCAACCAACATCTCCTTCACACAAGCCACATGCAAATTATACTTCTTGCACTTGGACCTGTAGCTCCAGCTTCTCCCCTTCCTCCCACACCTGTGGCAAGAGGAAGAGACCTTCCTGTAAAGGAAGAGCTTCATGTCCCCGTCGTCAAGCACACGGGGGAGGTTGGCGCAGCACGGGTGAAGGTCGTACCCGCATGACCTGCAGTGGTAGACGAAGCCCCCGACGTCCTTCTCGCAGGCGTTGCAGAACCGAGGGACGTCACCAGGGGGGAGGGTGAGGAATTGGAAGATGCACTTGGTGTAGAAGGGGTGGGAGAGTGAGGGTGTTGGGAGGGCACAGTGCTTGTGAAGGTCAAAGTCACATAGGTCACACTTGTATCTGGACCCTATGCCAGCCTCCTTGCACCCATCACACTTGAAGGGCGCCTCTATGTACTCAAGCTTGAGCTTGTGCTTGGGGTGGCTAAAGTGGGAGATTTCACCATACCTCATTATGTTGTTGTTGCTATGGCCTTGCAAGGTGTAGCAGAGGCATATGTTAATGGATGTGTGTTTATATATAATGGCGTGGAAGTAGTCCTTACTGGGGTTGATTAGATTTTGATGATTTGTGATTAAGATTTTTTGGTGTTCAATTATGTCATGCATTCAAGTATAAGCGTATGAGATGTGTGGAGTGTTGGATGGCTTGAAGTTGAAGAATGTTGGGCACATATGCTTTGGGTGGTGGGATGTGTAGGTCCTTTCTGTACATTGGCATCCTAAGCTCATAAAACAGAGGATAGACACAAGGCATAAGGAATTGGTTCATGAGAATTCGAATTTCTGCCATGTAGTTGATATGATATATGATTTTTATTTACTTCGTAGTGTTTGACTAGTAACCAATTTGTTTGTGTGCCCCCAAGTGTCATACATTATACAATAGAGGGACATGTCACATGCACGTAGGGCTGGTTTAATTGGTCTGCCGGACCTTGTGTACTGATGTGAATGATCCTATTCAAAATTCAGGCTTCTCAAGGCTCGATCATACAGGCGCTACAACTTGGGCAGGATCAAACTTCTACCTGTGTGACCCAACCCATATATAGGGGTGAAAGTTGGGCTGTGCCAATTCAGAGCCCACATGAAACCCAATTTTTGTGCTGGGAATTTGGGCTCATGCCTGGATTTTGAAACATGAGAGGAATTCAAATGGTCTTGGGCTTCGACTTGATACCTAAATTGCACATAGGAATAAGAATTTCATATTATGCCATATAAAATAAAGAGCCCATAGAGGGCCGTCCTGGTTCGATCCAATGGTTGAGTTCACTCCGGTTGAAGGGAATTTTGGATGAGTACAACTTGATTTGGGTTTGGGGCTTCTGCATATGGCATAAGCAGTCGGATTGATCATAATGAGTCTCGTGCACATTTAGAAAGTGGGATAAAAAAATCAGTTGGCCAAATTTAGGAAATACATAATGTCACTTGGGATATTTATATCATGTGGATGGCATAGTAAAATCGAATTTAAAGAAGTTTACTTATTTGAGGATTTGGCTCAAGTTAGGTTGAAATAGAGATATAAAATTCATATAGGCAGGCCTTAAAATAGTTGAGACAAAACTTTAATGATGATGATGATGACGATCTAGGATAAATATATATATAATTTAAATTATCACCCAGGTTCAGGTTCAGCCCAAGGCTTGGTCCCAAAAGTTATTAAATTCGAGCCCATGCTCGGGCATGCAAAAGTCAGGTTTCATCCAGGCTTGGGCTTTTGCCATTTGGACCAGGCTTGGTTTATATCAATACAAAGCCTGCCCACCGATGTTGAACCCCTAGCTACCTGCATAATATATTTGTAAATCGGATTGGGTTTTCAAGCTTGGGTTCATGCTTAATTTTTAAACCAAACCTGCATAAGATCAACCAAACTCGGGTTGGAGTTTCGAATTTAAACTTGAGTTTAAACTAACACTACAGCAAAAACTATAATTAAAAATGATTTTGAACCATTTCTAATGGAATTTGGAACGGTTTTAATTGTGTTTGCATCGGCCCTATTGTGAACCTGGCAGCTCAAAATCAATATACCCTTGTTTCGGTTTTGTCTTCAATTCAAAAATAAAGCCAACAAGGTGCTTTATTATGATTGGAGTGAAATTTAGTACATGAATTGTGAAAGAGAGATGGTGACTGTCTACTGTTTGTATTTTGGATTTGGGCCCTATGATGGATTTACAACGTTGAGTAAAAGAATTCTCTTATACCCCTCCCCCGAGGACGTGGACTCTTACATTTGTGCTGCGTTTTCCATCAAGTTGTACTGTTGAAATATCTTCGATTGTACGAAAAGTACTCGAATGGGATCATTCAGAAAGGGAATAAGCAAACCCACGTAAGAAAATTCCATAGAGGAATGAGAATATGTATTATGAGTTGTGAAAACTGCAATTACATATTGAAGTGTTGAGGATTAGATCACAGTGAAGTTGTTGACGATTACATAGTGAAGTGTTAAGGAATAGATTGATAAATACCCATGTCGCATTTAGGTCCTTAGAAAAAGCATCTGGAAAAAGAATCTCTCTCTCTCTCTCTCTCTCTCTCTCTCTCTCTCAACTTTTTAAAAACATTAAAACAATCATGCAAGTGGCAAGTTGAGGGACCCTAGAACATACGGCCTTCATCCTATTCAAGGCCATATTCCTCACCTAAGGTGAGAGAGTATCGAATGAAGATCCACCATTCAATTGGATGAAGATCCACCGTTCAGTTGGGTAGATCAATCAATACATATTTTATTAATTTGCTAGAAAAAGAAAGGAGAGATAACGAGGAACAAATTCCAATGAATTTTTCTTTGTCTAAGAATGGATTTCATTCTCTAGAACACCATCAAGTGTATGGCTGACAAAATATCATAAGTTATCCTAAGCATGATAGGATAATATTTCTTGAAGAATGTTATCCACATTTGGTCCACAGAACCTATTGTAAAGTTTTATTAGTATTATTATCATAATTTTTTTTTACGAGGAATCCATTAACTCCCTTAAGGTTAATCATTGGTAAGATCTTAGATACACAATAACACCCACTATCACTTTGTGTCGGGTAAGGCTCCAAACAATTCAAAGTAATAGTCTCTAACTCATTGTCAGACTTCTTAACCACTCAAATAACTTTAGTATGAGCCCCCTACATAGTTAAGAATTGAAGTATGCAGGGTATTCTCAAGCCTTGGACCATAATAATAATGGTACATACTTTTGTGTCAAGGGTACACTGGTCAGGTCCAAAAGGATTCCCTATGGGATAATATACTACTAACCTTATGACAATGATTGCCCGGTGACATGCCAATACATTTGGCCATGACTTTTAAGGTCAAGCGCAAAAAAAAAAAAAGAAAAAAAAAAGAAAGAGGAACTATTGGACAATTTAAATTACATATGTAAAATCTTCATATATGTTAGTACTGATAAGGGCCTATTTGTTTGCGTAGATATGTAGAAATTAATCACTCTCTAAGTGGTTAAAAATAAAGATCAATGTAAATTTCAAAAAGTGAGCATCCAATAATCCTTTCTTTTATAGAAATAGAATGAGATTGAAAAGTGAATAACCAACTATCATCCTAATTATTCAAACCCCAATAAAGTCAAGGACCCATATACATTGTTGTCCTATATCTTTCATTTCTCACCTCTTTAATAATCCTAAGGATGGAGCACACTTAATGAATTCTAATATATATTCAACTCTATGTATTCAAGTAAACAAATAGATCCCACATTTAAGACATAAAACTAAATATTTTAAGGCTTATTGGGTTAACAAAAACTTTGATCAGTTTAACAAAAAATTTAGGGCCACAGAAGTTGAAATAATAATAATAATAATAGTAAAGGTGATAATGTGATTTGACAGCACAACATATCCAAGTAAGAGTTGTAGTAGCTCCTTTCTACCCTAGCCAAAGGAGGTGTGAAACACTTGTTTTCAGGTGTGAAAATCTTCATATGAAAATGTGCCAATTTTCATACCAATTTTACACATCATTAATCCATTTAATGTGATAAGGAGCTTAAATAAATGTGCATAAGTGTAAATGCCAATATTTACATATGTAAATGGGTGTAAACGAACACTACAAAGGACATTTTTGTTTGCACTAGATACATGAGAATTAAATATATAGGATTTCATACTTCAAATAGTAAAAAAACTGAAGACTAAAGATATATACAAAAATGACCACCAAATAATTTTTCCATTTACATGAGAATTGAATACATAGGATTTCATATCTCAAGTAATAAAAAAAAAAAAAGAAGACTAAAGATATATACAAAAATGACCACCAAATAATTTTTCCATTTACAACAAAATAACTCAATACATAGGCAAGCGAAGTTTCCATTTACATCTCCACCTAATAACCTACGATCTTCACCATAAACTCCCCACGTATTTAATACGGATCTATCTTAATGGGAACCAATTTGCAAATGTGTTGTAAGAATTAATAATGTAAACCTAAACAACCACTACAAGGACGGAGCCAATACTTTCGTAGCTATGGAGTGCCTTTGTCCATAATATGACGGGAGCAATTTATTTC
Organism: Sextonia rubra; assembly: GCA_037013555.1. Classification (NCBI taxonomy): domain Eukaryota; kingdom Viridiplantae; phylum Streptophyta; class Magnoliopsida; order Laurales; family Lauraceae; genus Sextonia; species Sextonia rubra. Next base: position 47,964,666 of record JASUAD010000018.1, on the reverse strand, counting down.
CACTTATCACTCCAACTATGGAGTGATTTACATTGGCATGCACATTTGATGTTTAACATAAGGGTTGTTCATGCATGGCTACGTCGAACCACGGCAACCCTTGTCAAACCCCAGCCCCTTTAGTTATCGGACCAAATATTTCAAGCCCGGCTGAAGTCTACAAGAACCAAGTCAGGTTCAGGTCTAGTCCATCTGCAAACATCTTTGTGCTAAATTCTCAGGTTGGACCAGGGCTTTAAGCATACATAGAGCCAAGTCTCATTTAACTGCTGGACTCTATAACTCGGCTTGGATTCAGCCCAGAGGTCTAAAAAGACAACCCAAACCAGCCCAATGCGGGCCAACCGATGGCTGCATTCAGGTTGGGCCGGGCAAGTTGCCCCAAATTGCTAAAGAAAGACAAACTACCATAGAATCTAAAAGCAAACTTGTAAGTGGAGTGGAATCCAAGCTGCTTCTCCACTGCGCCCAATCTTTGATTCAAGATCAGCAAAACTAAATCTTGATTTGAGGGTGAATTTGCAATCAATAGCCCTCTTTTCTAGTCCATCTGATACAAGTACTGAAGAACTCCAGCATGGTGATTTTGGATCAGTGGCATATCCATATCATTTGATAAGTGAATGAACAAATGGGATCCTATCGAAGTTTCCCAGTTGTTCATCTAGCAGTGGGGACCATATGAATGTGGCCCATCTAGTGAGGCCCTCTAATGGATATGGAATAGATAAAAAATCTTCTCCCTCAAAACAGCCCTGATCATAACTGCTGGTCATTTTCATTGCAACAAAACATGAAGTTCTGGCAAGGAGAATCATCAAACCGTTGATTGTAGGTGCAGTATCATATGGCTAGCAATATTTTTTGTGGGTCCCACTCCCACAAGATGGAGATGTCTCTAAAACATTGGAGTACAGATCCTACCCCATGGTGACCGTATGCATGCAAGGTTACTATCTCATCCAAAGAGTCTAGATTGTTTTAAGGCTTTTTTCCACAGTAACTATAAGTTGATCAATTGCGATTTGCCACGTCATTCACTTGGGCAATGATGTCACATCCAAGGCAGCTCCTCTCCACAATAATGTAGTGAACCGTAATTGGTCTACTTATGTGGGTCAGGAGCCTTATTGGATTCCAATTCCCCATCATCCTAGGCAAGGCAGCCCTCGGTGGCGTGGCAAATCCTAATTAGTCTACGGAGGATCACCATGGTTTTTCCCCCCAGGGTTTCAAAAAAATTGGTAGAAACAGCTGTACTATGCCAGTCTATATTTTGACCATTCCAGTTGGGAAAGATTTTCAAAATTCAAATAAAATATCCCCGGAGAGATTGCAATGTCTAGTTTTCAAGTCTCAACGGCTATATTTTCAAACCGCCATTCCCGCTCTCTACTCCTTTATACATATCCGTTTCTTCTCCATCTCTTCGTCTAAAAACGTTCTTCCAAATCTCACTCCACCCATTTCTTCTTCTTCTTCTTCTCTCAGTTTCTTTATTGGTCTTGAGGTTCTTCTTTGAGAAAATGCCTGAAATTACATACTCTGAGAAGTACTTTGACGAGAATTTCGAATACAGGTTGCATTTCATTTCATTTCTTCTCTGTTCTTTGGCCATTTTTAACTGTTCTTTGAATTCTTGCAATGGGTTGTTTTCTTCTTTTTTTTTTTTTTGTTTTTGCTTTTTTCTCATAGGCATGTTACTCTACCGCGTGAGATTGCAAAGCTACTACCAAAGAATGGGCTTCTTTCTGAGGTAACTCTTTCAATCACTTGTTTCTGTATTGGATTCTACTAATTGGGTTCTGGAGATTATAGTGTTAAACGGCGATGAAACATTGATTGATGGGCATTTCACAGGAAGAGTGGAGAGCCATCGGGGTTCAGCAATCTCGTGGCTGGGTTCATTACGCAATTCATCGCCCGGAGCCTCATATCATGCTTTTCAAGAGGCCTTTGAATTATGAACAGAACCAAAAGCAGGAGAAGAATGGCCTGAAGGGATGAAAAATCCAGGATTCTTTGTGTAGTTTTAGTGATTAGGGAGATGGGTTTTCTTCTTTTGTACCTTCAGACTTTTGTACAAGGTTGTTGGGAGTTTAAGCACAGCACTCTGTGCTGCTACTAAGTACAGTTTATTTTCTTTGTTCACTTGAATTAGTCATCCTATCAGTTCTGTTTCAATTGGATTTTTTTTTTTCTTTTTAACACAAAGGGATGTGAGCTCACTGACCTTGGTACACTTCACATGTCCCTGATATCCATATATTTTGGAATCTATGACTGAACAGAAGATGAAATGTAAACGACTGCTAGAAAATGAGAGAGATGTACCAGAGGACTAGAGCCAATGCATCACACTTTTCAATCATCTAATTGACGGGTTGAGAAGTCTTATTCAGGGATTGTTGAATTTGTTTCCATCCGCTAGCCTTATTCATGGCTAATGGTAATAATATTTCTGTTTCGGTAGACATCTAACGTCGTCGTTTTGCTCATAAAATACCAGTAAGCCATCGTCATCATCACCACCTCTCTCTCTTACTCTGTCCGGAGACTTAGTGGCAAATAAGGACAATGTTTCTATAAAATCAGCAATGTTTTTGTAAAACCATGGTTCGATCATTGGTGAGTGCCTCTTATCTTTCCCACTCTTGACCACCCATCCAAATCAGTGAAAAAAAATCCCATTAGTCCAACATAATTTAATTATCAGATCGATGACTCCAAAATGGACATGCGAAACAGCTGACTTTCTGATGAAGAAATGTATTTTAGTACACCTATTGACAGGATTCTTCCATCCCCTTTCAAGACTGTTCATGTAAAATGAAACCTTCTTAAGACTGTTCATGTCAAATGATAAATTCAGGCCTCTTCTTTCAATCTTGTTCTTCCATTGGCAGAGTCCAAATTTCATCGACATTAACTACAGTGATGTACACAGAAGTATATCTCATGGAGACTGGGTTCTGGATCATACGTAACAGACAGAATTTGATGAGAGAATCACGATGAGGCAAGTAACCATAGATTGACAAGAGATGAAGTTGCAGTTAGAAACCAAGATAGGAAAGCCATTGCTGCAGAGAGCTGATATCTGTCACACAACTTTGGGGCACAGTAGGATCCATCTATGACAAGAAGGAGATCTACAACTCCAGCGGTCGAGCAGGCTGCTGCTAGTGAGAGCATTGATAAGACCTGTGGATCAAAATCAGAAGCACTTTCAAGTAAAAAATGATAGTGAATTGTTTTTGGACATTCAAGAGGCGCATGGAAACTCACCCAATCTCCAACAATGATGATCATCATAATTCCTGGTTGGCGAAAAGGGCATTCAATGAATAACGAATATCCATCCACAATTGCCAACGTGAAGCTCCATGGAATCACCAAACCCATAATTGTTACCAGATAGCTGTCAAATCACAACCAACTACAACATTGAGATTATCTCAACTAACATGTTGACATTTCATTAATTGTGAGAATGTGTGTAACAATGAGAAATTCTTTCTACTGGGGAATGAATGGTACACCTCATAGATTGAAATAGGAGAAAACTCTTTACTGAGTATGTGGTACATGTCATGGATTGACATAGGAAAACTCCCGTGTAGTTCTTCAGTCCTCATCCAAGTAGACATTGAGATGAAAATCATTTTATATTCTTCATTTTTCATAATAGTACATCAACATTTTTCCAAAAGTGATTAAACCCCAATAAGCTTGATGATGGTGCAATATGTTCACATTCAAAGCACCACGATATCCGATTAGCTTGAAGAAATTTGAGCTCTTGAAATTGAGCAAATTGGCTGCTCTTATGCAAAGCAATTGAATTGTAACATTAATAGAGAGTTTGCAGTGGAGAATTTTCGAAATGGTCAGCTAATACACAATAATTTTTCTCAATTAGAGTCCCTTGGGATTTACACAATTTTAAGGATGTTGGTTACTCATAAAAAAAAAAACCCCATAAAAGAAGATGCGGTATACACAATTAAGTTGCAACACTCTAGATTAAGTTCCTCGTTCCTTCAGGGAATCTGATAGTGAAAATGCTTATGTTCTTTCATTATCATTCTAATTCCTAGTCATTTACACGTTATTTTCAATTTCTTATGATACCGGAGTTCCCTAAATGATTTTCTTTACTACATGGTCTTAAAACTACTTGTAGAAAAACTGAGTAAGCTGAGATTCTTAGTATGCATCGATATAGGCATTGAAATCTTTCACATGAAGATCAGCTGAAATTAATAAAGCTATGGACTTGATATAGAGGAAGGAATATCATTAGGAAAGTGTAAATCAATTCCCAGCATGTGTTGAATCAAGCCAGAAAATGAAGGATATTGGTGTCAACTAGGAAATTGGATGCAAAAACATACCAAACCAAAATTTGAGACTACTTTAAACAAAAGTAGCGCTTAATCCACACACCATTGGAAATAGGTTCTATGTAAATGATGACGATAGAAGAAGCAATGAAAATTGTAAATTTGAAAGTCATGATTAGATAATTAAATGTAAGTTGCTATTGAATTTGTTGAATGCACAGCAACCTCATTCATACAGGAGGTGATCTGTATAATCTTCTCTGGTGGAGAAGATCTTGATTTACTTGTAACAAGTACCTGACACAAAGGAGATTCTACACCTGACGAGGAGTTCAATGAGACATAAGAGGAGAAAAGAGGAAACAAGGAACTAATAGCGCTAAACATAGAATTTTATATAAGTTTTAACAACATTTTCCAGTTGCAGAAAATCCACCATATTTGGACTAAATTACCAAAAAAAAAAAAAAACCAAAGACCCAGATTGGGGAAAAAAAATCTTGCCCCATCATCATCAAATTCTTGTTCCAAGCATTTAGCTACATGAATTTAGTTTTGCCCTTTCAATCTATCCTATGCCAAATCTTCATATAAGATGCGCTTCTTCAAATCTATCCTTACTAATTTTCATATAAGATGTGCTTCTTCATATCTATCCTTGCTATTTTTATGCATGATAGCATTGATGCTGCCCATAAATGCTCTCAAATGCTCATTTCTGATTCTATCTTTCATAGTTTAATCACACATCCAGTGCAATATTCTCAGCTGTTCTACACTCTTTCTTTGCAAATTGGAAAGAAAAAAATTTACATTCAAAAAAATCATATTAAAGTGACATTAAGCATTGAAGAAAATCTGAGTGACTTAGAATGTGATTTAGGCTTAGATTCTATAACTAGGTACAAAAGTTTTAAACAAATTACAATTAGCAGTGTGATAACAGTTGCACTTTGCTCCCAGCAATCTGAAGTATAATTCAAGCATAACCCATTAAAGAATTTAAAGTAGTTCTCTATTAATTACAAGCTGGTCCCAAACTGAGAACTTAGTTAAATACTTGCAAGAATTACAATTTAGCTCTAGAAATTGGATGGGGCTTAAAAGTAAGGAATAGAGTAGTAGTAATTAAAATGGCAGAACAACTAGGAGGGTAAGCAAGCAAGAAGAGGAGAAGATGGCATGAGATTACCAGAAGGCAGAGTAGCTATAGAACTCAACACCCACAGACATGAAGAAAAGAGAAGCTGATGAGAAGAGTGCCTGCCCCAACCTTAGAGACAAGCTGGCACCCGTGCCCAAAGAGCCCGGCATTTCATCCATCGAGCATGAAGATCAGGTGCATGGGATAGACGGCTGGGATTGGCTCTTTCCCTGCAAGGCCTCATGTTACCCATTCAAACCACACCCTTTGCCATTCAAGCTTCTCATCAATCAACAATCTAGTACTTCTTTCAGGAAAAACCAATGAATTCAGCAGACTTTGAAGAACATATTCGGAAAAAAGGACATGGGTCTCTTTCCTCTTCAATTCCTAGATTGAATTCCCAAGAAGAAAAGAATTGTGAGGCTAAAAGGCCATTTCGAAGTTGGGTTTTCTTCCTCTTTGACTTCTGCAATGAAGTTCTTAGAGAACACCAAGATTTCTGAAGATTTTTTGTTATGCTGACACAAACGAACTCTTCTCAGAAACAGAAGGTCTTTTTCCTCTGCAACTCCTCCATTCAGTTTCCAAGAAAACAAAATCTCTGAAGGCTAGAAAGTGGGAAGAAGTGAATCCATGGCCATTTAGAAGTTGGGTTATCTTGTTTGTGATTTCTGAACACAAGTCCTTAGAGAAAAACTCATCAGCTGCTATTTACAAACTGGATTTCTCTTCTTCTTCTTTTTGTACGCTTTCTTGATAGAATTTCAAACCGAGGAAAAAGTGTTCTGCAGATTTTGGCACAAGAAAGTCAATCAAGGGCTGTTTGGGAGGTGGGTTCTCTTGCCTTCCGATTTCTGCAGTGATAGCTCCAGAGAAAGTACGAAAAACGGAAAGAAGAACCGAAAACATTACCGTCTTGGGCTCCTGGCGTTACCGCTACGTGGGTGGTTGGTGTTATTCTTTGGAGATTCTTCAGGAGTGAAAGCAGTTGAACTGCCTGTGATTTCGTTTTGGGTGGTTTGGATCTGACACATGTTTTGTTTCTGCATTTAAGATTGTGATCGATCTCATGCAATTTTCAGTATATGCAGGATCCGGTACCGTATATGCCGAGGCCGATACCGATACTTGTGTCGGTGGCAGTATTAAAAAAATGTGAAATATTTCCATGGCAGCTAGCCCGTTACATCAGTATTGAGCACGTGTGGCCCACCCGTTTTCATGATTTAGCTGATCTAGACCGTTGGAATATCATGGTCAGCTGAAAGAAAACTGCGATTGAATGATCACAGCCATCCGCTGCTTTGCCCCCATCTCATTCACCCTTTGTGGTCCTCTTTCAGTATTGTAACTGTCTCAATCAGTTTGTAATTTCCCAACCATAGCTTTTATGGAAACTGGCGCTTATTGTGGGTCCCATCATTACCACTATGATGGGTCTATGTTCAGTGATCTAAGTCATTAGCTATGATGGGGCCCAATAAAGGATGCAATCAAACAAAGGGTTATAAATTTCCTACCAAAAACTATTAATCTACCCAGAAAGGCCATGGCAAAAACTATTAATCTACCCTCTATTTGGCATGGGCCTTTGATGGTCCAATATTTAAGCCAAGCTGCTGAAGTTGATTAGGTTGGTTTGTACTAGTGATGCCTGATCTATACCATTGATATGATGGGCCGCACATGGTTGCAATGTTCTTCAAAAGTTTTCTCAATTGGGTCCTTAGAATTGAATGGAAAGGTGCCAAACAGTGATTTATTGGCTAGGAATTAGGATATCGAATCAGGCCAATGGTCTTGATCATTAATTGTCGGCCATGGTTGTATGAGCTCAGTGCCTAAGGATGGCATACATATGGTGGGTCAAGCAGCATCCTACGATGGTGAGGTTGGGCACCCTCAAATAGCCAAGGAGAAGAGAGGGAAACAAGGGAAAGAATTAAAACCACGTATGGGCTTCATCACCAACCTAACTATTACGTGAGATGCTTTGAAGCAACTCAATCATTCACTTTTTCTATTCATTGCAAACCTAAGAGGCTTCCTATTGCTTACATTGGCCTTCCTATTGTTGCGAAGCCAAAGCCTGTATCATTGTAAAATTCGGTTCTTGAAAAATTTGTAAAGAAATTGTCTTATTAGAAAAAACAGTATTTATCATTGGATAGGAGGATAATGTTGATCAAAACATGTTTGTCTAATCTTTCATTATATTATATGTCACTTTCAAAATGCCAAAGGCTACAGAGGACAAATTGGATCGCATCAGTAGGAATTTCTTTTGAGAGCGTTAAAGAGATTAGAAGAAATTACACTTAATAAAATTGAGTGAGGTGATTTAAACCAAAATCGAGTCGGGGCTTGGGTTTGGGTAGTTTGGAGAAAAAAAAAAAAACTAAAGCTCCATTGGTCAAATGGTGATGGATGTTAGGGGAGGAAAGAAATGCTCTTCGGAAAAAAGTCATTGCTTCTAAGTATGGAGAGGACCAATGGCGTTGGTGGCCAAGCTATGGACTAAGGTTCCGTAGGTCAGGTTTGTGAGGTGGTATTGCCTTAGTTGGGGATGTGTCCAATGTCAATGGGGAAATTTAGTCCAAGGAGGTGGATTTTGTGGTGGGAGATGGGAAAAATATTAGATTTTTGCTGGATGATTGGGTGGTGGTCGGTTGTTTATGTGGATTGTTTCCTAAGGTCTTTAGAGTTGCTTATAATAAGGAGTCATCTATTAGTGATTGCTATGAGAAGAAGGATGGTTGTATTCTATGGGATGTTTCTTTTAGAAGATCTCTTTGTTCATCCGAGGAAGCTGAGTATAGGGAGATGTTAAGTATTTTATCTAACATTTTTTGTACAAGAATTCTAAGGATTCACGGATTTGGAAGCCTCTTATTTTTGGTGAATTCTCTGCGAAATCTTTTTATTTGGCTTTCGAGGGGAATCATCATTATAGAGCCTCTTCCTCTTTGGTCTGGTTGGATTTAGTTCCACCTCGTGTTGAAACTTTTTGCTTATTAGTTGTTATAGGAAAGGTTCATACGCTTAACAATTAAAAAAAAAGGGCTAACTTATAATAATATCTCAAATATTTGTGCACTGTTTCAAAAGGAGGAGGAGACCATTAACTATTTATTATTTCATTGTAAAGTTGCGGCTGTAGCTTGGAGTCACTTCATTGGAAGGTGTTGCATTATTTGGTGTTGGAGGAGTCTTGATTGGGCGGGTGTTTTGTTGCTTGCATGCTTATTCTTTGAAGAATGATTCCATTTGTTATCTTATGGTCTATTTTCAAAAATCTTTATGGGCTCTTCGTCTTCTACAATCGATTTGATTTCTCCGATTGGCATGAGGATCGTAAAGTGAGCCTTGGTAAGGAATGAGTTTGCTAATTTTGATATAACGATATCCTTGTTAATTAGGAAGTTTGTATGGAGCGTGGCCCAATTAAGTTGAATAGATTTATTGTTTGGTCCCGACCCCCTCTTGGTTTATTTAAATTTAATGTTAAGGGAGCTACAAAAGGTAAGTTAGGACCAGCTGGTATTGAAGGTGTACTTTGTAACTACAAGGGTGAGGTTTTATTTATGTTTTCTAGAAATACAGGTATTTGTGATTTGATTGGAGTAGAAGTTTTAACTATTATGAAAGCTCTTTGATATTTTTTAAAAAGTTTCAATGGTAACCTTATTATAAAGAGTAATTCCTCTACTATAAGAGCTTGAGTATTCAATCAAAAAGTATATCATTGAAAGTTTCAATTCATTTTTAATGAAATTCGGGCACTATCTTTAAGCATTAACATAGTGTTTCGTCATAAGTTAAGATCGGCAAATTCTATGGCAGATGCTTTAGCTAAACAAGGAGTTAATAGATTGTTTCCTTAGGAATGGATAATTATGTAGTCTAATATATGAGGAATAATGCTCTTATATCTCTTATTGCTTTTATTTCTTCTCATTGTATTTCTTTCTTTTTTTAATGGAAGTTTTCATTACCGATAAAAAAAAAAGTGACATGCGTTGAAGAAAGTTCAAATCCTAGTCATGGACACATTCCAGTTTCTTCTGGGCACTGCTCTCCCCGAAGAAAGTTCAAATCCAAGTCATGTACACATTACAGTTCCTTCGGGGCACTGCTCTCCCAGAAGAAAGTTCAAATCCAAGTCATGTACACATTCCAGTTTCTTCTGGGCACTGCTCTCCCTTTGAAGTGACGAATGTCATCCATATATTAAACAAAAACCCATGTAATGTATGTAGCAAGGAAGGTTGGTTTTTAGTAACACTCCATTCCAAGGGACCCACAAACCTCGTGGCAGAGATGCCTCCAAATAGACACCCTATCTGCTTGAGCATCTCTCTTTGATTGTGGACTGTTGACCAAACAAATAATTATAGTAACAGTGTAGAAAGGAATGCCTCACCTCTCCTGACTCATACGTTATATTTTATGCCATCCTTCTCAATCATTCTGAAATTATATTAACTTGGGATTCAAAACATAAGGAGAAAATATTTTTCATTTTTTCATTCCAGCTTGAACTGACATATTGGCCAAAACATTTCGGCTTCAGATGCAACCCAAATAGTATGGTTCTTCCCTTCTTTGTTTCTACATCCTCGAGCAGGGAAATGTTAATAATTGGGATTTGCTATATAAACTAAAAAGGATCTCAATACAAAAAAACATAAAAATAAAAATAAAAATAAGAATACGAATGCTTAAATTACCCCCACCTCTTCTCTTCCCACTGACCTTCTCCTCTTCTCTCTCCTTCCCTTCTCCACCTCCCCCTCCCTCCCCCTCCCAACCACAATCAGTGGCTCCAGCGGCCGCCAGATCTCTCTCCCTCCCCATTTTTCCCCTCTGCTCAATCTCCTTCCTAGGATGATCAAGGCGCGCACCCCCCCCCCCCCCCCCCCCCCCCCCAGCGTCCCCCCACTTGTTCAACCAAAACTGGTAGAACAGTCCTGGATTATTCAGCCAATCTTGGCCAAACATTTTCCTTTCGTTCGGCCCTACAAGGCCGAAAAAAAGTGTAATGTTCCGCTTTGCAAGGCCGAATAAGTTGGAAATGGATTAGGGAGAGGAGAGGAGAGGAAGAGGGGGAGGATAGAAGAGGAAAGGAAGAGGGAGGGGAGGGAGATTCGGTAACTTCCTCCGCAGAAGCTGCAGACCATTGTCGGATAAAGAGGTGGGGAAGGGGAGGAGAGAGGAGCGGGAGGTGGGGAAGGTAAGTGGAGAGAGAAGAGACCAGAGGTAGTTTAGGCTTTTTTTTTTTTTTTTTTGTGTGAGTGTTCTAAGTCTTTTTTTGCTTTCATGTAGCAAATCCCTAATAATATTTACAGGAACAATACAACTCTCTAAGCTTCAACTTTTGAAATTTAGGTGCTAGTTCAAGGGATTGCCATGAGCACAGATAAACTCAAACTAAAGTGAGTTATACCTGATAGATTAAATAATCTCTATCAAAGTAATTTCTAACGTGAGAAAGATCACTTTCAATCTTGGTAGTGAATATTTCACCATCACCAAACACTAACACCAATTAAGCTAATTAGTATCTCTAACATAATGTGTCAAGTCGGACAACTTGGGCTTTCCGTGTATAGCAAAGGAGTAGAGTCAACTCATCAACTCGGAGAGGTCACTCAAGGAGTCGGTGTGAGCATTTATTTGTCTAATTTTTTTAAAAGCTTGTCAAAAAATTAAATAATGAAAAATAATGAGAATTTCAAAAAATGATTAAAATATGATAGTGCTGATCATATAATTGAACCTTTTAAATAACGGGAACTCAGCACATTATTTAGTTTCAGTTGAGTCTTACACAGCAAAAAGCAATTATTGAAGACATGTGCAAACCAGAGAAATTTAAAACTATACGACCAATTATCAAATGCAATGCGTGAGTGGGCTTGGGTGCTTCTGAAGATCGTTTAGGATATGTTTTGAAACATTCCCAACTCCCACGAGGATTAGTGCAATAATACCTGTTCTATGTTTCTTTTAATTTTTAGACCCCGGCTCATTCCAAATGATGACTGGAGTCTAACAATCAGCCCCTACTCTATTTCAACATTTTACTGAAAATCAAACGTTCTTTGCAAAGGACATCATCACAACCCAAAAGGTTGTCAATGATGGAGCCTACCACAAACAAAAAAAATTGATGGGCCTACCATGTAAGGCTGTCAAATAACAGGGAATTCAGAGTTGGACTGTGAAACTGATTGAGAATGGTTACAACCCAAACAATGTTCCAATAGATCAAATGCAAGCCCAGTGGGACCTTAGCAACAACAGACTGGTTAGAACTTTTTTGTTTGTTTGTTTGTTTGTTTGTTTTTTTTTTTGGAAGGTAAATAATCCCTTTATTCACACTAAAAAGAAACTAAAGACAGAAAACAGGTGCCAAATGATTCAGGTCAAGAAATGTGAGCAGGATTTCCTAGCCGAGCATAACCCAAGTAGCTACTGGACTGCAAATCAAACCAGCCAATAATTTACAAAATAAAAGAAAAAAAATAAATAAAATGTTCATTAACAAGGCAAAAGGCTCTTACCAGACAGAACACCTCACAATCCAAACCCGACCTATGACCACTGGTACAAAGCCCAGAATCAACTAAGAAATTGGGTTGGACACTTGGGCCAGTAGAGTAGTTATTAACATTAAACGTCAGGAAGACTTGACTCTAACCACTATACCCATCCCTTTCAAGGTGGATTTGGTCACCCAACCAAAAAGAAAAAGAACACTCCCCTTATAAAACACAACCAACCCAAACCATTCAAGGTTGAGAAAGAGAAGGCGCCCAAATTAGAATCCAGGCCTCTATTCCATGATGCTACCCAAGATCATATTCTGCACTGCAGTCTCAGCAGCCACAATAGCAGTTGTTCTCTTGGCCTTGATTTCACCCTCAGCACATAAAGAGGCACAAAAGAACCATAACAGACCCTGGCTAGCCCTCTCCCTCTACATACAACCACCCCATGTTCCAGCCCAAAGTACCCAAGCAGCAGCACATGTTGACGCAGCGTTCGTCTTCCACCACACCCTTACAGAGGGGCCTGAGAACACTTCACAGGTCATCGGAAAAGCCCAAGGCTTCACAATTCCAACAGAGTACTTTGCACATTCTGCATTCAACATCATATACCTCATCCTTGACACACCAGGCTATTCTGGAAGCATTAGTGTCCAAGCCAAGAACATTCATCACAAGGCCAGAGAAGAGCTTACAGTAGTGGGAGGGACTAGGTCTTTTGCCTTTGCAAGAGGGCTCGCTGTGATTACACACATTGACAGGCAACCAGTGCAACTTCATGCAATGTATCATCTGAAGTTGCGCCTGAGATTTCCCAATAGGTCCCAAACCATCCCAAGATGAGCCTTAAAAATGTTTCTCTAGTTTTCATTTTTCTAATTATTATTGTTAAAGGAGTCATAAATCATAATAGATTTCAACTGACACAATGAAGATAAAGCAAACAGTTTGCTTGAACATGCCAGAAGCATCATATTTTACAAATCTATATCAGAGCATAACCTATTTTGTGTATGCTAGGTTCATATATAGCCTTAGAAATCTAATTTTAGCAAATGATGTGGCAGAACACACCGCCTTGGCCACCCACAAAAGTCATAAGATCCAAAATCTGGATCTCCAAATGGGTCCAAGTAGTACTTGAGATCCTCTTAGATATCCTCAGTCATCACATAAATATCACTATCAGGATTGGTTTATAGGAAACAAATGCATAATTTTGAAGAGTTGGTGTTGCAAGATGAGTCAAGCACAGGTCCAAGCTATTTGGCAGTGAGTGGGGACATAGGATGAGGATCTGGCTGTGGCTCGCTGTAGGACACGCACAATCAACTTTCTTCAATCCATGAGAGGCTTCTCATCAAAACATACAGCTGGTTGGGCTGACCAAATGATAAATCCAAAATCAAACAGTTCCTCTGTGTCTCATGTCCTCGAAGGCAGGGCACCCCCTAACTGCTTTATGGGAATACTGCCAATGAATTAAAGTAGAAGTAGGACCATATTGGAAACAGATGTTAACCCAAAAGTAACATTTCCATCAATTAAGATAACATGCTGACATTACAATTGAATACTGGCTGGTACGCCAACAAAAAGTACTTTTAAAACAAAGTTTTTTAAGGTAGTCATATGCAATCCTATAAAGACTACTAGATAAACGGTCAATAGGGTTCCTTTAAGTACATGACTACTTGTACCTAAAAAGCTCCGTCAAGCACGTCTTCATTTTATAGACTTCCAAGGCACTGCAAAAATATTGAATTCATATGAGCAACTAATATTAAACAAAAGCAGTTTAACAAAGGGATTGCTAGAAACTGGCATATGTTTAGAAGTTCAGATGCAGTCAAGGAAAAAGAAAGACCATCATTACCATGAAAAACTTGTAAATGAAGTTGCATATCAATGTATTCTTTGTAAATAGAACTCATATAAATTGGGTCCACTACTTACCTGAAAATATAACTCATAAATAAATAAAACTTAGAAACAACAAATGGGGTGCATATACCATCAACATTTGGGGCTCATGAATATATATATTATCAGATCATCTTAATTTCTGAATCACCTTTAATGCACATTATGGCTGCCAGTGGGGAACTGGAGTGTGTTGTTCAAGATAGGTCTTAGAATGATAAAACTTGCATCTATTTTCCATCCCTTTTTATTTGGTATCCTTAATGAAATATTGATATTTGCATCATAAATGATAAGCAAACAATGGAAATTAAATGTCTTGAGTTTGTTCTCACTTTGTTCACTCTTACTTATTAGCTACAAGTGTTAGCTATGCAGCCTTAATCGATTACCACTCAAGAGTAGAAGCCTTTTGTTAGATGGCAGCAAATAAAATAATCATTATGCTAAGTGGCCCACTCTTGATTCTTAATCATGCACCTTTGAGAGTGGAGCTTTTTGTTGGACAACAGCACATCTAAGAATCCTTGAGCTCAATGGCCCTGCCTTCATCTTTAATACTATGAACCCTCATGAGTGGAAGCTTTTTGTTGGATGGTTATTGGTAATCGATGAAAGAAACATTTCGGTCAACAATCTTAATATCTCAAAGACAGTTTCTTCAAAACATGTGCAATTTGCACAAAGGCCAAGGAAATAGCTCACCATCACCTACTAACATAGCAGTGCAGCTTCATTTGATCTAATTTTCTCTTGGCTAATGGATAAATGGATAATAAGAGGAACGAAGGTCTGACACATAGGGAAGGAAGAATTCAATAGTAGTTAAAAGAGTATGTTCAGAATAAAGAAGTTAGAATGGGAGAAAACTAGTTGAGAATATATGGGCAACAGAAAACATGTGAAGAATTTCTAATTTCAAGAAGAAATCCTACGCCAGTGTTGGTTAGAGGCAAAGGAAATAATTAGCTCATCATCACTGATAGAATAGTAATACAGCAAGCGTTCATTTGAGCCAATTTTACCTTGACGAAAAATCTTCAGATTTTGGATAAGCATGTCAAGCAACCAAGAAAAAAATTGCAAGGTGGAGAAGTAGGCCAATTAAGTAGAAAAGGACCAGCTAAATTGAATGATTACTCAATCAGAAATTATTTTGTTCATTCATGCAAAAAGATGAATTGTCAGATTTTAACACCTCCGCACATTACCTTCTCAATCTGGTAGATCTTATTAAAGTTGGAACGACGCAATGGATCCAAGAGGAGAGAAGCTTCCAAACATAGTCAAGGAACATATCATAAGCAACTAGAAAACAGTGATGTTGGGTGAAAAGAAGTTAAAATGGGAATAAAACTAGTTGAGAGTACCTGGGGAACAGAAAATATAAAGAATTTCAATTTTCTAGAGAGAGGGGCACGGTGGGGGAGAGATGGGGATATTGTGCCCCACAGGAAGCTATGTGAGATGACAATGACTAGCAATGGTGATACCCTCACTGGTTAGAGAAAAGACTCAAAAATCAAAGGTGGCAAAAGCTCTGACTTTGCAGTTTTGGACGCCCAGGCATTCAAGAAATCTTGTTGAAAGTCAGCCCTACATTGCAATTATTTGGGTTGTTGGGAAGCAGTAGGAGTCATGGAGAGAAAAGTTTTCATCTATCAAAAACTATGAACCCAAAGGAGATACAAAGGTCCAAATGATGCATTTCTACGCACCTACGACTTCTAGCAACCTCATTGAAGGTAATTCCTGCAATGCAGATATTTGGGCTACTCAGATTTGGGAAGCAAAAGGAAACATGGAGCACAGGCTTTGAACCATGAAAAAAAATTAGACTACTTTTCTTACTTGAAATTTCTTAATTAGGCTTGCCGAGCAAGACACTAATGGATTGGGCATTGAGTCATCAAGACAATGCATAATGTGAGAGATTCACTATGACAGTTTAGAAGCTTTTATCCCTTTTTGCAACATTAATATCTCTTCAAAATTCAAATGCAACAATTAACACTTGCTACAGTTTTAACGTGATTTCTCTTGGCATTTCTACTTCCAAATTGGCCATTGTTAACGTTAAAAGATTAGCTGATTCAGAAACTTCAGTCCTGTTATTGCTTGGTTGGTTGAATACAAGAAGCACAGTTCCTTTTCTTTTCATGTTAATATGAGGTGCATTCGGAACATAGCATTAGATGAGTTGTCTCAACTTCACATGGTAGAGTAAAATACAGAATTCGAAGAATCACTCAACGCACATCTTATTCAGACAAGTCCAACAAGACTCCAATTCGTTCATTTTTCACTTTTAACCTGGTATTTCATATATATTTTAATCACACATGCAGTAGTTTAACCAACGAAAAGGCACAAGCCAAATCCCACCCACCAAAAGGGTAAGCAGGTATGAACAACGGATAGCTTATTCATCACCACCTCATCCCAATAGCAAACAAAGTCAATTACATCAGATAAAGATTGGGTTTTTTTTCCTTTTGCTCAAATCATACAACCCAAAGCCACAGAAAATCAAATCCCATCAACCCAGAAAACAGACATGGACATTGTATACATAACACAGCACTGCCCAACTCCAACACCAAAAACAATGCTAATTAAGTCCAATAAAAATCTGGGTCTTCATTCTAACATCATAAAAACCAAAACCTGAGAACCCCTTTTTGCGGATATGAGTAATCATCATTCCACAAGATCAAGATCTCATCTGAGTGATCATAACAGGATAAGAAAAATACATGCAATAGAAGTAGAAACAGAGGAATCTAAGACATGGGGTTGTAGAGATTCTCTTACGCAAAGGAGTAGAACGGAAGCGATTAGAGATGAAGCTTGAGCTCTTCTTTCTCTTTGGTGAGATAGTGGAGAATGTATGGAGTGATGCGAATGGCTGCAACGCAGACGCCCATTAATGTCAGATGGGCCTTCAGCTGCTTGTATGCTGTTGCCTTGTCCGGTCGTGGTGGTATCGCTCCCAGGAACATTGTGTCGGGCTTCTCGTAACGGATATCGGATCGCTCGTGTTCTCTGCTAAGCTGAAACGACGAATAGCCAAAACCCTAGCGAGAGAGCTTCTCTGTGTGGAACTTTATATACATCGCTCTGACTTGCCTTAGTCGGCCGGGGAGCTGACTTGAGCTGCTAACCCACCACGTGGCAAACCCGCTCTTGGCGCATTGAAACCTAGTGGGGGAAGGCACTGGATCTCCAAAATGGCCCTGTATATTAAATTTTTGACCATTCATACTTCTTGTTAGATTAGATGTCCTCCTATATTTAAATCGAATATTTTGATCACATCATAAGATGGGACCTAAATTAATAACCATCTTGACCAACTGCGCTTTAAGCAGGGACATAAAATTGCATTAAAAATTTTAAATTTGCAAGGGAGATAATCCATTAAGCTTTGGAACATATAATGGGACCCACCCTATCATCCATTCAAGTGGACTATAAAATAGAGGCCCCTTAATAGTAGTCATTTAACCATTGACATGGACCATTGGATCAACTGTGCACTTATTTTGAAATTTAAACTTATTCATTATTGATCAAGTGGTTATGATTGTCATTCAAGCCTCCACCGCCATAATCAATAGAGGTGGGGGAGATATTACAACTCACCTTGATCACAACCCCAATGGGATCCATAATAGCAACCTAAGCTCATGGGCGCCTGAGATCAGCAGTGAAGGCCCCGAATTCGTAACATTGATATTTATAGGTGCCATAATTTGAAAAACATAAATAATTGGATGAATAGATCATGACTAAGATTTTAGTGGTGTCAATTGAGATGCATCACAAGTGCAAGATTGAGTTGTAATTTTACCGAATGGGTATGGTGTTGAATTTGAAAGGAGCTGATTGCTTAAAAGAATCAATACAAAATCAATCATCGTACTAGGTTGGAATTTAAAATTAATACATCATTACTTCCGATAAAAAATTTTTAATCCAAAGGTGCTAACCAAAAATGCTGCACCCAGAAAACACAAAATCAAGCAACCACTTGAAAGAAGAAAATAATTGAAATCAATATTAACATAATGCAGAAAATAAAATGGTGGTGATGATTCTAGGAGTCCAGGTCTATACTTGCATTCAAATATTGGAGGTATGGGTGGTGCTAAACCCCCCTTTCAAATTGGGTAGTCAATCCAATCCAAAAAAAAAAAAAAAAAGAATGACATTAATAAAATGACCTATTAATTTCATAATTGCAGTTTTGTTTTTAATTATTCCATGTCCACATCCCCAAATAAGTCCTTTTTAATGACACTTGCATTGCCTTCAACCATGCAATGTATCCGTAGAAAGCCACGGCATCAAGAAAGGTTACTAAGTGTGGTCGTTGACGGCAAGAATAACTCTATACGTTAAAAGATGATTTTATTAATCTAAAGTTACTGATTGTGCATAAAATCAATAGGAGAAATACAAGCCTTCACCTTCTTCCCAGAGCATGAAAGACTAACGTACCATGGACATCTTCATCACAAAACTAAAAATAATCAAATAGAACTTTCACTTTGCAAGCTTTGATTCAGAGCGTAGGAGGGTCTAGATGGTGCTCTAATGGCAGTGGAATGGGTGGCCAATGGTGGTCTTTCAGCTTCTAGAAGGTGGTCGCCCTTGGTGAAGCAGATGGGAAAGAGAGAGTGGAGGGCATGCAGAGTGGAGAATTGCTGCCAAGGGGTGCGACGTTCCCAGGGCCCCCCCTTTTTATGCATTTTGCAAGGATTTCTTTCCCTCTTTTGGTGAGCTTCTTTAGCTCTCTTTGCTAGAGATGTAAGCCAATATGGTATTTGTGAAAGTTTTTTTAAGAGATTTTTGCTCAATTGGATAGAACTTTCAAAGTTGGCAACCTTGATTTCTAAGGTTTTAAATTTAATCCTCTCGAAATTTCTACACTTCGGGCCCACATAGGTTTGCAAAATCCTCAAGATTTGAAATTTTCATTTTGTTGCACATGAAGGGTCCCACCTTAGGTGTGAAGCATGGTTGCTCCACCAAGAAATGTAATAGTCAACTTATTGATGCTATATCTTTTCTCAATACAGCTCTAATTGAGGCAATCTTAGGTTATATTATATCTACTCAAGAAGAGCTTTCTAACGGTATATAGAATGCATCGATATAACGGTCGGATATAAGTTATGTCTATTTAAAGTTTTACTATTATGATAAAAAAAAACCTGGGGTGGGGGGTGCAAAAGACTAAGTCATCTTTTTTTTTTTTAATTTTTTGTGCAAAAAGCTTCCTCCGGCATTCCTTGCTTGGCTTCCTCCCATGTCAATCTTTACCTTCCTTCTCCCCCAAATTAAGCCCAAATTTTGATTTCTAGGTTTCAAGGTATCATGCATAATTCTAATTTGTGCAACAAAACATGTGCTGCTCCTCCAAATTAAATACGAATTTTGATTTCTAGATTTCTACATATCATGCATAATTTCTAATTTGTGCAACAAAATATGTGAGCACTTGTGCAGGGCGTCCAAAGCATACATATTGAAGGGTTTGGATTAACATAGGCAATCTCCATTGCAAGAGAATGGGGGTGACTTCTCTTTGACTCTCAGGTTTTCTAATTGCTACGGCTTTATAACTCACGTGTTGAAAATCTTTTATGTATTTGCCAACGTATTCGGTTTTGACTAATGATCCAGTTTGTTTTAGACATTCTCTACTAATAGAAAAAATATAAAAAAAATTCTATTTAAAAACTTAAAATTTATGGACTTCATTTTCTTTCATATCTTTTATAAGAGTGTTTTAGATGTAGATAATATAATAAAATGTAATATAAATTTAATGAGAGTAGAGTTTAACTTAGAATCTCTGTAACAAAATCCAAACAGAAAAAAAAAATCTCGGTCTCTTAAAAACAAAATCATGTACTAAAAAACTATAGCGAAATCTATAAAATGAGATACTCCTAGGAAAAATCAAGAGATTATAAAAAAAAAAAAAAAACAAAAGTTATTCATATCTCAAGATATAAAAACAAAAACAATGAAGTCAAAACCCACTAAGTACAGTAATAAATCATACTCTACTGGATAGCAAAAACCAGAAATTAAGATCTTCGTCTCCAATAAAAACACGGATTAGAAATATTACAAAATCCATAAAACCCCACAAACATTAAACCTTATATAACTTAATAATTAATTTGAATGTTAATTAAATATTTGATTTGCATGATATGTAACTTGTGCATCCCACGGGATTTCATGCTAGTTACGATTAAATACGTTTTGCATTCCGGATTCCAAATTGTAAATAAGTGGATTTTGCATTCCTATTTATTTCGTGCTCTTTCACGTGTGGAAGAGCAAGAGCTTATGCTTACAGATAGGATTTTTATTTGTAACCGCAAGTTGTATGTGAGGAATATCAGTGTCTTTAAATGAGGACTCTACGATTAGCTTGAGTGTCAATTATCAAAACGAACACCTAAGCTAATAGTAGAGTCCACATTTAAAGGAATTGAGATTTCCTGCGTTGTAAGTGTGGGGCCTGTGGGTAACTTTTGCCTTTACAGTCGGCTGATTTTTTTTAAAGGATGTTGACGATGTGGAAGTGAGTTGTTGACTGTGAAATTTTCAGGTTTGTGCTTGGTGCTGAAAACTACTCAGGGTACTGCTGGTATGCAGCTGTTCAACTAGCGGAGGCTTTACAGCTGGTGATGGGGGACCGGGTTTGTAAATGGGTTAATAAACTGGGTCGAGATACGTTCTCTGAGTGGAAAGATGAAGAAAGGCGGAGTGGTAGGCGCTGATAGTTGCTTGGGCAGATGAATGGCTGGTGGAGTGGTGGTGATTGGATTTGTAGCAAAAGGTGGGGTCCCTGAGTTGCAGATGGTTCGGTTGGTCTAGTGGCTGGGTGTTGGGTTGGAACGGGTTGAGATAGGTTCTGTGAGTGACAGGGAAGTGGGTTTGTTTGGCTGTTGAGAGGATGAGGTTCGGATGTTGTATGGGTTTGAGAGATAAAGGGTAGTTGTAGTTGATGAGGATGGATACGGTCGGTGGAAGTGGTGAGATATGGGTAAGAGAGATGGAGAGTCGAATGGGTCCCTGTTTTGCTCGGTGGGCAGAGAGATTTGTTTAGTTGGAGGGATTGGGATGAGAAAGACATCTGTTTGGTTGGAGGGATTGCTTGCAGGTGGTTGTAGGTGCTGGCCGGCAGGGTGGAGGAGAGGGAGAAAAGAGAACCGAACAAAGGAGAAAGAAGAGAGAGACGGAGAGGTATGAGAGAAGATAGGTGTGGTCCGCTTTTGTGAGGTGTTGCAGGGACTGTTGGTAAGGTGGTAAAGTGGAAAAGAAAGAGGGAAGTAGGGATGTTGTGAATGGGAGATGATTAGTGGGCGAGGGCTCATGTGTTCGTTTCGACTTTGGAGGGCTTTGAGGAGTGATGAGCGTGATGTCCCGTCCCGTCCTGTCTTTGACAGGGTTGAGACGGTGAGTTGCAGAGAGGAGGGACCAGCTAAGGCCCATGGATGCAGTAACTTAGCCGGTCGGACTTAATGCAATCCACATTAGCACACAGACTGAAGCAAAAGTAGTATGTCAACTGAATGCATGAAATATGGCCTTAAATGAACAAGATCCAACAATTGCAAATAAGATTTCAAGATTGTTACTGTTGGTATTGTCATTTTATTTTTTCGTGTACAACCATATGGGCCCAATCTGGGTTGCACATAACAAACATAAGCTCCCTCAAAGGAGAAAATCCACCTTGTAGCTTCTACAGCAGAGGCCGCTTCCAAATTACCTAATTGTCGGTGCAAAATCAGTTTCAACATGACGTTTATATGGTCCTTTCCAATGGGAATTAGTTCTGTGAACCACAGATGTAATAGTGGACCACCTTCAGTAAAGCACCAAACTCAAAATTAACATTTTAGACACATTTTGAGAAGCCATTTGAATGGAAGACATGGGCTGTGGGATGGACGTTCGCATAGTAGGCGAGCTAACAAAAATCAGCGATCCAAATGAAATTATGCCATCTGTTAAGGGCTCCAAAACAACACAGAGATAGGGGCATAAATAACAGCTCCCATTTATTTATCATGCATAGTTAGGGTTTAAAATGGATATCCAATTATCTAAGCATCCAAAGTCATTGATTGTGAACAAAGTAAATATAGAACTTATTTTGGGTCCAGATCCAAATCTAGATCCATGAATATAGGATCCAGAACATTTGGATCCATCACCAAATCACCATATGTTTAGACCTGACCATCCTAACCCAAAATAATTACATTCATATTAAGAGCTTATATAGCTTGAATTATATACATATTTGAGAGTCTACTTAGCTTTAATTATATATCATTTAGTAGACCCACTTGAATATTTAAAAATATTTTGAAGCTCGTGTTTAAGTTGATATCTGGATCCAGATGCAAGACATAGGTTCCGTGTTGGATCCAGAACCAGATCTGGATCCAGCATAGTTCTGACCCAGATCTCCCCCCCCCCCCCCCCCCCCCCCCCCCCCACCCACCCACCCACCCACCCACCCACCCAATTGCATCCCTAAGTCTAGTTCACAAAAGATTTTACCCTGTTTGCCCAGGATAGAAACAACCATAAATGAGTCAGTAATATATAGTTGGGCAGCAAAATTCAATTGTTCCTTCAGAATGTGCAAAGGAGCCTCAAATCTAAACACGGCGGTACTTTTCAACTCAAATCTAGATACAACCAACCTACCTTAAATTTCAAGGAATTAGCCTGCTTGATAGTCACTTGTTCTTTCGAGAATCTCCAGTATATTCATCAATTAGTTTGTTGACATCTTTCCAGAAAAGGCCTTCCACAAGAATGCCGTCACGAGTAAACCTGGTCATAACAAATTCATACAAACATAAATGTGAACAAATCAAATTCCAAATGCACCATCAAAATAAAAGTACTCGTTCTCTGTCGTCTTATTTGGGTTGAGTGTTATATAATCATTAACCCAAGAGTATGCATAATATCCTCAAGCCTCAAAATCTGACAAACTTGGGTGATAGAGCATCCTCAAACGGGAGAAACACTTGGCAATGACATTAGATGTGCATGGAAATTCTGTAGCATGACCTATCTGGAGAAAGGTCCATCAGATCATATCAATTTCAACCATTAAAACATAGTCCCACACATAAAAACTATTGTCACAAACATTGGCAGCATTTTGAAAGATAATGTCAGTTCACGGCTTTTTCTTGAAATGTTTATAACATGATAAATTGGAAAAAAAAATGAAATATATTTTTGGCATCTCAAATGTTTTTAGTTATTTCATAATTTTCATTTCTTCTATTTTCCACTATTTTCCGATTAACAACCCAGGAAATCCAAAAAATATAAGAAACCTCTAATTAATAACTCCACCATCTTAGACAGAGAAGGCCATTGTGGCAATGGTACAAATTCTTTCTAGGTATGAGAGAACTTCTGATATCCTCTGTTCAATTATCATACAATTTCTGGAGATGCATTGATATCATTCTTGCCAAATGAGGCACCGATCCAGAATAAATTCTATCTAACAAAAATTGAAAATATATCAAATGAACTCACCACTGTGTTACACTCTTTGCAAGCTGAACCGGCTTTTTAGCAGAAACGGACTTGGGATCGGCGCTGGCAACTGACAATGTGTATGTGTCAGAGAATCTAGGCAGCTTAGAAGAGACCACCAGCCCAGTGCTGTTGAATGATCCCTGTATAAAACAATTGCAACAGAAAGATATATATATAAAACCAAAAAAAAAAAAAAAAACAACAACAACAACAAAGCATCAACGGCAACAAATACTTGATATAGAATTCAATCGATTAGCAACAGAAATATATATATATATATAAAGACAACAACAACAACAAAGCAACAATGGCAACAAATACTTGATATAGAATTCAGTAGATTTGGACATTACTGTAACAAAAAAAATCAATAAATGTTGAGTTAAATAGGAATATTTCCCTTCAACATTTCAGACATTCCCATCTCTCATTGGAATCTCTTCTGTCACAGATTCATTTTTTTATCATTCGAAGTTATAAGACCGTTAGGAGCTCTCTTCAGCTATTTTGTTTTTAGATTTAAGTAATTCTATTTGTTGGGAAAACCAAGCACATGAACATCACTGCATGCATATCCCTCTCACAAAGCCTCAAGAATCAGAAACTTACATTGCCATGATTTAACTTATTCCTAGAAAATCTTGCATGCAACTTCAAAAATACATCTATTTGAGCTAATCCTGGTCAGCAAACATCTTCAACACGGACACCTTATCCCATCTTTGAATCAGCATATTGAACTAGTGGTTGAAAAAATGTGGTCCATTGGATGACCTCCAAATCTTAGTTCTTGTTCTTGAGCTCATTTGCCCTATAAAGAACCCCTTATAGCTAAATATTAGGTTTGTGCATAAACAATATGTTTCTCCTTAAAAAAAAAAAAAAGAACTAACTTAACTAATTCGGCCATTGTCTGCAATTTAAAAAATTGTTTAGTCCCTTCTGCTGGGGAACTATGTGAAGGGTGAATAAGTTTTTGGAAGAAATAGTTAGAAGCAGCACATTCCGACTCCAACATGCACAAGAACATCGGTTTTAATAATGAATGGCCAGAAAAGTAAAGCTTACAAAGCCAACTATAACGGAAGGGATAAGGCTTTGATCATGACAATGATTTTTTGTATCCTTTTTTGTGTTGGATTTTGATATAAAGTAATCGGTTAAGATTATTTCCAAAAAAAAAAAAAAAACATTAGTGTAGGATGCAAGATGGATCATCCTCTTAGAAGAAAGCAGATCGCTGTTCACATTAAAACGTTTAAAGGTTGGCATCTCACAAATAAGTATTCAAGGATTTCGCAATCTTCCTGAAACAGAACGTTGTTTCTAAGTTATTCTCTTTAAAGATTTCCGCACTTAATGTTCTGTTAAGTCTAATGTGAACGCGAAACACGAGTAACATTTAAATCTAAAAAGGGTGGTTGAAATAAACCTAATAAATATTAAAACAACACTATAAATACCTGTCCTCTGAAAGCTCTCCTATCCGCTATCATCAACTATTAAAACCTGTCTGCCCCCAAGGATCCACACTATTACCTTGAAGAACTTCAGAAAGCAACTGTATGCACTCATACATTCCGTCGTTCTCCTTATGATTCACCAGCTGATGACACCAGGGATGAGTCTACATTGCCAGGAACTTCTACTCCCCAGTCCCCTCTATAGGGGTCACTATGCGACCTCCACCTCTTACACACGGCAATAATTCATAATCAGGAGGTACCTTTTGTTTTGTGTATTTTGGATGTCTACTGGTACTCTTCCGGACTGTATGTCTGGAGTTACTTTCTCACTTTTGTTACTTTTAAAATGAATCCCCTCTCTCCAAAAAAAAAAAAAAACCCAATTGGTTCTGCAGCTGCCCTTTTACAACTACTGTATTGAGATTCATCAGCAGTCTGTTAATGAAATTTTTGTCTTAAAAGTATTAAACCATTTTGATTAATGCATTATGTTGCTACTGAGAGGTGGCATTTTGGAATAACTCATCGTACATTCACCATATAAGAATCATAACTAATCAGTGAGTAATGGATCTTTGTATTGATGGAGTAGAAAAGGGGGACGCTTTGTTAGAGACTAGAGTACAATGGAATGAATGGAGGAAGAACATTGGATGGGTGTATGAAGGAAGAACATCTGACAACAAGAATGGAAAAGACTCTGTAAGAGAGGCCTGTGCCATAGTGCAGCAGAAACCAGCAGAGTGGGGTTACTAGAGGAAGACTAGATTGATCTCAGAAGAAGGCCCAAGGAGGCTCCTGCGAGCTGTGAGGAGTTGGCCACAATATTTGTGACCAACTTGCCAATGAAAGTTCAGGTACGACTAAATGGAGGTGTGGCTGGAGGGGTTCAAGATTGTTTTCATTCCCACGTTCAGGAAGGAAGCCGAAGGGAGGCTTTGCCCCAGTAAGATTAAAGAATTAGAGGGCATGGAAGCCTTTTAAAGCCTAAAACATTGTAGCTATTATGGGAGAAGAATGATGGCGTAAATCGCCGCATATGGGTGGAAATACAAAGAGAAGACATACTTAAACAGAAGAGGAAGGAAGCAATTGGCAGTATATCTCTCATTTGGATAGGTCTGAAGAAATGGCCTCCATGCTGAATGCTACCAGGGTTGATTCAACAAGGGGCCAGCCTGCTAGTCAGTCAAAGAACTACTCAAGCTGTGGTGCAAATAGGTAGTGAGTCTAGTGACAAGTGACAACAGTTGCAAAAGCATGAATATCAATATGAAAGGTTAAGACAAATGCATTTTGGCCAATGAAGTGCACAGTTGGGCCATGAATGGACATCACCATCATCATCCTTGCTGGGAAATTTACTTACAATCTAAGGGGTGGAACATGGAAGAGGTGGCCTTACAAAGCCCAGGTAGTGTGTAGCTATCATCTGTTTCAAGTTCATCTAGATATGCATAATGTGAAGTAACATATAGTTCAATATGATATGCCATGCTCTCAAGAAAGATGGTGTCCATATGCAGGTGAAACATAGTCCACCCAACTAGGCAACAGTCGACGAGCAACGATGGAGAAAACTCCTTTGGTCCATAGGACTGGCATTGGAACCTATGACGCAGCGTGGATAACCAATGGGCTACTCACCAAGTTAAAGGCTTCGGGATAGGGATCCATAGGACCAAAACTGTCTTGGTCTCACACCACACACAGAATTGAGAGAAAAACTTGTGGGAGAAATTTTATTAATCAATCAGCTTATCCCTAAGGAGGGATTACAATCCTTTATAAATAGTCCAGAGACTAGTTCAATAATTGAAAAAATTCCAATAAACATCAAATTCTAAAATCTAAATAAAATCCAAAGATAAAACTTTCTAAATAAATCAATATCAATCCCTAATTATTACCTACTGCCTTATTCAAAATAAAGAGAAAAAGGGAAGCAATCTAAGAATGATCTCGAATTTTATTTTTAATTCTGCTGAAAATTTCAGGCCTGTCAACTAGACCTAATGAGTTGGCCAATCATACATCCGGCCTGCATCAATTCTCCCCTTCTTAGGGGGAACTTAACCTCGAGTTAGGAGGTCTACTTCTGGGTCGAAAACCAAGATTACAATTTTCCAATGTTCTTGATGGGCTTGGAGTTTGAGTTTGGGAAAGGGGGCTTTTTTTTTTTTTTTTTTTTTTTGTGTGTGTTGTGTTGGGGGGGGGGGATTGCGGTTTGGTCTAAAATGGGTTGTTGTGGGGTGCAAGTCGGATTTGGTGGTGAGGATAAGGATACATTGATAGGATTCGGGCTAGAGGCTGGGACAGGATCAATGGGTTTCTGATGGGTGAATGGACGATGAGGGGTATGGTGGTGGACGGATGGCCTAATGATGATGATGATGATGATGATGATGATAGAATCAATGAACTGAAATCCAAATAGTGGAATGACGTTAACTTGATTGGTGAACAAAGTGGCGATCTAAGAAAGGATCTTCGCTTTGATACCAATTGACGCAACGTGGATAGGAGAGAATAGCCAACAGGCTACTCTCCATTACAAAGACTTAGGGATAGGGATCCATAGGATCAAAATTGAGTATGAAAATACCCTCTTTGGAGGCCATCCACACCATACTATACTCACCCTCCTTCAAAACGTAGACGCAGCTAAGAGAATCCAAAAGAGAGATAAGGCTTGACTCCACAACTTCCGACAGATTTCTTCTAAAAATCAGAACCCACTACACTTGATTACCAACCCTCCCTAGATAACTTGCAATCTTCGCTTGATGGTCTGTGGCATAGTTGAACGATTCCATAAACCAAGCTGCTAATGGTCTATCACCTAACCAAGTGTCGAGCCAACAAAACAAAAACCTAGACGTTGACATTAAAGCACTCTTTCATAGATAATATGCCTCTCCAAACATTCAAAGATCGATAGTTGGGATTAACAACATCCCACCGATTTCTTGAAATACCTTATTTGGCTAATAGGACCAGGTTCTCCCATCTTCCCCAAACCCCACAACCATTTTGCCAAGGGAGCTTGATTATTTGTTTTAGAGGTCTAAAATCCAATCCCCCTTCCATCTTTGGCTTACAAACAGAATAGCAGTCCACCAAATGATATTTTCTACTATAACTTCTATCTTGCCATAGAAAGTCACGCTCCAACTTCTCAATATGGTTGGCAATTGAAATTGGGCATTTGAGCAAGGACATGAAATACACAAGAAGGTTGCAAATAACATATTTAATTAAGGTGGTCCTACCACCTAAGGACAAGTGATTCGCTTTCCATGCTGACAATCTATTCTCCATTCTTTCTATCACAGGGTTTCCAATGGATTGCCTGATGCAAAGTGGTAACCCTAACCCAAGGTAAGTAGCTTGGAATGAAACCAACTTTGCATCCCAAAGTATATGCAAGACGGTAAAGGAGCTGCTCTTCAACCCTCACCCCTAACAATTCACTTTTGAATAAATTTACCTTGAGACCCAAGACTACCTTGTAACATGGTAAGATGGCCTCCACATTCATAATTTCTTCCTCTTTAGCCTCACAGAAAGCGATAGTATCATCAGCAAATTGGAGGTGAGAGACTGCATGCCTGAAGAGCCATCCTGAATCCCTCTTTAAGCATTGCTTCACCCGCAGCTGTCACCAAGCAACTAAAAGCTTCACCAATAATGGCAAATGGGAAAGGGAAGGGAGGATCTCCCAATCTCAAACCCCACTGTGCATGGAAATAGCCTACAGGGGATCCATTGATAAAAATAGAGAACCAACAGGAATTTACACTTTTACCCAAAAAAAAAAGGGAACTTACACACTCCTTGATCCAACCTGTCCATTTGGATCGAAACCCATTCTCCGAAGCAAGTAAAGCAAGAAATCTCAGTCCACTCTATCATAGGCAAATCTTGAATGGATGCACTCATTAGTAACAAGTCCTCCATCCATGATTTTTCTACCATTCACAAAGGCACCCTGTGAAAAGGAAATGATTGGGGATAAAACCTTCTGAAGCCTTCCAGCTAGCACTTTGGCGAGAACCTTCTAGACACAACCAATGCGACTAATTGACCTGAAATCTCTGATGTTGTCTGCACCTGGGTTTTTTTTTTTTTTTTATGAGAGAAATAGGCGACGCACCCAGGTTCTTAGAGAGGATTCCTCTAGAGTGGAATTCTCTCAAAGAAGCCAATATATCATCATTCATGCCACATGAATTAAAAACTGCTTGACGCACTTTATCATCTTCAAACTCACTTTCCAAGCAAATAGCACTATCAAGTATCAACACATAAGTGTGCAAATCAATGTTATCCAGCATAGTCCGCTTCCAATCTTCTTTGGTGTATGAAGACGAGAAAGAGTCTTTAATGTGATTAATGATATTTTATCAATTTTCCAATCTGGCCACACCATCAACCAATGAGCATATCTTGTTGACTCTAAGCCTTGCCAACGTCATCCCAAGGAAAACTATGTTTTTATCACCCTCATTCAATCATAGACACCTAAGAAAATTACATATCCCTTTTTGCCAGATGGACCCTTGTGATGAGTTTTCAGTTCAAAGGTTGATCTAGAGTAGATCCCCTTTCATGGTATAATGCCAAGCTATGATACCCATAAACCGCATTTCACCAATCGTACCTGTGCCAACACCGTCCGATATGGATATGGGTATGGGATATGGCAAGATACGGATGGAATATGGTGCTGAAATATAGTGGCATCAACCGCTACAACCGATAATGCAACCGCTACTATTTTGAACCACGTGAATCACTATTGATGGGCCTCACAGCTACTCATCACTCCTTAGCATCCTCCTGAATGACTCCAGAGCGAACCCTCTCAAATATTTTGTTTCAAAGTTTCAAGGCCAATCTCTCATAACAAACAAGCTATCCCCAAAAAACAATAAGCAAAGAAAAAGAATGTGATTGACAGAGAGGTTTCATGCTTTTCGAACAAATAGACTTTGGTCATCTTCAGAATGCACTCCTATTTATAGATGCTTCAATCCAATCCCACTCCTCTTACTTGGGTTTTTTTACTTTTTTTACAATCCAAACCAAATTATACCAACCAATCACCCTCTAAGATAATTTATTTATTTTCCTTTATGATTGATACCCTAATATAATTTATAATACCAAAATTTACAAGAAAACTGAGAGTATTGTGCTCCTCCTGAATAAATCAATCTGTATATCTCTCGTGGCATGGTACTCTAAAAGACTATCTTTCTCAGCCTTATGAAATTCAAATTTAGATACTATCAATTTGAGTCTCAACAATGCATAAATAGAAGGCTGCATGAGGACATGCGTAAGCAAGAAATAAAAGGAGTATTAATGAGGGAGGCAATAGTCATGTTGAGAATAAGTCAAGCCCTCTAGGCGATGCATCAAAGTTGCTATTGTCAAAGCTGGTGGAAGGGTGGCATTGTTAGCAGTAGCTTATGCGATGAGCAACACTTCAATCACACATCTAATACAAGAAAGAGGTCCAACATAGCAAGATAAAGAATCTATACACATACCTAATGTCAGATTGGAAGGGGGAAAAGAGAACAATCAGAAAGGAAGAGTGAAAAGGTTGAAGGAAAAGTAGTATTCCATTCACAACAGGCTAGGAAGACACCTCTCTCTCTCTCTCTCTCTCTCTCTCTCTCTCTCTCCATGGCAAAGATCAGAATGGGTAGGCAGTTCAGAAGGAAGAAAATTTCAGTGTGTCCGGGAAGTAATAGCAAAAATGGCCAGAAGAATGATTTCACAAAGAATCAGCAGAGAAAAGAAGCCTTGTCTGTGAGAGCAGAGGTTGCTGAAAAGGAGGCAAATGCTTCTGATACTCCTAGGCACGTCCCCTGAACACATTTTGAGGAGGTTCATGGGGTAATTAAGGTTGAAGGGTGCAAGGGAAAGAAAACGGGAAGCTACAATCATTTTGAATAGGAATCATAGTAATCTAAAGATCCAAATGGGGAGAAGGAAGCGGTGAATAATAATCATTTTAAGGAACTGCGGTCCACGGACGCGTCACAAAGACTGAATCTTGATACAACTGTTTGATGCCTCACTTCAAATAAGCAAATAACCCCCATAAAAAGTTACAAATTGCAACAGAGCAAGTAGAACAATCTACCAAAGCTATGATTGGATTTATATCAAAGCAAGCATCTTAAAGTTTCAACTACCAAGCATCCAGATTATCAAACATGTAGCATGCATGAAACAGGAGAACATAACAAAACAACAAAAAAGAAAGAAAGAAAGAGAGAGAGAACTCACTGGAAGAGGGTATGTGAAGAGGATCGCGTTCTTCTCCTTGGTGTAGGTGATCAAATGCAACAGTACATTGAAAAAGATATACTTTCAAGGCAGTCAAAGATACCAAAATCGAAAAATTCCCAAAAGAAGAAGAAGAAGAAGAGAGAAGAAAAAATTAGGGTTTAGAAAGGAAGGATATAATAGAATGCATCCGATGAGGAAATCCCTGTTGTGAGGGAATTTCTTAGGGTAGAATTGAGCGACAAGAGCGATGGCGATGATTACGATCCCTAACAGCAATCTGAGGTTGCTCAGCCTCACGTCTTCCTTGTATCCACGACTCGTCACGATCTGCAACAACAACACAAGAAGACGAAGAAGAAGAAGAGAATCAAAACCCTAGAAATCTAGGGCAAGAGAGATTTGGGAATTGTGACAAATCTAGAGAGAGAGAGAGAGAGGTACATCAGATACGGACTCGTCGAGGATGTGTTTGATGGAATGTGGATCCAAGAGATTGGCCTTCTTTGGGTTGTTGGCTTTCGTCGCGCTCGAGCTCTCGCTGCTGTTCGCCATTTCCCACTTTTGCCTCTTCTCTCGCTTGACTGATTGGCTGACTTCCTCTTTTCTTTCTTTCTTTCTGCTGCTTCTTCAGTCGATGCTGTAGTTGCCTACTATTTCCAAACGAAGACCAAAGTCATGCAAACGAGTCCGGATCGCTTGTGACCCAGTCCTGACGCTCCACCTGGGGCCCACATAAAAATAATTTGGACCGCTGGTATCAAATGTCACAAATCCCATAACCACCATGGATATATTTTCAGGTTTTAACTAAAAATGAATGGATCCTACCATATGATTGAGCATTGAGCATGGCACCTGTGCTGATACAGTATTATTCATGTTTCTGTTGTGATGGTCAATCTTTCAGTGGATCTACTCCTTTTGAGCAGAAATTTTAAAATGCATGATTCGTATGGCCAAAATTATCTCTATGTGCACCCCACTGGTGAGTCGATCAATGGATGGGAAATAATCTGCACCCTTCCGTGGTTAATTTGTTCATCCACGGCTACTAAAGTCCCTCGCTTTTGGTATTCTTTTTACTGTTTTTTCCCCCTACTTTGCTAACTTGTGACTTTGTGAGGGTGCATGGTTAGAATGTCAGTTAAAAGAAAACACACACATATCTATACTTTTGTTTTCTAATGAATTGAATTCTTAAATATTTATTCGTAAAATGAATTGAAATGAAGAAAATTATAAAGGTGAGAGGTTGGAAGATATAGGGTAAAGATGTAAATGTCTTACTGATGAGATTTGAATTACCAAGGTAATGGTTGGGAATTCATCTTACCATATGCTTTAGTTTATTTTTCTGGAAAATCTTCTCTTGCTCCATAGGATGGGAGCACTTATTTGGGTTATCCCAAACATGGCGCCATGTGACTTATCGGTCCTGCTGTTAAGACAACATTGATCCGGTAAAATGCATAGCTTAAGAGTGCAGGTCCAATCTTCCTTACTTGTCATAATAAAGATGCCCCATGTTGAACACACCTTCTTATGAGTCTCGCTTAGGGCTCCACTTGGAAATGGGACTAAGAAGGATCGAAAGATACCTTCCCCACCTACCTATGTAGAGGCTCAAATAATTATCCTAACAACTTAATAAATGACTAGTAAATTTTCATCATCCAAAACAAGTAAAAGTTGATCCATTGCTTGACTCCATTCAAATGGATGCCAAACCTAGAATTGGTGACTGTTGGAGAGGAATGTTTTCCTACTTCATGGTCCATTCAGATGGGACACTTAATCATACGAAAGCTAGGCCTAGATTGGGTCCTTCTGTGCATTTTGGCATGTGATGCTTACATTATGTGAGCACCAGTGCACGGCAAAGGAAATTCCTATAAAAATTATTTTTACGTTCATGATTCTTGCTAAATAGCCCACTAAAAAAGGTGTAAAAATACAACCTTCAAAGGACCGAAGGCCAATCCCGCTGTGCTCTAGTGAAACAGAGGTACTTTGTTTTCGACACCATTGACCTATCAGTGTGTCGACTATAGATTTTTGCCTCTATTGCTTCAATTTTAACTATTTAGGTAGCATTTGGTTCGCATGAATGATTTTGGGCTGGAATTAGAGTTGGCAAAATCCAGCCCGACCCGCGAATCCGGCGTGACCCGACCTGTTTTTGACCCACCTAATCCGACCTGTTTGAAATACGAGTCGAGTTAAGGTTAAGATTTATCAACTCGGATAAAAACGGGTCTGGTTAGGGTTGACCTGTCTAACATGCCCTAACTCTTTTGATCCGTTTAGATTTTACTAAATAACAATGACTTTCCAATTTTCATGTGACTTTTCTTATTCATATGAGCCATAAATTATGTATTCTTAATCTTTTGTGGAGGAGTTATGTAAAATTTTAATATTTAGAATATAAAACTTATTTTTTATTTAAAAATATAACGTTTTTGAGTTAAAATATTAATGTGTTTTTTATTTTTATGTTGGCATATAAATTTACCTCTAAAATATTGATATGAATGAAATACAATATCATTGATGAGACTTATACTTATACTCAAATATGGAATTATAAGATTGAACAAAAATTGAAAAGCGATTATTTCAAATTCTCAATAAATGGGTTAGAAAATATTTACACCTTGAAAATTGATAAATTATAAATTTATGCTCAATGCAATATTTTAAATGAATCTAGATGCAAGGAGAACTTTACAAATGAAATTAGGCTATATAAAATGAGTTAAAATATACACAAAATAGGAATTAAATATATTAAGTCGAGTCAACCCGACCCAACCCGCATCAAATTCGGGTTAGGCAGGTAAGGTCGGGTTGACCTGCCACAGGTGTGGGTTGAAGATTTCCAACCCGTTTTAAAAACGGGTTAATTAGGATTAAAACCAACAAATTCGGGTTCAAGTTGACCAAACCCAGATTTGATTAACCGGACCCGTTTGCCAGGTCTAGCTAGAATAAAATAGAGGTTGGAATGAGTTTGAAATGAAATGAGATAGGAATAGTCATTTTGTTTTAGTGTTTGGATTTATCTTTGGAATGGTGGCAAAATAGAATTCCTATTCCTATCCCTATATTTGGTATGCATGAATCAAAGCATGAATAAAATTTTTATTCCTATCCCTATGTTTGCTAAGGCATGTTCAGGCCACCGATCTAGTTTTAGAAACACTAGCTTAGGCCTAGTGCAAGTTTGAGGGTATAAAAGTTAGGCTGAGCCTGCCCATTTAATCAATCAGGCCGAACCAAACTGGTTTTTAATTAATTTTGTTGGCAATTGAGCAGTTGTTTAGACTAATTGAATAAAATTGCATTCATTTCTTATACGGGCCTGGCTTTGGGCATTCTATCACTTAGTCCACACCCGGTCCAATTATTTAATGGGCCCAACTACATATCCAAGCCAGCCCATGAGTTCCCCTATGCTGAAACCACTCCAGTCAAATCAAGATGCATGTTTAGGGACTAAAATTCATATTGGACCAAATCTAAGCTTGCCCATTGGACTTCTATTAGCCAATAGGCTCTCTATAATTCTATTTTCACCCATGGTTGGCTGCAATCTGAGATTGACTTTCTGTTTTTTAAACCTTTGGTAAGAAGATACTGACTTATTGATCCGAAGAATTGTAGATGAATGAGATGAAGGATGGGAGGGAGAATATGGATAGGTTTAGACGTAGTTTAGGGGTGCTCAATATTTATTTGGTCAATGATCTTAGCTGTTAATTTCACATCCTCAAAGTTTAGTGGCAATATATTGTTTAAGCTTACTGCCATAAAATTCACCCAAGAGTGACTAATGTACAAATCAGCCCTTATTGTAATGAAATCCAAGGATGGTTAATGTCCGAACTATGGTCAAATTACGGTCCGTTTAATGGCTTGTTTTGTTTAAGTTTACAGTGATGAGATCCAAGGATCTAGAGTCCTACATAGTGATAGACATACCATTTACCTATTTTTACGGCCAGAAATCTACTTGTGGATAGAGATTTTGACCGAACCTAAGGTATAAAGATGATTATAACAATTCGATTAGCACCTTTGAGAAGGAACATGGATTGATGTTCAAATGTAAGAAAACTCCCAGTGTTCCAAGCATATATTCAAACTCATATGCTTGTGCGGATTCCAGTTGGGTTGAGCACGAAATGAATGCATTTCCATATATACTCTAAGTAAATAGATAAACCATAATCTGGATCATGCCATATTACTGTATTTTAATTTATTCTGTTGGATTTTATGGAGCCCATTCATAGTCAACATAACATGATTTGGTCTGATCATAGAAAAGATTCTCCTAAAGCAAACCAACCTATCCTTTGGAGGGGACCTACGCGGTGATTGAAGCATAGACATATTTGATTGTGAATTCTAGTGTAATAGATAAATACGTTCAAATTTCTCAACCTATCTATTGATCAGGTTGAAAATATCAGCACCAACCTAGTGAAAAAGTCAGATTTAGATAGAGTGACTAGTCGTAGTGTAGTTAGTCGGGTTGGATGGATTTGGATTAGATTAATAATTTGATAATTAAAAATGCACTCAACTTGAATCCAACCCATTCATTTAATGGCTCAAAAAAGCCAAAGAAGAGAGTTGAGGGGCCAGGTCAAAATTGTCACTCATCATACAAGCTAAGCAGTAAGCCCAGCATTATTTCACACGAGTTCTTCATCATATCATTCCGGTGCATGGTAAGTGTAGGATGGTGAAAGAAATTCAAAAGAACCATTTGGGCATACACTTGGGCTTTCATATATAGATTAGCATTCCGCCTCTTATGAAGGGGTATGCTATCTCCTCTATAACAACTCTTTATATGTAATGCAAGAGGGCATAAACAGACAAGACCAACAGGTAATAACATTGTATTCGAATGAAATTAACATAAACAACAGGCCGCTTCAAATAACAAAATCTGATAAAACAGAATGTATATTGTTAGGACCGTTGTATGTTTGTTAAATTCATGAATTGAATAAAACTTTAATTCTAATCAAAATTATATTTCTATTTGTTTTAGATTAGGAGTTTGAGAAGGCTAAAGAGTCCTATAAGAGTTGGAACGAAGATATTTGGATTAAAAAAGTCATATAGTACAAAACAAGTGTTGAATTAGGGCAAATTACCTACCATTGAAAAGCTTGTTTTGAGTAGATATCTTTAGGTTCTAAGATTACGTTAATCAGAACTAAAAAGATAAGGTTATAGCCTTGGGAAGTTTGCATAAATTATGCTATTTGAAATTACAAAACTGCTATTGTACGAATTTTTATTTTTATTTTAAGTAGGACTTTCTTGTTTTATGCCAATTCCTATTCTAGTTGAATTACCATTATAAGGCAAGGAATTTGAGCTATAAAAAGAGATTTTCTTTCAACTCTAACATATTCATCTCTCTCTTCTAAGTTGAGAATACAGATTAGAGATATCTTTTTTCTTTAGAACAGTCATTGGAGAGATTATGTTGAAACTTTGAATTTTAGAAATTTGTGCTTCTACTTCTTTGTAGAAAATTGATTTCTCTTATAGAAGAGTCGTTCACCTTGCGGATTTAAAGTAATTGTTTTAAGCGGGGTAAGCAGTAAACGATGAGTAGTCGACAAAAGAATTGTAGTCTTTAGGTTGAGTTGCAACTGAAAAAGGTTTTGTAAGTATATCTTGTAATTATTTGTTATTAGTTTTTTTATTTTTGTTAGCCCGATGAGGACTCGTAGTTTTTACTGAGTAGGGTTTCCCATATAAAAATTTGTGTGTTTTCTTTTTGTAGTATGTGATTGATTTATTTGCTAATTCTTTTATTCTTCTGTTTCGTATATTTTGAATTGCAACCTAGAAATTTGGATTAGAGTGATCTTTCGTATACAAACACAAAGGAGCATAGCCTTCCAAATAGTCTAGTTGGGCATACCATATCGCTTGGATCTTCACATCCTTAGGGGTCTTTGCACCCAAATTAGTATCAGATCGCTGGATGCTTTCAAACACTGCAATCAACTGCCCAGACTTTGGCTTTTTCTTGGTGGCACTGAGTGTAATCTTCCCCGTCGATGACAACGGGTCCTTTATATTCTTTGGCCAGGTCCTCATCTCCTCTCCCACGGCCTGCAATGCCACCACATTGTCATACCTCGTTGATCCACCACTCCCTTTAGGGTCCAAGAACGACAAGCCCCAATAAGAGGGGTCCAGGAACTGGCCTCCAAAGCCATCAGGGTTCCTAGATGCCACCAGGTGTTTCATGGTGAAGAGGAAGGGGATGCGCTCGTCACCGGGGACCTGGATGGTCACAGCGGTGTAGTCGATGCCATCTTTCTCAAACTTGATAATGCCATCAGAGGAGACCTCGAAGGGACCCTTGATTTCGTTGAAAGTGCATGTTGGGCGGGTCATGAGCTTGTTTTCTGGAACTCAGGATGAGGGTTCTTATTGACTCCCATAACCTTGACAGTGAAGTA
This sequence comes from Sextonia rubra, assembly GCA_037013555.1. NCBI lineage: Eukaryota > Viridiplantae > Streptophyta > Magnoliopsida > Laurales > Lauraceae > Sextonia > Sextonia rubra. The sequence continues at coordinate 47,926,806 of JASUAD010000018.1, read as the reverse complement.
GGCAGTACGCTCAAGGCAGAACTTCTTCATGTTGTATTTGCCAGGCTTGAAGGCAAAGGAATCTACACTCCCTTCGATGGTGGGGCATTGGTTCGCGGTGCCAGAACCCTTCCCCTCCATGTATGTCTTGCTTTGAATCTCATCATAGGTTAGCCACTTTGGCACCCCTTGTGAACCTGTTGGTCCTGCTCCCTGTAATAACATGATGTGGCTGTTAGTCACTGGTGAATTTGCACTCAACCCCTCTTCTGCACTCATTTGACTAGGCCTTTAATACTGATTGTTGGATTGACCGTGCAAAATGCACAAAAATATAACCATCATGCATACAAGTAAGCTTCATTAGGCCATTTTCTATTCAGAAAGCAGGTATTAATCGTTGGCGCATGGGGAATTAATACCGGGATGTCGAGGTGAATGAGGGTGCCCACTCCCATAGTATCAACCCAAGATCGATCCTTGGTTGGTGTCCTTTTCTTTTCAACTCCTGGCTAGTAGACGAACTAGAAGTAAAAAAAAAATAGTTGACATGTGAGCCTATGGCCCACTTGGCGATATAGTTAGCCAAAATATCTTCAACTCCCCATGTATGCCTCACAACATCTAATTTGTATCACTTTTAAGTCAAAAAGAGCTGAAAGAAACTTGCAAAATGACGCTTTGGTAAGTTTGTAAGTTCATTATAACCCTCTTCTTCCATTTAGTTATGATAATATATGATTAGAAATTATCGTGAATCAGGATACACAACAAATTAATTGCATTTTACCATCAAGAGTTTTCATTTTGATGTCCCACTTTGTTCATTTTATTATGTTTTAAGTGGGTCTCTTCTCAATTTAATGGAGGCAACCCAAATATCACTGTGATCAATGTGATACCCACAGTTGGACTGAATTTGGACTATTATAAGATGATGGTGATTAGATGAGTGAGTTAATTGTGTTATATGCATATCATTGGGACATTAAATTGAGTGTAAATTCATTCGGATCAATTCATAGGTTTAGAGTGTGCAAAGCGGGCCTCATACAAAGACCCCTCAACATATATACATTACACTTTGTATTAATTTACTTATTTCTTATATAAAATTATAAATTATCTTAGATGCAATTTAGCTCGTAAGACCCACTTAGATGCAAATTTACCAATAGGAGGAGGGCAGATTGAAAGGCTTCCTTATGTACAAAGGAGATCTAAAAAATCATCCCCACCAAATTATCCTCTTATGTGTCTGCCTACTACTGCGTTTGGACTTTGGATGGTCAGTTAGATACAAAGAAGGGATTTTTATTCTACCACTTGAGAAGAAGATCAACAGCTTTTGGCCGGAGAGAGATTGGATCAGGGATTGCTTCTCTCCCATTGGGCCACTGATGCTAGGACAGTAGGAGTAGGACATCCCCTCGATGCCTGATCATGTGGCTGTCCTTTTTCATCTTCTGGTTTGGGTGCATCTTGGGCTGGGTCTATGGTGAACCCAATGTGATTAGACCCAATTGAAAGTGAAATTTAGATTAAGCTAGTTTAAGTTCAGGCTAGTCCAGCCTAAGGAGTTTTAAACCCCCTTGTATCAACACATGTACACAATGCTATGTGGCTGGCAGCAGAGGAATTTTTAATAGGTAATTAATTGATTTCTCATTTTGAATTAAAAGAAGCCTTTGATGTGTCCCATTTATTTTTAAATCCAATTGGTCAAGTACCTGTCCACGTATTGGTTTTCATCCTAATTCGACATTCATTAGGCTAACACCGAGTATTATATTTTTTTAATAAAGAAATTCCTATGAATTGATTGGGACCTGCTGTTATCGATCATGAATCACCCAAACGCCCATACTATAGTAGTCAAAATAACTGAGATATTTTGTTTTGGTCCTTTGACTAAAATAGAATTGGGGGGAATTCCAGTTTGTTCTGGCCCACTTCAGTCATTTTGGTTTCTAGCACAATTTTCACTAATTTTTCTCAATATCTATATCAAGAAAATATCTTATATTTTTCACATAAATTTATATTTTTATATTTTTACTATTCCGAAAAATTTTACCGGAATTCTAAAATATCAAAAATATTCCATCTTGGAAGCCAAACTGAAATGATGACGACGAAAACAAAATTGACAACTATCGCCCGTACCTATCTCACATTACATTATTTGGAATGCATCTATGTGGGCCCTATTAAAAAGAGTTTCAATTTTTAAAAAGAGTTTCAATTTTTTTTTAAATAACAAACAATTCCATATTGATATCTTCTCTTACAAATTGTATAATTTTCTAATTCTTTACTCTTTAAAAAGCAAGTTAACTCACAAATTCAAGTAGTTTTCTTCACTTGAGCTAATCCAACTCAACCTGAATAGTAATGGCTAGGAGTTTATAATTCAAGAAGAGTCGTTAAGCTTCCTCCCTTGAATTCCTAGATTCTTTTCAAGCCGTTCATGGGGTTTACTTGTTCCATATTGGCTTTGTCCTTAGGTTTCATTCTTGGCCAATATTACTTTTTCCTTTGATTCATGGATCTTGTGACATGGGGATGGCAAAATGAGAAAAAATTGCACACAGTTGACACTTGTGGAGGGAAATGATCCGATGCTAATAATGAGCATCGAGAATCAAATCAGTGCCTAAGGCTAAGTAAAAGAATTACGGACTAATTATTATCAATGAGAATATTGAAGGTTTCGGATGATGAATTGAGGGCCCATAAATGTGTTCAAAATAAAACCTAAATGTTGACAAAGTCTTTGAATATTTAGAATATGAAACTAAATGTCTTAACATTTATTAGACCACTAAAGAAGATGAACGGCCTAGACCACCAATTTGGGGCTCACGGAACTGCAAAATAAGCGTTTAACTGGATTTGAACTTGCAACTTATTCCAAGCAAACGCCTTCTTGCATGTATAGCAATGCCGATTAGGTATGTAAACTGATTCACTGAACACCCTATTTATATGCTATATTAACACCCCATTTACACGTGGATGCACAAATGAATACCAACAATCTTGATCATGGGCAAGTGTTACGCATATGTATCATCTACACATGTAAGTAAGTGCAAATAAACTTTTTAAGTGTGTTCCTTTTTAACAGCTATAGAAGGTAGTAGCATTTTCATAAACTTTTTAAAAACAGGTGTTCATTTAATTGGTAAATGCATAGGGGCATCCTTGTGATTGACAAAAAAATAATAATAAGAAGAAGAAACAGAAATATCACTCATGTGCACTAAAGGTAAATGTGCGTCTGGCCTCTATTTACTCTTTGACTACAGCTAAGAGCATCTCCAACCACATGATCAAATGGTTACGTTGGATCAAAATGGTAACAAAAGGCAGTTTCTTAGCACTCCAATGGCTATGCCAAATGTGACTTGACATTTGACATTGCCCTTGGCACGCTAAATTTGACAATTCAAAAGGCAATAGTCTTTTTATTATTTTCATTATTTTATTTCCAACGGCCTTATGAACTTTTGAAAAAAAGTAACCATAGGAGATTTTTTTTTATTTTTTGTATCTGTTGTCCAACGGCAATGGCTATATCTTCAAATGAGTAAAATGGTCGTTGGTGAACAATTCATAACAAAATGTTTAAATTGTACTATTTAAAATATATATATTTTGAAAAACTCTTGGAACTCTCCTATAAATTAGGAATGTTTGATGTTAATTTTTTTTCTCATTCACACTATGAATTTCCAATACTCACAATTTCCTAATTTTTCCACAACAATCTTAATTTTTCAGTAAAGCCTCCAAAATCCCTACCAATGAGGCCCCAAAGAAAAAAACTATTGTTCGAGGTGCCGGCTTCAGTATTGAAGAAGACCGTCTTCTCATTAGTTTGTGGCTGAACACCAGTCTAGATGCTATGCATGGAAACCAACAGGAACTTGGGGCATTTTGGCAATGAGTGGGAGAGTACTATTACAACAATAAGTAATTTGTCAGTACTCAAATTGACAAAATGTTGTCACAACGACGAAGTAAGATTCAAGCTTTTGTCAATAAATTTTGTGGATGTCTTACCACAATTATTCCCAGAATTCAAAGTGGCACGAATGAAGAAGACAATGTAAAATTAAATAGCTGCATTAAGTTTTTTTCTCTTTATTCTTAATTTGAGCTTAATTTTAATTTGCAGATTGCGGAAGCAAAAAAAACTCATGAATATCTATATAGATCAAGATTCACCTTGGACTCAAAGTGGCACGAATGAACAAGACAATGTAAAATTAAATAGCTGCATGAAGTTTTTTTTTCTTTATTCTTAATTTGAGCTTAATTTTAATTTACAGATTGCGGAAGCAAAAAAAAACTCATGGACATCTATATAGATCAAGATTCACCTTAGACAATGTTTGGATTTTGTCGAGGCACCAACTGAAGTCGGTGCAACTACAACATGATGTAGCGAAGAAGACAACTACAAAAAAATCAAAAATTTCCTTTTCCGACTACTCATTGTCTTTTAATCCAAGCACTCTTATAAATATTGAGGAGAATGACTCAAAAAATGATACTTATGATCCTATGACAAGACCACTAGGCAGAAAAGCTAAGAAGAGAAAGATGAAACAAAGTACTAGTAATGAACCCACACCTATTGTGCTCCTCCAAAAAATGATGGATGATAAAAAGGAAAGAGATGAAAAAAATTAGAGCTCTTCTTAAGCAAAAGATTGAGCAGGATGAAAAGAAGGTGTAATTAAAGAAAATACAAATGGAGATGTAGATTATAAGTATGGATATGTCCCAGATGTCTAAAGAGCAACAACTATACTATTCTAAAAAAGGATGGAAAATTCTGAGAGGAGGGTTTAGTGATAGTGTTTGAATTATATTTTACTTTTAAAAAAAATTTTGTATTTTCATTTCAATTGATGAATTGTTGTTTGTTTAAATATCTATTAACTTACATTTTATAAAGTACATTCTTTTTTTATAGCTATTGGATAAAACTAGCCGTTTTATGGCCATTGGAGAAAACTAGCCATTGGAAGATTTATATAGATAGACTATTTTTGTATAGAATTCTTTATACCTCAAATTCTCAATACTTCTCTTCTTCTCCAAATAAGAAAATATTTTGTCCATAACCTGAACATACCTCAAAAATTTTCCAATTCCTCTTTTGACTTGGCGGATGAGATTTTGGCATAAATTCTTATTGGATGAAGAATTGGAGATGTTAAAGATGGTTGTTTTGCAAAAAGAACGAGAAATGAGAATAAGAGTACATTGTGGTTCCATTCAAGGTTACGCAGTTATCAACATAGGACGAATCCAAGGCTAATACAGACTCTACAATGACTACTTTGGTGAAAACCTTATGTACACTCCCTCTTAATTTCGAAGGAGGTTCTAAATGCAGTGACCTTTATTTTTTCGAATTGTAAATGCGGTGGAAGCTTATGACCTGTACTTTCAACAAAAAAGAGACTTTGCCAGCCGTCTTGGTTTATCACCTTTTTAAAAGGTCACAGCTATAATGAAGATGCTTGTTTATAGAGTTGCGGTGGATGCTGTGGGTGGTTATATGAAGATCGATGAAAACACCTCAATTGAATATATGAAAAGGTCTTGTTCAAGCAACCATTGACTTTTTGGCAAGAGTACTTGAGAAAACTGAATAACATTGACATTTGCAGATCGTTATCAGAATGTGAGAGACATAGGTTTCCTAGGATGCTAGGTAGCATAGACTGTATGCATTGGAAGTGGAAGAACTATCCAGTTGCGTAAAAAGGCATGTATACTTGTGGAGACCACCACGAGCCTTCGTTGATTCTTGAAGCCGTGGCTTTGTATGATCTTTGGATATGGCATGCTTATTTTGGACTACCAAGATCGCACAATAATATAAATGTGTTAGATTGATCTTTTGTATTTACCAACCTCATTGAAAAGCGAGCTCCTCCCACCAACTACTCAATTAATGGTCATAACTATAAAACTGGCTACTATCTTGCTAATAGCATATATCCATCGTAAGCCACATTTGTAAAAACAATTTTATGTCTAAACGGGCCAAAGGCCACAAATTTCGCTGCAACTTAAGAGTCCGCAAGGAAAGATGTGAAGCAAGTGTTTGGAGTGCTCTAGGCATGTTTTGTGATTATTCGTGGGCATGCTTGTTTTTGGGATCGTTGAACGCTTCAACATATTATGAAGACATGCATTATAATGCATAGCATGATTGTTGAAGATGAACACGATAAAAGTCTTCCACTCAATTATGATGTATGAGAGGATAAATGTAGTGACTTTGCAGTGTCACGCGATCACATTGCAGAATTCCAATATTTTATTCTAAATTACCTATGCATTCATAACAAGAGAACACATTTTCAACTCCAAACTGATCTGCTTGAATACCCACGGCACTTCTAATGTGCGTTTGAAGTGGCTTGTGATTGGCTATAATATTTTGTAATTGAATTTAACTTTTTAATAAAAAATTGTGTTAATTACAATTTAATGATTTTTTAATTTTTTAAAAATTAATTATTTTAATTACATTTAAATGGTATCAAATTTCATTAAATAGAAATAAAATATATATAATATAATAAATGAGGTTAAAAGATAAAAAATAATAAAATAATAAATTTGACATCTCCGTTAGCATTGCCAAAGTTCAACATACCAAATTTTAAATATCAAATTTACCACATTAGCCTTCAAATTCATTTTGGCATCTCTAAATTTGAAGTAACCATTTGACGTGCTCTAAGTAGTCATTGTCTAGTAAGACTACCAATAACATAAAGTTGTAGTCTTTTGTCCTTCGTTTTTTATTTGGCGGAAGTCCTTTGTCCCAGTCGTGATGGTGTTGCCCATTATTTCGTCATTGAATTGCCACCTCATTTTCCCTACTGGCTTCTTTTGTGAACGAGTCACGGGGTTGTTTGCTTCCTCTTTGGCTTTATTCTCCAAGTTCTAATATTGACCAATATTTAATCTTCCTTTAATCTATCTTGTGATTGGTGAAAATGACAGAGGAGATATAATCCCATCCAATGCTTGCTGTTTTTTTTAAGTGCTTTAGAATACTTTGGCTCCTTTCTAAGCTCTCTTTCTATCTCTATTGCTCCCAAATATCGAACCCATGGCCTAATGTGGAAAACCAAATTAAGGCTAATTAAACCATCAAGACAAGAAAGAGGTCGGCAATCCAATGCTTGTGTTAAGCACGGAGAATTGCAGAAATGCACAGATCCAGTGTCTTATACTCTGCAAGTACTTAAAAGGCAAGATAATCAATGCCGAAGGCTATATGTTACCACTCAAGAGTCCAAAATGATTTTTTGGGTTTGAAGTAGCTAATAAGTATTTTAGCAGTCCTGGTGTATTTATTAAAATGTGAGACATGGGCATATGTATTTTATTATTCCCATAAAGGATTCTCATGTAATTATAAAAGAATAAGGGCTTTATTTGCAAATTTTTAACATAGAAGGACCATGTAGTTACTTAAAAAGGGGTGTATTTCTTTTACAAAAAAAAAAAAGGGTGTGACCGTAAATTTCCAGTAGAGAAGCGTTTTTTTTATATTATTACCAAACAAATGGGGTGTATAATTTTTTTTTATCTTCCCGATTATATTGTTGAATATCTTTACAAGGACTTTTTGGTAACTCAGCTGAGGGGACCCGACAGACTGCCCGTACGCACGAGAAGAAAGCGAATACAAATAAAAAGGGCGCTTACAAATGCAAGAAGAGATTGCATACTCAAATTCCAAATCCTTGCTAAGTAAAAACTGTCGCTCTAATCACTGTGTATCTTCACAAAGACTTGATAAATCAAATAAGGTGTCTGGCAACGAAGGCTCCTTGTTAACGGCCCCATGATGCCCTCCTTTTTCATGTGGGTCCTTGGGCAGTTGGCCTCTCTTCATGACTTCTTCAATGGGCAAAAGTTAAACAACAGGATAACCCACAACTACCCATGTTAATATCTTGGTTCCATTTGTAACATGTTATACAACATGAATATGTGACAACTGCAAAGTGCCAAATCCATTTCCTCATGTATGTTGACAGCTTGTGCTTTCACTGTAGATGCAGTAATGCAATGGCAAGCTATGGTCATAGGGTGAAAGTAAAGGTTCAACTGTAGAAAAGTTCAAGCATGACGTGAAATGTTTACCTTTCCGGCCCCTAGTTTTAATTGTTGTGTAGATATTTTGCAGGAATTGAAAGTTGGAAATGACACGCAAAATAGGGCCAGTGGTTCGGGGCCGAGCCTGATCTTTTTTTGTTGGCTCTAACCTGTTTTTGTTTCTCTCCCCCCCCCCCCCCCTCTCTATTTTCTGGTCCCATGACTAAATGGTCCAGGCCAATGCCAATGTTTTAAAGGCCTATGTAGAAGGCCTGGCCGAACCCATCATATCCAACACAAATGGGTCTTATCTACTATCTGGTACTAACTTCCTGGGCCAGGGTCTAACTCTCAAGTTGATGATTGGGTCTAGGTTTACAATAGGCCCTATAAAAAAGGGCTAGACTTGGCAAAACTTGGCCCAGCCAGGCATGGCTCACTTGCAATGGATGAACAAAATAGTTTGTGGGTCTGCCTTAAATTGTTGTTCGTGGGACCCCCACCAACATAAGACGTGGCCCACTTGCAACATATATCCTACAAATGGCATGAACTTGAAGGCACGTTTCTGCATCACCAAATCCATAGAAAAGGAGGACGACCATTTTTTTTTTCCTTTGGTGTTGTTGAACTCGGGGGTGGAGGGGTGAGGGGCGCTCAACTTTGGTTTTCACTCACACCGTAGTGAGAGGGTGTGGAACTCTGTGAGCCTACATTCAGAAAATTTAAACCACTATACAAAAAAGTCTTAACGAGCTGACACTAAATTTTATACTAATAAAGTTGGTTCTATTGTAAAATTGAATATATAATATTTTTAATCATATTTATGACGAGACCCATTTTTATGTAGTGGAGTAAAATTTGAAGAAGTTCCACTGGAGGGACAAGAGTTTCTTTTATTTTGAGGCTTCTGTTTTCTTGATGGGTTACACAAATAAGCCCATATAGTTAGTGGGCCTCCCTCAAAAGGTAATTTTGCCCATCATTTGTTGACGGCATTCTTGCTAACTCGATGATAAGAGCCAAGGTGGTATTGGTGGCCAAATATTCTCCTACAAAAGTCTATAGTTCTTGCCATTTACCAAATATTCTCCTATGGTGACATGGAATGTTGATACAAAGTATTGTTGATGTATCATCATCATGATTGGTTACCATTTCACTTTGTAAATGTCCATCCATTTACTTCAACTAATTAGGGTGTTGACACATAATCGGCACGTAAATGCTCTGTGCCAATATTTCATATCATCATCATAGCATTACTCGCCTTACTAGTAAAAAATCTTTTCTCTATTTGTTATTACTTAGCTTAGGAATATGTTTTTTTGTTTTTTTGTTTTTTTTTTTGCCAAATTTATATGCCGAAAACTCTCATGGACTTGTTTGTGGAATTAAGTTATAGACGTGTGGTCCTTAAATGTGAGCCATTGGCCCATCTAGTTTTAGAAGAAGCAATCAATGTTGGAATCGAGCTACCAAGACTGCACAGAGTGCCAGCTTTTGGTGATTCATGGCGGATAGGCGACACATGAATATCTCACATAAAATTACCTAAGCATCGATGCCCTTAATTAAATGTGTATGGGTAGTTGCAAATTTTCTCTTTTTCCTTGCCAATAACTTTTCTTCGTCCCTGTTTTTCACAAGTTTTTGGTTGTTTCTCATATAAAAGTGCCTACTGCCTAACCAGCTTAGATACCCCCAATTAAATGTGGATGGCAGTTGTAATTTTTCTCTTTTTCTTGTCAGAGTAACATTTCTTTATTCATTTTTCCTTTTTTATTAATTTGTTTCACTGTTTTATTGCCCTTTATTATTTGTAGATCCCTTCATCAGGGCATCAATCTTGTAATTCCTCAATGAAGGAATTAAAAATCTTGTGATCAACTGCATTGCATATCTATTGAATCTATTTAATGAGTAATGATACAGATGAAAAGGTTAGGATCAAATTTACAAATCATATTCACATCTGTTCCACCAAATCTTTTAAATTTAGCATGGATCCAGTGTGTTGTTGGATCAAGAAAGTCTCAAATGAAAGTATGATCCAAACTAGTTACAGAGCTTCTACCTCGGACTAGAAAGTCTGGGCATTAATCTAGCATTAAAAACAAAAAAACTGTATTATTTCCTTGGCCGGTGACCTCAATTTTGGATTTTTAAGTTACAAACTATTCTGTACAAAAAAAAAAAAAAAAAGGTTCCACACACGATGTTTGGCAGCATCATTTCCTTATAAAAAAAAAAAAGAACAACAATGCCATAACCATGAAAAAAAAAACATTCTTGAAAAAATGTTTTTTTTATCAGGATACCATAAGAATATCATGAAAATAATTAAGTAATTTTTAAATAATAAAAACAAATTTATTTTTACAAACGATCTATGTAATTTTCTACAACTTTACAATTATTCTGAAATAATTATGATTTTATTTAATATTTTAATCCCCTTAATAATTCAAAAATACAATATTTTGATAAGTAAAATACTGTTTCAGGTAAATATTGCCATATTACTATTTTTAAATATAGCGGATATTTCTGATAGTGAAGGGTGCATTGTTTTGTACCTTCTTAAAAATGAGTCAGTCTACAACAAGGTTCAAAATCTGGTTTCGTCATCATCCAATTGACTATAATATTTCTGTAGTAGTTGGCCAGGACCAGGTCCTGCCAGGTCAGGGTCAAACGTAGCCAGCCTGATCTTAGCTTGAGCACGTCATGTTTGTACAGGAACATTAGTATTTATAGTTAGTAATAAATGAGAGAAATTTAAAAAAATCTACATTTTCTGAAATTTATCAATACACACTTGATTTTTTCACAATAGAAAGCCTTCCCTTGCAACTCTGGATCTTAGGTCATGGCTTTCAAGTTAAAGCGTATATTTGACGAGGTAGTACTACGATGCAGCATACTGCATTGAACTTCGGTGAAGCACCCTCCCTAATGGCATGAGTGGAGTCCAAAAATTTAAACCGTTGATAATATTTTATATACCCTTAACACCCATTATAGGGACCCCCTCCTTAAAGGTACAAGTGGAGTCATCCTTTTGAAAATCTATACTGTTGATATACCCTTAACACTAATTAAAGTGACCACCTCTAAATACTAAAACGAGATCATGATCGACTTGCTTTCCTTATATTTGGTAATTCCCCAAAATGGACAGAAAACAAAAAGATAATGGCCATGCAAGTGACGGAAAAAAAAAAGATAATGGCCATGCAAGTGACGATTTTTTCTTTAAATCTTGTGATATTTTAAATTTGTAGGATATCGAATGGTGCTCTATTTCAGGAATGTGAGATATCGCACGAAATTCAGATTTTTCACCCTCTTCCATATGCCGGAAGAGTAAAAAAAAAATGTCTACTTATTTCCAATAAAGAGAGAAAAATAACGACGGTAAAAGCCTGAAGGTTGTCTTCTTGCTTTCTCTTTATGATTTTTTCTCTTTTTTCATCTCACCATGTTCATTCTATTGTGGGAAGAGTTCCTTCCTATACATTCTCTTTCTTCATTTTTTAAAACTTCATTGGCAGAACAGCTAATGATCTTGTGTGACATTGATCTTAATTCAAGGTCAATTAGTGCTTTGTGTTTGGGTGAGGAAGCTGGAGATTTTGCGATATCTTATCTATGTCCAATCGCATTGTTCGATATCCTACAGTTCTATAATATCACAGGATTTAATTGTAAAATTATCACTTGCAGATCTTCCTTTTTGGTACGAATAGTTTTAGTTCTATGGGGATTATCTTTCTTGCGACCGTTTTGGAGCAAGTGTAAGGTAAAAGGGTAGTCATGAAGTCATTATCCTTGCTAAAATTAATGTTAGTTGACCAATTGTTAGATTGAACAATAGATTTTACACATGATGCTTCTATCCAAATTACCTAATCAAGTGTTTAAGATGTAGTCAATGCAATAGTTGTCATCTCACCGATTGAAAACATTTTATATGTTGCTTATTACAATTGGTCTTGGGGGTTGATATTGGATTTTCAGAAGGTAGGCCCTACTCGAGCTTTAGGGAGGATGCTGCACTAGCTCAATGCAATAGTGCTGCATTGTAGTTCTGCCCTTCTTGACTATATGAAGAAGAGAGAATTATCTCTTGCCAATTGGTGGGTTTCTTTTAACTCTATGAGTCTGTTTCAAAGTAGGATAGGGGGGATAAGTTGGAGAATATGCAACTTTTTGCACCTTGCTCACTTATCCCTTGTTTGTTTATATTTTTAGTACCTGGAATTATATTATCCCGATGTGAATTAATACCTAGTATGGGTGCTTAGATAATCTCCTTTAAGAATTAAGATAACTTGGATTGGCTTTGAGTGAGGGTGGAATTATATTTTTTAAGGCTTTTTGTTCTTTGTCCTCTATTTATTCGGACGCAACCAAACATTGGATTGAATTCACCTTTGATAAAAATGGAATTCCATCTCATGCAATAATACTATTGTATGGGCTTGGATGGTATTAGCTATCTAATCCTATAAAAAATTTATTCCACTTCCAAACACATCCGATAAGTCTAACTATTGTGAAACCGCCTAGAATTGAAAATCTTGCATTGTCCTCGTTTAGGTCTCCCTTTAGGTGAAAATCTCACTTATCAAGGTGCATTTTTAGTTCTAAGGGAAATAAAAGGATGTGCATCCATAGCCCTAATAGACAATGTCCAAACCGGAAAAAATTCCATATAAGATAAAGTTTGGATGCATGTTCAATTCACAAGGGTGGGATAGGGATCAAGGACTGGGTAGGTAACAATCAGCCTCAATGGCTTAAAATTGGTCACTACCCTAAGGTTAGCAATGAACGGTGCAATGACGACCTTGGGACCATTACTACTCTGAGATATGCAAGTTTATTAAGAAGAGGGGAGAGAAAGGGAGTAGAGGGAGAAAGGAGAGCTTCTCTTATTTAATGAGATGTGTACATAAAAGGGGGGGAGGAGGATCTTATTTATAGAAGAAGATTGCTTCCTCCCCAAGCAAACCAATATAGCAAGACTCTAGCCTTCCATATCTAATGTGGGTCCCATGGTGGGCATCCACTAATAACAATATTTTATAACAAAGTTTAACTAATATTACACTGAAAAGGATTCCAATTCATGGAAAACTTAGATTACAATTCCCAGTTACACATTTCTTGCTGTAACGCCCCTATTGCACCAACCCTATTAAGCACTAATTAAGGCTGATAACTGTCCAGGTCCTAGACCCAATTATTAAACGGTACGCATGGATCGTTTATCTGAATATTCTGTCATCATAAGATAAATTATTGTGGATGATATATAACAAGTATACTACACCAGCTTAAAACCCCTATGTTGGATTTTGGAACCATTCTTCGTGGATCTAAAGGTGCTTATATCATACAATCCTGAGTGTTCATATATAATCTTCCGATAATCTACGTTTTTCATACTTGGTACACCGCTCACCTTTAAGCAATCCATTCTATTCACACACTGACCCCTCTAGAATCGACATTGGCCCATATTTTTAAATGTTTCATATATTACAAAGATCTTATCACAAGAAAATCGCATGGGGTGTAGGCTATAGCCGTAAATTTCGAGGCTTGTTTCTAAGAGCTAGTATAATTTGAATAGCTCATACTATCATCATCTAGGTGTAAATCTTAATGATGCAGTGACTTTCTTAATTGTCATTCATCCAGAGAGCTCTCGATGAATAAATTATACCTTTTTTCCGGAAAAATGTGAGATTAACCTTTTTCACTGTGTATTTATGTGGTGGGGCAAGATTTTACTTTTAATTATACCGAAAACATTTACTCAACTCGTGGGAAGGACACCTAGTCAAATGCATTGTTTCTACCACAAGTGGAGCCTTATTCTTTCAACATCGATTGAAAATCTCAGTTTTAAAATAGCAGCATCAGATTAAAATTTTCTATCATATACGAAAGGCTGACTTGGCACGTTCAAAATTTGCATTCCATGATCCTGTGACCCTATCCCACGAAGTTTCAACAGTCTATGTCCTCATGCAATTAGTCAAAATCGTTTAACAATAACAAATAACAGAAACTAAATCTATCTTCTCTAATGCTCGCCGCATTTGCTGTTATTGTGCCATGTGTCATAATGTAAGAGTCCCACTGCCCTTTCTAAATTCTTGCTATCAATGCGCCTGCAAATAAGCTGGAAGATAGTGAAGATGAAGTATTACCATCTGGCCCTAAGTGAGCAATTCTCCAAAGTACAGCTAAAAGATGTGGAGGACCATAAAGAGGGAAGTTTGCATATAAGCACCTGCTGATAATTCCTATTTGCAAATAATTGTTGCTTTGATTCTTACAAATAAGTGCCAACATATATCTTGGCCACTGGGCAAAAAATATATATATATATATACCAACATTAATTTAAAATCTTACTTGACTATCCTTAGTATCATTCAAAAGGCTAATTATAACCCATTAAAACAAAAAGCATTGTCATAAATAGATGACCATCTTTCTTTGGTCTAACCTAATGGGATTAAAACCAAAGAACCTTTTCATAAATAGATGAACATTAAGAGCTTATCTTTTATCATACCTTTTTATAAGATTTGAGATATTGGGAATTCATAAGCTTGTCTTCTTGCTATTTGCAAATATATACTTACTTACTAGAATTTCAAATTTTAGCCACTTGAAAAGCTCAAAATGACCTTTGCATTTGTAAAAAATTATTTCAGCCTTCTTGGCACTTGCAAATCTTTTATTCAAGATTTTATAACTCCACCATGGGGACAAATTTCTCAAGAATATATAAACTTTCCAAACATAAATTCATACATAAATTTCTTAAATTCTAGTAAGAAAACATGCTCAAAATCTAATTTTATGCTGATAATTCAATCGAAAACCAAGCTAGATCTCAGTACTTGTCTAAGATTTTAAAGCTAATAATATATCCTTTGGTAAGGTTGTGCACATCTTGCCTTCTTCAAACTCCGTTATAAAGGAGTCTCGTGCATTGGACTGCTCTCTCTTTTTTTTTTTTTTCAATGTACTCATTGGTAGTTGTTGATAATAATAAGGTGGTATTATACAAAATTCCCAAAAGGGGCATTTTCGCCAATTTAGATTTTAAAAAAGTAGCCGTCCTAACGTATGGCGCGCACAATAGAGATGGGAAAAAGGCCTTCTTAAATTCATTAAAACGCCGAAAGTAAGAAATGGTTGAGAATTAGACTCTCTCAATTTATTGCCTTTGGCCTAACAACAACCATTCTCATAACTATCTTCACTACTTCTCCATTCCTCTTATTTTCATTCATTCATACGAATTCCATCTGGGACACTGCTCTCCTTCCTTCTTTACCCCACAAAAAATCTCCATTCTTTTCTCTTCATAGCCATCCCACAAGGGACATTATGGAGGTTTATACTGTCAAGGTTGAAGAATCAAAGCCTGCAACTGGGGACAAGCCATCGGTTGGTCCCACGTATCGGTGTGTTTATGCGAAAGATGGGTTGATGGAGTTGCCAGAAGGAATTCAGTCCCCATGGGAGTTCTTCAGGTATAATCTATATGCATTTGGATGCACCCCAGTGCGCAATTGGTTTGACCCATCATTCAGTTTTGGCCAGTAGATTATGATATAGCCTCGGCTCATATCATCAAAACGGACCCAACGTGAGTTGGGTATTATGCCAATATTCTGTAGGAGCTTCAGGAACATCTTGCTTGGTGTTAGGGGATACTTAGAGTATAATGGGTACCTGTTCCAATTTTGTGTTGGGGGTGGAGGGGAGATGGAGATAGAATGAGGTGCATTTCGATGCACCCCAGTAGTCTTATTGGATGTTACTGAGAATCATGTGGATGTGGTTACTTCCATCTTCGTGAACTTGTGTCAGTATTTCCTTCGTTTTTTTCTTTTATATATGCATATGCGGTCAAAATTTGTACAAATGTTTGGAAACGGGCCCCACCTTGTTTTTTCTGCCTGGTTTGCCTACCTGATCTTGAGGGGGAGCCATATGATCAGTGGATCGCAGGCTCTCAGTCAGCATGGTTGGGACTGGTGATCTTGTGATTGGACTCTTCAAAGGTAGTTAAATGTATATTACAACATAACATATACATAGGACAAAATTACTAAGCACATATATATATATATATATATGAGAATCCCAAGCGAAATTTTACAGAACTACATTATGCTTGTGCATTTTTTTTTAGAAAAACAAAAAAGACAGAACAACAACAACAACACAGCGACCCATTGAATCGGCCAATAAAATTGCTAATATCCTCTTCTTCTGCCCTACTTTATTAGGAAGGAAGTTAATGCATTTAAATGCTTATACTTTCTCTTATAAAAAGGCTAATTAATTCCTGCCTAGATTTTCTCTTCTTTTAAATAACTAATTCAATGCTATCACTTCTACAGTTGTTGAATTCTTTCCTATATTTTCTCGTTAATGGCCTTTTTAATTTTGTGATGGAATCTAATTAATGGTTGATTTGAGATCAAATTGAAAATAATGCCAATCTATTTGATGCCATTATATGCACGTCCAAAAAAATATGCCTTTCTTTTGTTTTTTAAATTTGAATAGGTGTTAGACATGTCTCTCTTCCTCTGCATATTCTCTTACCACATGAGTAAATAATAGTATGTGGTATTGGATGGATGCGTATGGTTTGGATGAGTTAATTAAACTGTGAGCTCCATCCGAATAGACTTATATATATTTATCTATATATATATGACTGCGCAGTTGATCCAACGCTCCAATTTATTTGAATGTAATCCAAAATTGGTGGACATGTGCAATTTACGGGGGCAATGTATGTGATCCATTTAGATGGCTCGCAACGTGGGTCGCACTATCTAAAACGGTGGAAAATGGTCCGTAAGGACCTTCCCTATGAGACCATTTCTTTTTTCATGTATATATATATCTTTCCAAAAAAATAAAAAAAGGTTTGTTCAATGAGTGAATACAGCTGTAAATAGGCCCCAGTTACCTTGTTTCCCAGTGGAATCAACGTGGGAGATCTGGGTATGTACCATTTCATAAGTTCTATTAATAATTAGGTCTGGGTCTCTTTCTAGCAATGACCACACACACATAACATTACTATAAACATAATAAAATTATCTTTATATCTTATCATTTAGTTGAATAAATTATCTGGTCCAGGGAGGCCATGGACTCAGCCTGGGCCCTGGACCCTGGACCCTGGACCCCGACCATTTATGCCCATCCGCATGAACCGTTGGACATTTATATGCTTGCCTTGTGTCTGTATTGCAGAGATGGATAACGTGGACCTAATACATTTATATGTCTATACCTTGTATGTTAGTGAAAAAACAAAAGCACGTGGGTGAAAGCCTTCGATCAATGAGTCCAGAACCTCTATTTTTCACCCCACGGTGATTGATCGTGGCGGAACCTATCATGGTCTACCATAACACTGAGGGGCAGCTCCTCAGTGACGTGGCAGGCGTAATAGGCCCACTCACCGTGAGGTAAAACCTCTATTTTTCACCCCACGGTGATTGATCGTGGCGGAACCTATCATGGTCTACTATAATACTGAGGGGCAGCTCCTCAGTGACGTGGCAGGCGTAATAGGCCCACTCACCGTGAGGTAAATGGTCATAGAATCTCAATTCTCAATAAGTGGATACACATATTGCAGGCTAGGCACAAACCACAAATTCAATACCTGTTAGTGTGCCAGAATTTGTTTATTCTTGACAGACATTTCCATGTTCTCCCGTTTCTGTGTATCCCACCCCCACCTATTCTCAATTTATCGCTGCCTCTTCTCCTTCTTGTTTCATTTCAGGTCACATCACATCAGGTGTAGCCGTTTTTGCCCGTGTGGAATTAAGTGCGACTTTTAATTTGAAGCGGCTCAAAGTTTGCTTTTGTGAAGTTTTTTGACAAGACCGAATGTTGACATCAACTCTGTTTTATTATTGGGCCTGAGACCACTGCATAAAAATAATAAAAATAATTTCATTGAAAAGGCCGAGGCTATTGTTAATCTATCTCGGCGCTTGTTGATTTAATGTAATTGGATGGATTGGATTTCTTTTAAGTGGTTAAATCAGAAGAACCAAAGGTTAATAGAAATGACATCTAATTACCTCCCCTTAGTGGAGATTGACTTAAAGGAAGATGGAAAATAAATATTAGCTATTACCCTAGTAATTTAATACAGGAAGGTCAATATCTTATCGATATCTCCACTTATAACCTCGCTCCTCACCCCCAATCATTCTGCCATCACCTTTTTAATAATCCTTTATTTATAGCCTCTAAGCTTATTTTAGAATTATACAACTGAGAAGTCACTTGACTCTAGGGATTCTCCTAAACATAGAAATCATACAAACATTACAAGATAATTAAACACACATGGACCCCATCTTATCTGGGTCTCAGATGACACAGTTAAATTTTGCCCATGGGTTTCTATGTATTTTATGCAAACAAACAGGAGTTGATATTTTCAGTTTTGATAAGATGCATGCAGTTCTTTTAGTTTTTAGTTCACCTTGTGTTCCTCCAACTGCGGTCATAGAAGTCAAATTTATTTTGAAAAGCTACTTATTGCTCTTTCATGAATCATAAAGTCATAGCTCTATAGATCATCAAAGTGAGAAATTTCTTGAACTTGAATGGCAAAAAGAGGAAGAACATATATAAGAAACTTCAAAAGCTTGTGTGTCCCATGAATAAGAACTGCTCCATCCATGCTAAGTACCTCCTTAGTTTGCCTGTTTTTAATGTTAACTAGTTTCCTTTTATCTGCTTGAGCCTTTTCATATTCAACTGATTATCCTTGAAGCCATTCTTTATTGCATCTCACTGGCAAATTCTCATAGACTTCTCTTAATTCACTGCTTGGCTAAAACTTCTGTCTCTGTCTCACAGTAGCTCTGTTAAAAGAAATCCAAAGAGCCCAATGCTTGGGCATCGTGAGATTATTGAAGGGAAGGTATAATCAATTTTCTTCTCCTGGTAATAATTTAGTTAATAATCATTTCTCCATAAATGGGAATAGATTGGAGTAAGTCTCACTTTAACCTTGGTGCACCCAATACAACAAAAAGAAACATAAATGGAACTAAATTTACAGGTGGGTCCATACATCTGGCTGACATACCAGGAGGTGTATGACAAGTCTATCCAAATTGGGTCTTCAATCAGAAAGCGTGGCGTAAATCCTGTAAGAGCAAATTGAGGCTTTCTTTTATGTCTGTTATGCAATGTAGGAATCTGGTCCTTGGTTTTGTTTATTTTGATTGGACATGATTTTAATTTTGGTTTGAATCCTTGCGAAGTTTATGTTATGGAGGTTGTCTGATGTGGCAGGGCGGTCGATGCGGTATATATGGATCCAATTGCCCAGAGTGGATTATTACAATGGAGGTATGCACTAGGTGTTTGTTAATTCACCTCAATTATGTTTTTGATAGGATAGCTTTAAAAGAAGGGAACATATAAAAAAACGATATTGCATTTAGAGTGAGTTTGGATGTATTTAGAATGAATAACTATCATAAACATAATAACTATCATAAACATTAATGTTTATTGGATTACTCCATAGTATTTGGAAAAGATGTGTATAGTGCATTTGTTATGTAGTACTTGGTTATGAGAAATGATTTTTGGTGATGATGATAGCCCATAGCAGAGTTGAAAGGTGCTAATTCTCTCAATCATGAGGCTGTAGATAAAGTCAATTTTACATATAAAAAAAAAGCAGAAACAATTAACCTCAAGGTGGTGACAATATAGGAGTTTCCATGTGGTCAATTGCAGCTGACTTGTTTGGGCGACCTTCACTTGATCCAAGCCATTCAAATCACGTGCCCTTTTATGAATATCAATCACTTGAAAATTTTCATTCCAGTGGAGAAATATACAGCATTGGATTGTTCAATGAGTAAAATCTGTGAGTTAAACTCAATAGTTAGTCACTCGTGTTCCTCATCAATCTGTATAGCTGCATACATCACAACTTGTTGGAGCATAAGGTCAATAGTTGTTTATCGGAGGGTGTGTGATATGAATGGCCAGAACCAAGAGGAGGTGGGCCCTACATGGGTCATCGGAAGTTGACATATTGGACACTCCAATGCTTTCATCCACAAATAATCAATTCCCCTTTGTCACCTAATTATAGGTTATGGTTAGGAGAGAAATTTTCTGATTTATGGAAGCATACTTTTTTCATGATGTCTTTGAACTTTGATGCTAGTCTCCTCTTGATAACTTTACTTCTCCTTACTCTAACACATCTGTGCCATCTGTGGGTTATTTTATAGGCTTGCAACAGCCAGGGAATCTACTACGTGCCTTTATATGACACCCTTGGTATGCACCTTTCTTGTTTACCAATTTAAGTTTCATTGGCATCTAAAGGGTCTTACTAACATTTTGCTTTACATTTTCACTTACCATTTCTATGTCTATGGCTGCATACATGTTGCAGGTGCTCATGCTGTAGAGTTCATTATCAATCACGCAGAAGTCTCTATAGCTTTCCTTCAAGAGAACAAAATAGATGCTGTAGGCTGATCCTATCTTAATAAATCTATTATATTGATCTTTTGTTGTAGACAACCTGGTTGCTCTCTCTCTCTCTCTCTCTCTCTCTCTCCCTCTCTCCACACACATTTGAGATTCCAAACCTCTATTTTTGTACCTTTTCACTAGTATATGGATGCTCCTATAGTTGACATTGTGCAAGAAAACACATCTTAATGAAGCAAAACATGTTTTTTGCTCATTTCCTCGATTTCTAAAATCATATCCTAGTAAACAAGTTGTATTTCTATAGGTTACTAAAATGAGCTTGGATATGGCTGAACATAGTGGGAAGGCACTTCCTTCCCAATAAATCATAAAAGATAAAAAAGAAGAAAAGAAAAGAAACAGAAGTGAGCCTGGGTAGGTGAGCTGTGCATTTGTTAAGTGTTTGAATCTATGATGGAGCCAGCATTTGAACTGTTTGGAATTTGGATGCATGAGATAGTGTATGAGGTTTTGGTTACTTATTACTCTGTCTCCCAAGACATTCATCGCTGTTTTCGCTCTCAATTTTCCACGTCCGATTTGCCATTTTATTTCTTGCAACATGTGATTATTTTCAGCTTTTCATTTATGTGCTCCCGTGTCCAGGAAGAAGGTAGCAATATGAAAAATAGTTGTTCTGCCATTCTATGCTCAGCAATTCAGTGGTCCATTTGATAAATGCTCACTAAAATTAAAAGTGACAGTTCATAATCTACTTAGTCTAAAACCTCAAACTGTGTAAGTCTAATTTGTTCTTGTAAGCTTTGATAATAAAGTCAACTCTGAGGTGAGTTAACTTCTCTGTTTTCTGCAGATGTTAAAATGCCTTCCAAGATGTGCTGCACATCTTAAGAGTATGTAGATCTGTGATCTGGAGATTTTGGTGACTACACTTGATTGATGTGTTTGCATATTAACATGTTACTGCCTTACTGTATTCAGCGATCGTCAGCTTCGGAAATGTTATGAGTTCACAAAAGGAGGAAGCTGAGCAGGCCGGGGTATCTTGCTTTACTTGGGAAGAGTTCGCTTTATTGGTGAGAACTTATAGTCCATGTTTCTCTTATTTTAAAATTCCAACTCCCAACATCATGTTATAAGTGTCACATACATGGACAGATACTGTTTTAAAATGAAACTAAGGATTGGATATACATGATTTGACATCTGTTTTGTGTTCTGGTAGCTCAAATGGTTATCCATTCAATTTTTTGGGTATTCTTGGAGCATAACAGGAGGAAATGATACGAGTTGTAAATTTTGTTCATCCTCTCCTGCACCAAATCAATTGCACATATCAATTCAAAGAGAAAAAAATAATGTCAGATATTGCTAGTAATGCTAAACCCTGAACAGAATGCAGTAAACTACTAATTTCCAAAAGTGCAGGCCACAGAATATAAAGTTCCTTTTGGTACTTAAATTTCATGAGAAACAATGTTATGAAGGCCTGATTGGTTTGTAAAAGCTTAAAAGGGTTAATAGTATAAGTAGGCTCAATTTTGTCATTATGTATAATTTTCAAATCTGAAATCATCCCCAATAGCCTAGAATGTTTGACATAAAACCCTTTCATTATATCATACAATACCATAATATCACAACATTACCATAACACATTGTTATCCATGAGGCTCTATCTTCTGATGTCTACCTTCAAGTTCATTGATTTTCACCCTTTCATGTTTGCTTAATTTGAGTGAAAGAAGATGCCATTTTGGCCTAGAAAGTGTTGGGTTTATGTCTTGTATTTTGATTTAGCCAGATTGGTTCATTGGGTTGGCCAATGACCAGGTTTAGGGTCTTGGGTGTTTTGGTCATTCTACTAGGGGAGATTATATAATCATGTAATCTAACTCTAAACTCCGTGTAAGGGAGGTGGGAGCTCTCTTCTCCATGGCGACCAACCATGTATGACCATTGTGAGGTGGAGAGAGGTGAAAGCTCTCTCCCCCATGGTGCTCGGAGTATGACTCATCATGTATGGCAAGGGGCTATGAGAGCAAGATTGAGACCTATGAAGAGTGAGTAGGTTAGGTGTTAGAGGGTTGGGAATCCTTGTAACAAGCAGCCCAATTTCTTCACAGTGAAATCAAACAGATGCTCATAGCTCGTGGACGTAGGCAATCTTGTCGAACTACATAAAATCTGTGTATCGTGGTTGCATGTTTATTGTCTTCTCAATTGGTGTGGTGCATGTTGATGTGTTTGCTCTAAATCCGATCTGCAGGTGGCATCAGAGCCACAACAGAAAGAACTTAGCAATATCAAATGAAAAGAGAAACACATAGGCAAATGATTTGCAGAGTTGCACCAAACTCATGACCCTTGTGTCTCCAAGGAATCATGTAACTAAGATAAACCATACTATTTAAAGTAGATATTTCAAGTTTCATTAAAACTGTTAAATTTACTGAGAAGGACTCAAAGATAAGATTTGAATCTTCATGCATAATATTTGACTTGTATTTTTCATAAAAAATAACTTGAAATGTAGAAGATAGTGAAACTAATGAACCAACTATAGTTGGATACTACTTGAGAAGCATATTGAAGTATCCATGCACTATTTTCGGTAGGTGTCTGTATCTCCAATACACAATACTGATACCAAAGCACATACAAGTATCTTCATTTTTTAGGTGACAAAATAAGATGCCCATTGAAAGCTTCATGTTATGCTTTGCACATGAAAGCTGTATGACATTGCAGTGGCTTCTGTCATGACAAAATTTGCCTTCCTAAAACATCAAGAAGGGTTCTGTTAAGAGCAGTATATAACAGCCCTAGTATACAATGCCCTTTCTTTTTATCAATTATCTTTTGATGCATCATTTTTTAATGTTTTTACTTGTGAACAAAGAAAATATCTGAATTCTGAGTCAATTTGACAGTTCATTTTATCATTTTTTTCATTTGTCTCAGGGAAATGCTAACTGTAAACTACCTCCAAAAGATAAGAGTGATATATGCACAATAATGTATACGAGTGGAACAACTGGAGATCCAAAGGGTGTTCTATTGACTAATGGGGCTATTATGGCTGAGGTCTTGAGTATCGATCAACTACTTTTAGAGACAGATAAAGTGGTAAGGAGCTAACTATCAACCTTCACTCTTTTTCTTTTTTCCTTTTCCCAGATGCATCATGTTAATTCAAAATGTTTCTGATGGAGGACATTTATGAACCCAAAAGTCATTTAAGATTCTTCACTCAATATACTGATTATGTTCCTTCTATGTTGAAGGACTAGATGATAGAAGCAATCATGTTTACTTTATGCATTACACTTGGCAGAAAATGAAAGCTAATATTTCTCCACTTGCAGTTGACAGAACAGGATACATATTTTTCATTCCTTCCATTAGCCCATGTATTTGATCAGATAATTGAGAACTACTGCATCTATACAGGTGCATCAATTGGATTTTGGCGAGGGGTATGTTTACATATTTCTTGCAAAAGATTTGTATGTTTAAATATCATTTCCATTACCAGCTTGAAACTGAAACTCATTTCAGTATGAACTCCCTATCTGTAATTAGGATGTTAGGTTTTTACTTGAGGACATTCAAGAATTGAAGCCAACAATCTTTTGTGGCGTCCCTCGAGTTTATGATCGTATATACACAGGTTTTAAAGTGACAATGATGTTTGTTCCTGTTGTCAGTTTCTCAACTTTATTTAGAATTTTGTTCAACTTGTTTATGACTATTTCTCACATAAATTGTGAATTGTGATCTGAAGGTATAAATGATAAAATTTTATCTGGTGGAGCATTGAAAAGGAGTTTGTTTCAGTGTGCTTATAACTAGTATGTCCCAGAGTAAATTCTCATGGAGTATTTAGATATAAATTTAAGTGTCTTCCATTGCCTTCTGTACAACTCTATAGTCTGTTAGTCTGTAGTCTATATGCTTCTACTGAAATCATTTATGATGCACCTTTGTGGTAATATCAGCAAGTTGATGAACTTGAAGAATGGACTGAAACAGGACAAAGCAGCACCTCTCCTTGACAAGCTAGTCTTCAACAAGGTTAGTATCAGTTTTTCCTCTAGTTATACAATAAATATATTATTACTTTGATTTTGTAAATTCAATTTATGTGTACCTTATGTATAGATCAAACAAGGATTAGGGGGGCGGGTGCGTATCATGTTATCTGGAGCTGCACCTCTGCCTAGTCATGTTGAGGAGTTCTTGAGAGTAACAAGTTGCAGCATTTTGTTACAAGGATATGGTACAGTAGAATAACAATGTTCTGCAGTTTATATAATTATTTCTTTGACAAATATGCAGTCTTCTTGTTGTAAATAAAGGAGTATATATGACCCCTGATTAAACTATGTTTAGTCATCTCAAATAATTTTATCAGAAAGTTCCTGTTGCGGTTAATATTGGCAAAGAGAAGTAAGATTCCAAATGACGCACAATATCTATTATGTTTGGCGTCCTTTTATGTTGAAAGTGAACCAAGTGAGCTCTTTATTGTCTATTTTCAAACCATCAATTGAAAGGTTCAGTTCAGCCCATCATGAAAACTTTGAGGGTGTTCTATCCATTGTGGCGCTCATCATAAAATGTGTGTATCAAGGAACCATGGGCAACATAAGTTACAATAAAGCACTCAATGATACCATGCATAGCCCTCAGGCCAATGATAATACAGCTTCTCAATAAAAAGGCCCATATCTAGATTATGCTAACTAAAAATGCTATTTTTATGGAATCTATCTAAAACTCGACTTGATAATTAGACAGAATATTAGAGGAAGGCATATAAGACGGGTTCAATGTTCTCTACTTCCAAAAAACAAAGGGACTAGACAATGACAACTAGATAACTAACAAAATGGGTAATGCATGCTTTTCTGTTCAGTTTTTAGGGCAATCATGTCATGTCTGCAATGTGTCTGAATATCATAGTAGCTGTACTCAATGTGCAGGTTTGACAGAGAGTTGCGCAGGATGTTTTACATCCATAGCCAATGCATTCTCCATGATGGGAACAGTTGGCGTTCCTGTCACAACCATTGAAGCAAGACTAGAATCGGTGCCAGAAATGGGGTATGATGCACTCTCCACTGTCCCACGTGGAGAAATTTGCTTGAGGGGCAAAACCTTATTTTCTGGATACCACAAGCGCCCAGACCTTTCAAAAGATGTCCTGACAGATGGATGGTTTCATACAGGTAAAATTTACTACAACTGTCCACTTGAAGGCTATTACAAACTAGTGAAGCACTAAATTGAAGGTAAAGAAAGGCATACTGATCACTTTAAAATAATCATAGTTTCATGTTATTGAGGAACAAGCTAATTAGGTAGTCCTCTTAAATGAAACTTCAAGCAGTGAGGCCGACAATGATCAAAGTTTCATTTCTTTTAGAAAAAGGTGGTGCATTGGATGTAATACATATCACACAGTGGTCTGAACTCCTAGGCTGTTCAGATTTTTATCCACTCCCTTGATCATCTAGGCTGATGGAAAACCTGAAGTTGCATATGGAAGGATGTTTTCCCTTTTTTTTTCTCCTGCCTTTCAATGCATAATATTAATCTCTTTTGGAAAGGCATAAAAATAGTGTCCTATAAACAGTAGTTTGTGATCTT
This sequence comes from Sextonia rubra, assembly GCA_037013555.1. NCBI lineage: Eukaryota > Viridiplantae > Streptophyta > Magnoliopsida > Laurales > Lauraceae > Sextonia > Sextonia rubra. Next base: position 47,900,463 of record JASUAD010000018.1, on the reverse strand, counting down.
TGCCAACCCACTACAGATGACTGAATAACCCCTTCACCACCATATTTGAATGGGTTTTATATGGGGTGTGTCCTTAAGCAACTTTCAGCTTTTTCACTTCATCCTCACATTACATATTTTCTTTTATAAATGTGGAGCAACAGGCATACTTCAGGAATATGAAGGAATCCTGATTACCATTTTGTACCTGTAATAACACCTATATGTGGTGCACTGTCTGCTAACAGTTTATTTGTGTATGTGAATGGATGTATCAACTACTTATATTGCAGGTGACATAGGAGAATGGCAACCCAATGGTGCCATGAAAATCATTGACAGAAAGAAGAATATCTTTAAATTGTCTCAAGGGGAATATGTTGCAGTAGAAAACCTTGAGAGCATATATAGCCGTTGCTCTATTATCACATCAGTATGTATTCAATCAATGTTGGTTTTATAATTTCACTTTTTTTCAATCAATGCTGATAACAGGTGCTCTTCTGCGAAAGTATTAATATTTCTATGATCAGTTTATATTATGATTAAATTAAGGGTGCATTGGGATGTATTTTATGTCGCGACTTGAATACTTCTGGAGCATGGGTGGTCATAGACTCTAATGCTTTTTGGAAATTGAGAAAACTGGAACCTTATTATTTAGGATATTGTTTTGCTGCCTTGTTTGTGCCAATCACCAATATTGATTTGGAGAGGAACAAGTTGGGGAGAAATTGCCCATTTATTCTCAAATGGAAGCTATCCATTCTGTTTAGTGTTTAAAATGATGGAAACTTGGAACATCCAAATGCAACACAATACTTATTTAATATTTCTGTCTTTCTATGCCTCCTTTTGTTTTTACAATATCATCACTTCTGTGAATATGGAATGTATGCAGATTTGGGTTTATGGAAACAGCTTTGAATCCTATCTTGTGGGTGTCGCTGTACCAGATCAAAAAGCACTACAGGATTGGGCAGCAGTTAATAATGAGACCGGAGATTTTGCATCACTGTGTAAAAACACAAAAGCCAGGAGCTATATTCTGGATGAGCTCAACAAAACTGGTAGAACACACGAAGTATGCCTCTATTTTTCTATTTATTTATTTTCATTTTCAAGGAGAATCAGGACTTACAAATTCAAATTTGGATTTACCCAAAATGCAAGTGATATGCTGAGTATTTGGCAGAGTGGATGGTTATGTACCATTGTGTTTGAGCCAATGTATAATTGGAAAATGGAAACCACATTGTCTATATTCATAGAAAAGTCAGGAAAAACAGTCTCCATATTGATTTCCCATTTCTCAGTAGCTGCAACATTGGCAAGAAGTAAACTATGCACTCTGTAATATTCTGACCAACTTTGGTTTGGGTATATCCATACTCACCCTAATATCTTGACTGACACGGGAGTTGTAACAGGTTAAGGGCTTTGAGATATTAAAAGCAATCTATCTAGAGCCAAATCCTTTTGACATTGACAGGGATTTGATAACTCCTACATTCAAATTGAAGAGACCACAGTTACTCAAATACTACAAGGCATGTCCTAAAACTTCATATCACTGCATTTCACATTTCCAAATGGATCTTCTGGCTTCAGAGTTTTCTCATCTTAGGAGTGTATTTCTGTTACCAATGTAAACCAGTCAAATTCAGCTGCAACCATCCATACAAACTTTTATTAATCAGAACTACTTAAATTTGCTTTTTTTTTTTGTAATTCTCGTCTATTAATGGAAGTTCCTATTAGTCTATTACTGATAAAATAAATAAAAAAAGTTATGCATCAACAACAACAAAACCGATTGGCCACCTCATTGGTCAGCCAGCTGCTATGCATTGGATAAGTTTTGAAGCTACAAACCACTTCATCAGTTGAACTATTTATGTGATTGTTGTTCTAAAGAATACGTGGTGATGCAAGGTTGCTGATACATTGGATGACAATGATTTTTCCAAATTGGGAAATCAACTTCCAAAAGGTGGCCTTCGGATGGGCAAGATCATCCTTGTCGTGCATGTACTAGGATTTGTTCAATCATTTGAAGCCCAACATTTTTTATTTAATCTGTCATTAATGGTTCTGTAATGATTGATTGCAGGACCGAATTGATGAACTTTACAATGAGGTGAAGGGAAGGAAAGCATGATAAAGACAATATTATTGTTTTAGTTATCAGGCTGAAACATCACATAGATGGGTGTGTATAGGGGAGGTCAAGTACCTGGTCTCTTGATGTGTAGTCAATATCTGCTTTGTGAGTTGTTCTTCATTCATGTAATCATGTGCACTAGAAAAATAAGGCTACAAAGCCCTCTATCTATTTGTCTTTAATAATTCAAGTTTCCTACTTGTTAAAACGAAGAGGATCCAGTGAGGTTAGGACTTAGGAGTTATTTGCCTGTGCCAAAACCGTGAAAATATATTTCCAGTGCATAAATAAAAAAGTATGTTATAGATTAGGGTTTGTTCAATTTATTATATCAAAAGTGAGATGATTTCACTGTCCATATACACCAAAAATATAAAGATGCAATATTCTCCCTTCATGTCTCTATTTTGCAAGAGATTCTAATCTTTCTACATTCTTTATCTAATTATCTTTCTATCAAGATAATTATATCTCTCAAAGCATATGATACTTAGCGACAACCTGAGGGGTGCTTTTTTTTTTTTTTTTTTTTTGAAGAGGGGTGCACCAAATATCACTCTTAAAATTTTTTTTGAAAGGGGCTGTTTGTCTCATGCAACGGAATTCCCAGGTTGGTATTTCTATAGATGATTACAAATGAAGTGATTACAAATGAAGAATGAAGGTGAATGCAGAAAATCAGCTTAAGTAATTCAATCTCTCACCTCTTTAATAATTTTTGCTGGAGCTAATTTGACCATAAATTCTTTAAAGATTCAATTCTATGTATTCTATACAAACAATTAGATCATTGATGTTATTGTAAGTGCATTAATCTATTTCTTTATTCATTTCTACTTCTACAGTCAATGTAAACTATAGTCTATTCATTCCAGCTATGGCCTACCAAGTGGCCTTGTACAAAAAAAAACAAAAAAGTGTAGCTTTCTTGTCCTCAACAATTTACAAAGATGTAAATGAGATGTTTGTCTGCTTAGATATAAATAACCTGTGCAAATCCACGGGTGGCTATGTGGTGAGCCACCTTCCTTCCATCACCCAGGAACATTCCATGTAGGGATGGCAATGGGCGGGTTTAGCACAGGTTGGGGTAAACCCAAATTTGCTCCGTTTTAAATTTATCTCATCTAAATTTGCTTCACCATATGATGGGTCACTGAGTGTAATACCAAAATTATTCTGTTTGAGTGGGTCATGTGAAATTTAAAGCTTACAATATTTAAAAATCAATGAGAATATGTGTAATAGAGTTTGAACATGCCACATTCTCTTCTTATGTCTTATTTTAAGGCCCAAAACCACCTACACCACATGAATTTTGTATATTATTTTAGTAATAAGTATATAAATATTATATATTCAGGGAAGGATAGATTGGGTCAACAAAATCAAACCCGCCTCGTATAAAAAAAAGCCACTAACAAACCCGCCCCTAATAAGAGTAGGGTGGGACAGAGCAGGTCCGTTTATACCCCACCTATTGCCATCCCTAATTTTCCATGGCTATAGTAATGATGTTGAGGGACTTCATAGTGGGTTGGTGTGGGTGTGTAAGTATTTACATAAGCCAGAATAAAAAAAGGAAAAAGAAGGATATTTATAGATATATACCGTACGGATGCCCTTTTTTAGTCCCTATGATCAATCACACCTCCTCACTCACACTCGTACTATGTTACTCACTATTAAATTGAAATCCTTACAAATGATGTCTTCTAAAGCTTTCAAAATTGAAGGTCATGGATCAAGGGGTTCGAATGATCTTTTTGACTTGAAATTTTATTCATGGTGGATCTTATATGCATATTTCAATCCCCACCTCATGATTGATGTGGCTATACGTGGGACCCACGAAGTCGTTCTGCAAGGGAGCATGCCCCTAAGCATACACGTCACTAAAAATGTCATTAAGCATTTAACATGTGATTCTATCATCTCCCACCCGCTGATCCCCTTGTTCTTCTAAGGTGGTTGGCAACTGTCCACAGTCCACTGGGCATTGAAGGATGACCAAGATTCGTACCGTTGTGGGTCTCCTCGCATCAGTCAACCTTACTAGCGGGACCATCCATCACAGGGAGAATTGTCCCAGCCTTATGGCAGGCTTTTCCAAATCCTCCATTTGCCAAGGCCACTTCTTTTAGAACTTGGGTGGGGAAAGACTATCTAACTAAGCTCTTTGAATAAACGAATTGCCTATTTCCAGCCCATTTATTTATTGGGCCATTGAGTAGGGCCGCTCCCAATCTATGTATTATTTACCTATTGACCCATCTCATTTAACTTTGGGTAAGCAGCGCCCACAGTGATTGTAGCATTCGGTTGGGACCCAATTTTGATTGCTTCTCTTCATAAATTTCTGAATAACTGAAAGGGGGTCCACTCAATTTTCATTTTTAAATACTTGGTTTTTGATGTATTGCTGATTAAAAACAAAAAGGAAAAAAAAAGAAAAAGTGATTAATTTTAGAGGATTTTACGAAAAAATCCTCTCTTAACCAACTTTGGGGTGCTTTTTTGGTTTAGATGTCACATATATTCAGTGGTAGACCCAGGATCTACATTTGAGGGGTGGTGGGGTGGGCGGGGTGGGGTTTGTATTGTGTGTGGAGGGGATGATGGTCAACTGAAAAAGATAAAATCAACACAACTACTAATAATTTTATGATGCGCAGATATGACATGGATATGGCTACAACAATTTTGGAAAAGTGAAGTATCGGATATGATACGACATGATACATTGTGTATTTTGAAGCAACCATGTATCATAGCTAATAATCAATGGCAACTTCCAATAATCTCCAATTATATATCCCATGCTTTAAATATATGATTTTTATTTTTATTTTGGTAAATTAAATATAAAGAACTCACATGCTAGTACTAACACTCACTATATAAACCTTTTAACTACAACAACCAATTCCTCAAGAGATTAGTTTTTTTTAAAATCAAGATGAAAATCAAATTAGCAACTGCTCTATAACAATAATAAAGAAATTTTAGAGAACTTCAAAGAAGTATTAATCATTATCATACAATAGCACCTCGGGTTTCTAAAGAGTTCCTCTATCATATGAATCTAAGTACAACCACATGTGTTTATAAATGAGGATTGTCTACATAATCATAAACATCATATTTTGGTTCACAAAAAAATCAATTTAAGGAAAATATAATAAGAAAGAAAAAAAAGTAGATAAAATTCAAGATCCAACAAATAAAATTTTAAAAAAATATGTAAGAAACAATTTTCGTTTGGTAGACCTTGATGCCGAGAGGGTTTTTAGAGACCTTAGATTTTCATTAGAATTTTTGAGATCTAAGGTGGGGCAATAGGTTACTAAAATGGGGTCGTGGGCAATGTGTCAAATCCCACCTTTGGGATATTTTAGTTGCCCCGGGTTCGTATGGAGTGGGTCCACCACTGCATATATTGGGGACTAGCATCGAATTCAACGCAATCTTATTTGTTTTTAAAACCCGAAAGTCCTAGCTTCTTCTTCCTTCACAAAAAATTAAAAAAAATATAATATAAATGGAATAAAAATAGGGAATGCAGGTCCAAATTGTCCAGCTGATTCGAGTTAGAAACTATAAACCTGTACTTGCCTTGAACTAGCGTAACCCACTACCAAATCTACCCTTAATAGAAGTGGGTCGAGGTTATTCCACATTTAAACCTGAACCTGATTTTATTTATTTATTTTTATTCTTATATTTTTATATTAAATTCTTCGTTTCTTATAAATTTTTAAAATTTAAAATTTATTTTTTTCAAAATTAAAATTAAAATTAATGCTTTTAACCTTCCAACTAGGTTAAAATCCAGTACAATGTATTAGTATGGAAGTGGGCCTATAGATTCGGCAACATGTCCATTTTAATGGCAGAGAAGATCTTCGAGTTCTCAATCTGGATAGCTAGTAATAACACTGTGAGTTGAATGTGGACATCCAAAATCTACAGCCTTTACTCTCCACAACCATTTGGTGATTATATAAATATATTTCAATGTAAATCTGTGGAACCAATCTATAGCATACAATAGTAATGACCTACACGTAAGATAGCCACATAGGAATATAAACATAATTCAAAATCCTCTAAGAAGATCTTCTATGCAAATTAAATACATACCATTACTTCACAATAAATACCACTGGTATAAATATACATGAACTGAGTAGCTGTGGTAGCTTTCTTGATCCTCTTTTTGGTTTGGTTTGTTTGGTAAAGTACTTGTTTCTCTTCTTGCCTACATTTCTCTCTGGTGCTTACTTTGTTCTCCATTTTCCTGATCGGTTTTGTATGCAATATTTCATTCTGTGTGATAAATTTCAGGAGGTGTTTCTGTAACTGTGTCCCCAATGACGACTCACATCAATTGTAGAGGCATCAATTTAAAGAGACTGATGCTACAAGTAGTAGTTTGGATGAGCCTTTCTCTTGTCTGTGGGCATGCCAGTCCTCTGTCAAGAGAAGAGTACCTGAAATTGAAGAGGCACCTTAAGAATGTAAATAAGCCTGCACTGAAGAGCGTCAAGGTCTGACTTCTGACAACCAAATATTTAATATCCGCGGACCTAGGAAATTTTCTTTGGGGCCAAAAGCTGTTAAAAATGCATTCAAAATCCCTGTTCCGCCCCTGTTACCGTATTTACTGAACATAACTTGCATTGCATGGGAAAAAGAATTAGTATCTAAGTTCAATTTCACTTCATAACGTTCAAGATAATCAATTCATGTAGGGTTGCAGATGGTGGTATCCGAATTTCATTTCATAATGTTGATTTGCCTTGCAGAATGAATATGGTGATATTTATGACTGCATCGACATTTACAAACAACTCGCTTTTGATCATCCATTGCTCAAAAATCACACTCTCCAGGTTTGCTTTTATCTAATGGTCTTTTCTATGTTTTTTATTGTTTAGCATCTAAAGATGGTGACTGAGATATTACTGTATAAATAGTTGAGATCCACTCCACTTCCAAAGAGGACAGAAGATGATCCGCCATCAGATAATAGAGAGAGCCACGCAGAGATTAAACCTCTATTAGATGGAGGTTGCCCGGAAGGAACCGTCCCTATTCGAAGGATTCTAATGGAAGATTTATTAAGAGCTCCATCTATCTACTTGTATGGGAAGAAATATGGAACGAACACAACTTCCATACAACCAGATGACATTCACGTTAGCCACCATGTAAGTCTTCTATGTTCATTTAGTAAGTTATGCCTCTAAAGCATGAAAAAAAAAATTGTTCATATAAACATTCATTTGCAAAACACTAAGGCCACATTTGGTGGATGCCAAGGCAATCCTTCTTGTTCTTATAAAGGTGAAAGAAAGAGGATTTTCTAGGACATGCGTTTTGTTGGACGCCAAATGCCAAAGAGGTTGTAGCGCAAGCAATTAGTGGAGCATGACTGGATTATAAACTCAATTATTTTGAACATTAAATCCTTAGCTTTTAATTTTGAGTATGTCATCTTTAATTCTGTTCCTACAGGTCTTTGTAGGGAATCACTAATTTGTTGGCAAAAATAAGCTACTCCATAAACCAGAATTTTTCTTGGGATAGAGATCTGATGGGCCAAGGGGTTGGGGGTTGTTTGCTTTTCTCTGTTTTATTTTGGGGTTTGTTTGTTGTTTCTAGGCTCCATTGTCTCTGCTTTGCTTTTAGTGAATTTCCATTTATTAAAAAAAAAGGCCACATTTTTTTAACAAAAGCTAGTCTTTATTGAATACCCTCATTTTTGGCAGAGAAAAACCATATTACATCAAAGATTGAACGGGCTAATATAAAAAACAACCGAAATAGCATAAACAAGTAGAGAGAGAGAGAGAGAGAGAGAAGAGCTACTTTAGTGAAAACCCATGTTTGACCATTGTGACTCTCCTAAGTCACACTTCAAATACACCTATACTTAAAATGTTTGAGTGATGAGAAAGTCCTGGAGTGACCTGGAGGTTTCCAATTTGAACCTCTGTAAGGACTTACCCAATACACATGACTTGTGGGCGGTTGTGTGTATCTAGGGTTTTTCCAATGATTAACCGTATGGGGGATCAGTGGGTTCCCTTGTTACTAAAAAAAAAAAAAACTCTCTTAAGTCATGTTTGGCAACCAAATTCTCTAGTGAAAGATTTATGCTTTTCAAATATGTGTGGAGAACACATTTTACAAATCGAAAAATCTAGAGGATTTAAAAATCTTAATGTTTGAGGATTATTCAGGTCAAACCTTCACTCATAGAACTTGGGAATCCTGATTACTTTTGCAGATGTGCAAATTGAAATCAAGTGTTTTCTGCTATATGCATCAATGCACACAAATATCAACGTGAAACACTTACCCATACAAATCCTCACCAATAAATCCCTATTCTAGAGGCAGTAAGGAATCCTTATATGTATGGATTCCTTACATGTTTCCAAGTGTGCTAAGGACTAGGATTAATGGAAATCCTCAGTTTAAGAATTTTTTAGGTTTGGCTCCCCCAATGGTATTTGAAAATCCTCGATTTTGATGATTTGCACTATGAAATCAATTACTCTATGATACGTATCAATATGTACTGATATTAATGCAAAATCATTAGTTATACAGATCCTCAATGAGGAATCCTTACCGTAAGGGGAGCGGAAAATCCTTAGACCAGCAGATATCTCACCTACTAATAAATGTTCTTACTACACCAAAAAAAATTTGAGAAAGGATGCCCCTAGCTCTTTTGAAGTATCTTTCTTACCTATTTTCGAGGGAGTGTCAGTAAAAAAATCTTCACCCAACGAAGATAATTTTAGGTCATAAAGTCCATGCAGAACAATCTTCTCTTGCACGTAACACTCATTAGGTTGGTCCCAAACTAACCAGTACCCATAACGGCGGGCAGTATTGGTCGAATTGGATTATAAAGTCTAGAAGCCTGGGAAAAAATCATCACTCAATACATGCTTTGTTTTGTTAATAGAAAAAATATGCATATTTAATATAATTTGTACAAATAATATTTAACATACAAATATGTTTTCTTTTGGTAGAATACAGATATGTTATAAAGCATTTAGGTTTGTGCTACCTTAACGCATAATTGAAGAACGACTTTTACTCTAGTGGTAACTAACAATAGTGCTAACCAGGCTATTCAGAATTTGAAACTTGGGTATGCAACCTTTTTCTTCATATGTGCTGGCTGTCTTTTCACTTTGTAGGCTTTCTTTCTATATTAGTTAACTCTCTTCCCACTACAGGCTCTCTTTTGGGTCCTGGCCCCTTGATTGGCTGGGTTAAAAAAAAAAGGCACAACTGATTGCACATTACACATGGGGTCGTGCGACCGAGAGCTGGGCTCTTGTTTACCAATAAGTTCTATTCATGGACCCACATCTTGGGTCAGAATGACATATTGACGAATCCTTTGCACTAACTATTTCACAATAAATGGTTACATTAGCTAATGGAACTTTTTTTTATATATATTATTGTTTCACCTAATTTCTTCAGTATGCAAATATTCTGTCAACGTCGGGGGAATATTATGGCACTAAATTGGACATGAACTTGTGGAACCCACAAGTTGGCGATTTAAAGATGTTCTCTCTTGGGCAGCTCTGGGTAGTCGGTGGCCCAGTTGATCACCTGAACATTGTAGAAGCTGGATTGATGGTAACTGCTCGAATCTATTATCACAGCAAATGTTAATCTATTGATTCACAATGAATACATGCGTAATGAGCTTTAACTTTACAGGTGTATCCTTTTCTTTATCACGACCAACGCACGAGATTCTTTGTGTACTGGACGGTAAGAATAAAAAAAAATTTTTTATTATTGATTTTTTTTTTCTATCATCATCAAAGGTAACATGTGGAGATTATAAGTGGGGAAAATGTCAGTTGAGAATACAAGGACAAATGTTAAAAAGGGCAAAATCCCACTAGGGCAAATGCTTTTGTTTGCTTCTTGGTATTGAATTTCTAGAAATATTAGAGGATGCCTTCTTGTTAAAGCATTTGTCTGCTTCTTGGTATTGAATTTCTAGAAATATTAGAGGATGCCTTCTTGTTAAAGGGGCTAAAGTCGAATGAGAGTAGCTGAAGATCCACAATTTTGATCAATTAGGAATGACAACGGCGGGTTTGGTATGGGTTAAGGTAAACCGAAATCCGTCCTGTCTTATTACAGCTCACTGATTGTAATACTAAATCTTGCCTTGTTTGAGTGGGTAAGTCAAATTTAAAATTTAAAACTTTTAAAATGTGTAAAAATAGATTAGAATGTGTATAGTAGAGTTTAAACTTACAACCTTCTCTTTCAATATCCTTTATATTAAGGCCTAAAACTACCTACATTACATGATTTTTATCTCTTACTATAGTAATAAATATATAAATGTTATATATACGGGGCGGGTGGGTTGAGTCAACAAAACCCAAACGTGCCCCGCATAAAAAATCACTGCCAAATCCCCCCCTTATTACGCGCAGGCTGGGGTAGATCCCATTTATACCCTATCCTTTGCCATCCCTATCATCTATAGTACTCACCCTTTGGTAATAAGTGATTACCTAATATTACTTTAATAAGTTAAATTCTAAAACACATAGCCCATCCATATCTCCACTCTGTATCCTTCACTATCTACCTCTACCAAATTCATTATAGTAGTACCCAAAGTACTTCTAGGAATCCAGTCCAAAGTCGGCAAAGTCCTTTTTTCTTTACCAATAAATCAAATTACCTGCAACTTTACCTACCTCTAACTTAAGCATGTAAATCAGGCGGGCCGTGGGCCGGCACGGCATGAACACTTAATTTATATTTAAAAATAATTAAATAATTAAAAATAATTATTGCACAGCCCAGTATGGCCCAACAAAATATTTACATTCAAAAATAATTTTTTTATAGAAATTAAATATAAAACTTAAAATGATTAAAAATTTTCTTTTCATTTGAAAACTAGTGTCCATATTAGTACATTTATTCTACTAATTTCAAGTTGAAAACTCTAAAAGTTTATAATTTCTCTTTTAATTTATATAAAAAAGTAACAATTACAAATTAGAAAAGGATGTGGGCTGACCCATGGGTGGCACAACCTAGCCCATCTGGTGCATGGCTTAGCACGACACGACTGGGGTTGTGCTGGGTTGGCCCCTGAAGTGCCTACGCATGGCTCGGCCTAGGCACGCCTAGGCCGGCTGCCGGTATAGCCCACAATTACATGATTACTCTAGTTAGTCTCAGTGGAGAGCGAGTGGTTGCCCAATGTTTGGATGGAATCCCACTTCGCACCCAATAGAAAGGGATCGGTTCTCAGGTCTCTCCTAACGTATCATTTGCCGGTGCACCCTCCTTACATGTCGAAGCATCCTGTCTTTGCTTGTGCTAATCCTATGCACGAGCCCCTAAAACTTCATCGAATCCCATGTTTAACACATGGTCCTAAACTTTTTTTTTTAAATAGTCCAACCGAGCAGAAAGGGATTGGTTCTCAGGTCTTTCCTACCTAGCATTTGCCAGTGCTCCCTCCTTGTAAGTGGAAGCATCCTCTCCTTGCTTGTTCTAATACTATACACGAGCCCCTAAAACTTCATCATGAGTTGGTTAGTTGTACATATAGCCTGAAGGGTATGGATTATTCCACATCTACACTAAGGTATTGACGATGATTCTCAAATACTGCATAACATAAACCGTAAATGGGCAAATAGTGACTTCCATCATTTCTATGGTTACTCCTTAAACAGCGTCCCTTGTGTGAGTGCTCTCTTCCCGCGCCTACTAGTGAAAGAAATGTGTACCAAACCCTTTTACTGCAGCTAAGATTAAAAGATAAAAAGAAAGATGACATGGGGAAAGAAATACCACCATAACGTATAAACCCTGATTTATGTGTAAATCGAGTCACAAAACGCTAACAAACTCAAATAACCGCTCACAGTGTAGTTATCTTTTGTTATATATACAAACTCCTCTTCTAATATTTGTTTGAAAACTCGGATGTCAGGGAGATGCATACCGCAACGGTTGCTACAATACTTTATGTCCGAGTTTCATACAACTGAACAACAAAGTAGCAGTGGATACTCCTTTTGAACCGACATCCACTTACAACGGAAAGCAGTGGATGGTGACAGTAAGCGCTCAGCAGGTACTGCTCTCTGTCATGTGACCTTGATGGTGGACCAGGTGAAAATTCAACTTGAGGGCCAATGTGAAAGAAATATTGGGAGAAGAGAAAATTATTAAAAAAATCATACTAATTTTCAGAATTTGTGAGGGTTTTAAACAATTTTTAGGAAGTGGCATGGGTGGGGGGCTCAAGCCCAGACCTATATACTTGGATCCACCCCTTAGTCCTAAGCCCAAAGTTTTGAACAAGCTAAATGAATGAATAAATGGGCTTGTTTGGGCATTGAGCAGAATCCAAATAAATGCCTCTTACCACAATGGTAAGATGTGTCATTTCTTATACTGAATGCTCAGTGGTGGTAAGAGGCCGTTCTTGGGAACACTGATGTCTTGTTGATTACCAAATGACTTGCGTGCCCACTATCTGACCCACAAGTTATTTGGGTGGGTAGGCCTATAACTTATGCCTTAAAACCCAACTGGCCTGGACTCCAACAAGCCTCAACTCAACTCGACCAAGTCCATTTTCTATTGAGAGTATAATATGGATGTAGATATATATGCTCTGGTTTTTCAAGACGGAAGCTGAATCTCCTAGTGTCAGACAATAATTGGGCACATATGAGTGTTAGTCAAATGAATTTGAAGAGACAATATAATTCAATTTTTGTAGATTTGGTTGGGAGCGTGGTTTGGTTGGGATTTTACATAGACAACCAATTGGCGTTCCTAGAGTGAAAATTCAATATCCTAATGATATATTTCATGTTGTTTGTAACAGGATCGTAGTACTGGAAACTGGGTGATCATGTATGGTGACAACGATAATATACTAGGGTACTTTCCCAGTGAGTTATTTCCTTACTTGGGCAAGGGTCCTGCTGATAGGGTTACCTGGGGAGGGGAGACCTACAACCCCCTGAGTCTTCCTAATCCTCCAATGGGTAGCGGACATTTTCCAGATGAAGGATATGCAAAAGCATGTTACATGAGGAGGATAAGGGTAATGAATGCCTCTAATTCTTTGGTAGATGCTTCACTCGTAGTCAGCAAAATTGAAGACATTCCTCGTTGCTATCAAGTGTCTGACCTTCAATTTTCAAGCGAGAATAACTTTAACAGCCACTTTTACTATGGAGGGCCTGGAGGAAACTGTTAGAAATCCTCATTTATCATTTCACAGGGGTGATGCCTCAAGTATTTGGTAATTTCCGAAGAGTCAAGTTCGAGTAGATCGTTACAGAAGTGTCCCTTATTTACAAGGTTCCATATTGAAAATCAGTGGGAAGAGGATAATTTTGTAAAAGGCACTCAAAGATAACTGGCCCCTTTCATTTATCAAACAATAATAAAATAGCTGGATTGTTTCTTTAGTAGAATTAAGAGAATTTTTGTCTGGAGAATTTAAACATTCTCTCAATGTCGCCCCTCGCATGGAAATTACAAATTCTCTTCTCCTGTATCAATTCAAAGATAATGGAGTAAATGAGAATTCCAGTATTAATGGAGTTAAAGAGAATTCCAGTAATTATGACTTTTCGGTTAGTTTGGATTCAAAATTCTAGCAAAAAAACTCTGCGCCTCAAAATGATAAAGCGAACATCACCCCATGGTCTCATAATTCTTGATGTGATGAGTTCTAAAAGAGGCTCTTAATTATCTCCTTGGATAACTAGTTTTACTCTCCTAGGCTTAAAACAACCAAATAGATGCTTTTGTCTTCTAAGATGCAACAGCTCCCACTACTAGCTAGGGCACTCTAACCTTTCCTTTATCATCCTCACCTTTACTAAAAGCCTCGAATTAAGAAAAGCATGCAAAGTTCGATTGGTGGATTTCTAAGGTATGAATGCTTTCTTCATTAGTTCTAGATCTAGAGATTTAGATCATATCTAAAAAAAGGAAGAATTTGGATTACAGGACATCCACGTGGATGAAGCTCTCACTTGCATAGGGCTGATCAGGGTTCGAACCTAGGTTGGCGCCCTTTTATTTTCAACTCCTGGCTCCTAGGTCAACCAACAGGCGCACCAACTAAAAAAAAAAAGAAAGAGTTTTTCAGCACAGACTGACTTCAAAAACCCATTAGAAAATATAAAAAGGAAAATAGAAAAAAGTCTAAAATTGCACCATGGTATTATCCTTGTCCATTAGGATGAGATCTGACCAGGAAATTTCTATTTCTCTAATGTTTTTGCACCATACACATTAAGCCCGCGATGAACTGCTTTTTGGGATTACTCTAGGAACGGTCCTATCCTTAGAGTTGCAATTGGCCGCTATTATTTATTGGCTATGTATGTCTGATCAATGCAAATTTTAAACTAAGTCAGTGGATGGTGGGATCTCAATCCTGCTGGAGAATTTGATCTCAGTCGATGTTTTGTCTTCATAAGTGTGAAATACATTTCATAAAAGCCGCTTAAATTAAAGAAATAGAAGTGACCATCAATGAATGACTATCAAATAATCCATCCAAACATACTGGCCATAATGGCTTGATTGTACAGCGACGCTTATCCTTTCCTAGTACTCCGTTGGAAATGCCTTTTTCTCAGATTTACTGAAAATAAGTACAAAAAATGACACATTCCTGATGGAAAACTGCATGGACCAAATGATATATATAGAAGGAAATCTGCAGAAAGCCAAAACTCCATAGGAAAAATACATTACACAAACAGGTTGATTTATGGAAGCCCTCTACCTGATCCAAGTTTGTGTCGAGTAGAAGCCAACTTATAACGAACAAAACTTGGGGCACCTAAGTTGCAAGCTAATTTAACTCAAATTAGGAGCCAACCAGACCAAATTTCACCAGCTCCCTCCCTCCCATGCCCACCTTCATGGGATTTGTAAGGATCTTGAAATTTGATAATTCATGGGTTGGATAAAACATTGGGTTTATTGAATTGTATTTTGTATTCTTAGACTACTGTTTGTGCCCCTAGAAGAGCTAAATTGAAGAATTCAAAAAATACAGCACGCGCTCGAGCGCCCTACATCCACACTCTAGCGCCCAAGACAAAACCATATGCACTCAAGCTTGAAATGTTTAAGTATAAGCATCAAGCACGAGCTCGAGCAGGCTCGCTCACACGCTCGATTGCACTTACGGAGAAAACCTACTTTCATGTTACAGAATTGTTTCCTGTTTGTGCCAAAAATAATAATTTTTATTTTTTAAGGCACGAGCTATGGGTTATTTAAATGATTTTTCTCTCAACTCTAAGATAAAGATCTTATTTTTCTGAGTGGAAATTACATATTGGAGATCACCTTTTTCTTTAGATCCTCTATTGGAGAGATTGGGTTGAAACTTTATTCTAGAGAGTTGGTTCTTTTGCATCTTTTATAGAAGATTGTCTAAGGGGTCAAGTGCAAGTTGAATCTAGTGCAAAGGATGGCAGGAAGTCATTGCAGTGTGAAACTGTGAATAGAGAATTTATAAAACTTTGACCAAAGCTTAGTTTGATTAACAAGTAATTAATTGTGATTACTAGCTAATTAACATGGTTTTATCTTCAATAAGTCTATTTTAATCTTGTGGAGTCCAATGGGTCAAGTTTAGGTCATGGATGGGTAATTTAGGTCGAGTTTGACCTTACTTAGGTAGATGAAAGCTCTTTTTCGTGATTTTAGAATTCATGAGTTCACATCAAACATGCATGGATGTAACACTCCAACTTGAGTTTAGCTTGATTAGCGAATAATTAATTGTAATTATCAGTTAATTAATATGATTTTTATTTTCAATAAGTCTATTTTAGTCTTGTGGAGTCTAGTGGGTCAAGTTCAGGTCATGGATAGGTAGTTTGGGTCGGGTTTGACCTTAATTAGGTAGATGAAAGCCCTTTTTAGATGTAACACTCCGACGCAAGCTTACCATGATCAGCAAGTAATTAATTGTGATTACCAGCTAATTAACATGTTTATTTTCAATAAGTCTATTTTAGTCTTAAGGGCTAAGACTCATTCATGTGTTGTTGTCCATCTATTAAGCACCTATCAACGGGTGTTGGTTTAAGGGACTCTGATACACCTCTCCTACACAATGTGACACTAAAGTAAAGACAATCGTGTAATGGATAACTTAAAACTATATTATCATGGATAGTTAGAAACAATGGATGACTAAATTAGGGTTGGCTTGTAAATCACCTTGATTCTTCTACTAAATCAAATTGTGTAGCATATTAGATTATCATTATTATCTTCTATTATTGGAATGATTTGAATTGAAATGATTATAGTATGAATTGATTTTATTTGAATTGTTATTGATATATACTTCCCTATTGTCAATGTTGAATTGAGTAAGAACGAATTGAATGTATAATGTATGATTCTCAATGAAATACATGGTATGACTTACTCAAATTCAATTATATGAATTGAAATAGTCTAGCTCAACTCAGTTTCAGTTTTATGATACCCGGTGGAGTTGACTTTGATATAGTATACAAACATGCCTTTAGAGTTCTGAACTCCATATATGAAGGGACCCATTTGTATGTTGGCCTGATCAATGGTGTTCTCAACGAAAAGATCCATAAAGGGAGGATATAACAAATGTAGTGGCTAAATAGTATGTATTTTCACTTATTGATCCTTATAGCATGCTTATTTCAAATGCATAATATACCTGGTGTACTGAATTAACCTCTAGTAATCACATATCATTAACTCTTTTAAACACAATGCGTATTACCTTAATTATGCTTATACTTTGCTGAATAATCTTTTTCACAGTTGTCTAATGGTGTTATAGGCTCAGATTTTGATCTTTATCTGGCAGAGACCCAGGAGTCAAAGAAGAAGACTGTAGTGGTTCCTTCAGGCTGTAATGAATGGACATCAGAAGCCTACTAACTGATCCATGTAAGGACCCGAACCCCCACTAATCCTAATTACGTTAATTAATCATGTTCCTATTGATTAAGACTTGTTGAGGCCCAATTTAGTGTGAATTATTGGGTTTGGACCCCGCTTAAATAGCTAAGGGCTTTTTAGTAAATTTTCCTTATGCCTCTAGGTTACCCCGTCCATCTCCTTACGTGTGATTCATCGCGTAGATCATCTTTTGTGTTGGGCCCGAGTTGATCCGGACTCATCTTAAGCCAATTGGAGCCCTCCCGGACTAAACTGAAATTCCTAGAAACCAGTGGGCTGATGTGCAATTTCAGGAAAAATATGTTTAAAAGAGAGAGACTCAACGTATACTCCCCTTCTTCCTCACGTTCTCTTGGCTGGAGTTCTAGTTTCTGGGTTTCTTCTCCTCTCTTTGATTTCAATCGAAGCATTGTGGGCGTTTGGGAGTGTGCATGCACAAGGGATGGCATGCACCCACATTCTTCTTCTTCCTTGACTCCTTTTTCCATTGTATTCTGGTGTGGAGTGACCTCTCCTCCAAGTTACAGCAATACAAGGTAAGGAATAGGTTCCATTTCGTCTTCTTGGGTTTGTTAGGATCATAGGGACTTCGTTATTGACATGCATGTGAATTCTTCCACATTTTGGGGCTTATGTGTAGAGAACCCATTAGAGAACCCATTACAGTACAGGGAGTTGCCTCTGAGCATACAGCAAGAAGGATCTAGGAAGGGCTAAACACGGTAACAAGGCAAGTACTTAAGCTTATATTCGTTGCATGTGGGATTGTCATTTCATGTTAAGCTAGTTGTGCTCATTGTGATTCTTCCTTCTTTATATGTATGAATGATTCAAGTAAGAATGATGGAGATGGGAATAGGAGGTGTGTGAGTATGGGATACTCTCAAGACACTTCAATTGAGCTACAGAACCCCCTTATAAGTCAGTTCTGTAGTGATCCCGCACAGAAAATTTAGCTACAGAACTGTATGTTGATTTTCTGAAGCTTACGGCGAATCTACGGCTAAGCCGTGAGCTCTTACGGCTCAATGTCCAGAGAGCAGAAAATGAGCTTTTGTACTACGGCTCATTTACGGCTAAGCCGTGGAATCCACTACGGCTGAGCCGTACCCAGCCCGTAGCCTAGCCGTAGGTCTTTCTACGGCGAACTTTCCAGGGAGCTCACAGAACCCAGTTCCTTCTACGGCCTGCATACGGCTGCACCGTGAGATACCCTACGGCTAAGCCGTAACCTCCCCGTGACCCAGCCGTAGGCTTAGCTCGGCTAAGCCGTAGGCCAATATACGGTTGAACCGTAACCACACCGAAAATCCGGATGAACTGTGACCCCCTCTCGGCTAAGCCGTAGCCCTGTACACGGCTAAGCCGTAAGAACCCAGTGAATGTAAGATGTTAGGAACCTTGATTGGTAGGGCTTTAGTCATGGTACCTTCTATACCTCCACATTGGCCATTGGTAATTACACATTGGAATGAATGAAGGATTTCCCAATGGCAAGTCATGGATGTTGGCAAGAGAAGGGTGTTCCGTAGGCACACAATGTAATACCCGGACACGGTAACACAACGACACCGAACATCTCATGTGTACATCGTGCTGAATGTCATTGGGAATTAGGAGACTGCTTCATCTAAATGCAATCATATCATATTGATACATAACACTACCTTTGACATGACTGTTATCGCATTCACTTCCTCTAACAAACCCCGAGGCAATTCAGACCTGAGCTTCTAATGAGTGCGTGTCTGACAAGCCAGAGCTTCTATTGAGTGTGTGCTTGCTAGCCAAGGGTGTAGCTGCGGCTCGGGCCTTGTAGCCTACCTGCATGTGTTTCGTTTAAGTATTCGTTGTTTCATGATTATCTATTCCTTATATATGTTATGATTGTATGATTGACTCCGAGTCGGCACCACTTGGCTTCTGCCCTTTGGGTATTATATGTCACTACTGCAGTAGGTTTACGGAGGGGTTGTCGACGCTCCTTGGGAAGCTAGCTTGATCCCCTAGCGACCCATACGTTATGTATGCTCCCTTTGGGAGAATAGAGCATCGTGGTTGCCAATCAGTATGTATAGCATTAAGTTTCATTCATGCATCATGTTTAGTGATTGTTCTTGCTAATGTATTATGTTATATTAGTTTCCTATGCTTAGTACTTGCTTAACCGTCGTGTTAACAGTGTTACCCTCGGTATTGCAGATACAGCACCCGCTCCCGACACGAATATTGACGCGGCCCCGGAAGATACCCCAACGGTACCTCGGGGTGTAGGTGAATGGATGGATGGCGACGTTTACTACTAGCCATCCTACGGAGAGCGTCTCTTTTGGGAATATTATGTTGAAGACTTTTGTATCACCTTTAAGGACTGATTTTGGGAATGTATTTAAAGGACTATAACACTATTGTATGTAAATATGTTTTAATAGACTATGAACTTTATGTGCTCTTGATGATTATTGAGTATTTCACAGGTTCTCGATTATGATAATTTATGTTTGTACGTGTGTCAGCATACCTCACACGTTCCTGTGGAATCTCCCTTGTAGGAATTCGTGCAAAATTCTTCAGGGCACGAATTTCTACGGGATTACGTATCCACGCCCTGGGGGCCCACTCAAATCCCCAAATTCCCGGGATTGGGGCGTGACATACGTAAGTAATGGTATCAGAGCCATTCCAAGAAGTCACTTAAAAGACTTAGCAACATTAGAAAGCGTGGTGAGGTTCCGATAGATCCGTTTAAGTGGGTTTCTATTATAATGATAACTATGGTATGACTGTAGTATGTATGTATGTACATCTATTTAAACATATATGATTAATGACCATTGTGACTGCAGAACCATGGCGTCTGGATCCGGTACGAACAACAGCTCCGGTGATAATAACCGTAATAACATTGAGTTGGACGGCGCAGACCCTCCACCACAACCTCCTCCTCAACCCACCTACAATACAGAGGAACGGTTTATGATGTTAATGCATCAATTGGCAGCTAGTAACGCCAATCAGGCCGCCATGCAGTTGCAGATGGCCGCCATGTTGAACCGACAGGATCAGCCAGGAGATCCCAACTCCTTGTATGAGAAGTTTCGAAAAAGGGGAGCAACAGAGTTTACTGGACATGAGGATCCATTACAAGCAGATGAATGGTTTGTCCACACGGAAAATGTTTTCGATACCTTGACTTGCACATCTAGACAGCAAGTGGTCCTCGCAGCATCCATGTTTAGAGACGTCGCGGATACATGGTGGAAGAGTATCCGGGACCACATGAGGACTATGCCGGACGCTACTGTTTGGGAAGCCTTTAAAAGGCAGTTTCGAAAGAAGTTCATCCCTGACCACGTTACTCGCAAAAAGAAGGCAGAGTTTCTTTCCCTGCAGCAAACCTCATGACCGTTGCAGAATACGTGCATGTATTCAGCCAGCTTTCTCGGTTTGCTCTAGACTTGATTGATACTGAGGAGAAGAGAGTGGAAAGGTTTTTGGAAGGGTTGAGGCCTGCTATCAAGGGACATGCCACTGCCTTCCAACGTCCCGTTCAATATGATGATGCAGTAGCAAGGGCGTATGCAGCGGAAGAAATTGAGAAGAGTTTATTCTTGGGAGAGTCTAAGAAGAGTGCTCCACCTTCTGGGAAAGGTCAGCAGTACTCTAAGAAACAGAAGGGAGTTGCTAGCAGCACGTCCCGACCAGTTTGTGGTGCATGTGGGAAGGGTCACGAGACTAGTAAATGTTGGAGGGCTATGGGAGCCTGTTTCGGCTGTGGCTCCATGGACCATCGCTTGTCCGAGTGCCCGAGAAGGAAGGAATTTAGCCAAGGCTATCAACAGCAGCAGTATCAGCAGCCCCCTCCTGCGCCTAGCCGACAGCAACAGCAAGTGAGACAAGGCCAAGGGCAGACACGACAAGGCCAAGGGCAGACACGACAAGGCCAGGGACAACAGAGACAAGGACAGCAACACCGACCCCAAAGGCAAGGCCGCGCTTATGCATTGACACAAGAAGAGGCAGAAGCGGCAGAACATGCGGTTGTAGGTAAGGTTTCTGTTTGTGGTATTGAAGCTAAAGTGTTGTTTGATTCGGGATCTTCACACTCCTTCATCTCACCTCGGTTCTCTAGTAGGATACGGGAATCGCCTGCACAATTGCCATATGTGTTGAGTGTTATCACTCCGGTTGGTAAACGGGTAACCTGTGACGACTATTACCCTGGTTGTCGAGTTCTCATCGGAGAAGTTCTTCTCCCAGCGGAACTTATTGTGCTACCCATGCACGACTTCGATGTAATCCTAGGCATGGACTGGCTGACCAAATATATGGCCTGTTTGGATTGCTACCGTAAGACCGTCACCGTAAGGGTGAGTGAAGATGGTCCAAGTGCGGTGTTCCAAGGTGACAAGAAGAGTTTGAACACCAGATTGATTTCAGCACTTCGAGCGGAACGATTAATACATAGTGGTTGTGAGGGCTATATTGCCTTCATCGTAGAAAAGAAATCACCTAAGAAGTTAGAAGAAATACCGGTGGTTTGCGAATTTCCGGATGTATTCCCGGATGAAGTACCCGGCCTTCTACCAATCAGGGAAGTGGATTTTACTATAGAGCTAGTACCCGGTACCGCTCCCATCTCTAAGGCTCCATATAGAATGGCCCCAGCAGAGCTGCGTGAACTGAAACTACAGTTACAAGAATTATTGGATAAAGGATTCATTCGCCCTAGCACATCCCCATGGGGAGCCCCGGTTTTATTTGTGAAGAAGAAGGATGGCACCCTTAGAATGTGTATTGATTACCGGCAGTTGAATCAGGTGACAATTAAAAACAAATATCCACTGCCTAGAATTGATGAGTTGTTTGATCAGCTACAGGGTGCAACACATTTTTCGAAGATCGATCTTAGGTCTGGATATCATCAACTGTGAGTTAGGGACCAAGATGCATCAAAGACAGCTTTCAGGACAAGATATGGGCATTACGAATTCTTGGTTATGCCTTTTGGATTGACAAATGCCCCCGCAGTGTTTATGGCCTTAATGAACAAGATCTTCTCGTCATATCTTGATCAGTTCGTGGTAATTTTCATTGATGATGTTCTGGTGTATTCCAAGACCAAAGACGAGCATGTGGAGCATCTGAGGACCTCTCTACAATTGCTAAGGGACCACCGATTGTATGCCAAACTGGACAAATGTGAATTTTGGCTGGAACAAGTTGCCTTTCTAGGGCATATAATTTCTAAGGATGGGCTTGCAGTAGATCCAGCTAAGATTGAGGCTATAACTACTTGGCAGAGTCCCAAAACCGTTGCAGAAATTAGAAGTTTCGTTGGCTTGGCCGGTTATTATAGAAGGTTCGTGAAGGACTTTTCCAAAATAGTCGCCCCTTTGACTAAGTTGACACGAAAGAACGAACCATTTGTGTGGTCCGCAGAGTGTGAATCGAGTTTCCAACTGCTTAAGGAGAAGTTAACCTCAGCCCCGATCTTATCCCTGCCAGAAGGGAGTGGCGGATTTGTTATCTATACAGATGCTTCAGGGATTGGGCTAGGGTGTGTACTCATGCAGAATGGAAAGGTAATAGCATATGGATCTCGCCAATTGAAGGAACATGAGAAAAACTATGCCGTGCATGACTTGGAATTGGCTGCAGTAATTTTCGCGCTAAAGATGTGGAGACATTATTTATACGGAGAGAAATTTGAAGTCCATAGTGATCATCGCAGTCTCCAGTATCTGTTTTCGCAGCATGATCTTAACATGAGACAGCGCAGGTGGTTGGAATTCATAAAGGATTATGACTTTCCGATTAGATACTTCCCTGGAAAGGGGAATGTAGTAGCTGATGCTTTAAGCAGGAAATCCACCACCGAGTTGGCAGCCTTGTGCGGTGAATGGTCCCTAGTGGAGGAATTCCGAGATCTGGACGCGGAAGTTGAATTTGTAGACGATAAGGTCATGTTAGTGGCTATGTCAGTCTTCGAACCCACCCTGATTCAGCAGATCAAGGAGAGACAGTTTGAAGACCCGGAGTTTGCCAAGATTCGTGACCATATTTCTGAGAAACCGGACTTCAGGATTGTAGATGGTGTGTTGTACTTCCGAGATCGGCTTTGTGTTCCAGGAGTTCAAAATCATAACCTAAAGAGGGCAATTATGACTGAAGCACACCATGCTCGGTATTCCATGCACCCAGGGAGTACAAAAATGTACCGGAATCTACATGGCAGGTTTTGGTGGAATAACATGAAGAGGGACATAGCGGGCTTTGTGGCCAAATGCCTTACCTGCCAACGAGTGAAGGCTGAGCACAGGAAGCCTCCCGGTTTGTTACACCCTCTACAGATTCCTAAATGGAAATGGGAGAATCTGACGATGGATTTCGTTTCCGGACTACCTCGAACAAGTAGACATCATGATGTAGTGTGGGTGATTGTCGACCGACTAACAAAATCAGCCCACTTTATTCCCATCAAGAAAGGGATGAAATTTCAGGAAATGGCCAAGATTTTCATTGATGAGATTGTACGGCTACATGGTACCCCGGTCTCAATTGTGTCCGACCGAGATAGTAGGTTCGTGTCCTCCTTTTGGCAGTCTTTCCAGACGTCTTTAGGCACCAAACTCAGTTTTAGCACGGCTTACCATCCTCAAACAGATGGGCAGTCGGAACGAACGATACAGACCTTGGAAGATATGCTACGAGCTAGCGTAATGGATTTCGGAAAGGAGTGGGATGAGCACCTCTCCTTGTGCGAGTTTGCATATAATAACAGCTTTCACGCGAGCATCGGTATGGCCCCATTTGAAGCCCTGTATGGACGGAAGTGCCGTACGCCAGTCTGTTGGGAAGAAGTTGGGGTTAGGAGTTTCCATGGACCCACTCTGGTAGCGGATACAGCGGAGAAAGTACAAAAAGTGCAAGATAGGCTGAGAACTGCACGATCGCGCCAGAAAAGTTATGCAGATAACCGCCGCCGGCCCCTTGAGTTCCAAGTGGGGGACAGAGTTTTCCTAAAAGTTTCCCCAATGAAGGGTACTATCAGGTTTGGCCAGAAGGGTAAACTTGCTCCTCGGTTCGTAGGGCCTTTTGAGATACAGAGTAGAGTGGGAGACTTAGCTTATCGGTTGGAGTTGCCACCCTCGCTTGCAGGAGTTCATAATGTGTTCCATGTATCAATGCTCCGGAAATACCTCCCAGATCCGTCACATGTTCTTGAGTTGGATGATGTACAGGTACGGCCTAATGTGAGCTACGAAGAGAGACCCCTTCGTATCGTTGACACTAAGGAACAGGTGCTGCGTACACGAACGATCAAATGGGTCAAGGTGTTATGGAATCACCATGGACAAGAAGAGGCCACTTGGGAACTCGAAGATCAAATTCGGGTGAAATATCCAGAGCTACTACCTAAGGTACGTGCATTCGGCGGACCGAATGATCTTAAGTGGGGGAGGATGTAAGGACCCGAACCCCCACTAATCCTAATTACGTTAATTAATCATGTTCCTATTGATTAAGACTTGTTGAGGCCCAATTTAGTGTGAATTATTGGGTTTGGACCCCGCTTAAATAGCTAAGGGCTTTTTAGTAAATTTTCCTTATGCCTCTAGGTTACCCCGTCCATCTCCTTACGTGTGATTCATCGCGTAGATCATCTTTTGTGTTGGGCCCGAGTTGATCCGGACTCATCTTAAGCCAATTGGAGCCCTCCCGGACTAAACTGAAATTCCTAGAAACCAGTGGGCTGATGTGCAATTTCAGGAAAAATATGTTTAAAAGAGAGAGACTCAACGTATACTCCCCTTCTTCCTCACGTTCTCTTGGCTGGAGTTCTAGTTTCTGGGTTTCTTCTCCTCTCTTTGATTTCAATCGAAGCATTGTGGGCGTTTGGGAGTGTGCATGCACAAGGGATGGCATGCACCCACATTCTTCTTCTTCCTTGACTCCTTTTTCCATTGTATTCTGGTGTGGAGTGACCTCTCCTCCAAGTTACAGCAATACAAGGTAAGGAATAGGTTCCATTTCGTCTTCTTGGGTTTGTTAGGATCATAGGGACTTCGTTATTGACATGCATGTGAATTCTTCCACATTTTGGGGCTTATGTGTAGAGAACCCATTAGAGAACCCATTACAGTACAGGGAGTTGCCTCTGAGCATACAGCAAGAAGGATCTAGGAAGGGCTAAACACGGTAACAAGGCAAGTACTTAAGCTTATATTCGTTGCATGTGGGATTGTCATTTCATGTTAAGCTAGTTGTGCTCATTGTGATTCTTCCTTCTTTATATGTATGAATGATTCAAGTAAGAATGATGGAGATGGGAATAGGAGGTGTGTGAGTATGGGATACTCTCAAGACACTTCAATTGAGCTACAGAACCCCCTTATAAGTCAGTTCTGTAGTGATCCCGCACAGAAAATTTAGCTACAGAACTGTATGTTGATTTTCTGAAGCTTACGGCGAATCTACGGCTAAGCCGTGAGCTCTTACGGCTCAATGTCCAGAGAGCAGAAAATGAGCTTTTGTACTACGGCTCATTTACGGCTAAGCCGTGGAATCCACTACGGCTGAGCCGTACCCAGCCCGTAGCCTAGCCGTAGGTCTTTCTACGGCGAACTTTCCAGGGAGCTCACAGAACCCAGTTCCTTCTACGGCCTGCATACGGCTGCACCGTGAGATACCCTACGGCTAAGCCGTAACCTCCCCGTGACCCAGCCGTAGGCTTAGCTCGGCTAAGCCGTAGGCCAATATACGGTTGAACCGTAACCACACCGAAAATCCGGATGAACTGTGACCCCCTCTCGGCTAAGCCGTAGCCCTGTACACGGCTAAGCCGTAAGAACCCAGTGAATGTAAGATGTTAGGAACCTTGATTGGTAGGGCTTTAGTCATGGTACCTTCTATACCTCCACATTGGCCATTGGTAATTACACATTGGAATGAATGAAGGATTTCCCAATGGCAAGTCATGGATGTTGGCAAGAGAAGGGTGTTCCGTAGGCACACAATGTAATACCCGGACACGGTAACACAACGACACCGAACATCTCATGTGTACATCGTGCTGAATGTCATTGGGAATTAGGAGACTGCTTCATCTAAATGCAATCATATCATATTGATACATAACACTACCTTTGACATGACTGTTATCGCATTCACTTCCTCTAACAAACCCCGAGGCAATTCAGACCTGAGCTTCTAATGAGTGCGTGTCTGACAAGCCAGAGCTTCTATTGAGTGTGTGCTTGCTAGCCAAGGGTGTAGCTGCGGCTCGGGCCTTGTAGCCTACCTGCATGTGTTTCGTTTAAGTATTCGTTGTTTCATGATTATCTATTCCTTATATATGTTATGATTGTATGATTGACTCCGAGTCGGCACCACTTGGCTTCTGCCCTTTGGGTATTATATGTCACTACTGCAGTAGGTTTACGGAGGGGTTGTCGACGCTCCTTGGGAAGCTAGCTTGATCCCCTAGCGACCCATACGTTATGTATGCTCCCTTTGGGAGAATAGAGCATCGTGGTTGCCAATCAGTATGTATAGCATTAAGTTTCATTCATGCATCATGTTTAGTGATTGTTCTTGCTAATGTATTATGTTATATTAGTTTCCTATGCTTAGTACTTGCTTAACCGTCGTGTTAACAGTGTTACCCTCGGTATTGCAGATACAGCACCCGCTCCCGACACGAATATTGACGCGGCCCCGGAAGATACCCCAACGGTACCTCGGGGTGTAGGTGAATGGATGGATGGCGACGTTTACTACTAGCCATCCTACGGAGAGCGTCTCTTTTGGGAATATTATGTTGAAGACTTTTGTATCACCTTTAAGGACTGATTTTGGGAATGTATTTAAAGGACTATAACACTATTGTATGTAAATATGTTTTAATAGACTATGAACTTTATGTGCTCTTGATGATTATTGAGTATTTCACAGGTTCTCGATTATGATAATTTATGTTTGTACGTGTGTCAGCATACCTCACACGTTCCTGTGGAATCTCCCTTGTAGGAATTCGTGCAAAATTCTTCAGGGCACGAATTTCTACGGGATTACGTATCCACGCCCTGGGGGCCCACTCAAATCCCCAAATTCCCGGGATTGGGGCGTGACAATCCATATGCCGAGAGCGACTCATTATTATCTTAAGAATGTATATATTGGGTATTTTTGGGACTTTTAGCATATACATATATTCATTTGCATCCATATATACTGCGATCGGCATAGTCAAACCCTGCTACGGATGTCCCTTACTACCTTATCTTTCATTGTTCTACTTTCTTTGCTTAGAATGTTTATCCTTAACATAAATGCAGCCATATGCACATCATGAGTGGGTTGTACAAGGAATGAATAGAATTGATATAATAATCTTATGCTCTTTAAATATTAAGATTTGGATTATTTTATGGATGGAATAATACTTGTGAATTGTTTAATGAAAAGTGAAAAATTATAAGCAATATTGATAGGCTTCCACGTATTGAATGCTTGGACTGATGTCCGTTTAAAGTACCTCACACATGTAAGTATGTGAATATCTTTTGTGTAATTCAGCTTTGACTTTTGGTCCAAGTGTGAATTATACGGGAGTTCGTATGTCACGCCTCAAGGTTAATTTTAAGCTCGTGATTTGTAACACTCCGACCCAAGTTGATCCGGATTAGTGGGTAGTTACGTATGCTTTTATCGTTAAGAGTGTTTTGGCTTTTGTTTTTATTTGGTTTTGAGTCTTGGAGAGATTGTTTGAGTTGAGTTTGACTTGGTCTAGGTAGTTCGAGCCCTTTTTCGTAATTTTGGCTTTTGATTGACCTTGTCAGTTTTGCGTCATTCTGACGTCATCGCGTGTCTTTCGTTGAGCTTGTCGATCTTCGTAACTGTCTTGGATCCAAATGATTTCGTTTGCTCTCGTTGGACCGTCATTTGACTCAAACTGACATTTGTGTAAGCCGTTTGGACTTGTTTGCAATTTGGACTCATTTAAGTTATAAATATCCTACCAACTCATTTCCTTTCTCTCGATCATCTCTGTCTCTCTCAGCTGTCTCTCTCTCTCGTTCAGCTCTTCCTCTCGTTCCTTCTCTTTCTGTTGCTTGAGGGGGAGGAAGAAAGGAGCAAGTTTGTGTGTGTGTTTCCCGGTGGACTGAGCCAAAACCACGACGTGATTCCATTTGTAAGGCAAGTATAAGCCCAAGTAGTATGAACACCGATTGGTAATGCTTTGATTGTTAGGTTTCTATTCTTCAGTGTGTTTCTCAGTGTTGGACAGCCCTATTGAACTCATTTTGCTGTTATCTTACTGTTTTCAGTTGAAACGTTCATTTTCTGTATGACTGTAACTGTTGCAGGAAAATGAGTCCGTGCACTCACGGCTACACCGTGAAATGTGCTACGGCTAAGCCGTAAAATGGCTTACGGCTAAGCCGAGACCCAGCCGTAACCCTGACCGTAGAACAGTACAGACTGATATCTGAAAATAACTGAGAGTTGGCAAAATGCCATTCTTCTACGGCTCAGCTTGATCTAAGCCGTACATTGTCCTACGGCTAAGCCGTGGACCAGGATACGGCTGAGCCGTAGAGTAAAATACGGTTGAGCCGTAAATCCGGATGAGTATTTTGGGGAGCCTCGGCTCAGCCGCAGTGTAGCTTACGGCTAAGCCGTAAGATGCCTCGGCTAAGCCGTAAGGTTACCTACGGCTACACCGTGTGAACCTGGAAAAGGAGTAAAAGGACTAGGTTTAAGAAAAGGACTGTTATGGCTTTCACGTTAGAATGTAGCTAACCTGGACATGCCCACTGGAATGTTTGAATGACATGAATGATCTCGAGGGCTGTGAATCATTCATGCTTGTTATCCAGTTGTTTAGCACCTTCCCATGGGTGTTGGTTTAAGGGACTTCGGTGCACATTCCAGACACTGCAACACTAGACAATAGTGCATCGGATAACTTAAAAACTACATCAACATGCACGGTTAGAAACACTGGATAATTAGTTTAGGATTGGCTTGTAATTGACCTTGATTCGTAAAAGTATCCTGATTTGTATAGCATATTGATTTCGGTTATGCCCTCTTATGTGTTCTGCGCTGGACCTCTTGATTCTGTGGGAAATGCAGCAACCCCAGAGCGAAGCCCAGGCGGGACCATTCTATTATTATGTATTGTGTTTTACCGTTGCAAGTACTGAGTCAGTGATTGTTCTTGATACTCATTGTCAGTGCTTCTTTCATTTGCTTATGTACATTCAGTATCTGTATATGCTTATTCGCATTCAGTATCAGTACATGTGATGCACCACCTATTGTTTGTTTAGCATGATATGTGAGATATGTATGTGATATGATTGATTGAGGTGCATCATCCGATTTGATTGTGATTGGTATTGGCACTACTGAGCCTCAGCCTTAGGATACCCGACGGGGTTAACTTCGGTTGAGTTTATGTGTTTGCCTCTGCAGAGTGTTCTGTCCTGGGACTCCGGACCCCGGGAACTAGAGACCCACGCGTACCCTGGCCCGGTCGCTGGTGTTCTCATTCCGACTGCTCTCGAAAGGGAGAATATGGCCAATGTAGTAGCCACTTTGACTGTTATCTGTTTATGATTCTGATAGCATGCTTATTCATTTGCATAATTGCTTAGTATACGAACGTGATTTCTATGGATCTTGCACTGTGACTATTACTCATGATTAGACACAATTCGTGTTATCGTCTTGTAGCTTATATTTTGCTAAGTCGTTGTACTTATGAGTTGTCTTATGTGTTGCAGGCTCAGATCCCTCTCCCGATCCTGCGTCGGTCGACCCGACTCCAGGAGAGGCTCGCGAGGCCCCCTCCGGCCTAGAGGAGTGGACTTGATCCACCCTCCAGAGTACGGTTTTCATCATTTTGTTTTCCCCATTCATTTGAGTTTGAATCTATTGAGGGGATTTTTCTGTAATTGTACCGTGGGCTTGAATTGTATCTGTATTTTGGATTTTGTAAGCCCTCTTTAGTATCATACGTTCTTGTAATTATTCTTGTCATCAGTCAAATATTCTGTAATCCATTATGTCTTTTAGTATGTGGTTGTATGCCTTGATACGTATAGCTTCCGCGTACAGTTATTTTGCACGTGTGAATGATCCCTTGTGTGTGTATACTTGGACGGGGTCTAGGTGTGCATGCACGGGAGTACGTGTGTCATTGGTTAGACTTCCTCTGACCCCCGGTCCCTGGGCTCGAGTTGTGACATACGTATTGTATGGTATCAGAGCATTGTCTCTCAGGGCATTGTCTCTATCTTAGTTTGTAAGCATGTAGGCATATAGGACGTGGTGAGATTCCGTAGTCCAGTTTTGGACTGTTGTGTTTGGTCCCCTTGTCTTGTGAGTCTGTGTGAGTACCTAGTGTGTGATAGCAGATTGACTTTTGTGTTTTGTAGGCTATGGCATCGGGATCTGGAACACACGACAACAACAATCAGGGAGATAATGAGAGTGGATCAGCCGCTCCGCAGCCACTTGTGAATTTTGACGAGCATTTCTTGACAATGTTGCAGGCGATCCATTCCTTGCAAGCACAGGTCGTTTCATTAGTGGACCGACAGAGTCAAGCGCCAGTTCAGCGGCCTGTAGAGCAGCAAGTGGTTTTCCAGCCTAAGGAGAGCGATCCAAATGCGTTGTACGATAAATTCAGGAAACGTGGAGCCACAGAATTCTATGGAAATGAAGATGCGTTGAAAGCTGATCAGTGGCTAAAGCATACCGGGGATCTCTTCTCTACCATTGTTTGTGACGACCGGCAGAAAGTTATGCTTACAGCCTCGATGTTCCGAGAGGTGGCAAAGACGTGGTGGAAGAGTGTCAGTGCAGCCTATCTGACTATGCCTAGTGAAACAGTGTGGGAGACGTTCCAGAAACAGTTCAGAAGGAAGTTCATCCCTGCTCATGTCTGGCGTGTGAAGGAGGTTGAGTTTCTGGCCTTACAGCAGCAGCAGCTGACCGTCTCAGAGTACATTCACCGCTTTATCCAGTTGTCCCATTTTGCTGAGGACATGATCAATACTGAGGAGAAGAAGGTGAATCGTTTCATTTCTGGTCTGCATCCGAGATACGCGAATTTTGTGACTGCTTTTCAGAGACCAGTTACTTTTGATGATGCGGTCGACAGAGCACATGCTGCGGAAGCCAACCACCTAGCAGAGAGAGCTATGGACTTCAAGAGGAGTGCACCAGTAGGGTCCAAGGGACAGATCCAGAAGAAATGGAAAGGGAAGCAAGGAACTTCGAGTTTCTCGGGGAGCAGATGCGAGTTTTGTGGATTGGGACATCCGACGGAGAAGTGTTGGAAGAAGTCCGGAGCTTGTTTGAGTTGCGGATCTATGGAGCATAAGATAGCACAATGCCCTAAAGCCAGGACTTTCCAGTCATCTCGGTCTATGAGGTCATCCAAGTCTCTGAGTTCAGCAGCTTCGAATAGCCCCCAGCCGTCTCGCCAGAGCTAGAAGCCACAGCGTCAAACTGCTCGCGTGTATGCAGCATCCCATGATCATGCAGAAGATGCGAAAGTGGTGGAAGGTAAAGTTCTCATTGCCCGAGCTGAAGCACATACACTATTTGATTCGGGGTTTACGCGTTCGTATGTCGCACCTCGTTTTGCGGAACAGTTACCCCAACCCCCTCAGCCGCTACCCTATTTGTTAGTGGTGTCCACTCCTGTGGGCAAGAGAGTAGAGTGTAGTGTATACTACCCTCGGTGCGACGTGGTGATTGAAGGTCGCCAGCTGCCAGTTGATTTGATCTTGTTGTCCATGTTGGATTTCGATGTGATCCTTGGAATGGACTGGCTAGCGCGGTATCGTGCCTGTGTTAACTGTTACAACAGGACGATTTACTTCGATTTTGAGAAAGGGTTTCGTTTTGAGGGCAATCAGGAGAGATGCCCGAGGCGTGTCATCTCCGCATGCAAGGTGGATCGTTTGATACGCAGAGGTTGTGCAGGTTTTCTTGCTTTCGTCTCGGAGAAGAAGGAGTTGAAGCAGTTGGGTGAGATTCCGGTCGTACGTGAGTTCCCGGATGTATTCCCGGAGGAAGTACCTGAGTTACCCCCTGCCAGAGATGTAGAGTTCGCGATCGATCTAGTGCCCGGTACAGCACCCATTAGTTTAGCTCCTTATCGTATGGCCCCTGCTGAGCTACTCGAATTGAAGACGCAATTGCAAGAATTGTTGGAGAAGGGTTTCATACGGCCGAGTGTGTCACCGTGGGGAGCTCCAGTGCTGTTTGTGAAGAAGAAGGACGGTACCTTACGGATGTGCATCGATTACCGGCGATTGAACAAAGTCACTATCAAGAATAAATACCCATTGCCGCGTATTGATGAGTTGTTTGACCAACTTCAAGGTGCCGCTTATTTTTCCAAGATTGATTTAAGATCGGGGTATCATCAACTTCGGGTGAAGGAAGACGATATTGCGAAGACTGCTTTCAGGACACGGTATGGACATTTTGAGTTTCTCGTGATGCCATTTGGATTAACCAATGCACCTGCTGCCTTTATGGCCTTGATGAACAGGATCTTTGCTCCTTTCCTGGATCGATTCATGGTGGTCTTTATTGATGACATTCTGGTGTATTCGAAGACCCCAGAGGAGCATGTGGAACATCTACGTCGAGCCTTGCAGTTGTTGAAAGAGCATCGCTTATATGCCAAATTGTCGAAGTGTGATTTTTGGCTCGAGCAGGTAGCTTTTCTTGGTCATACCATTTCACGAGATGGGTTGGCAGTGGATCAGACGAAAGTTGAGGCAGTGATGAATTGGCCCAACCCAAAGACTGTGACGGAGATACGGAGTTTTCTTGGATTGGTTGGCTACTATCGTCGATTTATTCAAGATTTTGCCAAGATTTCTGCTCCGTTGACTCGATTGACCAGGAAGAATGTTCCTTTTCTGTGGACGGACGAATGTGAGCACCATTTCCGTATGTTGAAGGAGAAGCTTACTTCGGCTCCAGTCTTGACGTTACCGAATGGGCATGAAGGATTTATGATCTACTCTGATGCTTCTCGAGTCGGTTTGGGATGTGTTTTGATGCAACATGGCAAAGTGATTGCCTATGGCTCGAGGCAACCCCGGGAGCATGAGAAGAACTATGCTACGCATGATTTAGAGTTGGCAGCCATCGTTTTTGCGTTGAAGATGTGGAGACATTATTTGTATGGCGTGAACTTTGAAGTGCACTCAGATCATCATAGTCTACAGTATCTCTTCACGCAGTCTGAGTTGAATATGAGGCAACGAAGGTGGCTTGAGTTGATCAAGGATTTTGACTTCCCCATCAAATACCATCCAGGAAAAGGCAACGTTGTTGCAGATGCCTTGAGTAGGAAGTCGGAGATTCTTCAGGCTTTGGACAGCCTTTACTTTGTGACACATGCACAGCCAGTGGAAGTGCGATTGGTGGAGAACTGTTTGACACTCGCCAGTACAGTGAGCTTTCAGCCTGACATCATTCAGCGTATTAAAGACCAGCAGTTTGAAGATGCGATGTTGAAGCGAATTCGGGATAGCATTGCAGATCGACCAGACTTTCGCTTGGAGGGTGATGTTTTGTATTTCAGGAACAGATTATGTGTGCCAGCAGTAGATGCTTTGAAGGAGAGTTTGATGACCGAAGCACACCATGCTCGTTATTCTATGCACCCTGGAAGTACGAAGATGTACCGAGCTCTCAAGGACAGATTCTGGTGGAATAATATGAAGAGAGAAATTGCTGGGTTTGTTGCTCGATGTTTGACTTACCAAAAGGTGAAAGCTGACCATCAGAGACCTCCAGGTTCCTTACATCCATTGCATATCCTCCAGTGGAAATGGGAGCACATTACGATGGACTTTGTTTCAGGTCTACCCTTGACGAGCAAGAAGAATAGTGCCATTTGGGTAATCGTGGACAGACTGACGAAGACAGCCCATTTTCTTCCATTCAAGAAAGGCATGACATTTTCTGAGATGGCGAAGAAGTTCGTTGATGAGATCGTTAGATTACATGGTACGCCTGTATCGATTGTGTCTGATCGAGATAGCCGCTTTGTTTCTTCCATTTGGAGAGCATTTTAGGAAGCCATGGGAACGAAGTTGAGCTTCAGTACGGCGTATCACCCGCAGACTGATGGACAGTCAGAACGAACTATTCAGACGCTCGAGGACATGTTACGGGCCAGCGTACTGAATTTTGAGAAAGAATGGGATCTGCATCTCTCGTTGTGCGAGTTTGCGTATAATAATAGCTTCCACGAGAGTATTGGAATGGCACCATATGAGGCGCTGTATGGGCGGAAATGTAGAAGTCCTGTTTGCTGGGAAGAAGTTGGAACAAGGAGTTTCCACGGACCGACGATCATTGCTGAGACTAAAGAGAAGGTTCAGAGGGTCATTGACAATTTAAAGATTGCCCGATCGAGACAGAAGAGCTATGCAGATACGAGAAGAAGAACATTAGCATCTCAGGTTGGTGATTGGGTATTCTTGAAGGTCTCACCGATGAAAGGTACGATACGATTCGGTCAAAAGGGCAAGTTAGCGCCAAGATATGTGGGTCCATTCGAGATCAAGAGCCGGATTGGCGATTTGGCGTACAGATTGATTCTTCCCGTGGAGTTTTC
This sequence comes from Sextonia rubra, assembly GCA_037013555.1. NCBI lineage: Eukaryota > Viridiplantae > Streptophyta > Magnoliopsida > Laurales > Lauraceae > Sextonia > Sextonia rubra. Next base: position 47,865,604 of record JASUAD010000018.1, on the reverse strand, counting down.
TGGGGTACATGACATTTTCCATGTATCAATGCTTCGCAAGTATGTTCGAGACCCGACGCACGTGATTTGTTACGATGATATTCAGATGCAACCGAATGCGTCATACGTTGAGCGTCCGCTCTGTATTGTTGGGACCAGAGAACAGCTCTTGCGTACGAGGACTATTCGATGGGTCAAGGTACTCTGGGAACATCATGGACCTGATGAAGCCATGTGGGAATTAGAAGATCAGATGGCGCGTCAGTATCCTTACCTTTTTGCTCAGGTACGCGTTCATTCCGAGGACGGAATGATATCTAAGTGGGGGAGGATGTAACACTCCGACCCGAGTTGATCCGGATTAGTGGGTAGTTACGTGTGCTTTTATCGTTAAGAGTGTTTTGGCTTTTGTTTTTATTTGGTTTTGAGTCTTGGAGAGATTGTTTGAGTTGAGTTTGACTTGGTCTAGGTAGTTCGAACCCTTTTTCGTAATTTTGGCTTTTGATTGACCTTGTCAGTTTTGCGTCATTCTGACGTCATCGCGTGTCTTTCGTTGAACTTATCAATCTTCCTAACTGTCTTGGATCCAAATGATTTCGTTTGCTCTCGTTGGACCGTCATTTGACTCAAACTGACATTTGTGTAAGCCGTTTGGACTTGTTTGCAATTTGGACTCATTTAAGTTATAAATATCCTACCAACTCATTTCCTTTCTCTCGATCGTCTCTGTCTCTCTCAGCTGTCTCTCTCTCTCGTTCAGCTCTTCCTCTCGTTCCTTCTCTTTCTGTTGCTTGAGGGGGAGGAAGAAAGGAGCAAGTTTGTGTGTGTGTTTCCCGGTGGACTGAGCCAAAACCACGACGTGATTCCATTTGTAAGGCAAGTATAAGCCCAAGTAGTATGAACACCGATTGGTAATGCTTTGATTGTTAGGTTTCTATTCTTCAGTGTGTTTCTCAGTGTTGGACAGCCCTATTGAACTCATTTTGCTGTTATCTTACTGTTTTCAGTTGAAACGTTCATTTTCTGTATGACTGTAACTGTTGCAGGAAAATGAGTCCGTGCACTCACGGCTACACCGTGAAATGTGCTACGGCTAAGCCGTAAAATGGCTTACGGCTAAGCCGAGACCCAGCTGTAACCCTGACCGTAGAACAGTACAGACTGATATCTGAAAATAACTGAGAGTTGGCAAAATGCCATTCTTCTACGGCTCAGCTTGATCTAAGCCGTACATTGTCCTACGGCTAAGCCGTGGACCAGGATACGGCTGAGCCGTAGAGTAAAATACGGTTGAGCCGTAAATCCGGATGAGTATTTTGGGGAGCCTCGGCTCAGCCGCAGTGTAGCTTACGGCTAAGCCGTAAGATGCCTCGGCTAAGCCGTAAGGTTACCTACGGCTACACCGTGTGAACCTGGAAAAGGAGTAAAAGGACTAGGTTTAAGAAAAAGACTGTTATGGCTTTCACGTTAGAATGTAGCTAACCTGGACATGCCCACTGGAATGTTTGAATGACATGAATGATCTCGAGGGCTGTGAATCATTCATGCTTGTTATCCAGTTGTTTAGCACCTTCCCATGGGTGTTGGTTTAAGGGACTTCGGTGCACATTCCAGACACTGCAACACTAGACAATAGTGCATCGGATAACTTAAAAACTACATCAACATGCACGGTTAGAAACACTGGATAATTAGTTTAAGATTGGCTTGTAATTGACCTTGATTCGTAAAAGTATCCTGATTTGTATAGCATATTGATTTCGGTTATGCCCTCTTATGTGTTCTGCGCTGGACCTCTTGATTCTGTGGGAAATGCAGCAACCCCAGAGCGAAGCCCGGGCGGGACCATTCTATTATTGTGTATTGTGTTTTACCATTGCAAGTACTGAGTCAGTGATTGTTCTTGATACTCATTGTCAGTGCTTCTTTCATTTGCTTATGTACATTCAGTATCTGTATATGCTTATTCGCATTCAGTATCAGTACATGTGATGCACCACCTATTGTTTGTTTAGCGTGATATGTGAGATATGTATGTGATATGATTGATTGAGGTGCATCATCCGATTTGATTGTGATTGGTATTGGCACTACTGAGCCTCAGCCTTAGGATACCCGACGGGGTTAACTTCGGTTGAGTTTATGTGTTTGCCTCTGCAGAGTGTTCTGTCCTGGGACTCCGGACCCCGGGAACTAGAGACCCACGCGTACCCTGGCCCGGTCGCTGGTGTTCTCATTCCGACTGCTCTCGAAAGGGAGAATATGGCCAATGTAGTAGCCACTTTGACTGTTATCTGTTTATGATTCTAATAGCATGCTTATTCATTTGCATAATTGCTTAGTATACGAACGTGATTTCTATGGATCTTGCACTGTGACTATTACTCATGATTAGACACAATTCGTGTTATCGTCTTGTGGCTTATATTTTGCTAAGTCGTTGTACTTATGAGTTGTCTTGTGTGTTGCAGGCTCAGATCCTTGTAACACTCCGATCCCCCTTTGAGCCGGATTAGTGGCTCATTAGTGTGTGTTTCTGTTGTTTTATTCTTTTGGACTTGGTTTTGGGTCTTGGATAGGTAGTTGAGTAACCTTTGACCTGGAATAGGTAGTTCTAAGCCCTTTTTCGTAATTTTGCTTTTGCTTTGCTTGCATCATCTTTGCATCATCTTGGTGTCAGCACGTGTATTTTATTGAGCTCGTCAATTGCTGTAACTGTCTCAGAACCATTCGGTGTCAATTGGAGAGGTTGGACCCCCGTGTGACTTGATTTGTAAATAACCCAAACTCCTTTGACTTTGTTTTAAATATCCAAAGACTATATATATGAGTCAGGACCCAGGTGTCCTCATTTCCTGTGATTTGGCTTCAACGTGCATGCAAGAGAATTCCTGGAGAGCCACGTTCTTCTTCCCTTCTCTTCATTCTCTTCTTCGGTCTAACAGTGTTGAGCTTGCATCTTGGCATTTGGATTCTTTTCTTCCTCTTTCTCTCTTATCTCTGTCTTTGTTTTGGGTAAGTGGGTTTTGATTTCATTTCTCCAATTGGATTCCTTCTCCAAGCTCTGTGTGTTTTCCTACATCTCATGCATGAGTTATTGCTTTGATTTGCTTTGATTTTAGTGGATTTGGAGCTTGAGTCAGTGGATTGATAGAGCTTTGAGGCAAGTATAAGTACAAGCTTTGATAACACATATGGGTGTTTTGTTTGACTTCTTTGATTCATTCTTATTCTTTGTATAGAATGTTTTACAGCCAATTTTTGTGAATTTGGAACCTCTGTAGCTTGTTTTGTTAAGTTTCTGTGCCAAATTTCAGTTTCTGTAACTATCCCGAATTCGTGTTCTGTATTGTACGGCTAAGCCGTAAATTTCTACGGCTCACATTCCAGAGACTTAAATTTTGAGTTTTGTTCTACGGCTAGGATACGGCTAAGCCGTAACTTGTTCTACGGCTGAGCCGTAAGCTAGCCGTGACCCAACCGTAACCCAGCCGTAAATTAAATCTCTGATCAGTCGAAACTTTCCCAATACAGTACTCCTACGGTGTGGCTACGGCTAAGCCGTGGAATGCTACGGCCAAGCCGTGGATTGGTCTACGGCTAAGCCGTATACTGACTGTAGCCCAGCTGAAAAAGGTATCAGATCAGAGGTGAAAGAGGACTAGTTTAGCTGTGTTTCCAATGGAACCAAGGTGAAGCCGTAGTGCATATTGCGACGAGCGCGTAAGATGTCTTCGGCTCAACCATAGGTCCCTCATGGCTAAACCGTTAGGCATGACAATTCTGAAATATAACTTAGGATAATGGTGAAACTTGTAGGGCTCAAATACAGGTTAACCATACCCGTAAACCGGCCCAATGGATTCTTTAGAGCGCATGAATAGTCCGTTAGGCTGTGACTTATTCATGTGAGTGTTGATTTACTGTTAAGCACCTCCCCATGGGTGTTGGTTTAAGGGACTTCGATGCACATAAGGATTACATTTCAACACTAGGATGGCAACGGTGCATCGAATAACTTAAAACTACATCAACATGCACGGTTAGTGACAGTGAAGAACCATATTAGGGTTGGCTTGTAATGAACCTTGACTCCGTATTAATCTGAGATGCATTGCATATTGTTTATAGTTTTGCCCTCTGTTCTGCTAATCTATGTATATGCATTCCGCAGTCATTTTGCTTTCGTTCCGTATATCTGTTTTATTCTTCGTTCTGCACTAAGCTTTGACCTATGCTGTGCTTTGACGTAATATTCATGCTTTGTTGGCTTTGTCTGTCTCTGATTTTGGGTATTCCCTAGTGGCTCTGCCCAGAGGTTAATACGTGAGGATAAGATCCGGTCTTTGCCATCGGTGAGTCCAAAGCGGATAATCTCCCTTTCTATGGATTTGATTTGATTGGTATTAGTCTGGCTCTACTCAGCCTCAGCCCTAGGATGCCCGACGGGGTTACCTCTGGCTTAGATCTCTGTATCTCTGTATCACTGCAGTGTCGCTTTGTCTTGGGACCCCGGAACCCAGGAACCTGAGACCCACTTGTACCCTGGCCCGGTCAGTGGTGTTCTCCTCTGCTCTGCTTTGCTCTGCTCTCTACTGGAGAGAATATGGTTAACGTAGTAGCCACTTAGTTCAGTATTTCTATACTTTGATTCCCTTATCATGCTTTAATCCTATGCACGATTTGCTTAGCATACTAAGATGAAACTCTGTATTTAATCTTCTGTCATTATTTTATTCCCTTTGATACTATGAGTGTTTCATCCCTGTTACTTGTATTTGCTGGATCGTTGTATTCATTTGTGTTGTCTATGGTGTTGCAGGCACAGATACCTTGCCCAGTGTCACAACCCGAGCCCAGGGTTCGGGGGTTAGCAAAAGCCAAACCTAATGACACACGTACTCCCGTGCCTGTACACGTAGACCGAGTCTAAATGCACACGCACAAGGGAACATTCACACGTGCCAAGCAAGTACGCGGAAGCTGCAAATATCAGAAACATAAAACTACAAAGCAAGAAGAGGATACAAAGAACGGACTGACATAATTACATATGAAAGTTTTACAAAAAGAACAAAAGAATATATACAATAATGACATGTCATGCCAACTACAAGTCTGAAAATCCACAAAACAAGACTCCAAAATGATGCATGCCATGGACGCTCTCCCGTGGAGTGATCACATCCACTCCTCTAGGCCTGATGGGGCCCCGGGGGTCTCATCTGAAGCCTGGCCGACCGGCGAGGGTTCGGCAGGGGGATCTGGGCCTGCAACACCAAAAAAAACTATGAATACGACGATTCAGCAAAGTATAAACCATAGCCAGTTAACACACGCTGTATCTAACAGAATAAAGAACATCATGTGATTAAAGAAAGCATTTTCGTATACTAGGCTGTCATGCAAGAAGGAAATATGCCATGTGAATCAATGAATACATGCTGTGTACATGACTAGTGGCTACTACATTACCATATGCTCCCAAAAGAGGGATCTTATAACATGCAAAGAACACCATTGTCCGGGCCAGGGTATAATGGGTTTCGGTTTCCTGGGGTCCGGTTCCCCAAGACAAAATCCATACTGCAGCAGGTCCTTATAAACTATACCAAATTCACCCCGTCGGGATCCTAAGGCTGAGGCTAAGTAGAGCCTGACCATACAGAGTCAATCATGAACATCCTGAGTAGATCGTGATAACATATCATACGTGCAGATCTGTGAGTGAACATATCATACATGCATACTCAGGGTAAACACACCAAAATGTGAAAGTAACGAAACATACGTAATCATGTAGAGTGTTGAGATCAATGATCGAATGCAATATGTTATGTAACAATTCATGTGAAATAGAATCATCTTGCTTTACAAACCAATTCTAATCTAGTTATCCGGTGTTTCTAACCGTGCATGATGATGTAGTTTTAAGTTATTCGATGCACCGTTGTCTAGTGTTGCCTTGAGAATCGGGCGGTGCACGAAGTCCCTTAAACCAACACCCATGGGGAGGTGCTTAACATCCGGATAACGAACATGAATGATTCGCAGCCCTCGAGATCATTCACGCGTTGTATCACATTCCGTTGGGCAAGTCTAGGTGTTCTACATTCTATCATGAAGGCCATATCGGTCTTTTCTTTACACCTATCCTTGTTTTCTTTCATTAGTCTAGTGTGCATACGGCTTAGCCGTGGTGTGTGCTACGGCTTAGCCGTGTGTAGTCTACGGCTTAGCCGTGGCTGGGCCGTAGAAGGTCTGTCAGTTGCTAACTCTCAGTTATTCCAGAAAATGCACCCTGTATTGTTCTACGGCTGGGCCACGGCTGAGCTTCGGCTTAGCCGTAGGGCAATCCACGGCTTAGCCGTGCCCTAGCCGTAGAGGAAAACTGGGTTTTTCTCCTCTCTGGCTTGTGAGCCGTAGGTGCTATACGGCTTAGCCGTACCTGCACGAATACAAATTCCTGCAAACTGTACAGAATGTCTGGGAAAACAGCAGAAACACAATTCATCAATGGGAATACACAAGAACTGAAGCAATGAGTATCAAATGGGCTGTAAACACTTATTTCCATATCAATACATGTAAGCTCAACCAGATTCAATGCATACCAACATGGGTCCTCAATGTTATGGTTATACTTGCCTCAATTTGGAAATCAATTACACAATTGTTGCCCTCAAGCTCAAACACAACCTAAACCAAATCAAACCACAATGCATGCATGAGAATTGGGAAGAAATCCACAACACAGATACAACATGCAACAATGGAACAAGAAGGAGAAGAACTAGAGAAGAGAGATGAGAAGGATGAAGGGATTTCCACCAACTCACCTCACATGCAAGCACCACAAGCTTGATCGATGGAGAGAAATCAAGTGAAGAGAATTCAAGTGAAGGAGGGAGAGAGCTCCACGTGCACAGTGAAGTTGAGAGAAAACGAGAGAGAGAATGCAAGCTTGTCGATCATGTGAAGTTATATAAGAAATGGGTTGTCCAAATTGCAAAGGAGGCCAAGTGATAATACTAATTTCAGTTTGAGTCAAATCCGGGTCCAATCGAAACACACGACCTCGGTTGCAAGTGACGTAGTTACGAGAGTTAACGGGCTCAACGAAAGACACGTGTTGACATCAAGATGATGCAAAAATGACCATGCCTAAGGAAAGCTAAAATTACGAAAAAGGGCTTGGTCTACTTAATCCAGGTCAAACTCAACCCAACTACCTATCCATGACCCGTAACGAAAACAAAACACAAACAAAACACGATTAGCCACTAAAACAAGATTAACTAACCGCTAAACGAGGTCAAGCTGGGTCGGAGTGTTACACCCAGCTCCCCGGTGGTCGAGGAGGCTGCAGGGCCGAGTGTAGAGGCACCTTCCGGTTTGGCAGAGTGGGCCTGATCACCTCTGCCGAGTGCGTGCATGCATGCTAGTGGCCCTTTGTTTTGAGTTTTGGTTTTTGAGACCTTGTATTTTGGCACTTTGGCACTTTGGACCTTGTACTCTGTATATTTGTACATCCTTATTTTGTCGTGTACTCAGACTTGTATTTGGTTTTCCAGTTGTAATTATTTTATCTTTTTCCGTTTCGCATTTGTTTTTGGCTTCCGCTATTTTCTGTTGTTGCTTGCTATGATATGTACAGCTTCCGCGTACGCTTAGTTCGCACGTGTGAGATCCCTTGTGTGCGTGCATCTGAACTGGGTTTGGATGCACGTGCACGGGAGTACGTGTGTCACCGGTTTAGCTTTTCGCTAACCCCCGATTTCTGGGCTCGGGTCGTGACAATCCTTCTCCCGATCCTGCGTTGGTCGACCCGACTCCAGGAGAGGCTCGCGAGGCCCCCTCCGGCCTAGAGGAGTGGACTTGATCCACCCTCCAGAGTACGGTTTGCATCATTTTGTTTTCCCCATTCATTTGAGTTTGAGTCTATTGAGGGGATTTTTCTGTAATTGTACCGTGGGCTTGAATTGTATCTGTATTTTGGATTTTGTAAGCCCTCTTTAGTATCATACGTTCTTGTAATTATTCTTGTCATCAGTCAAATATTCTGTAATCCATTATGTCTTTTAGTATGTGGTTGTATGCCTTGATACGTACAGCTTCCGCGTACGGTTATTTTACACGTGTTAATGATCCTTTGTGTGTGTATACTTGGACGGGGTCTAGGTGTGCATGCACGGGAGTACGTGTGTCATTGGTTAGACTTCTTCTGACCCCCGGTCCCTGGGCTCGGGTTGTGACATGATTCTCAAGCATGGGTCGTGATATACGTATTGTAAAAAGGGCTTTCATCTACCTAGGTAAGGTCAAGCCCGAGCTAAACTACCTATCTAGGTCCTTAACTTGACCTACTGGACTCCACAAGACTAAAATAGACTTAGTGAAAATAAAACCATGTTAATTAGCTAGTAATTACAATTAATTACTCGCTAACAAAGCTAAGCTTGGATCGGAGTATTACAGAATTACAATCCTGATGTTGCACTAGAACCAAAAAAGGTTGTTAGTATATCTTTTGTAATTGTGTAATTCATACTACTTGTTTGTTGGTCTAGTATGAACTTATGGTTTTCTCTCGATTTGGGTTTTCCACGTAAAAATTGTATTGCTTTTGTCTTCGTGTGGTTGATTGATTTGTTAGTTCGTTTCTTTTTACCATTGCATATAAAATTGGAACTATAATCTAGAAATCTAAACGTGAAATGATCTTTAAGGAGACTTGCAGCCCAACAAATCTTCCAAATCCTCTAATAGGCAGTGGACATCTCCTAGTCAAAGGAGCTAGAAAATCATGTTTTGCAAAAATGATAATAGTGGATACCAATAGGAATCTTTTAGACACACCCATCAATACTAGAACCTATATAGATGAGCTTAGATGCTATGGTGTAGCTAACCCCAAAGTGATTTATGGGGAAGGTGTTGGTAGAGCTTCTATTATGGTGGGCCAATAGGAGATGCTAGAATTCCTCATTTTTTGCATCTCTAGAACAAGTGATGTAAGGATTTTTGTATGTTGATTAATTCATGGGTTGGACAAAACGCTTGGTTTATTAAGTCGTATTTTAAATTCTTTGATAATGGACTATGATTCAAGTCGTAAAAAGTGTTGAAATGAAGAAAATCTGCAAAAATCAACGAAGGCTGCTCGATCAATTGCATTCGAGACTTTTTTATTTGTGCTAAATCTTTTCCTGGATGGACTACTATTATGAGGTACGAAATTGGAGCTATAACAAGGGGTTCTCTCATAACCCTAATGCATTGAATACAGATCTCCTTGATCTAAATGGAGATTACATATTGGAGATTATTTTCTCTAGAGTTTTCATTAAGAGTTGAAGGATTGAAGCTTTGATTATTTTCTCTAGAGTTTTCATTAAGAGTTGAAGGACTGAAGCTTTGTTTTCAAGGTAAGTTGCTTCTACATCTCTTGTAAAAGTTTTGAGTTCATCTTGAATGATCAAGGTATGAGTTGATCAAGTAGAAAACAGTACATGGCAAATGACTGTCCATGAACAAAATGAGTTGCAGCGAGAAGAACCTAGTCCTTAGTGTGTGAAAATGGTGTGAACATATTTATAACTGTTCAAATTTATTTGATAGTTGATTCTTGTTGGATTTATAGTTTTTCATCCGGTTATGGTTTCCACATTAAAATCATACCTCCTTATGGTGTGTGCTTTTATATTTTTTTTCTTAGTTAATTTCCACTGCGTAGTTGATTGTTTGCGCACATATTGTTAAGTTGATTGCGTTATTCTATTCTAAAGATCCCCTAAATCCTTCAGGTGACCTAAATGGCTGTTATGTTCAAATAAATAAAACAATTGCGTTGTATAAGATAACATTCAAGGGGTTAATAGGTTCTCTCTTTGGGAGGGTTTTGTTTTGTAATTGGAGTTGGTACACCTCTCTTATCCCTTTTTGTTTTTGTTCCTTCTTTTACTTTTATTATTTTAATTAATGAAAATTATGTTATCAGTTCAAAAAAAAAAAAAAACAGAATATATACATATATATATAGACATTCAAATGGAGATTAGTAAATATATAAAGGCAATTGATTTAAAGCAGGTATCTGGAGATGATCTGAAAAGTATTTGGTATTTTGCTTGTTGGTGGTGTATTGTGTGGGGGTATGTAAGTTTGAGTTCTACTTGTTTTTAGTTATAGCTCGGGTGGAGTGTTTTCAACTTGTAGAGGGATAGATAAAAAGAGCCCCAAAACAGTAGCGAAAGCCTTTTTTTTTTAAATACACTTGTATCATAAAATACTTTATCGAGCACCAAACAGGAATAACAGGGAAAGATAAATTCCTCCAATTCGCTTTACCCAAAGAAAAATAATAAAGGCAATCAACATTGGCTTGTGCATAATATTTCTTCAAAAATTCCAAAACCCATATTATGGAAAGTGTGGCACACACCAACTTTTAAGGGATAAGGCTTCTAATATGATGGTGGTGATGATAGTGGCAATGATGGCAATGGCAATTGTCACGACCCGAGCCCAGAATTCGGGGGTTAGCGAAAAGCTAAGCCAGTGACACACGTACTCCCGTGCACGCGCATCCAAACCCCGTCCAGATGCACGCACACAAGGGATCTAACACGTGCGAACTACGCGTACGCGGAAGCTGTACATATCATAGCAAGCAACAAAGAAAAATAAATAGCGGAAGCTAAAACAAATGCGGAACGGAAAAGACAAAGACAAATACACTGATATAAAACCGAATACACACCAAAATCAATATATACAAAAATATACAGAATACGAGTCCAAAGTCCAAAGTCCAAATACACATCCCCTGAAACCAAAACTCAAAATCCCAAAACAAAAGCCACTGGAAGTATGCATGAACGCGCTCAGCAGAGATGATCAGGCCCACTCTGCCAACCCTGAGGGTGCCTCTACGCTCGCCCCTGCAGCCTCCTCGACCGCCGGGGAGCTGGGCAAGGTATCTGTGCCTGCAACACCACAGACAACACAAATGAATACAACGATCCAGCAAATATAAGTAACAGGGGTGTAACACTCATAGTATCAAAGTGAATATAATAATGACAGAAGATTAAATACAGAGTTCCATGTTAGGAAACTAAGCCAATCGTGCATAGAAGTAAAACATGATATGTGAATCAAACATAGAAATACTGACTAAGTGGCTACTACGTTAACCATGTTCTCTCCAATAGAGAGCAGAGCAAAGCAGAGCAGAGGAGAACACCACTGACCGGGCCAGGGTACAAGTGGGTCTCAGGTTCCTGGGTTCCGGGGTCCCAAGACAAAGCGACACTGCAGTGAATACAGAGATACAGAGATCTAAGCCAGAGGTAACCCCGTCGGGCATCCTAGGGCTGAGGCTGAGTAGAGACAGACTAATACCAATCAAATCAAATCCATAGAAAGGGAGATTATCCGCTTTGGACTCACCGATGACAAAGACCGGATCTTATCCTCACGTATTAACCTCTAGGCAGAGCCACCAGGGAATACCCAAACTCAGAGATAAACAAAGCCAGCAGAGCATAAATATAAATCCAAAGCACAGCATAGATCAAAGCATAGTGCGGAACGAAGCATAGAACAGAGATACAGGACGAAAACAAAAATGACTACGGAATGCATAAACTTAGATTAACAGAACAGAGGGCAAAATCATAAACAATATGCAATGCATCTCAGATTAATACGGAGTCAAGGTTCATTACAAGCCAGTCCTAAGCTAGTTGTTCACTGTCACTAACCGTGCATGTTGATGTAGTTTTAAGTTAGTCAATACACCGTTGCCATCAAAGTGTTGCGGAATCTTTGCGTGCACCGACGTCCCTTAAACCAACACCCATGGGGAGGTGCTTAACAGTAAAACAACACTCACATGAATAAGTCACAGCCTAACAGACTATTCATGCGTTCCAAGAATCCATTGGGCCGGTTTACACGGGTGGTTAACCTGTATTTGAGCCCTATAAGTCTCACCATCATCCTAAGTTATGTTTCAGAATTGCCATGCCTAACGGTTTAGCTATGAGGGACCTATGGTTGAGCCGAAGACATCTTACGCGCTCGTCGTACTATGCACTACGGCTTCACCTTGGTTCCATTCAAAACACAGCTAAACGGATTATCTTTCACTTCTGATCTGATGCCTTTTTCGGCTGAGCTACAGTCAGTATACGGCTTAGCCGTAGACCAATCCACGGCTTAGCCGTAGCATTCCACGGCTTAGCCGTAGCCTCACCGTAGAAGTACTGATATCAGAAAAGTTTCGACTGATCAGAGATTTAATTCACGGCTGGGGTACGGGTTGGGTCACGGCTAGCTTACGGCTCAGCCGTAGGACAATTTACGGCTTAGCCGTAGCCTAGCCGTAGAACAAAAGTGAAATTTCGAGGCTCTGGAATGTGAGCCGTAGAAACTTACGGCTTAGCCGTACAATACAGAACATGAATTCGGGCTGAGTACAGAAACTGAAATTTGACACAGAAACATCTCCAAACAAGCTACAGAGGTTCCAAATTCACAAAACTTGGCTGTAAACATCAAATACACTAAAGAAGATAGAAATCAAAGCATTCAAACAGAGCACCCATGTGTCTTATCAAGGTCTGTACTTATACTTGCCTCAAATCTGGAAATCCACTGAATCAAGCTCCAAAGCAACTAAAAATCAAAACAAATCAAAGCAATAGCACATGCATGAGATGAGGGAAACACACATAGCTTGGAGAAGGAATCCAATCGAAGATGAAGAATGCAAAACCCACTTACCTAAGCAAATTTCAGAGAGGGGAGAAGAAAAGAACCCAATCGGTGGGTGCAAGCTCCCAACCCAACTTAGAACGAGAAGAGGATGAAGAGAAGGGAGAGAGAGAGAGAGAGAGAACGTGAGCTCCTGAATTCTCCTTGCATGCAACGTTGAGGAACGAAATGAGCAGGAGAGAGAGACATCTGGAGCTAACTTACTTATATAGGTTTGGAAGTTTAACACAAGATTCAATGAGTTTAGACTAATTACAGTTCAAGTCACACGGGGGTCCAACTTCTCAGATTGACTTCAAATGGGTCTGACACAGTTACGGAAAATAATGAGCTCAGCAAAATACACGTGCTGACACCAAGATGATGCAAAGATGATATGAGCAAAACAAAAGCAAAATTACGAAAAAGGGCTTAGAACTACCTATTCCAGGTCAAAGGTTGCTCAACTACCTATCCATGACCCAAAACAAGTCCAAAAGAAATAAACAAAACAAAACACACACTAATGAGCCACTAATCCGGCTCAAAGGGGATCGGAGTGTTACAGCAATGGCAATGATGATAAAAATAAATTACAATTTCCAATACAAACAATGTAGTGGGTTGATTACATAGAAATATATATATATATATATATATTCATCTTAAAAGAAACACATTTTGAAATATTGGTTTATTATACAAAATAAATTTATGGTATGTTTGTTTGTATAGAATATTTGTCATCATTTGTGGGCCAATATGATAAAGTATTTGAATAGGTGGACAAAGATTCGATCATTAGATAAAGAGCCATCATCCTTGTACCATTTGGATTTTTTCTTTTTGCTTAATTGCAAATCGTATCATAAATGGGGAAGAAATGAAGGAAAACTTGTCCACAAATTATTAGGAGGTCTAAGAGAGGTTACATGAGACCATCAAAGGTACCCAAAAAAAAAAAAAAAAACAAAGCACAAAATGGTATATTTGATACAATTATAAAAATACCGATGATCCTAAACCAACTTGGTCTAAACCCCACTTCACCAACAACTTCTCCCTCCATACCATGGGGACGATGCCCTTCAAACTCACAATTAGGAGTTCAATCCTACTAACACTAAACACAGCAATACGTTTCCCTTTAATACAATTTTTGTAATCATGTCTGAGAAATTCTTGTCGGCGTGGATTTTCTCAATCTGCATGAGATTTTTGTCAATGACCTTATGAATTCAATGGTATCTAATATCAACGTACTTCATGTGGGCATGACATGTAGTATTCTTGCTGAAATACATAGCAATCTGACTATCATAGCAGACTACATACTTTTCTTACTTTAAACCCAGTTTTTGAAAAAAATCTCTTTAACTAAAGCATATCATTCCCTACTTCATTAGCAATGTATCTTGGTTTAGTTCTAGATAAGTCATGGACTTCTGCAACTTAAATTATTTGGAGATTGAAGGTTTTTGGAGAGAGAAATTCTCTAGAATGGATTAATTTAACAATCTCAATATGCGTGCAAACAATTAACCATGCAGCAGGAATAAAAATTAAACTATAAGCACACACCACAAGAAGACACAGATTTTACGTGGAAAACCCAACCTGAGAAAAAACCATAGTCAAGAATCAAGCACTATAAATCATACTATAGTTACAAGAGAATACTTACAACTCTTATCCAATTGCTCTTCAATTTAAGGACCTTGTGATTTTTTTGCATAACTCTCTGCTGCAACGACCCCCTGCTGTTCTCTGTGACAGATCCAAAACACCTAGACGCCTTCTAGATGTTATACTTGACTCCCCAAAGTAATCTTCTACAGTCAGAGAAGTAGAAGACAAAGATCTCTAGAGTAGAACTTCAGCCCTTCAACTCTCCGATGAAAGAACTCTAGAGAAGGTGAGCTCCAACAAGCAATCTTCTTCTAAGAAAATTGAGATCTGTGTTCCACCCCTTAGGGTTGAGAGAGAACCCTCTTTTATAGCCTTTAATACGTGCCTTATAAGTACAATATGATCAGGAAAGGAGTTGGCATCAAACAGGGAAGTTTCCCTTCAATTCTGGTTGAAAAATTGCAAGTCGGCGCACTTTTTGCACTTGCCCGATCAGTTGGATAAATTGCCCGATCGGTCGGATTAAGGCTGAGCCCGAGTGAAAATTTTAGCACTTTCCTGCAAATTTTCGGAGGTCATAACTTTCTCGTTTCAGTTATAATTGAGGCGATCTTGGGCTATACGGAATCATCTCGAGATGAGCTTTCCAATGGCAAGTTGCATGCCTATATCCGATGCTTAGTTTGTGAGACATGATCTTTTAAATCTATGTTGTTCATAGAAAACAACTTCCATTGTCGCTTTTTCTTTTATTTCTTTACTTCAGTGCATCCGGTGACTCAAACCATTTTCCATACTCAAAGATATGTAAAATGCAACACTAACGGACTCAAGTTTTATCCAACTCATGAATTTGCCAACAGAAAAATACTTACAAAGTAACTCTCCCTGCAAAACTAAACAAATATCCACAAGTAGATAATCGGAGATCAAGATTGCCTGTAAAATTAGCATCTGTAAAGCTTTCCACTATTGGTTTTTATACTTCAGTTTATATGCTCACAACAAATGGTATCAGGGTAACAATAATTGGTATTAGAGGCTAATGTTTTCTAATGCTTAGATTATGCTGCGTGTAATCAATGGATCGGATCTAGCAAGATTCGAATTTTTTGCAACATGTTGTTGTAGACAAGAGGGAATAAGATCGGTTTCTGATCTCTTTGGAGCCACAGATTGGGGTCTTGCCAGAATAGAGAAGTTAGAAGAAAGTTCGTGTTCTATTGCAGAGCATATCAAAGAAAATAACTGAAAGAGGTTCTTTAGTGTTGCTGAGGAAGAAATAGAGAAACAACAAGTGGTATAAGAGCAAGGTTGAGATCTTCGGGTTTACAAAGAGGTGGAGATCCTCATATTAAAGAGGTGAAGATTGCTTGAATTTTTCCTAAGGTTTGCCTTGAGATAGTTCTGCTGGGTGCGATTGACGAGTGAGAGATCCTTGGATCTCAGGACCGGGATTGACTGGTTTCTTGAAAGAAAGAGCCGATCCAGATCTCTATTATTGAGAGATCTCTGGTGGGCTACCAAGACTCGTCGGAGTCGAAGAAGTGATAAAAGAGGATTTGATTTGGTCTAGTTTTGTAATTCTAGGCACTGAGCAAATCATTGCTAAAGAAGAGGCTAGATTTTGGTCTAGCAGGACTTCAACAATCGTCAGCGTAGAAGATTCCAATGGTCTCTGATTTGTAGATTATAACTGTGTAGTGTTCCTAGAAGAGAATAAATTGTGTTCTACCTAGTTACTTGCAATAACCGAAGAAAACCAAGAGGATCCTAATTCAGGTTTGGGCACCGGAAATAACGAAGACAACGTAGATCCCTAAACAGTCTTATACAGTTAGACAGTGCTTCACCCATAAAAAAAAAAAAAGTAAGTGTCAGGTAGATAGTGACGGGCTGAGCCTAGGAAATAGCTACTTTCCTAGATCTCCAAATAGAGTTAAGAGCTTCAAAAAAGATAATGCATATATATGGCCTTCTTTGCAATAGTATCACACGATCTAGAGAGGGCCACAGCTATTCCATCTAAACTTATGTTGCACTATTATTACTGCCGTAAAACCCAACATGAAGCAAGAAGTGGCTAAATCAGTCAAACTAGGCATGTGGAGCCTTTTTAAGGCCATAGATGGCTATCTCTAATATGCAAACATCCCCAGGATATATAATAAGGGTGAATGAATCTTGGGGGTCTTTGCATATATGTTAGTTTTTTGAATAAATCAATGAAGAAATGCATTTTTAACTTCAAGTTAACCAATAAGCCATTTTGAGACTACAACGAAACTAATAATAAGCCGAACAGTTGTGGGTTTGATTATTGGGCTAAAAGTCTCATTAGATAATTCTAACACTAAAATTTAAACCTTCAAAATTTAATTTCTTTGCTTTCTTTTATTTTTTTTCCTCTTATTGTAATCAATTTGAACTAATTTATTACTAGACTCGATCCCTGTTGCAGCATGGACCACCAAGTGGGTCGCCTAGATGAGTGGCTTTCTTGTCTTCACTGTGTTACAAACAAGTAAATGAGATGATAGTCATGATGCATAGATATGTGCCACTAAAATCTATTATTTATTTATTTATTGAGCACGTAATGTAACCGGAGTCACAGCATGTAATTCTAGCATGTCCTTGCCGCAACATGTAATTTTAGCACCTCCCACCAGGTCCCCCATAGTAAAAGTATCTGCCAAAGCCACGACCTGGATCGTAGTTTGTAGCTCTATCTACATCATAGCAGCGAGGCAAATCGGCTCTAACGACAACATTGTATGGTGCATCAACGGCAACATTGTTCTCATTCACAACCTGTATCTTCCTCATATAACTTGCTTTTTGGAATCCTTCAATAGAAAAATGTCCACTGCCCATTGGAGGATGTCCAAGACTTGTTGGGTTGTAAGTCTCTCCGCCCCAATCAATCCTGCTAGCAGGACCCTCCCCAATGTCTGGGAAGAGCTGTCTTGGAAAATACCCCCAATACTCATCGTGCTCGCCCCATGTCAAGATCCAGTTTTTAGTGTCCGGATCCTGTAAAAAAACAACATGAAATAAATGTTCAGATTGAAATTTTCACACTTGGATGTTCACGGGTATTTGATTATCTGGATATTATGAAAAAGAACTGTACTTCCAAACAAAAATGACCTTAGTAATAATGAAATTTAGGCCTGAGTCTGTTGACCACTCTACAATGGTCAGATTTGGGCAAAGCCCGATTCTTTAGTTATATGTATGAGAAACCCTTCGTTTAGTGTGTCATATCCTGGCAGAGTGTTGTGCTTTAGCTATTAACTCATTTAGTTGTGATACCCAAATTGGCCTACAAGCAGATTGCCATGGCCATAGAGGCCTGCATGATAGATGGACAGTAGTACCTTGAATACCATTATTGTTATATCATATTGTTCGCCCCCGTAGGTGGAAATTGGTTCTAGATAAGCATCAACAGGCATGGTGCGGTGCACCTGAACGAAGCCTGGGCAGTCAAGATTGTAGCAACCATCGTTGTAATTATCTCCCTGACATTCAAATTTTAAGACAAACAACATCAGTATTATGGAACAATGGGTAGTTATTTATATCTTTTATTACTTTTGGTTCTTGCTACTTGGTTTACGTGTAAAAAGAACACCTCTTTGCAATTGATAACCTAGCTACCTGCAAGTGGCAGTTGTTTACTTGATTCGGCATAACCAATTACAGGAAGACACATATTTATGAAAACAGAGAGGCAGCCTTTATTAACCAATCAAATAGCGTCTTCTTTTAATTCTATTTTTCTTAAGAACAATGTTATTTGATATTCAATTTTGGAAATTGAACTTTAGTTGTCTTGTCTTTTTAACCACCCTATATACTTAAATTCTTATATTGTATTCTAATGCACACAAACAGGCCCTAAGTATCAATGTCCATATAAATACTACACTGAGTATTCTCATATGTAGAACCTGAAGAAGAAAGGCAGTCTTGCTGAATAGAGATTTCCCAAGGGTCACATGAAGGGTCCTCTCCAAGAGAAAAACCTTAGGGAGAATTTAAACTACTTATATCATATATATATATATTTATAGTATGTTTAGAAGTAAAAAAGCTTTCAATTGAAGATTATTAAAAATATAGCTAATCCTAAATAGATGAAATAATGCTTCGAAGAAGAAGAAGAAGAAGAAGAAGATGGTTATGATGAACACTGTAAAAAAAATCAAAATTGCCCGAATCTTACTGTCCAATGCACAAAAAGTCGACTGAGTTGGTCCCTGTTGAGCATATTATTCACCTGAGAATGAATCCCGTATTAGGTAGTGCATCCTTTTAACTAAAAAATCACTAGAGATTAAAAGTCAGATTCATATAAGAATCGTTTCAATGCTTGTTAGATTGGAGGACTTACCATATATCCAACTTCTATAGTGTTGCGATGATCCACAGTTCCTCCTACTACCCACAATTGATTATCAGAGAACATGCTTTTAGGATCTTCAAGTTGTGGCTGCCATACATTCATAACCACTCGAGTACCATAAAACGGCCCATATTGTGCCTTCAATATGCCATACTAATGAAAGTAAAGCAAAAAAATAAAGAAATAAATAGTCAGATAGTATAAACATAAATGGCCCAATAATCAGTGCAAAATTGATGGTTAAGTCATGCTTGGAAAGGCCCCACATTAAGAACTATATATCTGTTTAAAAAATAACTTTTTCTTAATTCAGGTGCTGCTCTAGTTCCTTAGTGGACCCGAATTCGGACCCGAATAGAATTCGGGTTGAGGTCTAGGTACATGGGTTGTGACTAGGGTACCCACCAACATATATTATACATGTATAATGTATATTAATACATCCATTTCTTTTCTTTTCTTCTTTATTTTTTATTTTTTAAGAGGCTACAAAACATAATATATTTACAAAAGATGACTTACATGGTGTGCACTGGGAATATCTACTAATGTTTGATCTAAGTGGCCTCTGTAAGTTAAATTTCCTGCATACTTCTTCCCAAACATGTCGAGAGATGGAGCTCTTAACAAATCCTTCATTAGAGTTCTTTGAATTGGGACTGTTCCTTCTGGGCAATCTATGTGTATGACTGGTTCTTTATTTGCACTACTTCCTCCATTTGAAGTTGATCCTATCCCTTTCGGAAAAGTGGGTCTCCTCTGTTTACAGAGTAATATCTCAATCACCAATCTTTAAATGCTAAATGACTAATAAATAAATCATATTAGAGATTAAACAAAGACAAACCAGAAGAGTATGGTTCTTGAGCAATGGATGATCAAAAGCAGGTTGTTTGTAAATATCAACACAGTCATAGATGTCACCGTATTTAGTCTGCAAAAAGCCGAAAAATCGTACATTAGCATACTTAATTACTTCGTACAACAAAAAAGAGCAAAGGAAACAAAAAATCTGATTAAACTTCAATAGTAGTCTACATCTCGTATAAGAGTAATGCAATATTTCTTCTTCAATATGCTAATGATTGCAATAGTTTTTGTTATTACTACTATTTGTGATATTTAGCTGCGTATGCCACGTTATCATTTCCAGTTTAGACAGTGATAACTAATGGTGTGTGATTCAAATTTCAATACATAAAAAAAAATCAGTTTTTATTAGGGAAAACATCAAATAAGGCTTAAATTTTTACCTTATTTTAAAAAAGGATATAAATTTCAAAAAATGTCCAAATTAGTCCCTAAGAGCCTGTTTGGCACCATCCTACTGAGTTGTTCCCATGTTCTCACTGGACAAAAACTATAAAACGTGTTTGGTTTCGTCTTATAAGCTGTTTCCAGAAAATAAATCTTTGGAACAATTCAAGGAACATGGCTCGTTGGCTCAGGATAGTATAAACGATTGATAATTGTTTTTTTTTTTTTAATGGTGCGACTCTACGGCAACACAAAGCCCTACTGCTATAATCTCGGAATTTTAAATTGCCCACTTTTTCTCTTATTATTATTATTATTATTATTATTATTATTATTACTCTCGTTTTGCTGTAGTGGGATTCGAGCTCACACTCAGCTGATAACGTCCTCATCTCCACCTCTCTCTTTCCTGCACTATCCGAAAACTATGCACCCTCTCTCTATCTCATACACATATAACATGTATATTAACACAAAGTGGAAGTTTTGATGATGCTGCATGGATGGGTACATTGGCGAGTGTCGAGGTCAGTCTCATGCCGATAGTTACAATTTTTAAAAGGTGGCCCCTAATTAACAGAAGTCTCATTTGTTAATTTCATGAAAATGTTTTATGTTTGTAAATGATCTTTGCATATGTAAATGACTCACATGTGAAACATGATTCTTTATTTATTATCTTCACATCTCTTTAAATGTGAATCTAGTCACACTAATGGTTGACATGTTTCTCAAACTTTTTCACTAATTTTAGAATATCTACGTTGAATCAAGTAATGAGATTTGTTCTAGTAACCATTGTTAGCCTTTTTAAAGAGGATCAACGGTTTGGGTTGGAAAAAAAAAGGACTATAGAAATTAGAATTGAAAATCAAATAGTCTAAGTTGTTTTTGTAAATATCTAGCAATCCACAAATTATCAACGGTTGAAATTTAAGCCACTAATTATTGAAGGCCTTTTGAAGGGTTTCTATAGTTTAGATCTTTCATTAGAGATTCAGATGATCCAAAAAATTAAAAAAATATGGACTATATTTTCAACTCATGAAATGCACAGTAGATATGGTGTATGCATCCAACGGTTTATATGTTGTTTCGAACAAATCTCAAGACCTATGTTGAAACAACATTAGAAATTGAACCTTGAAACACAAAATGGCCTTTTGAAATAAATGAATGGTACAGATCATGGAAAAGGGCACACAAAATTCCAAAAATGGAGATCAACGACCAAAACATTTTCATAAATTTTTCATGATTTATGATGATTCAACGGCTGAAATTTTGTGTCATAGTCGTTTTTTCCATTACTAACATGTTGGATGGTTTGGATCATGGGAGAGAGAGGGGGGGGGGGGGGGGGGGGGTGTGGGGGCAAATTTTTTTTTTTAAAAATAGAAATGTGTGATGGACGTGATTGCATTGTAGCACCCAAAGCATAGAGGGTGTGAAACAGATTCACACCTCTTGAGTTCTAAAATTGAAAGGTACTTTTTGTACACATTTTATACATCAACCACATCTAATTTACATATCACATAAAATTTGCAAACAAACATAAACCATTACATATGTGACATGTTTACATATGTAAATGGGGTGAAACAAACGATCCCTTAAAAGGAGAGTCCAATCTCACAAAGACAAAAGGTGGCTCACTTTGTAATTCATAAAAGCAGGTCACATGTTTCCAATAATAAATAGTGGCCCACATTACAAATACTATAAAGGTGGATCTATATGGTAAATCTTATAACTGGAAGGACCAATGTTCTAATTTTTAAAAGTGGGGTCTAAGTCGCAAGTTTAAATTAAAGTGAGTACCATGTACAAGGATTTCTACATTCGTTTTTAATCCCACAAGTGGGCCCACATTATAATTCGTAAACGGTGGTGGATGTGACATTCCTATAAGAGTGGGTGCATTATAATTTTTTGATATTTAAGATGAATTTATGAATATTTATAATAGCTGTAAATTTAACAATGGTATATTGTTACCAAACAAGTTACATATAGCACATTCTGGAAGGAACAATTTGGCATAACGCTGCCAAACAAGTTCTTCATCGAACAGGGCTTAGCACAACTTGATTTCTTCATGGAATAGTCTTGGCACAAAATCAGAAACAACAAAGGAATGACACCAAACAGGGCTTAAGTTTTCTAAGAAGTTTTCAATTAAGAGTATCCATCCATTTAAAGGTATTTCCCAGCAACTTTTTTCCTCAATTCTTTTTAAAATACTTATATGAGGCTTGAAATAACACTTTCATTCAATTCCTCTATACATTGTCCTCATTTTATTCTCCACCATCATCTCAATGATCACGGATAACTCGTATCCCCACTGCAATCAGCTACATATGGTGGTTTCTGAAACCATATCATGACTTTAAATGAAGGGTAATTTTGGTATTTTAAAAAATTTGAGAAAAAGTGTCACTAGGAAGCACCTTTAAATTATCGGATGTCCTAAATTGAAGATTTAATTGCTTGAAATGATCGATTTCCCTCGTATTATTGTTTTCCACAGATATGCTAGTTTTGATCTAGCTGGACTATTGTAGGTACTAGGTATCCATTGTAGACTCAACCTATTTTGAATGGAGGCAAAAAAGGATTGTTTGGCTGGTTGGCAACCCCTCATATGTCACCCGGCTTCTAATCCCTTGGTATGTCACTCTTTTTACTAGTGTGGGCTCTCCTTCGTACAGTTTGGGTTTTTCCTTTTCACTTGTGCATGCTCGTTTTCCCACTAGGCTTTTAAAGCATTTCTTTTTACCACGATCCACATCTAAAAGCTTGTCTTTATCGATGGTGGGCTGCACAACTCAAATAAAAGTTGTCTACATGGTATAGCTGGCTAAATATGGGAACCAATCATGTGAGGACGATCCTTACGGTCTTACCATGTAAACAACCAAGTCAAGTCCACCCTGGGACAAAGAGAGATTGAAAGATCTAAGTCAAGCCAATCTAGGTATTAAATTTGAAGTCAATCTAATACCTTCGCCTCTTCATTCGTGATCCGCAAGTTAAACATCTTTAGATCAAACAACAAAAATTAACTCTCAATCCAATGTTCCAATCCATTCGAATCCATGAGATTCGGTGACCATAGAAGGTGTATGTGTGGTCCATTTAGATGGTTCATAAGGTGGGCCCCTCTAGATGTTCCTTACTGTGCAGACCATAAATATCGTCGTCATAGGATCGGTTCCCATGGAAGGTAGGCTGCACAACCCAAATCAAAGTTGTCGACATGGTATAGCTGGCTAGATATTATCTTCAGGGTAGCAAATTGGTCAGGCCAGGTGAGAACAGATAAGATCAACATGTGCGGTCCACTGTTTGGAGACCAACCCATTTTCAATTGTTTTTCAAATGGGTCAGATATTCACAACCCAAAGACATTGAGTGTCATCCTGACCCGACCCAGAACTCATCCAGGTCATCCCAAACCTGCATTACCTGCAAATGGTGCAGGTCAAACCAGTTAGTGTGACCTGTCTCCAGCCAACTAATTGTAAAGCTCAAACCAAGCCCAACTTCAGTTCAAGGATTATATGAGGTCCTTTAAGTAGCTTTCTGTCCCTAAAAAATTGGGCCAAGGTCAATTAAAATTTTTATAGCCCAAGCATTGCATCAATCCATTTGATTTATGGCCCATTTAAAATGTTTAGCACATGCCCAACCTCATTTCAAGAATATACGCATTAAATTTTTTTTTTTTTTTTTGGGTTTGCCACGGTGACATGGATTGAGTGGGTTCATCTAACCTGACCTTTTTTTTTTCTGGGTGAGGAAAACTTGACCTATGACGCTACCCATATATATTTTAGGCGTATCAAGTTTGCAGATCATATATATATATGGGTCAAGGTAGGGTCAGATCAAGTGTTGCCGCCTCTACTTCGTTCTCAGATTATGAAAGACCCAATTGAATGGTCAGTGGGACCTCCGGTAAATTGAGGGGCCACGTGATCCGTTGATGATCTGCAATGACACTGGAGTTGGAAAAGAAGGTATAGGAGTTGGTAGAAATCAGACCTTGATGGTCTTCACTGCAGGCTTGTTCAAGAGCTTAAGGCGCCGCTTTAGTTTTAAGTATTCCTCTCTTGATATATCATTGCCACGGCCAGAAACAAGAAAAAGGCTTATACAAACTAGTAGGAGCACTTTATTTAGACTTATGCCTCTCAAATTGATTTCAGCCATTGAGGACACAGTTAGAAACACACCTGCAGAAATTCCATCACACAATGAGCACATGTAGTCCTTTTTTTTTTGAAAATCCTGCGTAAGAAATAAAACATAGAGAAAAAACACGAGAGGAAAGTAGGGAATATGAGAACAAGGAGACAAAAACACGAGAGCATAGTAGGGAATATGAGAACAAGGAGGCTACCAGATATATTTGTTGATGTCGGTGTTCTTTCTGTATTACCTAGCTTCATCTATATTTATAGGTCTGAAATCGTAAGCACATAAAGTACATAGAAATAAATGTGTATAGATCTTTTGAAGATGTGAAAATCCTAAAAAAACGATTGAAACAAAAAGCTATATTTATATAGAAATGCATCTGAACATAACCGAGGTGGGGGAGCTGGCTCAGTTGGATAAGGTTGAGCCAGGTGGGAGATTAATTAGGGTTTCAACTTGAGTTGGACACAGCCTCTAAGGCCAAGGAATGGCATGCCTCATTTTGTTTTGTAATGATGTTAAATGATGTTATGGATGCATGGTGTTATCTAAGGGCCTAAAGTCATCTCTTCAAAAGAGGTCGAAGAAGAGTTCGTCTTAGCTGCATTAGAAAAAGCTTTGAAGAATGATTTTGTTAGGCTTCGTGTTTTGTAAGGGAGGCTATGATTGGCCCATTAACCCAATTATTTTAGATGCTAAAGCGCTAGCTTCTTGATTTCTTGAGGGCTTCGGTCATAGGTCTGTATATATTTTTTTATGTTAGATAGGTTTAGAGACTAAATTTTTGCTGTATTAAGTCCCTAACTTAAAAAAAATCACTGTATATTGTCAAAAATGACCCTCCTTCCTTATTTATCCTAAAAACATGTTTCCAAAGCATGCTCAACCAGGGACCGAAACCCTATACTCTTCGTCAATTCTAGCGCAGTAGACAATTTGGAGCACCTACGATGAAGCAGTAACTAGGTTTTTGTCTTTACTTAATGAATTGTCCTTTTTTACTTTAAAAAATAATTTTTTTTGAGTTGGACGCATTTGAACCCAATTGACCAACTGAGTTTTTTTTTCGTAGAGTTATAATAATAATAATAATAATAATAATAATTATTATTATTATTATTATTATTATTATCATTAGTTTGTATTTTTTTCCATTGAGTGGGGCTAATGTGAATGCATGTCGGACTTGGGGACAGATGTTCTTTGTATGTGTATTTGTTTGGTGGAAAGTTACCCCTTGATTGATCCTTGGCAACCCGATGAAAAGCATGCTACCAACCAATTGAGTAACCCCTGGTTTTCAAAGTGACAGCTATGTGAGTTGCATTGTTAATGAATGCAAATATCAAACTTTCTAATATTACTCTACAAATTTATTTCAATGTTATCTTCAAAATATAAAGACAAACACTATTAGTATACATTTATGTTGATGTTACCTTATGTTGATGTTACCTTCTAAATAAGAAGAAATGTACACCTTTAGTATAGATTGATATCAATGTCATCTTCTAAATATAAAGGAATAGGCACTTTTAGTATAGATTTCTCTCAATGTTTTCTTCCAAATATAAAGACTCATGCATATTATTAAAATCATGTCATTAATTTACAATAACTCCCACTTGTATATATATGTGAAAATACATCACCAAAGAACACATAGATGAAGTGAGTACCTTTTGTATCTTTCTACTATTCGTTTTCCCTTGTTTTATCTTTTGTTGTTTTCTTGGTAGAATTTTGAACACTAGTCTCCCTGTGTGTTGAATTTCAAGTGTCTTTCTAATTGTGTCCTCAATGACTGTTAAAATGAGAGCAACACTACTGGTTTGGGCAGTCCATTTTCTTCTTGGTGCCTATGGAAATGATGTACCAAGAGAAGAGTATTCAAAACTGAGAAGGCATCTTAAGCTTGTCAACAAGCCTGCAGTGAAGAGCATCAAGGTCTTTAACTTCAACCGACAGTAGTACAATCGTTACTATAATCGCATTTCAAACATAGCTTGCACATATTTTTTCAAAGAAACCAACCAAAAGGGGCCAGGACCCATAAAAGAGCCCAAACAGGGGGAAGGGGGACCACACACATGAGAAGAGGATAGAATACATTAGGATTCAACCCTTTGTGGTTACTCGGTAAGAGACAAAGTTGCTAACCAACTGAGCAACCATTGTATTGAAACGTGTGCTATGAAAACTTGATTGAAGTTTTGTGGCCCACTTTTGATGGACAAAACCTATATATATATATGAGATGATGATTTGATCCTCTATCACCATACATGGGTATGTGGAGGGCAGATTTTTCAATCCCCCTAATCCCATCACTAAGTGAGGCTCCTAGTGGGCCCCACTAGAAAGTGGTGCTCACCACCAGGTGTGAACCAGTGCTCAGCAGAGGAGTTCTCATATAGGGAAAATCTCTGCCAAGCACGGGTGCTCATGATAAGGTTAGTACGATTTTTCAAAACACATAGTGGGGCCTAATTTATAATCCATTAAACTGGACCATATAACAACTACCTCTGGTGAGAGTTACCAACCCCAAAACTTAACACCCATCCAATTTGATTGGATTGTTGGATTGGCTTGCATTCATTTTAGATGGTCAAAATTTGTCGGCCATTGATCAATGGGTTAAGATGATGATTTGACCCTCCATCACCATGCATGGGTATGTAGAGTGGAGATCTTTCAATCTCCTCTGTTCCCATCCCTAAGTAAGGCATCTAGTGGGCCCCAAAGAAAGTGGTTCTCATCATCAGTGCTCGACAGAGCAGCTCCCATATGTGGAAAACTTCTGCCAAACACCGGTGCCCACGATAGAGTGAGCACCTTTTTTGAAAATATCTAGTAGGGCCTTACTTATGATCCATCCAAGTGAACTATAAAACAACTACCCGCAGTGATAGTCACCTACCCCAAAGTTTAACATCTATTAAATTTGATTAGATTGTTAGATCGGCTTGCACTCATTTTGGATGGTCAAATTTTATCAGCCATTGATGAAACGGTTAAGATGAAGTTTTGAGCCTCCATCAACATACATGGGTATGTGGAGGGGAGATTTTTCGATCCCCCCTAATCCCATCCCTAAGTGAGGCCCTAGTAGGCCCCACTAGAAAGTGGTGCCGGGCAAAGGAGATCCCATATATATAAATATATATATATATAACACTCTAGTAAAAAGGAATGATCTAAGACTCGTAGTATTTACAATTGTTTTGCAGGATAAAAACTCCCAAATTAGTCAAAAACTGCTTTGAACTTGTCAAACCAAATCAACACTAGTAAAAATTGATAGTTGAACCAGCTGGGGACACCATTAATTATTTTAAATGATCCATTTTTTTTATTAATTTTTCTTTATGGTTGAACGAGTTGGGCAAACGTAAATTAATTTAAATAATTTAATTATTTCTGTATCATTTTTTTGATTCATGGTGACCGGATTAAATGCTTGCTCAAACTTATTTATTTCAAACATCACTCCACTATCTTGATTCAAAATTTTTTTAAATAAAATACGCTTGGTCAGCCTTAGATCTGGATTCTTAAATAGGAGTAAAAGACAGTGTAACGGAAACCGATGGTTTCCTTTTAGCCTGCTTTGAAACAGCCATAAACCGTCCTTACTGTCTAAATTGGAAAGGAATGCATGGAGTGACCAGATAAACAAAAATGATATAGTTATTAACATGTTGCAGAAAAAATCTTAATTCATTACATTGTTACTCTTGTAAATACTCTGAATTCTGAACATAAATTTTTCCCCTTTTTTTCTATCTTCCTTTTATTTTGAATGGTAGATTGTATGGAAGATATTGACAAAGATTCACATTGCTGCAGACTGAATATGGTGATATCTTTGATTGCGTCGACATTTACAAACAGCATGCTTTTGATCACCCATTGCTAAAGAATCATACAATCCCGGTTTGTTTTTATAAAATTACTTATATAACCATGTCATTTAGCATCAAAACAAATGTTGATTGGAGTATTATATTGTAAACAGGTCACACACATGCCATTGCTAAATAGGAACAAAAGCCAATCACCTTCAGATGAAGCAAATTTTGCAATCTTGGATGGAGGTTGCCCAGAAGGAACTGTCCCTATTCGAAGGACTCGAATGCAGGATTTATTAAGAGCTCCATCTATCTACCTAGAAGGGAAGAAATATGCTCGAAATGTAAATTTCTCAGGCGAACAAGCGGATACAAGTCACCACCATGTAAGTCACCTTGCTTTGTGACAAGGAAACCATCACCGATTGCTTAGGACCATAGAGAATGAAAGGAAACATTCATTGTATAAACTCTAAACAATTTTAGGCCTTACAAAAAGAATTTTAGCTCATAATATCCATATTTGTCAAATACTTTATACTTGATTTTCAATGAAAAAAGATGTATACTTAATGCACTTTTTACACATGAATAATATAAATATTGGTGAGATTTGAATATTGAAATCCATATATATATATATATATAGGAGGCTCCTCACCTGCGCTCAACCATAAATAAGGGGCATCTGCTCAAGGGCATGGAACCTATATAAGAATGGGGATGGAGAGATTTGAAGGACACATAGAGGCCCTCCTCTCTCTAAAAATCAGTCCATATCATCTTCATCTAAGCACCAAAATGTTAATAGTGCATAGTCTATTCGGATTGGTGTGCAGCTAATTTGATAGTTCAGTTCATTTAAATTGAGCAAAAAACTAACGGGCTAGTGGAATTCAGGGGGGCCTCTTGTTTGTGGTTCATTTGGATGGACCACAGGTGGGCCCACATGTTGGCTGACGGGATTTCTCTTGTCTGTTTTAGCTGAGGTAACACTCTCCTATATATATAAATATACATATACATATATATATATATATGATTGGAATGAGCTGATTTTTTGCATATACCTAGTTTCCATTATGACCGTTTAATCCCTTAAGTCATTCATGGTTGGTATAACTCCAGGTGGGCTTATAAAATTAGCTCATATATCACACTATCTCGCTAGACCATTTTTCATATTTATATATATTTGGGTATGAAAAATATATGTATATATTAATGAGGAATAAAGGGACGACCTATTGGTCAGTGTCCTATTTGATCTCCAGGCCCTCTCGTCCTCGCTCCCTTATGTACAAGAGGAGTCCTCTCCCCTTCATTGAATGTCCAAGTGGTCTTTTTCGCAGGAGTTGTTGGGGTTCACTCCTGCATCATTTTGATCGGTCGAGTACACAGCTATCTATTTTGCCTACCAAAAAAAAAAAAAAAAAAATTGTTCAGAACTATCTTGGCCAGGACATACAGAAGGACCATATTTATGGACCCGCTTGACCTTGACCTGAAATTAAATTCTATTCAAGCCCAAGTGCTGGATCTCGAGGTAGGCGTAGATTAATATAATGTAGTCTTGCCATCATATAAAACTAGGGCCTGCTTCACAAGTTCAGTATTAAAGTAAACTGAGTTGAAGGGCCAAATTAATTGACAATAAAACAGAGGGGTCAAATCGAAAAGTGATGCCCTTTGTCATTAATTGAAATGAAAATATAGTTTTTTTGACATTTTTAAAGAAGGAGATGGCTTTTGTCATTGAGTAACATAGGAAATTAGTTCACTTCTTGAAATTTTTTGTTATGAAGTAGAAGTGTTTTTCTTTTTTTCAAATTATCAGCTAATGAATTCTTTATTCTTTTGATTTCACTTTCATCAGTGGGCAGCTATTCAGACACAAGGTGTTGGTCAATATTATGGCACTAAAGCAACTTTCAATGTGTGGAGTCCACCGCTCGCATTTGACAGCATGTTCTCTCTTTCGCAATTTTGGGTTGTTGCTGGTTCTGGCCCCAACCTCAACAGCATAGAAGCTGGATGGACAGTCAGTAATTTAATCTCTCATATGCTTGAAAACAATTCATCTTCTTAATTACAATTAAACCTCAATCTACGGATTTTGTTTTTGTTAATAAAATTTTGTGGTTCTTTGTCACTAGGAACACTTAACATAATAAAGGTTTTCCCTTTTTCAGGTGTCCCCTCCACTCTATGGTGATCAAGTAGTTCGAATGTTTCTATATTGGACAGTAAGGCTCATGAAATTCTTATATTTTTATTTTTCATCATCATCATCAACAACAGCACAACTAACATTTTGAAATGCATACGACAAAGTTGAAGGGGAGAATCCAACGAAAAACATTTAAGAACTTCCAGATGGGGGATATGCTTTGTCCGGCTTATTTTGATCTTTAGAACTCAGTTTCCATGTGCTTCTAGCCCATTTCATTTTGAACCCATAGGAATTTTAGATTATGCCTTCCGACCAAGGGTGCTAAAATTGAACGAACGTATATAGAGATCCTCCAACGTCATCAACTAGTTTTCCATTGGTAACAGATGATTATCCAACCATTACTCTAGTAAATCAAATAGAATGGTGGCTTAGTCCAGTAGTAAAGGTTTACTGGAAGCGTTCTGGAGAGCGTAGGTTTAAGCCAAAAAACAGCTTTTTTAAAATAAAGGTAAGGCTACGTACATCTTGTCATTCCCATCATATATCATTCACTCCTTACCTCTTTAATCTTACGAATTCCTAGTAATTCAATAGAAAGTTGGTAAAGAGCTCTCAATTTGCCAATAAATCTAATTTTTAGCTCTCTTTTTACCTGTAACTAGAAACAGGGTTGTCCCTTGGCGTAAACCATGATTTACCAAGCAGGCCCATCTATTCTACTCAATCATGTGAAGAAAATATACATCTGCCTAATTAATCCTTTTTTTTATAGTATTATTGCAATTACTAATGGTGACTTGTTTGTTTGAAACTTCAAATGTTAGAGCGACAATTACGTGAGCAAAGGTTGCTACAACACCCTGTGCCCTGGTTACGTACATACGAACCAAAACGAACCAGTTGGAGGTTATTACAGAGAGTCCTCCACCTACGGCGGAATGCAGTACGTTACAACACTACAAACACAGCAGGTACTATTCTCTTTCATGTGGCCTCAATGGGCTGGGTTTTGCTCAAGGCAATGAGAACATGAGTTCGGATCCTCTGAATAAAACCCTCACGGTCAATCTCAATTCTGAATTCTGATAACATATGCCCGAGTTATCAAACTGGACAAACATTCTAACTAGTCCGGATCCACGACTGCTGGTTTGTGTAGAATCATCAATCATCTGAGCTCTGTGACCTGTACGTTCTTATTTTGAGTCCAGTCCATTCTAATTTGAACTTTAGATGAGAATGTAGGCCCAAATTCTGGAACTATAGTCTATCGATAAAAGGGTTTGGAAATCGGACGATTACTATTAAGATGGGCACTATATGATTCAAGCTCTTTAGTATGCCAAAGCGCATTGATATAGCTGATTTAAAAAATATGACCAGAACCATAATCTTGAGTCTACACTCAAGTTTTTTTAACCCTGGAAAAGATATTTGAGATATTGCAGGATGTCCATTTGACTTGCAGAGGACCAAACTTTTAAGTCTAATGATTTGTTCCATGTTGCTTCTGACAGGACCCTAAAAGTGGAGACTGGATGCTGTTAAGTGGACAGGATGATGTGATACTGGGATACTTCCCCAGAAATATATTGTCAGTACTGGGTGACGGTCCTGCTACTACGGTTGAGTGGGGAGGGGAGACTTTCAACCCAACAGATTTTCCAAATCCGCCAATGGGCAGCGGACATTTCCCAGTCGAAGGAGCTAGAAAGGCATGTTTTGCAAAACAGCTGAGGGTAGTGGACACCGATAGGAAACTTGTAGACGCACCCGTCGTCAATACTAAAATCTTTTTAGATAAGCCTGGATGCTATGGTGTAGTTGACCCTAAAAATATTTATGGGGAAGGCATTGGTAGATTCATCTATTATGGTGGACCTGGTGGGAAATGCTAGAATAATTCCTCGTTTCTTGTATCTCTAGAACGGCCGGTGTCCCATATGGCTGTCATGTTGAAATTAATAACTCAGTTGCGTTATATATAGTTATATTTATATAAGATGATATTCAAATGAATTAAGCAAATTTATGGAGTCAATTTAATTAAAGCGGATGTCTAGAGACATGTGGAAAGTATTTCGTATTTTGCATATTGTCGGTGTATTGTGGCCTGGTATGTAAGTTCGACTCTGTCATCATTCGCTGGCCCAAAATGATAAATTTGCCATCGTTGCATCAATTGGATGTGTGTGTGTGTTTTTCTTTGTCCGATTAAATGTTAATTGTATGGTAAAAGGGGAAGGACTGAAGTAAAAACTGTCCCCAGTTTTTACAAAGGTAGTCTCAGAGTGGTTACATGAGACCATCGGAGGTACCAAAAACAAAACACAAAAAAATGCTGTACAATCTCAGTTGAGTACTAGTGACTCCCAAAAGATGAAGAATTGAGAGTAGAGTAGGGTCTGAGAAAGGCTTGGAGATACTAGATAAAGGATAAAGAAATAGATCCTTAAAACAGTCTAATACAGTTAGACAGTGCTTTACCAAAAAAAAAAAAAAAAAAACAAAACAAAAAAAGAGTTAAAAAGTGATGGGCCAAGCCTAAGAAAATAGCCTCATTTCTAGATCTCCAAATAAAGTGAAGAGCTGCAAAGACAGATACTGCATATGGCCTTCTTTGCAATAGGACCACAAGATCAAGAAAGGGCTATCAGCTATTCCACCTAAACTTATGTCATACTATTATTAAGTAGGCCACCACCTATCCAAACATGGTCCTTTAAATCGGTCAAATATTGATCTTAAAAAAAAAACAAATTAAAGTGACATAATCATGTTTAGATTTACTTTCAAAAGAACAACTACCACATTTGCCGTTCAACCTCTTCGCAAAAGCTTACAAAATATAATATAAATGAAAGAAAAACAATGAGGTAAGACAGGTCAAGAACAACCAAGGTCCTAACCTACACCCAAACCTGATTTGAGAGAACCTAAAACCTCATATCTGTCTCAACCTAGATTAACCCTTCAACAAACCCACCCCTAATAGGAGTGAATCAAGGTTGGTTCCATTTAAACCTGAATCTGACCTAGGTATTTTTGTTTTCTTTTAATTGTCTAACTAGTTTACAGCCCAATATTTAAAGCAGAGTAGACCTCCGCTGTCTAGATAAGCTTTGTAATAGTGCATTCTGAGATGAATGTGGACATCCAAAATGTAAAGCATTTATGCCACATCCATTAGGTGATTATATAAATTCTCTTTCACTGTTTCAACTTTGTCGAATCTATTTTAAGGTTACAAAGTTATGATGTATATGTGTAAGAATTTTAGTATATTGGCTAAATTCATGAATTGGGCAAGTGACTTACCATTGGAAAGCAACTTTTATGTAGATATTCGTAAGTTTTAAAATTGTATTAATCGGATCTAAAACGACAAAGTTATAACCTCAAAAATTTTGCAGAAATTATGCTATCTGAAATTACAAAACTACCACTACGTGAATTTCTATTTGTATTTAAAGTGAGATTATCCTATTTTATGCTAATTCTTATCATTGTTGGATTACCATTATGAGATACAAAATTTAGGCTATAAAAAGGAGTTTTCCTTCAACCCTAAGGCATCCATCTCTCTATTTCAAGTTCAGAATCTTTTAACATGTAAAATAATCATATAGGAATACAATTACCTGAAACAAGTCCACTTCCATTATTCAAAATCCTTAGTGGGATGTACATCTCCAGAATATTGTCCATGAATGTCTGTAATAAATACATTCCATTAATCATTACTTTTCAATAAGTACCACTGATACAAATACATGAAGATAAAAAGGAAAGAAGACAGACTTATGTCTGAGGTAGCTCTCTCTCTCTCTCTCTCTCTCTCTCTCTCTCTCTCTCTCTCTCTCTCTCTCTCTCTCTCTTTGGTTCTTCTTTCTAGTTTTTCCTACATTTCTCTCTTGTGCTTTCTCTGTTTTCTATTTTCTTAACCGGATTTTAAGTGGAAATTCATTTTGTGTCGATTCAAATCAATTCTAGAGACATCAATTTAAAGAGACTGATAGTTCAAGTAGTACTTGGATTGAGCCTTCAATCAGTAGTTACGATGAACCTTTCTCTTGTTTCTGGTAATGCCAGTCCTCTGTCAAAAGAAGAGTGCCTGAAATTGAAGAGGCATTTTAAGATTGTAATAAGCCTGCATTGGAGACCATCGAGGTCTGACTCTGACTTCTATTAATAAAATTTTCGTTTTTTGGTAAAAAAAAAATAAAATTTTCGTTAGGGCCCATTATGTAGAAAAGTATTATTGGAGCCATATCTAAGTAAAAAAAAAAAAAAAACTTCCTTATGGGGCCTGTCTTGAGCATTTCCACCCTGTTACCATCTTTATTTACTAGAGTCCGGTTCAACTTATAACTTGCAAGGCATGGAAACATAAAATACAATCGAGTTCAATTTCATTTCATAAGGTTGACATAATCCACACACAAAAAAATACAAATGGGCATCTGATTATTTGAGTATCGAAAGTCTTCAATTTCAAATAAAGCAGTTACGAAACCTAATTTTTTGATATGGGAGAAATTTGGATCAATGGATGTAAGATCCAAAACATTCAATTTAGAACCCAATCGTTGTATATTTACCATTAGATTCATATAATTAAAAATATGTATAAGCTTTAAGTGCATAAATAGCTTGAGTTATATTCAGAGAGTTTAGTAACTGGTAAGAGGTACTTATAGCAGACTGATCAGTCTGGGAAGATCTAGGCCAGCATATTGGTCAAAAACCTGTACGGACTAGCCAAACCTTATTGAAACTGGTAAAACTGGCTGTTGAACCGGTTGGAGGCCCATTAAACACTTTAAATAATTTTTAAAATTTTTTAAATCATTTTTATATACAATATGATAGAACTAGTTGAGCCACCTAGAGTCAGTTTAAATACGATTGCTATCTCTATTGTCTTCTATGTCATGGCTTGACCAGGTTAATTAAAATACATTACCAAACTTATTATTTCGTACCACCCTCTCCATTGGTTGTTCATGCCTTGTAGAATGAATATGGAGATCGTTATGACTGCATAGACATTTACAAACAACTTGCGTTTGATCATTCATTGCTCAAAAATCACTCTCTCGGTTTGTTCTAATTTAATTACTACAGTATTATTATTGTTATTATTTTGGTATCTAACCTTTAGGGGGGTTGCGACCTCTAGCCCTTTGGCGATACGGCCCTCAAGTGAGGGGAGACACCTTGGATGGGTGGGGCGAACCCTTTAGTGATGAGAGAAGACCTTTGGTGAGGTAATACATCTTCAAGTGAGGAAAGATGTCTATCACAATAGATAATAACTAGCACCTCTTACCAAACTTGTTTAACGTCTAAAGTGTCACGCCCCATTATGAAAATGAGAGATAACAATAAATGTTCGATATAAAATCTCTCTCAGCCTTGGGCTAAAAAATGTTTGAAACATAGTACGTTAAACTTAATCTTATTAAAAATTTAAAATTAATTAACTAAATTGGGACTCTGACGATGGGCTTAGAGGGCAAACCAACAGTTGACAACATCAGTGCAGAATTGATCCTGCTTTTGTTTTTATATTGTTATAAGATGATGGCACACAAGATCAAATCACGAGGGCAGATCATCAACTCTCTATTGGTGCCAAGTCTCGAACCCAGATATCATCATTTGATAGCCTAATATGATAAAGTATTTGGATAGGTAGAACGGGATTCGATTATTAGATAGAGAAGGCATCATCCTAGCATCATATATCTGGATGTGTGTGGGTCTCCTGCATTTTTATCAATAAAAGTCACCACATGATTTCATCATTAATTTGATGGGTGGGCCTATGATTGCACTAGCAATTTCTTCATAATGTGGCTAGAACTTTCACTCTATATAACACTGGCTAGCACAATAACCCTAATTACAGGCTTACTCGCCTACTGTATTTTGGAAACAAATATAAATAAAACAGCATAAAATTATGCAAAAATAAATAATTGGCTTAAAGTGAAGTGAAATAATAATTAACACGATCACCGTAAAAGTTGATTCAGAAAGATCTATCATTGGCCATAACATTAGACATTTAGAGAGCAGGAGAACAGGATTTTTTCTGAAAATTTTTTTTGACCAAATCATGTTGAGATTTAAGATCAGAACCTGCAAGAGAATAACTACTACCGGACGCCCGTGCCTAACAAAATATGATGGAAATGAAAGAAAAACGGAGCAAGGCGGGTCAAGGGCAATCAAGATGGGAGCCTGCCCTGAGCCTGATTCAAGTAGAACTAAAAACCCATATCTGCATTGAAAAAAATTCACCCACCACCAAATCCACCGTTAATAAGAGTGAATTGAGGCTGGTCCCATAAAAATCCAAATGTGACTTAAATTTTTTCATTTTTTAAAATTGTATAGCAATTAGGGCTGCAAGCGGGTTCCCAATTCTCTGATGAAGCTTTCGACCTGTGAAAAACTATATTTGAAATCCGGTTTAGGTTTTGATTCATAAACAGGTCTAGGTCCGAAACCCAATTTAGGTTCTGATTAGTAGACAATTCTGGTTCCAAATTCATATGGGTTTCGACCCATGGAACTGTGACCCGACACAAGAGCTTTTAATATTGCAAATTATAGCTCAAAATCAACTTTCGTTTGACATTTTTATATTTAATTTTAAAGATAGTAGACTTAGTGCATTATTATAAGTTGAACAATAACCTTAATTTAAAGAAAAAATAGAAAACTAAAAAACTTAAAAGAAGTGAAAACCAATTTTAGAATTGGATCCTAATTTTCTAGTCAGACCCAATTTTAAAATTGAATTCAAGTCCTTTTATCGAAATAAGGTCTGGAGCCAACAAAATAGGTTTCGATCCAGAATTGGTTTTGGAATCAAAACAATCATTTAGAAATCGGTCTATGTCCAATATCAACCTGTTCTAAAACCAACCTGTTTACAACCTTAATAATAATTATAAAACCCATTATGAGATAGGCGTACGTTAAAACGCACGAGGAGGGAGGGGTTTGGTAATCGGCCTACAAATTCGGCAACATGTCCCAATTTTTAAAGCAGAGATTTTCTATCTTTAGGATAGCTATGTCATAGTGCACTCTGAGATGAAGGTGGACATCCAATATGTACAGCCTTTACTCCACAACCATTATGCCTTTACCCCACAACCATTAGGTAACTATATAAACTTCTTTCAATGTTAAGCTATGGAAATTATAGTTAATAGGTACATGTAAGATAGCACACAGGAATACAAACAATTCATGAAACAAGTCTACTTCCATTATTTTTCTTTTCTTTTGGCAAGAGTTCTTGCAGTGACGGGGTTGGACCAAACTGCAGGTGGATTTTGTAGCCAAAACCTCAGATTTCATGTGCTTTCGGGTGCAATCAGAATTTTTATGTAAATTTTGGAAATAGACCTAGAGAAAGAAGACCTAGGTCCGATGGGGGCGATTGCCCCCACATTTTCAACATTGTTCTTTATTTTCCATTTCGTATTAGAATTTAACAGGTCTTTGATGAACATATTATAACTGAAACATATGAAAACCCCTTCTCATATGAGATCCAATTATATTCTCAAATATACATTTTCCCCAATTTTCAACAATCCATCTTAGATTATTGTTGCTAAATCAAAGGTCTCAATAAATCCTTTTCAAAACTAAGAATTTTTTTTTAATTAGCCAGCCACTGTATTTTATTGGGACAATAATAATATATTAAAGCTAAGGGCTTTGACAAAAATTTTGATTCAATTGTAATTTTGACTAATAGTTACCACTATTTTATATAATATTTCACATTGTCTCTCCACTATCATGTAAATACCTACTCATATCTTTAATTCATGAAACCACTCACTTGCTCTCCACTTTTTAAAGTTTTATTTTTTTAA
The DNA here is from genome assembly GCA_037013555.1 of Sextonia rubra. Lineage (NCBI taxonomy): Eukaryota > Viridiplantae > Streptophyta > Magnoliopsida > Laurales > Lauraceae > Sextonia > Sextonia rubra. The sequence continues at coordinate 47,827,417 of JASUAD010000018.1, read as the reverse complement.
TTCCGTAAAAGCACTTGTAGTTCTACCCCAATTTTTCTACAATTCCTTTATATCAATTTTTTAATTTTCATTTTATACAACTTGCTCTAAATAAAGAGGTACTCTTATAACCTTTTTAATGTATGAAAATTTAATTTATTATGCATGGATATACCGTGCAGAGATCTAATTATTAAGCTAGTTAATATTAAGCTTTAAAAATTTAGAATAAAGTAAGTTGTCACTAAAACCTTCAACAAGTTTTTAGCTAGAAGAGCTAAATTGTTGCTTCTTATATCCGTAATTCATAAACCTTCTTTGTTAGTCAATTAGCAAAAATTATTCAATTTACCAATGGAAATTTTATCCTAATGATATATTTTATGCTGTTTGTAATGTGATTGTAAGACCAGAAATTGGGTGAAAAATATGGTAATAATGATAACATGTGGGGCATTTTCAATTCCCACTATGCTATTTCCATGTTTTAGAAGGACATCCCAAATAAGTGGGGAATTTTTTTTTGGGTGGGTGGGGGGACCAACCCCTAGTTCTCAAGGTAACAGATGTGTGAAATGAATGTAGAGATCAAACTTTAGAACATTACTCCACAAATTAATTTCAATGCTATCTTTGAAATATAACGACATAAACACTATTAGTATAAATTTATGGCGATGTTATCTTCTAAATATAAAGATGTAAACACTTTTATTATAAAATTTCGCCTCAACTTAATGTTAGAAATGGTTTTTCTCTCTCCCTTCTCAAAATCTCTCATTTTCCCCACATTCTCCATGCTAGGGATAATGTCAAAACTCTCTAATTCTCCTTTTCATGAGGCACCTCCATTCCTAATGTTTTTTAAAAATTTTTTCCTTCTTATAATTTCTATTTTACTTTTCCTTCACTACACCAAAATTCGCTATTAGAAACGGCAGGTTAGAATGGACATCATCTGTCTATAAATTGGAATGGACTAAATCACTTCTAGTGGTTGAAAATCCGTTTCTCTTTTCAATAATGACTTGGGTTATATATAAAAATGTTGAAGAAATCGTTTGCGCCCAACATTTCCTCTCTCGTGCCTTTTTCCTCTCTCTCGCCTTTTTCTTCTCTTAACGTGCCCTAACCCCAAAAATGCCCATTCACAACATCCGTTTCTCTCCCCATTTTGTTCAAAAGGATCAAACCCTTCCCCTCTGCTTGCCATTGTGAAGGGCACCGTGCTACCCCAAGGAGTCACCACAACATGCTGCTCCTCCTCCCCATCGACTGGCTTCCCTTTTTCAGGTAAATTTAGCTGTGAGCAGAACATCATCGTCGTCGTCTCTCTGAACCATCTAATCTGTGTGGTGTGAAGATTGGAAGATCGTCCGAAGGTACAAGAAGCAAGAATCTCTCTCTCTCTCTCTCTCAGTCAACAACTTCTCTATTATCTCATTTAAGGACTCATATTTGACTCGGCATGATGCTGTAGAGTGTTTTTGTTTCTTCTCATTGCACAGTTTTGAGTGTTAGGGTTCTGAAATATATATAAATCCATGGGGGTGTTTTTTTTTGTTTTTTTGTTTTTAAGGAGTCAAGATTCTTTTTATTTATGGGGTTAGGGCTTTTGCAAGTTGTTCTAATTTCAGGATTTAGGATGCATTTTGATTTGATGATTTTGGTTCAATTGATATAGTGCTGATGTTGTTTTGCTAATATTCGCTAATGTTTTGGGTCTTTTTCTTGGTTTTTAATTAGTTGCTTGGAGAACAAACTCAATCCCCCTTTTTTAGTGTTCTGCCACCACCTGATAAAGGGCCATTGAGATTTGATTAGGGTTCAACAAAATTATGGAAAGAAGTCTTGCAAGTATGGGCATTCAACTCCATTTCTATTACAACTAGGAAAGGATTTTCTGATAATAGAATACTCCATCAGTGCCTGAAACATGTTGCTCAGTCTCAACCATCTGTTGGATGGGCCACTAACTATGATGATATAATACCAATTAATTCCTACTACAAAGCCAACGGCAAATGGGTAGGCCATCTAAGTAGTTGATCAAGAGGTGAACTAGTGGTTCCACGGTTGTCTCAGGCAATCATTGATGAAAATCACGGTATCGGTCGCGGTATCGGTCGGTTCAAAAAATTGATAAGGTATTGGTATCGGTCGCGGTTCGCAGTCCGTCGTAGTGTGAATTTTTTTTAATCCAAAAAAATTTGAAAAAATATCCAAAAAATCCAAAATATTAGAAATGATGGAAAACAATGTTTTTTTTTTCATTAGTAATATATATAAATCAAAATATCGGTCCCCCTAAGTTATGATATCCTGTATCGCTGTCTTGTCTAAAAATGTGATTTTTTTTATAAGAACCATAAGTATGACTTATGAAATATGAACCATCAATTAGTATGAAATTTTAGAGAATACAACTTATTGATAATTTATATATAGTGGTTGTACACTTGTACTTGTATCTTGTATAATATATAACTATACCCCTATCATTATTTATCAGTCATCATTCATTATTCAACAACCATCAATTCATCACTCAATTATCAAGTAAGTTGTAAAATTCAAGAACATGAACATTAACATAACATATGACATAATGACAGTAAAATAAATAATAAATCAAATTATTGGACCCCTTAAGTTATGTTCATGTATTGCTATCTAATCTAAAGCTATATAAATTTTATTTATAATTAAATTAATTTAGATACATATACTAAACAAGTTAAAATATCATAAATTTTATAAAATGCAACGTAATTATGACTTATGGGCTATCTATTAGTATGAAATTTAAGAAAATAAAGCTTGTACTCGTCACTCAATCATTAAGTAAGTTCTGCCTTGCGCTTGTAAGATAACATATTTTATTATCATAGTATAGTAAAACACAAAGCAACTAGATCTTTATAATTTACTTAAAATGATGATAAATTTGAGTAATTATTTTACAAAGATCAACAAGATTTTAATAAAAATTCTGATTTTTAAAACCTCAAATAGTTTATCTAACCTCAATATGTATTGATTTAAAATAATAAAAGGTACTCACAATAAAAAAAAGGCATAAAATCATCATTTTTAAGCTATATCTAAATAATTTTTTTAAAAAATACAAAATGCTCACCTCAGTAGAGTTGTATATGATTTTCAAGACTATATTGATAAAAAAAAAAGTATTTTTGATACCTTGCAAGTGAAATAGGTGTTGAGGAAGAAAAAAGGTGGCATATGATATATTTAAAAGGAGGAAGAAAGAAGGAAAACAGGACAAAAGAAAAAAAAATTTTAAAAATAGTGGGTCGATATTTTGACCGATATCGACTGATATATCAACCGATATATCGGTTCACACTGATAATTTGAAATATCGGCCGATATTATCCGATATTTTGGGAATATTTTGCCTGGACGATACAGAAAACCGATAACATCAAATTATCGTACCGGTATGGACCGATACCGATTCGTATCGGCCGATACGAACCGGTATCGACCGAGAATTTAAACCATGTAGGCAATTAGTTAGATGCACCAACAATGAACAAGAGAAAGTAAGGGGAGACATATCACATATTCATGTTATTCTCATCCCACAATGCTTTTAGGTGTTAAGAGGTGAGTAACCTAGAAAATAAAGGTAGATGGAAGCCAAGTAGCAGAGCATATCTTTCTCGGCCTTTTGGCCAAGATCAAGTATAGTATCTGTTTTTATCAGTTTCATATCTGATACGTGGCCCATTGGGCTACATGATATTAAGTTAATTTTTTCTTGGGGAGGACCCACCATAGTAGCTTGCTACTAGGGCCCTCAAGCGTCACGCATGTGTTGCACTACAGCATCAACCTAGTGCAACCCTACCAAAGCTATGTTTTAACTCTTTCTAAGTTTGTTATTATAATCACATTATTACACAAATTATTTGAGAGGAACACATATCTGTAAGTGGACCACAATCGGTCTGAAGCAGAGGCCAAAAATCAAGAGGAGAAAAGGCTCTGTTGGTGCACCATCGCTGTAGCCTAAGAAAAACGACCGCCACTACCTCTTCAGGTTCGCCGGTCTCTTTGTCGTTGCCGCTGGACTCCATTCCACGACGGATCTCAGAGAGAGAAGGAAGAGTTTCGTATTGTGGATGCACATAGGTAGATGGCAATGGAACAGATGCACATAGGTAGATGAAGATTGGTCAAGTTCCAGGGGTAGTCCATTTTGGGATTAAGACTTGAACCAAATTTGGTCACGACAATGAGAACCTTCCAATGGTACTCTTATCCCATTTTTTTAGAAGATAAATCAAACTCATTTAAAAAATTTCCCCATTATTTTTAGTATAAAATTCATAGTCCCAAAATTTCCATTCCTCTACCTCAAATACTCAAGAAGTGGTCATGCATTGAAGGAAGTTTATAACTGATCCATTGACCCAGTTAATTTAGACATTAAGATTCGGCTTCTTTGTTTCTCTTCAATAGACCGTGATTTTATCCCTAGGGCCTTGAATGGGCCAAAACATTTGCTAAATTTTTCTTCTCGATTTGACAAGATGTAGGTTGGAAATGGGCTTCTTTTGCTCCGTTTAATGAAATATACTTTCTACAAATAAAAAAAAAAAGGGATTGGAATGGGGTGGATTTGCTAAAGTTTGGGGTAAATCCAAATCCACACGTTTAAATTTGTTTCAACCAATTAGTTAGTAGTGAAGGTTTGAATTATATGATTGATTTTCGTATAATGTTAGATTTATCAGACCTTTGGTGTGTGTTTGATTTGATTTGATTGCTTATTTTGATGTTTCTTTTCTTCTTCTTCTTCCTTTTTTTTTATCTTGATTCTGTATCCGATTGGTTATTGGAGATAGTCACAATCATAACTAGTTTTTTGTCTAAATCTTTATATCATGACAATGATCTTCATATAAGATCGGGGATAATTGGATCTTTGTTGATCTTGTTTGATTTGATTTTTTTTATTTTGACATGTTTCTTCCTTTTTTTCCCTCTTTTTAATGTGACCCAGTGGCTATTTTTCATGTAATTGCAAGTGTGACCTAACATTTTCATGCAAAAATAACTGTCAGGATAACGATATATATCTATGAACTGGATTGAACATGACGGCCATCAGATAAACATTCCATATAGTGTCCTGGAGTCGGCCATTTGGGTTCTTAATCATTGATTGACCGGCCTAACTACTAGCCTCACTAAAGAGTTTGAAGTTGACCTTCTACAAAAAAAAAAAAAAAAAAAAAAAAAAAAAGAAAAAAAAAAGAAGAAAAAAAAAACTTCTCAAGTGGCTTTCATGGTTTGATTGTTGGATGATTTATATATTTGTTAATAAGCAAGATCTGTTAGACAAATTCTTATATAATTGGATCTCTGATCATATAGCCTTACACGAATGTATAAATTATTTCTTAAGGAATTGTGACATGCTCATATTTTTGTTAAAGATTTATTAGTAACAGTTGCTAGTTGTTTTCTGCACCTTTCTAAGTAGTTGGGTGGCAGCAACGCAATCCATTTATGATATTTTATGCTGCCAAAAGCTTAACTGATCATAAGGGCCTCAAATGAACCTATCATAATTCATTAAGCCGAATGTTTAATATTTTGGAGAATCTGTTTCTAATGTCAGAGTTTCTCATTGTCATGTGAATATAGAATAAAGTATATCCTAAAATGAGACTTACAGAAGCAGGGCCGGAAGTAGGAACTTTTTGGGTTTAGGTGGCAAACTGGTCCAGTTAACATTATCTAATGCTTGAAAGTTAGCCCGTTTAGGTGAAATTACTTTATTTGTTGTCATGTGATTCTATTTGTTTATAAATGAATGACATATTTTGTACATGAACTGCTTTATATGTGAAGCATGAAATGATAATCTTAATAGTCCTTTTAAATTTTCACGTTGACCATTCACCTAATTTCTTTGATAAATATCTTTTCTTAAATTTCATATACAATCATTATTAAATTGAATAGTTCACTAGATCTCCATTTTAAATATATGACAATGTTTTATAGATAATGATATGTTACCTTATTGATTGTAGAATGTCATCACCAGGTAATAAAACGTGGATGACCAAACATAAATTAAGTCTAGAGTATTTGAATGGGCTTGTCCATTTCATTGAGTTTACAAAGAAAAATGGTGGTGGATTTAATCATTTTCCATGTCCATGTGCTAAATGTTGAAATGTGCGTGGAATGATTCCCCTTGAATTGATTCATGAGCATTTGCTCATGAACGGTATTGATCAATCATATACACGGTGGATTTTCCATGGAGAGAATATCTCAAAAACTAATGAAAAGCCATCAATATCAACGTTTGGAATTCACCCTGATAATATGTATCCTAGAATAGAGGAACTTGTAAATGATGTGTTTGGAAGAATTGGGGAACATGTAGATTCTCTCATGGACGATCTCATAAGGAATGAAGATTTTAATGAAATAAATTCAGAGTTTAAAGGGCATGAAGACCATGAAACAAGAACGTAAAGGTCTTTATTTGATGATGCAAGGCAACCTTTATATCGTTCTTGTTCAAGGGAACTCACAAAATTATCAGTTATTGTTGAGCTTTATAGTTTAAAGGCACAAAATGGCTGGTTAGACAATAGCTTTAATGAGCTACTTCAATTGGTGAAGAAGTGTAAGGTCCCAGCCCTAGATAATTATAATTTATAGTAATTAAGTTGGCTTTACTCTAATTAATATGTAATTAGGCTAATCGAGCCCAAATCTTTGGAGGTTTGGGTCATGGATAGGTAGTTGGGTGTAACACTCCGACCCGATTTGATCCGGATTAGTGGGTAATTGTGTGTGATTCACTTGTTAAGTGTGTTTTGATTTTGCTTTTCTTTAGTTTTGAGTCATGGATAGGTAGTTTGGTTGAGTTTGACCTGGTTTAGGTAGTTCGAGCCCTTTTTCGTAATTTTGGCTTTTGTTTGACCTTGTCAGTTTTGCTTCCTTTTGACGTCATCACGTGTATTTCGTTGAGCTTGTTGATCTTCGTAACTGTCTTGGATCCGAATGATTTCGTTTGCTCTTGTTGGATCGTCAGTTGACTCAAACTGGAAATTGTGTAATCTGTTTGGACTTGTTTGTAATTTGGATTCCTTTTATCTTATAAATATCCTACCTACCCTCTCTCTCTCGTTCTCTCTCTGTTTGTCTCTCCCTCGTTCAGCTCTCTTTCTTTCTTCTTTCGTTTCAGTCTTGTGAGGAAGAAGGGAGCTCTGTCTGTCCGTTGTGGTGTGTGTTTCCAGCGGATTGAGCCAAGCAACGACTGTCGTGTGTGTGTGATTTCACTGTGAGGCAAGTATAAGCACAAGTAGTATGAACACCGATTGGTATTGCTTTGATTGTGTATATATTCTACTCTTCTTGTATGGATTTTGGATGTATAGCTCAATTGAGTTAGTTTTATTCTTATTATCATGTTATCAATCGAGAGTTAGCTATTTTTGTGTTTCTGTAACCATTTCAGGAACTTGACTCAGCGCACTCACGGCTAAACCGTGAACTGTGCTACGGCTGAGCCGTGAAATGTCTTACGGCTAAGCCGAGACCCAGCCGTGACCCTAACCGTAGATCAATACAGGGTGACAATTGAAATAACTGAGAGTTGGCAAATTGCTACTCTTCTACGGCCCAGCCTGATCTATGCCATACATTGTGCTACGGCTAAGCCGTGGACCAGGATACGGCTGTGCCGTAGAGTAAAGTACGGTTGAGCCGTAAATGCGGATGAACAGTTTGGGGAACCTCGGCTCCGCCGCAGTGCAAATTACAGCTAAGCCGTAAGATGCCTACAGCTAAGCCATAAGGTCACCTACAGCTACACTGTATAATCCTGAGAACTGAATAAAAAGACTAGGCTTAAGAAAGAGACCGTATATGACTTTCATGCTAGAATGTAGACGAACCTAACACGCCCAATGGAATGTCCAAATGACATGAATGATCGTGAGGGCTGCGTTTCATTCATGTATGTTATCCAGTTGTTTAGCACCTCTCCATGGGTGTTGATTTAAGGGATTTTGGTACACATTCAGGATTGAATGCAACACTCCGTGATTGAACAACTGTGTATCGAATACCTTAAAACTACATTAGCATGCACGGTTAGAAACACTGGATAAATAGGTTAGGATTGGCTTGTAATTGTCCTTAATTCGTCAAAATAAATCTGATCTGTATAGCATATTGACTTCGGTTTTGCTATCTTGTGTGTTTTGCGCCGGACCTCTCGATTCTGTGGGAAATGCAGCAGCCCCAGAGCGAAGCCTAGGCAGGACCAATCCACTACTACGTATTTATTGCTCCGGTGGAGTACTTGAGTCAGTGATTATTTGTTATTGGTACTCATTTGTCAGTGCTTCTTTATATTGCTTATTCACATTCAGTATCAGTATATGTGATGCACTTCCTTTGTCCGTTTATTGTGATAGATTGTGATATGTGAGATCTGTATGTGGTATGATTGAGGTGCATCAGCCGATTTGATTGTGATTGTTATATGGTGCTACTGAGCCTCAGCCTTAGGATGCCCAACGGGGTTGACTTTGGTTTAGTTTATGTGTTTGCCTCTGCAGAGTGTTCTGTCCTGGGACTCCGAACCCCGGGAAATAGAGACCCATGCGTACCCTGGCCCGGTCGCTGGTGTTCTCATTCCGACTGCTCTCGAAAGGGAGAATATGGCCAATGTAGTAGCCACTTTGACTGTTATCTGTTTATGATTCTGATAGCATGCTTATTCAATTGCACGCTTTGCTTAGTATACGAACATGCTGACTATGGATCTTGCATTGTGACTTTTGCTCATTAATAGACACAATTCATGTTATCTTCTTATGGCTTATATTTTGCTAAGTCGTTGTACTTATGAGTTGTTATTGGTGTTGCAGGCTCAAATCCCTCTCCCGATCCTGCGTTGGTCGACCCGACTCTAGGAGAGGCTCGCGTGGCCCCATCCGGCCTAGAGGAGTGGACTTGATCCATTCTCTAGAGAGCGGTCTGCATCATTTTGTTATCCCATTTCATTTGAGTTTGGATCCATTTGGGGGATTTTTTCTGTATTTTGTACCGTGGGCTTGATTGATATATGTATTTTGATTTTTGTGTAGAGCCCTCTATATTGTTATACGTTCTTGTATTTGTTCTTGTAATCAGTCTAATGCTTTTGTAATCCATTATGGTTTTGTTCTTGTGGTATGCCTTGATACGTACAGCTTCTGCGTACACTTGTTTGCACGTGTGATTGATCCCTTGTGTGTGTATGCTTGGACGGGGTTTAGGTGTACATGCACGGGAGTACGTGTGTCATTGGTTAGGTTTTCTCTAACCCCGATTCTCTGGGCTCGGGTTGTGACATTGGGTCAGGTTCGAACCTCATTAAGTAGTCCAAGACCTTTTGTATTTTAGCATTTCCATGGTTTTACATTATTTATGCATCATATTAGTTACATTGGGTGAGTTTCATCTTGTGGGACATTTCCATGTTTGGCCCAATTCCATTTGAACTCATTCCAGCCCATTTTGAGCCCAGCTACTTCAAATTGGAATATACATAAATCAGGAGGACTTATCTGTAATTCCAGAACTTCACTCATTTAAAAGATCCCAACCCACCAACGATCCCTTTCTTCTCCTTCCCTTCATTTGCTTGTTGTGGCTGAAGTTTCCTCTTCTCCTCTCCCATACTCTCTCTCCCTCCTTCATTTTGCTGTGATTTGAAGTTCTAGAAGCTTTATGCAAGAGGGCTTATCATCTTCTTCAACCTTTTCTTCCTCCATTGTTCTTCTTTCTGAGATTTGAAGCCCATTTTCTAGTTTTGTTTTTATAGGAAGCTTGAGGTAAGGAAACCCCCATCTCCATTTGAGTTATTGAGTTCATAGAGGGTCAAGAGATCCAATCTATTTGCATGCATGCATCTCATTCCCATTTTCCTTATGTATGTGTTAGATTCTTCATTAGATGAGCCTTATTCTCCATCTAACCAAGGGGCAAATCAATTTGGGTGAAGCACTAAGTTTAAGGCAAGTATAAGGATACATTTTCTTTATATACATAGCTTTATTCCTTGATTCTTGATAGATTTTGTGTTTTTACCCTTTATACAACTCAATAGAAAATGCATGGATTTGATGGTGTTTTGTGATGATTTTTGGATGAATAAAATGATAATGGTCCGGAACTCAAAAGTGTGGAATGGAAGCTTGTAGGTTGATTTGATTACAGGTGGAATGGTGTATTGGAAGAGGCAACCCATTAAAAACTAAACATTCCCGTAACAGGGTGCTTCAGGGCTGACCAGTCGGTCCTGAAGCTAGATTGGTCGATTGCCTCTTAAGGTAGTCCGACCGGTCGGCCACCCCGCCTGACCGGTCGAATTCCCTTTCTGGATGCAGTCCGATCGGTCGGATCAACACCCGATCGGTCGGGTAAGCCTGACTTGTAACTTACAGAAATGTGTTCCAAACTGCATTCTATGCTTGACTATGGACTTTCTACAGTCTATGAGATAGCCTAATAATGGGTTACTCCCTTAAACCTTAGAAAGAGATCGAGGAATCCACCCACACTTACCATAGGTTATAGGTTCAACCCAAGATCTTATAGGACCATAGAATTGGATCCTTGCTACCCCTAAACTAGCCCAACGGTGACTAAACATGGAGAAGGAGGAGTGTCAAGCTGTTACTCTTTTCTTCTGGATTTTCCGGTTAGTTTTCAATGTCACATCATGGGTGTTGGCATAAGGTGGAGTGTCCTTTATATAATGAGGTAACACCGAGATTGGTAATACCAGGACACCGTACGTCTTATGAATACACCGTATTGAATAACCTTGGAAACCCGGATTATCTAGTATAGGATTGGTTAGTAATTATCCTTGATAACCCCACAATCTAATTGCATTCATATTGATAATAACCTTGACCTCCACATGAAAGTTCTGTTAGTTTGCATCAATGATGAACAATGTTTTACTTAGTTGTGATTCTCTAGTTAATATTTCCAACAATATTGAGTTACCTTCTGTATCAGTATAAACAGATCAGTATATAGTAAGTATGGACATTAGATTATTTCCGACATGGTTGGAGTCGGTGCCACTTAGCTTATACCTCATAGGAGGTTCGACGGGACCCCATGGGATTATTTTATTAGTTGCCTACTGCAGTAGTATCATAAGAGTGAGTCGACGCTCTTAGGATAGCTAGTCGGTCGTAGCTCGTTCGCTATTTATTTCCCACAGATCAGTTTACTCTCTTATTAGAGAGGAGATAGCAAATGTGGTTGCCATTTTGGTATGATATGTTTTTTTATTCATGACTCCATATTCATGTTAACTCATATGCATAAGTGCCTAGATTTCGACATTGATCTCTTTTAATTATTCCGTCATTTAATTCAATTACTATATCATGTTAAGCTCGTGTATCCTTATATTTGCTTAATCGTCGTATTAACCAGTTACCATGGTGTTACGGTACGGAACCCGATGCCAACCAGGGATTCAACGCGCTCCCGGAGGGAAGCCCAACGTTACCTTGGGATGTGAATGAGTGGAATGAGGAAGACATCTTTTCGTGTTTCTCCTCATCAATGCGCAACGGGGATATTTTGGATTGTTATGGCTTAGCCATATAGTGGCTTAGGGTTCATCTTGGCATTTGACACTTTTGTATTATTTATGGATTTTCATAGTTGTGCATGTGGTTGGTTTAATCAACGGACTTCGTTAATTAACGAATTGAATGAATGTGTTATGGATGCTTATGATATATATATACAGGTGAAATCTCCAGGTTTCCGTTTAAATGCCTTATGTTGATAATACGTGCTTGTGGATCCTCGTCACACGTACTCGTGGGATCACCCTTGTGACAGTTCGTACGTGTCTAATTATGGCACGAATTGTCACGGATACCTGTGTCATTCCTCAGAATGCATAACTAATCCCCAATTCTTGGGTTTGGTGCGTGACAAGAAGTTGCTCCCACTAGGAAATATGTTGCCAGAAAGCACATATCATGCTAAGAAGATGATTAACTCACTTGGAATGATCTACGAGTCTATACATGCATGCCGAAATGATTGCATTCTTTATTGGAAAGAGTATAAAGATAGACAAAATTGTCCAGTATGTCATACATCTCGATGAAGGTCAGATTACTTGGCAAAAAAAAAAAAAAAGTGTTAAAGTCCCATTAAAGGTTTTGAGATATTTTCCTTTAGCACCAAGACTACAAAGGCTATACAGGTTAGATTTCAAGGTTAATTATAGTTTCTTAGTTATCCTAATTGTGTATAGGTATTAAGTTTGATAAGTATTTATTTTTCTAACTTTGTTATGCAGTGTGCCATGGATAGTGGAGCAAATGACTTGGCAGGCTCGAATGAAAGAATATAGTGGTGTGATGTAGCATCCATCTGATTCTTCAAGTTGGATGGTAATAAATGGCAAGTGGCCAAAATTTTCAGAGGAACATCGTAATGTCCGTTTAGGACTTGCGACTGATGGTTTTAATCCTTTTGGATATCTCAGTAATGTTTATAGTTGTTGGCCTGTTATTTTAGTGCCCTACAATCTTCCCCTCTCGATGTGCATGAAAAGAGAATTTTCAATGTTGACAGTGTTAATACTAGGTCCAAAAGGACCGAGTAAAGACATTGATGTTTACCTACAACCATTGGTTGATGAGTTGAAGGGGTTATGGCTTAATAGAGTGTCAACATATCATTCTCATTCGAGGACAATATTTAATCTCAGAGCTATGTAGATGTGGGGAATTCATGATTTTCCTGCATATGGGAGTTTATGGAGTTATGTAACATATGCACAATATGCTTGCCCTGTATGTGGCGAGGAAACCATTGCTGAACATCTCAAGAGTGGCAAGAAGTACTCCTATCGGAGTCATCGAAGATTTCTTCCAACTGATCATGTTTTTAGGGCACAAAAGTCAGCTTTCAATAATAAATCGGAAGAAGGAAGACCTCCACATCGATTGAGTGGTTTAGAAGTTGAAGAGAAGGTGGAGAGAATTCAAATGGATATAGGTAAATTAAATGGGAAGAAACAAAAAAAGTTATATTGATGAGTCAACTGAACATATAACTGCTTGGTACAAAAGATCGATCATATTTGACTTACCATATTGAAAAGTGATTTCCATAATTTTGCATTGTATTTCATATACTTGTATTTTAATGAATAGTAAGTTGATAATTAATTTGAAATATGATTTGATAGGATTCACCAGTTCGTCATAACTTGGATGTGATGCATGTTGTAAAGAATGTTGGTGACCATCGTTTGTTAACAATCTTAGATGTCAAAGATAAAACAAAGGATGACAAAAGTGCACGTGAGGATTTAAAAATCATGAACATTAGGAAAGAACCATGGTTACAAGAATTAGGTGGTAGAATTATTAAACCAAAAGCACCTTTCACTCTAAGTCATAAGGAAAAAGAAATATTCATCATACTTTGCATGACTTGAAAGTTCCAGCATGGTATAGTTCAAGATTTAAACATCTAGTGAACCTAGAAAACCTTGAGATAAAGAGGCTCAAATGATTATCACGTGATAATGCAACAATATTATCTGTTTTGCTACACCATGCTTTCTCAGAGCATAAAATATTGAAAGGTGTTATTGTTCAAATTTGCAACTTTTTTAATATCTTGTGTTTGAAGACCATTAGTGTAGATAATAAACTTATTGTTACTAAACAACGACTTATCGAGGCAATGTGCATTTTGGAGAATATCTTTCCACCTTTATTTTTTGTTATTAGCGTTCACTTCATGGTGCACCTAGTTGATGAAGTATTAGCTTACGGTCTAGTTAGATTTCGTTGGATGTATCCTTTTGAACGGTGAAGCTCTAACTCTAAATATGTTTTATTTCAATTGTATAATATAGCACTAATTTGATATATTTCAACAGGTTAATGAAAATTTATAAAGGATATGTAAAAAATACAGCACATCCTGAAGGGTGCATTGCAGAGCGCTACATTGTAGAGAAATCCATTTTGTATTGTATGGAATACATGCCAGATGGTGATAAAGGTAATCACAAGAAGACGTGCTAAAGGTTCCTGGACGATGATGGTGAGTGTGATGAAGAGCCTTTGGATAAAGGCAACATTGTTTACTTAAGTGACATACAACATTAACAAGTTCGAAGATGGGTTCTTCATTGTTATGATAAGACTGCAAGCTAGAAAATGTGAGTGGATAAATTTTATATAATAACTGTAAGTTGTAGAAATTAGATAAAATGTTGATGAGATATACATAATAATGTACTTGTCACTGATTTAGGAAATATCAAACATATATAAGAGTAACATCTACAAAGGGACAAAAAAAGAAGGGGAATGTATCTAAGAATGATGAACCTGATTTCATTAGTTGGTTGCGGAAGGAGGTATTATTTATTTATTTAATTTGAAATATTGGATGATATGCATACCCATATATGCCAAGTATTATGAAATTCCCCTTTTTATATGCAGATGGAATCTGTCGATGGCGAGCAATTTTGAAGTGACTAGCAGATGGTCCAATGTTTAAGGCAAAATGTTACAACAAATATCGTGTTAATGATTTCCTGTTATCTCCAATGGAATACGAAACTAATAAGTCAATATGAAATAGCAGGGTCTTAATGAAAGCCATCACTAAATATAGGGCAAATGCTAGAGATAAGAATTATAAGGAAGATAAGACTACTATGGGGTTGTTAAACAGATAATTGAGCTTGATTACATTGATTTCTGTCAAAAGGTTTTTTATTGTGACTGGTTCAAACTGTCTCTACATGATTGTTCTTTTCCTTGTGGCCTTTTGTTTTTTTCCTTGTAAGCTATGTTTTACTTGGTATCTCATATGCAAGAAAGTTCTCCTAAAGTAAGGGTGTTGGAGTGTTTTACAATGATGCAAAATTACTATTCAGATTCGAAGAAAACCATGTGTTTAAGGTTCTTTCCGAAGCCTTAGTAGCATGAAATACAATGTATCAGGATGGAGTGGGTAGGAATTCAGGTTGAATGATGTGGAGGAATTCCATCCAGAGCCATTTTGGATGAGTTTTAGCAAGAAAGCATTTGGGTATGGTCCTTTACCTTTTTTTCTTTTTTTATCACTTATCTTAATTTTCAACTATGTGGACATGTTTGTTATAGTTGAAGAGAATTGTGTAATTGTGGATACTAGTTATATCCTCAGTAGTCCTCTTATAGTTGTTTGGGTCAAGAACCATTTGTTTATTTCCTCCATTTTTTATGAGATTACAAATCACAGTTCTCCAATTTTAGATAATAATATCAATATAAAAGATTGAGAGATTCTCATTTTATAATTGCAAGCGTGTGATCTGATGAGGTCATACGCTTGGGAGGCTCTGGTGCTGTAAATGACATGGCAAGCATGATGATGTAGAAGTTTTAGGATTCTGCTCTTGCACTTGAACCACCAGATGATAAATGTGATAGCAAAGGTAGCATTTTACTGTCTTCTTTACATCATGTATTGATAACTTGCTCATTTTGTTTTGGCATTCACTAATTTTTCTATGGGCTTGTGTGTGATATACTAATGTGCCAATATCAACCATGACTGTGTTGGCTAATATGGCATATATAGTATTTATGTAACTATTTTTCTATCATGCATACTATCGGATTCTCTAAATTAGATTTAGTTGCAGGCCCCATGAGGGTTTAATTTGGATGTGGAATCCCTTGGTTTATTGATTAAGTTAATACTTTGCTGAACCATGGGCCAACCAAGTGATCTTTCAGCCTTGTTTTGTCTTTAGCAGTTGCAAAGAGAAGTCATAGATACTTTGATGAAGCATAGAGAAACAACTAGCTGTCCGCATCACAACAGTGAGTGCCCTGAAAAATTAACAAGCTCCCTTTTTCTCATGGTGGATCCACCTCTTTACATTCAAATCAATTGCTATAGGAGAAAATTTTGCTTAGATGAGAACGCTTACAAAATGAGGCTGGAGAAAACTGTTTATTTCTCCAATTGTCCCTTAAAGCACATTTTACTGACATCAGAATTTCTTGCCATATCCCCTTTTCTTTGTTTCAATTTTTGCGTCATTCCAGCAAACTACAGTAGAGCACATTTCCTCTCTATCCTAAAATATTCATCTTGCACTCACATGCCCTGAGTTTAGTGTTCAATGATGTCTAGCCAAACATCACACACTACAACGCCAAAGGACTATTCCTCCATAGCCAAAGAAATTCTGAACTTTATTATGATCTCCATGTGAACAAAATAGAATCTCTCAATTTTCTCTTATAATCTTAGTTTTTGGAGCAGGGATCCAAAATATCCAAATCTTTTTTCTACACTAGAGAGAAAAGAGAAGAAATGAGAGAGGATCATCCAACGGGTAAGAGGAGAGAGAGTGCATGCTCTTGAACGTGAAGATGATTTCCTTTTATAATGATGGATTCACCTTAGTCGATAGCCACACGCCTATCTTATTGATGTGGATGAACAAAAGAGATAGCATTTGAAAATTCAAATCTTAGCTTATGAGTTGGAGATCCAATGCTCTTTAGTTGATTAGTTTCTGGAATTATCCGGCTTCTGAGAGATAAGGATAGAGGGATGATCTAAAAACTTTTGGAATCTTCCTGGCTAAAGGAAGAAGAGTGTGGATCCCTCATTTTCCTGCACATTCTGATTTAACCCATAAAATACTGAAGAGCTCACACTGAAGTAGGACTCGTCATGACAGAGTTCTACTCCAACCTAAACTCTTTGAAAAGAAAACTGCGAAAATTCTAAGTTAATGTAGAAAATGTATGAAAAATATGAAAAATTCTAAGTTAAGTTAGGAGAGGAGACATTTAGTGACAAGCGAAGCCAAGCTACTTTTTCCCGGACAAAGTGATGGTCTAGCTCTATATGCTTTGTGTGAGCATGAAAAACAGGACTGATTGTAAGATGTAGACCAAAGATATTATCACAAAATAAAATTGGTGGCTTGGCTAAGTAGATCCCAATGTCTTGAAGAATAAATAGTAGCCATATGATTTATGTAGTTGCAGATGCCATGGCCCAATATTCAGCCTCATGCTTGAACGCTCAACAGTGGGTTGCTTTTTAGAACTCTATAAAATGCAATTACATTGAATATATGTGCAAAATCCTATTGTTAACTGCTAGATAAGTGGACAACCAGCCATTTAGCATCCGAGAAACCATAATAAAACAATTGGATTTTTAGCAAGTATATGAATTCCATAGTTTAGGGTCCCATAGAGATATTGAAGAATTCATTTTACAAGCTTGAAATGAAATTCTATGGGCACACTTTAGGTAACACACTTTTTTTTTTTTTTTGTGCTAAGTCATTTATCTTGAAATTTGAACTCACGACTAGTTGGCTTTAATATCATATTAAATTTATTTTGTTAACCATTTATACCAAAACCTCGAGGTGTTAATAGGGGCAGCAAAAATACTTTTCAATATTCCCCATTGAGTGGAGCCCATTCTTGAATAGTTCCTAAGTGAAAATGCATGAAATGATGAAATTAAATGAATGATGTAATTCACCTAATTAAACCCCTAATTCATCCTAAAATAATGCAAAAATGTGCAAATTCTTAAACTTAATATATATATGTATATATTTATATATATGAAAAGCATCCGCCGAGCAGTGGTGCTTACTGTAAGGTGAGCACTATATGCCAAAACATCTAGTGGGGCCCAACTTATAATTCATCCAAGTGGACCATAAATTAAGGACCCCTTGTGATAGTTATTGGTTCCAAGTTTTGCATCCATCAAATATGATTGGATTGTTAGATTGGCTTGTACTCATTTTGGATGGCGAAGACTTGTCTACCATTGATCAAGTGATTAGGATGAAGAATTGAGCCTCTGTCACCATATATATGTAGGCGGAGGAGAGATCTTTTAATTCTCCGTGGTCCCATCCCCAAGTGGGCCCCACTATAAAGTGGTGCTCAGTTGAGGAGCTTCAGACCTACATTTTCTTTTTGTAAGGTCTAAAATTGTTTAGGTCCTATCTACAATAAGTGTTTCTTGACCATTTGTTTCATTCTTTAGTCCTAAGCAATCGATGATGGTTCCCACTTCTCACACTATCACTAAGTGAACAATGGGTCCCGCAAGAAGACTCTTTTCTTTTTTTGTGGTACGCAGCTAATTAGGGATGCTGGGACCACAACCCTCTGTTGTTGTAGGTAGACTTTAGGTGAGGTGAAAGAGTCCTAAGGTGAGGGAAGTAGACATCAGGCGAGGTAAAACAACCCATGAGTGAGGGAAGGAGGCTGCCCAAGTTTAAACCCTACCAAATTTAAGTAGTATGAACCCTAGGTAACCCAAGTTTGAGCCATAAGCAACCAGGTAAGAGGCCGTTCTTCTCAAGATGACTTACATGGTGGTTCGCTGGGAATCACCTGTGTAAGTTACATTTCCAATGTATTTCTTCCCTTCCAAGTAAAGAGACCGAGCTCTTCCATCAAAGAATGTGTGCATCTTTGTGAGACTTCCCCCATATGAAGGTGATTGACTTTTGTTTAGAACTGGAATGTGTGCAATCTGTTTACAATATAATACTCCAATCACTAATTGTTTTCTTCCTAAATGACAGAGCTATACAAGGAATTTAATAAAAACAAACCGGGATTATATGATTCATTAGCAACGGCTGATCAAGACCACGTTGTTTGTAAATGTTGACGCAATCATAGATATCACCGTATTTAGTCTGCATAAATGTGAATCGCTGCCAATATCTTCTATTCAAAAGAAGAGGACGATAAGCAAAAAAAGACAAATTAATGTTGTGGATTTGGAGTATTTCATAAGAGTAACAATGCAAAGCATGTATTGAAGTTTCTTCTGCAATATATAAATAAGTATGTCATTACTATTTATCTGGCTATTGCATGCAATCCTTTCCAGTTAAAATCACGCTAAAAAGAAACAAATGGTTTCCATTACTCTCCCTTATATCCCTGTTTAAGAAACCAAAGCTAAGCGTGAACAAGCCTAGTGTGTTGTTGTTTTTTTTTTTCAATTAAGAAAGCGGTGTGATGTTTGAAATAAATAAATTTGAGCATGTATTTAATCCGGTCAACCATGAATAAAAAAAAATAAATTATAATAAAATGATTTACATTTGCCAACTTGTATTATAGTTTGTAGAAATGATTGTATTCTAGTTTGTAGAAGTTAAAAACCTTGATGCTCTTTTTTTTTTTTGGGTAAAACCTTGATGCTCTTTCACTCCAGGCTTGTTGACGAGCTTAAGATGCCTCTTCAATTTTGAAAAACCTTCTCTTGGTACGTTATTCCCATAGTCAACAAGAAGAAAATGGACCACCCAAACTAGCAGTATTGCTCTCATTTTAACTGGCATTGAAGAAACAACAAGAAAAACACCTGAAATAACGTACCAAGAGAAGGTTTTCACAATTGAAGAGGCATCTTAATCTTGTCAAGAAGCCTGCAGTGAAGGGCATCATGGTTTCTAACTTCTACAAACTATAATACAAAAAACCTAATGTTCAAAATTCTACGAAGCAATCCTACTTTTTGTTTTTACTAGAAGTGTTTATTTCTATATATATATAATGACTTCATTATGTACATGTATCAGGTTTATATTTGGAAGATAAAATCAAAATTAATTAACTTCAACATATGTTTATAGTAAGTGTTTATTTCGTTATATTTAGAAGATAGCATCAACATAAATTTATACTAATTTTTTTTATCTTCATATTTAGTAGATAACATTGAAATAAATTTGCGGAGCAATGTTGTGAAGTTTGATCTCTACATTCATTTCACACATTGCCACTCAGAGCACTAGAGGTTGCCCAATTGGTGATCGTTCAGTGGGTATGCCCGCCCATGTTTGGGCTGTCTTTCCAAGAATCAAAATAGCCCAGTGGGAAAATATTACCCTTAGTCATTATCATTATCACCATATTTTTTCACCACGTTTCTAGTTTTACGATCATGTTTCAGATTACATGAAATATATCGGATAAAATTTGCACATTATTAAATGGAATAAATTGTGCCAACTAATTAACGAAGAAGGTTTATGGATCAGGGATATTAAAACCAACAAATTGGCTCTTCTAACTAAAAACTTGTTGGAGGTTTTACACAGTGACAACTCACTTTGTTCCAAGTTTTTTAACCAAAATATTTGTTGCCCCAGTTAAATGTAAGGCATGCTACAAAGCTCTTCGGTCCCATGAGATATACACATATCATCAATATCTCCTTAAAATTAGCTATTTCCATTCTTTTGCTTTGCACTTACGAGGTGACAAATTTTCATTGGACAAGTCGAAAGAAACTTTCCTTTAAATGAAGAGTTTTCGAGAATTCCTCATTAAATATAGTTGGTGCAGGGGTGTAAAGCATGGCCAATGATAGCGCCTTCTAAATTAACTTTTACAGTGATTGTGTTGATTATTATTTCACTTCACTTGAAGCCAATTATTTATATTGCATAATTTTTTGTTGTTTTATTTATATTTGTTCCTAAAATACATTAGGCGAGTAAGACTATGCTTTGGGTTATTGTGCTAGCCAGTTTTATAAACAATGAAAGTTCTAGCCACATTATGAAGAAATTGCTAGTGCAATCACAGGCCCACCCATCAAATTAATGATGAAATCATGTGGTGACTTTTATTGATAAAAATGCAGCAGACCCACACACATCCAGATGATGCTCGGATGATGCCTTCTCTATCTAATAATCGAATCCCGGCCCACTTATCCATATACTTTATCATATGGGGCCACCAGCTGATGATATCTTTTGTGTGCCTCCAACCTCTGGCCTCGTGATTTGATCTTCTTTGCCATCATCTGATAAAAAATAAAAAAAAAGCAGGATCAATTCCGTAGTGATGCTATCAACTGATGGTTTGGCCTCTAAGCCCATCCTTACAGTCCCAATTTAGTTAATTAAATTTAAATTTTAAATAAGATTAAGTTTAATGTACTATAGTTCAAACTTTCTTTAGCGGGATAAGTTTTACCGAACATTTATTGTTATCTCTCATTTACAGAATAGGGAAGTAATACTTTAGATGCTAAATAATAAAAATGCTAAATAATAAAAACACTAATAACGATCTCTTAGCCTAGTGGTAAAATGTGTCGGTCCTTGCCTAACCACAATTTGAACCCAGGCAAGTACTTTTCCTCACTCGTGGATGTGTTACCCCACCAGAGGGTTCTCACTTCCCCCACCTCACTCAAGGTGTATGTCCTCACCTACAAGCTTCCTCGCCAAAGGGTTAGGGGTCCTAGCCCCACTATCGCTACGGTACCAAAAAACATAATGATAATAATAACATAGTAGTGATTCAAGTAAAACAAATATGGAGGGTGTCATTTGTGAGCAATGGATGCTCAAACGCAAATTGTTTGTAAACGTCTATGCAGTCATAAGTATCTCCATATTCATTCTACGAGACATGGACGACCAATGGAGTGGGTGGTTCGAAATAATCAGTTTGAAAATGTATTTTAATTACTCTGGTTCGTGAACCATGACATTGAAGACAATAGAGATAGCAAAAGTATTTAAAATGACTGAAGGTTGCTCAAGCTCAATCATATTGTGTACAAAAGTGATTAAAAATTTCGAGAAATTATTTTAAATGGTTAATGGGGCCTCCAACCAGTTCGACAGTCAGTTTTACCAGATTCAATCAGGTTTGACTAGTCCATACAGGTTTTTGACCAATATGCTGGCATTGATCTTACCAGACTGATCATATAAGTACCACTTAGAAAGTTAAAAAAGAAAAAAAAGAAAAAAAAAAGAAAGGTAGCTCTTACCAGTTCCTTCACTAAACTCTCAAATGTGAACATAACTCAAGCTATGTATGCCCTTAAAAGCTATACGTATTTTTAATTATATGAATCTAATAGTAAAAAATAGAGGGATCAGGTTTTAGATTGAATGTTTTGGATCTTACATCCATTGACAGCTCCAGATCCAAATTTCTCCCATAAAATATATAGATATATATATATATATATATAACAGGTTTTGTATCCACTTGATTTGAAATTGAGGACTTTTTATACTCAAATAATTAGATTCTCATCATTTGCATTCATACGTGTGCGGATTATGTTAAACCCTACGAAGAAATTGGACTTGATAGTATTTTCTGTTTCCATGCCATGTAAGTTATAACCTGAACCAGATTCTAGCTAAAACTTGAAACGCTCCGGGCAGGCCCCAAAAGTTTTTATTTTTTTTTGGCCCAATGGCCAGGAGTTGGAAACAAAATGGCACCAACCAGGGATTAATCCTGGATCCTGGTTGCTACTATGGGAGTGGGTGTCTCATCCACCAAGACAGCCCTGTATCCACTTTCGGTTCTTTTCTTTTCTTTTCTTTTTTATGCATTTTTACTTACATATGGCTCCAGTAATATTTTACTGCATCATTGCTCCTAACGAAAATTTTGTTTATACAGAGTCAGTGTCAGACCTTGACACTCTTCACTTCAGGCTTATTTACAATCTTCTCTTGACAGAGGACTGCCATTCCCAGAAACAAGTGAAACGCTCATCCAAACTACTACTTGCACTATCACTCTCTTTAAATTGATGCGTCTAGAATTGATTTGAATCGACATTGAGGACACAGTTACAGAAACACCTCTGAAATTTATCACACAAAATGAATGCACTTAAAATCCTTTTACGAAGATAGAAAAAAACCGTTTACCTAAAAGAAGAAAGAAAAAACTGAGAAAGCACAAAAGATAAATCTAGGAAAGAATAGAAACAAGAACCAAAAAAAAAAGGGAAACAAGAAAGCTACCACAGCTACTTTGCTCATGTCTCTCTTCTTTCCTTATTATCTTCATATGTTTGTATCAATGGTATTTATTGAAAAGTAATGACATGTATTTATTACATGCATGCATGGACAATATTCTGGAGGTGTACATACCCCAAAGGATTCTGAATAGTGGAATTGGTCGCCGCTAAAACATATAGCGAGGGTCAGCTTGGCCGCCCCTAGTGGCGGGTATAGGGGGTTGGGAGCAAAAGTAATTAAAAAAAAAACTTTTTTGTATCTTAGCGGTGGTCATCTAGCCACAGCTAAAAAGTAAATTTAAAAAAAAAAAGGAATTTATATCCCTCTTTACAGGTAAAACTTCGTTTTGAATCATTTGGAAAATCTCCACAGCGGCTGTGTGTTTTGGAGAGGACATTTGCTTGAGGAGTTCCTGTATGTAGTTCGTTTGATGAATTGTAAGCTTGGGGACATTTATATTCTCTTCTCACTGATGCTTAATTATCTCTAGTGGAGATGGTATCTCTAGGGAAGATGGCACCACTGCCCGAACGTTGAGGATAGTAGCCACTCATTGACCCAAACAAGAACTAAGTGTGGCCTCCATTCATGGCATTTCGAAGTCTTACTTGCTTGAAGTAGAGGGCTTGCATTGCCATCTGCGAGGGCAGTCTTTCTTTCTGAGTCACAAGGCTGCAGGCTTCTTGAGATAACTTTTGATAGTTGATGGTTTTGCACAGGCAATAGCATTCACTGTCCTTGATGTTTTTCCGGATGAGATTCCAGGACTTCCTCCGATTTGAGAGTTAGACTTCACAATCGAGTTAATTCCAGGGACATCACTGATCTCAAAAGCTCCATATAGAATGGCAGTAGCATAACTAAGGGAATTGAAAGATCAGTTACAAGACTTGTTAGACAAAGGCTTTGTGAGGCCTAGAGTATCACCTTGGGGAGCATTAGCGCTATTTGTGAAGAAAAAGGATGGTTGTATGAGAATGTACTTTGACTACAGACAGTTTAATCAAATCACGATCAAGAACAAGTATCCTTTGCCGAGAATCGATGAGTTGTTTGATCAGCTATAGGGAGTCGAGTTCATTTCAAACATAGATACAACATTCATGACTAGATACAATCATTACGAGTTTCTAGCTAGTGATGCCATTCGAAATGATGAATGTTGCGGGAGTTTTCATGTCATTGATGAACAAGATATTTATACAATGTCTTGATTGGTTCACTGTTGTTTTCATTGACGATGTGTTGGTTTATTCTAGATCCCGAGAAGATCACGGGCAGCATTTGAGATCATAATTGTAGACTTTGAGGGATCATCAGCTCTATGCTAAATTGAGCAAGTGTGAATTTTGGCTAGATCAAGTAACTTTCCTAGGTCACATCATTAGCAGGGATAGATTGGCAATAGATCCGCAGAAGATAGAGAATGTAGTCAAGTGGCAAAGTCCAAAATTAGTGTTAGAGATATGCAGTTTCTTGGGTTTGGTAGGCTACTACAGAAGATTCGTGATAGGTTTCTCATCTATTGCAGTGCCTTTGACTAAATTAACACAGAAGGACATACCTTTCATGTGGATCGAGGAGTGTGAGACCAGTTTTCAAGAGTTGAAGATGAGATTGACTACAGCTCCAGTTTTTATACTTCTGTCGGAGGACAATAAGTTCGTAGTTTTCACGGATGCTTTAAGAATCGATTTGGGATGTGTGCTTATGCAGGATGGACAAGTTGTGGCCTACGGGTCAAGACAACTCAAAGAACATGAGATAAAGTATGTTACTGATGATTTTGAACTTATGACAATAGTTTTGGCATTAAAGATATGGAGACACTACCTCTACGGAGACGAAATTTGAAGTGCACTCGGACCACAGAAGTCTACAATACCTGTTCATGTAGCCAAAGTCGCATATGAGGCAGATCCGTTGGATGGAATATATAAAAGAGTATGATTTTTCAATTAAATATGATCCTAGAAAAGCTGATGTAGTGGCAAATGCAGTGAACATGAGGGCAGCGACGAATGCATGTTTGCCAGTAGAATGGAGTTTGGCAGGGATTTTACTGGATTTGGGAGTAGACTTGCAGCCAATCAGCGATAGAATTATGATTGTCAGCATGTTTGTGTGGGAACCGGAGATTTTAGGCAAGATCAAGAGCAGACAGGTAGAGGATCCAAAGTTGGCTAGAGTGATTAAGCAGATTGCAAGTGGACCAGACTTCAAATTATTGGAGGGTATATTATACTACCAAGACCGATTGTGTGTGCTAGACATAGACGAACTAAAGAATGAGATCCTTATAGAGGCACATCACTTGTGTTTCACCATTCACCCCTACAGTACGAAGATGTATCAGAATCTTCTCAGTCATTACTGGTGGAACAACATAAAGAAGGAAGTGGCAGAATTCGTTTTAAGGTGTCTAGTGTGTTAGTAGGTCAAGGCAGAGCATCGAAGACCCCCGAGACTTCTTAGATAGTTAGTAGTTCTAGATTGGAAATGGGAACACATTACGATGCATTTCATTTCAGGGCTTCTATTGTTACAAGGCAAAGACAGTATCTAGATAATAATAGACTAGTTGACAAAAGTTGCACACTTTCTACTGATGAGTATGAAAACAGCGAAAGATGAGTTGGCTAAGATGTACATGGAGGATGTGGTCAAGATTCATGGAGTTCAAGTGTCGATTGTGTCAGATATGGACCAAAGGTTTCTCAGCAAGTTCTAGACACTACTACATGATACCTTGAGCATGATGTTGAACTTCAGCACAACATATCATCCTAAGATAGACGAGTAGATAGAGAGGACCAACCAGACTCTGGAGGACATGTTGTGCGCTTGCATATTGGATTTTGGGAAAGACTGGCATAAGAGTTTTCCCTTATGCAAGTTTGCATAAAACAATAGTTATCACTCTAGTATCGGCATGGCACCTTTTGAGGCTTTGTACGGACTTAGATACAAGACCCCAATCTGTTGGGAGGAGATAGGTGTGAGGAGTTTTCATGGACCATCGATCGTTAGCGACACGAGGGAGAAGGTACAGCAACTTCATAGTAGGTTGAATTTGTAATCTGGCTAATAGATGCTTTAATTGTAGAATCTGTACCAATAGATCAAACTCTTTTATATGCAATGGTTGATCTCCAAAGTTGAAATCAATATGGGGAACTTCAACTAGAAAAAATAAATCAATATGGGAAACTTCAATAGAAAAAATCTACTTATGAAACCACTAGAATAATTGATTTATTGTTTGATGGTTCAATTGGCTTTGCTAATGTTGGCAATACAATCAAATTTATCAGATGGTCATTTTCCTTACTAACAATATCCAAGTCTTCAATGTTTGCCTCTAATGCCTTTGCTTGATCGTACTTGCCAATGTCAAGAAATTTTGTTTCTCCTTCAATATTCTCTTCCTTTGCATCTTTCTTCATTATATCGGCATTGTCGATAGAATGAGATTCTATTATTGTTCTTGAAGTTCAGTTGAAACAAAATCCATTTTTTAAGTTCTGCAGCGCATTTCACTTGATGTTGTCATGAGATCATTCTCTCCTAGAACGTGCTTCTCAACATCACCCTTGGAATTATTTCTTCTTTGTTTCGTCTTTTGACTCTTTAAATGAAGGTGATGATGTAGACGAAAAGGTTACTAGTTGCAGAGGATTTTCTTTCTAAGACTTAACTGGTTGTAGGTGGGACTGTTAAAGAATGTGCTCAAACGAATAGCTTCCTTATATGCTTCATGCACATTGTTGTGGGGTTTCATCTTCTTGAGACTGGTTGGCTTCAAACTCTGATAAAGCAAGTCAAATCATGTAGCTCATTCTGTTCCAATTCACATACTTGATGTAGTCTTGAAAATTAATCTAAATATTCATCAACTGTCGAATCTGCTTATTTGATATCGAGGAGCTGCTCAAAGTAGGCCTTATTCGCATAATATCAGTCTCCATATTTATAGTAATACAACATTCTTTAAAGGTAATGCTGCATACATCTTGCCCTCTCTAGACCCCTTTATGCGAGAGCCTCGTGTACTTGGCCAACCTTTTATTCTTTGAAATTCATCGGATGATCCAAAGATTTGCATATTGACTTTGATCCAAGAAAATTAAAATCTTTTGAATTCTCAAAATTGACTGACCTAATGGCTTGATCTGATTGATAGAAATATGCACATAAAGATGGATTGTTGATCGGATGTTAGATGGCCAAGATATCATCCTTGGGAGAATCAATGGATGAGATCAAGGATGCTTGGATGGGGAGGCTTGCTGTTGGCTGGGCTCACTTTTTTTAATTAATTGATTATAATTTTTTACAGTGGGGCTGAACCTCACCCAAATTCAAGCCCACAAGATGTAAAGGTCTCACTTTAAAGTGGGGGACACATGTGGGTGGCTTTGTCTTAATGCAAGATGAAAAAGAGAGTTTTCCATTTTCATTGCTATTAGATGAGAAGAGATGAGAATGGAGAGAGGTCTTCTAAAGAGGGCCCTTTTCGATTCAAGGCGACTTCAATGAAGAGGATATGGAGAGTGAGGTACTGTCGGCAAACGATGATGACACTGAAGGTGGTCGAGGAGGTGGATGATAAGTCCTTAAAAATGCATATTTTAATATACATTTTGGGCCATTTTAATGTAGATTGAAATTATGCTTTATGCATTTTAAATTCATTATAGTGTTTTCATGCGTAATGTCACAACCCGAGCCCAGAAATCGGGGTTAGCGAAAAGCCAAACCAGTGACACACATACTCTCGTGCACGTGCATCCAAACCCAGTCCAGATGCATACACACAAGGGATCTAACACGTGCGAAACAAACGAATGCGGAAGCTGTAGATATCATAACAAGCAACAAAGAAATAGCGGAAGCCAAAACAATTGCAGAACGGAAAAGACAACGATAGATACAAAACTCTAAAACCAGATACAAATCTGAGTACACGACAAAATAGCGATATACAAAATGATACAGAGTACAAAGTCCGAAGTGCAAAATACAAAATCTCAAAACCGAAACAACTAGGCCACTGATGATATGCATGTACGCACTCGGCAGAGGTGATCAGGCCCACTCTGCCAACCCGGAGGGTGCCTCTAAGCTCTGCCCTGCAGCCTCCTCGACTGCCAGAGAGCTGGGCAAGGGATCTGTGCTTGCAACACCACAGGCAACACAGTGAATACAACGATCCAGCAAATATAAGTAACATGGACGAAATACTCATAGTATCAAATTGAATAATGACAGAATATTAATTATAGAGTTTCATCTTAGTAGGCTAAGCAAATCGTGCATAGAAGTAAAGCATGATAAGTGAATCAAAGCATAGAAATAATGAACTAGGTGGCTACTACGTTAACCATATTCTCTCCAATAGAGAGCAGAGCAGAGCAGATGAGAACACCACTGACCGGGCCAAGGGTACAAGTGGGTCTCGGTTTCCTAGGTTCCGGGGTCCCAAGACAAAGCGACACTGCAGTGATACAGAGATACAGAGATCTAAGCCAGAGGTAACCCCGTTGGGCATCCTAGGGCTGAGGCTGAGTAAAGCTAGACTAATACCAATTAAATCAAATCCAAAAGAAGGGAGATTATCCGCTTTGGACTCACCGATGGCAAAGACCGGATCTTATCCTCACGTATTAATCTCTGGGCAGAGCCACCAGGGAATACCCAAAGAATCAGAGATATACAAAGCCAGAGATATACAAAGCATAGCAGAAATACAGATCATAGCATAGATTAAGTCAAAGCACAGCATAGATCAAAGCGTAGTGCGGAACGAAGAATGAAACAGATGTACAGGACGAAAGCAAAATGACCTCGTAATGCATAAACAGAGATCAGCAAAACAGAGGGCAAAACTGTAAGCAATATGCAATGTATCTCAGATTAATATAGAATCAAGGTTAATTACAAGCCAACCCTAATCTAGTTGTTCACTGTCACTAACCGTGCATGTTGATGTAGTCTTAAGTTATTCGATGCACCGTTGCCATCCAAGTGTTGCAAAGTAATCCTCACGTGCACCGAAGTCCCTTAAACCAACACCCATGGGGAGGTGTTTAACAGTAAATCAACGCTCACATGAATAAGTCACAGCCTAACAGACTATTCATGCGGTCCAAAGAGTCCATTGGGCAGGTTTACATGGGTGGTTAACCTGTATTTTAACCCTACAAAGTCACACAATTATCCTAAGTCTTATTTCAGATTTTCCAGGTCTTACGGTTTAGCCATGGGTAACCTACGGCTTAGCCGTATACACTTTACGGCCTAGCCGTAACTTGCACTACGGCTTAACCGTAGTTCCCTTCAATACACAGCTAAACTGGTCATCTTCCACCTCTGATCTGATACATTTCATGGCTGAGCTACGGTAGAGTTCACGGCTTAGCCGTAGACCAATCGACGGCTTAGCCGTAACTTCACCGTAAAGGTATTGAAATCAAAAAGTCTCGACTGATCAGGGGGAATAATTCACGGTTGGGTCACGCTAGCTTACGGCTCAGCCATAGAACAATGTAAGGTTCAGCCGTAACCTAGCCGTAGAACAAAATACAAAACTTCAAGTCTCTGGAATCTGAGCCGCACAAAGTTACGGCTTAGCCGTACAATACAGAACACGAAACTGAAGTGAGTACAGAAACTGAAATTTGATACAGAAACTTAGCAAAACAAGTTCCAAAGGTTCCAAAATCACAGAATTTGGCTGTAAAACACAACAGACATGTATAGGATGTAATAGATGAAATCAAAGCAGTCAAACAAAATACACATATGTGTTATACAATCCTGTACTTATACTTGCCTCAAAGCTCTGTCAAATCACTGAAGTCAAGCTCCAAATCAACTAAAAATCCAAGCAAAACAAATCCAAACACAATCCATGAGCATGCAGAGAGAGATGAGAAATCCAATTGGAGAAGAAGAATTGGAGTGAACCCACTTACCTCAAAGCACAGACAGAGAAAAGAGGGAGAGAAAAACCCAATCGAAAGAGATGCAAACTCCCAACACCAACAAAACTGAAGAAGAGAATGAAGAGAAGATAAGAATGGACGTGGCTCTCCCAGAGCTGTGCATGCAAACGTTGAGGCAATGAAATGAGCAAGGGAAAGACACCTGGGCTCATGACTCTTATATAGTTTCTGAAGTTTAGAACAAAGTCCAGTGAATTTCGGTTATTTACAAATCAAGGCACACAAGGGTCCAACGTCTCCAATTGACTTCGAATGGGTCTGAGGCAGTTATGGAAAACAATGAGCTCAACAAAATACACGTGCTAACACCAAGATCATGCAAATATGATGCACTCAAAGCAATCAAAGCAAAAGCAAAATTATGAAAAAGGACTTAGAACTACCTATCACAGGTCAAAGGTTACTCAACTGCCTATCCAAGACCCGAAACCAAGTCCAAAAGGATTAAATAACAGAAAAGTACACTAATGAGCGACTAATCCGGCTCAAAGGGGATCGGACTGTTACATGTAATTTGCTAAAAAAATCATCATTTTTGCTTAAATTCATGAAGTCTGCAATTTTTTGAAATGTATTTGTGGAAAGTTTTGCCAAATGTGTTTTTCTCATAAATGAGTCAATTTTCCATCATCCTTAGGTTACTTAAGTCAAATCATGCAAAATGATGTGCATTTATACTATCATTTCATATGAGTTGGGCCCGCAGTTATACATTTGTGAATTAAGGTTAAAATTTTTTTTGACTTAGAATTTCACAATTTGGTTGTAGGACATTAGAGAAATGGGTCCCACTCTTCAAGTGTTGCAAGAATTCAAATTTGATTCAAGAAAAGAAAGCCAAGGTGGAGAGAATTTAAAAATAAAAAGTCAATCTCATTTTTCTTTAAACAACATGCATTAAAATGGTCATAACTCTCAAATTAAGTGTCGGATTTGAGCAATCTACCTACTGTTGGAAAGCTCTTTTCAAGTAGATGTTTCTAAGATTTAAGATTGTATCAATTGGAGTTGAAACAACAAAGATATGACCTTGAAACGTTTACTATACATTTTTAAGTGGGATTGCAAAAAGTTTGAAAAATTTTTCCATATTACACATCTTTAGGTGGGACTCATTCAATTCAAAGTGAATTACAATGAAGACCAAAGATGGGGCCTACCATGCACATAAAAAATTCATCTTTGATGGGACCAAATTGTGAAGATTTGAGAGAGTTATTTTTAGAAAGACTGTGTAGAGAATTTTTAAGGAAACAATCAAGAATCTCTCACATATCTTTCCAAAAATTGGAAGACTTGTTCACTAAGAAGATGATTTCCCAATTGAAAGAGATTCTTCTGCTACAAAGAGAGATCTATGGAGAAAAACAAGGGGCTCTCCACTCCTCACTACAAGAAAATGCACCATCAGGGATGGCATTTAGCGACAACCAAAGTTGTTCGTTGCTATATATTACATTTTGCGCGACAATCATAAAATTTCGTCTCCCAATGTCATCCCTAATGAATTCTCACCCTAAGAATTCACACCAAAGTTTATTTTTAATGACAATTATAGTGGTCCCATGCTCTTCATAGGGAGATAGACCACCGCTCTCTAAAATTACTACTATACTTTATTTTCTTCAACTCTCCCTCTCCCTCCATTGAAGTCCTCAAGGAGATTTGGCCCAGCAATCACACTAAACCTTTGGGTTTTTCATCTAGAAGAGGCTTCTCATCTTAGTATGTAATTGTTTTGATTTTTAATTCATTATATTTTATATAAAGACATTGCATTCTAGTAAAAGTGTTGCTTTTCCTTTTCAATTTTTCTTTCTTGTACTTGGGTGATTGGTGCTTATTTTGTGTTCTTTTCTTGTTGGTGTTTGGATTGACAACCCAAAGGCCTCAAAAGCATATTCAAATTATGAACCTGCTTAAGAAAGATTTTTAAAAGAAAAGAAAATATTTACCACAATTTTATTTTTATTTTTTACCAAACATTTAAATTCTTGCCTTTCGATACAATTAAATTCATTGTCAATTCCACACATTTACTTTTCTTGCAACTGCACATTTAAATTCCTGCTTTTTTACTTTACTTATCATGTTCTTATTACTTTCATGTTATCTTTTTGCATAGTTTGATGGTTGGATTAGTAATCATTGTATGTATTATCATATGGTGGATTTTTTCGCATGATTAAGTTGCTGGAAAATCTAATTTACAGAATTGAAGGAGAAGGAAAAAAATAGGGAGCTTCACCAAAGGTCCCTAGATGTTTTACCGAAGTATCATAGGTCCCTTGAAATAATTATAGCTACGATAGGTCCCAAAGTTAAAAAAGCACTAATATTTTTACAAAAATGACCCTCTTTGCTTATTAAGTCTTCCATTTCATAAAAACGCTCTCATTTCCTTTTTTGCAATTTTGCTTTCAAATCGAAATTTGCTCCTCTCATCAAGCAGATTCATTGAAGCGTACCATCATCTTCTACATCGTTTCTTTCTGAAGATTCTTCACAAGGTCATGTTTTCTTCTCCATCATCACTTCTTGAAGATTCATCACAGCGTTAAGAATCAAAACAAACAAATGAAACTAGGGTTCACATTTGTTTCAATTTCAACGAATTGATGATAATCAATGATAATATACGATTTCGAAGTTAGAAACTGAAGCAATGCACACACGATCTTTAGAAATATTAGATTTTGTATGTTTGTGTTACCATTTTTACAAATCAATCAGTTTCATCTTTTGATACAAAGACTCGAAACTAGGGTTTGCATGTGTTTCGATTTCAACGAATTAATGAGAAACAAGAATAATATATGATTTCAAAGTTAAAAATTGTAGCAAAGAATACATGATTCTATAAATATTAGATTTCATCTGTTTGTGTTATTACTTTTACAAATCAATCCGTTTCATATCACAAACATATTCTATCTGTTACTGTTTTATATTATGTTTTTTCCTTGTTACTGTTTTATATTTAGTTCTGTATCTTTCAATTTCCATTTCATTTGTTTGATGTTTGAAATATCTGTTTCACTCTCGTATCTTTCATTTTTTTCAATCTCATCTGTTTCATTCTTATCTATTTCATTTCTTTCAATTTCATTTATTTCAATCGTCTCTGTTTTCAATTTCATCTGTTTTACTCTCGTGTCTTTCATTTCTTTTAATCTCATCTATTTCAATCGTCTCTGTTTTTAATTTCATCTTTCACTCTCATGCCTTTCATTTCTTTCAATTTCATCTGTTTCAATCGTCTCTGTTTTCAATTTCATCTGTTTTACTCACGTGTATTTCATTTCTTTCAATCTCATCTGTTTTCAATTTCATCTGTTTCACTCTCGTGTCTTTCATTTCTTTCAATCTCATCTGTTTCAATCTCATTTATTTTCAATTTCATTTGTTTTACTCTCGTGTCTTACATTTTTTTCAATCTCATCTGTTTTCAAATTCATCTATTTTTAGTTTCATCTGTTTCATCCTCGTATCTTTCATTTCTTTCAATCTCATCTGTTTTCAACCTCATTTATTTCACTCTTGTGCCTTTCATTTCTTTCAATAGCATCGGTTTTCAATTTCATCTGTTTCACTCTCGTGTCTTTCATTTCTTTCAATCTTATCTGTTTTCAATTTCACCGGTTTCAATATCATATCTTTCAATTTCAAGCTCATATGTCTTTAAATTAATTTCTTTCAATCTCATTTGCTTCGGGCAGATAAGCACAAATGACAAGAAGAACTAGAAAATAATATCAATACAATCAATACCTTTAGACAAACATAAAGCTAACATACTTTGAAAATCATAATCATTGTCTACCAAACACATGGGGTGTCCAGGAACAGTGTAGCATAAAGAGATAAATCCACGAGTAAAATTATTCCACTTCGCACAAATCATATCAACCAAATCTAAAAACTAAAATGATTCAACAACCTTGACAACAATTGTTGAAATGCCACACTTGCACAGTAAAATCACTGGAGTGCCCATCATTTATCTGTCAATTTAATTTTGATAATCAGGCAATCAACAAAATATATAATTTTACAATAATTGATCTTCTTACAATTGAAAACAATTCAAACGTTAAATGTAGCCATGTAGTCACTATCATGTATTTACAAACAAATGAAATATGTAATTACAAACAGATGAAATTACAAATAGATAAAACTACAAACAAATGTAATTACAAACCAGATGAAATCTTTAACATGTAACTATCAGTTTGTTCTGCTAAGGATGATAATTAAACCATTTCCTTGTCCAACATAATGTATTTACAAATAGATGAAATCTATAATTACAAACAGGTAAAATTACAAACAGATGAAACTAGAAACAAATGTAATTACAAAATAGATGAAGTTTGTAACACGTAATTATCACTTTGTTCTGCATATCAAACAAATGAAATCTATGTTTGATGTTGTATCTGTCTCAACAAACAAGACTAATGTTTGATTTGTTGAAAATACATGATAATCAATTGATGAAATTCATTTTTTAATGTGAAACAGATTCATCTTGCTTCAAAGATCAAAAATACAAAACAAAAATTGATGTTACATAACATACAAATAAATGAAATCCAAGATGGATAATGAATACTGTGTTTGAAAGTGGAGTACATCTGATTACATATAAAAGAGATAGAAATAAATCATCCATTCAAACAGATAGAATTACAAAAACTCTAAAACAAATGAAAATTTTTTTTTGAATGTGAAACAGCTTCTTTTCTATCAAAAATCACAAACAACAGATCATTACATATATTATCTCAAACATCAAATCCATGATCTACATCTAAATATCATTACAAACAAATTAAAACATGAAGGAACAAAACCAAAATACTTCTACAAACAGATAAGATATCCAATAATAAAAATTAGGAAACACATCGGATCAATGATCAAATCCAGATCTGCGACATCATCAACGAAAAAAGTTTCAAAAAACAAAGAATAACAAAAGAAAATCAATAAAAGAAATACCATTAAAAACATATATCATAATGAAATTAAAAAAAAGGGATAAACAAGAAGACAAATAAAAGAATCAAACAAAAAATATATGGAACAAAGAAGAAATAAGGAAGAAAGAAGAAGAAGAAGAGAGAAGAAGAACATATATGCCGCTCCAAAAATATAACACAAGATCGTATGATTCAAAATTGAAATTGAAATGAAAATGTAATTCTAGCTCCTAAATTGCAGAAATAATGTCACAGACCATATCAAGGGTATTTTTGGTATGAAATACCCTTAACAGAAAGAGAAAGGACCTCTGCTCAAATAAAAATCAAAATGAGGGACCTAGTGGCTTAACACAAATTAACATGGATTTAATGTAGTAAAAACGTGACGAATGGTGACCAGCCTCTAAATATCCCAAAAAAATATTACTCAAATTCGGACTCAGGATACAAACAACCCAATTTTTGTACAGTTTTAGCAAACTGCATAAACAAATTTTGGCAAAGAGTTTGAAGTGGGTAGACCAATCAAATCATAATATTTTTCTTTGAAACTTGAGAAAATTAAATTTTAGGATATAGTCTTTCATTCCCAAGAATTTCAGATCAAAATAATTTCAAAAAGTGGGTTAACTAGAGGCTTAAACTTTGCTAGTCAAACCACTTATTTGCAGAATTTCTGCACAAAAATTTATTTTCTCGTCATATTCATTCATGCATAACTTTTTCGTTTTAAATCATTTTTCACTACCATTGTTTTTGTTAGTTCCCTAAATTAGTTGAGTTTGAAATGCAACCATTAAACTTAATTTTAGGATGCATTAGAATAGATCAAATCATGCATAAAACTTGCACCAGCATACTAATTTTTCATACTTATAATTTTTCAGCATCTCATGGCATGCATTGTATTACTAACTTCACTAACTTTCTAATTTTAAATTTGTTTCTATTTTATGTTTTTTTATTGTTTATATAATTTCCAACTGACACCGGGGTTGCAGTCATGTATGAAGAAGATGGATGAAGGGCTTTTGCAGGCAGTGATGCAGGGTTGACGGTGATGGAGTGGGATGGAGCGGTGTGTCTCTTCGGAAAAAGGTATGCAGTGTTTTTTTCTTTCTTTTCTTTCTTTTTTTTAGCTTCAGTATTTCCACTCTCTCTCTCTTTTTCTCTCTTTTTTTTCCATCTCTCACTTTTTTTTTGGCTGGGATTTGGGTTTGGGAAGTGTAACACTCTCACCCAGCTTAATCCGGTTTTGCACCTAATTAATTTTCTTTTTGCGCTTTTGCCAGTGCATTAGTTTTATACCTGTTGTTTTGTTGTTTTGAGTTTTGTTTCGCGTCATGGATAGGTAGTTGGGCTGAGTTTAACTTGGAATAGGTAGACATGAGCTTTTTTCGTAATTTTAGATTTTGAAATCTTTCGTCATTCATGCATCATCTTAGTGTCATCACGTGTGTCTCGTCAAGTTTGTTCAATTCCATAACAACTTCATTTGCTTCTGTTGGACCATTGTTTGACTTAAACTGTAATTATCTTAAGCCTTTGGACCTTCTTATAATTCTTCTTTATACATATCTTATAAACCCAGATGCATGCACCGACTCATTTTTCTCTCTTTCTCTCAACGTCCCTTCTTCCTTCCTTCGTTTCTCCTTTTCCTTTTCTTCTTCTCCTTTCTTCTTCTACAATCAAAGCAAAAGGGAGAATCTATTGCGTCCTTTACATCAATCCCTTTTCAAGTAAGACTTGGAGTCATGCTACCATATTTGAGTCTAGAATATTTCATGCACTGCTTGCACCTTTTTTTTTTCTTCTCACGTTTGGCATGCATGGTGATAGGACTGTATCTAGACGTGTAATTTGAGCCAAGGGACAACCATTAACTTGACAAAGCTCGTTTGAGGCAAGTATAAGCACGTTATGGATGAACACACATTGGTACACGATGATTGCTATTACTCTTTTTAATCTTGCATGTGGTTTATGTTTTACAGGCCTTTTGTGTTTACTTATACATACTTGTTCCTCATGTTGTGAAATTGTACAAAATCAGTTTTGTCTGTTACAGGTTCAGGACGTGACCCTCTGAAGCCTTACGGCTAAGCCGTAGAGCTTCATGGCTCAGTTTCCAGAGAATTGAAAACCTGATTTTACCTTATCGTCAGGCTACGGCAAATCCGTAATATGTACTGCGGCTAAGCCATAGGCTAGTCGTGACCCAACCGTGGGTCAAGTTACGGCTTGATGTCCAGAGAGAAGAACTTTGAGGAAATCTCCTACGGCCCAACCACGGCTAAGTCATGTGGTGTGTTACGACTAAGCCGTACCCTAACCGTGGCTGAGCCATAGAACAAAACAAGGCCAAGCTATAAATGCGGAGAAATAGTCTGGGGAACCACAACTGAGCCGTAGTGCATAATACAGCTAAGCCGTAAGATGTCCACGGCTAAGCCGTAGGTCACCCACGGTTAAGCCGTAGGACCACTGAACATTAAGAAAAGGTAGGCATTAAAGAGACTTTATAGGGCATTTGAGTTAGAATGTAGGTAACCTTGACTTGTCCAATGGAATAGAATAATAGCATGAATAGTCTTGAGGGCTGTGACTCATTCATGTGTGTTGTCCAGTTGTTAAGTACCTCCCCATGGTGTTGGTTTAAGGGACTTCGATACATGTTTCTCGATCCATTGCAACACCCAAAAGACAGGCAACTGTGTATCGAACAACTTAAAACTACATCATTATACGCGGTTAGAAACACTGGATAACTAGCTTAAGAGTTGGCTAGTGAACTATCTTGATTCTATCAAATTGATTTGCATGGCATATTGGATGATGATTGTTGTCCTCCACTCTTATGTATTGATTGAATATGCATCGTTTTATCTTTCAACATTGTATGCATTCGATTTGCTTGATATGTCCTTGACAATTGCTATTGCTATTGGTTATTGACTTTGACTTGAGTATTGTATGAATTGAACGTAATATAGTATTATTCCTATTCTCTGAGAAAGAATTGCATGCATTACCCAAGTCTAGTTTTGATTGAATCAAAATGGTCAGGCACTACTCAGCCTCAGCCTTATGATACCGGCGGGGTTGACTTTGGCATAGTATGTATGTTGCCGCTACAGTGTGTTCATGTCTTAGGGCTTTCGGACCCCAAGAACCCGAGACCTATTCGTATCCTGGCCCGATCGATGGTGTTCTCTCATGTATAGATCCCTAGAGGGAGGATATGGCAAATGTAGCAGCCACATAGTATCGTATACATCCGTATTGATTTTTATGCATGCTTTATTCAAATGAACAATTGCCTAGTATATGAAATTGAAATTCGATGCAACTTTCTTTGTTCTTTATTCTTATAGACATAACGCATGTTACCTTACTGCTGCTTATGTTTTGCTGAATCATCGTATTCACTAGTTGTCCTTGGTGTTGCAGGCTCAGATTCCCCTGCCGAGCCTTCGTCGATCAGCCAGGCTCCAGAGGACACTGTAGACGCTCCGTCAGGGTTAAAGGAGTGGAT
Source organism: Sextonia rubra (assembly GCA_037013555.1). NCBI lineage: Eukaryota > Viridiplantae > Streptophyta > Magnoliopsida > Laurales > Lauraceae > Sextonia > Sextonia rubra. Next base: position 47,788,972 of record JASUAD010000018.1, on the reverse strand, counting down.
GTGATCCCTCCATCGGAGAGCGGCATTGCATTTGCATCAGTCTCCTTTTTGTTGGGTGTGGCTTGCATTTAGATTCAGTACCACGGATTTGGGTTTAACGTTTACACCTTGTTTTTTGTCTCGAAGAAACTCTTTTTCACTTTAGTTGTACATAATGTAATTAATGTCATGTTTTGCTAATCTTGTTTTGTTAGTGTTCTCTTCTTTGTCTTTCGGCAATGATACTTACAGCTTCCGCATACAATGTACTTGCACGTGTGATTTCCCTTATGCGTGTACATTTAGACGGGGTCTAAGTGTGTATGCATGAGAGTACGCGTGTCACTGGTTAGGTTTTAACTAACCCCCGATTTCTAAGCTCGAGTTGTGACAGGAAGGTCGAAGAGGGTCTAGGAAGGGGCGAGGGTTTTATCATTAAGGTTCGGGCTTATGGAGATGGGGTTTTGGGTGAAGGTTGTGTGGTTGATGGGGTTCGGGTGAACGTTAGCAGTGGATTAGGGTTGCTGTGGGACGTGGATTTGGGTAGTGGAGAAAGGTTTGGGTTTTGGTGAACGGATTGGGTAGAAGGGAAGGGGTTTGATTAGGGTTTATTGTTGGAATTCGAGGGAAGGGTTTGGATTTGGCAATGGGTTTAGATGTGATGTTGGGGTTAATTAGGGTTTAGGAAAGGATTTGGATTAGGTAGTGAATTCGGATGGATGGGTGGGTAATGCTTTCGGATGGATGGGTGGGTTATGGTTTGGGATGGAAGAAGGCTTCGTTAGGTGGGGTTTGATAGTTTCGGGAAGGGTTTTAGGGTTTCAAGAAGGTGGGAGAGGGGAATGCTATGAGTGTTGGGTGGTGACAGGTGGTGATTGAAGGGGTTAGCAGTTATTGGCATGAATGATGATGGTATGAGTATCATGAGTGATGAGGATGATGGTGGGATGGGGATCGACGGTGGAAGGCAGAAATGAAATTAAGGAGATGGGGTACTTGGCCTACCCCGGATCAGCAATCGGTATGGCGATCTGAGAATGGATCTTCTCTTTGGTACCAATTGACGCAGCATAAGGAAAAAGAATAGTCAATGAGCTATTCTCCAAGTCAAAAGTCTTAAGGATAAACAATCTAAGTTTCACACCAAAGACAAATCAACTCACTCTGGAGAAGAAAAGAGAATTCTTATTCAATATAAAAAATAATGTCTATCCCATGAGAAGGGATTACATATATATATTTATAACTAAACTATCATCTAATTAAGGAAACAATTCTAATTCAATTCAAATAAAGAGTCCTAACTTAAATATAAAACCAACTCCTAAAAATAAGAAAATTATGAAAGCAACTACTAATAGAAAACTAAGAACTCTTCACTACTGCGCTTTGGACTTAGGCCCAATGGGCTGGTCAATTATAGATCTGGCATGCATCAATGTGTGAGTCTCTATTATCTCATGTGTGCAGGTAAGTCCTCTTTGCATGTGTGAGTTCCTATTACCTCACAATGTGTAAGTTTAATGTCCACCAGTCCATTAGTCCATCCCTTACATATGCGAGTCCCTATTTACTACATGTGCAAGTCACGCAGGGACCTAGCCATTAGCTGGAATACAAAAAAAAACAAAAAAAAAAAAACAAAGAAGGTCAGTTGTATCAAAATTTGCAAATTGGTCAAAACCTCGTATGAACTAATCAAATCAAGTCAAAACTAGTAATCCGGAAAGAAAAAGAAACAGACTAGTAAAAATTGATGGTTGAACCAGCTGTAGCCACCATTCATGAAGCTAAATAATTTATTTATTGTGTCATATTCTTTTCATCAAAGTTGAACGAGTTGGCAAACGGTAATCATGTTAAATAATTTATTTATTTTGAGTCATTGGCCAGATTTAATGCATGCTCACCCCTTTCTTGATAGAAAAGCAGCACAACACGCTTGTTCACCCTTCATTCTGGTTTTGAAAGCAAGGGTAGAAGCCAAAGTAATTGAAACATATGCTTTGAGTATGTTTTGAAACACACATCATGAATAATCCCTACTGTCTAAATTGGAAATGATTGAATGGATTAGCCAGATAATTGTGATAAATAATGGTAATATAATTATTAATATATTGCAGAATAAACTTCAATACGCTACAGTGTTAATTTAGTAAAATACTCTGAGTCATCAACATAAATATGTTCTTATTGTTTACATACTTATTTTCCTTCCTTTAAAGGTTGATTTTAGGGAAGATTTTAACAGAGGTTCACCTTGCTGCAGACTTAATATGGTGACATCTTTGACTGTGTTGACATCTACAAACAACATGCTTTTGACAATCCATTGCTAAAGAATCACACAATTCCAGTTTGTTTTTATTAATCACATGTATAGTTCTATCATTTAGCATCAAAATAATTGGTGATTGGAGTATTAATCGTCACTCTGCTGAACATAACAAAATCCACCACGAACCACCATAAATCATACAAATTACCATGGAACCACTTGTCTTCAGATCTTCACACATCAGTCCCATCCCCAACACAAAAATAAGTTAAAAAAATAAAGAAGATTTTACGAAAAAAACCTATAAGGATTTTTGTATGCTGGCTACATTCATAGATTAGACAAAACTATAGTTCTAATCAAATTTGTATTTTTATTTATTTTAGACTAGGAGTTTGAAGAGGTTAAAGAGTCCCAGAAGAGTTGGAATGAAGATAGTTGGATTAAAAAAGTCATACCTCACAAATCGAGTGCCGTATATGGGCGAGAGACCTACTGTTGGAAAGATCGTTTTGAGTAGATATCTGTAAGTTCGAAGATTGAGTCAATCAGAGCTAAAACGACAAAGTTATGGCCTCGGAAAGTTTACAGAAATGTGCTATTCGAAATTACGAAATTGCTATTGTGCGAATTTCTATTTCTATTTTAAGTGGGACTTTCCTGTTTTGTGCCAATTCCCATTTTGATTGGATTATTATTATAAGGCACGAAATTGGGGCTATATAAAAGGGAGTTATCTCTCAACCCTAAGATAAAAATCTCATTGTTATAAGTGGATAATATATTTTAAATATTATCTCTTCTACAGCTTTCATTGGAGACTTGAAGGGTTGAAGTTCTACTATAAAGATTCTTGTTTTTTACATCTCCTGTAGAAGATCATCTTCTACGCATAGAAGATTTGAAGAGTCAAGCGCAACAACTAGAGGGTATCGAGTTGAGTGGATTTGTAGCAAGCAGCGGCAGGCGCTCATTGTAGAGTGATTCTTTACATAAGAAATACGTCACACAGGTTATATGTAAGTGGCTTGTAACTACATGATAATTTATAGTGCTTGATTATTAGTCTAAGTTGGACTCTAGTTTTTGCTCAGTTAGGGTTTTCCATATAAAAATCGTGTCATCTTATGGAGTGTACTTTTGTGTTGATTTGATTATTATTTTCAGTATGTAGTTTTTTTTTTTTTTTTTTTTGCACACATTATTGTTGAGATTGATTGTGTAGATCTATTCTAGACTACCCCCCAAAACCTTCAAAACCCCCTAGTTTGACATTGCATGAAATCAGACCCTAATAAATTTAGTGGACAAAACGAATCCTTTGGGTCCAATTTCATGCAAAAAGATCTTTCTTTTTAACCAGTGAAAAGCGACGGTAGCATTCGCTCCCTTTTTATTTAAACAACGCTATCGCAACTATTTTCTTCTTCTTCTCATCTTTTCTTTCTCTTCTTCCTCCTCTTTCTTCATACCTTTCTGCAGATCTCCCTCCCCACTTCCCCTAAAATAATGAGCCCCACCACCCGATTGAGCACCATGATGAAACGTAATCACATCACATCAAAAGCTATCCCACTTGGGCACTAGTCACTTTTATGTGTGTTCCACGGAAAACCAAGTCCATAGACGATGGTTTCCGATGCGCTTGCAGTGCCCATGAATCAACAATAGATGCGGCAAAATCCATACAGGAAGTGGCAGTTGAACATTAACTGTTGGATTCTTCTTTTGCTCAGAAGCCAGTGGCCACGATTGTATCATGAGAGAGACATATGATGGATTTCGCCTGAAGGGGTTCCTACTAAGATTAGTGGCGGATCCAGGATTTTCGTTTGAGTGGAGCTAAACTTTTACTAAACTTTGCTAGACTTTTTTTACATTAACACTAGCAAAAGAGCAAATGTATTGCATTTGAATTTGAATAGAGACAAAATATTTAAACTAAGTCAACTCACACATATTTCTCTGATCATCAGGAGTCGAAGACGGACAGAAACTCAAATTGAATATATTATTCAAATTTTTAAAAAATCAACAAAGAAAAAGGCAGGATACTTGCACTGCATTGCTGGAGAGAAATTAGACGCACCAATACAAATTGTAGAACCGTCAGAAGATCACCACTAGATCAATAAGCAATAGCAGAACCGCTCCGGCCTCTGTATATGTTGCCTCAAGATTACCGTCCTCTCACACTCTCAACTGAAATAACATAGAGAAAGAGAGGGGATCTATGTTTAGATTTCTTCTATTATTGAGATGAAAAATGCATGTCAAAGATAGGGAAAAGGAGTTGATTGGGGGATGGAAAACAGGAAAATAACATGGAAACTCATGTAATTTAATAAGAGCTAGTTTCATTGGGTCTAGAAAAAATAGCTCTAAATTTTTAATTCTAATTTAGAGTGTAATTTCTACCTATTCTACTTCAAATCACTATTTGCTAGCAATAATTAAAATTGATTTTTTGTTTATAAAGTTAGAAAAAGTAACCCATTAAAATGATTTCTGATTCCAAATCATCTAATGGAAAAGGTCATCAATCATTCGTATAATATTATTCAATTGGGGTAATATAAGTGGACTATGTTAATGAATAAAAAAATATATTAAACTAGCTCCCTTGAATTAGAATTTGGTGCTTTCCCCAATTTAACAGTCACCAAACACATACACAGATTAGATTGATCATGCAAATACAGAAGGCTTGCATTTCATCCAACGGCTAGAGATTGTCTAATTTTGACACATAAAAATCAAGGGCTGTAAATTGTTCAATTGAGATGATCTTTATCAAATTTTAGTTAGAAGTGAAGTTTCTGCGCTTCAAAGGGATCGATACTCCCAACCTTCAAAATAACTCTCCACCAGCCCGGATCTATTGAATACTTATCTAATGCGTTTTTTTCCCAACAATCAACTATGTCTCCATCCTTTTCTCCAAACACCAACTTGAGAATAGTTAAAGGCACAGAAAACCTAGGGACCTAGGGTTTCTTCAAAGAATTCATCAAACATGGGACTATCATTTCCTAACCACGGATCTACAGATGATAACAATAATAATAATAAAAAAAAAAAAAACCCTAAGGCTGTACATAGGATCCTCTTTCTCCTACAAGAAACGCTGGACCAGTGGAGGAAGAATACAACAAAAACCATTGAAATACTGAAAGAGATGTGAAAAATATAATACCTGGGGTTTTACCTCTGTCTCGCATCGTCGCAGCTGAAAACCCCAAATGAAGGTTTTGTAATCTGGGGATATCAAACGAGCAAAATGGAGAAACATGGGGCTTAGGCTTGAGGCAGCATAATATATGACTAGCACAATAACCTGTGCTGATCATCAATATGTCCATGGAAATCCATATTCATACGATTGAAATGGAAACATTTATTTGAATGGATGTCCAAATGAATTGCAAAAGTACATTATTTAGAAATAAAACAAAGAAAAAAAATATATAGGACCATGTTTAAGGAGTGAGAAAGAGAGAAGTAGAGGGAGAAAGAGAGAGAGAGCTTTTCTTATTGAATAAGAGACATGTGCATAATGAAGGAGGAGGGGGATCTTATTTATAGAATAAGATTGCTTCCTCTCTAAGCAACCCAATATAGCAGGATTCTAACCCAAACTGCTTTCATATCTAATGTGGGCCCTAAGGTGGGCATCCACTAATGATAATGTCTTATAACACTCCCCCTTGGATGACCACCATTCAATAATAGTTGCCTCATTAAAACCTTACAAAGGAAAAACCCAATGGAATAAAAACCTAAGCGAAGGAAAAAAGTACAACATTTTTACAAAGTTATTGAAGTGGTGTTTGAATGTGCATAATGCTGCCTTGTTAAAACCTTAACTAGAAAAACCCAGTGAGACAGAACTTAGAGAAGAAAAAAGAGTACAGCGCACATATGTCCTAAGTAGTAGGCTTCAGGATGCCTATTTCTAATCTGTTACTCCCCCTGACAGTAATACCCTTTACATTGTTTGATAATAAACTCTCCACATGCCGATCTCATATACAAGCTTTTGGAATGTTGACCTTGGTAATGACTTGGTAAATAAATCAGTCAAGTTGTTGTTTGAACGAACTTGCTTGACTTCGATTTTATTGTTCTTCTGAAGCTCATGTGTGAAGAAGAACTTTGGTTCAATATGCTTTATCTTGTCACCTTTAATGCATCATTCTTTAATTTGTTAAATACATGCCTCATTGTCTTCGTAGATAATGCTCGGGGTGCCTGTACTAAGAGGCAATTAACAAGAACTACGAATATGCTAAATTAAAATTTTTAGCCATACACATTTTCTACTGGCTTCATAGAATGCTAAAATCTCAACATGGTTAGAAGAAGTAGCTACTATGTTTGTTTAGTAGAGCACCAAGAAATAGTAGCATTACCACTAAGAAATATATAACATGTCGGTGATCGACCCTTATGAGGATCAAAGAAATATCCTAAATCTCCATATCCTACAAACTTGGAGTTTTTACAATAAAAGAGTTCAAAATCATTTGTACCACGTAAATAGCGCAGGATATGTTTGATACCAGTCTAATGCCTTTGCATTTGTACAGAATTGTATCTAGCAAGTAAATTCACTGAGAAGAAAATGTCCGGTCTAGTGCATTGTGCTAAATACATTAAAGCACAAATGGCACTTAGGTATGGTACTTCTGGACCCAATACCTTTTCATTATCTTCAATTGGACGATATGGATCTTTGTTTATATTTAAAGACCGAACAACCATGGGAGTGCTTAGTGGATGTGCTTTGTCCATACCAAAGCGTTTCGGTACATTCTTGGTATAATTAGATTGATGGACTAATATTTCACTAGAACTTCTCTCGATCTGCAGGTCGAAACAAAATTTTGTTTTCCCAAGGTCTTTCATTTCAAACTCTTTTTTCAAATAATCAACAATTATTTCGAGCTCTTCTGGAGTTCCGATTAAATTTATGTCATCAACATAAACTGCTACTATTGCAAATCCTTTTAAGGATTTCTTTGTAAAGATAAAAGGGTAAATAGGATTGTTCTTATATCCTTCCTTAAACAAATATTTACTGAGACGATTGTACCACATTCTTTTGGATTGCTTCAATCCATACAATGATCATCTCAATTGTATTGAGTACGTACTCTTGGGCTTTGCATCAGGCAAAGTAAATCCTTCCGGGATTTTCATATGAATTTCTGTGTTTAAGTCCTCATATAGATAAACGGCCACAACATCCATGAGTGTCATATCCAAATTTTCAGAAACCGCTAAACTTATCAGATATCTGAATGTCGTTCCCTCATAATTAATACCAAGTTTCTGCAAGAAACCTTGTGCCACAAGTTTTGCCTTATATCTAATAATTTCATTCATTTCATTTCTTTACTTATAAACACCCACTTATAACCTACAGGGTTAACACCTTTTGGGGTTTGTACTATAGTTCTGAATACATAACGTCTATTGAGAGAATCTAACTCTGTTGTATGGCAGTTTCTCATTTTTGCCAATCTTTCCTTTATTGACATTCATTTATAGTACGTGATTCTGTATCCTAATTATGATCCTCATGTTCCATTGATATTTGTGTAGCTACCGCACATGCAAATGCATTATTAATGATAATTCTTTTTCTATCCCATCTTTCTCTTGAATAATAGTAAAATATAGAGATTTCTTCATTATCCAGTACCGGTGCCTCTTCGGGGGCTTTTATAGTCTCATCAAAGACTTTCGTTAGTCTAGAGAAAGTGGATTTTTCTATAGCTTCTTTGAGAGCGTTATGAACCTCTTCAGGAGGAACTTCTTCAGGAGTATTAAGTGGATCTTTGGGAGGACATAATGATTGTACATTTCTCCTTTTTCGTGGAGCTATATCATTTGAACTTATAGGACTACCACGCTTCTGGTGTATTACAGACTCTTTTGTCGCCACTTTTTGACTTTGTCCTACAGGGACATTAAGTCTAGCATGTGCATTAATAGCTGGAATATGTGACTTGGTTACCTTTGTTGCATCGTTAAATGTATCGGGTAATTTATTTGCAATTTCTTGTAAGTGCACAATTCTACAGACTTCATATTCACATTATGAAGTACGTGGGTCTAAATGAGACAAAGTGGAAGCATTCCATGTTAGTTCACGTCATTCTTCAAGAACGGGTTGTTATACAGGAACAATACGTTCTTTATCTCTCCCTAATGGTGAGAATTTTGTCTCATCGAATTGACAATTAGCAAAACGAGTAGTAAAAACATCTCCTGTCATTGGCTCTAAAAATTGAATAATCGAAGGAGAATCATAGCCGATATAGATTCCCAACCTATGTTGTGGTTCCATCTTAGTATGCTGAGGGGGTGGTATACGGACTAAAACATGCAACCAAACTTATGCAAATGGGAGATATTAGGTTGATGTCCTAATATAAGTTGTGTGGGAGAGTATTGATGGTAGGCTGCGGGTCGAAGTTTAATGACATTGATGCATCTAACGCAGCATGTCCCCGAGCACTAACTGGTAATTTGAACTGTAGCAATAGAGTCCTAGAAATAAGTTGAATGCGCTTAATTAGAAATTCAGCTAAGCCATTCTGGGTATGGACATGAGAGACAGGATGTTCAACAACAATGCGAAAAGATGAACAGTAGTCATCGACGGCTTGTGATGTGAACTCACCCGCATTATCTAGTCATATAAACTTAATAGGATTATCATGGAAATGGGCCCTAAGTTTAATGATTTGTGTTAATAGGGGGGCAAAGGCTATATTCCTAGTTGAAAGTAGGCAAACATCCGATCAACGAGTAAAAGCATCAATCAGAACCATGAAATACCTAAAAAGTCCACTAGGTGAATTGATCGGTCCACAGATATCGCCTTGTATCCTTTGCAGAAAGGATGGGGATTCTAATACAATCTTGACGAAGGAAGGTCGAGTGATTAGCTTTTCCTGTGAACATGTGATACATAGATACCTATTCGGTATGGTCAATCTATGGTTGTCTAAAAAGTGCCCAACATAGTTATCAATGATTTTCTTTAACATGGTAACTCCAGGGTGCCCTAACCTATCATGCCAAAGCAATAAAGCTTGAGGGTTGCTAAGCCTCGGGTTTGGTTTAAGCTTCCGGCTTAACTGTCTCATTTTGCTCAAAATCGAATGTGATTCGACGATAGATATCATCGTATAATATAACCCAAAAGAAAGTGCACTTAATGTTTCTAGTGTTTGCTTTCGGTCTTCAATACTAGTAACGATAAATAATATTTTCCCTGTTACTTTGATTAGCAGTTTCAATATGGTATCCATTTGTTCTAATGTCTTTGAAACTGAGCAAGTTTCTTCAGGAACTGCTAGAGAACAATGCATCTTTAATGAATAAATGAGTACCATTAGGCAACGTTATGTGGGCTCTTCCGGAACCTTCAATTATTTGCACAAGTCCAGCTATGGTGGATACTTTTCGTGGATTGAATGCCAATTTTGAGAAAAACTTCTTGTTTTTCAAAATGGTATGTATTGTAGCACTATATACAAGACAGTGAGTATCCCCATTGTTGTGGTCCATACCTTTAAACAAAAAGATAATAAAAAAATGTAACTAAGCAATCACATAATTAAAAAAAACACATAAGAGAAATTTCATCAAATTTATAAAAAGTCATTCATCACAAAAACATCCATAAAAAGATTTATCAAAATTAAGAAATTAAAAAATAAATCATCCAGCATAAAATATCCATGAAAAGTTAAATAACTGAAAAAAAATTCTAAATGGAGATTCTGAAAATATTTATTTGGTCCTCTAGAACATTCCAGGAGGGGTTCCGATCTTAGCACTAAATGCCTCATTGCTCAAAGGTTGGCCATTTTCGTCTTCAAAAAAAAATCTCTAGTCTCCAAATTTGTAATATCCAACTGGTAATTGTCATTTTGTGGAATTGTATCCAAATCCCAATCTTCCAGATCATTTGACTCTGCAGAATGAATAGAGGCCTTGTATGCTTTATATCGTTCCACCACGTCTTTTGGTGCACGATAAGAGCGTAACCAATGCCCATTCCTTCCACATCTGTAGTAAGGGTCATTAGAATAGTGGGCAGAATTATTCAGTGGATTCTAATGTTGATTCGGATTTTGTTGTTTCTAAAGATCAGAGCACTTCTGGTGGTTTTTAATTTTTTTGGGGAGGACCTCGAAATCCACCTCATCAGGAGGAGTTTCTTTTTCCATCTCTTTTGGAGGGATTCTTTCTCCCACGCCCCCTTCCTCTGCCTCTACTAGAATTGAAATTGGCATTTGCTTCAGGCATTGCCATAAATTCAATTGGTCTGGAGTTATGATTTTTTAGCAAGACTTTGCTATTTTGCTCAACAACAAGGAGACAAGAAATTAGTTCTAAGTATTTAGAGAAATGCCATTCACGGTACTGCTGTTGCAGGATTACATTTGATGCGTGGAAAGTGGACAGCATTTTTTCTAACATCTATTCTTCCATAATCGTTTCCCTACACAATACATTAAAGCACCAATGGCACTCAGGTATGGTACTTCTGGACTCAGATTCGGAACTGGGAAACAATATTGAAAAGAGCGGAGTTATACTCAGATACTGATTTATAGTCCTGAAATAGTAGATTTAGCCATTTGTTCTGAGCCGCTGGTAATAAGACCATCTTCTGGTGATCATATCTATCTTTCAAAGATTTCCAAAGACCTGCTAGGTCCTCCTCTATGAGGTATTCATTCTTGAGGTCATCTTGTATATGATGACGTAAGAAGATAAGTGCCAATGCCCTTTTTTTGGGGACTCTTTATTACCTTTTTTTATCATCTCTCCAAGTTTATTGGATTACAAGTGTAATTTTGCATCCAAGTACCAGGATAAGTAGTTGTCCTTGGAAATGTTAAGGGCTTTAAATTCAAGTTTGGCTAAATTTGACATTAGGCAAGAGTTGGAAAAAAAAAATATACATGATCATTAATATGCAAAAGAAGATAACAGATAAATAATAAAAATTTTAAAGCATTCAGAATAAATTAAGGGTTGAGCCATGTCAAATCAAGTTGGCCAATTTAAAATTGAATAACATCAAGTTATCAATTTTAATAATCCAAAAACAACAAGTTTTGGCAAGGCTTTTGGCTTGATTTGGAACTGTAAGTTCATAGTTAGAACTTCAGGTTCTTTAATTTTTGAACTTCAGATTCTATCAAGGCTTTGGGTTTGATATTATGGCCTATTAATTTTATTTTTGAATTGAAATATCAAACTTTAGGTTTGATTAGGAATAAATCTTCAAGTCTATATTGTGGATCTGAGAACTTCTATTTTCAGATTTTAATAATCCACGGATCTTCTGGTCTATATTTAGAAGGAACTTCTGGTTTTTACGGAACTGCTAATCTGTATTAATATAGAACTTCAGGTTCTTATTTATGATCCATTCTTGATCTCTCTTTGTTAAAAAAAATAATTCATTTCCAAATAAGAGTAATAAGAATAAAAGCACATATATAGTTATTAAACTAATAAAAGATTATAAATAATAAAAATTATTTTATCATTAGATCTTCTTCCTTTTGCTTTCAACGTGTAGATCTGCTACTAAGCTTTCCGCAGCTTCTATCAGATCGTTGATCGGATGTCGAACAGCTAAGATATCGTGGTTTGAAGTGGAATTGCTATTTTTTTCATGCAAACCGAGGCAGGGTGAGGATAGCTTTTGAATACTATTCCCGCTTATATATAACTTGTTGTCGTATAACGTAACACGTGCAACATTATCAAAGACTAACATTCTAAAAGTGCATAAAAGAAGGAAAAAAAATTGTGTTTGCACGTTGATCGTAGTGCACTAAAGGGAGGGAGACCTTTTGCCTTTTCTTTATGTACTTTCCAGACTGATGTTGCCCTTCTCTTCTTTGTTTTTCTTTTGTTGCACGTTGCTAAGGCAGGAAAAACAGGGAGGGGACAGCTATCCTTCTCCACGCACAACTAGGATGAAAAGGGGGGGAGGTTTATGCTCGTGCTCATATCGTGTTTAAGGAGTGACAAAGAGAAAAGTAGAGGGAGAAAGAGAGAGAGAGAGAGCTTTTCTTATTGAATGAGAGATGTGCACATAATAAAGGGGGAGGGAGATCTTATTTCTAGAATAAGATTGCTTCCTCCCCAAGCAACCCAATATAACAGGATTCTAACGCAAACTGCTTTCATATCTAATGTGAGCTCCAAGGTGGGCATCCACTAATAATAATCTCTTATAACAGTCCATATTTATTTTTGCAATTGTTAGTAGTTAGAGTAGAAAGGAAAGAAAAAAAGTGAGGTAATAAAAATGGGAGACTGTAGAAATGAAATAAGAGAGGTGGGCAGAAAGGTAATTTGCACATGAGATAAGATAAGGGGATAAGTACAGGTAGCTGGTAAGGAAAATGGAGGAGAGAACAACATCCACATGCAGTTAAAAGTGGGGAACAAAATGTTAGTTACATGAGATAAAGGTAATGACACAAGTAGTGGGCAGTTAAATGAGGGAATGGATGAGCAAACGTCCACATGTGAGAATAATTGATAGTTAAAATTGCATCAAACAATCCAAATTACATTGAAAAACCCTTCAACTTAATATAGTATAATGGGGCCTAAGATGGAGTTCCTGCATCACGGTGCTTCGGCTGATGTAACGAAGCAACTCAATCAAGGAGGATTTTCTATTAGAGCAACGTGCATTGTATACAAAATTTTCCCTTTCTTCATCTTTTCCATATTAGATCATCAGAAATTGAATTCAATGAAAGCAAAAGAGAAAGGAACAAAGGGAAACTGGGAAGGGAGATCTTAGAAATGGATCGAGAAAGGAGAGCAAGAAGGCGAAACGATTCTCTATCGTAGTTCCTCCCCATCTAAAAAAAAGGAATTTTTTTTTTGCACAAAATCGGACCAAGAGGACCTGTTTTGTGCACTAAATTTTTCTAAGTCCGATTTCATCTAGTGTCTGACTAAGGGATCTTTTTTCATAAAATTCTCAAAAATCAAAGAAACAACCAAATAATGATAAAATAAAAAAAAGCCCATCTCATTACACATGATCTTCATTTCCTCTAACAAAGAAAGCCCATTAGGGGTCATTTGTTTTTGTTTTACATAGGTAAATGAACTACATGTATAATGGTTACACACCATCACGTTTGTCTTCACTCATTTACGTATGAAATGTGTAAAGTAGATGTAAAAATGGTATGAGAATGGCTTGAAAATCAGGTAAGAATTTTCACACCTCAATAGGTGTGAAAACATTACACATGTTACTATTGCCAGGTAGGTGAACATTAACTATATATGGCAATTTGCGTTTTTGCATTTTTTTATTTTGTGGGGCCCAAAATAGCAATTTGAATCGTCCAAACTCTTCTAAAGGTCAAAAACAGCTCAGAGACCAATTTTCAGCCGTTGGATCATCATATAACTTCAGATATGATCAAAAGAGTTGAGACCATTGGATGTGTTGAACCCGTGATTGAACCCAGTTTGCCTTTTTTTTATTTTTGACTTCTGTGGGCTCCCTAATGTAAATCAAAACTGTTGAAACTCTTGTGAAGATTGAAAACAGCCATGAGACCAATTTTCAGCCATTGGATCAGCATACAAGTTGAGATATGAGCAAAACGGTTGAGATTGTTGGACGTGATTGAACCCATTCCGCCTTTCTTATTTTTTGACTCCTGTGGGCCCCCTAATATAAATCAGAACTATTGAAACTCTTGTGAAGACTAAAAACGGCCTTGAGACCAATTTTCAACCATTGGATCATAATATAGTTTTAGATATTTACAAAAAGATCTAACAATAAAAATCTGAAATTCTTACTTTTATGGGCCCAATCTTGATGATCTAAACCGTCCAAACTCTCTTGAATGCCTTTTTTGGTTTAGAAATGTAGTCCTTTTCTATATATATTTTAAGATATTTGTGATAAATCATGAAAAGTGGCAAAAATATTATGATAAATGGTGAACCATTGGATTACTTTTAATTTACATATAAAGAGGTGTGAAAATGACAAACGATTGAATTCATTTCACATGTGAGTCAATTGTATATGCAAATAACTCACATGTGAGTCATTTACCTATATAAATCATTTTCACATCACATATGGAAAAAGCAAACAACCCCTTAATTTAAGACATACGGGGCAAATGCAATCTTCAACTAATTGAAGAAGTAACCCAAGAGAAGAGTGGTGGAGGCAAAGAGGGTGGGCACAAAAACGGTGGCGGCGGACGTAGGCCTTGCTGCCGTGGTGTCGATTTTAGAATGAAGCAATGCAAAAGAGAATAGGATTTGCAGAGATAGGAGAGAGGGGTTAGATATTGGAGTATGAAGGTAGGAAGTAGAAGCATTTATATAAGAAAATGAAGCTTGGAGGGGCAGGCTAACCGAACTACCCTGGGCGACATCGAGCTCAATTGGTGCAGAGCCATACCCTGTAGCATCAGTGTCACCATCCTCTCCCTACTCCTCCCCCGCCACCCCTCCCCCTCCCTCGTTCAAACGCCCCCCAAAAACTCCAACTCTGCCACCCCATCCTCTGCTCCACCAATTATCTCCATCCCACCCCCACGCCCCACACCCCCAACCCCCACCACCCTCATCCACACCCCCCCCCTCCTTCTGTCTGCCTCTAATCCCTCAACCCCTCTCCAATCTCCTTCTAAACCCCTCTCCCAATCTCCCCATTCCACCTCCTCCACAAACACGAATTGAATCGAAACCCATGGTCCCAATTTGAGGACGATGATCTCCATGCGCAATTCGTTGTCTTCTTCACCACCCTCTGCTCTCTCCCCAATTCTGACCATGTCCTCTCCCTCCACAAAACATAAAAGTCCCTAGGGAGGTTTTGTAATATAAAGTCAATAAAAAAAAAAGCAGAAAAGGCTCTTGGGGACCTTTTCCTAATCATTAAAACTTTATGTTTAGTGTACCGGTAACGAGTGTTTTTCCATAAATTCCTCTACTAAAAATATATGATTAACTTTGGATTTATGGACTACTAAACAAAATGTTGTGCACGTGCATTTCAGTAAGTGCACATTATAGCAATAATGACTAGATTATGCAAAAAAGAATTATTTCAATCTCTTATGTACCTGCATACTGGTGCTATGATAGGTTCCATTGTCCTTGAAAAAAAAAAGAGAGTGTATTATTAAAAATAAAATAATTTTTTATAACTTTAGATAACGCAAGCTCCAACATGACACAGTTAAACTATTAAAATCTAATCTACCACTTAATTTAAAGGAGGTTATATTTTACAATAAATCTGCAAATCACATCTTGAATCTCATAGTATAATATGGCATAAGATTTATTGATATTGACTATAATAGATGTAATTAAATACATTGTAGGTTATATTTTTTTCATCTTTATCAAGAAAACAAAATTAGATGGAAATATGTAGAACTCTAAACAAAAATTCTGAAAAATACAACTTGATGTAAAAATCATTGGAATTTTACTTATCAAATGATAAGTGAGACGTGTAATTTTAAAAGTGTAGTTAATCAATATAATTCTTTATATTTATGACATTCAAGTATTTTTATAGGTGAAGAAACTTGGCAACTTCATGAAATAATAAGAAACTTTTAGAGTTTTTTATGATACAATCTTATATTTTTCTTAGGTATATTATTCCACATCGTCTCAAGCTTTGAACCACTTTTATGAGATTAATATTACTTTTAAAAAATATTGAAATATAAAGACTTTCAAAGATTTGTGTATCGTAATGGAAATGAAGTTTTCACAATATTAGAAAGCTGCTCCGTTTGCATTTTGTTTAGCTTCTGTATTAGATCAATAGATCATAGGGTAAAATTAGTAGGTGTAGAAACTTTATTCGAAGCAATAAATAACAATATGAATGCCACTAGTGTAAATAATATTTATATCATCAAATCTTATTTAGAACAAATTTTTATTGATTATTTTACCTAAATTAGTAAACACAATCTTTGTCCTTATCGCCGCTCCCCAAACTTAGGGAAAAAAAACTTATCCGGAATCTTCTAGTTAGAAGCTTCAAAGGTAGTAGTTCCTCTTCCTCTGGATCCAATCAAGCTATCAATTATTTAAGTCTCTATTTAGGGGTCGTTTGTTTTGCGTGATTTACATAGGTAAACGAATCACATGTGTAGTGGTTACACACAATTACCTTTGTCTTTACTCATTTATGCATAAGATGTGTAAAGTAGATGTGAAAATAGTATGAGAATGGCTTAAAAATTAGGTAAAAATTTCACACCTCAATAGGTGTGAAAACATTACACATGTTACTGTTGCCAGGTGGGTGAACAGTAACTATATATGGCAATCCGCATTTTTGTATTTTTTTTATTTTGTGGGCCCCAAAATAGCAATTTGAACCATCTAAACTCTTCTAAAGGTAAAAATGGTTATGAGATCAATTTTCAACCGTTGGATCATCATACAACTTCAGATATGATCAAAAGAGTTGAGATCGTTGGATGTGTTGAACCCGTGATTGAACCCAGTCCGCCTTTCTTTATTTTTTGACTCCTGTGGGCCCCCTAATGTAAATCAAAACCGTTGAAACTCTTGTGAAGACTGAAAACGGCCATGAGACCAAGTTTCAGCCGTTGGATCACCATACAAGTTGAGATATGATCAAAACGGTTGAGATTGTTGGACGTGATTGAACCTAGTCTACCTTTCTTGATTTTTTGACTCATGTGGGCCCCCTAATATAAATCAGAACCATTGAAACTCTTGTGAAGACTAAAAATAGCCTTGAGACCAATTTTCAACTATTGGATCATAATATAGTTTTAGATATTTACAAAAAGATCTAATAATAAAAATCTGAAATTCTTATCTAATAATAAAAATATGAAATTCTTACTTTTATGGGCCCCATCTTGATGATCTGAATCGTCCAAACTCTCTAGAATGCCTTTTTTGGCTTAGAGATGTAGTCCTTTTCTTTATATATTTTAAGATATTTGTGATAAATCATGAAAAGTGGCAAAAATATTATGATAAACGGTGAACCGTTGGATTACTTTTAATTTACATGTGAAGAGGTCTGAAAATGACAAACGGTTGAATGCATTTCACATGTGAGTCAATTGTATATGCAAATGACTCGCTTGTGAGTCATTTACCTATGTAAAGCATTTTCACATGATATGTGAAATTAACAAATGACCCCTTATAGATTCACTCTGCTTGAAGTTAGAGATGATGGCATTGGTTTCAATATTTTAATTTGATAAAAAGCAAGTGGAAGTAGATTTCATGTGCTTTCCTCCATGGCATGTGATTTACTAACAATCCTGGTATCTACAATTGCATCAACGCAAGCTTTCAGTGCAGGTGAGTGACTTATCTACAACAAGCAAACGATGTTATCAGAAGAAATGATGAAAACATGCATGTTCCTACATGACTAGTTCCTTGCAGATAAGCATAAGAAAAACTAAATCAAGTAGAATACTACTTTTAAGCATCACGAATATCTTAGTGTTCATCAAAAATATTATAGCAGTAATTTTTGTAAACTTCATTTCAACTTAGAAATTATCACTATATATAGTTGTTGTAACTTTGTTTTCAGAGAGTTTTTATACCGGTGATTTGTACTTTTATTATAACTTTACTTTATTTTGAAGCTCTTGTATATAATCATCAAAGTTATAGTAAACTTCATATCAGGAAAAAAATTTTTTAATTCATGCGATTTTTCTAAGGAGTGTGTGCTGGGTTGGCCCATGGGCGGCATAGCCCAACACGACACAACCTAAGTCATGCCATGGGCTGTGCTGTGCTGAACCCTAGCAACTAGGACAAGGCATGGCCCATGAATTTCATGGGCCAGCACAACACATCTAGACTGGTTTTAGAGAGGCTTGTTCTATGCTTTACACCCCTACACCCACTATATTTCATTGGAACAATAAATATTTAAGTTAAAAAACTTGGGACAAAGTAAGTGTCACAACCCGAGCCTAGGAGATCGGAGGTTAGCAAAAACCTAACCAGCGACACACGCACTCCCATGCATATGCACTTAGACCCGGTCTAGATGCACACGCACAAGGGAAAACACATGTGCAAAACATATATGCGGAAGCTAAAAATATCAAGAAGAGACACGAGGCACATAAGAACAAAAAACAAAACACCATTAGCAACCAAATCATCCGAAATTAGCCGCTAATCCAGATCAACTCGAGTCGGAGTGTTACAGTAAGTTGCTATTATGTAAAACCTCCAACAAGTTTTTAGCTAGAAGATCGAATTTGTTGTTTTAAATATTCCTAATCCATAAACCTTTTCCCTTAATTAGTTGG
Source organism: Sextonia rubra (assembly GCA_037013555.1). Lineage (NCBI taxonomy): Eukaryota > Viridiplantae > Streptophyta > Magnoliopsida > Laurales > Lauraceae > Sextonia > Sextonia rubra. The sequence continues at coordinate 47,770,309 of JASUAD010000018.1, read as the reverse complement.
CACAATTTATCTAATTTAATAATGTGCAAATTTTATCCTAATGATATATTTCATCTTATTTGTAACATAATCGTAAAACTAGAAACTTGGTGAAAAAATATAGTGATATTGATAATGACTGAGGGTAATATTTTCTCACTAACCTATTTCCATACTTGGAAGGAGAGCCCAAATAACTGGAAAGTAAGAGCTGTGTGTGTGTGAGAGAGAGAGAGAGAGAGTCACTAGAAAGCTAGATGTGTGTGGTGGTGGGAATTGGTGCTTGAACTAACACTAGAAAGCTAGATAATATGAATGGTTGCCAACTAAATGTGCAAAAAAATCATCATCAAAGTTATAGTAAACTTCATTTTAGGTAAAAAAATTTTAATTCGTGTGTTTTTTACAAGGAATGTGTGCTGGGTTGGCCTAAGGATGGCACAGCCCAACACAACACAACCTAAGTAGTGCTGTGGGCCGTGTTCTGCCGAACCCAACTAACCTGGGCACAGCACGGCCCATGAATTTTTATAGGCCGGCACAACACAGCAATACCGGTTTTAGAGAAATTTGTGCCATGCTTTACACCCCTACACCCACTCTATTTAATTGGGACAATAAACATTTTGGTTAAAAAAACGTGGGACAAAGTAAGTTGCTATTATGTAAAACCTCCAACAAGTTTTACCTAGAAGAGCTAATTTGTTACTTTTAATATCCCTAATCCTTAAACCTTTTTCCCTAAATTAGTTGGCACAATTTAATCAAAATTTAATAATATGCAAAATTTATCCTGGTGATATATTTCATCTTATTTGTAACATGATCATAAAACTAAAAACTTGGTGAAAAAAATGTGGTGACAATGATAATGCCTGAGGGTAATATATTAGTATAAATTTGTGTTGATGCTATCTTCAAAATATAAAGAAACAAACAATTAATATAAATGTATTCCGAACTTGATTGTATCTTCTAAATAAAAAGGCACAGAAACTTTTAAAAACATTGCCTGATACATGTATACTATGAAGTCAATAAATATAAAGAAATAAACACTTTAATTATAAAATTATTTCGATGTTATCTTCTAAATATAAAGGCATACACATGACCTTTGAAAATATTGCCCCATACATGTATACTATAAAGACAAGTCATTAATAAGTGGAAAGTAAGAGTAAGTGTGTGTGTTTGTGTGTGGTGGGAGGATACTCATTGAATTGTCACTTAGCAACTAGATGATATGAATGGTTGCCAACTAAATGTGCAAGCCGAAGTTCTCAAGGTGATAGTTATGTGAAATGAATGTTATATAAATATATTTGTATTAGTTAAATTCATGTATTGGTCAAAACTTGAGTCTGTAGATCTGTATTTTACCTTCTTTAGCATGGATTGTTGATCATGGAGCTAGAAGTGCTGAAATTGAAGAAAAACAAAAAAAGTGCACCATGCTTCTAGTGGGCTTCCTCACGTGCTCGAGTGGGCTAGACAGAGACGATTGTGTTCAAGCCCAGGAAGAACACGCCCAAGCCTCACAAGATGAATGACAAATAATTGGATGTGCGCAACACGCACTCAAGAGTGCAAGTGGCAAAAGCCCACCAAACTACACAAATTTCTTTCCTATATGTGCATTGCCTGTTTCACTTGGACTTAGTTTCTAAACCTAAGGCATGAATTATGGGCTATAAAAAGGGTGCTCCTCTCAACCCTAAGTATAACTCAACACATAGAGCTCTCCAAATTCTGAATTGAGATTGCCATTAGAGAGATTATCTAAAGCTTCTATGAGAAATTGTGCTGAAAGCTTCAAGTTTTAGAGTTGATGCTTATACATTATCAAAGGAGATTTATGGCTTCTACTTCCTTTTAGAAGATTGTTCTCTTATTGAAGAGACATGTTTGTTGTGGAGTTCAAGGAACTGATAGAGGGGCATCAAGGGACTGCGTGCTGTGGAGATTTATCAAGAGTATCTGCAATGTCTTATGTCGAGGGACTGACAGTAGGGTTGTGTATATATCTTGTACTACGGAAATTAGTAATTGATTTTATCTACTTTGGACTCATGATTTTTTTTCCATTTAGGTTTCTATGTTAAATTGTGTATTGTCTTTTTTATGTGATTGATTGCTTTTATTATTTTGCTGTATAGAAGTAATAATTGAATCATACTTTAGAATAAATCTAGAGCATTCTAAATCTTTCAATTGGAATCAGAGAGGGTCACACTAAATTATTGTATGTTGATCTAAAGGGATTTTTTAGAATGGAAAGTCTATCTACAACTAAGCTTTATGTTCTCAAAGATAAAAAATCTAGCTTAAAGAAGATGCTCAAATCTTAGTCTGAGAAGAAAAACCCTAGATCTATCTAATGTTTTGAATAGTTTGATTATAAATCATCTAAATGTGCAAATAGAAAAAAAAAAGAGATGTAGTAAATTTGATGATTATAAAGATGCAAAAAACTCTCTTCTTGACACTCCCAGTGCTAATCATGTTGCATAGCTAGACCTTCTCCATCTGAATATGATTATGATGAAAATATTGATGATGGAGAAGTGTCTCAAGAAAACATAGATGAGGAAGCTCAATATAAATGTTTGTATAGTCAAAGCAAAACACTGGGCAAATATGCTGCAAAACTTGTAAAATAAGTTGAAGATTCTGATGCTGAAATTCTATCTCTTCAGAAAGATTTAGAAAAAAAACATGGATAGATTAGTTTCATTGAAGGCCATAAAGGTTCTCTGCTTCAGAATTTAACTGCTGAAAAACAAGAGAATGAGTCTTTGAGAACAGAAGGATTGAAGTACCAGACTGAGATTGATGATTTGAATGTCAAGTTGAAGATGGTATCAAGAAAGTTAGATGCTCCTATTACTACACATGCGGGTTCAACCGCATTTGATCACATCTTAAATGTTTAAAAGCTATGTACTGATAAGACCGGTCTTGGATATGTTGATGGTGCTTCAACATCAAAATCTAACACTATCTTTGTTAAAAACAATGTACATGCATTCATTGCACAACATACTGGATAGAGAAAACATGTTGATTGTGCATCAAAGAGTGAGTCATGTCTTAAATCTACATGAGCACCCACATGTCACCATTATGGAATACAAAGACACAACCGTCTCCATTGCAACAAGTTAAAAGCTACCTAAAACTAAGCAATAAAGAACTTAGTTTTCTGCACCAAAATTTAGTGCAATTTGGGTTAAGAAGGAAGATTTGCTATCTATTTTGGTTCACACTATGCTAAAATTCTTTAATATACAAGTGTAGGTGCCAAAATTCAAGAGCCCCTAATCAAAAAGATCAAGCCTCCGCTGATCAACGTGGACGCCAAGTGCAAGGTCTTGATGTAGTTTTATCCAGTGAGTCTGGGATCGTATGCACAGGGAGCTAATATTCGCAAAAAACTTGTCCTAATTAAAAAACTAAATACCCTAATAAAATCTACAAAAATACACACTACTACTTTTGAAAATTAAAATTTAAATGACAAGTCCAAATCTGAAAAAAAATTACAAATTAAACCTAACCTAAAAAATCCTAAACTAAAATAATCCTAGAACTATAAATTGCAAAACAATAAAGTAGATCGAACCACCAATGTAAAGGAATAAATAACTATACGCGAAATTAAAAATTAGAAATAAATCATTCACAAATAATTAAAAAAATAAAATAAACTAAAAAGAATTCTAGTTCCGTTCATTATGGGAAATTAAAACACTGTATTGGCAAAATTAATAAAAATTCACAACAATACCTCACCAAGTGCGTGCTACCACCACACACAGACACACAATGTCGATCTAAGGTGGAACACCTTGACTTCATTGATTGTGTATTTAAAATTAAACGAACCAATACAACCAATAATACCTGAAAAATAATTAAAACAAAAAAAAAAATCTATCATTACCCTAGATCAAGACATCAAGAAATAGAGGGAACTTTACATGCAATCCGAGCTTCAATCTTCATGCTTCACCAAGGAGGATTAGATGATTGAAAGAAAGAAGATGGAATGAAGAAGAATGGATCTAAGTGGGCTTGGCCAAACGCCACTTAGATTTATGCGTGTGATGGACGGTGTAGTGGATGGCTGGGGGGTGTTCAAATTGTTTAGATGGAGAATTATATAAATAGGAGAGAGAGAGAGAGAGCGTGGATGATGATGAATTCTGGGCGTCCCCCTCTTTCATGGCAGAGGTCTTGTACACGTATAAGTCAGTGATTCTTTGTTTCCTTATAGGACTCTTCATCCACGTTGCATAGGTTTTTTTTTTTTGGAAAAAAAATCATGTGGATTTGTCTCCTTATGCCCACAATTCTTTCTAAATTAATAAGCTCTATCACAACCTTTTATCATAGCCCACCAATGGTTTCAGTTATCAAAGGATATCTTCACATATTATTCCATGTGATTCCCAAAACGTCTCATTAGTACATGCCAGGTGGTTCCATGCTCTTCAAGTGTGTCTGGGATTAGTTGAGTGTATAGGACGTTTGGTGTGGAATGGTATTAACATATCAGAGACAAAGAATCTTGGACATGGGACAGAGGGTTGGTGGATGTGAGGGAGAGAAAAAACAATGGTTGTGAGGAGTATGGAAATTGGGTTTGAATGATGATATGGAATTGTAATCGTGGACAACCATTGGCTAGGGTTATTCTTGTTTTTTTTTTTTTTTTTTATAAAGGTATGTGACTTACATGTACACAGGAGTTGAATTCTTTTCCAATATGGAAGACTTCTTTGGCCAATCAAATTTGTACACTTTCTTTAAATGTTTCCTCTTTGGCTCCATGTTTGCAAGAAAAATAATAAGTGTGGAGAAAAATTAGCTTGCCAATCTTGAGAGTCATGCCAACACACACCGATAGTTCTCCATGGAATGGGCCCATTGTTGATTGATAATCATTTTCATTGATAGCCTTTGGTAAACCTTCAAGTGACTTCATTTGATGAAGTGGGGCCCAATTTACATAAAATGAAACAATAAATTCACATCATTGATCATGATTTATCTTAGATAACTAATAATGATGAGAAATTTTATTATATTATGTAAAATCATGAATTTGAAAAATCTTCTAAAAATGGGAATCCAAAAATGGAAAGTTCTATGATTTTATGAAAAGTTAATGATTTTTAATGAATTTTGCAGAAAAATACAATAATGATTTCTAAAATTATAAAAACATGAATTCCAACTAAATGAAGAAATTTATAAAGATCAAGTCCTTAAAATTTCCTAATGTACACATAAAATGATGCATTTTTAGGAACTTATCACCCACTCCTAATGCTGATATGAATATATCATTAAGGGGGAGTTATAATTGCGAAGGAGCTATTGCTGGGTTCGGAAATTGACAAACATGCTGCATGTTAACATCATAAATTTGTCAATTATGGATAAAAAGGGGGAGAATGAGGTATTACGAGGGAGTTTTGAAGATTGAAGATGTAATTCAAGAAGTTGAAGATGTATTATGATAGTAAGGTTATTCTTCAATTGGTTGCTGAGCTGAAAAATATATATTTTTTTTTTTTGGCAATTTCAATTTACTCAATGTATTTTTGGATTTGTTTTCGGAAAATTTAATGTTTAGGAAGTTTTGTCAATAAATTACTAAAGGAGGAGATTGTAAGGATATTTGTATTAGCTAAATTCATGTAATATACAAAACTTGAGTCTATAAATATGTATTTTATATTCATTAATATGGATTGTCGATTGCGGAATAAGAAGTGTTAAAATTGAAGAAAAACAGAAAAAGTGCATCGCGCTCTAATGGGCTTCCTCATCGCTCGAGTGGGCTAGACAGAGACGATCATGCTCAAGCTCAGGAAGAATGTGCTTAAGCCTAACAAGATGGATGGCAAATAACTGGATGTGCGTAGCATGTACTCAAGCACACAAGTGGCAAAAGCCCACCAAACTACACTAATTTCTTTCATATCTGTGCTAGACTTGCTTGTTTCACTTGGATTTAGATTCAAAACCCAATGCATGAATTATGGGCTATAAAAAGGGTGTTCTTTGCAATCCTAAGTACAATACAACACATAGAGCTCTCTAAGTTCTGAATTGAGATTGCTATTACAGAGATTATTTCTAGCTTCCATGAAAGATTGGGCTCAATGCTTTAAGTTCTAGAGTTAATGTTTCTATTTCATCGTAGGAGATTTGTGGCTGTTGACCTATAAAAATTGCAAATAGTGCAGCGAAGACACCTCATCTCAGCTTAATTTAGGCTACAGAGGTTATTTGCAGATCTTGGGGAATTACTGTGAGAACCGGCATTCCATGAAGATCAAGATAGCTGGAACTCTCAGAGGAAGTTCAAATTTCGGGTTGAACAGACATCATCGAACTCAAAAGCCACAAGCATGTCAGCCTGAGGTCAGTTCCCCCCAAGCCAGGGGGGTCACTGACCTAAGTTCTGCTTCCCGATGTCCAAAATTAATGAAATTTAGACGCGAAGCTTCAGTCATGCTCAGAAGATACTTTGCAAATTTTCAAGATGAAAAGACTCTGTTTGGCCTAAATTTGATTACATGTCAGCTTAGAGGACAGTAATCCCGAATTTGGGGGTTATCGGCTAAGATCTTACTTCCAAAAGGCCAAAGCAGATAAAATTTGGAACAAATGCTCAAAGAATGCCCCAAGTTATTCTCCCAAAGTTTCAAGTCAAGGGGAGGCTGTTCGGATAGAAAACAGGCTAACTATCTCAATGTGGAGTGAATAGTGACCTAACGCATGCAATGAATAGGTTACTGTTCGAAATCCTACTTCCTCAAATCTAAACTGCATGAAATTTGGATGAATACTCCAAGACGTTCTTGAAGTTAGTCCCTCCAAGTTTCAAATCAAACCGGGGTCCTTTGGGCTTCAAACAGCTGAAACAAGGGCCCACTGTCATAAAAAAGTCAACTGGAGAGTTGACCAAGTTCAGATGGTCAAACAAAGCTGAAACTTCTGTGACACACTCAAAATAGTGTCAAGAAGTATCCCTCCAAGTTTGGTGGTGATTGGACGTCGTTTGGACCCCGAACAGGCGGAAATAAGCCACATATGCAAAATTCCAAGAATGGGCCTTGGGAGTGACCGGGGCCCACAAACAAAAGGAGTTGACCATGTTCAGGTGGTCAAACAGAGCTGAAACTTCTATGAAACACTTAAGATGGTGTCAAGCAACATCTCTCCAAGTTTCGTGATGATTGGACATCATTCGGGCCTCAAACAATGGAAAATAGACCGCATATGCAATGTTCCAAAAGTGGGCCTTGTCTGTGACCGGGCCCCAATTAATGAAAAAGTTGACCAACTTCCTGAAGTCAAAATGGGCTGAAATTTTTTTGACATGTAGAAAATAGTGTTAAGAAGCATCCCTCCAAGTTTGGTGGCAATCGGACTTCGTTTGAGCCCAAAACAGATGAAAATGGGCCACATACGCAAAAAACCTGAAATTGGGCCTCGTCCGTGGCCCAGTCTGCGGTCACGGACCTTCAAAGGATGTTTCCCACGATTTTGGGTGGTTTCCCTCCACTCCTCTTCGAAATCCAACTCCCCACAACTGCTATTAACTCCCCAAAACTGCACAAAACTGATTGGGAGTCTATAAAAAGAGAAAATTTGGAAGAAACCAGAGGAAGACACACACATAAGGAAGAAAAGTGAAGAAATTGAAGAAAGTCACCACCTAAGGCAACAAGAAGCAAGCTCCAGCAGCACTTCCATGACCATTCCCACCTTCTTTTCTTAGTTTTAAAGGTGAGCAAGAAAATTCAGAAGGAGAGAAGGAAGGGAAATGGCCAAAGTCCATACCATGTTCGTACGACGCCAATTTTTGAGAGGATGACATTGTCACCTCTGTTTCTCTCATTCGTAGAGCTTCTTAGCCATTACAAGAGTTGTGAAAGAAGCCTCTCTAGGCCTCATTTTGTTCCTTGAAAATGATAGGTTCAAATGACACAACTCCGGCTTCAAATTTGCCCATTTCGGACTTGAAACAAAAATGCAGTCCGTAAGCACGAATGATGAGTTACAGCGGTTTCAATTGATTCCATGATAAAATGTGATCTTCTTGATGGTTGTCCACCGCTCCAAAGTCATGAGAATGGAGTTCCAACACTTGAAAGAAGTTCCAAGAAAGAACCAGCGCGAACAGCACAAAAAACGGAGGCACAAGGCCATTGTCTGTCAGTGACCGTGACCCCCGGTCACTGGCAGGTTCCAGTGACCGCGGGTGAGTCACGGTCACTGGAAGGCCCCAGTGACCGCGGGTGAGTCACGGTCACTGGAATGGGGCAGTGACCGCGGGTCACGGTCACCCCCCATTTTTTCCCCTTTTTCCACATTTTCTTCCACCTTATGTACATTTTCTTGTATTTTCCAAATTGAGATCACATCTGAGACTTGAGGGAGGGGTTGTAAACTTTCAAAATGTATGTAAACAACCTGCATCCCCGCGGTCAGGGCACTTGAACCCATGTAAACAAAAGGGAAATTAATGATGAACTATAATTATTTCCCATTCTTCTTAACGCTTAAAGTGCGTGAATGTCGGACCTTGATTCCGTAATTCATTTCCACGCCTACATTTTTAAACGCGATCAGAAGATTGGCGCCGTCTGTGGGAATTATATGCCCTAATTTGTGATCAAATTTGATGAAAAATGCATGAAAACGCTGAAAAGTGCTGAAAAGTGCTGCCGTTGCCCTGAAAACTGCCGCTGTTGCCCTGAAAACTGCTGCTGTTGCACTGTAACTACTGCTGTCGCACTGAAAGTGCCGCTGTTGTACTGAAAGTGCTGCTATTGACCTGAAAACTGCCGCTGTTGCACTGTAACTGCTGCTGTTGCACTGAAAGTGCTGCTGTTGCACTGTGACTGCTGCTGTTGCCCTGAAAAACTGCTGCTGTTGCACTGTGACTGCTGTTATTGCACTGAAAGTGCTGCTGTTGCCCTGAAAACTGCCGCTGTTGCCCTGTAACTGCTGCTGTTGCATTGAAAGTGCCACTGTTGCACTGTGACTGCTGCTGTTGCACTGAAAGTGCTGCTGTTGCCCTGAAAACTGCCGCTGTTGCACTGTAACTACTGCTGTTACACTGAAAGTGCTGCTGTTGCACTGTAACTACTGCAATTGCACTGAAAGTGCTGCTGTTGTGTTAAAGAGTGCTGCTGTTTCACTGAAACCGCTGCTATTGCATTGGAAACTGCCGCTGTTATGCTGAAAACTGCTGCTGTTTCACTGAAAACTGCTGCTAAAAGCCTGTGACCGGGGCACACGGTCACTTACCTATTTTTATGATGACAAAGGCTTATTTAACCTCCAATTACACCCATACAAGACCTTTGATGTCTACAATGGGTTTGAAAATATCATTAAATGACTTTTGCACTTTGAAGTGCATATTGTTCATACAAATGAAGGCATTGGGCACCTTGATGTGCATATACTTGCCATTTAATTGGAAGAATTTGCACTTTGATGTGCATAACTTGATTGAATGAATTCGCACCTTGATGTGCATGAACCAAATGATCACCCTTTTCACTTTAGAAGAGTGATGATTCAGTTCAAAGGGCTTCTGACCCATATAAAAAGTTTATTAAATCAGTGATAAGCCCAACGACATTGTAATTATGCATTGTTCGACGTCAACCACTGATGGATCTTGTGTGGTCATTGTGATAGTGGTGCAGGCTTGATCCTGTGGGCCCTATCCCTTTGATTGATCCAACCCTCTCTTGCTTATAAGTCTGACATAGATAGTCCAGATATGCTGCTGAGATTTTGGTAGCCAGGACTAGTCAGCATAGCATGCTTTTAAGCCTAACTCGATAAACCCAAAATGCTGCAGAAATTCTGACAGTAGGGATAGTCAGCATAGCATAATGAGATGGGATTTATGCCTATATCTAACCATTTCGGTTCAAAACCATGTTGGTCTAGATGGCATCTATAAACCATTCCGGCTAGCCCAAGAGGCAGCCATGTTGGTTATACCACTAATATAGTCCTGTGGGCTTACTTTTTGCAGAGACATCATGGGTTCCCTGATCATCACTTTTGATGAGGCCAAGGAGAGGCTCTCTAAAATATCCATGACCCAAAGCAAACCAACTGTAAGAACATCAAAAAAGGCTCGAATGGACTTTACTGCCCATATGTCAAGAGTCTTAGTATTTCAGAGACTCTCTATTCCAACAGGCTCTATAACTTCGGCTGATCCAAATGAGTCATCAGTGACCCTTAAATTCATCAAGAAGACTAAAACTCTCGAATCTTGGGTCTCCAAATACGCCTAGAACCCGTTTGGAGTTTTCAACAAGGTTCAGAAGGAACCAAATCACAAACTAAAGTCAGAAGGCAACAATCTTCATATCACCAAGCCTCGTCTGGGGGCAAGACAGGTCCGATCCACGGATCATAAATCAATGGTACTTAACAAGTCACATTTAATGACTGCTCAATGCTTAAAGTCACCACTTACTAGGCCCAAACAGCGGGTCATTACCAAGCAAACACCAAAGGACTTTCGGCAATTCCTAACTCGTAAGAAGGTCCAGAAGGGTGCATCCATCCCCAGATACAGCACGTGGTCACCTCAACCACACACTCCAAAATCCAATATGGCTAAGAACAAATTCTTGGCCTCAGTTGAAGATAATACTTTCTATCCTCTGACTCAAAAAGAAGGACGGAGGTTTGGCAGGGGGCATCTACCTTCTATCATAGTGGCACCTTCTCCGCAATCTTCAACCCAAGGCTTATCATATGGCGCTGAAGGCAACAAACAAGCTGAGCGATTGGTCATCAATAATTCGACCGATCTCGCTCATTTCAAAGATTCGCTCCAACAGAAGAAAGTGCAAAAGAAAAAGAACAAGGGGGGTCCTATTGACATTCTTTCACTTCCCACTTCAGATTCCATGGATTGGGAACGAGTGACAAGCACTTCCAGGCCGTTGGTTGCCAAGTTTAAAGATCAGACCTCAGCAGCCAGGATGGCTAACCAACTCAAGAAGAAAGCTTTAGCCCATTACAAGGACCAAACTCAGAAGCTGTCACAATGCAAGATCACTAAAAAATGGGTGGTTAAAGAAGATGATCCGGACTTGACCTCGTCTTGCATGGTCGGGCCAGGTTCAATTCGAAGAATTACTCGGAGTATGACTCGAACTCAATCACAGGGATTTGATTCAGACTCCCATTCAAGTAGTACTTCTGAAGGTCATGTCGAAACTGATTCTGATGATGATCCTATCACTATCTTGAATATAAAAGATAGTCAATCCACTCCTCAGGCATTAGCATCATCCTATCCCTGTCAGTACACTGTGTTTATGGCTGAAGGGAGTGGAACTAGCAAAGATGGAAATGACGATGTTAGTGGAAGTAAAGATGCTGACGAAAAAGATGCTAGTGAAAATGAAAATGACAATGTCAGTGATGTTGTCAAACAACAAGGAGCTATGATCGACCATTTAACTGCCCAAGTGAAAATCTTAACAGATAAGCTAGGTGGTCCGATTGGAGCTCAAATAAATCCTCTGTTCGCCAACAGAAGAGAACAAGCAATGATCATGGAGAATGACACTAAAATTGACCTTCTCACAGCCCAATTTAAGTCCCTAACAGACAAGGTAGTAGCTGCAGGTTTTACTGGTGGTGATCATTCATCAATCCTTGGTCTTCATGCAAATCCTGAAAAACATGTGACCTTCAAAGAAGTTGAAGAGATATTGACAAAATCAAAAGTGGAGACCAGAATGAAAAAGAAAGGTATTACACCTAAGTATCCCCCGGAATTTGATCTGGTTCCATTTCCACCAGATTATAAACTTCCGACTTTCCAATTATACCTTGGGAAAGGGTCAGCATATCAGCATATTATGCATTTCAAATCACTCCTAGGAAGCCTGCCAGAGTTAGATGCACTAAAAATAAGACTATTCGTCGGCACATTGAAAGGAGTCGCCTTCAATTGGTACAAGCAGTTACCAGAACTCTCATTCATGACATGGCCGATCACAGAAGAGAAGTTCTTACTCCATTTTCAGGAGGAGGATCAAACAGTCACCTTTGCTATGCTCAGCAGCACAAGGCAGGGAGACAATGAAACTGCACAGGCCTTTATAAATAGATGGAGAGCATTATCCTATAAATGCTTGGAACAACCATCTCAAAGGGCAACGATCGAAATGTGCAAAACCAATTTGCGACCAGAAATCAAGGCTATCATACTTAGTCATAAAACTAAGTCTTTGGCTCGATTGGTTGAAATTGCCACTGATGCAGAACTAACTCTCAAAGAGATCAGTCAAAGTCAAAGCTATATTGAAGATGTCTTCTCTGAAAACTCTTAAATAACTCAAGGGATTGCAGGGCAAACTTGCCTACATTTGCAGCCTCAACTCCAGGCAAACCTCTCATCCTCTACATTCAAGCTCTTGATCACTCTCTGGGGGCATTGCCAACTCAAAAGAAAAACAAGGAAATTACACCACTATATTATTTCCAATGAAATGTATTTGGTTTCCAACACCAAATCCACTGAAGGCATTTGTGACAAAAGCTGGTGCACTGGGTGATCATCTATCCAAATGATCTATTATTTTCTCTCAATATGAACTGCTGTAAAGAATCCAATGCTGTCCCTCCATGGCATAGAACACTGCAGCTAATGGACTTGTTGCAGCTTTCAACAAGACTATTTGCAAAATTTTGGAGAAAATGGTCTCTGGCAACAAAAGGTTGGAGTACCAAACTTCCAAAAGCATTGTGGGCATACAGAACTACTGTTCGTAGTCCGACCAAGTCAACACCATATTCCTTGGTCTATGGTTGTGAAGCTGTAATACCTTTGGAAATTCAACTTCCCTCTTTTCGGGTGGCTGTGATAAACAAATATATTGAAGAAAAGAATGCCAAACTCAGATTGCAAGAGCTAGAAAACCTTGATGAGAAAAGGCTTGCCGCTCGACAAAGTATTGAGTTGTATCAAGCTCGTATGGCTGCATCTTTCAACAAAAAAGTCAAGTATAGAGCTTACAAGAAGGGAGATCTAGTCCTTGCAGTTAGAAGACCTATGTTTTCCACGCACTTGTCGGGAGGCAAGTTCGAACCTAAATGGGAAGGACCTTTTGTTGTCGACAAGGTTTACTCCAATGGTGCCTATGCGCTCCTCACACTTGAAGGGGAAAGATGCATGATGCCTATCAATGGAAAACTTCTCAAGAAATACTATACCTGAATGTCATTGGTACACCCAAACCATGTACAATGTACCCAAACCATGTACAGTGTACATTCTCACTCCTAACCAAAATCAAAATCCTTTGGTTTCGAGCCTTACAACCTATGACTTGTAACCAAAATCCCTCAGATTTGTATAAAATGACTACGAGGATCAAGTCGCACAACCCCTCTAGTCAAACTTTTGTTACTTGGATAATGTCCTTACAAGACCCTTTGTAACATCCAGCTATATAGATTAAGTCTTTTTGCAGACCCTGTATAGCAAAACTCAGCTGTGTGGAATAAGTCTTTTTTTAGACCCCATATAGCTAATCCTTAGTTGTATAGAACAAGTCTTTTGTAGACCCTATATGAATACCTTCGGTTATATAGAACAAGTCTTTTTGCAGACCCTGTATAACTAAAATCAAAACAAAAACCAAAACCAAATCTTTGTCCTAAGGAATAAGTCAAAGATCCCGGGAAAGCCTTACACATGGGTACCGGATAACATCTACTTTGTTTGACCCCTTTCGACACCAAAAGGATCAAGTCATGGACCTTGGAAAAAGCCTCACACATGGGCACCGGATAACGTCCACTTATATGACTCCCTTATTTTCGATTTGTGGATCCAAAAGATCGCAAATCGCACCTTCATACAAGTCTGAGAAAACCAAACTAAACAAACCATCCACATAAACCACATCAAACATCCACAAAAAATCAAACCAAACACCCATACCAATGACAAAAATAGAAAGGAAAAATATTTTCCATTGATATCCATTTTAAAGTTTGAATACAAGCAGTGAATTCAATGTACACATGGCCTCCAGGGCTAATCAGAAAAAGCAAAACCATCAAATGGGAGTTGCAGCAGAGAATCTCAGTCAAGTCATCGACAAAAGCTGTTCTCTGGAGCCACAAGTTGACATCAGATGCTTCATTTGGGTCTTTCGGATCAGGCCCTCTTGTGGTCTTACCCTTGGCACGATTTTTAGGTGCCGCGGCAGTGGCAGTTGCAGGTGCTTTACCCCTTCTATCTGCAAAACAAATCAAAAGAAAAGAAAGATGGGTATCAGTAATAATGATATGGAACTTCTCAAAAAAAAAAAATTCGGCAGTATCTCTCCTTAGTATAAGACCAAAAGCAGAAGGCAATACTCAGTTCTGAGACCAAGAATTGGCATCAAAGGCACACTTAAGTCTCAGAACCGAGGCTCCCGATCCAAACAGATGTTCAAAGCACCTTAAGACCTTTTCAGGGAGCAGTAGGTTCGTGTTCAAGCACGAAAATGGCATTCTATAATTCCCACAGAGGCTCTGATCACAGAAAGTTAGATGCGTGTTCAGTGGTGTGCATGTTACTACTCAAAAACAGGTGGATGTTCACTGTGACAACAGCAACAAGTATTAGACAGTCAGGATTGACCGTGATTATGAAGAAGTTCTGATAGAGTTTAAGACACAAGGGTTCTTCTCAACCGGATATGGCTGTAAAAAAAAAAAAAAAAAAGATGATGCATCCAGAAATCCAGGCTTGGATTTAGTCATGAACAAACACAAGAGAAGATGAAAAGGAAATTCTTACCAGCCATAGTCTGCGCTTGAGATGATAAAAAAAAAAAAAAACCGAGTCCTGCTTGGTAACTGAGAGGAAGATGCACCTAGCACCTCTCTGCTTCCACCCTCTCTCTCAGTTTTCTCTCTCTTTTCTCTCTCTCCCACTCTCTGTTTCTCTCGATCTCTCTCCCTCTTTCTCTTTTTCTTCTCTCTCCCAATTTCTCTTTCTTTCTCTGTCTTTCTTTCTCTTTGTTGGTTTGAACAGCAAAAATAAATAAATAAAAATAAAACAGGTCTCTTTCTCTCTCGGTCTCCCTTTCTCTTTGTTGGTCTGAACAAAAAAAAAAAAAAACCGGTCTCTTTCTCTCTCGGTCTCCCTTTCTCTTTATTGGTTTGAACAAAAAAAGAAAAAAAAAAGAGGACAAAGATGTTGGGTTTTAAATGCCCACGTTCTCTTCCCTGTTTTTCCTAAGTGGAGCCCGCTATTTGATGCCAGCACATGGAGCAGGGAAGTCCAAAATCAATTAATGGTCCAAAATTGGGAATTCCCCCTCAATTACTGTTTGGCCTCCTTCCCACAAATACAATTTGGTTATGGTTAAAATCAGTGGAGTCTAAGATCAAGTCTTGATGGATTCCTCCTTCTTCACCACGATCTCTGTGATCTTTTGCAAGTCCTATGAGGGGTCCACTTGGAGTAATTCACCAGAAATAATCCTATTTTTAGGGTATTTCGAGGGAAATTATATATAAAAAAAAAGATGCGGAGTCTCTTTCCAAATCAACTTTGGGTCAAAATTTGATTTCAAACCAATGTCTCAAATTGTTTTTCATCAAAACCCATAAAGGCCAATCTCTTTCAAAATTACATCTCATTTTGTCAAAATTGCATCTCATTTTAAATCATGTCAAGCCAAGTCAAAACCCAAACTTTGATCTTTGAAAATGAACCAAAAATCCATGAAGATCCAAACCCAAATCCATTTTTACTAAAACTTTTGATTTTCTTAAAACCTTAGGGATTCTTTTTGTGGGTGTTCCCCACATCCCCACAGAGACGCCACTCTGGATATCTGTGAAAAATAGGTCAAAAGAAAATCAAATTCATTTCCAAAATCCAAACAAAATTCATAAACTTCTGAATTTTCTAAATACCTAAGGGATTCCTTTGTGGGTGTTCCCCACAGTCCCCACGGAGATGCTACTTTTGATATCCGTAAAAATAGGGCAAAGAAATTCAGATTTCTTATGTCTTTTCAAAATTCCGTCATCAAACCCTTCATGGTTTTTATCAAAATTTTCAAATCCCAAAGTTTAGGCCTACAACCTACCTTGACAAACTGTCTTTTCATCAAGCCATCCATCATTCCCACAGATTGGCTATTTCAAGGCACAATGATTATTATACCATAATCATTGCACCTCGAGGGGGCACTTGTTGACCTATAAAAATTGCAAATAGTGCAGCGAAGACACCTCATCTCAGCTTAATTTAGGCTACAGAGGTTATTTGCAGATCTTGGGGAATTACTGTGAGAACCGGCATTCCATGAAGATCAAGATAGCTGGAACTCTCAGAGGAAGTTCAAATTTCGGGTTGAACAGACATCATCGAACTCAAAAGCCACAAGCATGTCAGCCTGAGGTCAGTTCCCCCCAAGCCAGGGGGGTCACTGACCTAAGTTCTGCTTCCCGATGTCCAAAATTAATGAAATTTAGACGCGAAGCTTCAGTCATGCTCAGAAGATACTTTGCAAATTTTCAAGATGAAAAGACTCTGTTTGGCCTAAATTTGATTACATGTCAGCTTAGAGGACAGTAATCCCGAATTTGGGGGTTATCGGCTAAGATCTTACTTCCAAAAGGCCAAAGCAGATAAAATTTGGAACAAATGCTCAAAGAATGCCCCAAGTTATTCTCCCAAAGTTTCAAGTCAAGGGGAGGCTGTTCGGATAGAAAACAGGCTAACTATCTCAATGTGGAGTGAATAGTGACCTAACGCATGCAATGAATAGGTTACTGTTCGAAATCCTACTTCCTCAAATCTAAACTGCATGAAACTTGGATGAATACTCCAAGACGTTCTTGACGTTAGTCCCTCCAAGTTTCAAATCAAACCGGGGTCATTTGGGCTTCAAACAGCTGAAACAAGGGCCCACTGTCATAAAAAAGTCAACTGGAGAGTTGACCAAGTTCAGATGGTCAAACAAAGCTGAAACTTCTGTGACACACTCAAAATAGTGTCAAGAAGTATCCCTCCAAGTTTGGTGGCAATCGGACTTCGTTTGAGCCCAAAACAGATGAAAATGGGCCACATACGCGAAAAACCTGAAATTGGGCCTCGTCCGTGGCCTAGTCTGCGGTCACGGACCTTCAAAGGATGTTTCCCACGATTTTGGATGGTTTCCCTCCACTCCTCTTCGAAATCCAACTCCCCACAACTGCTATTAACTCCCCAAAACTGCACAAAACTGATTGGGAGTCTATAAAAAGAGAAAATTTGGAAGAAACCAGAGGAAGACACACACATAAGGAAGAAAAGTGAAGAAATTGAAGAAAGTCACCACCTAAGGCAACAAGAAGCAAGCTCCAGCAGCACTTCCACGACCATTCCCACCTTCTTTTCTTAGTTTTAAAGGTGAGCAAGAAAATTCAGAAGGAGAGAAGGAAGGGAAATGGCCAAAGTCCATACCATGTTCGTACGACGCCAATTTTTGAGAGGATGACATTGTCACCTCTGTTTCTCTCATTCGTAGGGCTTCTTAGCCATTACAAGAGTTGTGAAAGAAGCCTCTCTAGGCCTCATTTTGTTCCTTGAAAATGATAGGTTCAAATGACACAACTCCGGCTTCAAATTTGCCCATTTCGAACTTGAAACAAAAATGCAGTCCGTAAGCACGAATGATGAGTTACAGCGGTTTCAATTGATTCCATGATAAAATGTGATCTTCTTGATGGTTGTCCACCGCTCCAAAGTCATGAGAATGGAGTTCCAACACTTGAAAGAAGTTCCAAGAAAGAACCAGCGCTAACAGCACAAAAAACGGAGGCACAGGGCCATTGTCTGTCAGTGACCGTGACCCCCGGTCACTGGCAGGTTCCAGTGACCGCGGGTGAGTCACGGTCACTGGAAGGCCCCAGTGACCGCGGGTGAGTCACGGTCACTGGAATGGGGCAGTGACCGCGGGTCACGATCACCCCCCATTTTTTCCCCTTTTTCCACATTTTCTTCCACCTTATGTACATTTTCTTGTATTTTCCAAATTGAGATCACATCTGAGACTTGAGGGAGGGGTTGTAAACTTTCAAAATGTATGTAAACAACCTGCATCCCCGCGGTCAGGGCACTTGAACCCATGTAAACAAAAAGGAAATTAATGATGAACTGTAATTATTTCCCATTCTTCTTAACGCTTAAAGTGCGTGAATGTCGGACCTTGATTCCGTAATTCATTTCCACGCCTACATTTTTAAGCACGATCAGTGGCTTCTATTTCTTTATAGAAGATTATTCTCTTATTGAAAAGACTCGTTTGTTGTAGAGATCAAGACACTGACAGAGGGGCATCGAGGGACTGCGTGCTGTGGAGATCCATCAAGAACAACTATAACGCCTTGTGTTGAAGAATTGAGTGTAAGGTTGTAAGTGTATCTTGTATCGCTGAAGTTAGTGATTGATTTTATCCACTTTGAACTTATGAATTTTTCCCATTTGAGTTTTCACATTAAAATTGTGTGTTGTCTTCTTTGTGTGATTGATTGCTTTTATTATTCCGTTGCATAGAAGTAGTAATCGAATTACAATCTAAAATAAATCCCAAGCATTCTAAATCTTTCATGTTGAGATTGAACTTTCCAACAATACTCCACAAAATTTATTTCAATATTATACTAAATACGAAGACAAACAATATTAGTATGAATTTTTGTTGATGCTATCTTCCAAATATAAAGAAATAAACACTTACTATAAATATATTCTAAACTTAAATTATTTTGATTGTATCTTCTAAATAAAAAGGCATACACACATTCAAAATATTGCTCGATACATGTATATTATGAAGTCACTACATATAAAGAAATAAAAGCTTTGAGTATACAATCATTTCGATGTTGTCTTCTAAATATAAAGGCATACACATCTTTGAAATATTGCCCCATACATGTATACTATAAAGTCAAGTCACTAATTTACATTAACTACCACTTGTATAAATATGTGAAAATATATCAACAAAGAAGACATAGATGATTGGAGTACCTTTGGTGTCTTTCTAGTATTCCTTTTCGCTTTCTTTATCTGTTGTTGTTTTCTTCATAGAATTTTGAACACTAGTTTTTCCGTGTGATTAATTTCAGGTGTCTTTTTGGTTTTGCCTTCAACGACTATTAAAATGAGAGCAATACTACTAGTTTGGGTGGTCCATTTTCTTCTTGGTGCCTATGGGAATAACATACCAAGAGAAGGTTATTCAAAATTGAAGAGGCATCTTAAGCTTGTCAACAAGCCTGCAGTGAAGAGCATCAAGGTTTTTAACTTCTACCAACTATA
Organism: Sextonia rubra; assembly: GCA_037013555.1. Classification (NCBI taxonomy): domain Eukaryota; kingdom Viridiplantae; phylum Streptophyta; class Magnoliopsida; order Laurales; family Lauraceae; genus Sextonia; species Sextonia rubra. Next base: position 47,750,928 of record JASUAD010000018.1, on the reverse strand, counting down.
ATACAAGTTGGCAAACGTAAATCATTTTGAATTGAATTATTATTTCGGTCTCATTTTTTTTATTCATGGTTGTTCGGATTAAATACATGCTAGAATTTATTTATTTATTTATTTCAAACATTGCACCACTTTTTTTTATTGAAAAAACAGCACAAGTACTAGGCTTATTCACCCTTAGTTTTGGTTGCTTAAACAAGGGTATAAGACAGAGTAATGGAAACCATTGGTTCCTTGTAGCGTGCTTTGAAACACCGATCAATGTCCTTAACTGTCTAAAGTGATACTAAAGAAGAAACTTCAAGACATTATGATGTTACCATAGGTGGAACTTTGAGAGAAAAAGGAAGAGGGGGGGGGGGGGGGGGGGGTGTGTGTTCATTATTTTGGACTTTTCTTTTATATATAGGGCTCGTGCCCAATGCGGGCCATGAAAAAAATAATAAAATTTTATTAAAAATTACTAATATTTAAATAAAATAAAAGTAAATATTATTATATAATAAATTATAACAAATATATAGCTAAGAAAATCTTTATGTTTCCAAATGGAAACCAAAAAAAAAAAAAAAAATCTTCTCTCAATCATAATGAGATGAGGAAGAAGCAAGATAATGATTCATCCTAAGCGTTTTAGATTTTTCAAACATTAAAAAATGGTATAATCCATAATTCAAATAATATTTGGCAGATGTTGTTTTGATTTTATTTTTATTTCTTTTTTTAATTTAATCTTCTTAATAGGCAAAGCATATGGATGATTTAGAGACAAATTAACAATCCTCAGAATCTTCTTAACAATTTTACTTTCAGGGATTTTTTCACCCAAATTTAAAATAAAATTGATAATGTTATTCAGCCTAACATATATAGAACTGATTGAAAGTCTTATCCTTTTCTATTACAACAGTTCCAAAGGATTTATTTAACATTTGCAAATTTACTTGCTTGACAATATCAGTACCCTTATATGAGTTTGCAAAATATCTCATACTTCTTTTGCATTTTTGTATGCGAAAATCTAACGAAACTCATTAGTAGACACTCCATTATAAATACCATTCATGGCCTTATTATTGCAGTTGGAGGATGCTTCTTATCCTTAGCGCATTGGGCTTTAGGTTGAGCAACTATTTGCTTATTAGTAGTAATTGTAGGTTTTGAATAACCATCCTTAATAATATCCCACACATTATAATCAATGGACTTGAGGAAATAAATCATCCTTTGCTTCGAATAAGCATAATTTAAACCATCAAACAATAGAAGTTTAACAATGGATGTGCCTTTTTTGATTGAGTACTATTCTATATATCTCTTAGGATCAAACACAATAAATTAATGCAACCCTTCACTGATACCACTTGAAGATTTTGGAAGAGCCTCTAAAATAGATCTACGCAATTAATCTCAATGCTTTGTGTGCAAATAATCAAATACACTTCGAAAATAAATCAAATAAAAGCGCACACCATAAGAAGACATGATTTTTACGTAGAAACTCAAACTAGGAAAAAACTACATATGAGAAATCAAGCACAATGAAACATACCACAGTTACAAGAGATATACTCACAACCCTTTTCTAGTTCTCCGCAACCTAAAGACTTACGATTCTCATTGCATAGCACCTTGTTACAACGACTCCCTGCCGTCCTTTGTGACAGATCCAAGTACCTAGACGCCTTTTAGATTTTATACTTGACTCCTCATAATAATCTTCTACCCTTAGAGATATAAAAGACAAAGATTTCTAGAGCAAAGCTTCAGCCTTTCAACGCTTCAATGAAAAACTCTAAAGAAGATGATCTAAGAAATCTCTACTCAAAACAATGAGATCTGTATTCTATATCTTAAGGTTGAGAGAGAACCCCCTTATATAGCCCCAATTTCGTGCCTCATAAGTGTATTCCAACCAAGAAAGGAGTTGGCACCAAATAGGAAAGTTTCACTTAAATTTGGCCCAAGTCGGTGGAACTTTTAGCGCAAGTCTAATCGATTCGGCAGTGGTTTGATCGATCGAATTTGAACACTACCTTGAATCCGATCGATCGGATCCATGCACGATCGATCGGGTAGTCCATCTTCGAATTTTTCGAATTTTCTTTGTTTCAGCTCTTCTGGAACTATATTGCCTCTTCGAAGTCCTAATTTAAAAAATAAATAGAAATACAACTTCAACTAGGACTTAAGTTTTGTCCAACCCATGAATTTAGGGAACACACAAAATTCCTTTCATATTCAACCCTGGCTTCAAATCCGTCACACTTTTTCCAACACACTCTATAATCCTGAAATCACTATGTTAAATAACATAAAGTCTCACCCAAATCATAAAGTTTCACCTAAATTAAGGACAACATTGACATATCCTATGAACATCAGGCAATGCACTGTTTATTATAATATGAAAATGAAGATGGCATCATTGATGGGTTGATAATATTAAGAACAATACCAACAAAAGCCAATGCAAAGAAACCGAGCATGGAAAGAAATATAAAAAGAGAAAGTGAATAATCAATACTAACAACATTAGCCAACGATATGAGGAAAACAAGAGTTTGGCGTTGCAAAATCCACAATACTTATTTCATGTTAATTAATTCATTCACCATTACAAAGGAATCCAAAAACAAAAACTCCTTTAATTCGATAAATGGGTTGAGATCTAATTGATCTCACGGGTCTTACTAAAGCACAATAAGGAGAGGGAGAGATTTTTGGGGAATGATTGAGAAATAATGGGCAAAGGGAGAGATTTTAGGGGAGTAAATCAAATAGATAAGATAGAGGATACTACCATTCAAATCAATAACAAATTAAGTTTACTGATAAATGACTAGCTTTAAGAATGGAAGGAAAAGTTGAATACCATTCAATTACACGATTACATGGGAGAGATTTTTGGGGAATGAATGGAATAGATGAGAGAAAGAAGGGTAGAGGGAGAGATTTTAGGGGATGATGTAAAAACGATGGAGAGAGATTTTAGAAAAATCATTTCTCGATACCAAACAATGTTATAGTGGGTCTCACATACTAATCTGCATACGGCCCACACACATTGAAGTGAATATGAATCCATAACAAATGGTAAAGAGAAACTACTCCAAAGAAAGAAATAAAAAGAATGTTGCAGTTGCCAATATGTATAGTATCTCTTTGGAAAATATGAGTATAATGAGAGATTTTAAGGATGCCACGTGTTGCTCCCTCACACTTTCTCGAGAAGAGGGGAGATTCTCTTTATATATATATGTATAATATAATATATAATGTATGTATGTATATATAAAATATATGAAGAATGTGTGTGTGTGTGTGTATGTGTATACACACTTTGGCCCCTCCTTTTAATGTGAATCCATTAATGAATGGCCCATCCAACGTTATCAAAAATTAAATACTAGGAATATCATCTTTGTTTCCACAAAAAGGAATACATAATAGCTGATTTTAGGGGAAAGATCGGATGAAAGAAGAAAGGAAAGGAAAAGAATGAAAGAAGAAAGAAAATAAAATAAAAGAAGGAATTAGGGATAGATTAGAAACTATTTACCCAAATCTATAGTCATCATCGCCGCCTACATACCTTGAATTGAGATTGTGATAGTTTGAATGGAAAGGGGCGGAGTGCTTAGAGGCTGTGAAAGGATTTAAAATTGTTGTTGGTTCATCACAAATGTAAAACGAAAGGTTGAAGAAAGCAACCTTTTTATACATTTACAATTATAAATGCACTAAGTTTCTATTCAATATTTTTTCTTTCCAATCTTAAAGCTCATATTTGAAATCTAACCTATTCAAAATTACTTCATATTTATGTTCTACTAATACCAAAACTTTAAACTGATTGGAATTATATCCACCATAGATAGAGAATTTTTTTTTCAAAGTTTTACTTTTAATATTAATATAGATTAAATTGTGTGGATTTCAAATATGGGTTATTACAATTGATTACCATTTGGTTCATATATTAGCTTAGTTGACTTAGGACTACTGTTTGTTCCCAGAGGTTGGTTGTTCAAGCTACGTTACCATATAGGGGTCATAGGGGATTTACATGTCTCCCCCTAGGCATGAAGGGATTAGTCCAGCCCAAAGGGCTGGGACAGCCTCTGTTATATTAAAAAAAAAAAACCATAAGAGTAGGAATAACCTAGAAAAAACCAAGAATACACTTTATGAACGGTTTTCTTTTGCCTAAAACATTTACAACTGTTATTGTACTGATCATCCATGCTTCATTATATCGTTTCAATCAATGGGGCTCATTATTGAAATCTAACCTGTTCGAAATCACTTCCTAATTATGTTGGACTATCATGAAAAATTTTAATCTAATTAAAGTTATATCTGCTAACCCAACGCGCCCCCCCCCCCCCCCCCAACCCCCCCACCACCCAAAAAAAAAAAAAAAATCCTGTTTCCACCCCTGGATGTTACTCTTGTGAAATCCTTCAAATCCTCAAGATAAATTTATCCTTTTTTGCCTAACTTCCTCTTCTTTTTAATGGTATATTGTATGGAAGATATTGACAGATATTCACATTGTTACAGACTGAATATGGTGATATCTTTGACTGTGTCGACATTTACAAACAACATGGTTTTGATCATCCAATGCTAAAGAATCAGACAATCCCGGTTTGTTTTTATTAAACTACTTGTATAGCTGTGTCATTTAGCAACAAAACAATTGGTGATTGGAGTATTATATTATAAACAGATAACGCACATTCCAGTTCTGAATCGGAACAAAATTCAACCACATTCATATGGAGAAAATCTCGCAAAGATGCTCACATTCTTCGATGGAGGTTGCCCAGAAGGAACCGTCCCTATCCGAAGGACCCGAATGAAGGATTTGTTAAGAGCTCCATCTCTCTACTTGGAAGGGAAGAAATACATTGGAAATATAACTTACACAGGCGACTCTATACACCCAGAAAATGAAATAGGATTTGGTCACAGTGTAAGTCATCTTGAGAAGAACGGCCTCTTACCCTAGTGGTAAGATGCATCAATTCTTATTTGTGCTAGGGGCTCAGATTTGGGCAGTTACCTTTCATCACCAGAGGGCTATGGTCCCATGGCCATTGTCTTCTTGAGGGACCTATTGTCCAATTAGTGATATTGTGGGAAGTGGGAACCATCGTCAATTGCTTAAGGCTAAAGAATGAAATGAATGGTCAGGAAACATTCATTGTATAACACCTAAACAATTTTAGGCCTTACAAAAAGAACATTTAGGTCTTATATATATATCTATATATAGATAGATATATAGATAGATAGATATATTGTGCATATTTGGTAAATGCATTATACTTTATTTCTGATAAGAAAAAAAAGTTACTTAATGCATTTTCTACACAAATAATATAGGTAATGAGATTCAAATATTCAAATCCATATATATTAATGGGGAAAAACGGTACGGCCCAGTGGTCGGAGTCTTGTTTGATCCCTAGATCAGCTTCCTTGTATTTCTAAGTGATCATCTCCTGCATTGCACTGCATGTGTACGTAGTCTTCTCTCCAGCAATTGTTGGGTATCACTCCTGATCTCTCAAATGTACAACTATCTTTGACGGTACCTATAAAAGGTCCATATTTATGAAACCTCTTAACCCTGACCTGAAAGCAAATTCTATTCAAGTCTTGGTAGTGGACGGAGAGATGGGCCTAGATTAACATAAAGTTGTAATCTTGCAATCATACCTAGGCTCTTTGGAAGAATGTACTATAGAATATTTCGCTAATGATCACTTGCCCATAAATGTTTGGAGCCCCTAATGAACTCTTCGTCATTTCGGTTTCATTGTCATCAGTGGTCAACTATTGAGGCACATAATGTGAAATATTATGGCACTAAAGTGGGTTTCAATGTGTGGAGACCACAACTATCAGATCACAAAATGTTCTCTCTTTCACAATTCTGGGTAACTGCTGGTAACCTCGCCGACGGCGACCTCAACACCATAGAAGCTGGATGGATGGTCAGTACTTTAATTTGTCATATGCTTGAAAAAAATTCATCTTCTTACCTAAAATTAACCGGAATCTACTGATTCTTTTTTTTTTCTTTCTTTTTGCTAATAAAATTTAGTGATTCTTTGTTACAAGTTGCACATAATTAAGGTTTTCCTTTTTTCAGGTGTACCCTCAACTCTTTGGTGATGAAGCAACTCATCTCTTCATATTTTGGACAGTAAGACTCAAGAAACAACACAACTAACATTTTGAATTATATAAGGAAAAGGTCGAAGTGGAAAATCCAGCGAAAAATGTTCGAGAACTTACAAATGGGGGATATGCTTTGTCAGGCCTCTTTGTATCCTTAGAACTCGGATTCCATGCACTTGGAGCCCATTCCATTTTGAACCCCTAAGAATTTTAGAATATGCCTTCCTATCAAAGGGGCAAAAATTGGATGAACATGGATGGAGATCCCCAAACGTCATCAACTAGTCTCCCTTTGGTATAAGATGACTATCCAACAATTACCCTAGTAAATCAAACTCTAGAAAAGTTAAGGCCCTATCTACATTTCCACCTTCTATCTCTCTACCTGCTTAATATTATCGTAGTCCTAATAATTCAATAGAAAGTTGGTAAAGGGTTCTCAATTTACCAATAAATCTAAATTTTGGCACTCTGTTTTCCTGATTTAATTGTAAACTGAGTGACAAATGGCAAGCAACCCCATCTATTATACGTTCTAACCAATGCGAGTAAATGATACATCTGCCCAACGAATTCTTTTTTTTTTTATAAATTATTATTGCAATTACTAATGGTCACTAGTTTGTTTGAAACTTCAAACATTAGAGCAATGGATACAAGGGCAAAGGTTGCTACAATACTCAGTGCCCAGGTTACATACATACAAACCCAACCTTAGCAATTGGAGGTGCGTTTGAAACAGTCTCCACCTACGACGGACCACAGTATTCTTTCACACTACAAACAAAGCAGGTACTACTCTCTTTCACGTTGCCTCAATGGGCTGAGTTTTATTCAGGCAATGATTAACAGATGGCCCGAGTTATCAAATTGGGCAAACATTCTAACTAGTCTGGATCCACAAGTGCTGGTTTGAGTAGAATCATCAATAGTCAGAGCTTGGGTGACCTGTACATTCTTATTCATAGGCCAAGTAGCCAAGACCTGCTGTGTCTATAGTGGGCCCAAAAACATGGGCTTCATATTGGCCGTCGTCTGCCTAAAAGGCCTCCATTGCATGTATGGGTTGCATTCTCTTACATAGAGATAGAGGGAATTTTTTATCAAACCATTCTTAACCAGTCGGATTCATCTGTATATTCCATTCATGTTGGATGTTTGGTTAAGAAAAGGCTAGCTTGAGTCCAGTCTTCTCTAATTTGAACTTGACATAACGTGTTGTGCGCATGTGTGCGTAAGTAACTAAGATCAACAATCACCACACAAGAAGACAAATGATTTACGTGGTTCGGCAAAGATGCCTACGTCCACGGAAAACTAATTTGCACTAAGTTCTCCTCCAATCTGTAAAACCACAGCTTTGGAATCTCAGCCTCTTTCAGCCCCTCTCCAGGGTTATAGATTACATCATATATATAATCATTACATCCTTATCCTCCAAAAACTCTATCTCAAAAAAAAAAAAAAAAAAGGAAAGTCCTAACCTATTAGAAACTACTGTGTGACAAAACTGGAAATTCCTAATATCATTAGGAAAGTCACCCTAGTTACTGAACCGAATTATGGTCTGGACCCACTTGGCCAACAGAATGTAGGCCCAATTTTCGGAACAATAGTCTATATCTAAATCGGTTCGGAAATGGGACGATTAATACCAAGTGAGGTGCTATATGATTCAAGCTCTGTAGTATGTCAAAACAACAATATGACCCACGTTGAAAAAGATATTTGAGATATTCCAGTAGTTGAATGTTCAATATTTGACATCCTTGGATGAATTTTATGTCCAATGGTTTTTTAGATGTTCCTTCTGACAGGACCGTAAAACTGGAGACTGGTTGCTGTATTGGAGCGAATCTGATATGATACTGGGATACTTCCCAAAATATATATTACCGTTATTGGGTGATGGTCCTGCTACTAGGGTTGACTGGGGAGGGGAGACTTACACCCCACCAAACCTTCCTCTCGCTCCAATGGGGAGTGGACATTTCGCAGCCGAAGGATATAAAAAAGCAGCAATCTTTAGACTGCTAAGGGTAGTGGATAGCGATGGGAATCTCACAGACGCACCCCTCGATACTAAAGACGTAACTGATAACCCTGGATGCTATGGTTTGAATGACACTAGAGTGAATGCTGGGGGAGTGGTCGGTCGATACTTCTTTTATGGGGGACCTGGTGGGACATGCTAGAATTCCGCATTTCTTGTATCTCTAGAATGGGTAACCCATATGGCTGTTATGTTCAAATTAATAAAAAAGTTGTATCATAAAGATGACATTCAAATAGAAATTAATAAATTTATCGCAACAATATATTTAAAGCAGGTGTCTAGTGATGATCTCAAAAGTATTTGGCATTTTGCATATTGTTGGTATAACATGTGTAGGGTTTGCAAAGGGTTCAGCTCAGGCTAAGCTAGCTAAGCCCTTACCTTATCCTCATAATTGTGGGCCGGGTCTAACTCAACCCAAAGCCTACGGAATCCTTGAGAAGCCTACAATCCCAAAGCCCTTACTCTACCGCCAAGGGCTAGGGCTAAGGCTAAGGCCAGGCCAAAATAAATATTTTTTAATATTGCATATAATATTTTTTTTATACAATGACACTAAGGTGCCGTTTGGCATCTCTATTCCTCATTTCTGAATGTCTTAAAGTAGAATTGAATAGAGATATTTTGAAAATAGAGTGTTTGGTAATTGCACACTAAATGCATGTAGGAATTAGTGTAGTAGACATTAATGTCTGTAGCAAAAAGGAGGATAAGGCTTTTTGAAATAGACATAAAATCTGAAGTGGACCATTGATTCATTACTAATCTCGACATATTGATGAGAAAATGTGAGCCGTTGATGTATTTATATTGTATAATTGCTGGGTTCTTATGTGATTGAGTTCCAGCCATTTGTTTTCTCTTTCTGTTTAGATATGGCCCACATAATCAAGATCTGAACCATTGGGTGAATTTAAAATCTCAAGTACAACCATTGAATCAAGTTTGAGCCGTTGATCCGCCACTGATCTAAAGATATTTAAGAAAAATTTAAAATTATATCTATGCAATTTTAGATTTTGGTGGGCCCCATAATTAAGATTTGAACCATTGATTATCTTTAGATCACTAAAATTGGTTTTGGTTCAATTTTGAGCCATTAATTCATTGTGCATCTATATAAATTTTTGCAAAAAAAATCTCAACTGTTGGATTCAAAAAAGTCTATTTTAAACATTTTTTTCATCATACCAAAGAGTCTATTTATTCCATGTAGATCTCTTCCATTTAGATTTGTTCCATACAGATCTATTTTATATAGATAGGATTTGCCAAATAAGTCCTAACTCTCCTTCAAAATTGGGCCCCAGCCACTCCTTAAGAAGGGTGCTTTTCTGCGTTTTTTGGGTCACTTTGTGTACCGGTAAGTTGCCGTGCAAAAGGAGTAGATAAGGTGCTGGAATGTCCGACGTCTACTTTGTTTGGTGCAACCAAGATTCAGCACTTCCATAATTTTCAGTGCCTCATTTCGCCAATATGCCCATCTCGGCACTGAATAAGCACCCCCTTAAAGATGATTGGTACCAATGTCAATATTGAAAATATATGGTGATCTTTGTGCATAAGGCACTTGTGCTCTCATAATGTCTATCAAGTTTCAAACTCTGGTGGGCACGCTTCCTTCCTATTTCTAGCCATTGGGCTAAGTCATCATAAAAAAAAAAAAGAAAAAGTGTCAATACCAATTTGATTAGTTATTATACAAGAAAAGAAGCATTTCAATAAAAATGACCCATTCACAATTGAGTGGTTGGATGATGATTATTGCCACGAGTGTAGTCCTTAAAACTAGAGTTCTCATCAGTTTCTTTGTACTATTGTATGTGCTAACTGTACAAGGTGAATTTGACATGCCAACCATATGAGATGAATTTAACTTTCTCTAGTAAACAATAAGCTGCAAAATTATGTTTCTTAATAACAAGAAGTCTCAATATTAATAATTTTAAGGAACAAAGTAAGGGCATCTTTGGTACAAAATCACTATGGAAAATATTCCTGCTTTCCACAATTTGTATGGAAATCCAAGTTTGGTGCTTGAATGAATATATTTGTTAATTTGGGGGGAGAGTGTGAGATCTTAGTCTGCCTGTGTAATCTCTTAAAGTAATACCAGGTCTAGGTGCTCCTATGAGCCAAAATAGGAGACTCTGTAGGAGTAGAAGCGGAATGCGGACATCAAAAATATCCAAATCCAAATCCTAGGAATATTAGTATGGTCTTTTATCTCTCTTCTCTATGCAAAGATAGCCTCCCACTAAATCTACTTTTTTGTTCCAATCTCTCTCTCTCTCCCTCTCTCTCTCTCCCCATTATGTATTTTGGGTACTGGATTCTTGATTCTTTTCGGTAAAATTTAATTTCATTGAATGTAACTTTTTTTTTTTTTTTTTTTTGCGTCATGCCATTTCTTGAATTTGGAATCTAACTTCTGAGTTTAAAACCTGGTTAAAAACTTTAGATGCCGTTGGGGTTTTGTCATGTCTGAAGTTTTGAGTACCAGGCAAGATGGCTAGAGATCTAGAGCCTTGAGAGGCCCGATTGATGCTGGAGTAAAGCTCAGCACATGCGAGAGAGAAGACTAGCTGTGTTTATAGGCTGGCTCAGGCAGGGCTGTAGCATGTCTAGCTAGACCAACTTTAGAAACAAGGTCACGTAACTGGCCCAAGCCCACACAAGCCATTAATGTTAGGTTCAAGAAGACCATCGATTTTGTCAAAATGGTTTGGCCAAGCAAGCTTTTTTTATTATTATTTTTTTCAGTAGTCTACCAATCATTTGACAAATTATCATTAAATTACAAAACACACCTTATTCAGGCTGGGTAGAGCTTTCGGCTTTCTATCATTTAATCAAAGAACAACCCAAATACTAAATCAGGCCTCGTTATATATTCAGGCCCAGCCTTTCAGTAACCCTATCACTAAATTATCACTAAATTACAAAACACACCTCCACAGGTAGATGACCTCTTAGCTCCCTCAAGAGGACTCAGGGCTGAACTTTGTGTTGTTCAACCACTATCATATCCCTTTTTTCTCGGGTCTCTAATTTAAGCAATTTATTAACCGACTGCGCTAGCCCAATCAAATTTAAGGACCAAGCCTGGTGTGTTGCTCGTACCACAACCCAACTTGAGGGGGGAGTAATAAGGACCACAAGTCGCCTGCATGAAGTTCAACTCATTCTTACAGGTCCAGCCCGGTCTCAGCTTATGGTACAGGTTCAGCCCAATTGCAAATTGGTCATGACATCCTAGGCCATCATGATCCACCTCATCAAGTTCGCATGCCATCTCAAATTCAAGATTTGGCCAGTTAGATCCTTGGTACAACCCTTAAGGGCACCCGTGTCAAGGTGATGCTCGAATGCTTTCCTAACACAACCGAAAAGACTAGAAGTCATTTCCAAGCACCAATTAATTTTGGAATAAGTGGTAGCTCAATAGCGTCTAAGATCATGTTAGTGGTATCGGCCCGATACAACCCTCATGAGTATAAATTGATAGCACAATGCTGTCTGAGATCCAAAACATGAACTGTCTAAATTGTAGAAAAATGTCCAACTCAAATTTGGACAAACAAATGGTAAAAAATCACATCCTTATTTCTCCACATGTAGTCAGTATCTATTCCGGCCCATACAGATTAACAAAAAAGAGTGAGAGCATGGACGACATGGGAATACGATCTCAGTCGACATTGACTCCCAAAGTCAAAGAGCACACACGTCATCTCAATCGATGATTGGAGCAAATTAGCATAGAAACATATCCATCCCCCATCATTCACAACATCCTTATCAAGCTCCAACTCAATTCTTGGATACTCATTGGAAGGACGACACATCTTCGATCTGTGGCTTGATCGATCCTGCAAATCTTTTTATTTACAAGGGATATAGAAATAAGTGGACACCTTGACAGAGTGGACGACTTTCATACTCAAGAAAAAAAAAAACAATAAAACACTTTTCATTAGCTATTCTGCATATCTTTCTCTCTCTGTTGCATATGTTCATTTTCGTTCAAGTCAGTAATGTGAAATGAATGTAGCATCATCACCTAAATATAAAGTTTCTTTTTTTTTTTTTTGGTACAAACGGTCTAAATATTAATATAATGTTATGCACACCATTAATTAGTATGAATTTATTTCGATGTAATCTTCTAAAGATAAAGATATGCACACCTTTACAATATTGCCCAGTACAAATATATCCAAATGCATGTAGATTGACAGTCGTTACCATTTATGTGTGTGTGTGTGTGTGTGTGTGTGTGTGTGTGAAGATACATCACCAAAGAACACTGATGATCAGAGTACCTTTGGCTATTTTTCTAGAATTCCTTTTTCCTTATATTTGTTGTTGTTGTTTTCTTGGTGGAATTTTGATGACATCTTTTTATTTGATGCATTTCAGGTGTCTTTCTAGCTATGTCGTCAATGACTCAATGACTCAAAATTCTGAAAGCGACACTACTAGTTTGGGTGTGGCTTTTTCTTCTTGGTGCCAATGGCATTACAATACCAAAAGACGAGTACTTAAAATATAAGAAGTATCTTACGCTTGTCAACAAACCCGCAGTGTAGAGCATGAAGGTCTAACCGCTACCAACTGTAATTTAATCTTTTCTAAAACTGCATTTTTGCAGAAAGCTCGCGATATTTTTTGTTTTGGCACTCCAACCAAGGGCTGAGACTCATGGGAGAGCTGAGCACTATGATCTTGTCCACCTCAAACGCCATTAAACAATTTTCAACTTTTTAAGCAAGACACACAGAGGAATCAGCCCCACGGTTCATCTTCAACTGTACAAAATAATTGGTGAAAACAAGATTAAAATAGGTTAAAAAATGTTTTGATGGTTCGAGCAAGTTTTGTTTAATCAAAATTGAGTTAGATTAAACCAAATAATAAGTTTCGTTGAAAAGGGCTAAGGCTTCTTTTTCTTTGTCCGCCTTCAGTCCTTCAAATGATCGAATCTGCCTCTTTTTCTTCTTCTTCTTCTTGTTTCGTTGAAAAGGAGGGCTGCTTGGTTTTTTTATGTTTAGGGCTTAGGGCTTCATCATTTGCTTAAAGTTAAAAACAATTACATTTTATCCCATTTATTTTGTTTTTCTAATTTTAAGCCAGTAGACGTGGTTAAACATTTCACTCTATTAACCATGAGCAATGATTGAAAACTAAAACCAAACCGTGGCGGACGGTTTTTTGATTTTAAAAACCATAACTGTAACTGAACCATGAGATACGGTTATTAACCATTGGTTCGGTTTGGTTGGTTAGACAGTTGTTGGATTGTTTTTACACCCCTAGATCCAGCTATGGTTGATACTTTATGCGAATTAAATACTAACTTTAAGAAAAACTTCTTTTTTTTAATATATTGTGTTTTATAGTACTGTCTACCAAATAAATATTATCCTCAGTTTTATGCATTTCCTAATCCATATTGCAAGAAATAATGAACTCACATAACTATTCAATCACATAACAAAAATAAAATTAAGAACAGCTAAACAATTCACCATTCAAAGCAAATATAACATATAAACACAAAACACAATGGATAAAAGAATAAGTCCCAGCATCCAACAAAATATCTAAAAACTAAACTTAATATTTAAATTCATAATAGTAGTTGTAGGTCTTATGGACTATGCTAGGTGGTTTTCCCAATTTAGAAAAATGCCTTGTTAATCACCTCTCTTACAGATGATTACTTTAGCCTTTACTGGACAAACTATTGTCTACCTCTTCTAGAGGGATTCTGTTTAACTAGTTTGGCATTTTATTTTAAGCATTGGTTGGTATGACCATTTTTTGGTGATCATACTTGTCCATTAGTGATATAATGCCATAAAAGATGACGGCTTATGTCATATCCTCCGAAATATCTTATTTCCCTCTTTGAAGGCGTCACCAGGCTTTTTCGAGTATGTAGAGATTGATTTAACAATAACAATCATAAAAAAAAAAATAGAACTTCAAGTTTTTAAGATCTAATGACAAAATATAATGAAGAATTGGCCAATTAAAAGTTAGAACGTCAGGTTTTCAACTTAAGAGTCAAAACTTTTGGTTGTGTTAAGACTTCAAGCGTAAGTTAGAACTTTAGGTCCTTAACGTATGAATCGGAACTTCTAGTTCTGTTAATGCTTTACACATGAATCAAAACTTCTGATATCATCAAAACCTCAAGTTTGAATCAGAACTTCCAGTTCCATCAAAACTTTAGGTTTTGATTTTATGGCCTAATGTTAATTGGTCTTATTTATAGATCCAAATAATAAACTTCAGGTATGATTATGAATATGAATCTCTAGGTACATATTGTGAATCTGAGAATTTCTAATTTCATATTAGAATAACCCATGGATCTGCTGGTCCGGAATAGAAAGAACTTTAGTTCTTAGGTTAACGCTCAGAACTTCAGGTTCGTGTTAATATAGAACTTCTGGTTCTATTCATAATCCATCGATTCTATCTTGATCATCTTTTGATAAAAGAAAATGAATTTTTCATTACTCAAATTATAACATTCAACATGTGCATAATGTAAAAGTAATTATCACATAAAAGAATCAGCAATTATAATATAAATAAAAAGGAATTATTAATAGTTAGGCTTGGCATAATGATTTCATCAATTTCCACTACCCCTTTTGTGTATGCTCCTAAAGGAAATAGAGGGGCTTTTCTGGAATTACTAAAAACTAACTTATAGTAATATAGAAATTCAGGGGTCTTTCTAAAATTCCAGAAATTTATATGCTTATTGATATAACTAACCAACAGACCATCGTCGGTTAGAGAAAGGGAGGTCTAACGCCTGGGGTTTTGGGTGATCCATATGATAGGACCTATCGGTTCAAACCTCAAAGGACCACCACCCTAGTGGTTGCCCATGGGTCCCTAACAAGATGCAGGGACCTGATCTCTGACCAGGTGGCCCGTCTGGATCCCTTATAAAAGATGACCAAAAATGGATTTATAACTATCTAAACTGTAAAACCCACTTCTCCATTTCATCTTCCTTGTCAAATCTACATTCTTTGATATAAAAATCATGGCTCAAGTGATGTAGTTATCATAAAAAAAATCAAATTAATCAGAATTGATGACGAAATCTAAATTTTATCACTAATAAAAGATATTAGGCGAAGAAAAATTTAAAGTCTAGGTCGGACACCAGAACTAAAACTATAATTCAGAAATAAGTCTAGGTCCTGTCGAATGTGAACAAACCCTTGTGCAACCCTAAAGAGATGCCTAAGCTCCACAATGGCTCTTGAAGCGTACCCGAAGCAAATGATAAAAAATTATCCCAGTACTATTTCAAGAATCCAAAAAGAGAGAGAGAGAGAGAGATAGAGAGAGAGAGAGAGAGAGAGAGAAACTTTCTGCCAATTTTATGGACTTCAATAAAACAACGCAGTTAAAAAATGATAAGAAAGAAGGACAATTAAATCAGTTGCAATCTCCCCACAAAAGGTAATAATACATTGGCCTTCCACCTTATTAATCTACTCGTCTTGATCTTGTGCAGCAAAGGCTCACAATCCGACACGTTTAATTTGCAAGTGTAAAGAGGAAGGTCCAATTGAGCAAACTGGAAGGATCCCCGTGAGAATACCGAGAGTCCAAGAGACAGCTTTTAAGGTTTTTGAGTGTGGGCTAATTCATGGGTTGAAAAAATTTAGGATCCATTGATTTGTATTTTATATTTTTTAGAATTAATTGTTATTCGTGTTGTCGGAAGAGCTTAAGTGAAGACCTAAGAAAAAAATAGATAAGCTGGCATAAGAGCTTTGCCCGCTTGAGCGACTAAATGCCCGCTCGAGCAGACCGCGGACCTGACGAATTTTGTTAGGCAAATACTTTTCCACTTAAGTGCCCATTCTACAGCTAGAGTGCTTGACAAACAGAAACCTACTTTCCTATTTGCGAATTTCATTTCTTATTTGTGCTAGAATTGGTAGTTCTTATATTTTAAGGAGTAATCTTTTTGTTCTCCAAAAAGTATTCTTTTAAAGCACAAACTGTGAGTTATAAAAAAGTGTTATCTCTCAACTCTAAGATATAAATCTTCATAATTAGAGTTGAGTTTTCACATTGGAGATTCATTTCTTCTTGAGAGCATTCATTGAGGGATTGTGCTGAAGTTTTGAATTAAGTAGCGTAGCCACTAATCCACGATCGAGAAAATAAATCAAGTTCCTGAAGGATTGATAGAATCAAGAAGGATTCAGCCACTAGGGAATCCTCACAAGAGACACAAACACCATAAGAGATAACATTTCAAAAGAGAACTTTTATTGATTGAAACTAAGCATGCATAACAATGAGGCGTAACATCCTTCTATAGAGGAATTTGCTTGATTCCTAAGAAGTAGACTTACTAATATTAGAATAAGCCTAAATAAAATAAAAAAACTCACTAATATTAACCCTAATCAAATCAAACTAATTATAATATTCTTAAATAACTAAATGTTCTATTGGACTTTAAGACTGGGTCCAATGGGTTGGCCGACTCATGGTCTAAGTTACATCACTAGAGAATATTGCTTCTACATCTTTAGTAAATGATTGAGGCCATATTGTGTGTTCAAAGTGTGAGTCGATCAAGCGGAAAATGGTGCACAGTGAAGGAGAGTTGTGGTAAAAGGAGTTACCCAATAAGAACTTGGTTTTTAAGTCGAAGGAGTGATAAGATAAGAGTTATGAATATATCTTATAACTGTTCACTCTTGTTATATAGTTAATCCTTGTTGGATTCATGGTTTTTTATCCGTTGGGGTTTTTCACGTTAAAATCCATATGTTGTCTCCTTTTGTGGTTGATTGTTTATTTGTAAGTTTGTTTTATTTCTTCCGTAATATATTATTTGACTTGCAATCTACAAATCCAAGACGCCTCAAAATCTTCAATTAGTAAAAAAACAGGCTACACTAATTTACTCTGTTAATCCTTTGAGATTTCTAGATTGGAATTTAACCACAAAGGCACATCAACTACCTACCTAGGTTTAAGAAATTATTGAAAGATAAGAAATATGGCTTGAAGATGCTCAAATCTGATTCTAAGAAGAAAAAACCTAAATCTATTTAATGCTTTGAATGCAAAGGATTTGGCTATAAAGCATCTGAATGTGCAAATAAAAAAAAAAAGAAGAGATGTGGTAAAATTGATGATTTTGAAGATGCATAAAATCCACTTAACCTAACGCTGCCAGTGCCAAGTATGTTGCTTTCATTACTAGGTTTTCACATGTTTTTTCTAATAATGATTCTGAGGATGAAGTGATAGATGAAGAACCAGATTGGGAAGAGAAGTATAACACTCTATTCAAAGATTGTTTTAAGTTAAAAAATATGGGAACAAGATTTCACTTGAGTGGCAAATTTAACAAGATCAAATTATTTCTCTCAAGGCTGAATTAGTGGAAACACTTAAATATGTCAAATTCTTAGAAGATCAAAAAACCTCCATAGCTAATAAGTTGACTACTAATAGTCAAAATTATGAACAAGAGGTTATGACCTTGAAGAAAGAGTTGTAGTCTTACCAAGTTGATAAAGAAGATCTGAATGGTAAACTGAAGATATCTTTGTCAGCGTTGGATGCTAGTAAAGATTTGTTGAACAAGATACTAGATCGAAGGCACTCATTGACATCTAGTGTAGTCAGAAAACGCCTAATGTCATATGTGGTCTCGGTTTTGATCAAGAAGAATCTACTTCAAAGATTAAAAGGTAAAACTGTTTTTGTTAAAAGTTTTGCTTTAAATTCTATGGCACATGCTACTTTACATGCTACAAGCACAAATCATATAATTATAGTACAAAAGAAGAAAAATGTGTTGATTTCTAAGGCCACACACATATGCCATCATTACAAAATTAAATGACATATTCGACCCTATTGCAATAAGCTGAGAGGTTTACCAAAACAAATGGAGGAAGCAATTGTTTGAATCAAATATCAAGATAAGAGCTGTTTAGGTCACAAAAATTGATTTGCCTATTGTGTTGGTACAAATTATGTTGAAATATTTAAATTCGCAAGTGTGGGTACCAAGGTCCAAAAACCCCTTATCGAAAGGATCAAGCTCCTATCCCAAGCTGATACAAAGATACCATTAAGAGAGTCACAATTGAGGAGGAGCTGCGTTGGATCCTAGTTGACAAATACACTGCATATTGACATCATTATTTTTGTCAATTTTGGACAAAAGGGGGAGATATGTGAATAGTATGAAGACAGTTGAAACTAATGATACAAAATTTTTTACAGTTGAAGTTAACGGTGCAAAATTTTGAACTTGTTTTGTCAATCTACTCAATGTAATTTTTTTTAATTTTGTTTTGGGTAGAATGTAATGTCTAGGAATTTTTGTCTATGAATTGCCAAAGGGAGATATTTTAAGGTTTTTAAGTATTGCCTAATTCATGGTTTGGACAAACTTGTGGGGGGGGGGGGGGGGGGGGGGGGGGGGGGGGGAGGGATTTATTTGATCGATCCAATCTTGCTTGATAAATCGAACCTGAGAGATGTCCGATCAATCGAGATTGTGTCTGATTGATCAGATCACAAACAGTAGCCTACTTTCCTATTTCGAGTTTGTTTCCTATTTGTGCCACAATTGGTAGTTTTTATTCTATAAGGAGTATTTTTTTAAAGAACTGGCAATTCTTGTTCTACAAGGAATATTTTTTTAAAACACAAATTGTTGGTTATAAAAAGGGTTCTCTCTCATCCCTAAGGTATAAATCTCCATAATCTGAGTTGAGTTTTGACATTAGTAATTCCTTTATTCTCTAGAGCATTCATTGAGAGATTGTGTTGAAGTTTTGGACTTGAAAATATTGCTTTTACATTTCTAATTGAAGATTGAGGTCATCTTGCCTGTTCAATGTGTGAGTTAATCAAGCGGTGAATAGTGCACGGCGAAGGGGAGTCGTGGCAGAAGGAGTTGCGCAAAAAGAACTCAGTCTTTAAGTCAAAGGAGTAACTAGATAAGGGTTGTGAGTATATCTTCTACCTGTTTGTTATTGCTTGATATTAGATTTTTGTTGGATTCATGGTTTTTTACGCAATGGGGTTTTCTATGTTAAAAATCTTCATGTCTTCTTCTTGTGTGGTCGATTGTTTATTTGCATGTTTATTTTATTTCTTCCATTGCATATTATTTGACTTGCAATGTATGCAATGTACATTTGGGACATCTCCAAATCTTCAATTGGTTTCAAAGCGGATTACACAAATCTATTATGTTGATAAATTGTGGTTTCTAGAATGGAATTCAACTGGAAAGGCACATTTACAACCAAGTCCCCTTTTTTGGCAGGATCTAGTAATTATGCATACTAAAAGGTTAGAATAATTGCAATTTAAAGATCTATAAATGAAGATATCTGGTATATTGTTGTGAAGTGCTACTTTTTACCCAAAGCTGTTATTGAAGGAAGATCTTTTGAAAACCTATGGGTGAGTGGACAAAAGATGAGAAACATGCTTGCAATTGTAATAATAAGGCTATCAACAAATTCTATAATGAAGTACCACCATCTAAATTTCGTTGGATCTCCACTTATACGAATGCTTAAGAGGGATGAAAAATCTTGCAGATAGTCCATGAGGGAACTGAATTGGTAAAAGTGACTAAGTTGCAAAATCTGACTACTGCCTTTGAAACCCTTAAAATGGTTAATGATGAAAAATTCAATAACTTTTATGCCAAGTGAAGTGATATAATGAACTCATATTTCAATCTAGGATAACAAATTCCTAAAAATAAGATAGTTAAGAAAAGCTTTTGATCTCTCAAAGATAGTTATTATTCCAAGATTGTAGCAATTAAGGAAACTAATAAGTTAAAGACTCTTAAGGTTAATGACTTGGTAAGGAAGCGACAAACCTTTGAGACAAACTTTATTACTGATCGGAAAGTAAAACCAAAAGTAGCTGCCTTAAAAGTCTCCAAGGAATTAGTATAAAGAGTTGAAAGTGATTCTAATTCTAAGGAAGTAAATACAAAAGAAGTTATTCTGCTCATGAAGACCTTTAAGAAGCTCATGAAAAAGAATATGCCTAGATGTCTAAGAAAAAAAGTCTTCAAAAGAGATTAAGTGCTCTGAGTGTCAAGCCTATAGTCATGTTGCACGTGATTGTGGAAATCTGAAAAAGAAGGCAAAGAAAAAGGCTTTCAATTTAAATTAGGCTGATAATTCTTCTAATGAAGAGGAAAAAGGACTAGAGACTGATATTCCTGCTCCTAGCAAAGAAAATTTTATAACTTTCATGACTAGCTCTTCACAGGTTGCTTCTGATAATGGTTTTGATAGTGAAGATAATGAAGAACCTAATTAGGAATAGAAGTATAACACTTTGTTCCAAGATTGTGCTAAGTTGATAAGTTATGAGTGCAAGATTTTAGTACTTAAGTGGGAAGTTTCACAAGATCCGAATGTTTTTTTTTAGGCTGAATGAGAGAAAGCTATTAAGTTCATTAATTTACATATTTATGCATTATTTTATGATTGATTACGGGGTTTAATTAGGTAAATTGCATCACTATTCATCAAATTTCATCATTTCATGCATTTTTTTACTTAAAAACTTGAATTTTCATATTTTTCACACACTTTATACATTAGAAATTTATAATTTTTCTCCGTAGAATTCCAATTGGAGTAAAACTCTATTGGAACGGGTTCCATTTTGATGTGGCATCTTTAGTATTTTATGAATTTTCTTAGAATGTATAGAAAGATATGAGCAGATCATATGGGGCACACCATATAAGAAATTTAGAAGATTAGCTTCATGAAAACCCCACACG
Organism: Sextonia rubra; assembly: GCA_037013555.1. Classification (NCBI taxonomy): domain Eukaryota; kingdom Viridiplantae; phylum Streptophyta; class Magnoliopsida; order Laurales; family Lauraceae; genus Sextonia; species Sextonia rubra. The sequence continues at coordinate 47,729,830 of JASUAD010000018.1, read as the reverse complement.
TATGTGCCCACATGCTTGAATGGTCAAAAGGGGGTCCCACTCCCAAGTTGTTAAAAGAATTTAAATTTAAATAAATAAAAGAAAGCCAAGGTGGAAAGAATTCAAGAAAAGGAAAGTCAAAGAAGAGGAACTCAAAAATGGAAAAGGTAATCCCATTTTTCTTTTGACAACATAAATTAAAACGGTCATAACTCTCAAATCGAATGTCAGAATTAGACAATCTACTTACCGATGGAAAACTCATCTCGAGTAAATTTTCATAGGATCTAAGATTACATCAATTAAAGCTAAAACGACAAAGTTATGCCTTGGAAAGTTGGCTGTGTATTTTTAGACGGGACTGCAAAAATATTGAAAACTTTTTCCATGGTACACACCTTTGGGTGGTCCATTTCTCATTAAGTGAAGTACATTGAAGATCAAAGTGGGGTCCATAATCCTTGCATTATTCTTTTCAAGATAATCTAAGAAGATTTGGAGAAAATCCTCAAGAAATTAAAGAAGAAAAGCTTATTTAGAAGATTTACTTGTACATGAGAGGAGAATCTTCTAAAAATGAAAAGTTTGTGTAGAGATTAGTTTATAAAGGAAAGCAAAAAAGAATCTCTCCAAAGTTGCTAAGTCTTTGCTAATTTAAAGGCCAAGCCAAGAGACATTTCCAAAAAAAGACTTTACAAACTACAAAAGAGGAAAAAAATAAGAAAAGAAAGGGGCTCAAATCTTATTTAATGAAGCTTGGACATCCAAGAGCTCCATGCTCTCTATTCCCTCTAGCCACTCTCTCTCTCCTGTCTACTCCACCTCTCTTCCTCCCATCAATCACCGATTTTTACTTTTAATGTATTTTTGGAGCCTTGTTCCAAGAGCTAAGATTTTAGAAGAGAGATTCTTAGAGAGTGGATATTGTAAAAGAATACTCTTAATGAAATTTTTGATGAAGATCTTAGTAATATCTGGCTAGTCCCTTGGATTGGAGCATACAGATGGAGCTAAGTAAATTTTTATTTTAATTCATCTGGTTATTTTGTTCTTTTCTTGTCTCTTTTAAATAAATGCTCTATTAAAATAATAGATTTATATTCATACCTTATGCAGCCTCTGTTTTGATTTTTAACAAAAATAATTTGATGATTTATGCTTATTTTGATAGACTATGCTTAGGGCTAAGATCCTTTAATAGTTTATACTTAATTTGATAAGTCATGCTTATAATTTTTCATTCTTTTCTAAGGTGAAGAAGGTCTTGGGTGATGATTTTATTCTTTTTATTAAAAATTAGTTTTTGCAAAAGACAAATCTTCCCAATAAAAAACATTAATTTGTTTCTGATCTAAGTTATTTTGAGACAATGAATAGAATAATTACATGATTTGAGTAATTATCCTGCTCAGTGGATTCTGGATGCTCTGATCTGTTTTCGCCATTGATTTTTTACTACTTTCAATTGTACCAAGTTTTTTATTTTCTTATTTTTATTTCAAATCAATCTTCTAGGTAAAATAAATTTCAGATTTTTAATTATAAAAAATTCAAAAGTACTCCTTATGAGATTGACCTATATTTGCCACTGTATCAACAAGACAACTGTGAACTTACAGTTTTACAGAGATTGATTAAATTCACATAAAAAATACTTAAAAAGGTCAAATTTTTGGAAGATTAGAAAAACACCATGGCTAATAAATTGAGGGTTAATATTAAGAGCTTACTAAACAAGAGATTAAGACCTTTAAAATAGGCCTAAAGACTTGCCAAACTGAAAAAGAAGATTTGAATAACGAAATGAAGATATCTTTGTCTGAGTTGGATGCTACAAAAGATTTGTTGAACAAGATGAATACTGGATCGAAAACATACATTGACATCTGGTGTAGTCCTAAAAGGCTTAATGACACACGGTCTCGATTATAATCAATGCGCAAGACTAAGGTAAAACTATTTTCGCTAAGAGTTTTGTTTTAAATTCTGTGACACCTTCTACTACACATGCTGAAAGTACAAAAATGTGGTGAGTAGTTCAAAGAAGAAGAATGTATCAAGCCCCAAAGCCACAACCGCATGCCATCATCGTGGAATTAATGACACATTCGACCCTCTTACAATAAGATCCAATGTTTAACTACGAATTAGCAATGGAAGAAGCAACTGTCTGAGCCAAATATCAAAACAAGAGTTATTTGGGTCAAGTGATGTGAATTTAATCAATTAGTTAAATTGCAACTGCATAGTTGTCTTGTTGTAACTATGGAAAATACAAGTCGATCCAATAGGGAATACTTTTAAACTTTTAATTAAAAAATCTAAAAATTCTTTTAGAAAGAATAATAAAGGAGAGATGAATGATATGTGACTCAGAAACTAAATAAAAAATAAAGTACAAAACATTAATGACAGTGATGATAGAAATAGATCAAAATATCAAAATTCCATTAAGCAAACAAATTAACCAGTTTTTATGCAATCAATCTAATACTTTATCTCAATTTATCTAATATTAGAGACAAATCAATGTTCTAATCCGGGTGATTTGACTATCAAAAGAATAATTTTTCAGATTTAATTAAGAAGCCAAAACCTCCCTTAACTCATAAAAGATTAAAAATAACCGAGCATCATATATCAAATAAACATAAACTATCAAAGAAATTTAAATCTTAAGTATAATTTATTGAACAAGTATATATGATCAAAGTGCAATTAATAGAAATCTAAGATGAGGTTTGTCATAGACATGAATGCATAATTAATATTTAATAAACATATTAAGCATGTATAGAGACAATCAATGAAATAAATCAATTACATAGAGATGATAAACTAACTACTTAACTTTATCAAAATACTCTGATCCAAAAGACTACTCTTCCATTACCAAAGAGATTCTGATCTTTATTATAATCTCCATGTGAATACAATGATACTCTCAATCTTCACTTCTAATCCTAGTTTCTAGAACAGGGCTCCAGAATACCCAAATTATTTTTCTATAATTTCTACACTAGAAAGAGAGAAGAGAAGAAAAGAGAAAAAGGACAAAAGGAATGGAGAAGTGTGGACGTCCATGGATAGTTTTAAATAAGATATGGGATGCCCTCTTTCTCTCCCTATATCCTACTTTGTAGCACGCCCATATCTTAGTGAGATAGGCATTATTTTCTTGTTTCTTTTATTTTCTCCTTTTTGCAATAGCCTTATAACTTTCTTCTTCTTTTAAAGAATATTCTTTTGACCTTTGGACTTTTGAGAGAATTTTGGGAAGAAAGCATCTTGTGATGAGGTGGCCATATTTTCTTGAAAATATGTTGGATTTTCTTTAATCATCTTGAGCCATCTTGAAAATAGTTTAAGATGATGCAAGCAAGGATGTTGAACCCCACTTTGATCTTCAATGTACTTCACTTGAGGAGAAATTGACCTCACCCAAGGGTGTATAACGTGGAGAAAGTTTTCAATCTTTTTACAATCCTACCTAAAAATACATAGCCAACTTCCCAAGGCCACAACTTTGTCGTTTAAACTTTGATTAATGCAATCTTCGATTCTACTGACATCTACTCGACAAGAACTTTCCAACGGTAAGTAGATTGTCCGATTCTGCTGCTTGATTAAGAGTTATGGCCGTTTTAATATATGCTATCCAAAGAAAAATGGGACTGAATTCCCATTTTTGAATTCCTCTTTTTTAACTTTCATTTTCTTAAATTCTCTTCACCTTGGCTTTCTTTTCTTTATTCAAATTTTAATTCTTTCAACAATTTGAGAGTGTGACCCCCCTTTTGATCATCCAAACATGTGTGCACATGTATTTGGGGTTCTCGTGAAGCCAATCGTCCTAATTTTTTGTATGGTGTGCCCCATATGATTTGCTTATATTTTCCTGCATATTCTACGCAAACTCAGAAAATATTAAAGAGCTCACATTAAAGCGGGACCCGTCCGAACATAGTTTTACTCCAAATAGTACTCTTCAGAGAAAAATTATAAATTTCTAAATTAATGCAAAAACTGTGTAAAAAAATGAAAGTTCGAGTTCATTAGTGAAAATGCATGAAATGATGAAATTTGATGAATACTGATGCAGTTTACCTAATTAAATCCTTAATCCATCAAAAAATGAAGCAAAAATATATAAATTCGTGAACTTAACATTAAGAAAACTGATTTGTGCACTTTGTTAGTACACAATGTTGATCACCCCTGATCAAGAAGATCAAGCACCCACCCCCAACTGATACGAAGATACCTTTAGAAGAAGTCACAATTAAGGGGGAGCTAATGCTGAATCTTGATTGACAAATATGCTGTATGCTAACATCATTATTTTTTTGTAATTATGCATAAAAGAGAGGGAGATATGTGAAGAGATGGAGATAGTTGAAGAGTATGAAGATAGTTAAAGCTAATGGTAAAAATTCAGTTTCTTTTTTCAATCGACTCAATGTGATTTCTGATTTTTTTAGGCAGAATGTAAAGTTTAGGAAGTTTTGTCCATTAATTACCGAAGGGGGAGATTGTAAGGTTTTTTAGTGTTGGCTAATATATGTGTTAGACAAAACTTGGGTCTGTTGAATTGTATTATATATATATTTTAAATGGACTGAAGTTTGCCTTGCCAAAAGAATTGAAGTGAAGAAATCAGAACAAAAAACAGGGTTGCCCAATCAATTTGATCTTGGCCAATCGATCGAACTTGAGACAAAAGCCATTATAAGAAAAAATAATTTTGGCGACGCCTTTTGGCAACAAATACAAGATGTTGTCACCTAATATTTTCTCTTTAGCGATGACATGTGTGCCTTGTCACCTAATATATAGTTTTTTGTGTTGAAAAGAGTCAATTGTTGGCAAATCTTGTTGCTTCCTCACCCGCGCCATTAGCTAGTTTGCACCTATTGGTGGAAAATGTTTTGGTAACAAGTATATACCTTTCTGTGACGACCATAGGTTATCGCCAAAGGTGCCTTTCTCAATTTTTTTATTTTTTTATTTTTGGCTTTTTTCGTGATGTTTATGGCTTTTGGCAACAAACATGTTCGTCACTAATAGGTTAAAAAAAATTGTTGAATTTTTTTTTACCAACAAAAACTGCTTTTGTTGCCGCAGGGTATCATCAGGCGACGAAAATTTTGTTTTCATCACCCAAATCATTAAAATTAAATTTTTTTTAGAGACAAATACAGTATTCGTCACCAAACCGTGGTTAAAAATAATAGCCAGTAGTATGCATCCCATCATCTCTCCAAACCCAAAAGAAAAGCAACCCCTAAAACGCAGACCCTTTCTCCATTTCTCCCTCCTTCATTCTTCTCTCACTCGTTTCTCCAAGGACTCCTCCACTCGGTTCCTGCTCGCTGCATCTCCATCTTAAGGCATGTGAAGGTAAAAAAATTCCTTAACCAACCCAAATTTCATTTTTCCCTCTTCTTTCTTTAACGGCTGCTTTGACTCAATCTTCTTAATCCAGAGAACACTGGAAGACGAGGTCTACGACCGGGACAAGGATCACATCATGATCGACGCCCCCATGGGCTACGTCGGGGATTTGCCGAGGCAGACAAGAGCAATCTACTTCGTCGCGGTCATGGCCAGGAATCGGATGAGGGACACTGTCACCCACATCTTCCTCTATGATGTGGATCAGATGGTTTTTGTTTTTTTGTAGGTGGATTTTAGGAGGATCTTGCGGGTTATGCCAGCATTAAGGTAGCCGCTCCTTTGATTGGGTATCTGGTGTGTTTGTTCAAGTTGTGTTTATGGGTTGTTTTTGTTTTTCGCTCATTTTCGGTTTTGTTTCTTTGTTAATTTGTGTATGGTTCCTTTGATGTTTAAATGTTACTACAGCTTGATTCAATTAATGGGTTTTGAGATGCGTACGAAATTTCTGGTATTTTGGTGTGTGGCTGTTGAAACTACATCAAAATTATATAGGCAGAGACAGCATATATGTGATTGCGGGAGGAAAAAAATTGCCATTTTCTAGGGTATCTATGCTTAGAACTATGTGTGTTTTATTTGGCCTTTGCACATGTGTTTATTAATCATCTCATCAGTTTGAATTTCAAGTTGCTCTGATGTTTCCTTCTGTTGTTACTCTCAGTTTTAGTATAATTTAGGTATGATATTGATTTCTGGACCATTTTATCTACATCTAAATCCTTCTGCATTTACAATTGGATAAACAAGAAAAGGATTTGAAGTCATTCCGCCAATGAGAATGATAAATAGTATACCTACACAGGGAATCAGAAAGTATCAGTTCTAGGAAAAAATCAATTATTTTTTCTCCATATTGATGGCACGATTTGGAGGAGCAACTATCGAATTCGACATCGTCCCCGACTACCCATCTCTGATTTTTGATTCCCATAGCTTCTTCTGAGTTCCCACTTTTAAATACCAGATCAGGCAGTGGTAATTCCAGCATTTCCTATCCTCTGCATGCATCAAATTTCATTGGGTTATATTCCAACATGTTTATGAAGTCATATAATGAAAACAACGAATGACCATCATCTCATGAATTCTCTATTTTGCAGGTGATTGAACATTTCACATTGGGTTCTTTGATCACATGAATGGAAAATCAAAAGCCAAGGAGTCTTAGAAATTGCTGGTTCATATGATAGGAAGGGAGTTTCTCTTCTAAATATTCAAACATGTTTATGAACTCATATAAATTCTTATTTATCTAAGTATTTTATTCATAGTTCTACCTTCTTTTCTTTCCTTTCAACTGAAGATTTTTGTTTCATTTGTGTCACAGATTGGCAATGGACTATGGAACTAGTACCATGATTAAATGAAGCTCTTTTTTTTTTTTTTTTTTTTTTTAAACCTTGAGCCATTATGTGATTTAGTTACTCTAAGGGCCTCATCTTGCTATTTGGGTGATGGGTGTATTTTGTTGAAAATTGTTGAGAAGTAGCTTTCGAGAATTGTATGACTCATATCTTTGTTACATTGGTTTTGGTTGGCTACTTAATTGATATTAGAAAAATGTATACCTACACAAGGAATCAAAAAGTATTGATTCTGGAAAAAAAATATATATTTTTTTAGAAAAAATGATTTTTTGTGACGAACAGGAGTTGTCACCAATACAAATTAGACTTTTAGCGACGAAACATATGTTGTCGCCAAAGATGCCTCTTCATAATTTTTTTGTTGTTTTTCCACTATGTTTAAGGCTTTTTGGCGATGATAATTAGACATTTTGGCGATGAGAAAATGCATAACTAATAATGGATTTTTGGCAACGACCAATTATTATGTCGCCATAGACTTTTTCATACCAGGCTTTTGGGACAATTGGGTGGCGAATTTTGCTTTGTTGCGGAACACTTTTGGCGACAAAATTGTAACTTTTGGCGACAAACATATACGTCGTGGAAAGTGAATTTTGTTGTAGTGTAGCGATGCCCGATCAATCAAGTAAGTGTTTGATCAATCGATTGAGTTGTATTTTATATTTTTTAGAATGGACTATTGTTTGTGTCACTGGAAATGCTGAGTGAAACTTAAGGAAAAAACAGATAAGCCGGAACAGAAGCTCTACCCACTCAAGCAATCAAATGCTCACGCGAGCAGACCGCAAACCCGAGAATTTCTCTAGGCAGAAGCCTTCCAGCTTGAGTGCCCATTCTTCCACTTGAGCGCCTGACAAACAGAAACCCACTTTCCTATTTCGGGATTTCTTTTATATTTGTGCCAAAACCAGTAGTTCTTATTCTATAAATAGTATTCTTTTAAGGACCTGGTAGTTCTTTTTCTAGAATGAGTATTCTTTTAAGGAATTAGTAGTTCTTATTCAACAAGGAGTATTCTTTTAAGGAATTAGTAGTTTTTGTTCTACAAGGAATATTCTTTTAAAGCATAAATTGTGGATTATAAAAAGAAGTTCTCTCTAAATCCTATGATATAGATCTTCATAATCTGAGTTGAGTTTTCACATTAGAGGTTCATTTTTTTCTCTAAACTATTCATTGAGAGATCGTGTTGAACTTTTCGGTTAGAGAATATTGTTTTTATATCTATAGTAGAAGATTGAGGCCCTCTTGCGTGTTCAAGGTCTGAGTTGATCAAGAGGAAAATAGCGGATGACTAAGGAGAGTCATGGCAGAAGGAGTTTGTAAGAAGACTTCAATCCTTAGGTTGAAGGAGTGGCTGGATAAGGATTGTGAATATATTTTGTAACTATTCGCTATAACTTAATAGTTGATTATTGTTGGATTCGTGATTTTTTATCCGTTGAGGTTTTCCACATTAAAAATATGCATGTTTTCTTCTTGTGTAGTTAATTGTTTATTTGCAAGTTTGTTTTATTTCTTCCGTTGCATATTATTTGACTTGCAATCTAAAAAGCTAGGACGCCTCAAAAGCTTCAGTTTCCTTGAAGGTGGAGTTGTGTACTTAGGCAACGTCAAGGACAATGGAAGAAGCAAACTCAGGCAGAGCAAGTAGTCTAAGGACCAGGGATGACGCTTGGGTTGATCGATTAGGCCAGTTGGGGACGAAGAAAGTTTACCATTTGCTCTCATGTAGGAGGCAAAAAGTTTATAAATATATATATATATATATATATTGGTTAAAAAAAATTATAGGTTGAGCTGTACATAGCTTGGTTAGATTATTAGCACTGGCCCCCTAATAGATTGTGGGGGCAAAAATCCAATAGAAGATTGCTTACTAATGTGTAAGTCATGGAAATTCACGAGCGTGAGACTCTAATGGAGCTCAATGGCCTATCATGTCCCAGACTACCAATCTACAAAACTCAGGTGACCTTGCATGTGTTTACCTGGCTGATGCAATGTTTTGCAAGGGACAGTCAAAATGAAAACTTAGGTCATTCAGTTGGAAACATCTGATGGACCTAGCATCTTTGATAAGATGGATATATCACAAACATCAAAATACTAGTTAGTAAGAATGGCTCCTTACCTTTCTTTTTTTTTTTTTCTAAGGCAAATGAATGAATTAAGAAAAAAAAAGAGGACAAAGAAGGAACTTTACTAGCTCAAAAAAGAGCCTAAGAGGAAAGGAACCAAAGAGAGAAGAAAAGCTAGAAAAATCAGTTACAGGTAGAGAAAGTTCCTAAAAAATGAAGAAGTCGGGTCATGAGGCAGCCTTTGAATAGAATTTGAAACCACCTCTGCAATTTGACCAACCAATTGCCTCTTGATTTGGAGAAGAGATACATCAGTGTTCCCAAACACAGAGTCCTTCCTGCTTTGCCAGATACAATGAATTGCATTGAAGAGAACCATAACAACCCGCCTTCTTGAGAGCCAAACTTAGAAATATAGCTATTCTCAAGGCTCTTCTTCTTAGACATCAAAATGCTGCAGGCCAATTTTTCAATCTCTCATAGAGTCATCTCTTTTTTGGTAAGTGTAATCACAGGAGGAGGAGAATCATTACCTCTCAGCTGAATATCTTAGTGTCCTACGCTCCTACCGTCTATCTTGGTATTCCTCTTTTTGGTTGCCCAAGGTACTACCTCTTCTCTAAGCTACTAGACTCCTAGAGGGGGAAACTTTCAGGTTGGAAAAAGAACTCTCTCTCTTTTGCAACTCATCTAGTTCTGGTTCATCACATTTTGGCTAGGATGCCTATTCACCTAGCTCTCGCCATTCCCTTCCTGTAGACGGTTAGCCTTGCAATTGAAAAGATTTTGAAAAACTTTCTTAGGTCAACTAACTGCTCCACCATTACAAAGAGTTTAGTTTGTTGGGAAATCATTTGCTTGCCAAAGTCTAAAGGGGGTTTGGGCATTCACAGAGTGTGTGAAATGAATGATGCATGCCTCATCAGATTGGGTTGGTTGGATCGACTTCATCTCCTTTGGCTACGTGGTTTAAGACAAGATACTTTAAAAGATGTCAAATTTGGGACTAAGGCAATTCTTCTTTTGGCTTTTGTATTTGGAAGTCAATTAACCGCATATCTCCTTTTCTGCAGTCCAGTTGTAGTTGGGAGATTGGTGATAGGAATACAATTCGTCTTTTGCATGAACGTTGGCTTGGCTCTTCTACAATTGTAGCACCTCTGCCTCAGTTTTACTTTCCTATCATGGAAAAAGTCTATCCATCATCTATGGTCAGAAATGGCTTATTCCAGCCTATCTCCCTAAGCCGATCCCGCATCTTCTTCAGTCCTGCTCCTCCATCACGCTGCCTTCTGCCCCAATTCCAGATTCTCCTAATTGGATTGCCAACTCCACTTGTAAACTTTCTGTCAAGGATGCATGGAACCTAGTGCAATCTAGAGCCGCTCCTTTTGAATGGTCAAAGTTGCTTTGGAACAATCTTGTTAGGCCTCTAGACAAAATGTATTGAAGCTAACCTTGCATCCACATGTGTACCTCTGTTGCAACCACAAAGAGACAGATCTCTACCTTTTCTTTTTGTGCCCAGTTTCCTTCTACTTATGGAATTGGCTTCTCCAAGGTCTCGGTTTCACTCAATCTCAAGATCTTCCTTTTTCTACCTTCTTTGTTTGGTGTGCTTTTCTGCAAAATGGCTCCTTACCTTAGTGGTAAGGATCCTTACCTTAGTAGTAAGGATCTGCATTTCTTACCTACCTCTGCAGGGCTATGGGACACCACCTATTTTTACGGTGTCTAGGCTACCTTTTCAGTTTGTGGGCATTTTTTATACGTGTGTGTTCTTTCTTTTGGGTCCCAACCCTCTTAGCTTGTTTAAAAAAAGTACAATTTAGTATGCTAGTGGACCAAAAATTTAATGATGTATCCTACTTTTAAAACGGAGGCATGATGCATCCATGGTGATTCTCGTTAGGACAACCCAATAAGAAAGAAATTAAGGCCAGGACTTAACCCTGAAAAGGTCAGGTAGAGATCAGGATTTTGTCTCAATTAAATTCTTGGTCTGGGTCTTGGTCCAACGTATGTTGTGCCTCCCCAAGTTGCAGCCTATGTTCAATTAAATTTGTACAAAATTTCACCGTCTCTCTCCCATATCCTGCACATTCCTTGAGCAACAGCCATATGAACTAATTGTGAAATGAAACGTCGGATCAAAATTTACAGCCATCAACCCCACAAATTCCAAAGTTATCTTCTAAACATAAAGATACACAGTTGATTATTATAAATTTATTTATATGTTATCGCCTAACACAATTTTAGTATTCTACCAAAAAAAAAAAAGAACAATTTTATTAAAAATTTACTTCAATGTTATCTTCTATATATTAAGACAAATGCACCTTAAAAATATTTGACCAAAACATGTATCCAATAAATTCATTCCATTAATTTAAAATAATTAGCATTTTTTTGGTAACCTACAATAATTACCACTCACATATATATGTGAACACACATCACCAAGGAAACACATAGATTATCAGTTTACCTTTAGTATCTTTCTAGTATTCCTTTTCCCCCATTTTATCTGTTGTTGTATTCTTCTGGGTGGAATTTTGAACATGTCTCTCTGTGTGATGAATTCAGGTGTCTTTCTAGCTACGGCATCAATGACAGTCAAAATGAGAGCAATACTATTAGTTTGGGTGTGCCTTTTTCTTCTCGGTGCCAACGGTGTTAGTATACCAAGACAAGAGTACTTGAAATATAAGAGGTATCTTAAGCTCATCAACAAGCCTGCACTGAGGAGCATCAAGGTCTAACTTCTACCTGTTGTGATTTTCTGACATCACCCGTTGTGCGCATCCATGAATCACAAGATCAACACGAAGTAAGCCACACATAAGAAGAGACACGAGATTTACGTGGTTCACCCAAACAGGGTTACATCCACGGGCATATGAGGACGAACATCTTCACTATAACAAGTAAAGCATACAAGAGATTCCCACTCTCTCACCTCATCTCTCCTACGTGGTGTGGGAACACCACGGGCAACTGCCGCCGCAAGGTCTAGGGTTACAGACTATACATATATAATCTCCGCTTTCTTGGCTACCAAGAAAGCCCCGATACAATTACCAAAATACCCTTGACCTTAAACCAGTCCCTGGCTAACCCAGTGACTCATCCGGCTAAACCGGAATATAAGACATAAACCCAACAATCTCCACCTTTGCTTGAATTCCGCACAACTCAAGTTACTAGGAGATAAAACCGGCAATGTCTTCACGTACCTTGCTGAATGGTACGTCACTGCACCAACGACACAGTCTTCTTCAACATTTTGATTTGTTGAACCAGCACATGAACTTTGAGCAAAGTTCATCTCGTTAAACTCCACCTCGAACTAAAAGCTCGAAACCATTAATGAATCTGAGTGATATCTGAATCACTCACCATCTTACCCCATCTTCAACATCACTGTGAAGATCCAATCACCACAAGCATGCAAGCAAAACAGATCGGGAATACAAGTCCAGATGACTTCACAATTGCAGAAACCTCTGTCTCCGAGTGGTCAAAAAACTCCATTTGACCTGGCCTCCAATCAATCAAACAAATGTTAGACAACTGCTGACACATCAGCTCCTCCTTACTGCTTTTCTGGCTTGGCTCTGGCAAGATGAATAACATCACATGCGATCATGTGAACCCCAAACGAACAACTTCATTTGAATCAGCAAACCCTTTGCAACTAGGCCGGCGACTCCTATTATTGGGTTTGCAACAACAACCAGGTCGAGTAGACCCGATTCTAGCCTGAATCCACATCTGTTCAAATCTCCTCTAAATTTCTACATTAAGTCATAAATCTCGTCACCACGAGCACCCTGAAAGAAACGGATCTGAAATCCGACTCAGGATGGCTCCGATAACGTAGAAACAAGTTTCTACGCTCCAATCGATCAAACCTCCTCCTTGACTGTCAAACAACCAATCAACCTCTTCCACTGCGTAGATCTGCTCGAAACGAGTCTGTAGGCGCAAACGGATCTCCGATCGGACATCGGACAATCAAGATATTGGAGAAACAATTTCAGCCACAAATCTGGTCAAATCTGCCTTTGACTGTGATGATGTCACTGCTGACGTCAGGTCTACTGTACTGCTGCACTGGGCTGAGCTGCGGACGCGGGTCAGGTCTTACCCGACCCGAACTAGCTGATCTAGTGGATTAAACTGTCCGCTGGGTTGGACTCTGTGCACACGGGTCAGGTCAGACCTGACCTGACCCCGAACCGAACCCAACAAGATCTGATCACAACCGCAGCGATTCACTCCGAGAGATCTGAAAAACATGTGAATCCTTTTTCCTCCGATCCAGCAAAACCGGAGAACCCAATCTCGTTTTCTTCTTCTCCGATGGTGGCCTAACCAGGATGCACACAACCTCCAAGCCACTGAGCGATCTCCACCTCGCTCAGAAACCTGAGGAACACCAACCTCGGCTCTGATACCAATTGTTGTGATTTTCTGACATCACCCGTTGTGCGCATCCATGAATCACAAGATCAACACAAAGCAAGCCACACACAAGAAGAGATACGAGATTTACATGGTTCACCCAAACAGGGCTACATCCACGGGCATAGGAGGACGAACATCTTCACTATAACAAGTAAAGCATACAAGAGATTCTCACTCTCTCACCTCATCTCTCCTACGTGGTGTGGGAACACCACGGGCAACTGCCGCCGTAAGGTCTAGGGTTACAGACTATACATATATATAATCTCCCCTTTTTTGGCCAACAAGAAAGCCCCGGTACAATTACGAAAATACCCTTGACCTTAAACCAGTCCCTGGCTAACCCAGTAACTCATCCGGCTAAACCGGAATACAAGACATGAACCCAACACTACCAACTGTCATTCATTATCTACATGATTTTTGTTTTATTTTTTTCTCTTTTGGCACCCCAGCCAAGCAAGCTGGGATCCATAGGTGGGGAGGATACCCACATGTGGGAGAAAAGCCCTGCAAACGAGAAAATAGAGTTCACACACATAAGAAGAGGGCATAGGAAGAAGGCAGCATTAACCCAGTTGCTAACCAATTGATAAGCGACCCTTGGTTTTCAGCTTGCATGGAATTGACAGTTGTTAACCAAATAATTAGAAATCCCGTGCATAAAGTTTGCTACTGTAATGTTCCAAATCATCCACACATCCATCATACCTTGGGGATTGTGTGCTATGCCATCTTTTATTTTTCATTTGTTTACATTAGCTAAGAGGGCTGAGACCCAAGAAAGAGCCCACGCATGAGGAAAGGCAGCCCACTCAAACAGAAAAATAGCCTAGATAGCCAACGAGAACTGCCACTCTTTACCACTTGGGTAAAGAGTCAATCTCATGCATGACATTTTAATTTCAGTTCTGTGTTTGACCTCTGATGGACAAAACCAGTAGATATAAAACTCCATTAATAAGCAATGATCGAGAAATCAAAGCAGTTGAACCCGGTACAACATAACCGGTATAAATGGTTTGATTGCATGTGTGAGTCCTTATTATCATTTGTGTATGAGTAAGTCTGCCTTAGATACAAGAGTTTCTATTACCTCACATATGTGAGTTTGTTTGTCCCTTAAGCGAGTCCCTATTACCTTGCATGTGCAAGTCTTGCAAGGACCCAACCCATTAGCTGGAATATCCAATAAAAAATAAAAAAAATCAGTTGTATCATCAAAATTTTCAAATTGGTCAAAACCTGGTATGAACCGGTCAAACCAAGTCAAAACTAGTAATCAAGAAAAAAGGACTAGTAAAAATTGATGGTTGAAACGGCTGGAGCCAACATTAATTATGCTAAACAATGTAGTTATTTGTCATATTCTTTTCATTATGGTTGAACAAGCTGGCAAACGTTAATAGTCTTAAATAATTTATTTATTATTATTATTTTGAGCCATTGGCCAGATTTAATGCATACTGACCAGTTTCTTGATAGAAAAGCAGCAGAATACGCTTGTGCAGCTTTCATTTCGGTTTTTAAAACAGTTTCAAAAAAAATTTAAAAAAAATTCTGGTTTTTACAACAAGGGTAAAAGACAAAGTAATGAAAACATATGGCTTTGAGTATGTTTTGAAGCACACACATCAAAAGTCCTTATTGCCTAAATTGGAAATGAGTGAATGAATAGCCAGATAATTATGATAAATACTGGTAATATAATTATTAATATATTGCAGAAGAAACTTCAATACACTACAGTATTATTCTAGTAAAATACTCTGAATCATCAACGTGAATATGTCCCTATTTTAAAATATTTATTTTTCTTCCTTTAAAGGTTGATTTTGGGGAAGATTTTAATAGCGGTTCACCCTGTTTCAGACTAAATATGGTGACATCTTTGACTGCATTGACATCTACAAACAACATGCTTTTGACAATCCATTGCTAAAGAATCACAAAATCCCCGTTTGTTTTTATCAATCACATGTATAGTTCAATCATTTAGCAACAAAATAATTGGTGATTGGAGTATTATATTGTAGATAGATTTTGCACATTCCATATCTAAATTGGAATAAAAACCAATCATCTTCATATGTTGAAAAGCTTGCAAAGATGCAAGCAATCTTGGATGGAGGTTGCCCAGAAGGATCCACTCGTATTCAAAGGATGCAAATGCAGGATATGTTAAGAGCTCCCTCTCTCTACTTGGAAGGCGAAAAATATGACCGGAATGTAACTTACTCAGCTGGCAACTCTATAATCCCACAAGACACAAATCAAGATACCCACAAAGCAAGTCAAATTCTAATTAAGTTCATCCAATTTTGAAGGACCTATCATCCACTTAGGAAGAGTGTGGGAACCGTCATGGATTGCTTAGTACTCGAAAGAATGAAATGATTAATGGTCAAAGAAACATTCACTCTATATCCTATAATCACTTTAATTAGTCCTTACAGAAAGTAATTTTACGTCATAATATCCATATTTGGAGATACATTATACCTAATTTCTGATGAGACCAAACAATGGATACTTAATGCATATTTGGTAAATAAATTTTACTTAATTTCTTTAAGAAAAAATATGTATACTTAATTCAGTTTCTACACATAAATAATATAGGTGGTGAGATTGCAGTATTTATATCCTTTTAATAGAAAACAAAGGGAAAACCAGTGGCTGAGAGTCCCATCCTCATCCAACTTTTCCATCTTTGGTTTTCTTCCTTACAAGTGGAAGCAGTCCTCTCTCTTATATGTGTAGGTTGTCTTTTCCTCAAGCTGTGTTTGGATTTGCTATCTGCAAGGTCTCTCAAGGGCACAACTATCTTGGCCTGTGCCCTTAAAAACAGTTCATATTTATGAACCCTCTTGACCTTGACGAGAAGCCAAATTCTATTCAAGTTCAGGTAGTGGACCTAAAGCTGGGTGCAGATTAATATAAAGTTGCAATATTGCAACCATACCTAGCGTCTTTAAATGAATGAATGAACTACAAACCAATCTTCTACACTAATGATTGGACCATCAATATTGGTATCCGCTAATGAATTCTCCATCCTTTTGGCTCACTTTCATCAGTGGGCAGTTTTTCAGGCAAAAAAAATGTGCAATATTTGGGCACGAAAGCAGAACTTCAGTGGAACCCAAAACCCAACAGTGACCGCATGTTCTCTCTTTCACTATTTTGGGTATCACCTGGCCCAGCCGACAAAGTCAACACCATAGAAGCTGGATGGATGGTCAGTACTTTATTCTCTCTTACAATCAACAAAAATTCATCTTTTCAATCACCAATGGTGGATTTAGGATTTTTGTTTGGGTGGTGCAAATAATGATGAGCGAGAATTCAACTAATAAAATAAAAATTTTCATATCTAATTTTTGAAATTTGTTGAATCACGTGGGTGTGACCACACCTGCTTGCTAACATGTAGGTCTATCAATGTCACTCACAATCTACTGATTATAAAAAAAGGGGCAGCCCAGTGCACAAGACTCCCGCACAGCGGAGTCTAGTAAGGACAAGATATATGCAATCTTACTTTCATTTTGAAGAGGTTGTTTCCATAACTTGAACTCGCATCCTCCAGGACGCTACGGTAAGCCTTTACCGTTGGGCCAAGCCACCTTTCTTCACAATCTACTAATTCTTTTCCTTTTTTTTTTCCATCTCTAATACAATCTAGTGATTCTTAGTTACGAAGAACAATTTTCCTCTTTCATCTGTATCAAAAACTCTTTGGCCATCAACTCACTACACTCTTTACATATTGGACAATAAGACTCAAGAACTTTTGTCTTTTACATGTTTTTTATCACCACCACCACCATCACCATCATTATCATTATCAATGCTATAACATGCTGAAGTTCAACGCGGGGAAAGACGAAGTTGAGAATCCAACTAAATATGTCCAAATGGAGAAATTTCTAAACGAGCCCAATGCTTTCAAATGCCTTATTTGGATCCTCATAGCTTGGATGACAAGAACTTGTAGTTCGTTACAGTTGCTTGGAATTGAACTCCTAGGAATTTTAGAGTATGGTTTTCTATCCAAAGTGGCTAAAATTGAATAAACATAGATTGAGATCCTCAAATGTCTCCCTTTTGTGAGAAATGCTTACCCAATCATTATCATAGTAAATCAAACCCTTGGAAAGTGGAAGGCCCATCTACATAGCCACCTTATATCCTTAACTTCCTATTCCTTTAATGTGGCCCACAAGACTGAAATTTCTAGGCATCTTTTTGGTAACCCAACGAAGGGAGCTAGGATCCAAAAGAACCCAAGAAAGCCCACACACGCGGAAAAAATGCCCACAAAAGTGGAAAGAGAGCACACATGTGGGAAGAAAGGCCACACAAGTAGGAAGGTAGCCTACACATGCAGGAAGAAATGAGGCGTACCTAGGGTTCAAACCCTTGATGGCCAGGTAAGAACTGCTACTCCTCACCACCAGTGGCAGACCTAGAATTTTTGTTTAGGTGGGGCAAAATTTATTATAGAATTTTTTCACATTATAATAGCAAATGAGAAAATATATTGCATTTAAATAGATGTAAATTATATAATTGCATTATCTAGCATATATTTCTCCCATCAAAAGTCATCTCAATTGGGAACTTAAGGATGTCCTAGTGGTTAAGGATCCCACTCCCATATCACCCACTAGGGATTGATCCCTGGTGGGTGCCTTTACCTTTCTCCCTCTTGGCCACGGAGCCAAGTCGGCAAAAAATAAAAAAGAAGTCATCTCAACTCTAGAGGTGGCCAAATTTCCCTTGATTGGAGGGATAGGCATGATCTACTAACCATCATACTCCTGCATGATAAGGTACTATTTTCTTTATTATATTTTCTTTTTGCGGTTTGATCGTCTTCTTTTAAATGGTGTTTATCTTCATAGTAATTTAGGTTGTTTTCTAGATGATTGACATGCTGTATTAGTTATGTTGAGAAAACTAGAATGAGCTAATTCATTCTTGTGTATTTTGAATTTGACGTTCTGAGCAAGATTTTATTGTACCTTTCATCTTCTGTTACGGTAATACATGATTTGATCTTGTTCCATAAAGATGACCAGAAGTCCAGGGTGATGAGATACATGCCAAAGGGTACAATTATGCATAGATATGTTACAAATTGGAACAAAAGTAAAAAAAAAAAAAAGACTTGCACATTTTGCTACCAGAAAATATAGATAATGCGTATCTAATACAGTCATACCACAAGATCCACAAAACCCAAAATCAGTAATATGAGAACCATAAGTGAAAAATCCCTGAACTATCACAACCCTAACCCAATAACCCTAACCTGAAAGAAGGAAGCTCGACAGCTGAATGGGCGGGTGTTTGAAAATGGGCTATGAGACATGGGTGGTGATTTTAACTAAATGCGGCCTGGGCCTTGGCCCATTTTAATTTAAATGGTTTTTCTCAAAATGTAGTTAGACCTAATGAGGCATGTAATTAATTATAACGACCAGCCTCTAAATATTCCTTAACCCATCTACGGCCACTGCCCAAATGGGTTCCACGTGAGCTCTCCTCGGGTTACCATTGGGGTAAGGAGCCATTTTTAGTTCTTAGGCATTTCACATGTAATTGGTTAGGGGTTTCAATTTACCACTAATTCTGATTTTGAGCACTTCATGTACCTGGCACTACTTATGGAAAAACAATTGACAGGATTGTTTGTGTGTGTGTGTCTATTTTTGTAGAAAGTAATAGGATACCAATGGGGCCCATCTATTCTACCGAATGTGATGAAAAGATACATTTTTTTAATGGTGTGCAAACCCCTCTTCCAATTTCCCTATTCCTCCTCCTCCTCGAACACGAATTGAATCAGAACCCATGGTCCCAATTTGAAGATGACGATACCCATGCGCAATTCGATGTCTTCTTCACCACCCTCTAGTCCCTCCCCAAATCCAAGCACGTCCTCTCCCTCCACTGTTGGTTTTTATATGGGTTTCAAAAAATTCACTGTGTTTTTCCTAATACTTTCTTTTCATTCTTCTTACTTCTTACTTCATGTAGAGGCAAAAGACACCTTTGTGTGTTTGCTAGAATCTCACATTAGAAATGAGCAAAAGCTTTGAAGGCTATATATGTAGTTCCTTGTCCGATACTCATCAAGTTGCTTTGGGCTTTTTTGTTACAAGCCCTATGCACATGCACAAGTCAGGTTTAGCCTGGGGAGCCGGATCTGGAAAACGTTTAACCAGGCACATGATAATTACACGCAAAATTTAAAACGTTTTTATTAATTCCGTTTAATGGTTTTTTATTGCTTCTAGTATTTTTTTTATATATTTTGGGGCACTTGGGTTTATAGATATGTACTCTTCTTCTCTGGTTTTCCTTCTCTGTTTTCTTTGTTCTACTCTCTGAGAGCATCGCATACATTGAAGTCTGACCTTCACAATCTTGGTATGCAACCAAGCAAATTCGGAAAAGGCAATTGTATCCTAGGGGCGGTTCTGCTGAGAACCTTTGCATTTGGGTTACTGCCCAAGGGGTGCAACTCGTCCTAAAGACAACGTCAACTGATGTGCCTCGGCCCACTATTGCTGCACAAATCTTGCTCCAATCTCTACTGTCTGTTGTCTTCTCTTAACTTAAACACTAGTATAATTGTTCTACTTTAGCCCTGATTTATGTAGCCTTTAATACTTAACATCCACTAATACAAAAGAGGCTCTAGGGAGGCTTTTTAATATATTGTAGAGCAACGATGTTGTTTCTCCATGAAATTCTATAAAAAAAAAAAAAAACAAAAAATAGTGGAAATGGCTCCTTGGAGACCTTTTTCATATATCATAAAAACTATTGGAGCCTTTTTTGTTTAGTGGACCAGTAAGGTGATTTTTTCGAAAAATTCCTTTATTAAAAATATATTATTAACTTCAGATTTATGGACTACTAAACAAAATCTTGTGTACATCTCAGTAAGTGCACACTATAGCGATAATGACTAGATTATGCATAAAAGACTGATTTCAATCTCTTGTGTACCTACACACTGGTGCTAGGATAGGTTAAATTATCCTTGAAAAAAAAGAGAGAGTATAATATTAAAAATAAAATAACTTTCATATTTTTAGATAATGCAAGCTCCAACAATGACATAGTTAAATTATTAAATCTAAGCTACCACTTAATTTAAATGAGGTTATATTTTACAATAAATGTGAATTTCAGATCTTGAATCTCATAGTATAATATGGCATGAGATTTATTGACTATAATATATGTAATTAAATACATTTAGGTTATACTATTTCATCTTTACCAAGAACACAAAATTGGAAGGAAATATATAGAACTCTAAACAAAAATTCTGAAAAATACAACCCAATGAAAAACATCGGTGTAATTTTACTTATCAAATGATAAGAGAGATTTGCAATTATAAAAGTGTAGTTAATTAATATAATGCTTTATGTTTACCTCAAGCAAATATTTTTATAGGTGAAGAAAATTGGCAACTTCTTGAAATAATAAGAGACTTTTGAGAAGTTTTTATGATAGAATCTTATATTTTTCTTGGGTATATTATTCCACATTGTCTCATGCTTTGAACCACTTTATGAGATTAATATTACTTTTAAAAATATTTAAATATAAATACTTTCAAAGACGTGTGTAATAATATTGGAAATGAAGTACCACAATACTGGAAAACTACTCCATTAGCATTTTGTTTAGCTTCTTTATTAAATGGTAGGGTAAAACTATTAAGTGCAGAAACTTTATTCGAAGCAATAAATAATAATATGAATGCCACTAGTGTAAATAATATTTATTTCATCAAGTTATTTAGAACAATTTTTTATTTATTATTTTACCTAAAATTGGTAAATAGCCTTTACTGCTATCATTGCTCCCCAAACTATGGGGAAAAAAAGTTATCTGGAATCTTCTAATTAGAAGCTTCGAAGGTAGTAGTTCCTTGTCCTCTAGATCCAATCAAGCTGTCAATGAATTAACTATCTATTTTATAGATTCACTCTGGTTGAAGTTAGAGATGATGGCATTGGTTTCAATATTTTAGGTTGATAAAAAGCACGCAAAAGTAGATTTCATGTGCTTTCCTCTATAGCATGTGATTCACTAACAATCTCGGTATCTACAGTTGCATCGAAGCAAGCTTTCAGTGCAGGTGAGTGATTTATCCACAACAAGCGGATGATGTTATTAGAAGAAATGGTGGCAACATGCATATGCCTACGTGACTGTTTTCTTGTGGATGAGCAAAAGAAAAACTTGATCAAGTAGAATACAACTTTTCAGCATTTGGGATATCTTAGTATTCACAAAAAATATTACAGTAGTAATTTTTTTAAAATTCAATTCAAGTTGGAAATTATCACTATATATAGTTCTTTTAACTTTTTTTTCAAAGAGTTTTCATACTTGTGATTTTTATTTTTATTATAACTTTGATAAAATTAGTTTTATCTTCAAACTTGTAAATTTTTTTTGAAGCTCTTGTATATTATCATCAAAGTTATAGTAAACTTCATTTCTAGTAAAAAAAGATTTTAATTCATGTGTCTTTTACAAGGAATGTGTGCTGGGTCAGCCCATGGGTGGCACTGCCCAACACAACATAACCTATGTCGTGCCATGGGCCGTGTTTTGCTAAACCAAGCAAACCTGGGCACGGCACGGCCTATGAATTTTTATGGGCTGGCACAACCTAGCAAGACCGGTTTTAAAGAAATCCGTGCCATGCTTTTCACCCCTACACCCACTATATTTAATTGGGACAATAAACATTTAGGTTAAAAAACTTGGGACAAAGTAAGTTGCTATTATGTAAAACCTCCAACAAGGTTTTACCTAGATG
Organism: Sextonia rubra; assembly: GCA_037013555.1. NCBI lineage: Eukaryota > Viridiplantae > Streptophyta > Magnoliopsida > Laurales > Lauraceae > Sextonia > Sextonia rubra. Next base: position 47,707,607 of record JASUAD010000018.1, on the reverse strand, counting down.
AGCTAATTTGTTGCTTTTAATATCCCTAATCCATAAACCTTTTTCCCTTAATTAGTTGGCACAATTTATCCAACTTAATAATGTGCAAAATTTATCCTGGTGATATATTTCATCTTATTTGTAACATGCTGATGCTATCTTCAAAATATAAAGAAATATATTCATCATACTAGAAACTTGGTGAAAAAATGTGGTGATAATGATAATGACTGAGGGTAATATATTAGTATATATTTATGTTGATGCTATCTTCAAAATATAAAGAAATAAACACTTACTCTATATGTATTCCGAACTTAATTTATTTTGATTGTATCTTCTAAATAAAAAGGCAAAGACACTTTTAAAATTATTGCCTGATACATGCATACTATGAAGTCAATACATATAAAGAAATAAACACTTTTAAGTATAAAATCATTTCGATGTTTTCTTCTAAATATAAAGGCATACACACCTCAAGTCATTAATAAGTGGAAAGTAAAAGTGAGTGTGTGCATGTGGTGTGGGTGGGGATACTCTTTGGACTATCACTCAGCAGCTAGATGATATGAATGGTTGCTAGCGAAATGTGCAACCCCACATTCTCAAAGTGATACCTATGTGAAATGAATGTAGAGATCAAACTTTCCAACAAGACTCCACAAATGTTGTCAATGCTATGTACTAAATGCAAAGACATAAACAATATTACTATAAATTTATGTTGATGCTATCTACAAAATATAAAGAAATAAACACTTACTATAAATGTATTCCAAACTTAGTTTATTTTGATTGTATCTTCTAAATAAAAAGGCATACACACTTTTAAAATATTGCCTAATACATGCATATTATGAAGTCACTACATATAAAGAAATAAAATCTTTTAGTATACAATTATTTCGATGTTGTCTTCTAAATATAAAGGCATACGCATCTTTGAAAATATTGCCCCCAATACATGTATACTATAAAGTCAAGTCATTAATTTACATTAACTACCACTTGTATATATATGTGAAAATAAATCACCAAAGAAGACATAGATGATCGGAGTACCTTTGGTATCTTCCTTGTATTCCTTTTCCCTTACTTTATCTATTGTTGTTTTCTTGATAGAATTTTGAACACTAGTTTATGTGTGTGATGAATTTCAGGTGTCTTTTTGGTTCTATCTTCAATGACTGTTAAAATGAGAGCCATACTACTAGTTTGGGTGGTCCATTTTCTTCTTGTTGCCTATGGGAATACTGTAGGAAGAGAAGGTTATTCAAAATTGAAGAGGCATCTTAAGCTTGTCAACAAGCCTGCAGTGCAGAGCATCAAGGTTTTTAACTTATACCAACTATAATACAAGTTGTCAAATGTAAATCATTTTAAATTGAATTATTATTTTGGTCTCATTTTTTTATTCATGGTTGTTCGGATTAAATTGATTCTCGAATTTATTTATTTATTTATTTCAAACATCGCACCACTTTCTTGATTGAAAAAACAATACAAGTACTAGGTTTATTCACCCTTAGTTTTGGTTTCTTAAACAGGGGTGTAAGGCAGAGTAACGGAAACCATTGGTTAATCAATGTCCTTAACTATCTAAATTGATATAGAAAAAGGAACCTCAATACATTACGATGATACCATGGGTATATGAGGAATACACTCTGGCCCCTCCTTTTAATGTTAATCCATTAAAGAATGGCCCATCTAACATTATAAAAAATTAATTACTAGGAATATATTCTTTGTTAAAAAAAAGGTCTAAATAATAGCTGATTTTAAGGGAAAGATCGGATGAAAGAAGAAAGAGAAGGAAAAGAAAGAAAGAAGAAAGAAAATAAAATAAAAGAAGAGATTAGGGATAAATTAGAAACTATTTACCCAAATCTAGAGTCGTCATCACTGCCCACATACTTTGATATGAGATCATGATAGTTTAATTGGAGAGCGAAGGAGAGCTTAAATTTTTGGGGGCTTGGAGGCTATAAAAGGTTTGAAGTTGTTGTTGGTTCATCACAAATGCGAAAAGAAAGCCTGAAGAAAGCAACCCTTTTATACGTTTACAATTATGAATGCATTAAATCTCTATTCAATATTTTTTATTTCCAGTCTTGAAGCTCATACTTGAAATCTAACACATTCAAAATTATTTCCTATTTATGTTCTACTAATACAAAAAAACTTAAAACCGATTGGAATTATATCTACCATAGATAGAGAATTTTATTTATTTTTCAATGTTTAACTTTTAATATTAACATAGATTAATTTGCTTGGATTTCAAATATGGGTCATTACAATTGATTACCTTTTGGTTCATACATTAGCACAGTTGGCATAAATTGTTTGCTCCCAAAGGTCGGATGTTCAAGCTGTGCTACCATACTGGGGACACATGGGATTTACCTATCTCTCCTTAGGCCTGAAGGAATTAGTTCGGCCCAAAGGGTTGGGACACTCTTCGTTTTAGAAAAAGAAAAAAAGACCAAGAATTCACTTTAAAAGCGATTTTCTTTTGCCTTATACATTTACAATTGTTATGGTACTAATCATCCATGTTTCACTATGTTGTATCAATCAATAAGGCTCATTATTGAAATCCAACATACTCGAAATCACTTCCTAATTATGTTGGACTATTATGAGAAATTTTAATCTAATTAAAGTTATATACGCTATAGATAAAGAAATTTTGCCACCCCACCCCACCCCACCTTGCAAAAGAACAAAAATTTCGATTCCACCACCAGATGTTACTCTTGTGAAATACTCCAAATCCTCAAGATAAATTTATCCTTTTTTGCCTAACTTCTCTTCTTTTTAATGGTAGACTGTATGGAAGATATTGATAGATATTCACATTGTTACAGACTGAATATGGTGATATCTTTGACTGCGTCGACATTTACAAACAACATGGTTTTGATCATCCAATGCTAAAGAATCAGACAATCCCGGTTTGTTTTTATTAAACTACTTGTATGGCTGTGTCATTTAGTAACAAAACAATTGGTGATTGGAGTATTATATTGTAAACAGATAACGCACATTCCAGTTCTGAATTGGAACAAAATTCAACCACATTCATATGGAGAAAATCTTGCAAAGATGCTCACATTCTTCGATGGAGGTTGCCCAGAAGGAACCGTCCCTATTCGAAGGACCCGAATGCAGGATTTGTTAAGAGCTCCATCTCTCTACTTGGAAGGGAAGAAATACATTGGAAATATAACTTACACAGGCGACTCTATACACCCAGAAAATGAAATAGGATTTGGCCACAGTGTAAGTCATCTTGAGAAGAACGGCCTCTTACCCTAGTGGTAAGAGGCATCAATTCTTATCTGTGCCTGGGGCTCAAATTTGGGCAGCTACCTTTCATCACGAGAGGGCTATGGTCTCATGGCCATTGTCTTCTTTAGGGACCCATTGTCCACTTAGTGATACTGTGGGAAGTGGGAACCATCGTCGATTGCTTAATGCTAAAGAATGAAATGAATGGTCAGGAAACATTCATTGTATAACACCTAAACAATTTTAGGCCTTACAAATAGAAAATTTAGGTCTTATATATATAGATATATTGTGTATATTCGGTAAATGCATTATACTTTATTTCTAATAAGAAAAAAAATTTACTTAACGCATTTTCTACACAAATAATATAGGAAATGAGATTCAAATATACAAATCCATATATATTAAGGGGAAACAAAGGTACGGCCTAGTGGTCGGAGTCTTGTTTGATCCCTAGATCAGCTCCCTTGTATATCTAAGTGATCTTCTCCAGCACTACACTGCATGTATAAGTAGTCTTCTCTCCAGCAATTGTTGGGTATCACTCCTGATCTCTCAAATGCACAACTATCTTTGACAGTACCTATAAAAGGTCGATATTTATGAACCCTCTTAGCCCTGACCTGAAAGCAAATTCTATTCAAGTCTCGGTGGTAGATGAAGAGATGGGCCTAGAGTAATATAAAGTTGTAATCATGCAATCATATCTAGGGTCTTTGGAAGAATGAACTATAGAATATTTCACTAATGATCACTTGCCCATAAATGTTTGGAGCCCCTAATGAACTCTTCATCCTTTCGGTTTCACTGTCATCAGTGGTCAACTATTAAGGCACATAATGTGAAATATTACGGCACTAAAGTGGGTTTCAATCTGTGGAGACCACAACTATCAGATCACAGAATGTTCTCTCTTTCACAATTCTGGGTAACTGCTGGTAACCTCGCCGACGGCGACCTCAACACCATAGAAGCTGGATGGATGGTCAGTACTTTAATCTGTCATATGCTTGAAAAAAATTCATCTTCTTACCTAAAATTAACCTGAATCTACTGATTCTTTTTTTTTTTTTTTTTGCTAATAAAATTTAGTGATTCTTTGTTACAATTTGCACATAATTAAGGTTTTCCTTTTTTCAGGTGTACCCTCAACTCTTTGGTGATGAAGCAACTCATCTCTTCATATTTTGGACAGTAAGACTCAAGAAACAACACAACTAACATTCTGAATTATATAAGGAAAAAGTCGAAGTGGAAAATCCAGCGAAAAATGTTCAAGAACTTACAAATGGGGGATATGCTTTGTCGGGCCTCTTTGGATCCTTAGAACTCAGATTCCATGCACTTGGAGCCCATTCCATTTTGAGCCCCTAAGAATTTTAGAATATGCCTTCCTATCAAAGGGGCAAAAATTGAATGAACATAGATGGAGATCCCCAGACGTCATCAACTAGTTTCCTTTTGGTATAAGATGACTATCCAACAATTACCCTAGTAAATCAAACTTTAGAAAAGTTAAAGCCCTATCTACATTTCCACCTTCTATCTCCCTACCTGTTTAATATTATCGTAGTCCTATTCAATAGAAAGTTGGTAAAGGGTTCTCAATTTACCAATAAATCTAAATTTTGGCACTCTGTTTACCTGATTTAATTGTAAACTGAGTGACAAATACCAAGCAACTCCATCCATTATACGTTCTAACCAATGCGAGTAAATGATACATCTGCCCAACTAATTCTTTTTTTATAAATTATTATTGCAATTACTAATGGTCATTAGTTTGTTTGAAACTTCAAACATTAGAGCAATGGATACAATGGCAAAGGTTGCTACAATACTCAGTGCCCAGGTTACATACATACAAACCCAACCTTTGCAATTGGAGGTGTGTTCCGTACTGTCTCCACCTACGGCGGACCACAGATATCTTTCACACTACAAACAAAGCAGGTACTACTCTCTTTCACGTGGCCTCAATGGGCTGACGTTTATTTCTGCCAACGATTAACACATGCCCCTTAATGGGCTGAGTTTTATTCAGGCAATGATTAACAGATGCCCGAGTTATCAAATTGGGCAAACATTCTAACTAGTCCGGATCCACGAGTGCTGGTTTGAGTAGAATCATCAATAGTTAGAGCTTGGGTGAAATGTACATTCTTATTCATAGGCCAAATAACCAAGACCTGATGTGTCTATAGTGGGCCCAAAAACATGGGCTTCATACTGGCCGTTGTCTACCTAAAAGGCCTCCATTGCATATATGGGTTGCATTTCTCTTACATAGAGATAGAGCGAATTTTTTATCAAACCATTAGCAACCAGTTGGATTCATCTGTATATTTAATTCATGTTGGATGTTTGGTTAAGAAAAGGCTAGCTTGAGTCCAGTCTTCTCTAATTTGAACTTGACACAAGAACGTAGGCCCAATTTCCGGAACAATAGTCTATATCTAAATCGGTTCGGAAATGGGACGATTGATACCAAGTGAGGTGCTATATGATTCAAGCTCTGTAGTATGTCAAAACAACAATATGACCCACGTTGAAAAAGATATTTGAGATATTCCAATAATTGAATGTTCAATATTTGACATCCTTAGATGAATTTTATGTCCAATGATTTTTTAGATGTTCCTTCTGACAGGACCGTAAAACTGGAGATTGGTTGCTGTATTGGAGCGAATCTGATATGATACTGGGATACTTCCCAAAATATATATTACCGTTACTTGGTAACGGTCCTGCTACTAGGGTTGACTGGGGAGGGGAGACTTACACCCCACCGTACCTTCCTCTCGCTCCAATGGGCAGTGGACATTTCGCAGCTGAAGGATTTAAAAAAGCAGCAATCTTTAGACTGCTAAGGGTAGTGGATAGTGATGGGAATCTCACAGACGCACCCCTCGATACTGATGACGTTAATGCTAAGCCTGGATGCTATGGTTTGACTGACACTAGAGTGAATGATGGGGGAGTCGTCGGTAGATTCTTCTTTTATGGGGGACCTGGTGGGACATGCTAGAATTCTGCATTTCTTGTATCTCTAGAATGGGTAACCCATATGGCTGTTATGTTCAAATTAATAAAAAAGTTGAATCATAAAGATGACATTGAAATAGAAATTAATAAATTTATCGCAACAATTTATTTAAAGCAGGTGTCGAGTGATGATCTCAAAAGTATTTGGCATTTTGCATATTGTTGGTATACTGTGTGTAGGATTTGCCAAGGGTTTGGCTAAGGCCTTACCCTCATAAATGTGGGCCGGGTCTAGCTCAACCCAAAGCCTTCAGAATCCTTGAGAAGACTACAATACCAAAGCCTATTCTACTGCCAAGGGCTAAAGCTAAGGCCAAGCCAAAATAAATATTTTTTAATATTGCATAAAATATTTTTTTATACAATGACACTAAGGTGCCTTTGGCATCTCTATTCCTCATTTCTAAATGTCTTAAAGTGGAATTGAATAGACATATTTTGGAAATAGAGTGTTTGGTAATTGCACACTAAATCTCTTTAGGAATTGGTGTAGTAGACATTAATGTCTGTGGCAAAAAGGAGGCAAAATGAGGCTTTTTGAAATAGATATAGAGTCTGAAGCGGACCATTGATTCATTACTAATCTCGACATATTTATAAGAAAATGTGAGCTGTTGATGTATTTATATTGTATAATTGTTGGGTTCTGATGTGATTGAGTTCCAGCCATTTGTTTTCTCTTTCTATTTAGATATGGCCCACATAATCAAGATCTGAACCATTGGGTGAATTAAAAATCTCAAGTATGACCATTAAATCAAGTTTGAGTTGTTGATCCGCCACTGATCTAAAGATATTTAAGAAAAATTTAAAATTATATCTATGCAATTTTAGATTTTGGTGGGCCCAAAATTAAGATTTGAACCGTTGATTATCTTTAGACCACTAAAAATGGTTTTGGATTCAATTTTGAGCCATTAATTGAATGTGCATCTACATAAATTTTTGCAAAAAAATCTCAACTATTGGATTAAAAAAATTCTATTTTAAACATTTCTTTCATCATACTAGAGAGTCTATTTATTCCATGTAGATCTCTTCCATTAAGATTTGTTCCATACAGATCTATTTTATATGGATAAGATTTGCCAAATAAGTCCTAACTCTCCTTCATTCAAGCTATATATTGGTGCAATACAAAAAATAAATTTTTTTTTTTTTGCAAGTTCTAAAAGAATGCATGAAACAAATTACTTTATCCTCGTGTGAAATTATTATTTAGGATTAAATGAATTGAGCTAATTTGATAGTATCCTGATATTAAATTAGGACATAGAACACTAATACTAAATGTTGAACTCGGAATTTTTATTTGAGTAGGAAGGATAATTAATTAATATTTTTACTGTCCTATTTTCTAATATATTACGTTTGATTTAAAATAAACAATTGGTAAATTTTAACTTGCCCTTCCGTTTGATTGCATACCTAACAATTGATTCTACAAAGTATTGCTATTAAGTGCCTCCCACCAGCTGAAATTTTTATACTGCAGTTGTCAGGTCTTAACAATTTTATCTGCCTATTTTAATAGCAACTGCAGACCTGCAGTACAGTATTTGATGACCATGTTGGAGAAAATATCACAAACCACGTGCCCATATAGATATTTTGCCAGTACATAGATAAAGGCCCATTTAGTAGCCCATTTCCTGCAACATTTTGTTGGCTTATCTTGATCACTACATTGGATATTAGTGATGATGAAAGGTTTGACTCTTTCCAAATTGGGCCCCGCCATTCTTTGAGAAGGGTGCTTTACTGCCTTTTTAGGGTCACTTTGTGTACTGGTAAGTGCCGTGGAAAAAGGAGCAGATGAGGTGCTAGAATGTCCGACGTCTACTTTGTTTGGTGCAACAAAGATTCAGCCCTTCCATAATTTTCCGTGCCTTCTTTCGCCGATATGTCCAGCTCGGCACTGAATAAGCACACCCTTAGGGGTCGTTTGTTTTTTGCCATTTACATAGATAAACATTACACATGTGAAATGTTTTCACACATTCATGTTTGTTTTTACAATTTACACATGTGGTGTGTAAATTGGCTGTGATTTTGGTGTGTAAATTGGCTGTGAAAGGGGCTTCCAGTTTTCACACCTCAACAGGTGTGAAACTGTTTCACACCAGGTTTTACAAAAGGCGCCAGTACAGCATGAACAGTACATCACGCCCAACACATTTTTTATTTTTTTTTTAACTTTTTGGGCCTCCCAATCATGATCAGAACCGTCCATTATATTTGGAATGCCAAAAACGGCTATGGTGCAAAAAATCAGCCGTTGGATCATCTTACATTGTAAGATATTGATGACACAAATCCGACCGTTGATCTTCATTTTTGGGATTTTGTGGGCCTGGTTATGACAATCCAAACCGTTCATCTCATTCAAAATGCCGTTTTTAGCTAACATGTCAAATTTTAGATTTTTATTCATTATAGATCTTGAGATATCTTAAAAAGAACATTTCAATGGCTATGGTGCATACCCAGTCCGCTTTTTTTAAATTTTTGCATCTTATATGATCCAAATGCATGATTTGAACCGTCCAAAATATTTGAAATGATGAAAACGGCCATGGTACAAAATTTCAACCGTTAGATCATCTTACGTTGTGAGATATATATGAAACAATTCCTACCATTGATCTTAATTTCTAGGATTTTGTGGCCCCATTTTCATAATCCGAACCGTTAATCTTGTTCAAAAGGTCACTTTCAGCTAGGAGGTCAAATTTGAGGTGATGATTCAATATGGATCTTAAGATATATCAAAAATACATATCAACCATTAAGTGGAATTAGATTCACATGTGAATGGGTGCGAAAATAACAAACAAAAAATATATTTCACATGTAAGTCATTTGCATATGTAAATGACTCACATGTGAGTCATTTACATATGTAAAGCATTTTCACATCACATATGAAATTAACAAACGACCCCTTAAAGATGATTGGTATCAATGCCAACATTTAAAATATATGGTGGTCTTTGTGGAAATGGCACTTGCTCTCATAATGCCTATCAAGTTTCAAATTCTAGTGGGCACCCTTCCTCCCTACTCCTAGCCATTGGGCCAAGTCATCATAAAAAAAAAAAAGTGTCAATACCGTTTGATTAGTTATTATACAAGAAAAGAAGCATTTCGATGAAAATGACCCATCCACAATTGAGTGGTTGGATGTGGTTATTGCCACAGGTGTAGTGTAGTCCTTAAAACTAGAGTTCTCATCAATTTCTTTGTACTATTGTATGTGCTAACTGGACAAGGTGAATTTGACATGCCAGCTTTATGAGATGAATTTAACTTTCTCTAGTAAACAATAAGCTGCAAAAGTATGTTTCTTAATAACAAGAAGTCTCAATATTAATAATTTTAAGGAACAAAGTATGCAAGGGCATCTTTGGTACAAAATCAAATGGAAAATATTTCTGCTTTCCACAATTTGCATGGAAATCCAAGTTTGGTGCTTGAATGAATATATTTGTTAATTTTGGGGGAGTGTGCGAGACCTCAGTCTGCCTGTAAATCCCTATAAGTAATATCAGGTCTAAGTGCTCCTATGAGCCACAATAAGAGACTCTGTAGGAGTAGAAGTGGAATGTGGACTTCAAAAATATTCAAATCCAGATCCTGGGAGTTTTAGTACGGTCTTTTATCTCTCTTCTCTATACAAAGAAAGCCTCCCACTGAATCTACTTTTTTTTTTCCAATCTCTCTCTCTCTCTCTCTCTCTCTCTCTCTCTCTCCATTATGTATTTTGGGTACTGGATTCTTGATTCTTTTTGGTAAAACTTAATTTCGTTGGATGTAACTTTTTTTTTTTTTTTGCCTCATGCAATATCTTGAATTTGGAATCTAACTTCTGAGTTTATAACCTGGTTAAGAACTGTAGATGCCGTTGGGGTTTTGTCATGTCTGAAGTTTTGAGTACCAGGCAAGATGGCTTGACTCTAGAGCCTTGAGAGGCCTGATTGATGCTGGAGTAAAGCTCAGCACATGCGAGAGAGAAGACGAGGTGTGTTCATGGGCTGGCTTAGGCAAGGCTATGGCATGTCTAGCTAGACCAACTTTAGAAACATAGTCACGTAAACTACAAGGAAAAACAGTTTTGGCGACACCTTTTTGCGACAAACAAATCATATTGTTGCCAAAAGGTTATATTTTGGTGACAACCCACACTACTGTCGCTTAAAATTAGTTTTTTGGCGACGAATCTAGTATGTTGTCGCTGTATGCTTTGGTTTGCCCCCCCGCGCGATCATCTATTTCGCGCCAAATTGCAGGAAATGTTTTGGCGACAACTGTTTGTGCTTTTGGCCACAATATGAGTCCAGGGGAATTGATATAGTTATAGCAACGACTAATAGTTGTCGCGAAAGAGGGTAAAGACTTTTTAGCGACGAACATAAGTTGTCGCCAAAGAGTCTAAAAATTTTCACCGCCTTTAGACAGGGGAAACCGGGAAAAGGCTTTTAGCGACGAAGGAAAGCTGTCGCCTAAACATTTTTAGAACTTTTGGCGACGAAGTATGTTGCTGCGAAAGTGTTTTGGCAACGACAGAATATCGTCGCGGAAGACGTTTTAATATTGGCCCCAGCTCATGCTCCTTTCATTAGGGTTCCATCGAAAAACGAAGGAAACTTTCCGCGAGAAGTTCTTCTTTTCTAAACCGCGGCGCTTCTCAAATCTATCTCCAGCTCCGGCGTCAACGGCGGTGCACCGCTTGCCCTCTCTCCTCTAGGTAATATTCTAGCCATCTTCTCCCCAAATTTTCTTCAGTTTATTTTTTTCCCCATCCCTATCTCTGTTTAGCAGTGGGAATGCCTCTTCCAGTGGAACTGCCTATTGCTCCTCCTCTCTCCCAAAACCATCTTCTTTCATCACCATCGTCATCTTCACTTAACCATGTGATCAAGCGGCTTTTTTGCTGAGGAGTCGCTGCATAAGATGTATGCTCCCCTGTTGTGCTCCCCTTTCCATCATTTCCTTTTCAATGTGATTGGAAACCCAAACTAGAATGCATGCACATTTGCTCTGTTTTCAATCTTTTTGTTTGTGTTTCCTTTTGATCGAATCTTACCTACTTGAAGCTACCATCTACAGAATCACATAGGCTTTAAAAAAAAGGGTAGCTTTGATCATATTTTCCTCTGTTTGTCTGTTTTTATTTTGCAATTGAAGGGTACATTTGTCTTATGAGAGGAAAAGATGATCAAAGATGATTTTCCCAAGTTTGTTGCTATACATGTTTTTGTTTGGTACATTGGGTTTTGAAATTGAGTTTGGTAGGAATGCTTAATCTGATTTTGCTCAAGTTTACTGCTTTATGTGTTTTTGTTTTTTAATGTGCTGTTTTTTTCTTGATTAAGTTATTCAGTTGTACTGAATTGAGGTGTGTGTTTTTTTTTTTTGGGCTGTTGGAGTTTTGGTGAAATGGGTTTTGTTGTTTTGAGTTTGCTGAACATGTTTCTTGTTTGTTGGGTTAGGGGTTATTTAAGTTTTTTTTTTTTTAATTTATCAGTTCAATGAATGGGTCTTTTTGCTGGAGTTTATTCTGTATAGGGTTTTTTTTTTTAGTTTATTTGTATAGTTGATTATGGAAAAAATGGGTGTCATTGTTTCCTCAACCAGGATGAAGAAAGGAGAGAGATTGGTAGGATAGAGAATGTAGTAGGGTTGGAGGACCTAGGGGTTGATTATTTGGAGGAGCTACTCAATTCCTCTTGTTAAGATCATCTTAATTCTTGGGCCTAAGCTTTTTCATGCTTCATCCACCCTTTTCTTATTCCCCTATTCTGTTTGCTGTTTCTTCCTTCCCCTATTCTATTTGCTGTTTCTTCTTTTTTCTTTTTTTTTTCTTTTATTCTCTCTCTTCTCTTTTTTTCTGTAATATGAAAGGAGGAATTGTCCTGTTCATTTGTTTTTCATCTTCCCTATCCATGGAACCAATTAGTTTTTTAGTTATTTTTTATCTTACTTTGATTGCCTTGCTCTCTGCTTTTTTTTTCCTATTTATTTAAATGTGTTGATTCAAACCCCTCACCATTAACCCTTTTTGGTGTTGACAATGCCTTCTCTACCTAGGGCTGTCTAAATTAATGAATATAAAATCAAGATTGGTCGATGTCTGAAAACAAGAGAGAAGAATAGCTGCTGCTTTGGTCGATGTCTAAAAACAAGAGAGAGGAATAGCTGCTACTTCCTCTTCCACACTTGTGTCTCCTGCAATTATGACGAAAACTACCTGTGGCCCTTTTGAGGAACAAGAACAACAACCTAAGTCCCAACTGTTTGTGTTTTTCATGGTGGGCTTGTAGAAAAACACAATCTTTAGAAAGAAGATAGCTACTGACAAATGTCTTATTTTGGAAGTATGGAAGTCATTCCACCATCTTGTATTTATTTTATGAAGGATGAATCCGTCGACCCATTTGTGTCTCATTTGTATTTATAGGCTTTTTCATCTTATAAAATAATGGAATGAGATAATACCAAATATTTTTTATTTTGAATGAAATATAACCAAGGCCTTATTTTGAGATCATTCAAGTCAAATCACATGTGTCATCCTTTCTATGAGACTCCTCATCAAATGAGTTGGTTGGATAGAATATTGCATTCTGTGTTTGCTCGAAATGATGGATGTCTTTCTATGTTTGCTCCAATGTATTTTTTTTATTTTAGTCTCTATTTTTTAATGTCTTTGTTGGAATACGAGTAGAGAGAGATACCAAACAAGGCCTTTGTCTTCTTTCTCTCTTATGGTTTTGGTGTATGAATGTGTACTGATTGCCGAGGTTCTCTGTTTTTTCTTTTTTTATTTTCTTTATTTTCACTTCTTGAACAGCAACTAAATCAAATGGGGGAAAAATTCTAGGACACTATTTGGGTTTGTTTATGGAATGTCCAATGTTGCTTTGTTGGAAATTTTTTATATCTCATATAAAAGCAATTGTTCTCTTGTGAGAATTCTATATTTTTTTATTTGAATACTAAGAATTCATAAAGTTGGCATTGTTGCAAAAATGTCATATTTGGCCTGTGAAATTCTTAGATGAATGCATTTACTGAATGATGAATGCACCCACTTTCTCACTTTGCGAAATTCTTAGATGAATGTATTCATTGGTTAGATGAATGCATTTACTAATTATGATGAATGCATTTCCCCTCACATGAGTAATTTACTTGATGGATAAGGGATCTATTGGGTGGAAATTAGAGATTGATTTTGAAGGGGGTTGATGTTGAAGGAAGGAGGTTTATGATTCAAGGTGGAGATTAGAGATTTGCTTGGTTTATCATTTCCTTCTTTTATTTTTATTTTCTGTTCAACAATAGTACACTTCTCAACAAAATATATGTATAGTTCATGCTCCTTCCTAATTCTATACATGTTGGTCCATGTATTAAGTATTTTAGATTGAACACCCAATTTATTAAAGAGATCAAGATTTATATTATTGAAGTGCTCGCTAAAAAGATTGATGACCTTACAAAAATCTCATAAAATTGAAGGTCCAGTTAATCTATTCCTAGGCCTTACAATGAGTGTATCTATTTTCTTTATCTACTATAGGTAGATGTTATAAAGGAATTTTCCTTGTTCAACAAGATGCATCTAACATGAATCTCGAGAAAAAAAAACTTATCTAAGACTTGAAAATTTTTTTTGGTTTGTAGGGACAAATTACAGCAGGAGATACTTTACTTCTACTACTACTATTTTCATTCATCCCTTGTTATTACTAAAAGGAAAACCAAATTTCATCTTCATCTAAGTATGTAATCTTCTTATTCTTTATCCCACATGTTGGTTCTTTTTTTTTTTTCATGCAAGTAAGAATTATTTTAAATGGTTGAACTGTTTGTTTTTTAATTTATTTATTTGGATTTGGTCTATTGAACAGATTAAAAGATGATAGAAATCCCGTTAATAGTTCATTGCCATTTTGTTTTGATTCTTTTTAGTAGAGGAATGAATAGGAATAGAATTAGGATGGTCTCATTCTCTTGTAATCAGTTTAATTTCAGCTCTCTATTCCTTCCTGAATATTCAATGCTTTACTCTAAATCTATGAAGTAGGTTTCTTACAATATAATATCTTTTTTCTAGTTTATGTATGTTTTTTTTCAGCAGATTTTTTGTCATGTTTGGTACTTGCAAAATGCTCATATCAATTGAATTTGATTTGATTATATTCAGTGTACCTGTGGTGGAGATTAGAGACCTTCAAAGAAGCTACATTTAATCCAGCAAGCGAATGGGCAAAAAGTTTATTGAAAGTGTACAAGTATTAAAGTAAACTTTCAAGAAGAGTGTCGCCATTCCAAGCCTAGAATAGACTGTATGTCTTTCTAAATCTCTTTCAAGTAATCACTTCTCTCTGTCTCTCTAAATCTCTATCTCCATTTTCTCATGATTTGGATTGTGGGGTTTTTCTTTGTCTGGGGTTTTCACCTTTGGGTTCATTAAGGTGACGTGAATTAAGGTTTTCATACATCTTACTTCCGAACATGATGCATATATATATATATATTAAGTTGATTAAAGAAATGCTAAAAAAACATTGAAATTAAGGTTTGCAATTGGGTGGAAATTAGTGATGTGCATCAATGGACTAACAGTAGTTCCATTGGGTGGTCTGTTGCATCTTTGAACCATATGCCCCAACCACCTTAGAACTATGTTTATTTGTATAGTTACAATGGAATGCCTATTATCATGGACTTAGAAGTTGTCGAGGAGATTTGATAAAGTGGAAGTTAGAGTTCATCATGTTAAATGAGGTTATAATAACCATCAACTCCATTGTATCATCTTGTACAACAGTTTCTATGGTATAATATATCCTTCATCCTTGGACAGCTATGTAAGAGAGGAGATAGTCCTTCCACTAAGATGTCTTGTGTTTCCATCGAGTTGGTAAGGATTGTGAAGTTGGTTGTTTCTTCACTCATTTCTATTTCCAATCATGTTTTTTATAGTATAGTAATTTTACATCTCAAGATATCCGTCTTCACTATTTTTTATCTGCTTCTCTAATTTATATTTAAAAAAATCAGAAATTTATAGTGAGGTAGGGTCAAATGGAGGAAGACTAGAAGGGAAGAAGTAATGGATATAAAGCGAAGTTTTAGATTGAATCTTCACTTTCTTGGGATTTAATTTACTTAGGAAACTCAGCCCTTTTGATGAGAGACATGCTTAGATAATCTCCTGTGACTATTTCATACCCAATATAAAAACAAATGAAAAGGCCCCTTTGAGGCGGTTTCTATGTGGATGGTAAGGAAGGCCTCATTGACACCAATCAAATCCCCAAAATCTCACCTCGAGCTAAACAACATGTAATCATTTCATCAATGCCTCATTTACATTGTTTTGTTGTCATATTCGTTGAGTTTTGCTATGGAAGTTCTCTCTACTTGTTGATAAGGGGAGGATTGGCATTAGGTGGGTAGCTGAGCATACAAACTTGTTGAGCCAAACCCCTCTCTCTCTCTCTCTCTCTCTCAAATATCATAAGTTAAATTTTTCTTCTTCTCTTTTTCACATAAAAGATGCATTCTTTCAATTTATGCTCTCCAAAGAATCCTGATTCTTCTGGTTAGTCATCTTAGATTCAGTTCTATGTATCATCTTAATCTTTTTCGAGCATGTTCATGTGTTGATGATTGGTTTCATCTTTATATTTTTTTCATGCATGGCCAAGTTTTGATATTTGACTTTCTTCTTCCCTCCTTCGTTTAAGATGTAGTATGAAATCATAAGCTTCTAAAGTTTTCATTTCAGTCAATTGAAGAATAAAGGTCTCATCATTCAATGCAATAACTTGTCCTGATATAAATCTAGTGAAGAACTACCTTCTGATGTGTCCAAAGACCAATTTCTAAGATAGTTTAGTTGGATTGGCATTTGAGGGCTTCTCCAGTTATCATTGAATGAGCATTTTCCGCTCAAGAGTTGGCATAATAGTATGACATTTTCTAAGTATAAATCATTTTTGTTTTTAAAAATAAATATACCAATATATTGTAATGACAAAAATGAGAAGAATCAACTTACAAACATACTTGGCCACTCACAAATGGCATAAGAGTAACTTCATTAACTGTTGCAAGTAGCACCTGCCCCTGCTTATTCATAGCATAGAAGCCCCCTGCTAATGAAGCTTCTGTTGTCAAGAATATAGGATCTAGGCTAATTTGACTTCTGTAAACTGCTGTAGCTATCTCTAGATCATACACAAAAAGGAGACCCAAGTTTTGTGATCATATAGATTAGGCTATTGTTATTTGATATCCACACAAAAAAAAAAGTTCAAAGAATTAATACTAATACCTGCTTCTTTGTAAAACCAAGTTTACCTGATAAAGGTACCAACAAAGTTTGTACAAAGAAAGAAACATTACTAAAAGCTCATGCTCAAAAGGAAAAATAAAATATGGCAGCATAGTAACTTAGAATGTATAGAGAAAACAAACAGCACATGCAACCACTCACAAACAATTAAAAATGCAACAAAAAATTAGTTAAGCATATAAAAGATAGAAAAAAAACTTATACTGCTCACAATAGAAAAGCTCATCAACATAATATTTGTCCTTTCGATAGTTACACTTGGTCGATTGTGGTATAACACAAAATAAAAAGTGATATGCATGAAAAGCTATCCAGGTTGGGCACCAAGTTTAATGATATGCAATTTTGAAGATCTGTCCTGCATTGATGGTCTTTGAGGCAAAGCAAATAAGAAGGGAAGGGTTTTCATTTCCTGCAACGTGCAAAAGGCAAAAGAGCAAGCAAAAATGGTATCCCCGTTTAGATATTAGCATAACAATAAACTAAACAAGTATAACTGATGGATATATAAAAAATATAAGAAGTAAAGAATTAAAAAAATTTGAAGGAATGGATCAAACTTTGAATGAAGCAAATGATAAATTTGAAGGAATGGATCATTTGAATGGAGCTGTACTTGTTCTTTTTTCTATTTCTGATTTTATCTTTTCATCACACTTTTTGCATCTTCTTTCTTGATCAACTATCTCTCTTCTCTTGTTTTTTCTTTCCTTTCTACTCTCTTTCAGTTTATTCTTCTTGTTGTTTTCTTCATCTTACTATTCAGTGATTTTAAATTCCACTATTCTACTTAGGCCCATATATTAAGTGGCAATGTAAATAGTATTAACAAAGAAGAAAAAGAATAGAGAAGTTGCAGAGAACATCAAAACAAAGAACGCCTAATCTCATTTACTCAAAAGCTAATCGATTACAAAGGCTTTTCACTCGATTTATACAAAGAAGAGAATTAGTAACTGTGCACCAACTAAAGGAGGGGTCAAACCAATTTCATATGAGGTTGAGTGAAAATGGAGATGGTCACTTTTTAACAAATATGTCTAACTGTATCACATACTATCTTGTCATGTGGGAGTATGATCAAATAGTTGAAAATTGAAATTACTTGGATCTATGTGAATTTTAGGCTATTTCCTATTGTATGAGCTACCCATAGGAAAAAGTTTTGTACACTACTGCAGTTCAGCTGAAAGCTTTCAAAATGAACACATTATTCTTCCATACAATTGTATGATTTCTCACACTAAAACCAGCAATCTCCATGAAGATCTCGATACTCTTACATCTCTACAGTGCATAATCAAAATTAGATCTTTAATTCTTATGATAAACCATTTAAATTCCGATTGCTACAAAAAAGACTAAAGAGAAAGAGCAAAAGGGGCCAAGAGAGTGAGAGATGCAGCTGTAGTTGTAAACATAATTCTCTCGCCATGTTCATGTTGTGGTCCTGTTTTATTTTATCATATTCTCATTCTAATTTTGGTTTTGAATGATGGATATTGGCAGGACCACTATCTTATTCAACAATGATAATCTACAGTTCATATAGTTGTCTTGAAAATTTTCTTTGTTTCCACATAAGATCTTTTACTAGAATTAATCATTTTGATTAGTATGAAACTCTCTTTGTTAGTTCTATCAATTTAATCACTCTGTAGTGGAGTGCGTTTACTGCTTTGAACTCTTCCTTTGTGTTTATATCAATGAAATTGCAATGTTTTCTGTTTTGAAAGCTATATGTATTGAAGTGTTATAATCATCGTTGGTGTTAAACTGAGAGAGAGAGAGAGAGAGAGAGAAGGGGGAGGGGTTTTGAAGGAACATATAGGGAGGGTACATGCTCTTCTACAACTTTATTAGAAAGAAAAGTTTTGTGAAGAGTTGCAGGTGGTTTGGCCATAAGTAAATAAGAAGAATGAGAAGAAAAAGAAGATGGGCTGTTGCTGTGTTTGGCAGTGGAAAAAGAAGATCAAAAGGGAGAGATTAAATTTGTCATTCTTAAGGGAAAAGATTAAAACTTGAAAAAGATAATCATTTTTTTTTTTTTGGATTTGATTCTAACAGCTGTAATTTTCAATGAGGAATGAATTATATATCAGTTATGTTTACTTTATAATATGCCTATATCAGTTATGTTCCTTTAATGATATATAAGTTTCATTTGTTTGGTAGATTAGCGATGGATATGGATCATTGAGAAGCGGTTGCAGGGCTGTTTCCATTTTGTTCAATTGTTTGACCACAATAGACTTTTTGGGGATGTTAAGTTGGACATTTGTAGCACAATAGACTTTTTCATCTATATATTTGAATTAAATTTGGGATTTTGGATATTAATGTTTACTTGAGATGAAATTAGACAGCTTTATCTTTTTGAGATTAAAAACAGGTTATGCAGGATGGAATTGGAAATAGGTTCATTGTTTTGATAAAAAAAAATACATTTGGAGACAAACAAAATGCCGTCGCTAAAAACCTGTGATGTACCTTTTGGGACGAACATGTTCGTCCCAAAAGGTTTTTACCAACAATTTACTTTGTCGCTAAAATGTTTTCACCAATGTCAACAAAAAAAGTTTTTGGCGACATTTACTTATTATTACCCGATGAAGAATATCGTTGCAAAAGCTTACTTTACTGTCAGCCATCTCTCAATATTTGGTGACAAACTAGGTACTGCGACATGAATTAACGATGATAATCGTTGTCGCGAAAGGGCTATTTTTTTAGCGACGACGGCTATAGTTGCCTCTGTAGGACTTCGCAGACCAGGGATCTGTGACAGAATAGCGACGATTTTCTAGTCGTCGCTAAAAGTCTTTGGCAACAAAAGTAATTGTTTTAGCGACAAATTTTGTTGTCGCCAAAAGTGATTTTTCTTGTAGTGTAATTAGGCCAAACCCACACAAGCCATTAATGTTTGGCTCAAGACCATCGATTTAGTCAAAATGGCTTGGCCAAGCAAGGTTTTTTCTTTCTTTCTTTTTTTTTTTTCTAGTAGTCTGTCAATCATTTGATAAATTATCAACAAATTACAAAACACACCTTATTCAGGCAGGGTAGAGCTTTCGGTTTTCTATCATTTAATTCAAGAACGATCCAAATACTAAATCAGCCCTCATTATATATTCAAGCCCAGCCTTTCAGTAACCCTATCACTAAATTACAAAACACACCTCCACAGGGAGATGACCTCTGAGCTCCCACAAGAGGACTTAGGACTGAACTTTGTGGTGTTCAACCACTATCATATCCCTTTATTCTCGGGTCTCTAATTTAAGAAATTTATTAACCGACTGCGCTAGCCCAATCAAATTTAAGGACCAAGCCTGGTTTGTTGCTCTCACCACACCCAACTTGAAGGGGAGTAATATGGACCGCAAGTCGCCTGCATTAAGTTCAACTCATTCTTACCAGGTCTAGCCCGGTCATGATGTCTCAGCCTATGGTACAGGTTCAGCCCAATTGCAAGTTAGTCATGACATCCTAGCCCATCATGCTCCACCTCATCAAATTTGCATGCCATCTCAGATTCAAGATCTGGCGTGTTAGGTCCCTGGTACAACCCTCAAAGGCACCCGTGTTTAAGTGATCCTCGAATGCCTTGTAACACCCTGACCCGATTTGATCTAGATTAGCTGCTAATTTCTGATGATTGGTTGCTAATTGTGTTTTGTTCTTGTGTTTGTTTGGTTTCAGGTTATGGATAGGTAGTTGGATTGAGTTTGACCTGGTTTAGGTAGACATAAGCCCTTTTTCGTAATATTGCATTTGTGTGATGTCGTCATTCATGCATCATCTTGGTATTAACGCGTGTCTTTTATTATGCTTGTTGATTTCCCTCTCTGGACTCTAAGCCGAAGGTAAGTTACGGCTGAGTCGTGGTACACACGAAACATATTCTGAACTGATTACAGAATCACTGAAATACGTACAAACTGACGAAATCACATGAAATAGAAGGGAATGATCACAAGATGGGCTGTAAACAACATTCATACTCAAAAATACATTACTTAATCTAAATCAAACACATACCCACATGGTTTAGCCAAGTTATGCTTATACTTGCCTCAAATGGAGTCTAACACACGCTTAGCTGTCCTTGGGCTCAACCACACTGTCAACAGTTTTGTTCTGTCTCTTTCTCTCGAGGCTTCTTCTGCTTCTGCTCGTTCCTCCTTCCTTTTCACTGAGCTAGCTGGAGAAGGACGTTGTGCATGTCCACGTTTGAGCATCACTGGTGTGATTGGAGCTGAGCTTGAGTTCTTGCTGTGCTTCCTTCCTTCTTTTTCCTCTTGTTCTCATTATCGATGGGTATGGATCCTCACGGTTCTCTTTTCTTCTTTCCTTCCACCACTCAGAGGAGAGCCATCCCCTTCTCTGATACCATCTGCAACGCCCCGCCCCGCCCCGCCTCGCCCCGCCCCATCGAGATATTGTCCGCTTTGGACTTCCCAGGAGGTCACCCATCCTGAAATTGCTCTGACTCGAGCACGCTTAACTTTATAATTTTTTATGGAAGTCCTCACGGTTTTGTCCCTAAAAGGCGCCTCGACAGTTTAGGACGGATTATTACTTATATTCTTTCATTCAGATGTACTTTTTGGGACTGGGTCGTTACATGCCTGCCTAACACAACTGGAAATACCAGAAGCCATTTCCAATCACCAATTAGTTTTGGAATAAGTGGTAGCTCAATAGCATCTAAAATCATGTTAGTAGTATCAGAGCCCCATACAACCCTCATAAGTATAAATTGGTAGCTCAATGCTGTCTAATATTAAAAACATGACCTGTAGAAAAATTTCCAACTCAAATTTGGACAGACAAATGGTAAAAAATCACATCCTTATTTCTCCGCATGTAGTCAGTATCTATTCCAGCCCATACAGATTAACAAAAAAGAGTGAGAGCGTGGACAAGATGGGAATACGATCTTAGTCGACATTGACTCCCAAAGTCAAAGAGCACACACGTCATCTCAATCGATGATTGGAGCAAATAAGCATAGAAACATATCCATCCCCCATCACTCACAACATCCTTATCAAACTCCAACTCAATTCTTGGAACTCATTGGAAGGACGACACATCTTCGATCTGTGGCTTGATCGATCCTGCAAATCTTTTTATTTACAAGGGATATAGAAATAAGTGGACACCTTGACAGAGTGGACGACTTTCATACTTAAGAAAAAAAATTAGAACACTTTTCATTAGCTATTCTGCATATCTTTCTCTCTCTGTTGCATATGTTCATTTTCGTTCAAGTCAGTAATGTGAAATGAATGTAGCATCATCACCTAAGTATAAAGTTTCTTTTTTTTTTTTGGTACAAACGGTCTAAATATTAATATAAAGTTATGCACACCATTAATTAGTACGAATTCATTTCGATGCAATCTTCTAAAGATAAAGATATGCACACATTTACAATATCGCCCCGTACATCTATATCCATTAAATGCATGTAAATTGACAGTCGTTACCATTTGTGTGTGTGTGTGTGTGTGTGTGTGTGTGAAGATACATCACCAAAGAACACTGACGATCAGAGTACCTTTGCTATCTTTCTAGAATTCTTGTTTCCTTATATTTGTTGTTGTTGTTTTCTTGGTGGAATTTTGATGACATCTTTTTATTTGATGCATTTCAGGTGTCCTTCTAGCTATGTCGTCAATGACTCAATGACTCAAAATTCTGAAAGCCACATTACTAGTTTGGGTGTGGCTTTTTCTTCTTTGTGCCAATGGTATTACTATACCAAAAGACGAGTAGTTAAAATATAAGAAGTATCTTACGCTTGTCAACAACCCCGCAGTGAAGAGCATCAAGGTCCAACCACTACCAACTGTAATTTAATCTTTACTAAAATTGCATTTTAATAGATAGCTTGCAAGATTTTTTGTCTTGGCACCCCAGCCAAGGGGGCTGAGACTCATGGGAGAGCTGAGTACTATCAACTCACATAGGAAGAAAGTCCACACAGGTAAAAAGGAAGTAGCAATAGCATCTCCGATGCACCTTATAAGCCTCATGGGTTGGCCGGGACCCATGGGAGAGGAGGGTACCCACACATATGGTAGATAGCCCACATACGTGGATAGAGCATCCACAAAGTCGGAAGAAAGTGGCATACTCACAGATCAAACCCAAGGTGATTGGGTGAGACAGAATTGCTAACCAATTGATCAGCAACCACTAGTTCTTAACCCGTAATGTTCCAAATTTTCCAAATGTCCATTGTAACTAGGGATCCGGTGCTATGACAACTTGATTTGCTTTGTGTGGCCCACCTCTGATTATAAAACTGGTAGATAAAAAACTCCATTAAAAAGCAATATTCTAAAAATCGAAGCAATTGAATCATGATCGACTATATTTGGTATTTACAACACTTCAGTTGTATCAAAATTTGCAAATTGGTCAAACTTATATGAACTAGTCAAATAAAATCAAAACTAGAAAAAATTGATGGTTGAACCAGCTGGAGCCACCATAAATTATGTTAAATAATTTACTATTTTATCATGGTTGAACGAGTTGGCAAATGTTAATCGTTTTATTTATTTATTTGAGCCTGTAGTTGACCGGATTTATGCATGCTTTAGACACTTCTAGTAGCTTGCACGTGCAATCTCCAAACAATTATATGAAAACAAAGCACTAAGGGTGTATACGGTTCGGATTGGATTAGATTGAGCCAAATCCATCACCAAACCATTGCCTATGGATTGAAAGTTTTGTAATCCGTCACCGATCTATTGTCCTTCAAAACTAATCCGAACCAAACAGTGGATCAATAGTTCAGATCAGTTAAAACCGTTCAATCCGTTGGTAGTAACAATAATAGGAATTCTTTTGCAATATGCCCCCTGCTAGGCTTATTTGCAACAAAAAAATAAAGAGAAGATTGGAAATTTCTAAAAACATAGTGAAATCTAGCACACTTTATCCACTGTAATATCAAAATATATACTAACTTTTTTTTATTTTTTTATCTCAAACAAATAAACAAAAACATGCACTTCACATTTTCTTTGGTTCTCCACCACGGTTCTGGTATAGCCAAGATATACAGAAACATTGGAGAACCAACCTTAGAGGCAAAAGTTGACCTTCAAACAGTAATACAAGAATGCCTCAGCTTGCACCACTCAACAAACATGAATCATCCCTAGTGAGGATTACTACAAGTACACAGCAGGAACTCAAAGTATTCACATTAGAAACTTGCAACAGTATTCATATAATAATCATAGAAGAATACAATATTTGCAATAGAAACTCATATCAAATAAAACATACAAATAAAAAATATATATCTGGGAGAGAGAAGAGGAGGGATGGGAAGATGGGAAATATGCAGAAAAGGAAGAAGGAAGATGAGAATATTGACATTTATATAAATAATGACTTCCAAAAGACAGTCCATGCCATATGAATGTTCCCAAATAAAACAAGGCAACACGAGAATAGAAGGAAAATGAGACAATCACTAGAAACTATTGAGAGAGAGAGAGAGAGAGATCTTACATCAATGACTAGCATAGTTGGCCATATTGCCTTACAAGCCACCTGCTACTCCCTTGCCACTGCATAGTGTTGGGGTTGGTTTGCCACTACAATATACAGATAGTGAACAAAGGAGCGAAGAACGTCATAAGATACATCACTAGTCTTGATAGTGCCACTCCTGGTCTTTTCCATCTCATTTTCCAGCATTGCTTTTAAAAACAGGAGATTTGTTTATCAGATAAGTAATAAAAACAGGAGATTTGTTTATTAGATAAGTAAAAGGAAACGGGAGAATAGAACAGTGATGATTAATATGAAAATACAACGTAACAGAACCTCTTCCCTATTAAATTACAAACTACAAGTTTAAACTGTGAAAATTAGTACCTAATAGGGACAAGATTGATCAAGATTACAAGATGATCAAGATTTCAAAACCTAGCAAGAGAAACGAATTTACAATCCAAATTAAAATAGCCATTAAAATGAGATGAGAGAGTGAGTTGCCAATAGAAACACAGAATACAATCGATTAGCAGCATCATAAAATTTCTTTGAAAATCTTTTTATTAGCTTACAATCATCCCAATCCCTAGGAGAAGGAGGTCTTTCTACATTATCAAATTCTCTGTTGAATTTATCATCTTCTTCATCCAATCTATCTAAGGCTTTTTGAAACTTAATTCTTGTTTCTAGCATAAGGAAGGTGGAGTTCCACCTAGTTGTAACTTCTAAACACAACAAACTATCACATTCTATTTCCTCTTTCTCTACACATGTTGTAAAGAGTTATTGTCTTTGTGGAGAACTCCTAACATACTTAACCATGGCATGAATTTTTACTATTGCACCTTTCAATTCAGTTAACCCATCCCTCACACTTAAATTAAGAATATAAGCAACACACCTCATGTGAAAATGTTTTCCATCTAAAATAAAACTATCAATTTTCTTACCAAACTTTCTCTTAAAATATGCAATGGCAATATCATTAGAAGTTGCATTATCAACAATAAGAGTACAGACTTTCTTAATACCCCAATCAACCAAACATTCCTCCACAACTCGACCGATGGACTAACCTTTATGATTAGAAATGACACAAAAGCTTAGGATTCTTGTCTGCAATTTCCAATCTTTATTAATAAAATATGTAGTGAGGCACATATTAGAAAGGTATTGGAATGAGGTCCAACAATTTGTAGTGAGACAAACCCTTTGATTTGTCAACATATCCCTCAATTTTTTTCTCTGTTCATATACAAATCCAGACAATTTACCTAGGTAGTGAAGATGTTGAGCGGCAACTGAGAAAGGGCATGGGGCTGGCTGTGGAGACCTTGAGCAGTAGCTGAGAAAGGGTCTGGAGAGTGGAGATGTTGAGTAACAACTGAGAAAAGGCATGGAGAGTGGAGACGTTGAAGAGAAAGATGCCCTAATCTAAGAAGTCTCATTTTTATATGCCCTAATATGAGAAGAATTGTAACACTCCGACCCAGCTTGACCTCGTTTAGCGACTAATTAATGTTGCTTTAGTTGTTAATTTTGTTTTGCTTTTGTTGCGGGTCATGGATAGGTAGTTGGGTTGAGTTTGACCTGGATTAGGTAGACCAAGCCCTTTTTCGTAATTTTAGCTTTTATAAGACATCTTCATTTTCGTATCATCTTGGTGTCAACACGTGTCTTTCGTTGAGCTTGTTAACTTCTGTAACTACGTCATTTGTAACCGATGTCGTATGATTCCATTGGACCCGTAGTTGACTCAAACTGTAAATTGTCTTATGTGTTGGCCTTTCTTGCAATTTTTCCTTTAATCTTATCTTATATAAAGCCATCATCGACTCTCTTTCTTTCACTCTCTTCTCCTCCCTCACGTGGAAGGCTCTCTCTCACTCCCTCTCGATTCTTTTCTTCTCGATCACAACTAAGAAGAGGAATTTGTGCTCTTTCATCCCTTGGTGTAAGATTGAGGTGAGTTCTAGGTCCTTTCCATCTCCCTCATCTTCTTCCTCTCGTTTTCCATGACTGTACTCATGAATTCTCTTTCTCTTTCCCATGCATGATAGTTGTGAGAGTGTTTGGATGTGAATTAAGCTCCAAGGACAACAATTGGTGTGTTTGAACTCTATTAAGGCAAGTATAAGCATAATTGATATGAATCCATGTTGATATCTACTTGATTTTTGGATGATTCTCATGAACTTGTATGCCTAGTATGGTTACAGCCCAATTTGAACTCATTCTCCCTTTCTCTGTTAAGATTTTGCTCATTTGATGTCGTGACAAATTTTCTGTAATTGATTCAGAAATCGACCCAGCGCATGCACGGCAAAGCCGTGAAATGGGCTACGGCTAAGCTGTAAAGTACACTACGGCTAAGCCGTGACCTAACCGTAAACCCAGCCGTAGATTAATACAGGGTGATACCTGAAAATAACTGGGAGTATGCAAATCAGCAACTCTGCTACGGCCCAGCCAGGGCTAAGCCATAACGCCTTCTACGGCTAAGCCGTAAGGTGTCTTCAGCTAAGCCGTAAGGTCACCCACGGCTGAGCTAGAAGACATAACCCCTAAGAAAGTTGAAGGAGACTCGTAGGACCTTTGCTATAGAAGGTAAGCAACATGGACTTGCCCAACGGATTATGTAAACATACGTGAATGATCTCGAGGGCTGCGAATCATTCATGTTCGTTATCCAGTTGTTAAGCACCTCCCCATGGGTGTTGGCTTAAGGGACTTTGGTGCACCATATGCTAATATCATCAACACTAG
Source organism: Sextonia rubra (assembly GCA_037013555.1). Classification (NCBI taxonomy): domain Eukaryota; kingdom Viridiplantae; phylum Streptophyta; class Magnoliopsida; order Laurales; family Lauraceae; genus Sextonia; species Sextonia rubra. The sequence goes on along the minus strand of JASUAD010000018.1, from coordinate 47,680,612 downwards.
ACAACGGTGCAATGGATAACTTAAAACTATATCAACATGCACATTTTAAAAACACTGGATAATTAGATTAGAGTTGGCTAGTAAATGAACTTGGTTCGATATGCTAAGATTTGCTTGCATGACATGTTGTATTCCGAGCATTGATCTCCACTCTTTAGCATGCTTGCTTGTTTCTAAGAACATGGAATGGTTAATTGTCTTATTATGGTTTTAGTACCTTGAGTATGCACGTTTGGTATTAAGCTTGCACGTATAAGATATGTTTTTGGATATGCACGTATGATATGCTTGTCACGATCTACTCAAGGTTTGATACATGATTGACTCCGTATAGTCAGGCACTACTGAGCCTCAGCCTAAGGATCCCGACGGGGTGAATTTGGTGTAGTTTTCATGGCCTTGCTGCAGTAAGAAAACGTCTTGGGGAATCCAGACCCCAGGAACTCAAGACCTATTCGTACCCTGGCCCGGTCAATGGTGTTCTCTGCACGGATATAAGATCCCTCTTTTGGGAGCATATGGCAATGTAGTCGCCAACTAGTTATGTATGCAACATGTATACATTGATTCACATGGCCTGTTTCTTTCGGCATGACAGTTTAGTATACGAATGTGACCTGTTATGATTTATATGACGTCCTTTATTCTATTAGACACAGCATGTGTTAACTTCTTGTCACAACCCGAGCCCAGGAGTTCGGGGGTTAGCGAAAGCCAAACCAATGATACACGTAGTCCCGTGCCTGTACACGTAGACCTGGTCTAAATGCACATGCACAAGGGAAGGTTCACACGTGCCAAACCTGTATGCGGAAGCTGTAGATATCAAAACATCACACTAAACAATGCAAGAAGAGAATACAGAAACAAAACTGACATATATAGATGAAGGTTTTACAAAATGAACAAAATAAGCATGTACAAATCATGACGGAACCAAGCGTGACAAATCTCAACAAAAAGGAAGACTCCTATGCCATGAATGTCCAGGGCGCTCTCCGGTGGAGTGATCACATCCACTCCTCTAGGCCTGATGGGACCTCGGGGGCCTCAATAGGAGTCTGGCCAGCCGACGAGGGGTCGGCATGGGTATCTGAGCCTACAACACCCAAAAACCACTCGTGAATTTGACGATTCAGCAAAGTATAAGCCATAACAAATAACACATGCTGTGTCTAATAGAATAAAAAACATCATGTAAATCATAACAGGTCACATTTGTAAACTAAGCTGTCGTGCAAGAAAGAAACATGCCATGTGAATCAAGGTATACATGCTGTGTACATAACTAATTGGCGACTATATTGCCATATGCTACAAAAAGAGGGATCTTATATCCGTGCAGAGAACACCATTGTCCAGGCCAGGGTACGAATGGGTCTCGGGTTCCTGGGGTCCGGATTCCCCAAGATGTTTCCTTTCTGCAGTAAGGCCATGAAAACTACACCAAATTCACCCCGTCGGGATCCTAAGGCTGAGGCTAAGTAGTGCCTAACCATACCGAGTCAATCATGAAAACCCTGAGTAGATCGTGACAAGCATATCCTGGTGCATATCCGAGAACGTGTCTTATACGTGCAAACATTATAACATCAATGCACACATACTCAAGGTGGACACATAGTACGACTTTCGATGTTACATACAATGATCCTGATAAAGAGTGGAGATCAATGATCGAAATACATGTTATGCAAGCAAATCGTGCCATATCGAATCACCTTCATTTACTAGTCAACTCTAATCTAATTATCCAGTGTTTCTAACCGTGCATGATGATGTAGTTTTAAGTTATCCGCTCACCGTTGTCTAGTGTTGCATTGTATTAGCTGGTGCACCGAAGTCCCTTAAACCAACACCCATGGGGAGGTGCTTAACAACTGGATAACGAACATGAATGATGCGTAGCCCTCGAGATCATTCACGCATTTTATCATGTTCCGTTGGGCAAGTCGAAGTTGCTTACCTTCTGCTTTAAAGGTCCTAAAGGTCTCATTCTTTTCCTATTTTTCTTAGTATTCATGCCAACCATCTCAGCCGTAGGTAACCCTACAGCTTAGCCAAAGGAACCTTACGGCTTAGTCGTAGAAGGCTTCACGGTTTAGCCGCAGAAGGCTTCACGGCTTAGCCGTGGCTGGGCCGTAGAAGAGTCGCAGAATTGCATACTCTCAGTTATTTTCAGGTGTCACCCTGTATTGATCTACGGATGGGTTTATGGTTGGGTCATGGCTTAGCCGTAGTGCATTTCACGGCTCAGCCGTAGCACATTTTACGGCTTAGCCGTGCATACGCGGGGTCAAATTCTGAATCAAATACAGAAAACCTGTAACAACATCAAATGTGCAAAATTCCAACAGAGAAAGGGAGAATGATATCAAATTGGGTTGTAAACATGTTTTCCCTGCCAACTTATGTGAATCAACCAAAATCAAGCAAATACCAACTTGAGTTCATACATATTATGCTTATACTTGCCTCAATTGAATTCTAACACTCTAATCGTTGTCCTTGGGCTCAATTCACGTCCACAACCAGTCCAAACACAACCCTACTTCCCCATGCATGAAGAGAAAGGAAGAAAGAAAGAAACATGAGACACATGCACCCAATAAGGAAGGAGAAGAAGAAGAGAACCCATTCAAGACTTACCTTAGCTCACTAGAAATCAGGACTCAAGACTATGAAGTCTCTTCCGTGGCTTGATCGAGAATGAGGAAAATTGAGAGGAAGAGGAAAGAAGACTCCAACGTGAGCAACGTGAGAGAAGAGAAGAAAGTGAGGGAGTTGAGTCGGTGCTAAGCTCTTATATTGGGTAAGATGAAAGTTCAAATTACAAACAAGTCCAAGGTTAAGGCAAATTACAATTCGAGTCAAATCCGAGTCCAATGGAATCATATGACATTGGTTACAAATGACGTAGTTACGGAAGGTAATGAGCTCAACGAAATACACGTGTTGACACCAAGATGATGCGAAAATGACCATGTCTTAGAAAAGCTAAAATTACGAAAAAGGGTTTGGTCTACCTAATCCAGGTCATACTCAACCCAACTACCTATCCATGACCTACAACGAAACAAACCAAAAGCAAAACACAATTAACAATTAAAACATCCTTAATTAGTCGCTAAACGAGGTCAAGCTAGGTCGGAGTGTTACACTTGTTATGGCTTATACTTTGCTGAATCGTTGTATTTACGAGTTGTCTTTGGTGTTGCAGGCTTAGATACCTAGACCGACCCCTCGTCGATCGACCAGACTCCAAGTGAGGCCCCCGAGGTCCCATCAAGACTAGAGGAGTGGATGTAGTCACTCCATCGGAGAGCACTATGGACATCATTGCATATAAGTCTTCACCATTTTGAGATTTATCACGATTGAATCCTATCATTATTTGTACATATTTATTTTGCTTCATTTTGTAGAACCTTTATCGATATATGTCAGCTCTATTTTCGGACTCCCTTCTTGTATTATTTAGTGTGCTGTTTGATATCTACAGCTTCCGCGTACATGTTTAGCACGTGTGAACCTTTCCTTGTGCGTGTGCATTTAGACCAGGTCTACATGTACAGGCACGGGAGTACGTGTGTCATCGGTTTGGCTTTTACTAACCCCCGAACTCCTGGGCTCGGGTTGTGACAAGAATGGCTGAGATTAAAAGCTGAAAAGAGTGAATGGCTAAGAATAAAAGATAGATGATGAATGAAAATTATTGTCTTTTAATATCTTTTTACATAAATATATATATTTGATTTCAACGGTTCGGATCGGTTTAAATCGGCAGATTAAGAGTAAAATCCATCACTAATCCGTTACCAACAGATTAGAATTTTTCCAATCCGTCACCACTTCATTAACTATCGGATCGGTTAAAAAACTGTGAATCGGATCGGATCGGTTTAATGGATCAACGGGTTTTTTGTGCACCCATACAAAGCACAAGTAAACACAAATATATTGTAAAAACAAAAACTAGTTGGTATATCAACAAAGAGACATGTTCTTTCTTTGTATACACATCTGATTCATATGTTTTTCTTCAATAGCAGTCTGATGGTTACATCTTGGATTTTGTCTGTTGTATTAGTCCATACTGTCAACTGTAAATCCATGAAATCCTTGTGTTTCCCTCCATTTCCTTTGCAACAAATTAAAATTAACTAATATAGTCCAATGAGAAATCCAAGTAAAAATCACCGCTTTGTGACATAGATTATATCAATTATACAAACATACTAAATAACATAAAACTAAAATTTTTTGAGTAAGGCATACTCATATTGTAAATCTTATGTAGTAGCCACTTCCAGGTTAGTGAGCACCTTAGAACCTGCTTAGTGTGTCTTATATTGTTGATCATGTATCTACCAACTCTAAATTTAATCATGCTCAACTTAATTTAAAAAAAAAGTTAAATAAAGTTGATCATATACATCCCAATATAAATCTGCACTATCGAGTGTGAACTGTGAAGTCCTTGCTCTATGAACTTCAAATGGATTGGTGCATCAAACTCATCTCCAAAATCTGACGACTCCACTAAAAATTACATTAACCAAATTCTAGTCCAAGTTGTGACACTGTTGGTAAGATATTATCATCCATTTGGTTCCTGTCTAATATGTACAATATTCTAGGTATGCCATGGAAGCAACCAGTTTCAAGAATTCAAGAAGAAAATAATAATAATAAATGTATACTATGTTAAACCAATCATCTGGGTAGGGAAAAGAAGCATATCTCACTCGACCACCTTTTAAATAGAATTTGTTGGGGGGGGGGGGGGGGGGGGTGGGGGGGGGGGGGGGGGTGGGTGTGGTTTGCAATTTACAGTAGTTGACAGATTACATTCTTTGAATAACACACCCCAAAGGGGCAAAAGCCAATAATAACATCACTTGGAAAGACATTTCATTGTTTTCAACACCACCACGTGGCATCTCACAACTATGTAAAAATGAAAGAGTTAAAAAAATACAAATTAATGGTAAACAAAACCAATCAAAAAATTTCTAAATAAATTTATTACATTATTTAATGATGAAAACAAAGAGAACTAAATTACACTAAAGCTTCTAATGATATAAATTGATGGTATGTGATACACTTACATAAATTAAAAAAGTCATGCTTGAGCACTCCACAAACAAAGAATGAGATGCTCATCAAGAATGTAGAAAGTGAGAGATAAAATTGCATAAATTCCACAACAATAAGTATCCTAACATTTGGAGGTCATTGGTTCAACCAATGTAACAGGATAAGAAACAGTTTTCAATAAACACTGTGATAAATAGCAGGGAAGCAAGCATGGATATGAGAGTAGGCAACACTCAAATATGCAACAAAGATTTGCCTCATAGAAGGATTATATTGCCCCCATAATAAGAAATAAATGCAAATACACCAAAAACTACCACTAATAATCCAACCAACTTCACCTGCCAACACTATTTGGAGAAAATGAGCACTAAAACCCAAAGAAATTAAAAACCCAAAGAATCAGAAGAAAAGTAGTCAGGAAAATTGAGTGGAGAAAGTCTCACGTTTTTTGCCTTACCAAGATATCTGATAAATATGTTCAAAAGACTTATTCGGTTACGGTTAACTGTTGTAGTTTTTTCAAGTCTTATTATGTGTGGGAAATATGTATAATTTATATTTTAAAGATGGGTTGTGCTATATCAATAAGGCATCTATGAGAGACAACTTTTTGGGGCCATGGCGATGTCATATACAAGAGGTGGGGATGGAAAGATCTAAAAAGACCTAGTAGGTCCGTAAAGTATCAACCCTAAAAGATAATTCTAACCTCTTCAATTCAACGATGAGGGGTATAACATGCTATAATCAATAATTATATGGTTGTTTAATTGCTAGAAAAAATATTGTGGACTTGCTTCTTAGCTCGGCTATTTTATTAGGAAAGCCTTCCAAGTTCTAATGACTCTTGTCTAAGTCAAACGCCATTACACAATTTTCAACTTTTTAAGCAAGACACACAAAGGAATCAGCCCCACAGTTCATCTTCAACTATACGAAATAACTGGTGAAAACAAGATTAAAATAAGTTAAAAAAATGTTTTGATGGTTCAAGCAAGTTTTTTTAATCAAAATTGAGTTAGATTAAACCAAACAATAGGTTTCGTTGAAAAGGGCTAGGGCTTTTTTTTCTTCATCCTCCTTTAGTCCTTCAAATGATCGAATCTACCTCTTTTTCTTCTTCTTCTTCCTATTTCATTGAAAAGGGGGGGCTGCTTGGTTTATTTTCGTTTATGGCTTAGGGCTTCATCATTTGCTTAAAGTTAAAAACAATTACATTTTAGCCCATTTATTTGTTTTCCTAATTTTAAGCCAATAGACGTGGTTAACCGTTTAACTATATTAACCACGAGCCATGACTGAAAACTAAAACCAGACTGTGATAGATGGTTTTTTTATTTTAAAAACCATAACTATAACCGAACCATGAGATACGGTTATTAACCATTGGTTCGGTTTGGTTGGTTAGACAGTTTTTGGATTGTTTTTACATCCCTAGATTCAGCTATGGTTGATACCTTATGCAAATTAAATACTAACTTTGAGAAAAACTTCTTGTTTTTTAATATAGTGTATTTTGTGGCACTGGCTACTAAATAAATATTATCCTCAGTTTTATGCATTTCATAATCCATATCGCAAGAAATAATGAACTCACATAACTATTCAGTCGTATAACAAAAATAAAATTAAGAACAGCTAAACAATTCACCATTCAAAGCAAATATAACATGCAGACACAAAATACAAGGGATAAAAGAATAAGTCCCAGCATCCAACAAAATATCTAAAAACTAAAATTAATATTTAAATTCATAATAGTAGTTGTAGGTCTTATAGACTATGCTTAGTGGTTTTTCCAATTTAAAAAAATGCCTTATTAATCACCTCTCTTGCAGGCGATTACTTTCACCTTTACTAGACGAACTATTGTCTACCTCTTCTAAAAGGATTCGGTTTAACTAGTTTGGCATTTTATTTTAAGCATTGGGTGGTATGACCATTTTCTGGTATGACCATTTTCTGGTGATCATATCTGTCCATTAGTGATATAATGGCATAAAAGATGACGGCTTATGTCATATCCTCTAGGATATCTTATTTCCCTCTTTGGAGGCATCACCAAGCTTTTTCGAGTATGAAGAGATTGATTTAACAATAACAATCATAAAAAAATAGAATTTTGAGTTCTTAATATCCAATGATAAAATATAATGAAGAATTGGCCAATTAAAAGTTAGAACGTTAGATTCTCAACTTAAGAATCAAAACTTTTGGTTGTATCAAGACTTCAAGCGTAAGTTAGAACTTTAGGTCCTTAACGTATAAATCAGAACTTCTAGTTTTGTTAATGCTTTATGCATGAATCAAAACTTCTAGTATTGTCAAAACCTCAGGTTTGAATCAGAACTTCCGATTCCGTCAAAACTTCAAGTTTTGATTTTATGACCTAATATTAATTGGTCTTATTTTTTGATCCAAACATCAAACTTTAGGTTTGATTAGGAATATGAATCTTTAAGTTCATATTGTGAATCTGAGAACTTCTAGTTTCAAATTAAAAGAACCCACGGATTTTCTGGTCCAGAATAGAAAAACCTTTAGTTCTTAGGTTAACATTCGGAACTTCAAGTTCGTGTTAATATAGAACTTCTGGTTCTATTCATAATCCATCGATTCTATCTTGATCTTCTTTTGATAAGAGAAAATGAATCGTTCATCACTCAAATTATAATATTCAGCGTGTGCGTAATGTAAAAGCAATTATCACATAAAAGAATCAGCGATTATAATATAAATAAAAATGAATTATTAATAGTTAGGCTTGGCATAATGATTTCATCAATTTCTACTACCCCTTTTGTGTATGCTCTTAAAGGAAATAGAAGGGCTTTTTTGGAATTACTAAAACTAACTTATAGTGATATAGAAATTCAGGGGTCTTTCTAAAATTCTAGAAACTTATATGCCTGTTGATATAACTAACCAACAGACCATCGTCAGTCAAAGAAAGGGAGGTCTCATGCCTGGGGTTTTGGGTGATCCAAATGATAGGACCTATCGGTTCAAACCTCAAAGGACCACCACCCTAGTGGTCGCCCATGGTCCCTAACAAGATGCAGGGACCTAATCTCTGACTAGGTGGCCCATCTGGATCCCTTATAATAGATGACCAAAAATGGATTTAAAACTATCTAAACTATAAAACCCACTTCTCCGTTTCATCTTCCCTGTCAAATCTACATCCTTTGATATAAAAATCAAGGCTCAAGTGATGTAGTAATCATAAGAAAAATCAAATTAATCAGATTCCCACAACAAAAGTTAAGGTTTCTACCATCTTATGTATATAGAGAAGTTGACAGAATGCACATGTTCATCATGTACGCTTCCTATATTTAGATAGTCGGTCACTGATGGTTCAAATCACAAAAGGACCCCACCATTAGGGTCGCCCATCAATGACCCTTCAGATCTCTGGCCCTGATCCTCGATCAAATGGCCCACTAGGACCAACAATCTAATTGCGAGAATCCAGTTCTCTTGAAAACAAGGTTTTTAAAATCCTAAGTAATCTCCTTATTTCTTGTAGGCATCCACTTCTTAATAATACATTTCATAACAATTTAAGGGATTTCTATTTTTGGTGAGAAGATTTTTAAGGGATTCAGGTTTATAATTGAAGAAGAAGACTGGTGACAACACTGTAGGCGACGACAACCATAGTGATGATGTTGAAATATAAGGAAATCATAATTTCCAATACAAATAATCTACTAAATTATAATGGTGGCCAAGCAAATTCATCAAGTGTCTCAAAAACAATCGAATCCAACGTTGGGAATCTTAAATAGTTGAATTATAATCTACACTTTGATCACAACATAGGGTGGAAGTCATATGGCTGATAAGAGTATTAGATTTTGAAAAAGTGGGCCCACCATGCACTGAATTAGGGTTTGCACCATATGGGCTATATTGAAGCTTATTATATTATTAGCATCTAAGTTTTTAAAGAATCACTACACCAAAAATGCCAATTTGGAACGGTTTGAAACTGTTCCTAAATGAATCTGGAACGGTTTTGAACCGTTTCAAAAATGGGTGTCGCAAAACTTTTGAAACGGTTTTGAACTGTTCCAAATTTCCAAATCTGGAACGGTTCCAAACCGTTCCAGATTATTTCATATTATTTTCTTGCCCTTTTTTTAACCTCTTTAAAACAATTTTAATAATATTTTTTTAAATCATAAATTTTTTAAACCACTACTAATCATATATTTAAAAAGAAAATAAAATAATTGTGATATTCACATTCATATAGATGCAATCATAAAAATTCTTTTTTAACACAATAATTAAAAATTCATGATACATTTAATAAGCTACAAGTTTCAACACCATTTCAACACCATTTTCCAGCTCTCTCTCTAGAATATCATATTCATCCATCAAGTCTGTTTTTCTTGATGGATCATTTCGAGATTTCTTTCGCTTCTCCAGGGCTGCTTTCACCTTTTCCCTGTCAATCTTTCTAATTGCATCTGGAGGACAGTGGCCCTTTTGACCTTCATAAGCAGCAACCTGACCTACTGCACCACTAGACTTGTGCAACGGTCCTTCATCCTTCCATTCTCTAGGGTCAGCAGGTTCAACCATATCATTAATTCCTGATTCTTCCACAGGTAGCTCTGACCCATTCGTAGATCTGTTTGACACTTCTCCCATGCTATCCCTGCTGGAGGGAAATTTATCCAGCTCACAATGCACACTATCGTTGCCACCATCATCAACTGTGTGATCCCAAAGACCACTTGTCCCTGCACTTCCGCCACAATCACTAGTCAAGTTCTGTGTGCTTCTTAAAGGCCCACTATGACTATCCGCAAACGATTGGTCCGGTCCATGGCGCCCTGCTGATGATGATACTGATGATTTTCCCCTTCAGATAGCACTTCTTTGGTGAGGTGTGCTTCCGGGCTGCAGTGTTCAAATTCTAATTGTGCATCAGATGCCAAGAGAACTCCCAAGGGCAAGATGAGCTCACCGATTCTTCTGTATGAGGTGCATCTAGAAGACTACCCTTCTCTTCTAGTTTTCTCTTTGGCGGGCTCTGGTTTTCTCTTTCCAAATGACGACTATGGGGGAAGAAGGAAGATGCTTCTTTTAGTTCTGGGTTTTCCTTTTTCGCAGGTATGTTTTCAGAAACAGATGAAACTTCAGAAGTATCTGAAGGACTCATCCATTCCAGCATTGGAGGCGCTGAAGGGATCTGCATAGCCCATAAATCATCTTGTTTTTTGTCTGATGGAACAACATTTTCATCCTGTAAGAAACAGCAATTAGTCCTACGGGGAACACACTGGTGTTTGGGATCTTATGGTATCATCAGTTCAATTCAATGAAGGGAGAAACATGGTCACCTGATATGCTTCTTCCTTCTCTTCAGGTATGGGTGCTGATGAGTTTATGGGGTTTTCGGCCTCAAACACATGACTGAAAGAAACCCATCGCAGCCTGTACATCCTTGTTGAGGCACCAAGCCTCAAAGTGTCAATTCCACCCGAACTTGTGGCTTGATTTTCTGCTCCAACACCCAGGTTCCGTGAACTGCAAACGGAACAAAGAAGCAATAAATCAAACCCATCTATACATTTTTAGACAAGAGTTTTTTGCGGAATACCTGACAATAAATCCATAATCGAGATCTTCTGCAACAAGGGCTGCAAGTAGATCCTGAGATGGAATCGGCTGATGCGCGGGTGATCCAAAACGATGTTGCAATCTGGGTGTCGCCCAACAAGAAGTTTCTCGCATTCTAGGCCACATTTCTCGCCATCCATCCCACATTTTTGCAGCAAGTCTGATTCAGGGTTCGATGTGGGGCTGTGGAGGATGATGCTCTTAATAATATTACCTTTTTTAAGGACTGTGAGAACAGGGATTTTCATCTCTTCATCAACTGGTTCCTTCTGCTTGCAAGCCATATTTAAGAGGACAGGAGATCCTTTCAGGAGATCCTTTTACTTTTCTGGGTGACTTGGTTTTTTGGCTTTGGAGCTGCAGAAAGATGGAAAAGCTTAGAAGAAGACAATTGGGGGATGGAGAGATGGGGAAAGTATAAAACAACTATAAAACAACCAATTCATTTTTCCCGATAAGCACCACAAGTAGTTTGAAAAGGGGGAAGTTTAAAGAAAAAAAAAACTCAGCAGAAGGGCAGGATTTTCTCAGATCTGAGAACCCACCAAGAAAACCAGATGTTGCAATCTGGGTGTCACCCTTTTGCAGAGTTTTTTTCCTTTTAAGCTTCCCCTTTTTTTCAAATTGCTTGTCTTGGTTTTGGGGGAAAAGTGACACCACAAGCACAAGTCCATTAAGAAACTCATTTTACAAAAACAGTGGAGACCAAGCCTCCTGCCTTTTACAAAAACAGATCAAACGGGCCTCGTGCAGAACAGACCAAATCCATTTCATTTTAGGAACGGCCCAAAACCGGGCCCATAATCCGTTCCTGAACTACATTTTTGGTGTAGTGAGTGCTGACAAAGCTTCAAATAATCTTCCAAAATTCTGTTGCCTATTGAAGTCGGGATCAACCCCAAGATAATCAAGAGGGATAATCATGCCTTCCATCTCATTCAATTCTTGCACAAATCCTCCATCACAGCGAGGGCATGTTAGTGTCATTGTAAGAGTGTGTTGTCAATTACGTGACCAAAGTGTAGTTCGGTTCTAGAACGATGTAGTTCACCTCGGAAGTTCATTGAAGATCAAGTCAAGTTCAAAGAAGCTCAAGCGAGTTCAAGACCATTCAAGGAAAACCTATCAATGAAGACTAAGCAAAGAAGTTCAACATCAAAGAAGATCATCTGTGAGTGCCAAGGGATAAGGTATCTATGATCCCTAAGTGTCTATGGAAATAATCTAGGAAATTAGGGTTTTCAAACACCCTGTTTTGTTCTACGGCTTGGACCACGGCTAAGCCGTAGATCCTACGGCTCACTGTCCAGAGAGTATATTGTGAAGCCTTTTGTTCTACGGCTGACCCTACGGCTGCACCGAAAAATGTTACGGCTAAACCGTAGTGTGTTTCACGGCCAAGCCGTAAAACCTACGGGCCACAATCCAGAGAGTGCACTTGGTCATATTAAGCTTACGGTTGACCTTACGGCCAAGCCGAAAGCCCTTCACGGCTAAGCCGTAAGGTTATTCACGGCTAAGCCGTAAAGATTACGGGCCACTCTCCAGAGAGCAGTTTCTGGGAATTTTGAGCTTACGGCTGACCCACGGCTAGGCCGAAAGGTGCTCACGGCTAAGCCGTATAAGAATTTACGGCTAAGCCGTAGGCCTAACCGTAAGAAGGAATTTGTGTTGAATCTGGTCAAACTAGCCGTTGGATGTTGTCAGAACTTACGGCTAAGCCGTAGACCATTTTGTTCTAAGCCGTAGAACTATCCGTTGGAGCTCATCTGTATTTAAAGAGGACCTCTCCCTTGCTCCAATCACTGAATTTATTGCTGAGAAAATCACTAGTAGAGCTGAGCCTTTGCACCTCCATTAAAATCATCTTCAAAGCTCCCACAACCACCTACTCTCCAACATCAAAGAGTGCCATTATTGTTACAAGTAGAGTAGTTGGTGACTTAGGAAAGGCTTCTTCAAATCTGAGAGAATACCTTAGCCTTCCAAACCCTCTTGGAACCTCTTCCCTTGGCTGAGCTCACATCTGAAGATCTTCATCTCCAAGGAGCAAGAACAAGAGGCCAAAGCTTGGAGGTAGTCTTCAAGCATCAAGAGCACCACTCAATACCAAGGTATACAATTCCTTATTTAGATGTTCTTTAATATTTCAATTCATATTGCTGTATTTGGTGGAAGACAAACCACCGCATCAAAAATTGTTGTAATTGGTGGACTAGATCAAGGATCAACCACCTGATCAAAAACTCTAATTGGTGGAAGACAAACCACCGCATCAAAAAATTGTTGCAAGAGGTGTATGTTATGTAAGTACCTCTTATTTAGTGGAACCAAGAGAGATTGCTCTTGAGAGTGGATGTAGGTCTAGGACCGAACCACTATAAATCATTGTGTTTATTGTTTGTTGTGTGTGGATGTTGCTTTGCTTTCTTGTCACTTGAGTTGATGATCTTTTATAAGCTACATCTTTGCTGTTCTAGTTGCATCTCTAAACACTCACAACTCTGAATATTTCTCTCTATTTTAATAATCTTTCAGATTGTTCTTTAATAACACCTAAGTCTTGAAAAGAAATTTTTAATAGTCCTATTCACCCCCCCTCTAGGACTTGGTGAGATCTAGTTATTGCACTTTCAATTGGTATCAGAGAGGGTTACTTCGTAAGGGTGTAATAACCTGAAGTAGATCCATCTTTTGCTAGATTCACCATGAATCCTGAAGGAAGTTCTATCACCCGACCACCTTTCTTCGATGGAAAAAATTATGCATTTTGGAAAGCCCGGATGACAGCATTCTTAAAATCCATGGACTGGGCTGTTTGGGAGGCTATAGAGAATGGTTGGACGGAACCCACTGAAGATGTGTCTACAAATGGTGTCACAACCACTAAACCATTAGATCTAGCCAAATGGTCTCAAGCTCATCTAAATCTTAGACAAAATAATGCTAGAGCGTACAATGCTATAGTGTGTGCCATAAATCAAGAAGAGTTTAAAAAGATCATGACAACCACTAATGCAAAACAGGCATGGAGAATCCTTGAAGTAACTTATGAGGGTACCTCAGTTGTCAAAAGATCTAAACTCCAGATGCTCACAAGTCAGTTCGAAAACATTCGCATGGAAGAAAATGAAATGTTTACTGACTTCCATACTAAGCTCATGAAAATTGTAAATGAAATGTGGGCTCTTGGGGAAACTCTTCCGGAAGGTAAAATTTGTAGTAAAATCTTGAGATCACTTCCGGAAAGATTCCATCCTAAGGTAACCTCTATAGAAGAACACAAGGATTCGGAACAAATGAAAATTGAAGATTTAGTGGGATCCCTTCAAACCTTTGAACTCAAACTTAACAATGACAAAAAGAAATCAATCGCTCTAATCACCTCTCATAACACATCTTCCTCTAAAGATGACATAGGAATAACTAGTAATGACGAGGATGAAGATGTGGCCCTTTTGGCTAAAAGATTTTTGAAACAATTTAAGAAAAAGAGGGTGAAAGAGTATAAAAATGAAACCACAAATGATAAATACAAAGGTCGGTCAAGTTCTCTCTGTAGAAGTAAACATAAGGAACCTATGTGTTACAGATGCAAGAAAATTGGACACATTTCCACCGATTGTCCTCAAAAAGGGAAATTCAAAAAGAAGAATCTTGTAGCCACTTGGGACGATTCATCTGAATCAGATTCTGACTCAGATGAATCACATCAAAATGAATCAGACAAATATACAGTTCTGATGGCTACCACTGCCACCTTCAACCTTTCTGAAGAAATGATTAAAATATCGAATGAAGAAATCTCAGGCAGTGAGTCAGAGAGTGAGTATGAAAATTCAGATGATGAGGATAATGACAACACCACGGATTCCTATGAACTACTCTATGAGGGAACATGTAGGCTCGTTGAAACTGTAAGCAATCAACAAAACAAAATTAAAAATTTAAAGGAAAAGGTTGATAGTATTAATGCTGAAAAGGAAGAATTGCTCAAAGAACTCGAAAGTGTAAAAATTCAATTATCAACAGAAAGAGAAAATGTACTCAAATTAAGAGAACATGAAAAATCCCTTTTAAAAATAAAAGATGAAAATAATGCTCTCTACAATGAAGTGACTATTCTGAAACGGTATAAAGAAAAGTATGAGTACAGATTTACTCAAAATGATGAGAAATACATTAGACTATTCAAAATTGGGAAAGCTTATAAAGACATGACTGGTCTTGGATATGACAAAAATGCTAATCAGCCCCCAAGTTCCGGAACTGTTTTTGTCATAAGTGCTTTAATGGATGAAGATATTAGTGCTCAAAACACTGTGGATAAGGCATCTACTAGTACTCATATCGTTTCGTCAAATGTTCTCTGTCATTATTGTGGAAAAAGAGGTCATTTCAAAATGGAGTGCAAATTAAGAAAAATTCATTGTAACATCAGTCAGAAAATTGAGAAAAAGACCACGAAGAAAGTGGAACCTGAAAACAAAAAACAAAAGTCTCAAATAAACACATTTCCCTTAAACCAAAAGATGAATAATTTATTAAAAGAAGTCCATAAGTTAAGAAAACAATTTGAAATATACAAAAAGAATGGAGCAAACATTCCTATTCCCCAACATAAAACTTTTCAAGTGAAACACCAAAAATCAACTGTGATCCCTACTACTAGTACACTCAAATGGATACCCAAAAACAAGAATCTAGTGGTTCACACAGCTTTTAAAGCTGCAGAACAATCAAGATGGTATCTGGATAGTGGATGCTCAAAACATATGACTGGTGATAAATCTTGTTTGTCTAAAATGATTGAATTCGATGGAGGCACAGTTACTTTTGGTGATGGCAGTACTGCGAAAATTGTTGGGAAAGGAACTTTAAATGTTCCGAACTTACCACCTTTTGAGAATGTTTTGTGCGTTGATGGGTTAAAACATAATTTACTTAGCATATCTCAAATCTGTGATAAAGATTATGCCGTAAACTTTAGTAGTCATAGTTGTGAGATCTCAAGGAATGGAAAGATAATATTGAGAGGTCTTAGAACTTCTGATAACTGTTATGTGGTGGGAAAAACAAATGCTTCATCGTCTGCTTCTTGCCTACTAACTAGTATTGATGAAGCTAAGTTGTGGCATCAAAGACTTGGGCATGTAAACTACAGAGACTTATCCCATCTATACAAATATGTTGAAGGACTGCCCAAGATCAGTAGTCAAGAAAAGATGATCTGTGGAGAGTGCCTTCAAGGAAAACAAATTAGAACTGCCCATAAAATGGTGAATGCTATGAAAACTACTCGACCTCTAGAACTTATTCACATGGACTTGGTTGGACCAACTAAAAGAGAGAGTCGAGGTAAGAAAAGGTACTTTCTTGTTATGGTAGATGATTTCTCTAGATTCACTTGGGTTGCCTTCTTGAGAGAAAAATCTGAAGCCTTTGGAGAATTCAAAAGGATTGTAAAACAAATTCAGACTGAAAAAGGTACTTCAGTAGCCCGAATCAGAAGTGATCATGGTGGAGAATTTGAAAATGATCGATTTGACAAATTTTGTGAGAAATATGGGATTCATCATGAATATTCAGCACCCAAAACTCCACAACAAAATGGGGTGGCTGAAAGAAAAAATAGAGTTCTCCAAGACATGGCCACAGTCATGCTTCATAGTAAGAATCTCCCTAAAGACTTGTGGGCCGAAGCTGTTAATACTAGCTGCTACATCATCAACCGAGTTTATCTTAGGACTGGTACAAATCAGACAGCTTATGAATTGTGGCATGGGAAGAAACCAAATGTAAAATATTTTAAGGTCTTTGGAAGCAAATGTTACATCTTGAAGGATAGAGAACAACTGAGTAAATTTGACTCAAAAAGTGATGAAGGCATATTCTTAGGCTATTCAACAAGGAGTCGAGCCTATCGTGTTTTAAATATGAGAACCGGAGTCATTCAAGAGTCAATAAATGTCATTATAGATGATGAATCCACAATGTCCGACAATGTTGATGAAGTGGAAGTGCCCTCGATGATTGAACCCACACGATCCACAATAAAAACTGATGCACCTATCACTACTGAAAATTTGGTGAATGTAAAAGATCATCCTATAGATCAGATTATTGGTGACCCCCTAACAGGTGTAAAAACTAGGAAACAATTGGAGAACATTATGAGCCACTTGTGCTTTACTTCTGTTTTAGAACCTACCTGCGTTGATGAAGCTTTTTCAGACAATAATTGGATAAAAGCTATGCAAGAAGAATTGAATCAGTTTACAAGAAGTGATGTTTGGTACCTAGTGCCCAGACCAAAGGATAAAAATGTGATAGGCACTAAATGGATCTTCAAAAATAAACTTGATGAAAATGGAGTTATTGTTCGGAACAAAGCTAGGTTGGTAGCTCAGGGATATTCTCAAATTGAAGGTATTGACTTTGACGAGACCTTTGCTCCAGTTGCTCGTTTAGAATCAATTAGAATCTTACTATCTATTGCTTGTTTTTTGAAGTTCAAATTGTTTCAAATGGATGTTAAGAGTGCTTTTCTAAATGGAATTTTGAATGAGGAAGTGTATGTTGAACAACCTAAAGGTTTTATAGACTCAAAATTCCCCGGTCATGTGTTTAGACTGAAGAAAGCTTTGTATGGTCTTAAGCAAGCTCCACGTGCTTGGTATGAAAGGTTGACAAAATTCTTGTTAGACAATGATTTTCAAAGAGGTAGTGTTGATAAAACCCTTTTTATTCAAAAGACAAGAAAGTCAGTATTAATAGCGCAAATATATATAGATGATATCATCTTTGGTTCCACATCTAATGACTTGACTACTCAGTTCGCTAATCTAATGCAATCTGAATTTGAAATGAGTATGGTTGGCGAATTGAATTTCTTCTTAGGCCTACAAGTCAAACAATTACGTGATGGCATCTTCATTTCCCAGTCCAAGTATGCTAAAGAACTGGTGAAACGATTTGGTCTAATGACTGGGAAACATGTCAAAACCCCCATGAGTACAACCATCAAACTTACTAAAGATGCAAATGGGAAAGGGGTTGACTCTAGCCTATATAGAAGTATGATTGGTAGCCTGTTGTACCTTACTGCAAGTAGGCCAGACATAGCATTTAGCGTGGGAGCATGTGCTCGATATCAAGCAGATCCAAAAGAATCTCATCTAACTGCTGTCAAAAGAATCATTAAATACATTGCCGATACAACTGAATATGGTCTGTGGTATCCTCATGACTCCTCATCCTCCATTGCTGGGTACTCAGATGCTGATTGGGCAGGAAACTTAGATGATAGAAAATCCACAAGTGGCGGCTGTTTTTATATTGGAAATTGTCTAGTAGCTTGGCATAGTAAAAAGCAAAATTCGATATCTCTCTCCACTGCCGAGGCTGAATACATAGCTGCCGGAAGCTGCTGTTCTCAACTCTTGTGGATGAAGCAGATGCTTATGGACTATGGCATTACACAAGGAATAATGAGCTTGTATTGTGATAACACGAGTGCTATACACATTTCTAAGAATCCGGTCCAGCACTCTCGCACCAAACACATTGATATTCGACATCATTTCATTAGAGAATTGGTTGAAGAAGAAATAATTGAGCTCGAATATATTCAAACTGAAAACAACTTGCAGACATCTTGACTAAACCTCTTGATGTGTTAAAATTTGAAAATTTAAGGAAATCTATTGGTGTTTGCTGTTTGGATTAACTTGTGTTTTTGCCCAGGGTCTACGGCTAAGCCGTACACCATTTTACGGCTAAGCCGTACGTACCCTCGTTCTGCGCGCCGACATCTTTTTAATCCGACTGTTCCTCTTCTTTTGTTTTCACGCTGTGCTCCCGTCTCGTCTTTCTTCTTCTCTCGTTTTTTTTTTTCCCTCCGGTCTTCCCCTCCAGCGCCTTCCTCCTCCTCCTTCCTTGCCGGCGTACTCCTTCTCCGGCATCTTCCTCCTCCTTTCTTCTCCGGCGTCCACCGCCTCGGCCCCGTCCTCGTCTCCACGGCCTCCACGCCCAAATCCGCGGCCAAGTCCTTGGTCTCCCCGGTCTCCACGCCCGAATCCTCGGTCTCCACGGCCTCCACGCCCGGATCCGGCGTTCTCCTCTCTGTTTGATCTCTGTCTTGTTCTCCTTTCTCTGTTTGTTTTTTTCTCTCTTTTCCCTCACTGTTACGTTCGGTTACTGTGCTCTGTTTCATTCCCTCACTGTGTGCATTTTTTTTCCTCCTGTCTGTGGTGTGTGACCTTCTCTCTGTGTCTCACTATGCCTCCGCGCTCCAAGAATGCCTACCCTCCGGGTAAGAGGCCTCGTGCCTCCGGTAGCTCCTCCCGGGCTCGACAGCCCTCTCCACCCTCTCCCCGAGTCTTGGTTCCACGGGAACCCACTTCTGATCGGTCTTTCTTTTCGAGACCCATCACTATCGAGCGGGATGTTAACATTCTCGTTGTTGAGGCCTACGGAGTACACACCCTTCTCACTCACGTTGGGTGGGAAAACATTCTGAAGTGGGGTGGTCCTGGCTTCCCCTCTCTTGTGCGTACCATGTATGCATCTATCTCCCATGCATCGATAGACACCATGTCCTTTGACATTGGGTTCAGTGATGGCACCAATACCATCACCCCTGCCATCATTTCCTCTCTTTTGTGCGTGCCTCTTTCCGACTCCCCTTCGGTCATCTCGGATTCTCTATCCGAAGAGGAGCGACACACTGCCACCTTCGCCCTCTGTGGCGCCTCCATTCCTTGGAAGGCCAAGGGGTTCCTTCCTGCCGTCTCATTGCTTCCTCACTACTGGATCCTTCATGCCATCTTCACCTATAACATTTATCCTTGGAGGGGGAATTTCTCTGACCTCACCCCGTTTATGGTGAATGTTCTCTACTCCGTCCACATGGGGGTCCGAGTGTGTCTTCCCTCGCTCATCTGTGCCACCATCATTCGCTTTTGGCAGTGCCCAGGCAGAGGCACCAATGCATGTGTCTTTGGGTATCTCATGACGCGCCTCGCCTCTCAGTGTGGGGTCACTTTACCTACCGATGAGGCTCCTGAGTCTCACCCCACCTTTGGCACCGTTAACATCCAGAACATGCGCTTCTCCAAACAGCAGGCAGCTGGTCCCCGACTTCCTGACTCCGGAGACGAAGAAGATTCACCGGTTGCGCCTCCTTCTGCAGCACCCTCTACCACTTCTCCGGTTCCGGTTCCTCCCGCGGCTTCTTCCTCTTCTTCGTTTGAAGCTCGGTTGGCCGCTCTCGAACAGAGGCAAACTAAGATGGAGAAGCTCTTGAAGAAATCATTTCAGTACTTGTCAAAGATCTCCAAGAGCTGCCGGCGCGACGATGTGGCGATTCCTTCCCCTTCTCCTCCTTCGGATTGATGACTATTCTTGTTGTTTTGTTTGTATTTTGGGAAATGGTTGTACCTCACCTGTTAGTCTTAATTGTTATCTCATGTATGCTTATGGGTGATGTATTGTTTTGCTATGGTTGTACTTCATTTCTACATCTAATATAGCCATTCTTTCTCTTTGTGTGCATTTCTGTTCTCAATTATGCTTTATCTCTTTGTCAATCTTGTGCCAAAAAGGGGGAGAATTGTATGCATGTGTTTAGGGGGAGCTTTCTAACCTCCCACCTTTCTAGTAGATTGTGTTTGCAGCCTTTTTTGCAGGTTAAGCATCGTCAAAGGGGGAGTTTCAAAGTGTTGTGTATGTAGATGTGGGTGCTTAAGGTGTATTCACTGTTGTAATACTTTGTGTATCTCAATTGCTGAGCTTAAATGTTGTACCTTCTTCACATTATGTAATTTTGTCACGAAATTGACAAAGGGGGAGATTGTTAGTGTCATTGTAAGAGTGTGTTGTCAATTACGTAACCAAAGTGTAGTTCGGTTCTAGAACGATGTAGTTCACCTCGGAAGTTCATTGAAGATCAAGTCAAGTTCAAAGAAGCTCAAGCGAGTTCAAGACCATTCAAGGAAAACCTATCAATGAAGACTAAGTAAAGAAGTTCAACATCAAAGAAGATCATCTGTGAGTGCCAAGGGATAAGGTATCTATGATCCCTAAGTGTCCATGGAAATAATCTAGGAAATTAGGGTTTTCAAACACCCTGTTTTGTTCTACGGCTTGGACCACGGCTAAGCCGTAGAACTATCCGTTGGAGCTCATCTGTATTTAAAGAGGACCTCTCCCTTGCTCCAATCACTGAATTTATTGCTGAGAAAATCACTAGTAGAGCTGAGCCTTTGCACCTCCATTAAAATCATCTTCAAAGCTCCCACAACCACCTACTCTCCAACATCAAAGAGTGCCATTATTGTTACAAGTAGAGTAGTTGGTGACTTAGGAAAGGCTTCTTCAAATCTGAGAGAATACCTTAGCCTTCCAAACCCTCTTGGAACCTCTTCCCTTGGCTGAGCTCACATCTGAAGATCTTCATCTCCAAGGAGCAAGAACAAGAGGCCAAAGCTTGGAGGTAGTCTTCAAGCATCAAGAGCACCACTCAATACCAAGGTATACAATTCCTTGTTTAGGTGTTCTTTAATATTTCAATTCATATTGCTGTATTTGGTGGAAGACAAACCACCGCATCAAAAATTGTTGTAATTGGTGGACTAGATCAAGGATCAACCACCTGATCAAAAACTCTAATTGGTGGAAGACAAACCACCGCATCAAAAAATTGTTGCAAGAGGTGTATGTTATGTAAGTACCTCTTATTTAGTGGAACCAAGAGAGATTGCTCTTGAGAGTGGATGTAGGTCTAGGACCGAACCACTATAAATCATTGTGTTTATTGTTTGTTGTGTGTGGATGTTGCTTTGCTTTCTTGTCACTTGAGTTGATGATCTTTTATAAGCTACATCTTTGCTGTTCTAGTTGCATCTCTAGACACTCACAACTCTGAATATTTCTCTCTATTTTAATAATCTTTCAGATTGTTCTTTAATAACACCTAAGTCTTGAAAAGAAATTTTTAATAGTCCTATTCACCCCCCACTCTAGGACTTGGTGAGATCTAGTTATTGCACTTTCAGGGCAGACCACATCTCGCCTCGGGAGAGAAACCACGCGACTGCATCGGTAACACCAATGTGTATTCCCACTGCTCGACATTCTTCTTCTTCTCTATGCAATTCCTATCAAAGACCAAAACTGGAACCCTCAGCTCCTTCCTTTATTCCGAGCCAGAAGTCCACTCAGAAGCTATCAATGCAAATTATGAACAAGTAAATGAAAACCATATCCTCAACAGAAGGCAAAACAGTTGATAAGAAACAATCAATCCAACCAAATTCCCATTTCCATTAAACCTTTTGCTATTTATCAGGTGATCCAAATCCAAACTATCTGTGAAGTAGGCAATTGTCATGTTTAGGGTCCAGTAAGTAAAACCCATAAAGCCCAAACATCTATCTAACCCATTCAATTATCATGAGGTGATCACAGCCTTGTGTGTGTGCGCGCGCGCAAGAAAAATCAATACAAAAACTCAAAAGAGTCTTGAAGATAACACTCAACACTCAACTCATATAATGCAAAACCCATGAAGAAAAATTTAACATTCACAACTCATATAATGCAAAACCTGTATTGCATTGCTACTAATCTTAATACCATGGACTCCATTGCCAGTCAGCGCATTTAGATAAGTGGCCAACGTCGAAACAAGAGTCTTCCCCTCGCCATTCTTCATCTTGGCGATTGATCCATCATGAAGCACTGCCCCACCAATAATTTGTCATTAAAACCACAGACACACAAAGATGAGAAGAATAAAAAATACCTCTTTTCCCAACATACACAAGTCTAGAGATAAACCCATTTGCCTGGACATCAAAATGCCGCATTCCAAGCTTCCTTCTTGTAGCTTCTCTGACAACAGCCTAAGAAGCACGGACACTTCTAAGAAAGTGACGTGTCCGTGTCGGACACGTGTCGGACACCGACACTTCTCGGACACTCTCGGATACGTGTCCAATACTATTTAGCCGTGTCCATAATTAAGAACTAAAAATCTTAATTTCGGACACTTGTTTGACACTCCTTTTGCAACGTGTCCCACAATTCTTAGCCCGTGTCTATGACTAAAAAATAAACATGTGGCTAATATCTCTTAGAACTTTGTTAACAGGTGATTATTAAAACTTGTAAACTTGATATATGACAATTTTATACCATGGAAAAATATATGATTGTAAATATCAATCATGTCACAAGCAAAAGACAAATAAATATTTCACTAAAGACTAGGCCTCAAGATTAGCTTCTTTTTTGCTTTTTGTTTTGTTTTGTTTTTTTTTTTTTAAGGGAGAGGAAAGAGATGATCCGCCCTTTTCTTTATATGGATTTTATGGAACTATGGATATTTCATATTTAATTATTATGAATTATGTTTTAGTGTTGTATTGATATTTGATAAATTGATATGTTTGTTAGTTGGTACTTGAATTTTTGTTTTTTGATTGCTAAATTGATTTAAAAAGTTAAAATGATATTATTTTTTTAGTAGATGATTATATATATAAATATATATATTATTAACGTGTCCCCGACGTGTCCGTGTCCTACTTTTTTGAGAAATGCCGTGTCGACGTATCCGTGTCGTGTCGTATCAGTGTCTCGTGTCCGTATCCATGCTTCTTAGACAACAGCAAATGCCTCTGCCCCAAAAATGAAAATTCAACAAAAAAAGCAACCAACCCATGAAAATATATTACAAATGTACATGTTTTGAGACAAACCAGCTTGAATATCCGCCAATGTTTCTCCTCGTCTCAACTGCCCAGTATCACTAACCATAATGAGAAAGTTCCCATTCTTACAGGAAAAAAAAAAAAAAAAGCTGTCTTTACCACAAACAAGCAACGTTTCCAATTGCAACTGAAGCACAGCAGATTGAAGTAAGAACCTGTTCATCAGTCAGTGGGCGAATCTGGGCCTCGAGAGAATTGACAGATTGGACGAGGCGGTTATAGTCTTGGACGACCCAGTAGTTTAAGCTTGTTAGATCGCTCCAGTTCTGTTTCAAATGCCCTAGATTCTCCTGCAAGAGAAAAACCATTCATACAAAACATTCATTCATTCACATTAGCAGACACATTACAGAGAGAGAGAGAAGGGGGGGTCAACATTTTCTTGTACACGGAAATGAGGAACAAGTTTTCAAGCCAATGGCAGAAGCTTGACTTTTTTCCTTCTCTCTTAGCCAAAGAAAGAGAATGAAGCCTTCATTCTCTTTTTTAATTAATTTTGACACATGGAAAGTAATTTTATCTTTTATTTGATCTGAAAGTAAAATCATGTAGGGTCCAACCACCTATTTTTATCATATTCTTTTGGTGGATTTACATATATAATCCTGTTCCTGCAGCCGGATGTAGGTCCAAAATTTAAAGTTTTGGGTTTACTTTCAAATTTTACATGAATTTTGTGGGTCCATCCACCAAAATCTAAATAAAAATCTAATGTTTGGCTCCAAAACCTAACAACCTATTTGGGTTTGCCCCACCTAAAAGAACAACTAGGGTCAGCCACTGCTTGGAACCATTGAAGAATTCTCGTTCAAAAAGAATTTTGGGCATTTGAGTTTTAGATTTTTTAGGAAATTTTAGGGTTGAGGACAGGTTGAACTGTTGAACACTATGTGATGACATTTTGACCCAAATCAAACCCTAAGTTAAAATGATCACCTTGAATTGTACTGGTTTGAAGTTGGATTAGGGACTCACTCCAATTACTCAAGTTCAAGATGAGTTGGAAGATAAAATAGTGAGTATAGACTCGACTTAATTAAACTCAGTCTTATATTGGGGTATTAGAACCATTGACCTCAACGCAAATCCCAAGTCAAATAGGTGAGCCCGAATTGTGAATTACCTAGATTGGGTTTGTGGATGAAACAGGGAATTTCCATCTCTAAAAAGTAACTGACAACCCACAACTAGAAGATTCAAAATAATTAACATTGCTTTTTTCCCTTTAATTACACTGTTAAAAGTCATATCCGCATCTAGTAGGGCCTACAGCCCATTTCTCTCTCAAATCTTTTGTCTTCTTTATTTACTCTGATATTTGAGTCTCCGTCCGTCAGGCCAAACTCGGCGTGTAAATTCAGTGCGCGTCAAGCCTTGCATCTTTCCAGGAAGCACATTCCAAGTAGACACTGTCATCAATAAATAGAGAAGGCTTTAGAACTGGTGTCTAGCCACCCATCAGCTAAAGAGTTAATCCAATTTAGCTTTATTGGGCCAACCACTTCTCCCCCCAAAGAAACTACAGTTTTCGAGCGTCAGATAACAAAATCAGGGACCATGAAGGTATCTTATAGTACTTAGTAGTCTCTGCTCATTTGGGTTCTTCTTGTTTTGTTAAAAAAAAAAAAAAAACCAAAAGGAAAAAAAAAGCAACAAAGGATTTTATGAAGCAGGTTTTTTTTAATTTAAGTGACGGTGTTTATCTAATGAGGAAATTGTTTCATTTCAGCAAAAGCTGGTGGTGAAAGTTGATATGCGTGGTGCAAAGAGCAAATCCAAAGCCATGAAAGTTGCAGTGAGTCTGCCAGGTAACTAGGCTGAATTCTTTTTGGCTGTACCAAACTATGATTTGGGTGAATTGAGCTTCTTCTCATTGTTTTGTGAACTCAACTGATATTGATATTCAAATTGAATATCAATATCATAAGATAGCTATCTACAAGCCTCATAAAGAGATCCCAAAATCCAGAAAAAAGAAAGGAAGATGCAGCTCCACATGTGCATGAATAACATGAATTAGCATATAAACAGAAGCACTCGACTAGGAAAGGGAGGAATCGAATAATCAGAGTCTGTGACGTACCTTACACAGATCGAAAATCATTAGCACCATGGGAATCTCCCTGCCAATGGGATGAATAAATCAATTCTACTAACTATCAACCAAAATGTAATTAGTTCATTGCAAAGTGATTAGCAACCTTACCATTTGCCTGTTTTTCCATTTTCTTAGTCCAATTTCTAAGTGGGCTTCCATCAACATAGACATCATTGTAAGACCAGATCCTCTTATTGCAGTACTGTTCGATGTTGGACTTGCATGGCCCACAAGTCCTGCAACACCCAACAATCACACCCACCCCTGCAGTCTCTCCCACTTTGAATTTTTTCACATTTGAATCCACCTCTGTCACTTCTCCTACAACGTCATGCCTGTATGCCAAGTTAGCAACAATAGAAAAAAGATCAACAACAAAAGACCCATCAAGGTGAAAGGAATGAGATCAAATATGGAAGGGGGTTGATGGTGAGGAATTTGGATAGCGACAGCGTTGTGCACATGCATATTTTCGGAAGTAAATAAATAAATCTATTCAAACACTTTCACGCAATTAGGTAACTTATTATTAGTTGAGAGAGTTACAGTTTCTTCATAATGAATCCTCTACAAGTGCCCTAGGAAGGTGCTCATTGTTGTAACCTTAATGTTCTGGGTTGAAGTCAATTGGATGCTTAGTAATTTTGTCCTATATATATATATATATATATATTGAATTCTAGACATGCAAGGCCTTCAAATGACATTTGCAATAAGATCGGTCCTAAAACTTTGAG
This sequence comes from Sextonia rubra, assembly GCA_037013555.1. Classification (NCBI taxonomy): domain Eukaryota; kingdom Viridiplantae; phylum Streptophyta; class Magnoliopsida; order Laurales; family Lauraceae; genus Sextonia; species Sextonia rubra. The sequence continues at coordinate 47,654,252 of JASUAD010000018.1, read as the reverse complement.
ACATGAGAAATTGAGAATGCTCAGTTGTTAGAACACACCTTAGGTTGATTCCAGTATTCTTTAAACAATGAAGGACTTCTAACACATAGCTTTCCCACCCACATTATATCACTTCCAATCTCTTCTTCAAGTACTTTTAACCTAGTCATAATTCAACAAGAAATGCATATGAGCAGTATCCAAAAAAAAAAAAAAAATCCTGTTCATAAAGTGGATAAAGAATGAAAATTAAAATGTAGAGAAGTCAATTTGCATACTCTTACTTTTAATGATAAAGGAAAAAATGACTTATTGAGAAAGCTAATGTGCACCAAATCAAGAATGAAAAAGTTCTAATGAATGTCATCACAGAAGAAAATCAGGAAGGGTCTTGACCATCCCTTATCAGCTGGTTCAACAGTGACCTTGACCCAAGCCTGAACTAGCCCAAAGTTCTTCCAACTCTACCAAGTTAATGCAAATCTAGGCTAGGAAACCCAGGATTCGAATGAAGCACTTACACTCGAACAGGTTTCTGATATAATTGACGTAAAAAATCCAGCAGTTTAAACACAAAACTTAGCAGCAAAACATAACTCAATCCAGTTGGTTAACTAGTGCAAATAAAGCCCTTTCAAATTCATGTGAGAATAAGAAAATGCATTACCCAAAAAAAGAATCAACAACAATATATGTCCACATGCTATTCAGTATTTAAGGGAGATCAAGTAGTCATTACTGCATAACATACAAACCCAAACCAATGTAAGTTGCAAGTGTGGGTACATGTGTAGAACCTAATATTGGTACAAGGTTCCATTCCAGTGACCCCAAAACAAAGTATTCATGGATTGTGAAACGCCCAAATAATTAAAATAAATTTTCAAAATTAAACACTGAGATGTGAAAATTCATTAAAAAAAAGGTTACACATATAATCCAAACAATAAAAGAATAAACATTTCTCATGTTAGATTTCATCTACAAAATAAGTTCAAATGAGTGACAGAAGGATCCATGAAAAGTCAGACATGGTGTTGTGTCAGATAAGTCTGACATGTGCATGTTGCTCATTTTAAACAATCCATGCAACATAGGAACCAATTCGGTTGGATAATCAGTCATGTCTTGGATGGCAAAATACCCATCTGCTTGCTGACCTAGCAACAAAGTGAAGCATAATAGATAGTAATAAAAAGAAAGAAATTCAATAATAATGCGGCGTTAAGGTAACTAGACAGCTAAAGAAGAGTAAGGTAAACAAAATAGACAATGCCACATTCCACCATTCAAACATTCTTCCTACCTTAAAAGCTGGATCACCTACGGCCAAGCTATTGTCGTATGGGTGATTTAAAAAGCATTTAGATCAATCTTATAAGTGGGCATTTTTGTGGTAAAATTTCATGATACAAACAGGCACAAGGCCAAAAGAACAAACATCTGTAGCAAAAAATCAAACACCAAGTGTGCGTGTGAATCAATCTCTATCTCTACATTTCTAATATCAGAAACTGCATGTGTTAGAAAATCCAATGGTGCAAACATCATCAACACAAATCCAAGTCAAAACATCACAAACATCTTGAGATAGTAATCTCATAATACATTTGGAAAATCAACACGAATCTCCACAAATCGATCTAAAAACAAGCAAAAAATCTAAAAAACACAGATCTGACAAAACAAAGGCAGATCAGATGAAAATCGCAGATCTGCAGAGAAGGGAGAATAATAATCAGCTAAGGTTTATACCAATGGAGAGACACGAAGAAGATCTACAGAAGATGCGACCAATGTGAAGAAGACTTGGAGAAGACAAAACCCTAGTCGTCTCTTCTCTTCTCTTCTCCTGCAACCAATGAGAGACAAATGGCGAAGAAGCAACAAGAACGGCCTCATGCAGAATAATAGGTAAAAGTAAAACCGTGCCTTTTGAGAAATCGATCGGGAAGAAGAGAGAGCAGAAGAAGAGCAGCAGCTGGAAGCCTGGAACGGTTCTGCGCACAATAGGTAAAGATAAAACCCGGATCTGCTTTTCTTTTCAAGCGGGTCTCGTTAAGAACGGATCAAATCCGTTTCATTTGAAGAACGGCCCAAAACCGGGCCCATGATCTGTTCCTGAATTGCAGTTTTGGTGTAGTGAATTCAATGGGCCAACCGTTAGTTTAATCATACACAAAGTGCTCCAACCATTTCTATCCCAACAACAAGTTTATCACATGTTGCGGTTAAAATCAAATCTAGTGGCAATCTTCAGTATTTGAATTTTAATCTATAAGTTCATCACTACACCAAATGTTATGGCTGATGAACGGCTTGAATTTTAAAAAGGTGGAATATACCATGCATTAAATGAGGGCGCTGGAACATACTATGCAATGCGATGGATTGCAACATAGTTCTACACTAGCTGCTTATGATACAATATTCAACCCTGGTTGCTTATGATACGAAACTCACCATACTATGCAATGCAATAGGTCGCATTGTAGTTCTACCCTGGTTGCTTATGATACAATACTCACCATAAATGGAAAACTTTTTTACTGTTCATCTATTATTTAAAACAGCTCCGTGGCCACGTTTGTTTGCATAAAATAAATAAGGGTTAATGCCATAGCTAATTAAAAACGATGATCAATGTGAATATACAAAAATAATCATCAAATAATTTCTCTTTTAATGATAAATGAACCAAGAGAAGATGAAAAATAAATTATCCAATCATAACCCTAATAATTTGGATCCCATGAATGTCAAAGTTTATTCCTAATTTCTATTCTTACCCCTGACTACATAGATACGCACAGATTTTTAATAAAAAAAAAAATTGGTAGAGGTTATTTAACCATTCGGATGAATCCTAGTCTATTTAATTCTTATGTGTTCCAATGCAAGGAAATAGATAGTATATGCTATTTGGTATTTTGGATTGGACTTAACCGAGCATCCATCCAACTTCTATGGTCTTGATTTGATCCTCTAGATCTTCTAGCTCACAAGATATGCCTTTCCTGGATTTGTTTAATTAATACTGAGGATATGCATTTTCTATATTTGTTTTTGCCCCAGGATTTGTGTCACATTCATATTTGATATTTTGGTTCGATCTATTTATCTTTTTATTATAGTTTGAGCAATTCTACACTTAATGTTCATTCTCATACTTTGTAACCTAAATTGTTCCCCATTGACTGTTACCCATTTGCTATGGTTTCATAGTTTGTTTACTTGTTGAGTTTACTCACCCATTATTTTTTTTAGGGGTGTACACGGTTCGGATTGGATCGGATTGAGCCAAATCCGTCACCAAACCATTACCTACGGATTGACGGTTTTATAATCCGTCACCGATCCGTTGCCTTTTAAAACCGATCCGAACCGACCGTGGATCAACGGTTCGGATCGGTTAAAACCGTTCAATCCGTTGATAGAAGCCATGATAGAAATTCTTTTGCAATAAAATAAAATAAAAATAGATTTAAAAGTTGTAGGTGGCCCATTGGTAAAACTTGATCATAGGTGGCCTGTCTCTATCCTTCCTATGTGACCATTCTCAAATTATTAGATGAAGTCATTGTTAATATCAGCACGTTAGACATGTTTGTTTTATGAAATGTCTTGAAGAGACTAGATTTTGAAGAGGTTTAAAAGGGACACATTCAACTATCCTATGGGCTTCCATATGGTGATTATGATATAAGATAACTGCCATATCACCAGATATATAATGTAGAATACAAGTAATAATAGAAAGATATACAAGTAGATACCCTAAATAAAATCTTTAAGTAAAAATCCTAAATTTTGAGTACTTTAAAAGCATAAATGAATAGTTAGCATATATCAAATTAGTTTTTTAACCGAATCTCACTCTTCCAACTGAAAGAGAATTGTATTACCAGTTTCATAAGGTCTTTCAAGGATCCTAATAGAAACTCACTAAAAAAATTTTAATAAAAGGATAAAACAAAACACACAAAACACTTAAACTTTCTGGAAGATATTTTGCAATGAATACCACACAAAACACTTAAATCTTCTGGAAGAAATTATTGTCTTTTAATATTTTTTATATAAAAATAAAAATATATATTTTATATTTTAACGGATTGAATCGGTTTAAATCCACGGATTGAGGGTAAAATCCGTCAGCAATCCGTTACTAACGGATTATGATTTTTCCAATCCGTCACCAATCCATTATCCATCGGATCGGTTAAAAAACCGCGGATTGGATCGGATCGGATCGGATCGGATCGGTTTAACGGATTAACGGATTTTTTGTACACCTCTAATTTTTTTACAGATTTCAAGGTTGAGTCGGAAACCGAGGAGCTTAGATTGCATACAAGGATGAAGTTGTGATAAGTTGTGAGGCTTTTGCATTAGCTACTCGAGGATTGTTTTTTAGGAATTCATTTATTGTTTTAAGGCAGATATTGACAAGGTCATGTAATTCTTTGTTTAGTGAGATGTGTTTTAATAAAGCTTGACATTTAGTTTGATAATTGTGGACTCGTAGTGCCTCGTGATTTGAGGGTTCCAAAGATTTTAAATTCAGGAATGTGACATTATTCATGCTTCCTCAACCAACCAATTGATTCTCAATCGAGTACTTATTATATCTAATAGCAAGGATGTTGCCTTTATTTGTCATTATTAGTTGTTTGGAAGAAGCAAGGATGTTATTAGAAAAGTGAATGAAGAAAAAAAATAATAATAAATGTGACCTTTTCGTATGCCATCCAATCCTTCAAACAACTCAAATAAGGAGGCCCACTCCACACAATAATATGGTGTATGTTAAACTTCATTACATGTGCAAGATCATATTGGAGTGTGGAGCATGACGGAATTCCCAACAATGACTGTGCGTAAAAATATCATGGTCCACCAAGTCACCACGGACACCTGATAAGCATGTAGGGTTGCTACCCGCATGTATGGTTGCTACCTCATCCAAGATAGAGTTTTCCCTCAGTGATGTGGTGAACCATGATAGGTCTATCCATGATCACCATAGGGAAAATCCCTTAAGAGTATCCTGATTCAATTATAATGAAATGATCTCATGGCTAAATCCAATGAAACGTCATTAAATGTAGGACCCACAAGAAAATTGAAGATGAAAGAGGCACCATTTATTATCATTATCCCTTTCCAGTTGTTTTTGCTACTTACGGCTTTTTGGATGAGACTAACTTATTATCTTGTGGCCAATGTTGAGGTAATTGTTGACTCAGCACATCCACCGGAAAGGTTGGGCCGGTGGCACTATATGAGATAGGTTTCCTTACTAGTTTAAGTTTTCCTGCTGGGCTTACAGTTTTTCTTTTATGGTTTGTTTTTTGATTTAGGTAGGTTTCTTGGTTTCTAAATTAGGTGAGGTTTTCCTATTTATATTAGTGAATGTAATGGGATTACAAGTAATTCAATAAACAGTGGTTTAAATTGAATCCTCTCCTTTCTCCCTCAACAAGTGGCACTACAAAAGGTAGGATTTAATGCGATGATAAGCTTTCATCGCCTTAAATAATGTCGTAGCCTATGGTATAGGCAATGAAAAAATTTTGTCGCCACATTCCTAGCAATGGCTCCATCGACTATGCTTATTCGCCATTGTATTACAATTCCATCGCCATATAATATATTTCATTGCAAACATTACACAAAGAGAGTTAAAAAAAACTGATTAGAGACGAAATTATTTTATCGCCAAAGGCATTACCTTTTAGCAACAAATTATTTCGTCACTAAAAGTAATATAAAAGGTGATGAAAATTAGTTTTAGTGATGAAATAATTTTTGCACGAAAAGGAATATTTAAAAAAAAATCATTTTTGCTGCTAGGCTATTGCTGTAACCGGGCGGGACCTAGCCTGCTCCGACCTGGGTTCTGTTGCAACCAGGTCAGGTTCAACCCAACCTAGAACCTGGCCCGCCCTTCTTCGCAAAGCACAACCTGCTACTAGGGACCGATCGACCCTGTTTCTTGCAGTAAGAAGATGGAACGTTGGCATCGGCGAGCTGCGGTGGACACCTCGGCGACGTCTAGTTTGGCGAAAGCGGCGGAAGGCGACATGCTATTCTAGCGACGAAAAACGGCGGTGGCACTGTGCAAGCAAAAAAGGGCAAATGGAGCTGGTCTCCGTTGGTTTCTATGTGGCCCTCTCATCTTCTCCCTCTCACGCGAACCCGAGGCGGTGAGGGCTGCCTCTGGTTTGTCCTTCTCTGACGAGAACCAGCCTAGAGACCTTGACACCAAGAGGCCTGCAACTGAGAACCCCACTACTCTCTTCTTCCTTCCATCTCAATTAAGGATCAAGATCCTCCTCGAAGCACAGAACCCTCTGATGTCAGCAGCTGGGGCTGAGGGGGAAAAGGGAGAAGAGACAAGAGGCTGGAGAAGAGGATCCGCACTCCCTTATGCTTGCGCCGCCCATGCCGCCGCTGCCGTAGCAAGAGAGAGAGCCCGCTGCCGTCGCCTTCGTCCGCCATTGTTCCTCCAAGAAAGAGGAAGAGGGCTAGGGGGTTCCGGTCCCCGCACCAGGGAGAAGACAGAGAGGATTCTCTGTTGTTAGCTAGTTGCAACTTGGAAGCCTGATCGTGGAATCCAGTCGGTTTCCGCTGTCCGTCGTCGCTCCAGTCGAACGGGCTTGGTTGACTAGAAAATGAGTCGGAATCCTCTGATGGCTTTGCTGGGAGGAAAAGCGGGAGAGAGAGAGGTGGGAATGAGATGAGGGAAATGAGAGAAACAAGTGAGAGAGGCGGTCAAGGGGAAAGAATTTTAAATTTCGTCACCAAGAAAGTACATTAGGCGATGAAATTAAACTTTTTCTTCACCTAATGTCCTTCATTAATATCTTCGCCAATTTGGGAAAAAACAAAAAAAAAATATGGCATCATTTATTTCAGCAAAAATGCTACGAATAACGATGCCATTTTTTCTTTAATTTTTTTCAAAATCGGTGACGAAATCTAAATTTTATCGCTAATAAAAGATCTTAGGCGAAGAAAATTTTAAAGTCTAGGTTCTATGCCAGAACTGAAACCGTAATTCAGAAATAAGCCTAGGTCATGTCGAATGTGTGAATCAACAACGCTTGTGCAACCCTACAGAGATGCCTAAGCTCCACAAAGGCTCTTGAAGCGTACCCCAAGCAATATGATAAATAAGTATGCCAGTACCATTTCAAGAATCCAAAGCAAAAGATAAAGAGAGAGAGAGAGAGAGAGAGAGAGAAACTTCTGCCAATTTTATGGACTTCAATAAAACAACGCAATTAAAAATATGATAAGAAAGAAGGACAATTAAATCAGTTGCAATCTCCCCACAAAAGGTAATAATACATTGGCCTTCCACCTTATTAATCTACTTGTCTTGATCTTGTGTAGCAAAGGCTCAGAATCCGACACGTTTAATGTGCAAGTGTAAAGAGGAAGGTCCAACTGAGCAAACTGGAAGGATCCCCATGAAAATACCGAGAGTCCAAGAGATAGCTTTTAAGGTTTTTGAGTGTGGGCTAATTTATGGGTTGGAAAAATTTAGGATCCATTGATATGTATTTTATATTTTTTAGAATTAATTGTTATTCGTGTTGACGGAAGAGCTTAAGTGAAGACTTGAGAAAAAAATAGATAAGCTGGAATAAGAGCTTTACCCGCTCGAGCGACTAAATGCCCGCTTGAGCAGACCACGGACCTGACAAATTTCGTAAGGCAAAAACTTTTCCACTTGAGTGCCCATTCTGCAACTCGAGTTCCTGACGAACAGAAACTCACTTTCCTATTTGCGAATTTCATTTTCAACTAGTGCTATAATTGGTAGTTCTTATTTTTTAAGGAATAATCTTTTAAGCAAATGGCAGTTCTTGTTCTACAAGAAGTATTCTTTTAAAGTACAAATTGTGAGTTATAAAAAAGTGTTCTCTCTCAACCCTAAGATATAGATCTCTATAATTAGAGTTAAGATTTCAAATTGGAGATTTATTTCTTCTTGAGAGTATTCATTGAGAGATTGTACTGAAGTTTTGAGCTAGGCGGTATAGCCAATCCACAATCGAGAAAATAAATCAATCTCCCGAAGGATTGATCGAATTGAAAAGGATTCAGCCACTAGAGAATCTTCACAAGAGACGCAAACATCATAAGAGATAACATTTCAAAAGAGAACTTTTATTGATTGAAACTAAGTATGCATAACAATGGGGCGTAACATCCTTATTTAGAGGAATTTGCTTGATTTCTAAGAAGTAGACTTACTAATATTAGAATAAGCCTAAACAAAAAAGGAAACTCACTAATATTAACCTTAATCAAATCAAACTAATTATAATATTATTAAATAACTAAATGTTTGGTTGGGCTTTAAGATTGGGCCCAATGGGTTGGCCGACTCATGGTCTAAGCTACATCACTAGAGAATATTGCTTCTACATCTTTAGTAAATGATTGAGGCCATATTGTGTGTTCAAGGTGTGAGTCGATCAAGCGGAGAATGGTGCATGGTGAAGGAGAGTCGTGGTAGAAGGAGTTGCCCAAGAAGAACTTGGTATTTAAGTCGAAGGAGTGACAAGATAAGAGTTATGAGTATATCTTGTAACTATTCGCTCTTGGTATATAGTTTATCCTTGTTTGATTCATGGCTTTTTATCTATTGGGGTTTTCCACGTTAAAAATCCATATGTTGTCTCCTTCTGTGGTAGATTGTTTATTTGTAAGTTTGTTTTATTTCTTCCGCTATATATTATTTCACTTGCAATCTAGAAATCCAGCATGCCCCAAAATCTTCAATTAGTAACAAAGCGGGCTACACTAATTTACTCTATTAATCCTTTGAGATTTCTAGATTAGGATTTAACCACGAAGGCATATCAACTACCTACCCAGGTTTAAGAAATTGTTGAGAGATAAGAAACATGGCTTGAAGATGCTCAAATCTGATTTTAAAAAGAAAAAACCTAAATCTATTTAATGCTTTGAATGCAAAGGGTTTGGCTATAATGCATTTGAACGTGCAAATAAAAAAAAGAAGAGATGTGGTAAAATTGATGATTTTGAAGATGCATAAAATCCACTTATACTAACACTGCCAGTGCCAAGTATGTTGGTTTCATTACTAGGTTTCCACATGTTTTTTCTAATAATGATTCTGAGGATGAAGTGATAGATGAAGAACCGGATTAGGAAGAGAAGTCTAACACTTCGTTCAAAGATTGTTCTAAGTTAAAAAATATGGGAACAAGATTTCACTTGAGTGGCAAATTTAACAAGATTAAATTGTTTTTCTCAAAGCTGAATTAGTGGAAACACTTCAATATGTCAAATTCTTGGAAGATTAGAAAACCTCCATAGCTGATAAATTGAATACTAATAGTCAGAATTATGAACAAGAGGTTATGACCTTGAAGAAAGAGTTATAGTCTTACCAAGCTGATAAAGAAGATCTGAATGGTAAACTGAAGATGTCTTTGTCAGAGCTGGATGCTATTAAAGATTTGTTGAACAAGATAAATACTGGATCGAAGGCACTCATTGACATCTAGTGTAGTCGGAAAAGGCCTAATGTCTTACGTGGTCTCGCTTTTGATCAAAAAGAATCTACTTCAAAGATTAAAAGGTAAAACTGTTTTTGTTAAAAGTTTTGTTTTAAATTCTATGGCATATGCTACTTTACATGCTGCAAGCACAAATCATATGATTAAGTACAAAAGAAGAACAATGCGTTGATTTCTAAGGCCACACACATATGCCATCATTGTGGAATTAAATGACATATTCAACCCCATTGCAATAAGCTGAGAGGTTTACCAAAATATAAGTAATTGTTTGAGTCAAAGATCAAGATAAGAGCTATTTAGATCACGAAAGCTAATTTACCTACTGTGTTGGTACAAACTATGTTGAAATATTTAAATTCGCAAGTGTGGGTACCAAGGTCCAAAAACCCCTTATCGAAAAGATCAAGCTCTTACCCCCAGCTGATATGAAGATACCATTAAGTGAGTCACAATTGAGGGAGAGTTGCTGTTGGATCCTAGTTGATAAATACACTGCATATTGACATCATTATTTTTGTCAATTTTGGACAAAAGGGGGAGATCTGTGAATAGTATGAAGACAGTTGAAACTAATGATACAAAATTTTTTACAGTTGAAGTTGATGGTTCAAAATTTTCAACTTTTTTTTGTCAATCTACTCAATGTAATTTTTTTTTATTTTGTTTTGGGTAGAATGTAATGTCTAGGAAGTTTTGTCCATGAATTACCAAAGGGAGATATTGTAAGGTTTTTAAGTGTTGGCTAATTCATGGTTTGGACAAACTTGGAGGGGTTGCTCGATTGATCCAATCTTGCCCAATAGATCGAACCTGAGACAGAAATGATGTCCGATCGATCGAGATTATGTCTGATTGATCAGATCACGAACAGAAGCCCACTTTCCTATTTCGAGTTTGTTTCCTATATGTGCCACAACTGGTAGATTTTTATTCTATAAGGAGTATTTTTTTAAAGAACTGACAATTCTTGTTCTACAAGGAGTATTCTTTTAAAGCACAAATTGTTGGTTATAAAAAGAGTTCTCTTTCAATCCTAAGATATAGATCTCCATAATTTGAGTTGAATTTTCACATTAGTAATTCCTTTATTCTCTAGAACATTCATCGAGAGATTGTGCTGAAGTTTTGGACTTGAAAATATTGCTTCTACATCTCTAACAGAAGATTGAGGTCATCTTGTGTGTTCAATGTGTGAGTTGATCAAGCGGAGAATAGTGCACGGTGAAGGGGAGTCGTGGTAGAAGGAGTTGCACAAAAAGAACTCAGTCTTTAAATCAAAGGAGTAACTAGATAAGGGTTGTAAGTACATCTTATAACTATCTGTTATTGCTTGATATTAGATTTTTGTTGGATTCATGGTTTTTTAACCATTAGGGTTTTCTATGTTAAAAATCTCAATGCCTTCTTCTTATGGGGTTGATTGTTTATTTGTATGCTTATTTTATTTCTTCCACTGCATATTATTTGACTTGCAATGTATAAATTTGGGACATCCCAATATCTTCAATTGGTATCAGAGCGGATTACACAAATATGTTGCGTTGATAAATTGTGGTTTCCAGAATGGAATTCAACTGGGAAGGCACATCTACAACCAAGTCCCCTTTTTTTGGAAGGATCTAGTAATTATGCATACTAAAAGGTCAAAATGATTGCGATTTAAAGATCTATAAATGAAGATATCTAGTAGATTGTTGTGAAGTGCTACTTTTTACTCAAAGCTGTTATTGAAGGAGGATCTTTTGAAAACCTATGGGTGAGTGGACAAAAGATGAAAACATGCTTACAATTGTAATAATAAGGCTATCAACAAATTCTATAATGAAGTACCACCATCTGAATTTCGTTGGATCTCCACTTATATGAATGCTTAAGAGGCATGAAAAATCTTGTAGATAGTGCATGAGGGAACTGAATTAGTAAAAGAGACTAAGTTGCAAAATCCGACCACTGCCTTTGAAACCCTTAAAATGGTTAATGATGAAAAGTTCGATGACTTTTATGCCAAGTTAAGTGATATAATGAACTCATGTTTCAATCTAGGATACCTAAAAATAAGATAGTTAAGAAAATTCTTTGACCTCTCAAAGATAGTTATTATTCCAAGATCGTAGCAATTATGGAAACTAATAAGTTAAAGACTCTTAAGGTTGATGACTTGGTAAGGAAGCTACAAACCTTTGAGACAAACTTTATTACTAATCGGAAAGTAAAACCAAAAGTAGCTGCCTTAAAAGTCTCCAAGGAATTAGTATGAAGAGTTGAAAGTGATTCTGATTCTGAGGTAGTAGAAACAAAAGAAGTTTTTCTGCTCATAAAGACCTTTAAGAAGCTCATGAAAAGGAATATGCCTAAGATGTCTAAGAAAAAAAAGTCTTCAAAAGGGGTTAAGTGCTTTGAGTGCTTTGAGTGTCAAGCCTATAGTCATGTTGCACTTGATTGTGGAAATCTGAAAAAAAAAGACAAAGAAAAAGGCTTTCAATTTAAATTAGGATGATAATTCTTCTGATGAAGAGGAAAAAGGACTAGAGACTGATATTCCTGCTCTTAGCAGAGAAAACTTAATAGCTTTCATGACTAGCTCTTCACAGGTTGCTTCTGATAATGGTTTTGATAGTGAAGATAATGAAGAACCTGATTGGGAATAGAAGTATAACACTTTGTTCCAAGATTGTGCTAAGTTGATAAAGTATGGGAACAAGATTTCAGTACTTAAGTGGGAAGTTTCACAAGATCAGATTGTTTTTTTTTTTTAGGCTGAATTAGAGAAAGCTATTAAGTTCATTCATTTACATATTTATGCATCATTTTATGATTGATTAGGGGTTTAATTAGGTAAATTGCATCACTATTCATCAAATTTCATTATTTCATGCATTTTTTTACTTAAGAACTTGAATTTTCATATTTTCACACACTTTCTGTATTAATTTAGAAATTTATAATTTTTCTCCGAAGAGTCCCAATTGGAGTAAAACTCTACTGGAACGCGTTCCGTTTTAATGTGGCATCTTCAGTATTTTATGAATTTTCTTAGAATGTACAGAAAGATATGAGCAAATCATGTGGGGCACACCATATAAGAAATTTAGAAAATTAGCTTCATAAAAACCCCACATGTATGTGCACATATGCTCGAATGGTCAAAATGGGGTCCCACTCCCAAGTTGTTAAAAGAATTTAAATTTAAATAAATAAAAGAAAGCCAAGGTGGAAAGAATTCAAGAAAAGGAAAGTCAAAGAAGAAGAACTCAAAAATGGAAAAGTCAATCCCGTTTTTCTTTTGACAACATAAATTAAAACAATCATAACTCTCAAACCGAGTGTCAGAATTAGACAATCTACCTACCGTTGAAAAACTCATCTCGAGTGGATTTTCTGCTCAAACGATAAAGTTATGCCTTGGAAAGTTGGCTATGTATTTTTAGACAGGATTGCAAAAATACTGAAAACTTTTTCCATGTTACATACCTTTGGGTGGTCCATTTCTCATTAAGTGAAATACATTGAAGATCAAAGTAGGGTCTGTAATCCTTGTATTATTCTTTTCAAGATAATCCAAGAAGATTTGGAGAAAATCCTCAAGAAATTAAAGAAGGAAAGCTTATTTAGAAGATTTACTTATACATGAGAGGAGAATCTTCTAAAAACAAAAAGTTTGCGTAGAGATTGATTTATAAAGGAAAGCAAAAAGGAATCTCTCCAAAGTTGATAAGTCTTTGCTAACTTAGAGGCCAAGCCAAGAGACATTTTCAAAAAAAGACTTTACAAACTACAAAAGAGGAAAAAATAAGAAAACAAAGGGGCTCAAATCTTATTTAATGAAGCTTGGACATCCAAGAGCTCCATGCTCTCTATTCCCTTTAGCCACTTTCTCTTTCATGTCTCTTCCACCTTTCTTCCTCCCATTAATTATCAATTTTTACTTTTAAGGTATTTTTGGAGCCTTGTTCCAAGAACTAGGATTTTAGAAAAGAGATTCTTAGAGAGTGGATATTGTATAAGAATGCTCTTAATGAAATTTTTTATGAAGATCTTAGCAATATCTGGCTAGTCCTTTAGATTGGAGCACACAGATGGAGCTAAGTAAATTTTTATTTTAATTCATATGGTTATTTTGTTCTTTTCTTGTCTCTTTTAAAAGAATGCTCTATTATTTTCACCATTGATTTTTTACTACTTTCAATTGTACCAATTTTTTTTATATTCTTTGTTTTATTTCAAATCAATCTTTTAGTTAAAATAAATTTCAGATTTTTAATTATAAAAAGTTCAAAAGTGCTCCTTATGGGATTGAATTGTATTTGCCGCTGTCTCAACAAGACAACTATGCACTTACAGTTTTACATAGATTGATTAAATTCACATAAAAAAATACTTAAAAAGGTCAAACTTTTGGAAGATTAGAAAAACTCCATGGCTGATAAACTGAGGGTTAATATTAAGAGCTTACTAAATAAGAGATTGAGACTTTGAAAACAGACCTAAAGACTTGCCAAACTGAAAAAGAAGATTTGAATAACAAAATAAAGATATCTTTGTCTGAGCTGGATGCTACAAAAGATTTGTTGAACAAGATGAATACTTGATCGAAAACACTCATTGACATCTGGTGTAGTCCGAAAAAGCTTAATGACACACAGTCTCGATTATAATCAATGCACATCCACTTCAAAGACTAAGGTAAAATTGTTTTCGTTACGAGTTTTGCTTTAAATTCTATGGCACCTTCTATTACACATGCTGAAAGTACAAATGATGTGGTGAGTAGTTCAAAGAAGAAGAATGTATCAAGTCCTAAAGCCATAACCGCATGCCATCATCATGGAATTAACAGACACATTCGACCCTATTGCAATAAGATCCGATGTTTAACTACGAATTAGCAATGGAAAAAGCAGCTGTCTGAGCCAAATATCAAAAAAAGAGTTATTTGGGTCAAGTGATGTGAATTTAATCAATCTACTTAAACTGCAACTGTATAGTTGTCTTATTGCGGCTATGGAAAATATAAGTCGATCCAATAGTGATTACTTTTAAACCTTTAATAAAAAAATCTAAAAATTCTTTTAGAAACAATAATAAAGGAGAGATGAATGATATGTGACTCATAAACTAAATAAAAAATAAAGTACAAAACATTAATGACAGTGATGATAGAAATAGATCAAAATATCAAAATTCCATTAAGCAAACAAATTAACCAGTTTTTATGCAATCAATTTAATACTTTATCTCAATTTATCTCAGATTAGAGACAAATTAATGTTCTGATCTGGGTGATTTGACTATCAAAAGAATAATTTTTCAGATTTAATTAAGAAGCCAAAACCTCCCCTACCTCATAAAAGATTAAAAGCAATTGAGCATCATATATCAAGTAAACATAAACTATCAAAGAAATTTAAATCTTAATTATAATATATTGAACAAGTATATATGATCAAAGTGCAATTAATAGAAATCTAAGATGAGGTTTGTCATAGACATGAATGCATAATTAATATTTAATAAACATATTCAGCATGTATAAAGACAATCAATGAAATAAATCAATTACATAAACATGGTAAACTAGCTACTTCATCAAAATACTCTGATCCAAAAGATTACTCTTCTATTACCAAAGAAATTCTGAACTTTATTATGATCTCTATGTGAATACAATGATACTCTCAATCTTCACTTCTAATCCTAGTTTCTAGAACAAGGCTTCAGAATACCTAAATTATTTTTCTACAACTTCTACACTAGAAAGAGAGAAGAGAAGAAAAGAGAAAGAGGACAAAAAGAATGGAGAAGCATGGACGTCCATGGATTGTTTTAAATAAGACATGGGATGCCCTCTTTTTTCTCCCTATATCCTACTTTGTAGCTAGCCCATATCTTAGTGAGATAGGCATTATTTTCTTTTCTCCTTTATTTTCTCCTTTTTGTAATAACCTTGTAGCTTCCTTTTTTAAAGAATATTCTTTTGACCTTTGGACTTTTGAGAGAATTTGGGGAAGAAAGCATCTTGTGATGAGGTGGCCTTTTTCTCTTAAAAAAATCTTGGATTTTCTTTAATCATCTTGAGCCATCTTGAAAATAGTTTAAAATAATGCAAAAAGGATGATGAACCCCACTTTGATCTTCAATGTACTTCACTTGAGGAGAGATTGACCCCACCCAAGGGTGTGTAACGTGGAGAAAGTTTTCAATATCTTTACAATCCTACCCAAAAATACATAGCCAACTTCCCAAGGCCACAACTTTGTCGTTTAAACTCTGATTAATGCAATCTTTGATTCTACTGACATCTACTCGAAAAGAACTTTCCAACGGTAAGTAGATTGTTTGATTCCGATGCTTGATTCCGAAGTTTGTGTCGCCAAAAGAACTAAAGTGAAGAAATCAGGAAAAAATAGGGTTGCCCAATTAATTCTATCTTGGCCAATCGATCGAACCTGAGACAAAAGCCATTATAAGAAAAAAACAATTTTGGCGACGCCTTTTGGCGACGAATACAAGATGTTGTCACCTAATATTTCCTTTTTAGCGATGACATGTGTGCCTTGTCACCTAATATATAGTTTTTTGCATCGACAAGAGTTAATTGTTGCCAAATCTTGTCGCTTCCTCACCTGCACCATCAACTAGTTTGCGCCTATTGGTGGGAAAGGTTTTGGTAACAAGCATATACCTTTCTGCAACGAACACAGGTTATCGCCAAAGGTGCCTTTCTCAATTTTTTTATTTTTTTATTTTTGGCTTTTTTCATGATTTTTAAGGCTTTTGGCGACAAACATGTTCGTCACAAATAGGTTAAAAAAGTTTGTTGAATCTTTTTTACCAACAAAAGCTGCTTTTGTTGCCACAGGGTATCATCAGGCGACGAAAATTTTGGTTTCATCAACCAAATCATTAAAATTAAATTTTTTTTAGAGACAAATACAATATTCATCACCAAACCTTGGTTAAAAATAATAGCTAGTAGCATGCATCCCATCATCTCTCCAAACCCAAAAGAAAAGCAACCCCCAAAACGCAGACCCTTTCTCCATTTCTCCCTCCTTCCTTCATCTCTCGTTCGGTTTCTTCAAGGGCTCCTCCACTCGATTCCTGCTGGCTGCATCTCCATCTTAAGGCATGTGAAGGTAAAAAAAATCCTTAACCCACCCAAATTTCATTTTTCCCTCTTCTTTCTATACCTAATCAAAAAACCTAGTCTAAAAAAACCCCAAAATGCAGAGCCCCAATCCAAAAAAACCCAAAATGCAGAGCCCCCATCTCTGTTTCTCTCCACTTTTCACCGCCTTAAAACCTAGAAACGCAAAAGAATCAAGCAAGCACAGAGCCAACAGCTGCTTTGACTCAATCTTCTTAATCCAAAGAACATTGGAAGACGAGGTCTACGACCGGGACAAGGATCTCATCATGAACGACACCCCCATGGGCTATGTCAGGGATTTGCCGGGGCAGACGAGAGAGATCTACTTCGTCGCGGTCATGGCCAGGAATCGAATGAGGGACAGTGTCACCCACATCTTCCTCTATGATGTGGATCAGATGGTTTTTGTCTTTTTGTAGGTGGATTTTAGAAGGATCTTGCGGGTTATGCCAGCATTAAGGTAGCCGCTCCTTTGATTGGGTATCTGGTGTGTTTGTTCAATTTGTGTTAATGGGTTGTTTTTGTTTTTCACTCTTTATCAGTTTTGTTTCTTTGTTAATTTGTGTGTGGTTCTTTTAATGTTTAAATGTTACTACAGCTTGATTCAATTAATGGGTTTTGATATGCATACGAAATTTCTGGTTTTTTGGTGTGTGGGTGTTGAAACTACATCAAATCTATAGAGGCAGAGACAGCATATATGTGATTGTGGGAGGAAAAAAATTGCCATTTTCTAGGGTTTATAGGCTTAGAACTATGTGTGTTTTATTTGGCCTTTGCACATGTGTTTATTAATCATCTCATCAGTTTGAATTTCAAGTTGCTATGATGTTTCCTTTTGTTGTAACTCTCAGTTTTAGTATAATTTAGGTTTGATATTGATTTCTAGACCATTTTATCTACTTCTAAATCCTTCTGCATTTACAATTGGATAAACAAGAAAAGGATTTGAAGTCATTCCGCCAATGAGAATGATAAATAGTATACCTACACAGGGAATCAGAAAGTATCAATTCTGGGAGAAAATCAATAATGTTTTCTCCATATTGATGGCACAATTTGCAGGAGCAACCATTGAATTTGACATCGTCCCCGACTACCCATCTCTGAATTTTGATTCCCATAGCTTCTTCTGAGTTCCCACTTTCAAATACTAGATCAGGCAATGATAATTCTAGCATTTCCTATCCTCTGCATGCATCAAATTTCATTGGGTTATATTCAAACATGTTTATGAAGTCATATAATGATAACAACGGATGACCATCATCTCATGAATTCTCTATTTTGCAGGTGATTGAACATTTCACATTGGGTTCTTAAATCACATGAATGGAAAATCAAAAGCCAAGGAGTCTTAGAAATTGCTGGTTCATATGATAGGAAGGGGGTTTCTCTTCTAAATATTCAAACATGTTTATGAACTCATATAAATTCTTATTCATCTAAGTATTTTATTCATAGTTCTACCTTCTTTTCTTTCCTTTGAACTGACGATTTTGTTTCATTTGTGTCACAGATTGGCAATGGAATATGGAACTAGTACCATGATTAAATGAAGCTCTTTTTTTTTTAACCTTGAGCCATTATGGGATTCAGTTACTATAAGGGCCTCATCTTGCTATTTGGGTGATGGGTGTATTTTGTTGAAAATTGTTGAGAAGTAGCTTTTGAGAATTGTATGACTCATATCTTTGTTACATTGGTTATGGTTGGCTACTTAATTGATATTAGAAAAATGTATACCTACACAAGGAATCAAAAAGTATTGATTCTGGAAAAAAAAAATTAGAAAAAATGATTTTTTGAGACGAACAGGAGTCGTCGCCAATACAAATTAGACTTTTAGCGACGAAACATATGTTGTTGCCAAAGATGCCTCTTCATAATTTTTTTGTTGTTTTTCCACTATGTTTAAGGCTTTTTGGCGATGATAATGAGACGTTTTGATGAAGAGAAAATGCGCCACTAATAATGGACTTTTGGCAACGACGAATTATTATGTCGCTATAGACTTTTTCAGACCAGACTTTTGTGACAACTGGGTGACGAATTTTTCTTTGTTGCAGAACACTTTTGGTGACAAAATTGTAACTTTTGGTGACAAACATATCTGTGGTGGAAAGTGAATTTTGTTGTAGTGAAGTGATGCCTGATCAATCAAGTAAGTGTCTGATCGATCGATTAAGTTGTATTTTATATTCTGTAGAATGGACTATTGTTCATGTCGCCGAAAGAGCTGAGTGAAACTTGAGGAAAAAACAGATAAGCCAGAACAAAAGCTCTACCAACTTGAGCAACCAAATGCTCACTCGAGTAGACTGCAGACCCGAGAATTTCGCTAGGCAAAAGCCTTCCCGCTCGAGTACCCATTCTTCCGCTTGAGCGCTTGACAAACAGAAACCCACTTTTCTGTTTCAGGATTTCTTTTATATTTGTGCCAAAACCAATAGTTCTTATTCTATAAGGAGTATTCTTTTAAGGAGCTGGTAGTTCTTTTTCTACAAGGAGTATTCTTTTAAGGAATTAGTAGTTCTCATTCAATAAGGAGTATTCTTTTAAGGAACTAGCAGTTCTTGTTCTACAAGGAATATTCTTTTAAGGCACAAATTGTGGATTATAAAAAGAGGTTCTCTCTAAATCCTATGATATAGATCTTCATAATCTGAGTTAAGTTTTCACATTAGAGATTTATTTTTTCTCTAGACTATTTATTGAGAGATTGTGCTGAACCTTAGGGTTAGAGAATACTGTTTTTTTATCTATAGTAGAAGATTGAGGCCCTCTTGCATGTTCAAGGTTTGAATTGATCAAGAGGAAAACAGTGGACGACGAAGGAGAGTAATGGCAGAAGGAGTTCGTAAGAAGAACTCAATCCTTAGGTTGAAGGAGTGACTAGATAAGGATTGTGAATATATCTTGCAACTATTCGCTATAGCATGATAGTTAATCCTTGTTAAATTCGTGATTTTTTACCCGTTAGGGTTTTCCACATTAAAAATCTGCGTTTTCTTCTTGTATAGTTGATTGTTTATTTACAAATTTGTTTT
This sequence comes from Sextonia rubra, assembly GCA_037013555.1. Taxonomy (NCBI): domain Eukaryota; kingdom Viridiplantae; phylum Streptophyta; class Magnoliopsida; order Laurales; family Lauraceae; genus Sextonia; species Sextonia rubra. Next base: position 47,634,507 of record JASUAD010000018.1, on the reverse strand, counting down.
ATTTCTTCTATTGCATATTATTTGACTTGCAATCTAGAAATCCAGGACGCCTCAAAAGCTTCAATTTCCTCGAAGGTGAAGTTGTGTACTTTGGCAACGTCAAGGACAATGGAAGAAGCAGACTCAAGCAGAGCATGTAGTCTAAGGACCAGGGATGATGCTTGGGTTGATCGATTAGGCCAGCTTGGGACGAAGAAAGTTTACCATTTGCTCTCATGTAAGAGGCAAAAAGTTTATAAATATATATATATATTAGTTAAAAAAAATTAAAGGTTGAACTGTACATAGCACGGGCATGATCCGGCCTCCACATTCTTGGTTAGATAATTAGCATTGGCCCACTAATAGAATGTGGGGGCAAAAATCCAATAGAAGATCGCTTACTAATGTATAAGTCATGGAAATTCACGAGCGTGACAGACTCTAATGGAGCTCACTGGCCTATCAAGTCCCAGACAACCAATCTACAAAACTCAGGTGACCAAGCATGTGTTTACCTGTTTGATGTAAAGTTTTGCAAGGGACAGTCAAAATGAAAACTTAGGTCATTCAGTTGGAAACATCTGATGGACCTAGCATCTTTGATAAGATGGATATATCACAAACATCAAAATACTAGTTAGTAAGAATGGCTCCTTACCTTTCTTTTCCCTTTTTTTTTCTAAGGCAAATGAATGAATTAAGAAAAAAAAAGAGGACAAAGAAGGAACTTTACATGCTCAAAAAAGAGCCTAAGAGGAAAGGAACCAAAGAGAGAAGAAAAACTAGAAAAATCAGTTACAGGTAGAGAAAGCTCCTAAAAAATGAAGAAGTCGGTCGTGAGGTAGCCTTTGAACAGAATTTGAAACCACCTCCGCAATTTGACCAACCAATTGCCTCTGGATTTGGAGAAGAGAGACATCAGTGTTCCTAAACATAGAGTCCTTCCTGTTTTGCCAGATACAATGAATTGCAATGGAGAGAACCATAACAACCCACCTTGTTGAGAGCCAAGCTTAGAAATACAGCTATTCTCAAGGCTCTTCTTCTTAGATATCAAAATGCTGCAAGCCAATTTTTCAATCTCTCAAAGAGTCATCTCTTTTTTGGTAAGTGCAATCACAGGAGGAGGAGAAGAATCATTACCTCTCAGCTGAATATCTTAGTGTCCTACGCTCCTACCGTCTATCTTGGTACTCCTCTTTTTGCTTGCCCAAGTTACTACCTCTTCTCTAAGCTACTAGACTCCTAGAGGGGGAAACTTTCAGGTTGGAAAAAGAACTTTCTCTCTTTTGCAGCTCTAGTTCTGGTTCATCCCATTTTAGCTAGTATGCCTATTCACCTGGTTCTCGCCATTCCCATCCCGTAGATGGTTAGCCTTGCAATTGAAAAGATTTTGAGAAATTTTCTTTGGTCAACTAACTGCTCCACCATTACAAAGAGTTTAGTTTGTTCAGAAATCATTTGCTTGCAAAAGTCTAAAGGCAATTTGGGCATTCGCAGAGCGTGTGAAATGAATGATGCATGCCTCATCAGATTGGGTTTGTTCGATCGACTTCATCTCTTTTGGCTACGTGCTTTAAGACAAGATACTTTAAAAGATGTCCAATTTGGGACTAAGGCAATTCTTCTTTTGGCTTTTGTATTTGGAAATCAATTAACCGCATATCTCCTTTTCTGCAGCCCAGTTGTAGTTGGAAGATTGGTGATGGGAATACAATTAGTCTTTCGCATGAACGTTGGCTTGGCTCTTCTACAATTGCAGCATCTCTGCCTCAGTTTTACTTTCTTATCATGGAAAAAGTCTATCTATCATCTATGGTCAAAAATGGTTTATTCCAGCCTATCTCCCTAAGCCGATCCCACATCTTCTTCAATCCTGCTCCTCCATCATGCTGCCTTCTGCCCCAGTTCCGGATTCTCCTAATTGAATTGCCAACTCCACTAGTAAACTTTCTGTCAAGGATGCATGGAACCTAGTGCGATCTAAAGCGGCTCCTGTTGAATGGTCAAAGCTGCTTTGGAACAATCTTGTTAGGCCTCTAGACAAAATGTAATAGAGTTAACCTTGCATCCACATGTGTACCTCTGTTGCAACCACGAAGAGACAGATCTGTACCTTTTCTTTTTGTGCCCAGTTTCCTTCTTCTTATGGAATTGGCTTCTCCAAGGTCTCGGTTTCACTGAGTCTCAAGATCGTCCTTTTTCTACCTTCTTTGTTTGGTGTGCTTTTCTACAACATGGCTCCTTACCTTGGCGGTAAGGATATGCAGTTCTTACTTACCTATGCAGGCCTATGGGACACCACCTTTTTTTACTGTGTGCAGGCTACCTTTTCAGTTAGTGGGCATTTTTTTTACATGTGTGGGCTTTCTTTTGGGTCCCAACCCTCTTAGCTTGGTTTAAAAAAAGTACTATTTAGTATGCTAGTGGCCCAAAAATTTAATAATGTATCCTATTTTAAAACGGAGGTATAAAGCATCCATGGTGATTCTTGTTAGGACAACCCAATAAGAAAGAAATTAAGGCCAGGACTTAACCCTGAAAAAGTCAGGTAGAGATCAGGATTTTGTCTCAGTTAAATTCTTGGTCTGGGTCTTGGTCCAACGTATGTTGTGCCTCCCCAAGTTGCAGCCTATGTTCAATTAAAATTGTATAAAATTTCACCGTCTCTCTCCCATATCCACATTCCTTGAGTAACAGCCATGTGAACTGATTGTGAAATGAAACGTAGGATCAAAATTTACAGCCATCAACCCCACAAATTCCAATGTTATCTTCTAAACATAAAGATACACAGTTGATTATTATAAATTTATTTCTATGTCATCTTCTAACACAATGCACCTTAAAAATATTTGACCAAAACATGTATCCAATAAATTCATTCCATTAATTTAAAATAATTACCATTTTTTTGGTAACCTACAATAATTACCACTCACATATATATGTGAACACACATCACCAAGGAAACACATAGATTATCAGTTTACCTTTAGTATCTTTCTAGGATTCCTTTTCCCCCATTTTATCTGTTGTTGTATTCTTCTGGGTGGAATTTTGAACATGTATCTCTGTGTGATGAATTCAGGTGTCTTTCTAGCTACGGCATCAATGACAGTCAAAATGAGAGCAATACTACTAGTTTGGGTGTGCCTTTTTTTTCTTGGTGCCAAGGGTGTTAGTGTACCAAGACAAGAGTACTTGAAATATAAGAGGTATCTTAAGCTCATCAACAAGCCTGCACTGAGGAGCATCAAGGTCTCACTTCTACCAACTGTCATACATTATCTACATGATTTTTGCTTTATTTTTTTCTCTTTTGGCACCCCAGCCAAGCAAGCTGGGATCCATAGGAGGGGAGGGTGCCCACATGTGGGAGAAAAGCCCAGCATACAAGAAAATAGAGCTCACACACATAAGAAGAGGGCATAGGAAGAGGGCAGCATTAACACAGTTTCTAACCAATTGATAAGCAACCCCTGGTTTTCAGCTTGCATGGAATTGACAGTTGTTAACCAAATAATTAGAAATCCCGTGCATAAAGTTTGCTACTGTAATGTTCCAAAGCATCCACACATCCATCATACCTTGGGGATCATGTGCTGTGCCATCTTTTATTTTTTATTTGTTTACACTAGCTAAGGGGGCTGAGACCCAAGAGAGAGCCCACACATGAGCGAGGTCAGCCCACTCAAATGGAAAAATAGCCTAGATAGCCAACAAGAACTGCCACTCCTTACCACATGGGTAAGGAGCCATTCTCATGCATGACGTTTTAATTTCGGTTGTGTGTTTGACCTCTGATGGACAAAACCATTAGATATAAAACTCCATTAATAAGCAATGATCGAGAAATCAAAGCAGTTGAACCCGGTACGACCATAAATGGTATTAACGGTTCGGTTGCATGTGTGAGTCCCTATTATCATTTGTGTATGAGTAAGTCTGCCTTAGATACAAGAGTTTCTATTACCTCACATATGTGAGTTTGTTTGTCCCTTAAGCGAGTCCCTATTACCTTGCATGTGCAAGTCATGCAAGGACCCAACCCCTTAGCTAGAATATCCAAGAAAAAAAAAATCAGTTGTATCATCAAAAATTTCAAATTGGCCAAAGCCTGACATGAACCATTCAAACCAAGTCAATACTAGTAATCAAGAAAAAAAGACTAGTAATAATTGATGGTTGAAACAGCTGGAACCATCATTAATTATGCTAAATAATTTAGTTATTTGTCATATTCTTTTCATCATGGTTGAACAAGTTGACAAACGTTAATAATCTTAAATAATTCATTTATTTTTTTTTTTTTGAGCCATTGGCCGGGTTTAATGCATGCTGACCAGTTTCTTGATAGAAAAGCAGCAGAATACGCTTGTGCAGCTTTCATTCCAGTTTTTAGAACCGTTTCAAATAAAAAATAAAAAAATTCTGGTTTTTAAAACAAGGGTAAAAGACAAAGTAATGAAAACATATGGCTTTGAGTATGTTTTGAAGCACACACATCAAAAGTCCTTATGGCCTAAATTGGAAATGAATGAATGAACAGCCAGATAATTATGATAAATACTGGTAATATAATTATTAATATATTGCAGAAGAAACTTCAATACACTACAGTATTATTTTAGTAAAATACTCTGAATCATCAACATGAATATGTCCCCATTTTAAAATATTTATTTTCCTTCCTTTAAAGGTTGATTTTGGGGAAGATTTTAATAGCGGTTCACCCTGTTTCAGACTAAATATGGTGACATCTTTGACTGCATTGACATCTACAAACAACATGCTTTTGACAATCCATTGCTAAAGAACCACAAAATCCCCATTTGTTTTTATCAATCACATGTAAAGGTCAATCATTTAGCAACAAAATAATTGGTGATTGGAGTATTATGTTGTAGACAGATTTTGCACATTCCATATCTAAATTGGAATAAAAACCAATCATCTTCATATGTTGAAAAGCTTGCAAAGATGCAAGCAATCTTGGATGGAGGTTGCCCAGAAGGATCCACCCGTATTCGAAGGATGCAAATGCAGGATGTGTTAAGAGCTCCCTCTCTCTACTTGGAAGGCGAAAAATATGACCAGAATGTAACTTACTCGGCTGGCGACTCTATAATCCCACAAGACACAAATCAAGATACCCACAAAGCAAGTCAAATTCTAATTAAGTCCATCCAATTTTGAAGGACCTATCATCCACTTAGGAAGAGTGTGGGAACCATCATGGATTGCTTAGTACTCGAAAGAATGAAATGATTAATGGTCAAAGAAACATTCACTCTATATCCTATAATCAATTTAATTAGTCCTTACAGAACGTAATTTTAATATCCATATTTGCAAATACATTATACCTAATATCTGATGAGACAAACGATGGATACTTATGCGTATTTGGTAAATAAATTTTACTTAATTTCTTTAAGAAAAAATATGTATACTTAATTCAGTTTCTACACATAAATAATATAGGTGGTGAGATTGCAGTATTTATATCCAATTTAATAGAGAACAAAGGGAAAACCAGTGGCTGAGAGTCCCATCCTCATCCAACTTTTCCATCTTTGGTTTTCTTCCTTACAAGTGGAAGCAGTCCTCTCTCTTATATGTGTAGGTTGTCTTCTCCTCAAGCTGTGTTTGGATTTAATATCTGCAAGGTCTCTCAAGGGCACAACTATCTTGGCCTGGGCCCTCAAAAAAGTTCATATTTATGAACCTTCTTGACCTTGACCGGAAGCCAAATTCTATTCAAGTTCAGGTAGTGAACCTAAAGCTGGGTGCAGATTAATATAAAGTTGCAATATTGCAACCATACCTAGCGTCTTTAAAAGAACGAATGAACTACAAACCAATCTTCTACACTAATGATTGGACCATCAATATTTGTATCCGCTAATGAATTCTTTATCCTTTTGGCTCACTTTCATCAGTGGGCAGTTATTCAGGCAAAAAAAATGCGCAATATTTGGGCACGAAAGCAGAACTTTAGTGGAACCCAAAACCCAACAGTGACCGCATGTTCTCTCTTTCACTATTTTGGGTATCAGCTGGCCCAGCCGACAAAGTCAACACCATAGAAGCTGGATGGATGGTCAGTACTTTATTCTCTATTACAATTGACCAAAATTCACCTTCTTAGTCACCAATGGTGGATCCAGGATTTTCGTTTGGGTGGTGCAAACAATGACGGGTGAGAATTCAACTAATAAAATAAGATTTTTCATATCTAATTTTTGAAATTTGTTGAATCACGTGGGTGTGACCACACCTACTTGCTAACATGTAGGTCTGCCAATGTCACTCACAATCTGATGATTATAAAAAAAAAAAAAAAAAGGACAGCCCAGTGCGCAAGGCTCCCGCATAGCGATGTCTACGGAGGGCAAGATATATGCAGCTTTACTTTCATTTTGAAGAAGCTGTTTCTGTGACTTGAACCCGCGTCCTCCAGGACGATACCGGCAAACCTTTACCATTAGGCCAAGCCACCCTTCTTCACAATCTACTGATTCTTTTCCTCCTTTTTTTTTTCCATCTCTTATACAATCTAGTGATTCTTAGTTACGAAGAACAATTTTCCTTTTTCATCTGTATCAAAAACTCTTTGGCCATCAACTCACTACACTCTTTACATATTGGACAATACGACTCGAGAACTTTTGTCTTTTAAATTTTTTTATCACCACAACCACCATCACCATCATTATCATCATCAAAGCTATAACATGCTGAAGCTCAATGCAGGGAAAGACGAAGTGGAGAATCCAACTAAATATGTTCAAATGAAGAAATTTCTAAATGAGTCCAATGCTTTGAAATGCCTTATTTGGATCCTCATAGCTTGGATGACAATAACTTGTGGTTCATTAGAGTTGCTTGGAATTGAACTCCTAGGAATTTTAGAGTATGATTTTCTATCCAAAGTGGCTAAAATTGCATAAACATAGATTGAGATCCTCAAATGTCTCCCTTTTGTGAGAAATGATTACCCAACCATTATCATAGTAAATCAAACCCTTGGAAAGTGGAAGGCCCATCTACATTGCCACCTTATATCCTTAACTTCCTATTCCTTTAATGTGGCCCACAAGACTGAAACTTCTAGGCATCTTTTTGGTAACCCAACAAAGGGAGCTATGACCCAAAAGAACCCAAGAAAGCCCACACACGCGGGAAAAATGCCCACAAAAGTGGAAAGAGAGCACACATGTGGGAAGAATGGAAAGAAAGGCCACAAAAGTGGGAAGGCAGCCTGCACATGCAAGAAGGCATGTGGCGCACCCAGGGTTCGAACCCTTGATGGCCAGGTAAGAACTGTTGCTCCTTACCGCCGGTGGCGGACCTAGAATTTTTGTTTAGGTGGGGCTAAATTTATTTTAGAATTTTTTCACATAATAATAGCAAACGAGAAAATGTATTGCATTTAAATAGACATAAATTATATAATTGCATTACCTAGCATACATTTATCCCATCAAAAGTCATCTCAACTGGGAACTTAAGGATGTCCTAGTGGTTAAGGATCACACTCCCATATCACCCACTAGGGATTGATCCCTGGTGGGTGCCTTTACCTTTCCCCATCTTGGCCACTGAGCCAAGTTGGCAAAAAATAAAAAAGAAGTCATCTCAACTCTAGAGGTGGCCAAATTTCCCTTGATTGGAGGGATAGGCATGATCTACTAACCATCATACTCCCGCATGATAAGGTACTATTTTCTTTATTAAATTTTCTTTTTGTGGTTTGATCGTCTTCTTTTAAATGGTGTTTATCTTCATAGTAACTTAGGTTGCTTTCTAGATGATTGACATGCTGTATTAGTTATGTTAAGAAAACTAGAATGAGCTAATTCATTCTTGTGTATTTTGAATTTGACGTTCTAAGCAAGATTTTATTGTACCTTTCATCTTCTGTTACGGTAATACATGATTTGATCTTATTCCATAAAGATGACCAGAAGTCCAGGGTGATGAGATACATGCCAAAGGGTACAATTATACATAGATATGTTACAAATTGCAAAAAAACAAAAAAAAAAAAAAAAAGACTTGCACATTTTGTTACCAGAAAATACAGATAATGCGTATCTAATACAGTCATACCACAAGATCCACAAAACCCACAATCAGTAATATGAGAACCATAAGTAAAAAATCCCTGAACTATCACAACCCTAACCCAATAACCCTAACCTGAAACCTCCAAACAGTTAGAACACAAAATCCAAAAAACCCAAAATCAGTAATCTGAGAACCATAAATAAGAAGCCCTAAAGCATCACAATCCTAACCATAATCTGAAACATCGAAATAGTCACACAGAGAGGGAGAGTTACTTGGTGAGGCCGTGAGCGAGAGAGAGAAAGAAAGAGAGGGAGAGACTAGAGAGACTTCCATAAAGTTGAATGAAAAAGGTCACCACTGATCGGAAAGCGTAGATTTCGTCCACTTGAAAGGAGAAGGGGTAGTTTTTCACGCCTTTGGTTGAAAGAAGGAAGACCGAAAGCTGGATGGGCGTTATTTTGAAAATGGGCTATGAGACATTGGTGACGGTTTTAAGTTATATGCGGCCTGGGCCTTGGGCCTTGGCCCTGGCCCTGGCCCATTTTAATTTAAATGGTTTTTCTCAAAATGTAGTTAGGCCTAACGAGCTATGTAATCAATTATAACGACCGGCCTCTAAATATCCCTTTTCTTAACCCATGTACGGCCACCGCCTAAATGAGTTCCACGTGAGCCCTCCCCGGGTTACCATTGGGCTAAGGAGCTATTCTTATTTCTTAAGCATTTCACATATAGTTGGTGAGGGGCTTCAATTTACCACTAATTTTAATTTTGAGCACTTGATGTACCTATAACTACTTATGGTAAAACAATTGACAGGATTGTTTGTGTGAGTGTGCGTGTGTGTGTTTTTGTAGAAAGTAATAGGATTGCTAATATGAAAAGATCATGATTTACTTGAAAACGCTTTGAAATACCAACGAGACCCATCTATTCTACCCAATGTGATGAAAAGATACATTTTTTTAAAGGTGTGCAAACCCCTCTCCCAATTTCCCTATTCCACCTCCTCCTCAAACACGAATTGAATCAGAACCCATGGTCCCAATTTGAAGACGACGATACCCTTGCGCAATTCGATGTCTTCTTCACCACCCTCTAGTCCCTCCCCAAATGCAAGCATGTCCTCTCCCTCCATGTTGGTTTTTATGTGGGTTTCAAAAAATTCAATGTATTTTTCACAATGCTTTCTCTTCTTTCTTCTTACTTCTTACTACATGTAGAGGCAAAAGACACCTTTGTGTGTTTATTAGAGTTCCACATTAAAAATGTGCAAAAGCTTTGAAGGCTATATATATATAGTTCCTTGTCTTTTAGACATTAAGTTGCTTTGGGCTCTTTTGCTACAAGCCCTATGCACACGCACGAGTTGGGTTTAGCCCCAGAGGCCGGATCCGAAAAACATTTAACCAGGCACATGATAATCACGAGCAAAATTTAAAACGTTTTTATTAATTCCTTTTAATGGTTTTTTATTGCTTCTATAATGGCCCTAATGTTAGTATTTTTTTTTATGTTTTTGGGGTACTTGGGTTTATAGACATACACTCTTCTTCTCTGGTTTTCCTTCTCTATTTTCTTTGTTCTACTCTTTGAGAGCATCGCATACATTGAACTTCGACTTTTATAGTTTTGGTGTGCAACCAAGCAAATTCAGAAAAGGTAATTGCATTATGGGGGCGGTTTTGCTGAGAATCTTCGCATCTGAGTTACTGCCCAAGGGGTGCAATTCGTCCTAAAGACAGCGTCAACTGACGTGCTTCGGCCCATTATTGCTGCAAAAAACTTACTCTAATCTCCGCTATTTGTTGTCGCCTCTCAACTTCAACACCGGTATAATTGTTCTACTTTAGCCCTAATCTTTGTAGCCATTAATACTTAACATCCACTAATACAAAAAAGGCTCTAGGGAGGCTTTTTAATATGTTGTAGAGCAACGACGTTGTTTCTCCATGAAATTCTATTAAAAAATAATGGAAATGGCTCCTTGGAGACCTTTTTCATATCATAAAAACTATTGGAGCCTTTTTTGTTTAGTGGATTGGTAAGGTGATTTTTTCCAAAAATTCCTTTATTAAAAATATATGATTAACTTTAGATTTATGGACTACTAAACAAAATCTTGTGTACATCCCAGTAAGTGCACACTATAGCGATAATGACTAGATTATGCATAAAAGAATGATTTCAATCTCTTGTGTATCTACACACTGGTGCTAGGATAGGTTCAATTATCCTTGAAAAAAAAAGAGAGTATAATATTAAAAATAAAATAACTTTTATAATTTTAGATAATGAAAGCTCCAACAATGACACAGTTAAACTATTAAATCTAAACTACGACTTAATTTAAATGAGGTTATATTTTACAATAAATGTGAATGTCAAATCTTGAATCTCATAGTATAATATGGCATGAGATTTACTGACTATAATATATGTAATTAAATACATTGTAGGTTGTACCATTTCATCTTTACCAAGAACACAAAATTGGAAGGAAATATATAGAACTCTAAACAAAAATTCTGAAAAAAACAACCCGATGCAAAACATCAGTGGAATTTTACTTACCAAATGATAAGAGAGATTTGCAATTATAAAAGTGTAGTTAATTAATATAATGCTTTATATTTACCTCATGCAAATATTTTTATAGGTGAAGAAAATTGGCAACTTCTTGAAATAATAAGAGACTTTTGAGAAGTTTTAATGGTACAATCTTATATTTTTCTTGGATACATTATTCCACATTGTCTCATGCTTTGAACCACTTTATGAGATTAATATTACTTTTAAAAATATTTAAATATAAATACTTTCAGAGACGTGTGTAATAATATTGGAAATGAAGTATCACAATACTGGAAAACTACTCCATTAGCATTTTGTTTAGCTTCTTTATTAAATGGTAGGGTAAAACTAGTAAGTGCAGAAACTTTATTCGAAGCAATAAATAATAATATAAATGCCACTAGTGTAAATAATATTTATATCATCAAGTCTTATTTAGAACAAATTTTTATTGGTTATTTTACCTAAAATTGGTAAATAGCCTTTACTGCTATCATCGCTCCCCAAACTATGGGAAAAACAAGTTATCTAGAATCTTCTAATTAGAAGCTTCGAAGGTAGTAGTTCCTTGTCCTTTAGATCCAATCAAGCTGCCAATGAATTAACAATCTATTTTATAGATTCGCTCTGGTTGAAGTTAGAGATGATGACATTGGTTTCAATATTTTAGCTTGATAAAAAGCAAGCGAAAGTAGATTTCATGCACTTTCCTCTATGGCATGTGATTCACTAACAATCCCGGTATCTATAGTTGCATCAGAGCAAGCCTTCAGTGTAGGTGAGTGATTTATCCACAACAAGCAGATGATGTTATCAAAAGAAATGGTGGAAACATGCATATGCCTACGTGATTGGTTTCTTGTGGATAAGCAAAAGAAAAACTTGATCAAGTAGAATACAACTTTTCAGCATTTGGAATATCTTAGTATTCACAAAAAAATATTACAGTAGTAATTTTTGTAAAATTCAATTCAAGTTGGAAATTATCACTATATATAGTTCTTTTAACTTTGTTTTCAAAGAGTTTTCATACTTGTGATTTTTATTTCTATTACAACTTTGATAAAATTAGTTTTATCTTCAAACTTGTAATTTTTTTTTGAAGCTCTTGTATATTATCATCAAAGTTATAGTAAACTTCATTTCTAGTAAAAACGATTTTAATTCATGTGTCTTTTACAAGGAAAGTGCGCCGGGTCGGCCCATGGGTGGCACTGCCCAACACAACATAACCTAAGTCATACCATGGGCCGTGTTTTGCCAAACCAAGCAAACCTGGGCAGGGCACGGCTTGTGAATTTTTATGGGTTGGCACAACACATCAAGACCGGTTTTAGAGAAATTTGTCCCATGCTTTTCACCCCTACACTCACTATATTTAATTGGGACAATAAACATTTAGGTTAAAAAACTTAGGACAAAGTAAGTTGCTATTATGTAAAACCTCTAACAAGGTTTTACCTAGATGAGCTAATTTGTTGCTTTTAATATCCCTAATCCATAAACCTTTTTCCCTTAATTAGTTGGCACAATTTATCCAACTTAAGAATGTGCAAAATTTATCCTGGTGATATATTTCATCTTATTTGTAACATACTCGTCATACTAGAAACTTGGTGAAAAAATGTGGTGATAATGATAATGATTGAGGGTAATATATTAGTACAAATTTATGCTGATGCTATCTTCAAAATATAAAGAAATAAACACTTACTATATATGTAATCCGAACTTAATTTATTTTGATTGTATCTTCTAAATAAAAAGGCATACACACTTTTAAAAATATTGCCTGATACATGCATACTATGAAGTCAATACATATAAAGAAATAAACACTTTAAGTATAAAATCATTTCGATGTTTTCTTCTAAATATAAAGGCATACACACCTCAAGTCAGTAATAAGTGGAAAGTAAAAGCGAGTGTGTGCATGTGGCATGGGTGGATATGAATGGTTGCCAGCCAAATGTGCAACCCCACGTTCTCAAAGTGATAGCTATGTGAAATGAATGTAGAGATCAAACTTTCCTACAAGACTCCACAAATATTTTCAATGTTATGTACTAAATACAAAGACAAAAACAATATTACTATAAATTTATGTTGATGCTATCTACAAAATATAAAGAAATAAACACTTACTATAAATGTATTCCAAACTTAGTTTATTTTGATTGTATCTTCTAAATAAAAAGGCATACACACTTTTAAAATATTGCCCGATACATGCATATTATGAAGTCACTACATATAAAGAAATAAAATCTTTTAGTATACAATTATTTCGATGTTGTCTTCTAAATATAAAGGCATAGCATCTTTGAAAATATTGCCCCCAATACATGTATACTATAAAGTCAAGTCATTAATTTACATTAACTACCACTTGTATACATATGTGAAAATAAATCACCAAAGAAGACATAGATGATCGGAGTACCCTTGGTGTCTTCTTAGTATTCCTTTTCCCTTACTTTATCTATTGTTGTTTTCTTCATAGAATTTTGAACACTAGTTTTTGTGTGTGATGAATCTCAGGTGTCTTTTTGGTTCTATCTTCAATGACTGTTAAAATGAGAACCATACTACTAGTGTGGGTGGTCCATTTTCTTCTTGTTGCCTATGGGAATAATGTAGGAAGAGAAGGTTATTCAAAATTGAAGAGGCATCTTAAGCTTGTCAACAAGCCTGCAGTGAAGAGCATCAAGGTTTTTAACTTATACCAACTATAATACAAGTTGGCAAACGTAAATCATTTTAAATTGAATTATTATTTCAGTCTCATTTTTTTTATTCATGGTTGTCCGGATTAAATTGATTCTCGAATTTATTTATTTATTTCAAACATCGCACCACTTTCTTGATTGAAAAAATAGCACAAGTACTAGGTTTATTCACCCTTAGTTTTGGTTTCTTAAATAGGGGTATAAGGCAGAGTAATGGAAACCATTGGTTAATCAATGTCCTTAACTATCTAAATTGATATAGAAAAAGAAACCTCAATACATTACAATGATACCATGGGTATATGAGGAATACACTCTGACCCCTCCTTTTAATGTTAATCCATTAAAGAATGGCGCATCTAACATTATAAAAAATTAAATGCTAGGAATATATTCTTTTTTTTAAAAAAAAAGGTCTAAATAATAGCTGATTTTAAGGGAAAGATCGGATGAAAGAAAAAAGAGAAGGAAAAGAAAGAAAGAAGAAAGAAAATAAAATAAAAGAAGAGATTAGGTATAGATTAGAAACTATTTACTCAAATCTAAACTCATCATCACTGCCCACATACTTTGATATGAGATCATGATAGTTTAATTGGAGAGCGGAGGAGAGCTTAAATTTTTGGGGGCTTGGAGGCTATAAAAGGGTTTGAAGTTGTTGTTGGTTCATCACAAATGTGAAAAGAAGGGCTGAAGAAAGCAACCCTTTTATACGTTTACAATTATGAATGCATTAAATCTCTATTCAATATTTTTTATTTCCAGTCTTGAAGCTCATACTTGAAATCTAACACATTCAAAATTATTTCCTATTTATGTCCTACTAATGCAAAAAACTTTAAATCGATTGGAATTATATCTACCATAGATAGAGAATTTTTATTTATTTTTTGATGTTTAACTTTTAATATTAACATAGATTAATTTGTTTGTATTTCAAATATGGGTCATTACAATTGATTACCTTTTGGTTCATACATTAGCACAGCTGGCATAAATTGTTTGCTCCCAAAGGTTGGATCTTCAAGCTGTGCTACCATACTGGGGACACATGGGATTTACCTATCTCTCCCTACGCCTAAAGGAATTAGTTCGGCCCAAAGGGTTGTGACACCTTCTATTTTAAAAAAAGAAAAAAAAACCAAGAATTCACTGAAGAACGATTTTCTTTTGCCTTATACATTTACAATTGTTATGGTACTAATCATCCATGTTTCACTATGTTGTTTCAATCAATGAGGCTCATTATTGAAATCCAACCTACTCGAAATCACTTCCTAATTATGTTGGACTATCATGAGAAACTTTAATCCAATTAAAGTTATATCCGCTGTAGATAAAGAAATTTTACCACCCCACCCCACCCTGCAAAAGAACAAAAATCCTGATTCCACCACTGAATGTTACTCTTGTGAAATACTCCAAATCCTCAAGATAAATTTATCCTTTTTTGCCTAACTTCCTCTTCTTTTTAATGGTAGATTGTATTGATGATATTGACAGATATTCGTGTTGTTACAGACTGAATATGGTGATATCTTTGACTGCGTCGACATTTACAAACAACATGGTTTTGATCATCCAATGCTAAAGAATCATACAATCCCGGTTTGTTTTTGCTAAACTACTTGTATAATTGTGTCATTTAGCAAAAAGCAATTGGTGATTGGAGTATTATATTGTAAACAGATAACGCACATTCCAATTCTGAATCGGAACAAAATTCAATCACATTCATATGGAGAAAATCTCGCAAAGATGCGCACATTCTTCGATGGAGGTTGCCCAGAAGGAACCGTCCCTATTCGAAGGACCCGAATGCAGGATTTGTTAAGAGCTCCATCTCTCTACTTGGAAGGGAAGAAATACATTGGAAACATAACTTACACAGGCGACTCTATACACCCAGAAAGTGAAATAGAATTTGGCCACAATGTAAGTCATCTTGAGAAGAACAGCCTCTTACCCTAGTGGTAAGAGGCATCAATTCTTATCTATGCTTGGGGCTCAAATTTGGGCAGCTACCTCTCATCTCCAGAGGGCTATGGTCCCATGGCCATTGTCTTCTTGAGGGACCCATTGTCCACTTAGTGGTACTGTGGGAGGTGGGAACCATCGTTGATTACTTAAGGCTAAAGAATGAAATGAATGGTCAAGAAACATTCATTGTATAACACCTAAACAATTTTAGGCCTTACAAAAAGAAAATTTAGGTCTTATATATATAGATAGATATATTGTGCATATTTGGTAAATGCATTATACTTTTTTTCTAATAAGAAAAAAAATTTCCTTAATGCATTTTCTACACAAATAATATAGGTAATGAGATTCAAATATTCAAATCCATATATATTAATGGGAAAAAAAGGTACGGCCCAGTGGTCGGAGCCTTGTTTGATAACTAGATCAGCTCCCTTGTATATCTAAGTGATCTTCTCCAGCACTGCACTGCATATGTCAGTAGTCTTCTCTCCAGCAATTGTTGGGTATCACTCCTGATCTCGCAAATGCACAACTATCTTTGACGGTACCTATAAAAGGTCCATATTCATGAACCCTCTTAGCCCTGACCTGAAAGCAAATTCTATTCAAGTCTCGGTAGTGGACGTAGAGATGGGCCTAGATTAATATAAAGTTGTAATCTTGCAATGATATCTAGGGTCTTTGGAAGAATGAACTATAGAATATTTCACTAATGATCACTTGCCCATAAATGTTTGGAGCCCCTAATGAACTCTTCATCCTTTCGGTTTCACTGTCATCAGTGGTCAACTATTAAGGCACGTAATGTGAAATATTATGGCACTAAAGTGCGTTTCAATGTGTGGAGACCACAACTATCAGATCACAGAATGTTCTCTCTTTCACAATTCTGGGTAACTGCTGGTAACCTCGCCGACGGCAATCTCAACACCATAGAAGGTGGATGGATGGTCAGTACTTTAATCTCTCATATACTTGAAAAAAATTCATCTTCTTACCTAAAATTAGCCTGAATCTACTGATTCTTTTTTTTTTTTTTTTTTTGCTAATAAAATTTAGTGATTCTTTGTTGCAAGTTGCACATAATTAAGGTTTTCCTTCTTTCAGGTGTACCCTCAACTCTTTGGTGATGAAGCAAGTCATCTCTTCATACTTTGGACAGTAAGATTCAAGAAACAACACAACTAACATTTTAAATTATATAAGGAAAAAGTTGAAGTCGAAAATCCAGCGAAAAATGTTCAAGAACTTACAAATGGGGGATATGCTTTGTCAGGCCTCTTTGGATCCTTAGAACTCGGATTCCATGCACTTGGAGCCCATTCCATTTTGAACCCCTAAGCATTTTAGAATATGCCTTCCTATCAAAGGGGCAAAAATTGTATGAACATAGATGGAGATCCCCAAACGTCATCAACTAGTCTCCCTTTGGTATAAGATGACTATCCAACAATTACCCTAGTAAATCAAACTCTAGAAAAGTTAAAGCCTGATATCTCCCTACCTCTGCAATATTATCGTAGTCCTAATAATTCAATTGAAAGTTGGTAAAGGGTTCTCAATTTACCAACAAATCTAAATTTTGGCACTCTGTTTACCTGATTTAATTGTAAACTGAGTGACAAATACCAAGCAACCCCATCTATTATACGTTCTAACCAATGCGAGTAAATGAAACATCTGCCCAACTAATTCTTTTTTTTATAAATTATTACTGCAATTACTAATGGTCACTAGTTTGTTTGAAACTTCAAACATTAGAGCAATGGATACAATGGCAAAGGTTGCTACAATACTCAGTGCCCAGGTTACATACATACAAACCCATCCTTACCAATTGGAGGTGTGTTCGATCCAGTCTCCACCTACGACGGACGACAGTATTCTTTCACACTACAAACAAAGCAGGTACTACTCTCTTTCACGTGGCCTCAATGGGCTGAGTTTTATTTCTGCCAACGATTAACATAAGCCCCTCGATGGGCTGAGTTTTATTCAGGCAATGATTAACAGATGCCCGAGTTATCAAATTGGGCAAACATTCTAACTAGTCCGGATCGACGAGTCCTGGTTTGAGTAGAATCATCAGTAGTCAGAACTTGGGTGACCTGTACATTCTTATTCTTAGGCCAAGTAGCCAAGACCTGCTGTGTCTATAGTGGGCCCAAAAACGTGGGCTTCATATTGGCCGTTGTCTGCCTAAAAGGCCTCCATTGCATGTATGGGTTGCATTTCTCTTACATAGAGATACAGGGAATTATTTATCAAACCATTAGCAACCAGTTGGATTCATCTGTATATTTCATTCATGTTGGATGTTTGGTTAAGAAAAGGCCAGCTTGAGTCCAGACTTCTCTAATTTGAACTTTACATAAGAACCTATGCCCAATCTTCGGAACAATAGTCTATACCTAAATCGGTTCGGAAATGGGACGATTAATAACAAGTGAGGTGCTATATGATTCAAGCTCTGTTGTATGTCAAAACAACAATATGACCCACGTTGAAAAAGATATTTGAGATATTCCAATAATTGAATGTTCAATATTTGACATCCTTAGATTAATTTTATGTCCAATGATTTTTTTAAATGTTCCTTCTGATAGGACCGTAAAACTGGAGACTGGTTGCTGTATTGGAGCGAATCTGATGTGATAATGGGATACTTCCCAAAAAATATATTATCGTTATTGGGTAACGGTCCTGCTACTAGGGTTGACTGGGGAGGGGAGACTTACACCCCACCAAATCTTCCTCTCGCTCCAATGGGAAGTGGACATTTCGCAGCCGAAGGATATAAAAAGGCGGCAATGTTAAGACTGGTAAGGGTAGTGGATAGCGATGGGAATCTCACAGACGCACCCCTCGATACTGATGACGTTAATGATAAGACTGGATGCTATGGTTTGACTGACACTAGAGTGAATGATGGGGGAGACGTCGGTAGATTCTTCTTTTTTGGGGGACCTGGTGGGACATGCTAGAATTCCTCATTTCTTGTATCTCTAGAATGGGCAACCCATATGGCGGTTATGTTGAAATTAATAAAAGAGTTGCATCATAAAGATGACATTCAAATAGAAATTAATAAATTTATCGCAGCAATTTATTTAAAGCAGGTGTCTAGTGATGATCTCAAAAGCATTTGGCAATTTGCTTATTGTTGGTGTATTGTGTGTAGGGTTTGCAAAGGGTCTTAGGCTGGGTAAGCTTCTACCTTAACCTCATAAATGTGGGCCTGGTCTAGTCCAACCCAAAGCCTTCAGAATCCTTGAGAAGCCTTACAATACCAAGGCCTTTACTCTACCACCAAAGGCTAAGGCTAAGGCTAGGCCAAAATAATTTTTTTTTATATTGCATATAATATTTTTTTATACAATGACACTAAAGGTGCCGTTTGGTATCTCTATTCCTCATTTCTGAATGTCTTAAAGTGGAATTGAATAGACATATTTTGGTAATAGAGTGTTTGGTAATTGCACACTAAATGTCTATAGGAATTAGTGCAGTGGACATTAATGTCTATAGCCAAAAGGAGGCAAAATGAGGCTTTTTGAAATAGACATAAAGTCTGAAGCGGACCGTTGATTCATTACAAATCTCGAGATATTTATGAGAAAATGTAAGCCGTTGATGTATTTATATTGTATAATTCCTGGGTTTTGACATGTTTGAGTTCCAGCCATTTGTTTTCTTTTTCTGTTTAGATATGGCCCACACAATCAAGATCTGAACCATTGGGTGAAGTTAAAATCTAAGTACAGCCATTGAATCAAGTTTGAGCCGGTGATCTGCCACTATTCTAAAGATATTTAAGAAAAATTTAAAATTATATCTATGCAATTTTAGATTTTGGTTGGCCCAAAGATTAAGATCTGAACCATTGATAATTTTTAGACCACTACAAATGGTTTTGGATTCAATTTTGAGCCATTAATTCAATGTGCATCTACATAAATTTTTGCAAAAAAATCTCAAGTGTTGGATTCAAAAAAGTCTATTTTAAACATTTTTTTCATCATACCAAACAGTCTATTTATTCTATATAGATCTATTCCATTCAAATCTGTTCCATACATATCTATTTTATATAGATAAGATTTGCCAAACAAGCCCTAACTCTCCTTCATTCGAGCTATATATTGATGTAGTGCAAAAAATAATTTTTTCTTTTTTTTTTTTTGCAAGTTCTAAAAGAATGCAGGAAACGAATTTCTTTGTCCTCGTATAAAATTATTATTTAGGATTAAATGAATTAAGCTAATTTGATAGTATCCTAATATTAAATTAGGACATAGAACACTAATAGTAAATGTTGAACTCTGAATTTTTATTTGAGTAGGAAGGATAATTAATTAAGATTTTTACTGTCCTATTTTCTAATATATTACGATTGAGTTAAAACAAATAATTGGTAAAATTTAACTTGCCCTTCCGGTTGATTGCATGCCTAACAATTGATTATACAAAGTATTTCTATTAAGTGCTACCCACCAGCTCATTTTTTTATACTGCAGTTGCCAGGTCTCAACAATTTTATCAGCCTATTTTAATAGCAACTGCAGACCTGCGGTACAGTATTTGATGATCATGTTGGAGAAAATATCACGAACCACGTGCCCATATGGATATTTTGACAGTACATACATAAAGGCCCATTTAGTAGCCCATTTCCTGCAACATTCTGTTGGCTATCTTGATCACTACATTGGATATAGTGCTGATGAAAGGTTGACTCTTTCAAAATTGGGCGCCAGCAATTCTTTAAGGGTGCTTTTCTGCCTTTTTAGGGTCACTTTGAGTGCTGGTCAGTTGCCGTACTTTGTTTGGTGCAACAAAGATCACCCTTCCTTCCTACTTCTAGCCATTGGGCCAAGTCATCATATAAAAAAAAAGAAGTGTCAAAACCATTTGATTAATTATTATACAAGAAAAGAAGCATTTCAATAAAAATAACCCATTCACAATTGAGTGGTTGGATGATGGTTATTTGCCACAAGTGTAGTCCTTAAAACTAGAGTTCTCATCAATTTCTTTGTACTATTGTATGTGCTAACTGTACAAGGTGAATTTGACATGCTAACTATATGAGAAGAATTAAACTTTCTCTAGTAAACAATAAGCTGCAAAATTATGTTTCTTAATAACAAGAAGTCTCAATATTAATAATTTTAGGAACAAAATATGCAAGGGCATCTTTGGTACAAAATCACTATAGAAGATATTCCTGCTTTCCACAATTTGCATGGAAATCCAAATTTGGTGCTTGAATGAATATATTTGTTAATTGTTTGGGGGGGGGGGGGGGGGGGGGGGGTGTTAAGACCTCAGTCTGCCAGTGTAATCCCTTCAAGTAATACCACGTCTAAGTGCTCCTATGAGAAAAAATAAGAGACTATGTACGAGTAAAAGTAGAATGCGGTCATCAAAAATATTCAAATTCAAATCCTAGGAATATTAATACCGTCTTTTATCTCTCTTTTCTATGCAAAGAAAGCCTCCACTGAATCCACCTTCTCTCTCTCTCTCTCTCTCTCTCCATTATGTATTTTGGGTAGTGGATCCTTGATTCTTTTTAGTAAAATTTAATTTCGTTGAATGTAACTTTTTTTTTTTTTTTGCATCATGCAATTTCTTAAATTTGGAATCTGACTTCCAAGTTTATAACCTGGTTAAGAACTTTAGATGCCGTTGGGGTTTTGTGATGCCTGAAGTTTTGAGTACCAAGCAAGATGGCTAGACTCTAGAGCCTTGAGAGGCCCGATTGATGCTGGAGTAAAGCTCAGCACATGCGGGAGAGAAGACTAGGTGTGTTCATAGGCTAGCTTAGGAAGGGCTGCAGCATGTCTAGCCAGACCGACTTTAGAAACATAGTAACGTAACCGGCCCAAACCCACACAAGCCATTAATGTTAGGCTCAAGACCCTCAATTTAGTCAAAATGGCTTGGCCAAGCAAGGGATTTTTTTTTTTCAGTAGTCTATTGATCATTTGACAAATTATCACTAAATTACAAAACACAAAATATTCAGGTAGGGTAGAGCTTTCGGTTTTCTATCATTTAATCCAAAAACGACCCAAATACTAAATCAGCCCCCATTATATATTCAGGCCGAGCTTTTCAGTAACCCTAGAGAAGAACACCTCCACAGGTAGATGACCTCTTAGTTCCCACAAGAGGACTCAGGACTGAACTTTGCATTAGATTCATGAATTTTTAACCGTTGGGATTTTCCACATTAAAAATTTAAATGTCTTCTTCTTGTGTGGTTAATTGTTTATTTACAAGTTTGTTTTATTTCTTTCGTTACATATTATTTGACTTGCAATCTAAAAATCTAGGATGCCTCAAAAGCTTCAATTTCCTTAAAGGTGGAGTTGTGTACTTAGGCAACGTCAAGTACAATGGAAGAAGCAGAGTCAGGCAGAGCAGGTGGTCTCAGGACCTGGGATGACACTTGAGTAGATCGATTAGGCCGGTCTAGGACGAAGATAGTTTACCATTTGCTCTCATGTAAGAGGCAAAAAGTTTATTAAAAAAAATTAATGGTTAAAAAAAATTATAGGTTGAAGCGTACATAGCACGGGCATGATCGGCCCCCCACATTCTTCGTTCGATTATTAGCACTGGCCCACTAATAGAATGTGGGGGGAAAAAATCCAATAGAAGATAGCTTACTAATGTATAAGTCATGGAAATTCACGAGCGTGACAGACTCTGACGGAGCTCACTGGCCTATCAAGTCCTAGACAACCAATCTACAAAACTCAGGTGACCATGCATGTGACTACCTGTCTGATTCAAAGTTTTGCAAGGGACAGTCAAAATGAAAACTTAGGTCATTCAGTTGGAAACATCTGATGGACCTAGCATCTTTGATAAGATGGATATATCACAAACATCAAAATACTATTTAGTAAGAATGGCTCCTTACCTTTCTTTTCTTTTCTTTTTCTAAGGCAAATGAATGAATTAAGAAAAAAAAGAGGACAAAGAAGGAACTTTACAAGCTCAAAAAAGAGCCTAAGAGGAAAGGAACCAAAGTTACAGTTAGAGAAAGCTCCTAAAAAAAGAAGACGTAGGTCATGAGGCGGCCTTTGAACAGAATTTGAAACCACCTCTGCAATTTGACCAACCAATTGCCCCTTGATTTGAAGAAGAGAGACATCAGTGTTCCCGAACATAGAGTTCTTCCTGCTTTGCCAAATACAGTGAATTGCATTGAAGAGAACCATAACAACCCACCTTCTTGAGAGCCAAGCTTAGAAATATAGCTATTCTCAAGGCTCTTCTTCTTAGATATCATTTTTCAATCTCTCAAAGAGTCATCTCTTTTTTGGTAAATGCAATCACAGGAGGAAGTGGAGAATCATTACCTCTCAACTGAATATATTAGTGCCCTACACTCCTACCATCTATCTTGGTATTCCTCTTTTTGGTTGCCCAAGGTACTACCTCCTCTCTAAGCTACTAGACTCCTAGAGGAGGAAACTTTCAGGTTGGCAAAAAAACTCTCTCTCTTTTTCTGTTCATCTAGTTCTGGTTCATCACATTTTGGCTAGTATGCCTATTCACCTGGCTCTCGCCATTCCTTTCCCGTAGACGGTTAGCCTTGCAATTGAAAAGAATTTGAAAAATCTTCTTTGGTCAACAAACTGCTCCACCATTAAAAAGAGTTTAGTTTGTTGGGAAATCATTTGCTTGCCAAAGTCTAAAGGCGGTTTGGGCATTCGCAGAGTGTGTGAAATGAATGATGCATGCCTCATCTGATTGGGTTGGTTAGATCGACTTCATCTCTTTGGGCTGTGGTTTAAGACAAGATACTTTAAAAGATGTCCAATTTGGGACTAAAAAAATTCTTCTTTTGACTTTTGTATTTGGAAATCAATTTACCGCGTATCTCCTTTTCTGCAGTCCAGTTGTAGTTGGAAGATTGGTGATGGGAATACAATTAGTCTTTGGCATGAACGTTGGCTTGGTTCTTCTACAATTGCAGCATCTCTACCTCAGTTTGACTTTCCTATCATGGAAAAAGTCTCTTCTATCATCAATAGTCAGAAATGGTATATTCCAGCCTATCTCTCGAAGCTGATCCAGCATCTTCTTCAGTCCTACTCCTCCATCACGCTGCCTTCTGCGCCCCAGTTCCGGATTCTCCTAATTGGATTGCCAACTCCACTAGTAAACTTTCTATCAAGGATGCATGGAACCTAGTGTGATCTACAATGGCTCCTGTTGAATGGTCAAAGTTGCTTTGGAACAGTCTTGTTAGGCCTCTGGACAAAATGTATTGGAGCCAACCTTGCATCCACATGTGTACCTCTGTTGCAACCACGAAGAGACAGATCTGTACCTTTTCTTTTTGTGCCTAGTTTCCTTCTCCTCAAGTCATTGGCTTCTCCAAGGTCTCAGTTTCACTTAGCCTCAAGATCATCCTTTTCTACCTTCTCTGTTTGGTGTGCTTTTCTACAAAATGGCTCCATACCTTAGTGGTAAGGATCCGCAGTTCTTACCTACCTATGCAGGGCTATGGCACGCCACCTTTTTTTTACTGTGTGTGGGCTACCTATTCAGTTTGTGGGCATTTTTTTTTTTTACGTGTGTGGGCTTTCTCTTGGGTCCCAACCCTCTTAGCTTGGTTTAAAAGAAGTACTATTTAGTATGCTAGTGGACCAAATATTTAATAATGCATCCTATTTTTAAAACGGAGGCATGATGCATCCATGGTGATTCTTATTAGAACAACCCAATAAGAAAGAAATTAAGGCCTGGACTTAACCCTGAAAAAGTTAGGTAGAGATCAGGATTTTGTCTCAATTAAATTCTTGGTCTGGGTCTTGGTCCAACATATGTTGTGCCTCACCAAGTTGCAGCCTATGTTCAATTAAAATTGTACAAAATTTCACCGTCTCTCTCCCATATCCACATTCCTTGAGCAACAGCTATGTGAACTGATTGTGAAATGAAACGTAGGATCAAAATTTACAGCCATCAACCCCAGAAATTTCAATGTAATCTTCTAAACATAAAGATACACAGTTGATTATTATAAATTTATTTCTATGTTATCTTCTAACACAATTTTAGCATTCTACCAAAAAAAAAAAAAAGCACAATTTTATTAAAAATTTACTTCAATGTTATCTACTATATATGAAGATAAATACACCTTAAAAATATTTGACCAAAACATGTATCCAATAAATTCATTCCATTAATTTAAAATAATTACCATTTTTTTGGTAAGCTACAATAATTACCACTCACATGTATATGTGAACACACATCACCAAGGAAACACAAAGATTATCAGTTTACCCTTTACTATCTTTCTAGTATTCCTTTTGCCCCATTTTATCTGTTGTTGTATTCTTCTAGGTGGAATTTTGAACAAGTCTCACCGTGTGACGAATTCAGGTGTCTTTCTAGCTACGGCATCAATGACAGTCAAAATGAGAGCAATACTATTAGTTTGGGTGTGCCTTTTTCTTCTTGGTGCCAATGGTGTTAGTATACCAAGACAAGAGTACTTGAAATATAAAAGGTATCTTAAGATCATCAACAAGCCTGCGCCGAGGAGCAGCAAGGTCTAACTTCTACCAACTGTCATACACTGTCTACATGAATTTTGTTTTATTTTTTTCTCTTTTGGCACCCCAGCCAAGCAAGCTGGGATCCATAGGAGGGGAGGGTGCCCACATGTGGGAGAAAAGCCCTGCACACGAGAAAATAGAGCTCACACACATAAGAAGAGGGCATAGGAAGAGGGCGGCATTAGCACAGTTTCTAACCAACTGATAAGCAACCCCTGGTTTTCAGCTTGCATGGAATTGACAGTTGTTAACCAAATAATTAGAAATCCCGTGCATAAAGTTTGCTACTGTAATGTTCCAAATCATCCACACATCCATCATACCTTGGGGATTGTGTGCTGTGCCATCTTTTATTTTTTTATTTGTTTACACTAGCTAAGGGGCTGAGACCCAAAAGAGAGCCCACACATGAGCGAGGTCAGCCCATTCAAATGGAAAAATAGCCTAGATAGCCAACAAGAACTACCACTCCTTACCACTTGGGTAAGGACTCATTCTCATGCATGCATGACATTTTAATTTCGGTTGCGTGTTTGACCTCTGATGGACAAAACCAGTAGATATAAAACTCCATTAATAAGCAATGACCAAGAAATCAAAGCAGTTGAACCTGGTACGACCATAAATGGTATTAACAGTTCGGTTGCATGTGTGAGTCCCTATTATAATTTGTGTATGAGTAAGTCTGCCTTAGATACAAGAGTTTCTATTACCTCACATATGTGAGTTTGCTTGCCCCTTAAGCGAGTCCCTATTACTTTGCATGTGCAAGTCTTGCAAGGACCCAACCCATTAGCTAGGATATCCCAAAAAAAAAAAAAAAAATCAGTTTTATCATCAAAATTTTCAAATTGGCCAAAGCCTGGTATGAACCAGTCAAACCAAGGCAAAACTAGCAATCAAGAAAAAAAGACTAGTAATAATTGATGGTTGAAACAGCTGGAGCCATCATTAATTATGCTAAATAATTTAGTTATTTGTCATATTCTTTTCATCATGGTTGAACAAGTTGGCAAACGTTAATCATCTCAAATAATTTATTTATTATTATTTTTTTGAGCCATTGGCCGGATTTAATGCATGCTGACCAGTTTCTTGATAGAAAAGCAGCACAATACGCTTGTGCAGCTTACCTTCCGGTTTTTAATAGTGTTTCAAAATAAAATTAAAAAAAATTCTGGTTTTTAAAACAAGGGTAAAAGACAAAGAGATGAAAACATATGGCTTTGAGTATGTTTTGAAGCACACACATCAAAAGTCCTTACTGCGTAAATTGGAAATGAATGAATGAATAGCCAGATAATTATGATAAATGCTGATAATTATGATAAATGCTGGTAATATAATTATTAATATATTACAAAAGAAACTTAAATACGCTACAGTATTAGTTTAGTAAAATACTCTGAACCATCAACATGAATATGTTCCTATTTTAAAATATTTATTTTTCTTCCTTTAAATGTTGATTTTGGGGAAGATTTTAATAGCGGTTCACCCTGTTTTAGACTAAATATGGTGACATCTTTGACTGCATTGACATCTACAAAAAGCTTGCTTTTGACAATCCATTGCTAAAGAATCACAAAATCCCGTTTGTTTTTATCAATCACATGTATAGTTCAATCATTTAGCAACAAAATAATTGGTGATTGGAGTATTATGTTGTAGACAGATTATGCACTTCCATATCAATATTGGAATGAAAACCAATTGTCTTCATATGTTGAAAAGCTTGCATCGGATGGAGGATGCCCTGAAGGATCCACCCGTATTCGAAGGATTCAGATGCAGGATGTGTTAAGAGCTCCCTCTCTCTACTTGGAAGGTGAAAAATATGACCGGAATTTAACTTACTCGGCTGGTGACTCTATAATCCCACAAAACAAAAATCAAGATACCCACAAAGCAAGTCAAATTCTAATTAAGTTCATCCAATTTTGAAGGACCTATCATCCACTTAGGAAGAGTGTGGGACCCATCATGGATTGCTTAGTACTTGAAAGAATGAAATGATTAATGGTCCCAGAAACATTCACTCTATATCCTATAATCAATTTAATTAGTCCTTACAGAAAGTAATTTTAGGTCATAATATTCATATTTGGAAATACATTATACCTAATTTCTGATGAGACCAAACGATGTATACTTAATGCGTATTTGGTAAATAAATTTTACTTAATTTCTTTAAGAAAAAATATGTATACTTAATTCAGTTTCTACACATAAATAATATAGGTGTTGAGATTGCAGTATTTATATCCATTTTAACAGAGAACTAAGAAAAAACCAGTGGCTGAGAGTCCCATCCTCATCCAACTTCCAAATTTTCCATCTTAGGTTTTCTTCCTTACAAGTGGAAGCAGTCCTCTCTCTTATATGTGTAGGTTGTCTTCTCCTCAAGGTGTGTTTGGATTTACTATCTGCAAGGTCTCTCAAGGGCCCAACTATCTTGGCCTGGGCCCTTAAAAACAGTTCATATTTATGAACCCTCTTGACCTTGACCGGAAGCCAAATTCTATTCAAGTTCAGGTAGTGGACCTAAAGCTGGGTGCAGATTAATATAAAGTTGCAATATTGCGACCATACCTAGGGTCTTTGAAAGAATGAATGAATGAATGAACTACAAACCAATCTTCTACACTAATGATTGGACCATCAATATTTGTATCCGCTACTGAATTCTTTATCCTTTTGGCTCACTTTCATCAGTGGGCAGTTATTCGTGCAAAAACATGTGCAATATTTGGTCATGAAAGCAGCAACTTCAGTGGAACCCAAAACCCGACAGTGACCGCATGTTCTCTCTTTCACTATTTTGAGTATCAACTGGCCCAGCCAACAAAGTCAACACCATAGGAGCTGGATGGATGGTCAGTACTTTATTCTTTCTTACAATTGACAAAAATTCACCTTCTCAATCACCAATGGTGGATCCAAGATTTTCATTTGGGTGGTGCAAACAATGACGGGTGAAAAATTCAACTATTAAAATAAAAATTTTCATATCTAATTTTTGAAATTTGTTGAATCACGTGGGTGTGACTGCACCTGCTTGCTAACATGTAAGTCTGCCAATGTCACTCACAATCCACTGATTAAAAAACAAAATGGCAGTCCAGTGCACGAGGCTCCCGCATAGCGTGGTCTAGAGAGGGCAAAATGTATGCAACCTAACTTTTATTTTGAAGAGGCTGTTTTCTTGTCTTGAACCCGCGTCCTCCAAGACGTTATCGGTAAGCCTTTACCGTTGGGCCAAGCCGCCCTTCTTCACAATCTACTAATTCTTTTCCTTTTTTTTTCCATCTCTTATACAATCTAGTGATTCTTAGTTACGAAGAATAATTTTCCTTTTTCATCTGTATCAAAAACTCTTTGGCCATCAACTCACTACACTCTTTACATATTGGACAATAAGACTCGAGAACTTTTGTCTTTTACATTTTTTTATCACCACAACCACCATCACCATCATTATCATCATCAAAGCTATAACATGCTGAAGCTCAATGCGGGGAAAGACAAAGTGGAGAACCCAACTAAATATGTTCAAATGAAGAAATTTCTAAACGAGTCCAATGCTTTGAAATGCCTTATTTGGATCCTCATAGCTTGGATGACAATAACTTGTGGTTCATTACAGTTGCTTGGAATTGAACTCCTAGGAATTTTAGAGTATGATTTTCTATCCAAAGTGGCTAAAATTGCATAAACATAGATTGAGATCCTCAAATGTCTCCCTTTTGTGAGAAATGATTACCCAACCATTATCATAGTAAATCAAACCCTTGGAAAGTGGAAGGCCCATCTACATTGCCACCTTATATCCTTGACTTCTTATTCCTTTAATGTGGCCCACAAGACTGAAACTTCTAGGCATCTTTTTGATAACCCAACAAAGGGAGCTATGACCCAAAAGAACCCAAGAAAGCCCACACACGCGGGAGAAATGCCCACAAAAGTGGAAAGAGAGCACACATGTGGGAAGAATGGAAAGAAAGGCCACACAAGTGGGAAGGCAGCCTGCACATGCAAGAAGACATGTGGCGCACCCAGGGTTCGAACCCTTGATGGCCAGGTAAGAACTGTTGCTCCTTACCGCTAGTGGCGGACCTAGAATTTTTGTTTAGGTGGGGCTAAATTTATTTTAGAATTTTTTCACATAATAATAGCAAACGAGAAAATGTATTGCATTTAAATAGACATAAATTATATAATTGCATTATCTAGCATACATTTATCCCATCAAAAGTCATCTCAACTGGGAACTTAAGGATGTCCTAGTGGTTAAGGATCACACTCCCATATCACCCACTAGGGATTGATCCCTGGTGGGTGCCTTTACCTTTCCCCCTCTTGGCCACTGAGCCAAGTTGGCAAAAAATAAAAAAGACATCTCAACTCTAGAGGTGGCCAAATTTCCCTTGATTGGAGGGATAGGCATGATCTACTAACCATCATACTCCTGCATGATAAGGTACTATTTTCTTTATTATATTTTCTTTTTGCGGTTTGATCGTCTTCTTTTAAACGATGTTTACCTTCATAGTAATTTAGGTTGTTTTCTAGATAATTGACATGCTGTATTAGTTATGTTAAGAAAACTAGAATGAGCTAATTCGTTCTTGTGTATTTTGAATTTGACGTTCTAAGCAAGATTTTATTGTACCTTTCATCTTCTGTTACGGTAATACATGATTTGATCTTATTCCATAAAGATGACCAGAAGTCCAGGGTGATGAGATACATGCCAAAGGGTACAATTATACATAGATATGTTACAAATTGCAAAAAAACAAAAAAAAAAAAAAAAGACTTGCACATTTTGTTACCAGAAAATACAGATAATGCGTATCTAATACAGTCATACCACAAGATCCACAAAACCCAAAATCAGTAATATGAGAACCATAAGTAAAAAATCCCTGAACTATCACAACCCTAAACCAATAACCCTAACCTGAAACCTCCAAACAGTTAGAACACAAAATCCAAAAAACCCAAAATCAGTAATCTGAGAACCATAAATAAGAAGCCCTAAAGCATCACAATCCTAACCATAATCTGAAACATCGAAATAGTCACACAGAGAGGGAGAGTTACTTGGTGAGGCCGTGAGCGAGAGAGAGAAAGAAAGAGAGGGAGAGACTAGAGAGACTTACATAAAGTTGAATGAAAAAGGTCACCACTGATCGGAAAGCGTAGATTTCGTCCACTTGAAAGGAGAAGTTTCTCGCCGTAAGTTGAAAGAAGGAAGATCGAATGCTGAATGAGAGGGTGCCTGAAAATGGGCTATGAGACATGGGTGGTGATTTTAAGTTAATGCGGCCTGGGCCTTGGCTCATTTTAATTTAAATGGTTTTTCTCAAAATGTAGTTAGACGTAATGAGGCTTGTAATTAATTATAACGACCAGCCTCTAAATATTCCTTTTCTTAACCCATCTACGGCCACTGCCCAAATGGGTTCCACGTGAGCTCTCCCCGGGTTACCATTGGGGTAAGGAACCATTCTTAGTTCTTAGGCTTTTCACATATAATTGGTAAGGAGCTTCAATTTACCACTAATTCTGATTTTGAGCACTTGATGTACCTGGCACTACTTATGGTAAAACAATTGACAGGATTGTTTATATGTGTGTGTCTGTTTTTGTAGAAAGTAATAGGATTGTTAATATGAAAAGATCATGATTTACTTGTAAACATTTCGAAATTCCAATGAGGCCCATCTATTCTACCCAATGTGATGAAAATATACATTTTTTTAATGGTGTGCAAACCCCTCTCCCAATTATTGGGTTATGTCTTGTATTCCGGTTTAGCCGGATCGGTCGTCTGAGTTAGCCAGAACCGAGGCTCAGGGTTAGGGATATTTTAGACATTATGTATGGGTTTTCTTGGTGGCCAAGAAAGCGGGATCTATATATATATTGATGTGTTATAATCCTAGATCCTGAGGGGATCGAGATGGGATCATAGTAGATGAATTCTCTCCTCCCGTGGACATAGGCATGGTTGCCGAACCACGTAAAACTGTTGTGTCATGTGTGTGATTGCTTGATAGGTGTGATTGCTGTGTGTTCATCGTGGTAGATCTGTTGATCGCAGGTAGTTTTCGTTACACCGCTTTTCCCAACAAGTGGTATCAAAGCGAGGTTGAGATCGCTCGAGATTTTGCGATTAACGGATCGTGTCAGGATAGTAAGGGAAGAAGAGGATCAGCACTTGATCGGTAGTTTTGCTCGGATCCATCTTCCTGTTGAAGATCGTGTCGGTCGTGTGTGGAAGATCAACTAGAGGAGAAGAGATCGAACGTGATCTCTTGTGGGCCGCTGTGCAACAGATCGGAGAGATCGACAGTCTCTCATTGCTGCCTTTCCAGTTGCAGAGGTACACGATCGACTTGGATTTCGTGGCGAAGTCCAAGGTGGCGCGGTTGACAACGCAGTATGCGCGGCTGCTGCAGGTCCTTCTGCGGATCTACATTGGGCGGCCGAAGGAGATGAAGCCCTCATCACTGTCATTGTTGTTGGTGTTGTTGGTTTCGTCGATCATGGTGGAAAGAGGAGTTGTAGTTGCATCTGCAGGTGGTAATGGCGGTGCTGTCAACATCGTATACATGGTGAGACCGCAGGGAGAAAAAGAGCTGTGACCTTTTCTAGTCACCGGAACGATCGCCGGGATTCTCGCCGTCTTCGTCCCTCTTTGCCGGACTGCTAGTCGTCGCCGGAGAGCGCACCACCGGCCGCCATCAACCACCTGTGATGGGCGTTGGACTCCATCGCTGCTGGCGTTGCCGAGGACGAAGAGGCGTTCTCTCTGTTGCAAAACAGAGAAACAGACGATTTGGAGAAGACGGTCGCTTCTTGGTTATGGGTTCAGGTCGGGTCCGCTTGACCTGACTCGCCGTACAGCACAAGCCCAGCGTCTGGTTTTCAGGTCGGGTTCGTGTTCCGGGTTGGGTCAGTTCAATCCGACCCGATTGCAATAAAGTCCAGCAAGCAACAACGGGTTCGGGTCAGGTCAGGTTTGACCCGACCAGCCTGCACAGAAGCCCAGTGACAGCAGCGAAGATCAGTTTCGGGTCAGGTGAACCCGACCCGAATCCGTTTCAGAAGCCCAGTTTGCCAGCAAGCCTTGACGTCAGCACGGTCAACAGGCAGGTTTGACCAGATTCAACAGCTGAAATTGTTTCTGCGATATCTTGATCATCCGATATCCGATCGGAGATCCGTTTGAGCCTACGGACTCATTTTTTAGTAGATCTACGTGTATATGGAAGAAGATGGGCTGTTCAACGGTCAACATGGATGTTTGACCAATTGGAGTGTAGAAACTTGTTTCTGAGATATAAAAGCCATCCGGAGTCGGATTTCAGATCTGTTTCTTCCAACGTGCTCATGGTGACGAGATCTACGAAGCAGATAAAAGATATTGGCAGTTTAATAGGCAGGAAATTGGGGGATTGAAGAAACTGACAGATTCATGATGATAGCAATGGATTCAAGCATCGCAGGCCAGATTGAAGTGTTCGATGGAAAAACAACTTCAGGGATTGGTAGGGAAGAGTGTTAGACTCCGTGACACAGCAATGATTGAAAAGTGTTACTTGATGTCAAGAATGGTAGATTGCTCCAGAACTTTGATGAAAGCTCAGATCCGCGTCGAAGGGATCAAGAAGGAGTGACATGCCAAAGTGGAAGAAAAAGCAAAAGAATCCAAATCGGAAGGAGGTAGTATGCAAGAAAGCTCAGATTCGGTTGAAAGGAATCAGTTTGGTCGCTACAGGTATGGATCCGGTTGTTGATTCATGGTATTGGGATTCAGATTCTTTCTATCATATGTTCGCGTAGAGATTGGTTTGATGCAAATAACTATCATTGTAACGGGTGGAGTTATGAAGGTGGAAATGGAACATTAGTTATCATGGAGGGTGAGATGGTCAGAAATTTCTGCAAGTTGATAAGGGATGCTTTTTCAGGTGGAGCAATGAAGGAGACATCAAATAACAAGGGAGGAAATCTGTGATTCAGGTGGAGTTAGATGCGACGGATCATCGGAAGATGGATTGATGGATCTTCGATGATATCATCTAGCGGAAATCCAGGAAGCCCTGAACGGAGATGATTTTCTCGAGAAAGAAAAGGTAGTCTTGTTCAGGTCGGAGTAAGCCGGTTTAAGCATCGGGTCATACCTAACCCGCATGTACTGTGCCCAACCCACCAGAACAGGCTAGAACAGGACAATTGTAGGTTTGACGGAAAGAACACAGGGATGGAGATAGAAGGAAGGATTCACAAGGTACCAGTGAGATCCAGATTCGGGGAGGTCTTCAGTTTTGTCTTGACGGACGGAAGTTAGGTTCATTGTGTTGCAAGGATGCATGCATGTGGCAATAAATGGAGAGCACTTCAAAGGGTCAAAACGGTGGTGTTGAGGTCAAAGGAGGCAACTGTGGCCACGCTAGGTCGTAGCGTGTGCGGAGATGTACCCTTCAACAAGGTGCATGAAAGACATTACCAGGTATCTCAAAGTGGCTCTGAGGATTTGCGGAATCCAAGCCAAGGTGGAGATTGTTGGGTTATGTCTTGTATTCTGGTTTAGCAGGATCGGTCGTCTGGGTTAGCCAGAACCGAGGCTCAGGGTTAGGGGTATTTTAGACATTATGTATGGGTTTTCTTGGTGGCCAAGAAAGCGGGATCTATATATATTGATGTATGGTAACCCTAGATCCTGAGGGGATCGAGATGGGATCATAGTAGATGAATTCTCTCCTCCCATGGATGTAGGCATGGTTGCCGAACCACGTAAAACTGCTGTGTCATGTGTGTGATTACTTGATAGGTGTGATTGCTGTGTGTTCATCGTGGTAGATCCGTTGATCGCTAGTAGTTTTCGTTGCGCCGCTTTTCCCAACACCAATTTCCCTATTCCACCTCCTCCTCGAACACAAATCCCAACTTGAAGATGACGATACCCATGCGTAATTCGATGTCTTCTTCCCCACCCTCTAGTCCGTCCCCAAATCCAAGCATGTCCTCTCCCTCCACTGTTGGTTTTTATATGGGTTTCAAAAAATTCAATGTGTTTTTCATAATACTTTCTCTTCATTCTTCTTAGTTCTTACTTCATGTAGAGGCAAAAGACACCTTTGTGTGTTTGCTAGAATCCCACATTAGAAATAAGCAAAAACTTTGAAGGCTATATATGTAGTTTCTTGTCCTATACTCATCAAGTTACTTTGGGCTCTTTTGTTACAAGCCCTATGCGCGCGCACGAGGGGGGCCATATCCGAAAAACGTTTAACCGGGCACAAGATCATCGGGTGCAAGGGGGGTGCAAATCCCAGCCCAGCCTACCTTGGGGGACCCATATATCAATATAGAATTAGTGACCTTTTGTAGAAATTAATAAAAATATTTTTTTATTAAACAGACATTTATTTTAAAAACAAAATGTTTTATTTAATTTTTCTTAAATTAAAACAATTTTAAAATTTTAAAACATTTTTATTAATTCCGTTTAATGGTTTTTTATTGCTTCTATAATGGCCCTAATGTTAGTATTTTTTTATATATTTTTGGGGCACTTGGGTTTATAGATATACACTCTTCTTCTCTGGTTTTCCTTTTCTGTTTTCTTTGTTCTACTCTCTGAGAGCATCACATATATTGAAGTCCGACCTTCACAGTCTTAGTGTGCAATCAAGCAAATTCGTTAAAAAGGCAATTGTATAATGGGGGCGGTTCTGCTGAGAACCTTCGCATCTGAGTTACTGCCCAAAGGGTGCAACTCGTCCTAAGACAACATCAACTGACGTGCCTCGGCCCATTATTGTTGCAAAAAACTTGCTCCAATTTCCGCTGTTTCTTGTCACCTCTCAACTTCAACACTGGTATAATTGTTCTGCTTTAGCCCTAATTTTTGTAGCGTTTAATACTTAACATCCACTAATACAAAAGAGGCTCTAGGGAGGCTTTTTAATAAATTGTAAAGCAAAGACGTTGTTTCTCCATGAAATTCTATTAAAAAAATAATGGAATAGGCTCCTTGGAGACCTTTTTCATTTCATAAAAACTATTGGATATTTAAGAAGAAGGGAGAGAGAGATAGAGAGTAGAGGGAGAAAAGGAGAGAGAGTTTTCTTATTGAATTAGAAGTGTGTACATAATGGGGGGAGGGAGATCTTATTTATAGAATAGGATTTCTTCCTCCCCAAGCAAACCAATATAGTAGGACTACTGCTTTCCATATCTAATGTGGGCCCCAGGGTGGGCATCCACTAATAACAATATTTTATAACACTCCCCCTTGGATGACCACCATTCAATAATCGTTGCCTCATTAAAACCTTGCAAAAAAAAAAATCCAATGGGATAAAAACCTAAGCGAAGGAAAAAGAGTACAACATTTTACAAAGTTATTTAAGTGGTGTTGGACGTGCATAATGCTGCCTCGTTAAAACTTTAATTAGGAAACCCCAGTGGGACAAAACCTAGAGAAGGAAAAAGAGTACAGCGCACATATGTCCTAATTGATAGGCTTCAAGGTATCTATCCAGAATCTGTTACTCCCCCTGAGGATAATATCCTTTACATTGTTTGATGATACACTTTCCACATGCCGATCTCATATACAAGCCTTTGAAATGTTGATTTTGGTAATGACTTGGTGAACAAATCAGCCAAGTTGTTGTTTGAACGAACTTGCTTGACTTCGATCTCATTGTTCTTCTGAAGCTCATGTGTGAAGAAGAACTTTGGTGCAATATGCTTTGTCTTGTCACCTTTAATGTACCCTTCTTTAATTTGTTGAATACATGCCTCATTGTCTTCAT
This sequence comes from Sextonia rubra, assembly GCA_037013555.1. NCBI lineage: Eukaryota > Viridiplantae > Streptophyta > Magnoliopsida > Laurales > Lauraceae > Sextonia > Sextonia rubra. The sequence continues at coordinate 47,598,726 of JASUAD010000018.1, read as the reverse complement.
AGATAATGCTTGGGGTACCTGTACTGAGAGGCAATTGACAAGAACTACGAATATGCTGAATTAAAGATTTTAGCCATACACATTCCCTACTAGCTTCATAGAGGGCTAAAACTTCAGCATGGTTAGAAGAAGTAGCTACCAAAGTTTGTTTAGTAGAGCGCCAAGAAATAGCAGCATTACCATTGAGAAATACATAACCTATCTGTGATCGACCCTTATGAGGATCAGATAGATATCCTGAATCTGCATAGCCTACAAACTTGGAATCTTTACAATAAAAGAGTCCTAAATCAATTGTACCACGTAAATAGCGTAGGATATGTTTGATACCAGTCCAATGCCTTTGCGTTGGTGCAGAACTGTATCTAGCAAGTAAATTCACTGAAAAGGAAATATCCGGTCTAGTACATTGTGCTAAATACATTAAAGCACCAATAGCACTCAGGTATGGTACTTCTGGACCCAATACCTTTTCGTTTTCTTCAATTGGACGATATAGATCCTTGTTTATATCTAAAGACCGAACAACCATGGGAGTGCTTAGTGGATGTGCTTTATCCATACCAAAATGTTTCAGTATATTCTTGGTATAATTAGATTGATGGACTAATATTCCACTAGAACTTCTCTCGATCTGCAGGCTGAGACAAAATTTTGTTTTCCCAAGGTCTTTCATTTCAAATGCCTTTTTCAAATAATCAGCAATTATTTCGAGCTCTTCTAGAGTCCCAATTAAATTTATGTCATCGACATAAACTACCACTATTGCAAAACCTTTTGAGGATTTCTTTATGAAGATACATGGGCAAATGGGATTGTTTTCATATCCTTCCTTAGACAAATATTCATGGAGACTATTGTACCACATTCTTCCGGATTGCTTCAATCCATATAATGATCGTCTCAATTGTATTGAGTACGTACTCTTGGGCTTTGCTTCAGGCAAAGTAAATCCTTCTGGGATTTTCATATGAATTTCTGTGTCTAAGTCCCCGTACAGATAAGCGGCCACAACATCGATGAGTCTCATATCCAAATTTTCGGAAACTGCTAAACTTATCAGATATCTGAATGTCGTTATATTCATAACAGGGGAGTATATTTCCTCATAATCAATCCCAGGTTTCTGCAAGAAACCTTATGCCACAAGTCTTGCCTTGTATCTAATGATTTTATTCATTTCATTCCTTTTCCTTACAAACACCCACTTATAACCTACAGGGTTAATACCTTTTGAGGTTTGTACTATAGGTCCAAATACACTACGTCTATTGAGAGACTCTAATTCTGCTGTAATAGCAGTTTCCCATTTTGGCCAATTTTTTCTTTGTCGACATTCATTTATAGTACATGGTTCTGTATCCCAATCATCATCCTCATGTTCCATTGATATATGTGTAGCTACCACATATGCAAATGCGTCATCGATGACAATTCTTTTTCTATCCCATCTCTCTCTTGAATAATTATAAAATATAGAGATCTCTTCATTATTCGGTACCGGTGCCACTTCAGGAGCTTTTATAGTCTCATCAAGGACTTTCGTCATTTTAAAGAGTGGATTTTTCCATAGCTTCTTCAGGAGCGTTATGACCCTCTTCAGGAGGAAACTCTTTAGGAGTGTTAAGTGTATCTTTGGGAGGATATGATGATTGTATATTTCTCCTTTTTTGCGGAGCTATATCTTTTGAACCTACAGGTCGCCACGCTTCTGGCGTATTACAGACTCTTTTGTTGCCACTTTTTGACTTTGTCCTACATGGACATTAAGTCTAGCAGGTGCATTCATACTGGAATATGTGACTTCGTTACCTTTGCTGCATCGTTAAATGCATCGGGTAATTTATTTGCAATTTCTTGTAAGTGCACAATTCTACGGACTTCATATTCACATTGTGAAGTACGTGGGTCTAAATGAGACAAAGTGAAAGCATTCCACGTTAGTTTACGCCGTTCTTCAGGAACGGGTTGTTCCTGCAGGAACAATACGTTCTTTATCTCCCCCTAACGGTGGGAATTTTGTCTCATCGAATTGACAATCAGCAAAACGAGCAGTAAAAACATCGCTTGTCATTGGTTCTAAAAAGCGAATAATAGAAGGAGAGTCATAGCCAATATAGATGCCCAACCTACATTGTGGTCCCATCTTAGTATGTTGAGGGGGTGGTATAGGGACTAGAACAGCACAACCAAACTTGCGTAAATGGGAGATATTAGGTTGATGTCCCGATATAAGCTGTGCGGGAGAATATTGATGGTAGGCTGTGGGTCGAAGTCGAATGAGCATTGATGCATGTAACACAGCATGTCCCCAAGCACTAACTGGTAATTTGGACTGCAGCAACAAAGTCCTAGAAATGAGTTGAATGCGCTTAATCAGGGATTCAGTTAAGCCATTTTGGGTATGGACATGAGGGACAGGATGTTCAACAACAATGCCAAGAGATGAACAGTAGTCATCAAAGGCTTGTGATGTAAACTCACCCGCATTATCAAGTCATATAGACTTAATAGGATTATCAGGGAAATGGGCTCTAAATTTAATGATTTGTGCTAATAGACGGGCAAAGGCTATATTCCTAGTTGAAAGTAGGCAAACATCAGACCAACGGGTGGAAGCGTCAATCAGAACCATGAAATACCTAAAAGGTCCACTAGGTGGATTGATCGGTCCACAGATGTCGTCTTGTATCCTTTGCAGAAAAGATGGGGACTCTAATGCAATCTTGACGAAGGAAGGTCGAATGATTAACTTTCCCTGTGAACATGGGACACATAGATACCCATTTGGTATGGTCAAACTATGGTTGTCTAAAGGGTGTCCAACAGAGTTATCAATGATCTTTTTTAACATGGTAACTCCGGAGTGCCCTAATCTATCATGCCAAAGCAATAAGGTTTGAGGGTTGTTAAACTTTGGGGTTGGTTTAAGATTCGGGCTTAACTGTCTCATTTTACTCAAAACCGAATGTGATTCGACGATGGACATCGTCGTATAATATAACCCAGAAGAAAGTGCACTTAATGTTTCTAGTATTTGCTTTCGGCCTCCAATACTAGTAATGATAAGTAACATTTCCTTGTTACCTTCATTAGCAGTCTCAACATAGTATCCATTTATTCTGATGTCTTTAAAACTGAGCAAATTTCTTCGGGAACTACTGGAGAACAATGCATCTTTAATGAATAAATGAGTACCATTAGGTAACGTTATGTGGGCTCTGTCGGAGCCGTTAATTATTTGCACAGGTCCAGTTATGGTGGATACCTTTTGTGAATTCAATACCAATTCTGAGAAAAACTTCTGGCTTTTCAGAATGGTATGTGTTGTAGCACTATCTACAAGACAGTGAGTATCCCCATTGTTGTGATCCATACCTTTAAACAAAAGATAATAAAGAAAATGTAACTAAACAATCGCATGATTAAGAAAAATTCATAAAAGAAATTTCATCAAATTGATAAAAAGTCATTCATCACAAAACATCCATAAAATGTTTATCAAAATTAAGAAACTGAAAACTAAATCATCCAATCATAAAATATCCTTAAAAAGGTAAATAGTTAAAAAAGATTCTAAATGGAGATTCTGAAAAATATTTGTTTGGTCTTCTAAAACATTCCAGGAGGAGTTCCGATTTTAGCACTAAATGCCTCATTGCTCAGAGGTTGGCCATTTTCGTCTTCAAAAAAATCTTTAGTTTCCAAATTTGTAATATCCAACTGGTAATTGTCATTTTGTAGGTCAATATCCTAATCCCAATCTTCCAGATCATTTGATTCTGCATAATGAATAGAGGCCTTGTATGCTTTGTATCGTTCCACCACGTCTTTTGGTGTACGACAAGCGCGCGACCAATGCCCAGTCCTTCCACATCTGTGGCAAGGGTTATCAGAACGGTGGGCAGAAGTATTTGGTGGATTTTGAGGTTGATCTGGATTTTGTTGCTTCTGAGGATCAGACCATTTCTGGTAGTTTTTGAATTTTTTATTGGGAGGACCTCGAAATCCTCCTCGTCGGAAGGATTTTCTTCTTTCACCTCTTCTGGTGGGATGATTTCTCCCACGCCCCCTTCCTCTGCCTCTGCTAGAATTGAAATTGGCATTTGCTTCAAGCAGTGCCATAGATCCAGTTGGTCTGGAGTTATGATTTTTTAGCAAAACTTTACTGTTCTACTCAGCAACAAGGAGACAAGAGATCAGTTCTGAGTATTTGGAGAAACGCCGTTCACAGTACTGCTGTTGCAGGATTACATTTGATGCGTGGAAAGTGTACAGCGTTTTCTCTTACATCTGCTCTTCTGTAATCGTTTCCCCACACAGTCTTAACTGGGAAACAATGTTGAAAAGAGTGGAGTTATACTCAGATACCGATTTGTAGTCTTGAAATCGCAGGTTTAGCCATTCATTCTGAGCTGTTGATAATAAAACCATCTTCTGGTGATCATATCTATCTTTCAGGGATTTCCAAAGACCTGCTTGGTCCTCCTCTGTGAGGTATTCATTCTTAAGGTCATCATGTATATGATGACGTAAGAAGATAAGTGCCAATGTCCTATTCTCCGTGGACTCTTTATTACCTTCTTTTATCGTCTCTCCAAGCTTCTTGGATTGCAAATGTAATTTTACATCCAAGTGCCAGGATAAGTAGTTGTCCCCGGTAATGTTAAGGGCTTTGAATTCAAGTTTGGTTAAGTTCGACATTATGCAAGAGCTGGAAATATATATATATATATGATCATTGATATGCAAAAGATAAAATACAAATAAAAAATTGTAAGGCATTCAGAATAAATTAAGGGGTGAGCCATGTCAGATCAAGTTTACCAATTTAAAATTGAATAACATCATGTTATCAATTTTAATAATCCAAAAACAAACAGTTTAAACAAGGCTTTTGGCTTGATTTGGAACTGCAGGTTCCTGATTAGAAATTCAGGTTCTTTAATTTTTTTTGTTGAACTTCAGGTTCTATCAAGGCTTCGGGCTTGATGTTATGGCATATTACTTTTGTTTCTAGATCGAAATATCAAACTTCAGGTTTGATTAGGAATGAATCTTCAAGTTCATATTGTGGATCTGAGAACTTCTGGTTTCAGATTTGAATAATCCACGGAACTTCTGGTCCGGATTTAGAAAAGAACTTTTGGTTCTTACGGAACTGCATGCCCGTATTAATATAGAACTTGAGGATCTGAGAACTTCTGGTTTCAGATTTGAATAATCCACGGAACTTCTGGTCCGGATTTAGAAAAGAATTTCTGGTTCTTATTTATGATCCATTCTTGATCTCCCCTTGTTAAAAAATAATGATAATAATAAATAAATAATAATAACATAAACAATTATTAAACAAATAAAGGAATATAAATAATGAAAATTATGTTACCGTTAGATCTGCCTTCTTTCACTTGTAACGTGTAGATCTACTCCTGAGCTTTCTGAAGGTTTAAACGGATCGGCGATCTGACTCTGGGTGGGCAAGATATGGTGATTGGAAGCTTTAACGATGATCTGTGCTTCGAACTGCGTCTGGGTTAGCGGCTGGATTTGACTGTATTAGGTCCGGTCCAAGTCACGTTCAAGTTGGATCTTTCTTCTCACGTTCGTCTTTATTGACAGAAGTTAAGAAAAAAAAAGAAACAATAGATGCATTTTTGCACGTTGACTGTAGTTTCGATTGTCCTTTGCTGCACTTTTAATTTAAAGTGCAGAAGGATAAAAGCAAATTTGCAGTGAGGGCTAGGCGTGAGAAAGAAAATAGAGATGGAGGGCTCGTGCTACGTGTGAGAAGGAAAATAGAGATGGAGGGCTCGTGCTGATAACGTATTTAAGAAGAAGGGAGAGAGAGATAGAGAGTAGAGGGAGAAAAGGAGAGAGAGTTTTCTTATTGAATTAGAAGTGTGTACATAATGGGAGGAGGGGATCTTATTTATAGAATAGGATTTCTTTCTCCCCAAGTAAACCAATATAGTAGGATTATTGCTTTCCATATCTAATGTGGGCCCCAGGGTGGGCATCCACTAATAATAATATTTTATAACATTGGAGTCTTTTTTGGTTAGTGGACTGGTAAGGTGATTTTTTCCAAAAATTCCTTTATTAAAAATATATGATTAACTTCAGACTTATGGACTACTAAACGAAATCTTTTGTACATCTCAGTAAATGCACACTATAGTGATAATGACTAGATTATGCATAAAAGAATGATTTCAATCTCTTGTGTGCCTACACACTGGTGCTAGGATAGGTTCAATGATCCTTGAAAAAAAAAGAGAGTATAATATTAAAAATAAAATAACTTTTATAATTTTAGATAATGCAAGCTCCAACAATGACACAATTAAACTATTAAATATAAGCTACCACTTAATTTAAATGAGGTTATATTTTACAATAAATGTGAATGTCAGATCTTGAATCTCATAGTATAATATGGCATGAGAATTATTGACTGTGATATATGTAATTAAATACATTGTAGGTTATACTATTTCATCTTTACCATGAACACAAAATTGGAAAGAAATATATAGAACTCTAAACAAAAATTCTGAAAAATACAACCCGATGTAAAACATCAGTGGAATTTTACTTGTCAAATGATAAGAGAGATTTGCAATTATAAAAGTGTAATTAATTAATATAATGCTTTATATTTACCTCATGCAAATATTTTTATAGGTGAAGAAAATTGGCAGCTTCTCGAAATAATAAGAGACATTTTAGAAGTTTTAATGATACAATCTTATAATTTTCTTGGGTATATTATTCAACATCGTCTCATGCTTTGAACCACTTTCTGAGATTAATATTACTTTTAAAAATATTTAAATATAAAGACTTTCAAAGACATCTGTATAATAATATTAGAAATGAAGTTTCACAATACTAGAAAACTACTCCATTAGCATTTTGTTTAGCTTCTTTATTAAATGGTAGGGTAAAACTAGTAGGTGCAGAAACTTTATTCGAAGCAATAAATAATAATATGAATGCCACTTGTGTAAATAATATTTATATCATCAAGTCTTATTTAGAACAGTTTTTTATTGGTTATTTTACCTGAAATTGGTAAATACCCTTTACTGCTATCATCACTCCCCAAACATTAGGGGAAAAAAGTTATCTGGAATCTTCTAATTAGAAGCTTCAAAGGTATTAGTTCTTTGTCCTTTGGATCCAATCAAGTTGTCAATGTATTAACTATCTATTTATAGATTTGTGACAGTTGTTCAATATTTTAGCTTGATAAAAAGCAAGCGAAGTAGATTTCACGAGCTTTCCTCCATGGCATGTGATTTACTAACAATCCTGATATCTACAATTGCATTGGAGCAAGCTTTTAGTGCAGGTGAGTGATTTATCTACAACAAGCGGAAGAAATGGTGGAAACATGCATATGCCTGCATGGCTGATTTCTTGCAGATAAGCAAAAGAAAAACTTGATCAAGTAGAATACAACTTTTTAGCATTTGGAATATTTTAGTACTCTCAAAAAAATATTACAACAGTAATTTTTGTAAAATTCAATTCAAGTTAGAAACTATCACTCTATATAGTTCTTTTAACTTTGTTTTCAAAGAGTTTTCATACTAGTGACTTTTTTTTTTATTATAACTTTGATAGAATTAGTATTATCTTCAAACTTGTAAATTTATTTTGAAGCTCTTGTATATTATCATCAAAGTTATAGCAAACTTCATTTTAGGTAAAAAAATTCCAATTCATGTGTTTTTACAAGGAATGTGTGTTAGGTCGGTCTATGGGTGGCGCTGCCCAACACAACACAACCTAAGTCGCTAGGTTGACCCATGGGTGGCGCTGCCCAACACAACACAACCTAAGTCGTGCCATGGGCCATGCTCTGCCAAACCCAGCAAACCTAGGCATGGCACAGCCCGTGAATTTTTATGGGCTGGCACAACACAGCAAGACCGGTTTTAGAGAAATTCGTGCCATGCTTTTCACCCCTACACCCGCTATATTTAATTGGGACAATAAACATTTAGGTTAAAAAACTTGGGACAAAGTAAGTTTGCTATTATGTAAAACCTCCAACAAGTTTTTACATAGAAGAGCTAATTTGTTGCTTTTAATATCCCTAATCCATAAACCTTTTTCCCTTAATTAGTTGGCACAATTTATCCAACTTAATAATGTGCAAAATTTATCCTGGTGATATATTTCATCTTATTTGTAACATGCTCGTCATACTAGAAACTTGGTGAAAACATGTGGTGATAATGATAATGATTGAGGGTAATATATTATTACAAATTTATGCTGATGCTATCTTCAAAATATAAAGAAATAAACACTTACTATATATGTATTCTGAACTTAATTTATTTTGATTGTATCTTCTAAATAAAAAGGCATACACACTTTTAAAAATATTGCCTGATACATGCATACTATGAAGTCAATACATATAAAGAAATAAACACTTTAAGTATGAAATCATTTCGATGTTTTCTTCTAAATATAAAGGCATACACACCTCAAGTAAGTAATAAGTGGAAAGTAAAAGCGAGTGTGTGCATGTGATATGGGTGGGGATAGTCTTTGGACTATCACTCAGCAGCTAGATGATATGAATGGTTGCCAGCCAAATGTGCAACCCCACGTTCTCAAAGTGATAGCTATGTGAAATGAATGTAGAGATCAAACTTTCCAACAAGACTCCACAAATATTTTCAATGTTATGTACTAAATAAAAAGACATAAACAATATTACTATAAATTTATGTTGATGCTATCTACAAAATATAAAGAAATAAATACTTACTATAAATGTATTCCAAACTTAGTTTATTTTGATTGTATCTTCTAAATAAAAAGGCATACACACTTTTAAAATATTGCCCGATACATGTATATTATGAAGTCACTACATATAAAGAAATAAAATCTTTAAGTATACAACTATTTCGATGTTGTCTTCTAAATATAAAGGCATACGCATCTTTGAAAATATTGCCCCCATACATGTATACTATAAAGTCAAGTCATTAATTTACATTAGTTACCACTTGTATATATATGTGAAAATAAATCACCAAAGAAGACATAGATGATCGGAGTACCTTTGGTATCTTCCTAGTATTCCTTTTCCCTTACTTTATCTATTGTTGTTTTCTTCATAGAATTTTGAACACTAGTATTTTTGTGTGATGAATTTCAGGTGTCTTTTTGGTTCTGTCTTCAATGATTGTTAAAATGAGAGCCATACTACTAGTTTGGGTGGTCCATTTTCTTCTTGTTGCCTACGGGAATACTGTAGGAAGAGAAGGTTATTCAAAATTGAAGAGGCATCTTAAGCTTGTCAACAAGCCTGCAGTGAAGAGCATCAAGGTTTTTAACTTATACCAACTATAATACAAATTGGCAAACGTAAATTATTTTAAATTGAATTATTTTTTCAGTCTCATTTTCTTTATTCATGGTTGTCTGGATTAAATTGATTCTTGGATTTATTTATTTATTTATTTCAAATATCACACCACTTCTTGATTGAAAAAATAGCAAAAGTACTAGGTTTATTCACCCTTAGTTTTGGTTTCTTAAACAGGGCTATAATGCTGAGTAATGGAAACCATTGGTTAATCAATGTCCTTAACTATCTAAATTGATATAGAAAAAGAAACCTCATTACATTACAATGATACCATGGGTATATGAGGAACACACTCTGGCCCCTCCTTTTAATGTTAATCCATTAAAGAATGGCCCATCTAACATTAAAAAAAAATGAAATACTAGGAATGTAATCTTTGTTTTATAAAAAAAAGAGGTCTAAATAATAGTTGGTTTTAGGGGAAAGATCAGATGAAAGAAGAAAGAGAAGGAAAAGACTGGAAGAAGAAAGAAAATAAAATAAAAGAAGAGATTAGGGATTGATTAGAAACTATTTACCAAAATCTAGACTCGTCATCACTGCCCACATACTTTGATATGAGATCATGATAGTTTAATTGGAGAGCGGAGGAGAGCTTAAATGTTTGAGGGTTGGACGCTATAAAAGGGTTTGAAGATGTTGTTAGTTCATCACAAATGCGAAAAAAAGGGCTAAAGAAAGCAACCCTTTTATACGTTTACAATTATGAATGCATTAAATCTCTATTCAATATTTTTTATTTCCAGTCTTGAAGCTCATACTTGAAATCTAACACATTCAAAATTATTTCCTATTTATGTTCTACTAATACAAAAAACTATGAACCAATTGGAATTATATCTACCATAGATAGAGAATATTTATTTATTTTTCAATGTTTAACTTTTAATATTAACATAGATTAATTTGTTTGGATTTCAAATACGGGTCATTACAATTGATTACCTTTTGGTTCATATATTAGCATAGCTGGCATAAATTGTTTGCTCCCAAAGGTTGGATGTTTAAGTTGCGCTACCATACTGGGGACAAATGGGATTTACCTGTCTCTTCCTGGGCCTAAAGGAATTAGTTCGGCCCAAAAGGTTGGGACACCCTCCGTTTCAAAGAAAGAAAAAAAAAAAACCAAGAATTCACTTTAAGAACGATTTTCTTTTGCCTTATACATTTACAATTGTTATGGTACTAATCATCCATGTTTCACTATGTTGTTTCAATCAATGAGGCTCATTATTGAAATCCAACCTACTCGAAATCACTTCCTAATTATGTTGGACTATCATGAGAAATTTTAATCCAATTAAAGTTATATCCGCTATAAATAAAGAAATTTTGCCACCCCACCCCACCCTACAAAAAAATAAAAATTCTAATTCCACCACTGGATGTTACTCTTGTGAAATACTCCAAATCCTCAAGATAAATTTATCCTTTTTTTGCCTAACTTCCTCTTTTTTTTAATGGTAGACTGGATGGAAGATATTGACAAATATTCGCGTTGTTACAGACTGAATATGGTGATATCTTTGACTGTGTCGACATTTACAAACAACATGGTTTTGATCATCCAATGCTGGAGAATCATACAATCCCGGTTTGTTTTTATTAAACTACTTGTATAGCTGCATCATTTAGCAACAAAACAATTGTTGATTGGCGTATTATATTGTAAACAGATAACACACATTCCAGTTCTGAATCGTAACACAATTCAATCACATTCATATGGAGAAAATCTCACAAAGATGCGCACATTCTTCGATGGAGGTTGCCCAGAAGGAACTGTCCCTATTCGAAGGACCCGAATGCAGGATTTGTTAAGAGCTCCATCTCTCTACTTGGAAGGGAAGAAATACACTGGAAATGTAACTTACACAGGCGACACTATACACCCAGAAAATCAAATAGGATTTGGCCACCATGTAAGTCATCTTGAGAAGAATGGCCTCTTACCCTAGTGGTAAGAAGCATCAATTCTTATCTATGCTTGGGGCTCAAATTTGGGTAACTACCTTTTATCACCAGAGGGCTATGGTCTCAGGGCCATTGTCTTCTTGAGGGACCCATTGTCCACTTAGTGATATTGTGGGAAGTGGGAACCATCGTCGATTGCTTAAGGCTAAAGAATGAAATGAATGATTAGGAAACATTCATTGTATAACACCTAAACAATCTTAGGCCTTACAAAAAGAAAATTTTGGTCTTATATATATCTATATATATATATATTGGGAGAATCTTCATACGCATCCGCTCCTATATAGATACTAGATAAATAGATATATTGTGCATATTTGGTAAATGCATTATACTTTATTCATGATAAGAAAAAAAATTTACTTAATGCATTTTCTACACAAATAATACTGGTAATGAGATTCAAATATTCAAATCCATATATATTAATGGAAAAAAAAGGTACGGCCCAGTAGTCGGAGTCTTGTTTGATCCCTAGAGCAGCTCCCTTGTATATCTGAGTGATCTTCTCCAGCACTGCACTGCATTTGCAAGTAGTCTTCTCTCTAGCAATTGTTGGGTATCACTCCTGATCTCTCAAATGCACAACTATCTTTGACGGTATCTAGAAAAGGTCCATATTTATGAACCCTCTTAACCCTGACCTGAAAGCAAATTCTATTCAAGTCTCGGTAGTGGACATAGAACTGGGCCTAGATTAATATAAAGTTGTAATCTTGCAATGATGTCTAGGGTCTTTGGAAGAATGAACTATAGAATATTTCACTAATGATCACTTGATCATAATATGTTTGGAGTCGCTACTGAACTCTTCATCCTGTCGGTTTCTCTGTCATCAGTGGTCAATTATTAAGGCACAAAATGTGAAATATTATGGCACCAAAGTGCGTTTCATTGTGTGGAGACCACAACTACCAGATAACAATATGTTTTCTATATCACAATTCTGGGTAATTGCTGGTAGCCTCACCGACGGCAACCTCAACACCATAGAAGCTGGATGGACGGTCAGTACTTTAATCTCTTATATGCATGAAAAAAATTCATCTTCTCACCTAAAATTAACCTGAATCTACTGATTCTTTTTTTTTTTTTTTTTTGCTAATAAAATTTAGTGATTCTTTGTTGCAAGTTGCACATAATTAAGGTTTTCCTTTTTTCAGGTGTTCCCTCTACTATTTGGTGATGCAGCAAGTCGACTCTTCATATTTTGGACAGTAAGACTTGAAACTCTGACTTTCATATTTTTCTTCGTCATCAAAAACAACAACACAACTAACATTTTGAATTATATAAGGACAAAGTTGAAGTGGAAAATCCAGCAAAAAATGTTCAAGAACTTACAAATGGGGGATATGCTTTGTCAGGCCTCTTTGGATCCTTAGAACTTGGATTCCATGCACTTGGGGCCCATTCCATTTTGAACCCCTAAGAATTTTAGAATATGCCTTCCTATCAAAGGGGCAAAAATTGAATGTACACTGATGGAGATCCCCAAACATCATCAACTAGTCTTCCTTCAATATAAGATAATTATCCAACCATTACCTTAGTGAATCAAATCCTGAAAAAGTTAAAGCCCCATCTACATGTCCACCTTTTATCTCCCTACCTGTTTAATATTATCGTAGTCCTATTCAATAGAAAATTGGTAAAGGGTTCTCAATTTGCCAATAAATCTAAATTTTGGCACTCTGTTTACCTGATTTAATTGTAAACCGAGTGACAAATACCAAGCAACCCCATCTATTATACGCTCTACCCAATGCGAGTAAATTATACATCTGCCTAACTAATTCTTTTTTTTATTATAAATTATTATTGCTATTACTAATGGTCACTTGTTTGTCTGAAACTTCAAACGTTAGAGCGATGGATACAGGAGGACAGGTTGCTACAATACTCAGTGCCCAGGTTACATACATACGAACCCATCGTTACCAATTGGAGGTCCGTTCGACCCGGTCTCCACCTACGACGGACCACAGTACGCTTTCACACTACAAACAAAGCAGGTACTACTCTCTTTCGCGTGGCCTCAATGGGCTGAGTTTTATTTCTGCCAATGATTAACGTGAGCCTCGGTGGGCTGAGTTTTATTCACGCAACGATTGACAGATGCCCGAGTTGTCAAATTGGACAAACATTCTAACTAGTCCGGATCCACGAGTGCTGGTTTGAGTACAATCATCAATAGTCAGAGCTTGGGTGACCTGTACATCCTTATTCATAGGCCAAGTAGCCAAGACCTGCTGTGTTTATAGTGGGCCCAAAAAAATTGGCTTCATATTGGCCGTTGTCTACTTAAAAGGCCTCCATTGCATGTATGGGTTGCATTTCTCTTACATAGGGATAGAGGGAAGTTTTTATAAAACCATTAGCAACTACTTGGATTCATCTGTATGTTTCTTTCATGTTGGATGTTCGGTTAAGAAAAGGCCAGCTTGAGTTGTTGGCCAAGTGGGTCCAGACTAATTAGATTAATTGTCTTGGGTAGTTTTCCTAAATATATTAGAAATTTTTTATTTATTAAACAATAGTTTCTTAATAAGAATATGACTTTCCTTTTTTCTAAGAATTCTTTGGGGATAAGGAAGTGATGATTATATATATGATGGAATCTGTAACCGTAGACATTTGCTGAGATTCCAAAGCTGTGGATTCACAAATTGGAGGAGAACATAGTAGAAATTAGTTTCCTGTGAATATAGGCATCTTTGCCGAACTAAGTAAATCTCTTGTCTTCTTGTATGGTTGATCGTTGATCTTGGTTGCTTACATACATACGCGCGCAACGGTATTGTCATATCCACAACAAAGTGGTATCAAAGCCTAGATAGGGGGGCTTAGAGTTGCTGCGCGGAAGATCGACGGTTTGGATCTCAGAAGTTGAGATCAATCTCTGTTTCTAAAACAGAGAAAAGATCGAATTTGTTTCAATATTTGGTTGGGCCATGGTTTCGAAGAACCAGAGTTTAGGTTTCTTAGAAGAGGATTTAGGGTTCTCTAGTTTGCCTGGGAGCAAAGAAGAAGACTTGAAAATTCTTGCTCGCTACACTGTCACTGAACAATTGCCGGATCTTAAGACGAGGGCTGCCTTATCGTCCTCACCAGCCCACTGTGCCGCTGCCATGCGCAGTTACTGCTATTCCCCATTGGTCACTGTCACCGGGTCTCTTGCCATCGCTGAATGTCACTGGAGCAACTGCTTGACCGATACGCCGTCCGCCTTTGTCGGTGAGGAAGGTGCGTAGAGGAAAGTTGAAGGGACCCCTCTGTTTCCAGTTTTTGTTTAGGGAACCAGAAACGAGAGAGGAGAAGGGAGCCTGGGATTTATCCTAAGTCAAGTTCAGGTCGGGGTTGGGTTGGGTCGTTCATACCTGACTCGTGGTGTAGAAGCTTAGGGCAGACAAGTAGGTTGGGCCGGCTTGAGGTTGGGTCAATCCGACCCTTCAGCAATCTAGCCCATTAGTAGCACAGTGTTGACGTCAGCCCACACCAGCAGATCATATGGTAAAAGCAAATTTGATCGGATCGACGGTAGAACTTTGTTTCTGCGATATATTGATCATCCGACATCCGATCAAAGATCTGTTTGTACTTACAGACTCGTTTCGAGCAAATCTACGTGTTTGTGAAAGAAGGCTGGCTGTTTGACGGTCAATGTGAGAGTTTGACAAATTAGGATCGTAGAAGACTGTTTCTGTGATATTTGAGCCCTCCGGGGTCGGATTTTAGATCCGTATTTTCTAGCGTGCTCGTGGTAACGAGATCTACAGCTTGGTGCAGGAGTTGAGGTAAGTGTTAGTTATTTGTTTTTTCGTGTTGCTTAATTTAATTAAGGCGGAGAACAACACTGTGAACATTATCATGGTTAAGCTCAACCATTCAAATTGGTTGATTTGGAAACCGAAGATCAAGGGCATCCTCTATTGCAAAGACCTCTATGATCCCATTGAGGGGGATAGTGCCCGACCATAAGATATGAAAGATGTAAAATGGAACAAGATGAATAGAAAAGCAATTGATCCCATCAGACAGTAGGTTGATAATAGCATATTTCACCACGTATCTAATGAAACCAATACACAAACCCTTTTAAAAAAGCTAGAAGCAAGGTACAATAAAAAGACCATAGTAAAAAAAACCTTTTTGATCAAAAAGTTTGTGAACATGAAATTCAAGGATGGTGGTCAGATTAAAGATCACATTAAGGAGTTCCAAACTGTGGTCACTCAGTTAACCATAATAAAGATAATCCTTGATAATGAGATGCAAGCATTGTTGCTTCTGAGTTCTTTACTGGATACATGGGAGGCATTGGTTGTTTCTGATCGCACTTGAAAAATGGGTGAAAATGTGTAATGAATTCGAGTCCAACATTTGCGCACTTCAAGCGTTAAAAAGAATGGGAATTAATTACAGTTCATCATTAATTTTCCTTTTGTTTACATGGATACAAATGCCCTGACCGCGGGCATACAAGTTGTTTACATAGTTTTGAAAAGTTTACAACTCCTCCCTCAAGTCTCAGATGTGATCTAAATTTAGAAAATACAAGAAAGTGTACAAAGTGTAGAAAAGAATGCAAAAAAGAAGAAAAAAATGGGGAGTGACTGTGGGTCACGGTCACTGGCAAACAGTGACCGAAAAGTCACTATTTTGCCTATTGTTTTGCACTGTTTTCTTCTGTAACTTTTTCAAAGTGTAGGAGCTTGTTTCCTTTGAATTTTGAGTGTTGAATGGTCACCACAAGTGCTTGATTTGGCCATGGAATCGACCTAAACCTTTGATAATCATCACTTTTTGGTTTACAGACTGTTTTTGTACAAATCCGAAGAGGGCACTGTATGAAGCCAAAATTATGTCATTCTGACCCTATGATTTTCAAAAGTTAGAATGAAGCCTAAAGAGGCTTGTTCACAACTTCCGGTGTGACTCAAGACCATTCCCAAGTGAGAAAATCAAAGGAAAAAGATGTCATCCGAGTGGCCTTTGCATATGCCTTCTTTAAGTAAAATTTATGTGTCTTCCTCTCTTATACAATATTTCTCACCTTAAATTGGTGAGAATGGGAAGAAGAAGTATGTTGGAGTAGTGAAGAATGCCTTGTGGCTTGCTTGGAGTTGTTTCAAACGTCTAGAATTCAATTCAGGAACTTGCACTTGTTCTTCCCATTCATTGTCTCTTTTGTCCATGTGTTAAACCTCCCTTTTTATAGACTTTAGCAGTAGTTTGGGGAGTTATGGGGAATTAAAAGGAGTTACAGGAAGTTAAGCTTCGAAATGAAGTGGAGGGAACTACCGAAAACCACAGGAACTGCTCCACAGGTGTCAGTGACTGTAGCCGCGGTCACTCCCAAGGCCCATTTTTAGACTTTTGCTTATGTGACTCGTTTTCACTAGTTTGGAGCCCGAACGATGTCCAATCTCATGAAACTTGGAGGGATGCTTCTTAACACTATTTTGAGTGTGTCATAGAAGTTTCAGCTTGTTTTGACTATTTGAAGCTGGTTAACTCCCTCATTGATCGGGCTGCGGTCACTCCCAAGGCCTATTTTTGGACTTTTGCATGTGTGACTCGTTTTCGCCTGTTTGGGGCCCGAACGATGTCCAATCTTCACGAAACTTGGAGCGATGCTTCTTGACACTATTTTGAGTGTGTCATAGAAGTTTCAGCATGATTTGACCTTCTAAAGTTGGTTAACTCCCCATTGATTATGGGCCGTGGTCACTTCCAAAGCCCATTTTTGGACTTTTGCATATGTGACCCGTTTTAGCCTGTTTTGGGCCCGAAAGATGTCCAATCTTCATGAAACTTGGAGGGATGCTTCTTGACAGTATTTTGAGTGTTTTATAGAAATTCAGCCCATTTTGACCTACTGAAATTGGTCAACTCCCCTATTGACTTTTCATGAAAATAGGCCCTTGTTTTAATTGTTTGAGGCCCAAATGAGCTTGATTTGATTTGAAACTTAGAGGGACTGATGTCAGGAGTATCTTGGAATGTCAATATAAATTTCATGCATTTTGGATTTGGAGAAGTAGGACTTCGAACAGTGACCTATTTGTTGCATGTTCCAAATTACTATTTACCCCACACTGTAGGTAATTAGCTTGTTTTCTACCCGAGCAATGTTCAATTGAGTTGAAAATTTTGGGAAATTAACTTTGAAAATATTTTGAATCTCTGTTCTGAATTCCATCATCTTTGCCCTACTGGAAGTAGGATTTTGATCAGCGACCTCCATGGCTCGAGGGTTATTGAATTTTGAGCTGACATGTAGTGGAAGTGGGATCACATGAAATCCGTTTGACTTGAAAACTTGCAAACCTCTTTGGAGTATGACTGAAGCTTTGTGCCCAATTTTCATTGATTTTGGGCGTCAGAAAGTGTAACACTCCGATCCCCTTTGAGCCGGATTAGTGGCTCATTAGTGCGTGTTTTGTTTTATTTTATTGTTTTGGGCTTGGTTTTGGGCCTTGAATAGGTAGTTGAGTGACCTTTGACCTGAGATAGGTAGTTTTAAGCCCTTTTTCGTAATTTTGCTTTTGTTTTGCTCATATCATCTTTGCATCATCTTGGTGTCAGCACGCGTATTTCGTTGAGCTCGACAATTTCCGTAACTGTGTCAGATCCATTTGGAGTCAATTGGAGAAGATGGACCTTCGTGTGACTTGAACTGTAATTAGTCTAAACTCACCGGACCTTGTTTTAAACTTCAAAACCTATATAAGTGAGTCATGTTCCAGATGTCTTTCTCTTTGCCCATTTGTCTCGATCGATTGCATGCAAGATTAGGAGCAGCTCCACGTTGTCTCATTCTCTCTTCTTCCTTCTCTTGCTCGATTGTGGATTGGAGCCCTTGTTTGATTTGGGTTTGCTACTCTTCATTGGAGTGGGTTCTTCTTCATTCTTTCCTCTCTGTCTATGTTTTGTGGCTTTGGGTAAGTGGGTTCTCTCCCAACTCTCCCTTCTTCTTCTCCAATTTCAGCTCTTTTCTTTGTTGATGTGTCTACATCTCATGCATGGTGTATCTCTTTGATTTGTTTTGATTTTAGTGGATTGGAGCTTGATTTCAGAGGATTTTTCAGAGTTTGAGGCAAGTATAAGTACAGACTTTGATAACACACATGGGTGCTCTGTTGAATGCTTTGATTTCTATCTTCTTTAGTGTATTTGATGTTTACAGCCAATGCTTGTGAATTTGGAACCTCTGTATCCTGTTTTGAGACTTTTCTGTATCAAATTTCAGTTTCTGCAACTATCCCGAATTCGTCTCTGTATTGTACGGCTAAGCCGTAAGTTTCTACGGTTTGATTCACAGAGACTGGAATTTTGAGTTTTGTTCTACGGCTAGGCTACGGCTAAGCCGTAATTTGTCCTACGGTTGAGCCGTAAGCTAGCCGTGACCCAACCGTACCCCAGCCGTGAATTAAATCTCTGATCAGTCGAAACTTCTCTGATATCAGTACTCCTACGGTGAGGCTACGGCTAAGCCGTGGAATGCTACGGCTAAGCCGTGGATTGGTCTACGGCTAAGCCGTATACTGACTGTAGCTCAGCCGCAAAGGGCATTAGATCAGAGATGGAAGATGACCAGTTTAGCTGTGTTTTGAATGGAACCAAGGTTAAGCTGTAGGGCATAATACATCGAGAGCGTAAGATGTCTTCGGCTCAACCGTAGGTCCCTCATAGCTAAACCGTTAGGCATGGCAATTCTGAAACATAACTTAGGATAATGGTGAGACTTGTAGGGCTCAAACACGTGTTGACCACTCATGTAAACCAGCCCAATGGATTCTTGGAACGCATGAATAGTCTGTTAGGCTGTGACTTATTCATGTGAGTGTTGTTTTACTGTTAAGCACCTCCCCATGGGTGTTGGTTTAAGGGACGTCGGTGCACGCACAGATTACATTGCAACACTTTGATGGCAACGGTGCATTGACTAACTTAAAACTACACCAACATGCACGGTTAGTGACAGTGAACAACTAGCTTAGGACTGGCTTGTAATGAACCTTGATTCCGTATTAATCTGAGATGCATTGCATATTGTTTATGGTTTTGCCCTCTGTTCTGTTAATCTATGTTATGCATTCCGTAGTCATTTTTGCTTTCGTCCTGTATGTCTGTTTATTCTTCGATCTACACTATGCTCTGATCTATGCTATGCTTTGACTTAATCTATGCTCTGTCTTTGGCTTTGTATATCTCTGTTTGGTTGGGTATTCCCTGGTGGCTCTGCCCAGAGGTTAATACGTGAGGATAAGATCCGGTCTTTGTCATCGGTGAGTCCAAAGCGGATAATCTCCCTTTCTATGGATTTGATCGGATTGATATTGGTCTGGCTCTACTCAGCCTCAGCCCTAGGATGCCCGACGGGGTTACCTTTGGCTTAGATCTCTGTATCTCTGTATAACTGCAGTGTTGCTTTGTCTTGGGACCCCGGAACCCAGGAAACCGAGACCCGCTTGTACCTTTGGCCTGGACAGCGGTGTTCTCCTCTGCTCTGCTCTGCTCTGCTCTCTATTGGAGAGAACATGGTTAACGTAGTAGCCAACTAGTTCAGTATTCTATGTTTTGATCCACATATCATGTTTTACTTCTATGCACGATTTGCTTAGTTTCCTAATATGGAACTCTGTATTTAATCTTCTGTCATTATTATATCCTCTTTGATACTATGAGTGTTTCTTCCCTGTTACTTATATTTGCTGGATCGTTGTATTCATTGGTGTTGTCTGTGGTGTTGCAGGCACAGATACCTTGCCCAGCTCCCCGGCGGTCGAGGAGGCTGCAGGGGCGAGTGTAGAGGCACCCTCAGGTTTGGCAGAGTGGGCCTGATCATCTCTGCCGAGTGCGTTCATGCATATTTCCAGTGGCTTTTCGTTTTGGGATTTTGAGTTTTGGTTTCAGGGGACTTGTATTTGGACTTTGGATCTTTGGACTTGGGACTTGTATTCTGCATATTTTGTGTATATTGTTTTGGTGTGTATTTGGGTTTATATCAGTGTATTTGTCTTTGTCTTTTCTGTTCCGCATTTGTTTTAGCTTCCGCTATTTATTTTCTTTGTTGCTTGCTATGATAAGTACAGCTTCCGCGTACGCTTAGTTCGCACGTGTTAGATCCCTTGTGTGCGTGCATCTGGACTGGGTTTGGGTGCACGTGCACGGGAGTACGTGTGTCACAGGTTTGGCTTTTCGCTAACCCCCGAATTCTGGGCTCGGGTCGTGACAGAAAGTAGGACTTTGGTCAGTGACCCCAAAGCTTGGGGGTCGTTGACCCAAAGTTGACATGTTTGTAGATTTTGGGTCAATTGATGTCCATTTGACCTAAAAATTCATAGAATCTCCCTTGAGCATAATTTGAACTTCGTCCAAGAGTTTTAGCTGATTTGATCTTCACGAGGTGTCAATTTCCATAGTGACTCCGAAGGAGCTGGCAAACGGTCACTGAAGCTTGGTTTGAGTTGAGATAAAGTCCAAATGATTTGAGACTTTAAAACATCATTCCCAATATACTTTAGAGTTGTCATGTGACTATCATACACTTTGGTAATCTAAGACCTTGAGTGTGTTCAGTGACCCATAGTTTTTGAGCCAATGAATCCTGAATTTGGTATTTGGTGAGTTGAGTGACAAAACGAAGTCCACTAGCTCTGAAGTTTGAAATGCTGCATTCCAAGCTCATCTGAAGTCTTCTGAATTGATTCCACCAACTCTAAACATCTGGAAGCAGTACTTGACTTGCCATTCCACAATCCCAGGGTTTATGTATCCTTGGTTTGGAATTTGCTTGTAATGTCTTCGCTGCAATATTTGTAATTTTTTATGGGTCAACAGTTTCCGTGAGCAACTCTACTCCATATGGTGTGTTGTCCATAAGTCAGGTTACCAGTAATTTATAGAATGAAGAAACTAAAAGGAAAACTGTAAGGACAGATAATGCACAGGCCTTTGTTACTGAGAACAGGGGGAGTAGTAAGAGTAGATGACCCAAGGGGAGCAGTGGCAACTCTAGAGGTAGATCACAGATCGAAAAAAAGTCTGTGAAATACTTTTTCTATGGTAAGATGGGCCACATTAGAAAAAAATTGTTTTGCCTTGAAGGAACAAAAATGATCCAATAATAAGAAGAAGAATGATAATGATAACACTACAGCTACTTTGAGATAGGAAGTAGTGGCATTTGCTGGCGATGACAATGAGTGTTTGAGTGTTGCAGATGATTTGATTGAGTGGGTTCTTGATACAACAGCATCCTACCATGCTACTCTTTGTAAGGAGATGTTCACAACATACAAAGCAGGTGACTTTGGTATGCGAAGATGGGTAACAGGAGTCATTCAGAGATTGTTGGTATCGGTGATGTCTGCAATAAAACCAATATTGGTTGCACAATGACGCTGAAAGATGTGTGACATGTTCTTGATCTACAATTGAATCTGATTTCCGGAATTGCATTGGATTGTGCAGGTTATAAGAATTACTTCGGAAATGGAAGATGGAAGCCTACTAGAGGGTCTCTTATTATTGCGCAAGGGAAAACTAGTAATATGCTTTACAAAACACATGTGAAACTGTGCAAAGGTGTGTTAAATGCTGTTCAAAACAGTTCTTCTTCGAATCCATATCATAAGAGACTTGGTCCTATGAGTGAGAAAGGCTTGCAAATGTTGGCAAAAAAGGATTTAATTCCTTATTCCGAAAGTATATCCCTGACCCTTGTGATTATTTTTTTTTTTAAAAACAACAGAGGGTTGCTTTCCCTTTGACATCAAAATTGAAATCTAATATGGTGGATTTGGTATATTCTGATGTTTGTGGTCTCGTAGAGGTAAAATCATTGGGTGACAATAGTTCCTTTGTCACATTTATCGATGATGCATCCAGGAAAGTCTGGGTTTATGCTTTAAAATCAAAGGATCAGGTGTTCCAGATTTTTGAACAGTTTTATTTCATGGTTAAAAGAAAAACAGGTAACCTCTTGAAATATCTCTATACAAATAATGGGGGTGGGTACACAACTAACTAGTTTAGAATCTATTGCTTGAAGCACAGTATTCGACATGCAAAGACAATTCCTGGTGCTCCACAACACAATGTTGTGATGGAGAGAATGAACCACACTATTCTTGAAAAGATGAGATGCATGATGAGATTAGCACGGTTGCCTAAGTTATTCTGGGGTGAAGCCGTTCTGACTGCCGATTATCTGATTAACAAATCTCTCTCAGTTCTTTTGAATTTTGATCTTTCATAGAGAAGATGGACAGGTAGTAATGCTTCCTATTCACACTTAAAGGTGTTTGGGTGTAAGGCGTTTATACATGTACTAAAGGAACAGTGTTCAAGGTGGGATGATAAGGCAGTGAATTGCATCTTTTTTTTGTTATGGTGGAGATGGATTTGGTTACAGGTTATGGGATCCAGAGAAGAGAAGAATTATTAGAAGTAGGGACGTGGTTTTCCATGAAGACCAGTTTTCTTAAGATGATGTGAAGATTAATAAGTCTTCTGAAACAATTGATGGAGTGGTTGATCGCACACCGACTCCTTCTCCAGTGCAAACTACAAGTGAAGAAGATGAGCAAAACGATCCGGATCGTGATGAGGCACATGAGTTGCCAAATGATAAGGGTGTTGAGTAAGAGGAGCTCTAGTTTCCTCAGTTAGAAACATGAAACCTCAAGGTAGGAGGTCTACTCGAAAGTGTCAACCATCAACTAAGTATCCTGCATCCGAATATATTTTGCTTACTAATGAGGGGGAGCTAGAGAGCTTTCACGAAGCAATGACTCATGATGATAAAGATGAGTGGATGAAGGCTATGCAAGATGAGATGAGTTCTTCGAAGAAGAACAAGACTTATGAGCTAGTGCAATTTCCTAAAGATAGAAATTTTCTAAAAAAACAAATGGGTGTCCAATTTGAAAAAGGATGAAAATAAAAAACTAGTAAAGCACAAAGCATGGTTAGTGGTAAAAGGCTTTGCTCAGACAAAGGGTATCGACTTCAGTGATGTTTTCTCTCTTGTTGTGAAGATGACTTCTGTCAGAGTTATCTTAGGTATAGCTGCCAACATGGACCTTAAGCTTGAACAGATGGATGTGAAGATTACGTTTCTTCATGGTGACTTGAAAAAAGAGAACTACATGACTCAACTAGAGGGGTTTGAGGTAAAAGGAAAAGAACAGATGGCTTGTAAGTTGAAGAAGAATTTCTACGGGCTGAAGCAAGCACCGAGATAGTGGTTCAAGAAATTTGATTAATTCATGTTGAGTCATGGGTACCGAAGGACTGCTGCAAATCACTGCTTTTATGTTCATCAATTTATCGATGACAAGTTCATCATCCTTCTTTTGTATGTAGAAAATATACTGATAGTTGGACATGATAGCAAGTTCATTAACAAGTTGAAAAATAAGATATCAAAGTCATTTGACATAAAAGACTTGGGTCTTACAGGAACGATATTGGGTATGCAAATACATCGTGACAGGAGTTTCAAGTAGCTGTAGTTGTTACCAGAGAAATATGTTGAACGAGCATTTGAGCAGTTCAATATGAAGAATGCTAAGCCAGTTAGCATGCTTCTAGCCAATCACTTCAAATTAAGCAAATGCTTGTATCCTACTACAAATGATGAAAATGAACGGATGGCCTTGCTCCTCTACTGTGGGGAGTCTTATGTATGCTATCGTTTGCACATGGCCAGACATTGCTCATGCGGCCATACATTGCTCATGCTGTGGATTTAATGAGTATATTTTTATCTAACCTTAGAAAAGAACATTGGGAAACAGTGAAGTGGATTTTCAAGTATTTGAGAGGCACTTTCAGGTTATGCTTATATTTTGGCTGCTCAAAACCAATTGTGGAAGGTTATACTGATGCTAATTTTGCAGGCGATCTTGATCGTCGGTTGTCGACTTTTGGTTATTTGTTTGCTTTTATAGAGGAAGCTATCTCCTGGCAATTGAAGTTGCAAAAGTGTCCAGTATAGTCTACAATTAAAGTGGAATACATAGCTGCTAATAAAGTAAGAAAAGAGATGCTTTAGTTGAAAAGATTCCTTTAATAATTAGGTTTGAAGCAAGAAGAATATGTAGTTTACTATGATATTTAGAGTGTTATGGATTTCAGTAAGAGTGCCACATATCATGGTCGCATGAAGCACGTTGATGTCAAGTAACATTAAATTTTTCAGGTGATCGAGAAAAGCTTCATGAAGCTTAAAAAGATTTACACCGATAAGAATCCCTCGGACATCAACTTCATGATGACAAAGGTTGTGTATAAGGGAAAGCTAAAGCTGTGTTTAGAGTTGGCAAGGCTGAACTCCTAGTAAGGGGTTTAGGGCGTCTGCCCCATGGTCTGGAGGGAAAAATTGTTGGCAAAGTGAATCCAGACCAATTGAGTTCATTGTCTTGGGTAGTTTCTCTAATTATATTAATAATTGCTTGTTTGCTAAACAGTAGTTTTTTTAATAGGATTAGGACTTTTTTTTTCTAAAAATAGAGTTCTTTGGGGATAAGGAAGTGATTATTTATAACGTAATCTGTAACTCTAGACAAATGCTGAAATTCCAGGGCTATAGATTCACAGATTGGATGAGAGCCTAGTGGAAATTGATTTCCTGTGGATGTAGACATCTTTACCGAACCACGTAAATCTCATGTCTTCTTGTGTGGTTAATTATTGATCTCACAACGGTGGTGTTATATTCACAACATGAGTCCAGTCTACTCTAATTTGAAATTTGAACTTTACATAAGAACGTAGGCCCAATTTCCAAAAAGTAGTCTATATCTAAATGGGTTTGGAAATGGGACGATTAATACCAAGTGAGGTGTTATATGATTCAAGCTCTGTAGTATGTCAAAACAACAATATGACCCACATTGAAAAAGATATTTGTGATATTCCAATATTTGAATGTTCAATATTTGACATCCTTAAAGGAATTTTAAGTCCAATGATTTTTTAAATGTTCTTTCTGACAGGACCCTAAAACTGGAGACTGGTTGCTGTATTGGAACGAACCTGATTGGGACGGATATGATGTGATACTTGGATACTTCCCAAAAAATATATTGCCGTTACTGGGAAACGGTCCTGCTACTAGGGTTGACTGGGGAGGGGAGACTTACACCCCACCAAATCTTCCTCTCGCTCCAATGGGCAGTGGACATTTCGCAGCCGAAGGACCTAGAAGAGCAGCTTTGATAAAACGGATAAGGGTCGTGGATACCAATGGGAAGCTTACAGACGCACCCCTCGACACTGAAGCCCTTAATGATAAGCCTGGATGCTATGGTTTGATTGACACTGGAGTGAATCTTGGGGGAATGATCGGTAGATTTTTCTATTATGGGGGACCTGGTGGGACATGCTAGAATTCCTCATTTCTTGTATCTCTACAAAGTGTAACCCATAGGACTGTTATGTTCAAATTAATAAAACAGTTGCGTCATAAAAGCTGACATTAAAATAGAAATTAATAAATTTGTCGCAACAATATATTTAAAGCAGGTGTATAGTGATGATCTCAAAAGTATTTGGAATTTTGCATATTATTGGTGTATAGTATGCCTAGGGTTGTCAAAGGGTCTAGCTGAGGCTGGGTAGCATAAGTCCTTGCCTTACCCTCGTAAATGTGGGCCAGGTTTAGCTTGATCCAAAGCCTTTGAAATCCTTGAGAAGCTTACAATGCCTAAGCCTTTACTCTACCATCAAGGGGCAAGGCCAGGCAAGGCAGGGACAAAAGAAATATTTTTTAATATTACATATAATATTTCTTCTATACAATGATGCTAACTCTCCTTCATTTGAGCTATATATATTGGTGCAATGTAAAAAAAACAATATATATATATATCCCTATTCTAAAAGAATGCACCAAACGAATTACTTGTCCTCATGTAAAATTCTTATTCAGGATTAAATTGGGACATAGAACACTGACAGTAAATGGCAAACTCAGAAATTTTACTTGAATAGGGGGGATAATTGATCAATACTTTCACTGTCCGATCCTCTAATATATGATGTTTTATTTAAAATAAATAATTGGTTAAATTTAACTAAGTTGCCCGTCAGTCTGATTGAATTCCTAACAATTGCTTGTAGGAAGCATTTCTATTAAGTGATACCCACCAGCTTAATTTTTATACTGCAGTTGTCAGGTCTTAACAATTTTATATGCCTACTTTAATAGCAACTGCAGACGTGCATTACACAATTTGATGATCATGTTGGATAAAATATGACAAACGCCCGTATAGCTATTTTGACAGTACATAGATAAAGGCCCATTTAGTAGCCCATTTCCTGCAACATTTTGTTGGCTACCTTGATCACGACATTGGATAGTAGGGCTGATGAAAGGTTTGACTATTTCAAAAGTGGGCCCCAGTCATTCTTTAAGAGGGGGGCTTTTCTAACCTTTTAGGGTCTAGTTGGTAATTTTACTTATAGAATAAAGGGAGGTGAATGGTTATTTTAAAATATAAAAAAAGAATTTGCTATTTGAAAGTAAGAAATTTCTTAGTTGACTCACTCATTTAAAATAAAAATTTTTAAATGCCTAAACTACCCCTACCCTCTTCTCTCCCCATTCACCTTCCCCAGCTCCCCCTCCTCTCTCCTCCCCTTCCCCACCTCCAACTCAAGCAGCTGTCGGTAGCTCAGGGGAAGCCCCCCTCCCTCCCTTCCCTCTCCCTCTTCCTTTCTCTCCTTCTCCCTCCTCCTATCCTTTTTCCTTTCTCTCTCTCTCTCCCTCCTCTCCCTTTTCCTTTTTCTCCCTCTCCCTCCCTCCCTCCCTCACCTCTCCCTTGTTCCTTTCCTCTCCTATCCTCTCCCTATTCTTGATTTCCACAATGTTCAGCACTACCAAGCTGAACATTACACTATTGCTCGTCTTCACAGGGCCAAACAAAAAGAGGACTATTCGGATAGTCTTGGCCTGATGAAGTGGGGAGGGGGTGGAAAGGGAGAGAAATAAAAATGGAGGAAGAGGGAGGGGAGGAAGAGGAGGGGGAGAAAGGAAAAGGCCCCGCCGTGCTAGTAATTCGTGCTGTGTTGGCACAGCACGAATGGACTAGGGGTCTTGCCCAACACGGCCCATAGCCATGCCGTGCCGTGCCATACGTCGTGCCATACCTAGTTTGGCACAATAGGGTTTTTTTTATTTTCTTTTTGAATGTTTTTTAAATATTATGCACACAACAGACATAAAAAGTTGGACAAGACGATGCAGAGATTTAAGTGGTTTAGTTAAACTCGACCTACATCTACTAGAGGGAAAATCCATTTGGATCTTTTCTACTTAAAGGTTTTTAAAGGATTACCTTCAAACCTTTACAATTTTTTTAGATAATAAAGAATATAAAAAGGTAAAAAGAAAAAACTACATTTTACGTTTACATCAAGTAAAAGATAAAACTATATTTATAGTCCGGTAATGTCATAAGTTGATTTGTAATATTCCGGTTCAGTTAATTGTTGTTTTCTCTTATCTATCAAATACCATTCTCGTAGATAAACACAACACTCCACCATTTCATGCGTTAAATGTGTCCTCTTATCATCAACCACACGTCCACTTGCACTAAAAGCCTGTTCTAATGTTATAGAAGATATTGAAAGTGTTCATAAATACGAGCCATAGTAGAAAACAAAGGATATTTACTTTCATATGCTTTCCACCAGACTAAAACTTCAAAAGTAAATGCAACACTTAGCTGCATTTCCATTATTACACCTGTGTCAATATATGACAGTGACTCCATCACAACATGACTTTAGGTGGATGACATACCCATTTTGAAATAAAAATGATCAAAACCTACTAGCTTCTAATTTCCTCCCCATCCTTGTACCTAAGGGGCCATACTAGCCCCTGATGTGCCCATCCTTAAGCAATATGATTGAAATAATGATTGTGAATATAAAATTATATTGTCAATACTTTTTATATTTTTAGTTTGTAAGTTATCATTCATTTTTTGAAGAAAAATATTAACACCTTTCAATTTAATCCTAGAATCTAATACGGTAACTAAACAAAATGTCATTGGAGCTCCATGCCAATACTTGTTAAATTCTTCTTCCATTTTTTCACAAATAGTGCTAAGTAGTTCATTAGTTTTATACATTTTAATTTGTGCACTAATTGCAAAAAGATGACTAAGTGTTTGATTAGCAGTGAGATAATACCTCCTAGAAAAAATAATGTTGTATTATAAAAAACTTCTAGAAGATTCTTTAATTCTTCACAAGCTTTCCTATGTCCATCAAGCACCCGGTAATCTACCACATGAAAAGCACAAAACTCATTAAGTACTACTTTTCTAGAAATAGCTCTATTTAACATATCATAGATAGAATCCCATCTATGTTCAATATCCATCCTTATTTTTATAGGTGGCAAATTATGCCTATTACATGTAGTGGCATATAGTTGTTCTCTAACTAAGGATGAAAAAATATATATCTAACACAATCTTTAATTTTTTCTATTATAATCTCAATATATTTTAAACCAACTTTGATAATAAGATTTAAAATGTAATATACACATTTGTTGTGAAAAATAAAACCATCAATATTTAAGTTAGAAAGTGACATCATAGTTTTCATTACATCAATGGCTACATTATTGTTAAATGCATTATCTAAAGCAACAGATATAACTTTATCTAAAATTTCATATTCTGAAAGTTTTCTAAAATAAGTGTTGTTATTCTTTGTCCATTGTGTGGCCATTTAAGTTTATATAAAGTAATTATCTATTTGTTCATTACCCAATTTACATCAATATTATTGGCCGTCATAACCCGAGCCTAAGAATTCGGGTATGAGGATTTGCCCCAAATAGTGACACACGTATTCCCGTATAATCCACACCTAAACTTGAGTCTAAGCGAATTTACACAAAGGAGAGTCACATTACTTATACGGGTGAGATGCTTATAATGGACATCCGTCCAAGCATACAAACACGGAAGCTTGTAAGTAACATTCATGAAACAAGATAATTTTAATCAAACTATTAAATATATCTATGCTATGATATGAACATGATTGGCATGAAGCATGTATTTACAAGAGGAAAGAACGTTCAGTATACAAGAGTGAAATAGTTCCCAACACATAAGAAATCATGATTTGTATATGACAAAATAAAATTAAATACAAGTCATGATATCTTAAATACAGTAGTTTCCCAAACAAAACACAAAAAGGCCTAATATGCTCTAACGCTCTCCGTAGTGGATCAATCAGCACTAATCCGCTGTCCACTTGTCTAAACTCGAGGGGTTCCTGAAAGTCTCCTCTAGAGTCTTCTCGACCTTCGTAAGATCAGAACCTAGAGCTGAGCCTGTAACACCATAGACAACTAATGAATAAGACTATCTAACAAAGTATAAGCACAATCAAGGTAACCTGTGTTGTATCTATAAGAATCATTAACAGGTAATTAAAGAGGTCAATTCAGTAAATTAGGCATGTTGTGCAATTGATTAATCATGCTATAAGAATTAAAGAACAGAAATGCTTTACTATTTGGCTACTACATTTGCCATATCATCCCTCTAGGAATCTATACGTTAAGAACACTATCGACCGGGCCAAGGTACGAATGGGTCTTTCCTACATGGAGTCCGGAAGCTCAAAAATAGTACACTGCAGTGGCAACATTCGTGCTACACCAAAGGCAACCTCGTCGGGTATCTTAAGGCTGAGGCTGAGTAGAGTCAGACAATTTTGATTCAATATGCAATCATGTAAGTCATTTATTGAGTGAGAATAATAGCAAACCAACACATTCAGTTCATTTGTACGATAAGTTCGGATTCAATTCAATGTCAATATCATCTCAAGACTATCAAGAAATGTTTCAAAAGGATTCAATACATACAGTGATCATTTTAATTCAAGTCATTGTTAGAAGAGTAGAAGTTAATACATATGATGGTCGTTTCAATTCAACTTGTAAGAGTGGAAGACAATAATAGTCATCAAATATGCCATGCAATTTAATTTAATAGAATCAAGATAGTTTTACTAGCCAATCCTAATCTAGTTATCCATTATTTCCAACTGTGTATGATGATGTAGTTTTAAGTTATCCGATACGTAATTATCTCTTTTTGGTGTTACATTGTGTCGGGAATGTATATCGAAGTCCCTTAATCCAACACCAATGAGGAGGTGCTTAACAAATGGACAACATCACATGAATAAGTCTTAGCCCTCAAGACTTTTCATGATATTTCATTATTCCATTGGGCCGGTTAATAGGGTAAAAGGATTCAGAACAAAGGTCCTATAAGGTCTCGTACAATGCCTATTAATTCCTAAGTTTTAATAGTTTTATGGCTTAACCGTGAGTGGCTTACGGCTTAGCCGTGTGCATTTTACGGCTTAACCTTAACTTGCACTATGGCTTAGCCGTAGGTGACTTACGGCTTAGCCATGGCATCTTACGGTTTAGCCATAAGTTGCAGTACAGCTTAGCCGTAAGCACCCAATTCTCCTTCACATTTATAGTTTAACCATATACTATTCGACGGATTAGGCATATATGTAACACTCCGACCCTAATTAATCCTATTTAGCGACTAATTAATGCTCTTTTTAGTCATTTTCCAGTGAATTAGTATAGTCACTGTCGTTTTGGGTCATGGATAGGTAGTTGGGTTGCGGTTAACCTGGATTAGGTAGACACAAGCCCTTTTTTATAATTTTAGACCTTGTAAGATTTCGTCATTCATGCATCCTATTGGTATCATCACGTGTATCTCGGTAAGCTTGTTGATTTTCGTAACTGACTCGCATGCAAATGACTTTGTTTGTCTCTATTGGATGTGTAGTTGATTCAAACTGTCATTTTCCTAAACCAATTGGACTTTCTTATAAAGTTTTCAATAAATGATGTATATATAGAAATGCATGCACCGACTGATTCATTCTCTCATTCTCTCTCTCTCAAACGTACGTCTCTTCTTCTCTTTCTTTCCATTCACTTCTTCGGCTATCAAGTAAAGAAGGGGGGGGGGGGATCCTTATGCACCCACTTTCCAATTCACCTCTTTGTGTGGTTTGAGGTAAGAATTGTTTAATTCTAACATCTTTGAGTCTAGAGGTCTCATCCTATACTGCATGCACTCATCTTCTCTTCCTTCTGGCATGCATGGCTATTAGGGCTGCATATAGACATCTAATTTGAGCCGAAGGACGTAGATTCACTTGAAAAAGCTTAATTGAGGCAAGTATAAGCACTTTTTGGATGAACACGTGTTGGTATACTATGATTGCTATTATTCTCTAAATCTTTCAAGTTTCTTTTGTTTTACAGCCCTTCTGTATATGTTTATATGCTCTTGTTTCCAATTGTTTTCATTTCTGAACTGTACGTGAAGTCCTTTCGTTTCAGTGTTCTGAAGCCTATAGCTAAGCCGTATGAATTTCACGGCTCAGACTCCCGAGAGCTGCAGAATTGCCAATTACACTATGGCTAGGCAACGGTTAAACCGTAAGATGTACTACGGCTAAGCCGTAAGTTAGTCGTGACCTAGCCGTAGGTCAAGTTGGGCTTAATGTCCTAATAATAGAAATTTGGAGAAAACCTTCTACAGTCCAGCCACGGGTAAACCGTGTGATATGCTACGGCTAAGACGTACCCAACCGTGGCTAAGCCATAGAACAATCACGGTCCAGCCGTAGGATCATGCACGGTTCAATAGTGGCCCGCCGTAAATGCGGGAGAAATTCTAGAGAACCACGGCTGAGCCATAGTTCATGATACGGCTAAGCCGTAAGATGCCCACGGTTAAGCCGTAGGTCACCCACGGCTAAGCCGTGAGGCCATTGAAAATTAAGAAAAGGTAGGTATTCTTAAGAGACCTTATAGGGCCTTTGTGTTGGAATTTAGGTACCCCTTAACTTATCCAATAGCATACATGAATAGCATGAATGGTCTTGAGGGCAGTGACTCATTCATGTGTGTTGTCCAGTTGTTAAGCACCTTCCCATAGGTGTTGGTTTAAGAAACTCCGATACACCTTCCCGATACAATGTAACACTAAAAAAAAGAAAATTGTGTTTCGGCTAACTTAAAACTATATCATCATGCATGGTTAGAAACACTTGATGACTAGATTAGAGTTGGTAGTAAACTGTCTTGATTCTATCAATTTGAATTGCATGGCATATTGGATGACGGTTTTTGTCCTCCACTCTTATGCATGGATTGAATGATTATCATATGTCTCTCCGATATTGTATGAATTAGATTTGCTTGATATGTCCTTGACATTGATATTCCATTTACATTGGCTATTGACATTGACTTGAGTGCGAACGTCTAGCATGATTGAATTGAACGTATACGATTTGGAAATGCATGTTGTACTCAAGTCCAAGTATATGATTGAATCGAAATGATCAGGCACTACTTAGCCTCAGCCTTAGGATACCCAGCAGGGTTCACTTTGGCATAGCATGTATGTTGCCATTGCAGTGTGTTTATGTCTTGGGGCTTCCGAACCCCAAGAAATTTGAGACCCATTCGTACCCTGGCCAGATCGATGGTGTTCTTCGGGCATAGATCCTTAGAAGGAGGATTTCTCAAATGTAGTAGCCACATAGTACAGTACATCTATGCATTGATTCTTATAACATGCTTTATTCAAATGTACGATTTGCCTAGTATACTAAATTGAAACTCTATGCATTATCACTTGTTAATTATTCTTGTAGACACAACGAGTGTTACTTATTGTTGCTTATGCTTTGTTGAATCATTGTATTCACTAGTTGTCCTTGGTGTTGTAGGCTCAGATCCCACTATCGACCCCTCGCCTATCGGCAAGACTTCAAAAAAGACCGTAGAGGCTCCATCAGGGCTAAATGAGTGGATGTGATCACTCCACTGGAGAGCGGCATGGCATTAGTATAGGTCTCCTTTTGATATGTGGGATGCATCTGGTTTCTGTATTGGCATTTAACTCCATGCATTTTGTGTCTCATAGAAACTGTCTCTTCACTCTTGTAAAGATAGGGTTTCTTTTATTTGTATCTCTTGTAAATAATGTTTTCTTTTATATTTAGTATATCCTCTTTGTAATACAATGATACTTACAGCTTCCACGTATACTGTATTTTGCATATGTGATTTTCCCTCGTGCGTGTGCATTTACGGGGTTTAAGTGTGTATGCACGGGAGTACGTGTGTCACTGATTGAGTTTAAATTGAATCCCCAATTTCTTGGGCTCGAGTTGTGACAATATATGTTCGATGGTTGAGCCACTGGGTAGCTACGGCATAGCCCTAGCATATTCGACAGTTCAGATCTGGTTTATCCGCAGAACAAAATTCAAAATTTGTGCTCTTTGGACTATAAATCATAACCTTCTTTTGGCTTAGCCGTAATCTTCAGTTTCTTAAGTAATTTCACATTTGAAGCCACTTTCTAAAGCAAAGTTTTCACAACTTGAGTTTATAATAGGATATGCCCTCTTTGTTTCATTCATTTAGTTATCCTTGTTTTAATATCATACTATATCAGAAAAATTAAATTTCATCATACGGTAAGATTGAGAAAGGGAAACATATTAGGGCTGAATGCACAAGAGTGAATAATATACAAGAATCATCACAAATGAACATGTATTAAACCAAAATTTGCTTATACTTGCCTTGATTTAGAATTCAAGTCACTATGCTTACTTTTGGCTCAACTTGAAGATATTCCAACTCTCAGACCTAAACTAATATGCTTGACTCCTTCATTTCACTGCTTGTGAGTAGGTTCAAAGTCACTGAAGATGGACGTATGAAACATCAATTCTCTGGATTTGATGAGAGAATCGTGATGGGGGAGAACAATAAGAATTTAGGGCAAAAACACAAGAGTGTTAGAGAGAAAAGTATCGAGTAGGAACAGTAGATTTATATATATACAAGATGTTTTCTGGAGTTTATAAGAAAGTTCATATTTCTTAAGATAAATACAGTTCAAGTCAAATGAAGGTCCAACTAACACAAACGAACTCAAATGTGTTCGAGTCAAGTACGAAAGTTGATGAGCTCAATGAAACCAATGTAATGATGTCAAAATGATGCACAAATGACGTAAACTGATAAACTATAAAATTACGAAAAAGGGCTTCCACTACCTAGTTAAGGTTAAACTCAACCAACTACTTATCCATGACCTAAACATAATGCACAAAAACAAAGTAAATTAAATCCAACCTAATTCGATGGCAATCAGCAAAATATTTACTTAATTAGTTGCTAAGCATGCTTGGTTAGGGTTTGAGTGTTACATTGACAACGATAGAAAGGAAGCCATCACCACCCTTAGAATTCCATAAATCTATAGTTATAGCTATTTTACCAGTACTATTTTTGAAAGTAATTTTTTAAATTTTATTTCTCTTCTTTCCATAACTTAAGGGCATCATTCCTAGTAGTGTTCTAGAAATTTTTTTTAAATTGTGAAGCAAATGCACATTGATTGAATTATTCAAAAAACTCATTTTTCACAAAAACAAAAGGCATTTCAGCAAGTAAAATATTTTCACTAGCTCTTGTGTAGTAGTAGTGGCATTATAACTAAATAATCCTAAACTACTCCCATTAGTTGAAATTTGGGTCTGTGTCCCTCCCCCCTTCAATTTGTGACCCAGACCTAGACCCAATATATTTGTGTTTACATTTGTCTCTATCTCCTTTCAAGTGTCCTATACCACCATTTGAATCTGCACTATAAATTTTGAGGCAATGCTTTCATTGGGCTGTTTCTATTTCTACACCATTTTCTATAATAGATAATATTTTATATCCATTCCAAACTTTAGACTTTCGAACTCTCTTAGCTCATTTATGACGGGAACCCTGAGTTGGAGCTGGGGTTGCGGTTGGGGTTTACTATGTTTCAACGTCTTTTGGTATATCTTGCAAACTCTCTTCTTTCCTTAGAGTAAAAGGATAATTTTCAGAGTAGTGGCCAGCCATTTTAAAAGAATAATAATAATTTTGAAAATAATATACTTAATTAATAAGTTATAGTAAAAGAGATTTTTTAGATAATTAGTATAAGAAAGGGGAGGAGATGAGAAATATAATAATATATATAGAGATTATAGGAATATGAAATCGCAAATTGAAATAAAATAAATACTTCAAAATTTTTGAAGGCCCCTTAATCTTGTCTCTTGGTGACTTGATCTTTAGTCCTCCAAAAACTTGTTGCTTGAAGTATGAGTAGAATTTGAGAGATTTAGATAGCTTGAAGTATGAGTAGAATTAAAGAGAGTTAGAGAGCTTAGAGTATGAGAGAATGAGAGTAGTGAGTATGTTGTGATTATGAGAATGAGAGGGAGGGAGATGGTATTTATAGAAATTTGAAAGGTCAAAATGACCTCAAATGTCCACAAACTTGCCATTTATGACTGTTATGGGAGGGAAAAACAATCAAACACCCCAACTAGCTGTTACTTAGATATTGATTGGGTTTTTTAAAAATAAAGCTGTTGAGTCGTGCTATGCCACTGGCTGTGCTATGCTGATCGTTACAATATGGCTGGTCCTGCCAGCATGGCATGCTGGCCTGGCACCTTCGGCCCATCATTGCCCAGGTCTCTGGGCTGTGCTTGTTGTGCCATGCCGTTGACCTTGCTGGGCTGTGTCGGGCCGCATTGACTCTCATTTCTGGGCTCTGGCCATGCCAACCTAGCCCATTTTACATCTCTAAAAGGAGGGGAAGATGAGTGGGGGAAAGAAAGGGAGCATTTGGGTCATTTTGCCTTAAAAAAAATAATAATAAGGTGAGTGTACTGAGAACCTTTTGGAGTTCAAATAGCCAGTCCCTTAAAAAAACATAACAGGGGTTAAATAAAAAAAATGATGAGATTTTATTTTTTTAGTAAAAATGGAATATAACTTTTTGACTTTTTTATTTTATTAAAAGTAGATATTTTTGTCATTTAGTAGTATGAAAAAGTGACTTTTGATTTTTTTAGTGTAAAAGGTAGAAGAATTTTTGAAATGTGGTATTTTTTATGTGACTCCTTTTATTTAATTTATTGTGTCTTGAAATTACACTTCACTTTAATTTACTAGTGAAGTGATTTTACCGGCCCTTGGGTCACTTTGTGCAGTGATAAGTTGTAGTGGAAAAAGGAGTAGGTAAGGTGCTAAAAATTCCGATGCCATACTCTACTTCGTTTGGTGCAACAAAGATTCACCCCTTCCATAATTTTTCCGTGCCTTATTTTGCCCATTTGTCTGTCTCCAATGTGCATCCGGCTTTCCTTCCACCTAGTCATAAAGATGCTGTCGCGGAAGAGGAAACACAAGGCACTGAATAAGCACCCCCTTAGGATGTGTTTGGATAACGCCGTAGAAGAGTGGATAAGGTGCCAAAATTTCCGATGCCATACTCTACTTTGTTTGGTGCAACAAAGATTCATCCCCTTCCATAATTTTTCAGTGCCTTATTTTGCTCATATGTCTATCTCCAACGTGCTTCCGGCTTTTGTTCCATCTTGCCATAAAGATACGGTCGCGGAAGAGGAAACACAAGGCACTGAATAAGCATCCCCTTAGGGTGTGCTTGGATAATGCCGTGGAAGAGGAAAACTATGCGACAGTTGTTTCCGTGGGGGTGGGGGGTGGCGGATCTCCAGATCCCATATCGCGTGGAAAGTGACCCCTAAAATGATGGAAACTTACCCAAATCTTTGCTGCACCAAACAATCTCGCACGGCACTGAATTTTCGGCACCTTGTCGAGAGTTGGAATCATTGCCAAAAAGATAATCTAAAACATTAAAACAGAAACTGTCATTAGTGAAAGTGTCAAAATTGGGAATATCAAGTTGTCCTTGTAGATTAGGTACTTGTTCTCATAATGCCTATAAAGGTTTGAACCCAGGTAGCACCCTTCCTTCCCACTCTTGGCCACTAGGCCAAGCCATTAAAAAAAAATAGTGTCAGTATCATTTGATTAGTTATTATACAAGAAAAAGAAACATTTCATTAAAAATGGCCCATTCACGATTGAGTGGTTGGATGATGGTTATTGCCATGACTGTGGTCCTTAAAAACTAGAGTTGCCATCAATCTCTTTGAACTATTGTATGTGCTAACTGTACAAGGTGAATTTAACATGCAAACTTTATGAGATGAACAAGTTGCGAAATTATATATGTTTCTTAATAACAATTAGTCTCAATATTAAGAATTTTAAGGAACAAAATATGCGAGGGTATCTTTGGTACAAAATCACTATGGAAAATATTCCAGCTTTCCACAGTTTGCATGGAAATCAAAGTTTGGTGCTTGAATTAATATATTTGTAATTTGGAGGAAGAGTGTGAAATCAGCCCCACTCTGCCAATGTAATCCCTTGAGGCAATACCAGGTCAAGTAGTCCTATGAGCTAAGATAGGGGACTCCGTAGGAGTAAGAGTAGAATGCTTTGTCCTACATCAGAAATATTCAAGTCCTAATCCTGGAAATGTAAGTGCGGTCTTTTATCTCTTGTCTTTCTTTGCAAAGAAAGCTTCCCACCAAATCTACTTTTTTTTTCTTTTTCCAATCTCTCTCTCTCTCTCTCTCTCTCTCTCTCTCTCTCTCTCCATTTTGTATTTTGGGTAGTGGATTCTTGATTCTTTTGGGTAAAATTTAATTTCGTTGAATATATATATTGGGGTCGTAGGTCTCAGCCCAATTTTTAAAAGTTGCATCTGTAGAAGTCCACATACCAAGCTTTTAATTGTTCCAGTCTACTTTGAGCATAAAAGACAGCACTGGACACTTAAAATAGGAAATATTACAACTACGCAATTAACCCTAGCAAAATGCTGCCTCCACTTCATTCCCAATCCCAGCCTCGCCGCCTCCGCTCCCAGTCAAATCGCTACAACTCTCTACCATTCCCACACAAACTCCATCCCTTTGCCTACCTCTCTTTATCTCTCTCTATATCCCCACGCATACTCTTCTCTCTCTCTCTCTAAAACTTTTTGTATAGAAAGAACAAGACACACATGGATAGAGCTTATTCAGGCAGGATAGAGCTTTGGGTTTGCTATCATGTTATTCAAGAACGACCTAAATATTAAATCAGCCCTGGTTATATATTTAGGCCCAACCTTTTCAGTAACCCTAAAGAAGAACACCTTCACAGGTAGATGAACTCTTAGAGCCCACAAGAGGACTCGAGACTGAACTTTGGGTTGTTCAATCACTATCTGTAACACTCCGACCCAGCTTGACCCCGTTTAGCGTCTAGTTAATCTTGTTTTTGTTGCTAAGCGTGTTTTGTTGTGTTTTGGTTTTCGTTACGGGTCATGGATAGGTAGTTGGGTTGAGTTTGACCTGGATTAAGTAGATCAGCCCTTTTTCGTAATTTTAGCTTTTCTTAGACATGGTCATTTTTGCATCATCTTGAGGTCAACACGTGTCTTTCGTTGAGCCCGTTAACTTTCGTAACTACGTCATTTGCAACCGAGGTCGTGTGATTCGATTGGACCCGCGTTTGACTCAAACTGAAATTAGCACTTTTCACTTGGCTTTTATTGTAAATTTGGACAACCCATTTGATTATATAAGCTTCACCATCGACCCACTCTCATGTTCTCTCTCTCGTTTTCTCTCAAATTCACTGTGCACGTGGAATCTCTCTCTCTTGCACTTGAATTCCTCTTCTCCATCGATCAAGTGGAGGTCGATTGCTTGCATGTGAGGTGAGTTGGTGGAAATCCCTTCATCCTTCTCATCTCTCTTCTTTAGTTCTTCTCCCTCTTGTTTCCATTGTTGTATAGTGTGTCTGTGACTCCATCTCTCATGCATGCATGTACTTTGATTTGGTGTTAGGTTGTGTTTGGCTTGAGGGCTACAAGTGTGCAATTGATTTCCAATCTAAGGCAAGTATAAACCTAGCTTGTGAGAACCCATGTTGATATGCATTTGAATTGGATAGTTTTTACATGCATTGATGTGGAAATATGTATTTACAGCCCATTTGCTACTCATTAATTCACTACTTGTCTACTCCCCTTTGATAATTATAAATTGGATGAGTTTTCAGACATTCTATACAGGTTTCAGGAAATTAAATTCGTGCAGGTACGGCTAAGCCGTATAACACCTACGGCTCACAATCCAGAGAGGAGAAAAACCCAGTTTTCCTCTACGGCTAGGGCACGGCTAAGCCGTGGATTGCCCTACGGCTAAGCCGTAGCTCAGCCGTGGCCCAGCCGTAGAACAATACAGGGTGCAATTTCTGGAATAACTGAGAGTCAGCAAACGACAGACCTTCTACGGTTCAGCCACGGCTAAGCCGTAGACCACACACGGCTAAGCCGTAGCACACACACGGCTAAGCCGTAACCACACATGAAGAATAAGGCTAGGTGTAAAGATAAGACCTATATGACCTTCATGATAGAATGTAGAGCACCTAGACTTGCCCAACGGAATGTGATACTCCGCGTGAATGATCTCGAGGGCTGCGAATCATTCATGTTCGTTATCCGGATGTTAAGCACCTCCCCATGGGTGTTGGTTTAAGGGACTTCGTGCACCGCCCGATTCCAGGCAACACTAGACAACGGTGTATCGAATAACTTAAAACTACATCATCATGCACGGTTAGAAACACCGGATAATTAGATTAGAATTGGTTTGTAGCTTAAGATGATTCGATTTCGCATGATTTGTTGCATACCATATTGCATTCGATCATTGATCTCACACTCTGACATGATTACTTGTATCCCGTTACTTTACTTTCACATTGCGATTATTTACCCTGAGTATACATGTATGATATGTTCAATTCCAGATATGCACGCATGATATATGATCACGATCTACTCAGGTTTTCATGATTGACTTTGTATGGTCAGGCTCTACTTAGCCTCAGCCTTAGGATCCCGACGGGGTGAATTTGGTATAGTTATAAGGACCTGCTGCAGTATGGATTTTGTCTTGGGGAACCGGACCCCAGGAAACCGAGACCCATTGTACCCTGGCCCGGACAATGGTGTTCTTTGCATGTTACAAGATCCCTCTTTTGGGAGCATATGGTAATGTAGTAGCCACTAGTTATGTACACAGCATGTTATCCTTGATTCACACAGCATCTTTCTTTCTTGCATGATAGCCTAGTATACGAAAATGCTTTCTTTAATAACATGATGTTCTTTACTCTATTAGACACAGCGTGTGTTAACTTGCTATGGTTTATACTTTGCTGAATCTTCGTATTCACAGTTGTTTGTGGTGTTGCAGGCCCAGATCCCCCTGCCGAACCCTCGCCGGTCGGCCAGGCTCCAGATGAGACCCCCGGGGCCCCATCAGGCCTAGAGGAGTGGATGTGATCACTCCACGGGAGCGCGTTCATGGCATGCATCATGTTGGAGTCATGTTTTGAGGATTTTCAGACTTGTATATGTCATGACATGTCACTATTGTATTTATCCTTTTGTTCTTTTGTAAACGTTCATATGTAATTATGTCAGTCCTTTCCTTGTATCCTCTTCTTGTGCTATTAGTTGTTTATGTTTCTGATATTTACAGCTTCCGCATACTTGCTTGGCACGTGTGCTTGTTCCCTTGTGCGTGTGCATTTAGACTCGGTCTACGTGTGCATGCACGGGAGTACGTGTGTCATTAGGTTTGGCTTTTGCTAACCCCCGAACCCTGGGCTCGGGTTGTGACATACGTATTGTATGGTATCAGAGCATTCCTTGCTCCTTCCTTGTTCTAGTGTGATAAGCATGTAGGCATGTAGGATCGTGGTGAGGATACGATTATTTCTTTGTGTTCTTTCTAGACTTTGGGGTTTGTTGGGCGCTATTGTTTTGTGTTTGTGTCTGACTCGTTCCATTTTACAGGATGGCATCAGGTTCTGGTTCTCAGCAGAACGCCGGAAATAACGAGAGCGGATCTGCACCATCACCGCAGACACCGAATACAGATGAACGCATCCTCATGTTATTCCAGTCCCTTCAGGCACAATCGCAATCCATGCAGAACTTGCAAGCCCAAGTGACCACTATGCTAGACCGACAAAGTCAAGCCCCAGTTCAGTCGCACGTGGACCAGCAGGTGATCTTGCAGCCTCGAGAGAGTGACCCGAATGCCCTCTATGGGAAATTTCGCAAGCGAGGAGCTATTGAGTTCTATGGAACAGAAGAGCCACTGAAGGCAGAACAGTGGTTAGACCAGACAGAGGATGTCTTTGAGACCGTCGTGTGCACGAACCGACAGAAGGTCGGACTAGCAACTTCTATGTTTAGAGATGTCGCAAAGACTTGGTGGAAGAGCGTGAAAGATTCATACAGAGATATCCCTAGTGCTACGGTGTGGGAGATGTTCAAGCAACAGTTCAGGAGGAAGTTCATCCCGGCTCATGTGTTTCGAGCCAAGGAGGTTGAGTTCCTAGCTCTCCGCCAGCAGCAGATGACAGTAGCAGAGTATGTAAACAAGTTTATGCAGTTGTCGCTTTTTGCTCCGGACATGATCAGTACCGAAGAGAGGAAGGTGAACAGGTTTGTCGAAGGTTTGCATCCCCGATACATGCATCACGTGACTGCGTTTCAGCGTCCGGCTACGTTTGACGATGCAGTGGACAGGGCCTATTCTGCCGAGGCCATCCACCAAGCTGCTAGAGCCGTTGAGCCTAAGAGACAGCCGCCTTTCAGTGCACGAGGACAAGTACAGAAGAAGACCAAAGGCCAGCAGAGTACTTCTAGTTCTACTGGAGTGACTTGTGGATATTGTGGTAGGAACCACACGACTGAAGCTTGTTGGAGGAAGGCCGGTGCTTGTTTCATTTGTGGTTCAAGGGAGCATATGATCGCCAATTGTCCTCGACATAGAGCCTCTGGTGCAGCTCCATCTGGTCCTACTTCCGGCACAGTTCCTAGCAGGCCTAGTGCACCTACAGCTCCGAGCAAGCCGCAGTCAGCTCGTCCAGGCTCGAGACAGCCTCGCCAGTCAGCCCGTGCTTACGCTGCTACCCACGAGAGTGCCGAGGATCCACAGGTGGTTGAAGGTACTGTTTTGATTTCGCGCGTCGAGGCTTTAGCTTTGTTCGATTCGGGGTCTACACGATCTTATGTAGCACCTCATTTTGCCGAGCGGTTACCTCAGCCGTCTAAGCCGTTGCCATATGTGTTGGTTGTATCCACCCCAGTTGGCAAGCGAGTGGAGTGTAGTATGTACTACCCCCATTGCGACGTGCAGATTGCAGGTCATCAGTTACCTGTTGATTTGATCCTGTTGTCGATGTTGGACTTCGACGTGATCCTTGGTATGGATTGGCTCGCTCGATATCGTGCCTGTGTTAACTGTTACAACAGGACGATCTTCTTCGATTTAGGCAAGGGCTTCCGTTTCGAGGGCAGTCAGCAGAGATGCCCCAGACGTGTGATTTCGGCGTGTAAGGCAGATCGCTTGATCCGCCGAGGGTGCGAAGGCTTCATTGCCTTTATCTCAGCGAAGAAGGAGCCGAAGCAGCTAGGTGAGGTTCAGGTGGTCTGTGACTTTCCAGATGTCTTCCCGGACGATGTACCAGGCTTACCCCCGGTTCGAGATGTGGAGTTCGCCATTGAGCTTGTTCCCGGCACGGCACCGATCAGCAAGGCTCCGTATCGCATGGCCCCAGCAGAGTTGTCAGAATTGAAGAAACAATTGCAGGAGCTTTTGGATAAGGGTTTCGTTCGCCCGAGCGTTTCACCTTGGGGAGCACCAGTCTTGTTTGTCAAAAAGAAGGATGGTACTTTTCGGATGTGCATAGACTACCGCCAGCTGAACAAAGTGACGATCAAGAACAAGTACCCCTTACCCAGGATTGATGAGCTGTTCGATCAACTTCAGGGCGCAGCATATTTTTCGAAGATTGATTTGAGGTCTGGATATCACCAGTTGAGAGTCAAAGAAGATGACATTCCTAAGACTGCCTTCAGGACTCGTTATGGACATTATGAATTCCTCGTGATGCCTTTTGGACTAACCAACGCACCTGCAGCTTTTATGGCATTGATGAATCAGATTTTTGCTCCTTTCTTGGACCAATTCGTAGTTGTGTTTATTGATGATATCTTGATATATTCTAAGTCAGCA
Source organism: Sextonia rubra (assembly GCA_037013555.1). Lineage (NCBI taxonomy): Eukaryota > Viridiplantae > Streptophyta > Magnoliopsida > Laurales > Lauraceae > Sextonia > Sextonia rubra. The sequence continues at coordinate 47,555,186 of JASUAD010000018.1, read as the reverse complement.
GAGGAGCATAGGGAGCATTTGAGAAAAGCCTTGTCGTTGTTGAGAGAACATCGATTGTTTGCTAAGTTGTCGAAGTGTGATTTTTGGCTTGAGCAGGTTGCATTTTTAGGTCATATCATTTCACGAGAGGGATTGGCAGTTGATCCATCTAAAGTAGAGGCAGTGGTGAATTGGTCTAGCCCCAAGACAGTGACAGAGGTTCGCAGTTTCCTTGGTCTAGCAGGTTACTACCGTCGATTTGTCCAGGACTTTGCTAAGATCTCTTCTCCTTTGACGAAGTTGACCAGGAAGAATGTACCATTTGATTGGACTGAGGAGTGTGAAGCCCGTTTCAGGATTTTGAAAGAGAAGTTGACTACGGTCCCAGTGTTAGCCTTGCCAGATGGTAGTGAAGGATTCGTGGTTTATTCAGACGCTTCTCGAGTTGGCCTAGGTTGTGTGTTGATGCAGCATGGGAAGGTGATTGCTTATGGATCGAGACAGTTGCGAGAACATGAGAAGAATTACGCCACCCATGATTTGGAATTGGCAGCCATCGTGTTTGCGTTGAAGCTGTGGAGACATTATCTATATGGTGTGCAGTTTGAGGTTCGTTCTGACCACCACAGTTTACAGTATTTATTCACACAGCAGGAGCTGAACATGAGACAGCGGAGATGGCTTGAGCTTATTAAGGATTATGACTTCCCGATCAAATATCAGCCAGGCAAGGGGAATGTGGTGGCAGATGCGCTCAGCAGGAAAGCAGAGTCAGTGCAGCTCTTGAGCAGTTTCCTCTTAGAGTTTCGTGGTCTCCCTGTTGAGGTTAAACTAGTGGATGAGTGCGTGATGTTGGCTAGTACGCTAGTGTTTCAGCCTGAGTTGATTCAGCAGATTAAGGACAGGCAGTTTGAAGATCTAACTTTGAAGCGCATTCGAGACCACATTGGAGACAGACCCGATTTCAGACTCGAGGATGGTATACTCTACTTTCGGAGTAGGTTGTGCGTGCCAGCAGTTGATGAGTTCAAGGAGAAGCTGATGAACGAAGCGCATTACGCTCGCTACGCGATGCATCCAGGCAGCACGAAGATGTTTCGGAATCTCAAGGATCGCTTCTGGTGGAACAACATGAAGAGAGAAGTAGCAGGGTTTGTTGCTCGCTGTTTGACATGTCAGAAGGTGAAGGCCGATCATCAGAGACCGCCAGGCTCGTTGCATCCTTTGCATATACCGCAGTGGAAGTGGGAACACATCACCATGGACTTCGTTTCAGGGTTACCGCCGACGAGCAGGAAGAACAACGCCATTTGGGTGATTGTAGATCGATTGACGAAGTCAGCCCATTTCATTCCTTTTCGGAAGGGTATGACATTTTCAGAGATGGCTAGGAAGTTCGTGGATGAGATCGTCAGGCTCCATGGTACCCCCGTGTCGATTGTATCCGATCGTGACAGCCGTTTTGTTTCGTCTTTCTGGAGAGCATTCCAAGAGGCTTTGGGTACGAAGTTGAGTTTCAGCACGGCATACCACCCACAGACGGATGGACAATCAGAGCGGACGATTCAGACTTTGGAGGATATGTTGCGAGCCAGTGTGTTGAACTACGAGAAAGAATGGGATCTTCATCTATCGTTGTGCGAGTTCGCCTACAACAACAGTTTCCACGAGAGCATTGGGATGGCACCATATGAAGCATTGTACGGGAAGAAGTGTAGAAGTCCGGTTTGTTGGGAAGAAGTTGGAACCCGCAGTTTTCACGGACCGACGATCATTGCCGAGACTACGGAGAAGGTACAGAAAGCCATTGAGAATTTGAAAGTTGCTCGGTCAAGACAGAAGAGTTATGCAGACACCCGCAGACGACCCTTAGAGTTTCAGGTTGGCGAGTGGGTTTTTCTGAAGGTCTCACCGATGAAGGGTACGATCCGTTTCGGCCAGAAAGGCAAGTTAGCTCCACGCTATGTCGGACCGTTCGAGATCAAGAGTCGGATTGGTGATTTAGCCTATCGATTAGAGCTTCCCGAGATGTTTTCAGGAGTGCACAACGTTTTCCACGTTTCGATGCTTCGGAAATATGTTCATGATCCCTCCCATGTCATTCGCTACGACGAGGTTCAGATTCAGCCGAGTGCTGCATACGTTGAGCGACCGCTCCGTATCGTGGGAACCCGAGAGCAGATACTCCGCACCAGGACAATTTGATGGGTCAAAGTGCTTTGGGAGCATCACAGTCCTGATGAGGCTACTTGGGAGCTAGAAGAGCAGATGGCACGTCAGTACCCCGATTTGTTTTCCCAGGTATGAGCGAGTTAGTGTTCATTCCGAGGACGGAATGATTCTCAAGTGGGGGAGGATGTAACACTCCGACCCAGCTTGACCCCATTTAGCGTCTAATTAATCTTGTTTTTGTTGCTAAGCGTGTTTTGTTGTGTTTTGGTTTTCGTTACGGGTCATGGATAGGTAGTTGGGTTGAGTTTGACCTGGATTAAGTAGATCAAGCCCTTTTTCGTAATTTTAGCTTTTCTTAGACATGGTCATTTTTGCATCATCTTGAGGTCAACACGTGTCTTTCGTTGAGCCCGTTAACTTTCGTAACTACGTCATTTGCAACCGAGGTCGTGTGATTCGATTGGACCCGCGTTTGACTCAAACTGAAATTAGCACTTTTCACTTGGCTTTTATTGTAAATTTGGACAACCCATTTGATTATATAAGCTTCACCATCGACCCACTCTCATGTTCTCTCTCTCGTTTTCTCTCAAATTCACTGTGCACGTGGAATCTCTCTCTCTTGCACTTGAATTCCTCTTCTCCATCGATCAAGTGGAGGTCGATTGCTTGCATGTGAGGTGAGTTGGTGGAAATCCCTTCATCCTTCTCATCTCTCTTCTTTAGTTCTTCTCCCTCTTGTTTCCATTGTTGTATAGTGTGTCTGTGACTCCATCTCTCATGCATGCATGTACTTTGATTTGGTGTTAGGTTGTGTTTGGCTTGAGGGCTACAAGTGTGCAATTGATTTCCAATCTAAGGCAAGTATAAACCTAGCTTGTGAGAACCCATGTTGATATGCATTTGAATTGGATAGTTTTTACATGCATTGATGTGGAAATATGTATTTACAGCCCATTTGCTACTCATTAATTCACTACTTGTCTACTCCCCTTTGATAATTATAAATTGGATGAGTTTTCAGACATTCTATACAGGTTTCAGGAAATTAAATTCGTGCAGGTACGGCTAAGCCGTATAACACCTACGGCTCACAATCCAGAGAGGAGAAAAACCCAGTTTTCCTCTACGGCTAGGGCACGGCTAAGCCGTGGATTGCCCTACGGCTAAGCCGTAGCTCAGCCGTGGCCCAGCCGTAGAACAATACAGGGTGCAATTTCTGGAATAACTGAGAGTCAGCAAACGACAGACCTTCTACGGTTCAGCCACGGCTAAGCCGTAGACCACACACGGCTAAGCCGTAGCACACACATGGCTAAGCCGTAACCACACATGAAGAATAAGGCTAGGTGTAAAGATAAGACCTATATGACCTTCATGATAGAATGTAGAGCACCTAGACTTGCCCAACGGAATGTGATACTCCGCGTGAATGATCTCGAGGGCTGCGAATCATTCATGTTCGTTATCCGGATGTTAAGCACCTCCCCATGGGTGTTGGTTTAAGGGACTTCGTGCACCGCCCGATTCCAGGCAACACTAGACAACGGTGTATCGAATAACTTAAAACTACATCATCATGCACGGTTAGAAACACCGGATAATTAGATTAGAATTGGTTTGTAGCTTAAGATGATTCGATTTCGCATGATTTGTTGCATACCATATTGCATTCGATCATTGATCTCACACTCTGACATGATTACTTGTATCCCGTTACTTTACTTTCACATTGCGATTATTTACCCTGAGTATACATGTATGATATGTTCAATTCCAGATATGCACGCATGATATATGATCACGATCTACTCAGGTTTTCATGATTGACTTTGTATGGTCAGGCTCTACTTAGCCTCAGCCTTAGGATCCCGACGGGGTGAATTTGGTATAGTTATAAGGACCTGCTGCAGTATGGATTTTGTCTTGGGGAACCGGACCCCAGGAAACCGAGACCCATTGTACCCTGGCCCGGACAATGGTGTTCTTTGCATGTTACAAGATCCCTCTTTTGGGAGCATATGGTAATGTAGTAGCCACTAGTTATGTACACAGCATGTTATCCTTGATTCACACAGCATCTTTCTTTCTTGCATGATAGCCTAGTATACGAAAATGCTTTCTTTAATAACATGATGTTCTTTACTCTATTAGACACAGCGTGTGTTAACTTGCTATGGTTTATACTTTGCTGAATCTTCGTATTCACAGTTGTTTGTGGTGTTGCAGGCCCAGATCCCCCTGCCGAACCCTCGCCGGTCGGCCAGGCTCCAGATGAGACCCCCGGGGCCCCATCAGGCCTAGAGGAGTGGATGTGATCACTCCACGGGAGCGCGTTCATGGCATGCATCATGTTGGAGTCATGTTTTGAGGATTTTCAGACTTGTATATGTCATGACATGTCACTATTGTATTTATCCTTTTGTTCTTTTGTAAACGTTCATATGTAATTATGTCAGTCCTTTCCTTGTATCCTCTTCTTGTGCTATTAGTTGTTTATGTTTCTGATATTTACAGCTTCCGCATACTTGCTTGGCACGTGTGCTTGTTCCCTTGTGCGTGTGCATTTAGACTCGGTCTACGTGTGCATGCACGGGAGTACGTGTGTCATTAGGTTTGGCTTTTGCTAACCCCCGAACCCTGGGCTCGGGTTGTGACACTATCCTAGCCATTTATTCTCAGGTCTCCAATTTAAGCAATTTATTAATCGACTGCCCCAGCTCAATCAAATTTAAGGACCAAGCCTGGTGTGTTGGTTGCACCCCAATCCAACTTGAAGGGGGTAGTAATAAGGACTGCAAGTCGCTTGTATTAAGTGTCACAACTCGAGCCCAGGAGATCGGGGGTTAGTAAAAATCTAACCAATGACACACATACTCCCGTGCATATTCACCGAGACCCAGTCTCATTGCACACGCACAAGGGGAATTCACACGTGCCATACATGTACGCGGAAGCCATAGGTATCAAACCGTAACACTAAAAATACAGGAAAACCAAATAGATGATGTCCAACTGATTACATAAAGGATGGATTATACAAACTGAATCAAATCACAAATATACAGAACAGAACAGGCCTAAAACCAATGACATGGAAAGAAGACGATATGCATGTATGCTACTGTCGTACTCCGATGGAGTAATTACACACACTCCGTGAACCTAAAGGGACAGTTGAAGTTTTCCTTGCAATCTAAATGACCGACGAGGACTCGGTCGAGGGGCCTGAGCCCGCAACACCAAAGACAACTCATGAATACAACGATTTAGCAATGTATAAGCAATAACAAGTTAACACATGTGGTATTCAATAGAATAAATGACATTAGATAAATGATAGCATTTCAATGTTGTATTCTAGGCAGTCGTGCATTCGAATTAAAACATGCTCTCATAATCAATGTATATAGAATATTACATACTAGGTGGCTACTACATTAGCCATATGCTCCCAAAGAGAGATCTTATATCAGTGTTGAGAACACCATGGGCCAGATGGGTCTCGGTTTCCTGGGGTTCGGAATCCCTAAGACATAAACTCACTGCAACGGGGCCATATAAACTACGCCAAATTCAACCCCGTCGGATATCTTGAGGTTGAGGCTTAGTAGTGCCGAACCATATCGAGTCAAACAAATATAAGAACATGCATATCTTATCATAACGTGCATACATAATGTGTATATCTTATCAGAACGTGACATGCATGTCTTGTCAGGCATATATTAGACAAATCAAGAGGTCATACTAGTTAGACTGATCATACGAATTGAACATAACAAGTAAATCAAACTTTCCAGATCAAAAGATCTAATGGGTGCCAGACTAAGCATACAGGAGTAAGATAACAAAAGAGATGAAGGCTTATCAACTCACATAAATCAAAAGGGTAGTATCGAACATGCAAGACCACTGTTCCGCCTGAGATTTACCATGGACAGAGCCAGGAAATATCCAATCGTTGCCCCAGCACAGAACGTGTATAAGAGGGCAAAAAACGAAGTCTAGATGCAATGCAAATCAGATTACTTTGCGAGAATCACGATCTTTTACTAGCCAATCCTATTCTAGTTATCTAGTCTTTCTAACCATGCATGATGATGTAGTTTTAAGTTATCCGATGCACCGTTGTCTAGTATTGCATTGTGTCTTAAATGTGCACCGTAGTCCCTTAAACCAACACCCATGGAGAGGTACTTAACAACTGGATAACGCACATGAATGATTCGCAGCCCTCGAGATCATTCATGCTATGCTTACATTCCATTGGGTAAGTTCAGGTTATCTACATTCTAGCATGAAGGCCATAGCAGGTCTCTTCCTCAATCCTATCCTTTTTATTCATTTCTTAGGGGTGGTACGGCTTAGCTGTGGGTGAACATACGGCTTAGCCGTAATATGCACTGCGGCTCAACCTCGGTTCCCTTACTGTTCATCTGCATTTACGGTTTAATGATATTTTACCCTACGGCTCAGCCGTGTTCTGTTCTACAGCTTAGCCGTAACACATTTGACGGCTTAGACATGGCTGGGCCGTAGAAGGTCTATACAAATGCTAACTCCCAGTTAATCCAGAAAATTCCATCATGTATTGATCTACGGCTGGGTCACGGTTGAGCTACGGTTTAGCCGTAGTACATTGTACGGCTTAGCCGTGACCTAACCGTAGAAGAAAACTGGGTCATACAGGTTTCTAGACTCTTAGCTGTAGTATAGCTACAGCTTAGCCGTAGATTGCACGGGATCATTTTCTGAACCTGTTCTAGAGACAACTGAATATGTACAAAAATGACAAAATCACATGAAACAGATGGAGATTAATATAAGATGGGCTGTAAACTTAATTCACATGCAAGATTATATGAATTAATCACAGTCAAACATCTACCCACATGGTTTATACAAATTATGCTTATACTTACCTCAAATGAGTCCTAACAAGCTCTGAGTTGTCCTTGGGCTCAATTCACATTTCTAACCACTGATCTAACACCCATGCATGCACAAGAAGAAAGCAAGAAAGGGACGCGAGGGCGTAAGGGCATGAAACAGTAGCTAACATGAAGAAGAAGGAGGAGAAGAAGAAAATCAAAACCCACAGCTCACCTTCAACCACACGAGTGATGAATTAAGCGTAGGCATGCACAAACACTCCCTCTCGAGCTTGATCGACAAGAAGAAAGAAGAAACAAGAAGAGAAAAAACGAGAGGAAGAAGAAGAACGTTGAAGAAAGGAAGTTGATGGAGACTTATATAAGGATAAGGATAGACGAATTGCAAGGAAGTCCAAGCATTAAGACAATTTATAATTCAAGTCAATTACGGGTCCAGTGGGAACAAACGACACATTGAACAAACGACGTAATTACTAGAAGTAACAAGCACAACAAAAGACACGCGTTGCCGCCAAGATGATGCATGAATGACAACGTCTTATAAAATCTAAAATTACGAGAAAGGGCTTATGTCTACCTAAACTAGGTCAAACTCAACCCAACTACCTATCCATGACCCGAAATAAAACAAAAACAAAGGCAAAACATAATTAGCAACCAATTCATCATTAATTAGTCACTAAACTGGATTAAGTTGGGTCGGAGTGTTACATTAAGTTTAGCTCATTCTTACCAGGTCCAGCCCGGTCATGATGTCTCAGCTCATGGTACAGGTTAAGCCCAATTCCAAATTAGTCATGACATCGTAACCGATCATGATTCACCTTATCAAGATCGCATGCCCTCTCATAGTCAAGATCTGGCCTGTGAGGTCAACCTTCTTCGGCACCTCTGTTGGGGTGGTGCTCGAATGCCTTCTTAACACAACCAAGAAGACCAGAAGCCATTTCCAATCACCAATTGATTTTGGGATAAGTTGTAGCTCAATAGGGTTTGAGATCCTACAAGTGGTATTAGAGCCCGGTACCACCCTCATGGGCACCTGTGTTGGGGTGATGGTCAAATAACTTCCTAACATAGCTGAAAAGACCATAAAACCATTGTTTTACCGTTTTCCATCACCAATTGGTAGCTCAATGCGATCTGAAATTCAGGGCACTGCGGGTCTAAATTGCAGAAAAATATCGAACTCAAATTTGGACAAACTAAAGTTAAAAATCACATCCATGTAGTCAATATCTATTCTAACGTATCACAAATGATTAACAAAGAGATTGAAAGCATGGACGATATGGGGATACGATTTGAGGGGTCATTGTTAATTTCGTATATCATGTGAAAATGCTTTACATATGTAAATGACTCACATATTCAAATGACTCACATGTGAAACATAATTTTTTGTTTGTTTTTTTCACATATCTTCATATGTGAATCAAGGTGCATATATTCAAATAACCTGAATCTTTTTGTAAATAACTCACAATTCAAGGAACATTAACGGAAGGAATTTGGCCTTATGGCTGTTTTTGATATTATAAAGAGGATACATAGTTCAGATCAGGGTTTTGGGCCCCACATAATTAAAAAACTTGAAAAAAGGGGCCTGAGAATGTCATTTATAGTAGGTTAAAGTAATAGGTTGTACATTTTTTTTTTGATAAAACTCAACATCTGAACAACATCAACAGTTGGAAATTGGCGACATGCCTTTATTTGAACTTATCAAGATGATGATCAGTCCTGATTTTACAAGTAGGGCCCCCCAAAAAAAGAAACATCATAAAAGTAGACTGGGATTGTCTTCTACAATAAATTAATTGCTGTATTGTTTTAATAATATCTAAACATCCAAGTAATATCAACGGTTGAAAATTGGATACATGGCCGTGTTTGATATTATCAAGAAGATGGTCGGTTTTGATTTTATACATGGCTCCTACAGAAACGAAAAAATCATAAAAGGCGGACTGAGATTATCATGTACAATAGATTAATCCAACGGCTATAATTGTTTGATGATATCTCAACATCCAAGCAACATCACTAGTTGAAAATTAGTATGTTGGCCGTTTTTTTACCTTCTGAAGACAATGAACAGTTTTGATTGTAAAAAAAGAACCAACAATAATTAAAAAAAATATAAAAAATGTGGGTTGCTCTTCCATGCACTGTAGCAGTACCCCATAGCAGTAACCTGTATAACCTTTTCACATCACATGAGGTGTGAAAATTTTTGATAGAAAAATAGGTCTTTTTCATAGTACTATTTTTACATCCATTTTAAATATCCTATGCATAAATCAAGCCAAATAAATGTGATGGTGCATAATCGTTACGCATCTTAGTTATTTACATATGTAAACTGCTATACAGAAACGACCCCCAAAGTCTGCATGGACCCCCAAAGTCAAAGATGCACACACGTCATCCCATTTGATGAGTGGAGCAAATTAACATAGAAAAATATCCATCCCTCCCATAACTGACAATATCCTTATCCAACTCAATTCTTGGATACTCATAGGAAGGACGATGCATCTTCGATCTGTGGCTTGATCGATCCTGCAAATCTTTTTATTTACAAAGGATAAAGAAATGAGTGGACACCTTGACAAAGTGGACAACTTACATACTTATAAAAAAAAAAACAGTTTTCGTTAGCTATTCTCTCTCTCTCTCTCTCTCTCTCTCTCTCATATGTTCATGTTCGTTCGAGTCAATTATGTGAAATGAATCGAGCATTATCACCTAAATATAAAGATTTTTTAATTTTTGTACAAACGGTCTAAATATAAAGCAATGCACACCATTAATTAGTTTGAAGTTATTTGGAAGTAATCTTCTAAAGATAAAGATAGGCACACCATTAATTTGTACAAATTTATGAATTTATTTCGAGGTAATCTTCTAATTCTAAAGATCAAGATATGCACACCTTTAAAATATTGCCCCGTACATATATATCCATTAAATGCATGTAAAGTTACAATCGTTACCACTTATATATACACATGTGAAGAAACATCACCACAGAACACTGATGATCAGAGTACCTTTGCTATCTTTCTAGTATTCCTTTTTCCTTAATATTTGTTGTCGTTGTTTTCTTGGTGGAATTTTGATGACAACTTTCTATTTGATGCATTTCAGGTGTCTTTCTAGCTATGTCGTCAATGACTGTCAAAATTATGAGAGCAACACTATTAGTTTGGGTGGGGCTTTTTCTTCTTGGTGCCAATGGCATTGCTACACCAAAAGAAGAGTACTTAAAATATAAGAAGTATCTTAAGCTTGTCAACAAACCTGCAGTGAAGAGCATCAAGGTCCAACGTCTACCCGCTGTAATTTAATCTTTACTAAAATTGCATTTTAATAGATAGCTTGCATGATTATTTTTTTGGCACCCTATCCAAGGGGGCTGGGATCCATGGGAGAGCTGACTATTGTCCACTCACATAAGAAGAAAGTCCATACACATGAAAAGAAATTCTATACACGAAGGGGGTAGCATCTCCCATGCACCTAAGCCACATGGGTCGGCCAGAACCCATGGGAGAGCAAAGTGACCACACACACGGAAGATAGCCCACATACGAAGACAAAGAGTCCACACAAGTGGAAAAAAAGTAGCATACTCAAAGAACAAACCCTAAGTGGCCGGGTGAGATGGAATTGCTAACCAATTGATCAGCAACCCTAGTTCTTAACCCGTAATGTTCCAAATTTTCCAAATGTCCATTTTAACTTGGGATCTGGTGCTATGACAACTTGATTTGTGACCACCTCTGAAGATAAAAGTGGTAGATATAAAACTCCAGTAAAAAGCAATATTGTAAAAATCGAAGCAATTGAATCTTGACCGACCATATCTGGTATTTACAACACTTCAATTGGATCAAAATTAGCAAATTGGTCAAAAACTTATATGAACTAGTCAAATCAAATCAAAACTAGAAAAAATTGATGGTTGACCTAGCTGAGACACCATTAATTATGTTAAATAATTTGTTATTTTGTCAATATGGTTGAACGAGTTGGCAAATTTTAATCATTTTATTTATTTATTTGAGCCCTGACCGGATTTAATGCATGCTTTTATACACTATAGAATGTGTTTGGAAGCAGGATTTTGGGCGGGAGGGGAGGTAGTTTAGTGGAGGAGATAAGCAACTTTTTGCAACCTATTCCACTTATCCTTTGTTTGTTTGCATTTTGTACTTGGTGCCTAGAATTATATTATTCTAGTTCCAATGCTGCAGTGAATTAATACATAGTATGGGGCCTTAGGTAATTCCACCAAGGAGGTGGGATAACTTAGGTTGGTTTTGAGTGTGTAGGGGGGATTACATTGTTTAGATCTTCTTGTCCCTTCTTCCCCCATTTATTTGGACACAACCAAATATCGAATTGGATTCATTTCTGAGATAAATGGAATCCCATCCCATGCAATAATACCATTGGATGGGCTTGGATGGTATGAGCTATCCAATCCTACCAAAAATTTATTTCACTTCCAAACACATCCTAAATTATTTACCATTCGTTTTGGGTACTACAATAGGGGTGGAAGACAGTAACGAAAACATAGATCAATGGTCCTTACTTTTAAAGTTGGAAATGATTGAATGGAATGGCCAAAAAAATATATGAAAGTTTTCGAATACCCAAAATTTAATCTAGATTATGATTCAATTACTATTTCTATGCAGTAGAAAAATAAAAACAATCAATCACACAAAGAAGACAATACACAATTTTAACATGGAAACACAAATGGAAAAAAAACTACGGTCCAAAATGGACAAAATCAATCACTAACTTTCACGGTATAAAATATACTCACAACCCTACAGTCAATCCCTTCGACACAAGGTGTTGTAGTTGCTCTTGATAGATTTCCACAGCACGCAGTTCCTCGGTACCCCTCTATTAGTGTTTTGATCTCCACAACGAACAAATCTCTTCAATAAGAGAATAATCTTTTATAAGGAAGTAGAAGCAATAAATCTAGAACTTAAAGCCTTCAGCTCAATCTCTCATGCTCCAATGGCAATCTCAATTCAAAACTTGAAGAGCTTTATGTGATGTGTTGTGTTTAGGGTAGAGAGAAACACCCTTTTTATAATTCGTGCCTTAGATTTAGAAACCAAATCCAAGTAAAACAGGCAAGTGTGGCATAAAGAGAAAAGGTTTTCGTATAGGTTGATGGGCTTCTACAGTCCATGCACTTAAGCACAATCAAATGGGTGCTCAAGCTCGCTCGTCACTGTCTTTAGCTCTCAAGCGTGATCAAATGGGTGCTCAGTGGGTATGATTCTCTTGCGAGCAACAACAATATTTCCGAGTTTGTAATTTAATCATTTTAGCTCCGATTTACACAATCTTGGGCTCTATAAATATCTACTCGAAACAAGCTTTCTAATGGTAGGTAGCTTGCCCATATCCGACACTCAGCATGTAAGATATGACCTTTTCAATTTATGTTATCCTTAGAAAAATACTTCAATCTGCATTATCTTCAATTCAGTTTATTTGGTGTGCAATCACAATCTATTATAAATATAAAATACAACTTAATGGACCCAAGTTTTATCCAATATATGAATTTAGTCAATACAAATGTCCTAATAATATAATATATAATAATAATATATTTATTAATATATTGAGAATAAACTTCAATACACTAGAGGGTTATTCTTGTAAAATGCTCTAAATCCTCAACAAAAATATGTTCTTGTTTTTCAGTTTATATTTCTTTCTCTTCAATAGTTGATTTGATGGAAGATCCTAACTGAGCTTCACGTTGATGCAGACTAAATACGGTGACATCTTTGACTGCGTTGACATCTACAAGCAATATGCTTTTGACAATCCATTGCTAAAGAACCACACAATCCCGGTTCGCTTTTATTAATTGCTTGTATAGTTCTGTCATATATCATCTAACAAATTATTATGTTGTAAACAGATTACACACATTCCATTTCAAAATAGGAACAAAAACCAATCATCTTCATATGTTGAGAAACTTGCAAAGATGCGAGCAATCTTGGATGGAGGTTGCCCAGAAGGATCCGTCCCTATTCGAAGGACTCGAATGCAGGATCTATTAAGAGCTCCATCTCTTTACTTGGAAGGGAATAAATACGCTGGAAATGTAACTTACCCTGCTGGTGATTCCATACGCCCACAAGACAATATAGCTGACCACCATGTAAGTCGTCTTCCAAATTCAACTTTTTCATTTTTAGAAGAGGATGTATTAATCCATAACACAGCCACGAAAGAGCAATAACAAGAAGATAAAGACCTATCGTCCAGTTGGTGATAGTGTGGAACCATCATTGATTGCTTAGGATTTTAAAGAATGAAATGATTAATGACCATAGAAACATTCACGGTATAACCTCTAAACAATTTTAGGCGATACAAAAAAAAAAAAGACATAATATCCATATTTGATAAATGTATTATACATTATTTCCGATAAGAGAAGACGATCTAAGTTTAATGCATATTTCATAAATACATTTTACTTAATTTTTGTTGAAAAAAATATTAATCCTTAATAAAGTTTTTTTTTGGAAAGGTTAAAAAAATTATCATTAATGCAGTGTTTTCTTAAAAGATTAAAAATAATCTTTGAACGGTCAAATTTTTTTGAATTGTAATTTTGTTACTATTTATTCTTAATATCGTTTTTACAGATAAATAACATAAGTTGTGAGATTCTAGTTTTCAAAACCATTTTAATAAAGAATAAAGGGAAAACTAGTGTTTGAGAGTCTAGTCCTAATTACACAACTCCCAATATTTCATCCATCGTCTTCTCCCTTGGAAGCAAAGCAATCCTCTCTCCACATGTACAAGTGGTCTTCTCCTCAAGGTGTGTATGGGTTCACATCCCCATCAGTTACACTCTCCCAAGGGCACAACTATCTTGGTTGCTGGTACCCCAAAAAGGGCCATATTTATGATTGACCTTGACCTGAAATCAAAATCCATTCAAGTCCAGGTAGAGGTGGCAAATGGGTCAGTTGGCCCAATGCAGGTCGGGTTAGCAATGGGTTTGGGTTGTCCACACTCAACCAAACCATTTTCAAAATGGCTTGGAATTCTTCAACCCGCACCTACATAGTAGCGGGTTGGATGTGCTCACCTGAACCCGCATTATGTTATGAGTTAGTTAAGGTCAGGCCAAACTAACCACTTCACTTGAACTACAATTTTCTCTTTTTCTTATTCTTTTTCTTTTTTTTCCTTTTCAAATTGGATTCATAAATTGTATCATTATAAAGAAATAAGACCTTATGTTTTTCAATTAAAGCACTTAACTAATACGCCATCAAAGTTTTTGGTGCAGATATTTATCCAAAAATGTTTAAATAGATGTGTAAAGGTCGACTTTAGCTATTAAATGTAACTACTTTAAACATTCACTAATAGTTTGAGTTTATATTTATTTATGATATATTTATAAAGGAAGTTATACTTTAAAATATTGAAACCTATAAATATAATTTTTTTATTATCTTTGAATGCTCATGTATTGAACTTTAAGCACAGGCGGTCAAGCTTTTAAAATAATAATTATCCGTGATTTTCTATATATTTATTAATTTTATGATAATCATTGTATAATAAAGCTAAGCCCAAACAAATATACAATATAGGGAATTGATAAAAATAATAATAATAAGCTATTATAATTTATAAAAAATATTATTATTTAAAAGTGATAAAGCCGATAGAGCTTTATGTTTACAAATACAAAAAAAAAAAGTAAATAATATCCTAAGAAAATCATATATTATATTATTTCCAATAATTTCTTATGGAATTAAGATATCTCATATTATTTATAATAGTTCCTCATGGAATTAGATATAAATAGAAAAGAATATATGCGAGTCATGCAGGTTAGGCAGGTCAACCTAACCCAACCCGTTTTTCCACAGGTCAAAAAAACCTAACCCGCGCCCAACTCATATTTTGCGTGGGTTGGGTTATGCAGGTCACAGGCTTGTCGGGTTAGGGTCAAATTGACTAGTCGGGCCTCATTTTGCTACCTCTAAGTCCAGGTAGTTTTCCTAAAGTTGGGCTCAAATTTATATAAAGTTGCAATCTTGCAACCATACCTAGGGTCTTTGAAAGAATGAACTAAAAACCAATATTTTTGGAGCAATGCTATACTTACACCCCTATTTACTCCCCCAATTATTCTATGGTACTTTTTGTGGCCCACGTAGGGAGTAATTGGGGGTATAAATTTAGACTCTCTCATAGTATAAGTTTAGACTCTCTCATAGACTTTCACATCTTTTTCACTAAGGATTGGACCATTAACGTTTGTATACGCTGATGAATTCTTTATCCTTTGGGCTTCACTTTCAACAGTGGGCAGTTGTTCAGTTACGAAATGGGCAATATTATGGCATTAAAGTGAGTTTAAGTTTGTGGAACCCACAACCCGTACATGAACAAATGTTCTCTCTTTCACAATTCTGGGTAATAGCTGGCCCACGCGAGACCCTCAACACTATAGAAGCTGGATGGACGGTCAGTAATTTAATCTCTTGCCTACAATTGAAAATAATTCCCCGTTTTGCATTCTTCTTTTTTCAATCTGCCCTAATACAATCTACTGATTCTTAGTTACAAGGAACACATACTTAAATAAGGTTTTCCTCTTTCAGGTGTATGCTCAGCTATTTGGCGATTATAAAACAAGGCTCTTTACATTTTGGACAGTAAGACTAGAAATTCTGGCTTCTACATTTTTCCTCATAATCATCACCACCATCATGATAGCTAACATGTTGAAGTTGTACGCGGAGAATCCAACCAAATACAATCAAATGGGGAGCATACAAATGGGGCAAATGGTTTCTCAGGCCTTATTTGGATCCTCAGAACTTATTTGACAAGAACTTGTGGCCCATACCATGTGCCTAGAATTGAGCACCCAAAAATTTTAGAGCATGTCTCTCTATCAAAGTGGCTATAATTGAATGATCATGAACATATAAGAAGATCCTCATTGCCATCAACTAGTCTCCCTTTAGTGAGAAATGTTTATCCAAGAATTACCCTAGTAAATTAAATTCTTGGATCATCTTATATCTTTCACAACCTACTCTTTTAGTGCGACCTACGAGACTATGAATTCGAAGAAGTTTAATATGCAGTTGGTATAGGGCTCTCAATTTACCAATAAAGCTGATATTTAGCGCTCTACTTACCTGTAACTAGTTATGGTAACTAAAAACGTAGCAGGACGTTTTTTTTTTTGGGTAACAAGTAACAGGATTGTTAATATCCAAATTTACTTGTAACGTTACAAAATACCAAGCAGGCCCATCTATTCTATCCAATGTGGAGTAAAGATGCATCTTTTTAACGGTCTGATGCAAAGATACATCTGTCTAATTGATCTTTTTTTCACATGTAACTAATGGCTAATTGTTTGTTTGAAACCTTAAATATTAGGCCACTGGATACCAAGGCCCAAGGTGCTACAATACTCTTTGCCCGGGTTTCGTACATACGAACCCGTTCTTACCACTTGGAGTCGCCTTCGAAGAGGTTTCCCAGGTCGACGGACTACAGCGCCGGCAAACACTTCAAACAGCGAAGGTACTAAACTTTTTCATTTGGCCTCAATGGACTGGGTTTTGTTCAAGACAAGGACAACATGAGCACAAGTAATCTAACAGGACAAAACTTCTAATAGAGTTCTGATTTACAACTAGTGGCAAATCTAGAATTTTTGTTTGAGAGGTGCAGCAGGGACTCTAAATAGGTAGTTTGATCTTAGGTTTTTATGTGGATATTTGAAGGTAGACCCACTATTTTTATCGCATTTTTGGAAATAAATAATTCAAAATTTTCATATAAGTTTTGAAAACAAATCATAGTTTGATGGGTGCAACTGCACCCTTGTGCTTTTACTTGGGTCTCCCTGTCCATGGGTGTTGGGTTGGGCCCATTTGGGTAGAATCATCAATAGTCAGCCCGCTTATTAATAGGCCTAGCACTCTAGACCTTCTGTGCCTATAGTGGGGCTATTTATACCATAAATGGGCTTCACATTAGCAGTTGTCTAAATGGCATCGATTAAATGTATGGGTTGCATTTAGATAAATTTTGTCGCAACCATTTGCGACCAATTGGGATGCATGTGTGTGATACATGATTGATGTTAGCTGAAGAAATGGCCAGGTCGTGTCTAGTCCACTGTAAATTGAACTTTTTTACATATGATTTTACGCCAAGTTTTTGGTACAAAATTGGTTCGGACGATTAATTTCAAGTGGGGCACAAAATAATTCAAGCTCTGTAGTCCTTCAAAACAGCAATATGAGTATGACTATGACGCACATTGATGTAGCTGGTTTTGAAAATATGAGCAGAACCCAATGCATGGCTCTACACCCATGTTTTTTTACCCTATAAAAGATATTTTTGATATTAGTTTGGATATGCCTATTTGACATCCCTAGATGAATTTCAATTCTAACATTTTATTCCATATTGCTTTTGACAGGAGCGTAGAACTGGAGACTGGTTGTTGTTATGGGATGAAGATGATCTGATAATGGGCTACTTTCCCAGAAGCATATTGCCAATACTGGGAAACGGTCCTGCCACTAGTGTTGAATGGGGAGGGGAGACTTACAACCCATTACATAATCTCCCTCTTCCTCCAATGGGCAGTGGACATTTCCCAAGAGAAGGACATGGAAAGTGCAGTTATATAACCCGGATAAGGGTTGTGGATACCAATTGGCAACTTGTAGACGCCCCCCTCAATACTGAAACCTTTACAGATAAGCCTCAATGCTATGGTGTAGCTGAACCTAGAGTGAATTATGGTGGGCCAATTGGTAGAGCCATCTGTTACGGGGGACCTGGAGGGATTTGCTAGAATTCCTTATTTCTTGTATCTAAGTATATTTTTATGTTGCTTCATCAAAGATGACACCGAAATAATGAAAATTTCTAAAGTATTTGGCACTTTTAAGAGTGTTGAGATGATCTCTAAGTGTTTGGTATGTTGCGGACTGTTGGTCTATTGTGAATGGGTGTGTAAGTTTGAGTGTTACTTGATTTTCCACACGGATTAGGTGGAGTTTTCTTTGACTTGTAGGAGGATAGGAAATGAAAAATAAAAAGAAAACTCCAATGCAGTAGAGAAAATAAAAGTGGAGAATTCCCATTTTCACTTCCTCCTATTGTTAGATTTACCATAATCACAGGATCAACTTTAATTGATCAGATCTGAATAATATATTATATAAATTAAACGCATACTTGGCTCCATCATATGTTGATCATGTAGAGAAGACCAAGCTATTTGCACACGATGTTTACAACTTATTTCTACTTCTCTTTGAAGCGTACAAGTGATGAAAAAGCCAAGCAGTAATCTCCTTAAGTAAAGCAAATTACCCTAGACTTATATATTTATAGATCTCAGTGATAATTCTCTTCTCATTGTGGAACTCCAAACTTAATTAGGATTTTTTCTCTTATTAGTAATTTGAGTAGGAAATAACTGTCAATTTCCAAGTCCAATGGGATTTCCAAATACCAAATAGGAGAGGAGTTTTTAAGTGCTTTTGACTCTAGAGGTGGGACCCATGCATGGACGTGCGGTCAAGTAGAACACACATCCAATGCTAACATTCTCCCACTTGGGCCAACTAATCGCAAACTACATCCTCAATTTATTATTTATTCTTTTATAAAAAATAATTTATTTTTTGAAACATGGCTCAATTTGAACTTAGAAGTTTAAAAAAAACTGACTTTGACCAGTGCACCAATAAAAGTTGGTAATGAATAATGATCGAGAAATGGCTTACTATTAAGATTTCTTCAAAAAATTCCCAAAACTAGATTTAAGGAATTTCTATTTTTGGTATGAAAAACTTTAAGGGATTAAGGAGGTGTTTAAATAAACACAGCATATAACATTAATAAAATTTGATATTATATGGTTTTACTATTGCAAAATAAAATAATATCATATTATAAGTGATGATATTTAGTAGTATCTTTATTCTTTTGATATTTGCTCCTACAAGGATGTTGAGAAGAAAAAAAACTTAGCAATTTTTAGTAAAAAGACATATATTATAAAATACATTATAAGTTAGCCAAAAACACCTAATTTTTAAGTAGGTAGACTCTATCATTATGTAACATACAATATCACATAACGTTTAAAACATCTTATTACCAAACATCCCCTAAGGTTGAGGAAGAAGAATGGTGACAACACTGGCAACAATAACCATTGTGATAATGATGAAATTTAAGGAAATCATAATTTCCAATACAAACAATCTACTAAATTATAATGGTGGCCAAGCAAATTCATCAAGTGTTTCAAATACAATCGAATCCAATGTTGGGAATCTTAAATAGTTGAATTATAATCTACACTCTGATCACTACATATAGGGTGGAAGTTATATGGTTGATAAGAGGCTTGGATTTTGAATCGTAGGCCCCACCATGTATTGAATTAGGGTTTGCACCATACGTGCTACAATGACGCTTATTATATTATTAGCATCTAAGTGTTTAAAGAGTTCAGTCGGCCAACCGTCAGATTGATTATACATAAGGCGCTCCAACCATTTGTATCCCAACAAGAAGTTTACCACATGTTGTGGATAAAATCAAATCTAGTAGCAGTCTTGCGTATTTGAATTATAATATATAAGTCCATCACTACACACCAAATGATATGACTGATGATCCAATTAGAGTTTAAAAAGGTGGGCTATACGATACATTAAATGAGGGCGCTGGATCATACTATACAATGCAATGGGTTGAATTGTAGTTTTACTTAAGGTTGTAAATGGGTATCCGATTCTTCAATTGTCGGAAGGTTCCGACCCGTTAATAATTGAGTTTAGGTCCTTATTTAGAAACCGACAAGTAAACGGGTCCAGGTCTGAATCCTATTTTTGGACCCGTGACCTAAACAATTTCGGGTCTAGTTCCACCTTAGTTTCCGACCCGTGGTTCCGACCCGTTAATAATTGAGTTTAGGTCCCTATTTAGAAACCGACAAGTAAACGGGTCCAGGTCTGAATCCTATTTTTGGACCCGTGACCTAAACAATTTCGGGTCTAGTTCCACCTTAGTTTCCGACCCATGGACCCGAGACCAGACATATTATCTTAATTTTTAAAATTTTTTCCTTAAAATTACTTTTCTTTAAAGCATTCTCAACACAGACTTTGACTCGGACAGAACCCACTCCATACATGGTCCCGGTTCTAATTCTAAGTCCATTCACTCCTTAACAGTTCCAGTTCCAAATCTAAGAAACTAGTTCCAAAATGATTCTGGTGCCGGTTCCGGGTCCATGCTACTACTAATGGTTCTGGTGATGAACTCAGACCGGAACCGACCCGTTTACAACCTTAGTTTTACCCTGGTTGCTAATGATACAATAGTCACCATACTATGCAATGCAATGGGTTGCATTGTAGTTCTCCCCTGGTAGCTTATGATACAATACTCACCATAAATGGAAAACTTTTTTTTATTGTTCATCTATTGTTTAAAATAGGTTCGTGACTATTTTTGTTTGCATAAAATAAATAAAGGTTAATGTAATAGTTGATTAAAAATGAGGATCAATGTGAATATATAAAAAATGACTATCAAATAATTTCTTTTCTAGTGATAAGTGAATCAAGAGAAGATGAAAAATAAATTACCCAATATTTATAACCCAAATAATTCTGATCCCATGAATGTCAAGGTTTATTCCTAGTTTATGTCCTTACCCCTGACTTCGTAGATGCTCACAGCTTTTTAATAATAGCCTATGGTACAGCTTATTTGACCATTGGGATGAATCTCAGTCTATTTAATTCTTATGCATTCTAATGCAAGTAAATATAGTATATGTCATTTGGTATTTTAGATTGGACTGAATCAAGCATTCATCCAACCTTTTTGGTCTTGATTTGATCTTCTAGATCTTCTAGTTCACAAGATATGCCTTCGCTAGATTTGTTTAATTAATACTGAGGATATATATGCATTTTCCAGATTTGTTTCTACCCCATAATTTGTGTCACATCCATATTTGATATTTTGGCTCCATCTATTTCTCTTTTTATTAAAGTTTAAGTTATTTTGCACTTACCTTTGAAATGTCTGTGCTCATACTCTGTGACCTAAATTGTTCTCAATTGACTGTCAACCGTTTGCCGTGGTTTCATAGTTTGTCTAATTATTGAGTTTACTCACCAATTATTTTTTTCACAGATTTCAAGGTTGAGTAAAAAACCAAGGAACTTAGCTTGCATGCGGGGATGGGGTTACGATATGCTGCAAGGCTTTTGTATTAGATAGTAGAGGATTGTTTTAGGAATTCATTTATTGTTTTAAGGCAGATATTGACCTAGTCCTGTAATTAATTGTTTAGTGAGATGTATTTTAATAAAGTTTGACATTTAATTTAATCATTGTAGACCCGTTGTGCCTCATGATTTAAGGGTTCCAAGGATCTCAGATTTCAGGGTATGACATTATGTATGCTTCCCCAGCCCACCAATTGATACTAAATTTTGTGCTTATTATATTTACTAGCAAGGATGTCATCTTTATTTGTTATTATTATTTGTTTGGCAGCGGGAAGGATGTTTCCATTAGAAACATGAATGAAGAAAAAATATGTGACCTTTTTGTATGCCATCCAATCCTTCAAACAACTCAAATAAGGATGCCGACTCCACACAATAATATAATGTACGTTAAACCTCTTTACACGTTTAAGATCATATTGGAGTGTGGATCGTGAGAGAATTCCTACCAATGATCGTGAGTGAAACTATCATCATCCGCTATGTCACTGTGGGAACCTCCGGTGCATGTAAGGCTGCTACCTCATCCAAGAGAGGGGATGCCCCATGATGACAATGATTTCATGGCTGAAACCAATGAAACCTCCTTAAATGTGAGGCCCACAAGAAAATTGGACATGAAAGAGGCACCATTTGTTATCATTACCCATTTCTTGATGTTTTGGCAACTTATAGCCTTTTGGATGAGATTCCTTATTCTTCTGCGGCCATTGTTGTAGTCATCACTGAGTCAGCACATCCACTGGAGGGGTTGGGCCAGTGGTGCTATGTAGAGCTGGCAAAATCTAGCTCGATCCACCAACTCAGCCTGACGACCTATTTTTGACCCACCTAATCCGAACTGTTTGAAATACGGATTGGGTTAGGGTTAACCCGCCTAACCTGCTCTAACCCGTTTAGATTTTATTAAATTACTATGACTTTTTAATTTTCATTTGACTTTTTTTATTCATGTGGGCCATAAACTATATATTCTTGATCTTTTGTGGAGGAGTTATGTAAAATTTTAATACTTAGTTGTAGTTGAAATATTGATATGTGTATTTGATTTTATGTTGGTATAAAAATTTACCTCTAAAATACAGATATGAATGAAATACAATATCGTTGATGAGTCTTATACTTATATTTAAATATGGAATTATACAATAGAACAAAAATTGAGAGGGATTATCTTAAATTCTCAATAAATGGGATAAAAAATATTTATAGATTCCCCATTTTTTATACCTTGAAAGTTGATAAATTATAAATTTATGCTTCATGCAACATTTTAAATGAATCTAGATGTAAGGGGAGCTTTACAAATGAAATTGAGCCACATAAAATGAGTTAAGTCATACATAAAATGGGAATTAAATATATTAAATCGGGTCAACCCAACCCAACTCCCATCAAATTCGGATTAGGCAGGTCGGGTCAAGTTAACCCACCACGTGTGCGGGTTGAAGGTTTCTACTTGTTTTAAAAACGAGTAAAATTAATATTAGAACTAATAAATTCAGGTTTGGATTGACCTGACCCAAATTTAGTCAACTTGACCCATTTACCATGTTTAGCGCTACGTAGGATAGGTTTCTTTATGAGTTTAGGTTTTTTTTTTATTGGGTTAAGTTTTTTCTTTTATTATTTGTTTTCAAATTTGGGTAGGATTTTTGGGTACTAAATTAGGCATAAACAATAGTTTAAATTCTGTAATCAATTCTTCTATCTCCCTCCTTCCTCACCAAGTGGTATTTTAATAAGTCGATAAGATGAGTTGAGCCAAGGGTAGCCATTGTGATTTGGTTCTCACGTGGATCTCGGAGATCGTGCACTAAAATGCCGGGACAGGTTGTGACCAGATCGGAGGTCGAGGCACGACTCACACTGATCGGATCGACAGAGATCGTCTTGTGAGATCATGTGCAGATCGAGGAGTGATCGTGCACAGATCGAGTGGGTTAGGAGGAAAGGGGAGAGAAGAGATTTGATTCGGACTGAGGTGGTTCCGAATCATCAGGCTTCTCCTGAGGTGGTGTTCTTGGTCTGCTGGGAAAGGAAGATCAGAAGTTGGCCTCGGTTCGAAAGAGGGCTGCGTTTCTGGGTTGCAGACAAAAATCGGAATGCAGCAAAGCTTATGCCTGTCACCATGGCCGGAGAATGAGAAAAACAGTGGATTCGGATTCGCTGACGCCTGTGCTGGACAAGGGGATCCGGATTCTGCTCGTTGTTGTCCGCTGCACGCCAGAAAAGGTGTAGGAGGTTTGGGTTTCGCCCACCTGCGCGTCGCGGGACAGCCACCGCCGGTGCCAATTCTCTCACCTGCCGTTGCCGGGGGGAGGGGATCCCCACCCGTCGCCAGGGGCTGCCATAGAGACGTTCGCCTCTGTTCTGGGCAGAATCGAAGGAGAAGAAAGACGAGGCCTGGGTTCTGTATAACTTGGGCCAGTTCACAGGTTGACTCAGGTTAGGCTGACCTGATCCACAGCAGAAAGCCAGTCTGGGTTGGGGCGAGGACAGTTCCGGTCCGGGTGAGGCTGATGTCACGCTGACGTCTGCGTGACATCAGCAGTGCAGTCAAAGGTTTGACCGGATCAATGCGCAAAATTTGTTTTCGTGGAATGGGGGCCATCCAGACTCCAATCTTAGATCCATTTGATTGTGTGCATCGACACGGTGGTGTGGGTATCGAAGGAGATATAACTAGATCATTCGAAACTGATTTTTTGTTTCTCTATTTTCAAATTGTGTTTCATGGCAAGCCTTACTACAATGCATGGAGAGTGTATCTGAGGAAGAAAAGAGAAAACCCAAAAGAGACAATCCGCATGGACTCAGGGACAACAGCAGTTGCACCACGGCAAGATACAAGGCTCCCACAGGGGAAAGAGGTCTTCGGAGAACAAGCTCTTATTGTCGTGGGGAGGCGGACCAACGTTATGCCCATATTGTTAATAATCTCACTTCATATATTTGCACTTGACCTTTTTAATAATCCTTTTTGGCAACTCATTGGAGTATGAAATCTAATCTACTCAATTCACCTGCATGTGTTATTCAAAATTTTCTAGGAGATTGTGCTATTATCTGCAAGCCGAGGAAGCCACGTATTCATAGTTTCCAGCATGCTAAAGTTCAAGCATATTACAACTTAAAGATGTAAAATGGGCCGTGCCCTCATGTAATTTCACCGGTTGTGCGTTACCTTTGCCACTAGGGGTAGCCCTGCCCTAGGCTGTGACTCCCACAAGCCGCCCCATATGCCCCTCACAATTTCTTTTTAATTTTTAAAAGTTTTTTATATAAATTGAAGGAGACATTATGGACTTTTATGATTTCCAACTTAAAATAAAATTGAAAATAATATGATAAATGCACAAATATAGAGATAATTTATAAATGAAGAGAAAAACTCCAATTTTTTAAGTTTTATATTTGATTTATATAAAAATAAATATTTTTTAAATACAAATGTTGTGCTGGCCCGTGCTAGGTCGTGGCCCATGTCATGTAGCGGCCAGCATGGCAGCGCTAAGACAACAGCCGTACCATTTCGGGGCCATGTCCTAGGACCCCTGGTCCAGCCTTGGGCCCGTGCCATGCAGGCCCATGGCCCATGTTTTTGCTGGCTGGGCTTTCTGGGCCTAGGCGGCCCGCCCAAATTCACACCCCTATTCCAACTTACTAAAAGGAAGACGGGCAGCCTTATTCATGGATTTAGGAATGTGGCTAGACAGGCCACATCAAAATGAGATCTCCCCGCCAAAAAACACAAAAATTAATCATAATAAAATAAACAAATAGTCCAGTCCTCCATCCCATCGATAGCCACTCTCACGTTCAGAGCATATCCTAGAACACACAGACCTTGAGATTCTTCTTAGTTGTGTCTATAGCGCACCAAATCCGCCCCATTTCGACCTCCTTCGCCAACCATATTTAAGGTCCTTTCGCAAAACCTGCACCCACATTACTCTGTTAGACAAATAATCCAGGCATTAGCAATTGACCCATCCACTTTTGACAATTAACATCTGAGAATATTAAAATCTCCCTAGAAATACCCTAGGAAGCGAAGGATGATATTGTGGCTTCCAATTTTCAATAAAGGAGTCCATCATGCTGGGCTTGCAAATCATGTTTGTGGCACTTAAATAATTTTGAGAGGGCGAAAACCAAAACCTTGGAAGGAGAAGTCATTTTTAGTCTTCCAAATGTCCCCTACAAAGAATGGTTCCTTACCCTAATGGGAACCTTGATGGTGTTGTGGCTCTGATACCAATTGTTATGATTTTCTGAATAATCACCCGTTGTGTACATCCACGGAATTACAAGATCAAACACAAACAAGCCACACACAAGAAGAGACATGAGATTTACGTGGTTCACCCAAATAGGGCTACATCCACGGGCACAGGAGGACGAACATCTTCACTATGACAAGTAAAGCATACAAAAGATTCCCACACTCTCCATCATCTCTCCTACGTGGTGTGGGAACACCACGGGCAACTGCCGCCGCAAGGTCTAGGGTTACAGACTATACATATATATAATCTCTGCTTTCTTGGCTACCAAGAAAGCCCCGGTACAAGTACCAAAATGCCCTTGACCTTAAACCAGTCCCTGGCTAACCCAGTGGACTCATCCGGTTAAACCGGAATACAAGACATAAACCCAACAATCTCTACCTTGGCTTGAATTCCGTACAACTCGAGCTACTAGGAGATAAAACCGGCAATGTCTTTACGTACCTTGCTGAATGGTACGTCACTGCACCAACGATACAGTCTTCTTCAACACTTTGACATGTTGAACCAGCACATGAACTTTGAACAAAGTTCATCTCGTCAAACTCCACCTCGAACTAAAAGCTCGAAACCATTGACGAATCTGAGTGATATCTGAATCACTCACCATCCTGCCCCATCTTCAACATCACTGTGAAGATCTAATCGCCACAAGCATGCAAGCAAAACAGATCGGGAATACAAGTCCAGATTACTTCACAATTGCAGAAAACCTCTGCCTCCGAGCAGTCAAAAAACTCCATTTGACTGGGCCTCCGATCAATCAAACAAATGTTTGACAACTGCTGACACATCAGTTCCTCCTTGCTGCTTTTCCGGCTTGGCTCTAGCAAGATGAATAACATCACATGTGATCATGTGAACCCCAAACGAACAACTTCGTTTGAATCAACAAACCCTTTGCAACTAGGCCGGCGACTCCTATTATTGGGTTTGCAACAACAACCAGGTCGAGTAGACCCGATTCTAGCCTGAATCCATATCTGTTAAGATCTCCTCCAGACTTCTACATCAAACTATGGATCTCATCACCACGAGCACGCTGGAAGAAACGGATCTGAAATCCGACTCAGGATGGCTCCGATAATGTAGAAACAAGTTTCTACGCTCCAATCGATCAAACCTCCTCCTTGACTGTCAAACAGCCAATCAACCTCTTCCACTGCGTAGATCTGCTCGAAACGAGTCTATAGACGCAAACAGATCTCCGATCGGATATCGGACGATCAAGATATCGCAGAAACAATTTCAGCCGCAAATCTGGTCAAATCTGCCTGTTGACCAACGCTGACATCACTGCTGACGTCACTGCACTGTCTGCTGGGCTTCTGGAGCGGACCCGGGTCGGGTTCACCTGACCCGGAACTGAACTGCAATATGCGCTGGGCTGGACCGTCTGCTAACCGGTCAGGTCGAACCTGACCTGACCTAAACCGAACCCGCTGTTGATCTCTGGGCTGGACCGTGCAAACACGGGTCAAAACCGACCCGACACGACCCGAACTGGCCCAGCACTGCTGCCACTGGGGTTGCACCACGAGTTGGGTATGACCAAACCCGAAACCCGGAACCCGAACCGTAACCTGTTCTTCTGGGCTGATATCCACGGTGGATCGGGTTAAACTGACTCGACCCGTACCCGGACCCGCCTGGGTCGTCTTCATCTTCTTCCCTGTTTTCTGTTTTTCCTCTTCGGGTTGATTGCTGTTTTTCCTTCCAGTTGCAGATCGGACAGTCAGGCCGCGGTTTGGCTGGTCTGGCTACCAGCGGCGAGGCGCTGCGACGGCACGTCGACTGCGACGGCGGGGCGGCAGCATACGGCCGGCGGCTGGAGTACGGCAGCGACAGCGCAGGTATGTTTTTTTTTTTTTTGTTTGTCTTTCCTCCAGTCGTCCTCCTCAAATCCAGCAGCCCTCACCGACGAATATGTCCAGCAACACCCGAAAATCCTCTCTGTCATCTTCTTCAAGTTCTGCAAGAAAAACGATTTCTCTGTTACAGTGAACAGGGAATCGAATTGCTCCTCTGGCCCAGCAGAGATCACGTTGATCTCTCGTGTTGATCTTCCACAATCAATCTGTGCGAGAACTTCGAAACTGAATTTCGAGAATTTCGAATCTGAATCTCGAAAACTTCGGATCTGATCTTATCTTCTCCGATATACCCGGAGAATAAGACCCTCTACTCTGTTTCTCCCCAGTTCTCGTCTTCAATTTCTGCTTCTAGCGACAGCAAAAGTGGCTCACAATCAGAAATCCAGTCTTCTCCTATTCATTCTGTGATCAGATCACAATCGCACCAATAGGCTCGGAGAGATCTGAAACAATGTGAAATTCCTTTTTCTTTTTTCCTCCGATTCAGTGAAACCAGTGAACCTAATCTCGTCTTCTTTTTCTCCGATTGGAAACTCTAATCCGTTGCTCAACTAAAGATCACCCGTGATCTCTAATTTTTCTGCAACGAGAATCGCAGAACTCCGGATCCTCAAAGAAGATCCGATCCATTAATCTTCCATGCACAACAACCACCAAGCCACCGAGCGATCTCCACCTCACTCAGAAACCCGAGGAACACCAACCTCGACTCTAATACCAGTTGTTGTGGCTCTGATACCAATTGTTATGATTTTCTGAACAATCACCCGTTGTGCACATCCACGGAATCACAAGATCAAACACAAACAAGCCACACACAAGAAGAGATATGAGATTTACGTGGTTCACCCAAATAGGGCTTCATCCACGGGCACAGGAAGACGAACATCTTCACTATGACAAGTAAAGCATACAAGAGATTCCCACACTCTCACATCATCTCTCTTACATGGTGTGGGAACACCACGGGCAACTGCTGCCGCAAGGTCTAGGGTTACAGACTATACATATATATAATCTCCGCTTTCTTGGCCACCAAGAAAGCCCCAGTACAAGTACCAAAATGCCCTTGACCTTAAACCAGTCCCTGGCTAACCCAGTGGACTCATCCAGTTAAACCGGAATACAAGACATAAACCCAACAGATGGTACCCTTTCGAGTAGTTTGTAGAATTTTTTATACTTGCTTTGCAGACACACTTCATTGAAAATAGCATTAATGGCTTTGCTATTGAGGTTGGCAGCCTATTTCTCTTCTCTAATCCACTTAACTTTAGGTTTTGGGATAGTTTCCCCATCAGCCACAATAACAAGTCTAGTGTATCCAAATGCCACGGAGTTTCAAACATCCTCATCAATATACTAAAAAAAAAAAGTAGTCATGTGAACTTGCCAATGGAGATTGATTGATCCATCTAGCATAGGAGGCATGGTGGTAGATGTGCCTTCTCGATTAAATTTTATTCTAAAAATCTTAATGTATCCAAATGTTAAGAGATCAAATCTATGTGTGAACCTACTTTAATTTTAATTGAGAATTTAAAGAACTGCCAAAATGAGGTTCAAGGTCCCATCTAGATTTTTAGTATGTAGTCCAATTAATTAAAGCTGAAAATAAAAGGTGAAAGTTTGAAAACCCTAGTTTCGTCTTAAGGTCCTAATCACAGATTGTAATATAAATTACAGTAATATCAAATTAATTAAACTAACTAATTAAGAAATCACACAAGAGACAAGAGTCACGACTTTTTACATGGAAAACCTTAATCAAGAAAAACCACGGGTCTCCTTGACCAAGTAACAAGTACTATATAACTGAATATTATAAAAGATACTCACATATCCCCTCCAGCTGTACTTTAACCTAAGGACTGCGATGATTTAACCGACTCCTGGCCGTTTACCTTCACAGTACTTGAAACAATTAACTTGACAGGCTCTTTAAGTTAAATCTACTACATGAGAGAGTAGATGAGAAGATCTATAATAGAGGCTTCAACACTTCAGATTCTTCACAAGATGCGCTAAAAAAGGTGCTTCAATCTTCAATAGATGCTTGATTGTTCTTCAAGAAGATGGATAACCTGGAGCGGAAGAGAATGACCCCATATATAGTCTTGGCTTCATAGTTTAGGTCTCCCATGCGCATAAATCATTTTTCCACAGAAGTCAGAAAAGAAAAAAGAAAGTTTGAAGCTCTGGGAAATAAGTTTGTCACTAGCTGCAGACTTCTTTTACAATTGTCTCTAAAAAGCGCGCACAAATGCCATCTGGGAGATTTCAGTGCATTCGTCTTAATAAAGCGCGCACGAGCGTAGTCCATAGCGAGCACGGGTGCGGCCTGAGTAAATTGAAAAATTCAGTGTAGTTAACTCGCACAGTCCATTTTGCGAAAATATATGATTAAAAATGAAGCACAGTTTTGTCCATTTCCCAATTAATTTGCCAACACTCAAATGTCCTTATAAAGGGACTAAAGCAAATCAATCACCACAAGAAAACACCAAAATCTTTTTACGCGGGAAACCCAAATGCAAAAGAAACCACACAACTGATCAACTCGATCAAAGGTAAATCAAGCACTAAAAAAATTTAATAGTTATAAGATACTCACAACCCTTTTCCTTAGTTGAACTCAACCTAAGAACCATTATTCTTCTTGTTGACAAACATGCCGTTCACCATTCCCTGTGCTTGATGCAACCCACTTTAATGCCGCAAGACGAAAGATCTTTTACAAGAGAGTACAAACAAAGAATCTCTAGAAGCTTTCCAAGGTCAGCATAGTTCTTCAATGGATGCTGTAGAGGAGAAGAGGATCTCCAATAGGTTTTTCCAATTTAAAACTAGGAGACGATGTGGTTAAGATTCCCAAGACCCTTTTAAATAACCAAGAATTTGTGGCAAGGAGTCAGGGCTCAATTGGGACTCAAATTGGCAAGTGTAGTCCAAACTTGAAAGAAAACGCAGGATACATTTTTGTGTTTCTCATAGACTTGCTCGAGCGGACGAGACTTTTGCTCGAGTGGGGATAGGTTCTATCCAGGAATTGCATCAGGCTTGCTCGAGTGAACTAAGCCTTCGCTCGATCAAGTAGTCATTTTGTCTCAAGTTTTTTGATTCTCCTCAATCTTCATTCTGGCTTTGATCTCTTTAGTTCAACTTATCCAGTGATACATGCTATAGTTCAAAGTAAAATATGAAAATTACAAGTCATTGGAACTAGGTTTTGCCCATAACCTATGAATTAGCCAACACTCAAAATCCTAACACACTTTTTAGTGGTCTATCAATGATAAAGCAGTTATGGTAATAGTCCACATAAATGTGTGATGGCTAAAAGAAATCTAGTCCCCTACTCAAGCTTTTGCAAGGGCAACCAATATGCAATAGGGCAAGGTCAGCTAGGTTTTTTTCTTTTTTCATTTTTTTTTTTTTTTGCATTGGAGTCAGAATACGCTTTGCCTGAGTCGAATTTGCATAAGGCCCACCTAGAGATGATCCAAACTATTAATATTGAATGGCATCCCCTCCAGTAGCATAGATATATAGGGTTTGTTTCCATCCTAAGATTGAGCAAATATGAAATTCAGCAAATTGAAAAAATGTGTGTGATAGAGATTTGTTTGGAATGTCTAGGAATGTCTCATTCTATGAATGAATGGGAGAAAAAAACCTACAAAGATAGAGAAAGGAAGGAGATATAGGGAGATATTTTATAGAGTTAAAAAGGGAGAGAAAATGCCTACAAACAAGTTTTTTTTTTTTCATTTTCAAAATGAAACATGTAAGGATCTTAGTACGTTGGCAAATTCATGGTTGGGACAAAACTCTAATTTTAGTCAAAGTTGTATTTCTATTTATTTTAAACTAACAGTTTGAAGAAGTTAAAGAGTTCCAGAAAAGCTAGAATGAAGGTTTTTAGATAAAAATGTCATATCACACAAATATAGAGTCGGATATGGCAAGCAACTTACCGTTGGAAAGCTCGTTTCAAGTAGATATCCTTATATTCTAAAATTGCATTAATCAGATCTGAAACGACAAAGTTATGGCCTTTGTAAGTTTGTAGAAACTGTGCTGTCCAAAATTATAAAATTGTGATTAAGCGAATTTCTATTTCTATTTTAAGTGGGACTTTCTTAATTTGTGCCAATTTCTATCCCGGTTGGATTATCATTATAAGGCATGAAATTGGGGCTGTAAAAGAAGGTTTTTTCTCAATCCTAAGGCACCCATCTCTCTATTTTAAGTTGAGAATACATATTAGAGATTCTTTTCTTCTCTAGAGTAATTGAGAGGCTGTGCTGCAGTTATTGAGTTCTAGAGAATATTACTTCTACTTTCTTGTAGAAGATTATTTTCTCTCTTGTAGAAAGTTGTTTGTCTTGAGTGGCTTCAAAGTGTATTGGGTTAAGTTTGAAGAAAGTGAACAGTGTGTATGTCAACAAGAAGAACTTTAAGTTCTTTAGGTTATGTCCAACTGGACAGGGATAGTAAATAGATCTTATATCCTCTCTTGTATAATACTTGCTCTGGGTTTGGATCAGTGTTAGGTCCCATGATTTTTTTCCGTTTGAGTTTTCCACGTAAAAATCATGTGTCTATCTTTTATAATTGATTGCTTTTTAATTTGGGTTAGTTGTTTGCTTTAATAAATCTGTGTTGGAACCTTAACTTGTATCAAAGTAGGAATCCTTCAAAACATTACCAATTTGACCAAATTGATGCCAAATAAGCCCTAATTTCCAAACAATAGTTATTCCTTTCTAAACCACTAAGGGGGATTTCACTATAAAACTAGCAAATGTTTTAACAATGCACTCCTCTTCATAAAAAGAATTATTTCAATTAAAAAAGAATTCTTTCAATCAAACTCCATTAAAAGAAAAAAACACACAAATAAAAACGATCTTGATCAGATCAAGAACAGTAAGAAAATACAACAAAAAATCTAATCCTATTTACTTTAGAATGATTCAAAATTATATGCACACATGGAGATGAAGAACATGATATAATCCAAGGCTAAACACATCTCCCTTAATTATGTGATCATTCTATCACTGCTCCTATCCTTCCATGCTAACATTAAAGTAAACCACAAAAAGCATAGATGAATCTAGTGCCTAGAAGCATTTTTTGTAAAATAATGTATAGGACTCAATCATGCTTTTCCCACCAGCGTCACAAAATGAATTGTGGTGTGAAAAAGTTAGTAAGACTAGGAAGAGGTGTCCTTTTTGGAAAGTTTTTACCAACGATTCCAATTAGATAGATTTTAAGAAAAGCGACATTTACTCCGTCCCAAAACTTAATATTAGGAAACTTGAATGGCTGAAGTTTGAGTATTTATCCACAAAAAAAAAAAAAAAACCCATAAAGTATGAGTTGTGGTTTGGATTGTAGTTTGATCAAGGTAATAAATATAAATTTTGATCAAGATGATAAATATAAATTCCTAGATAATAGAGATTCAGTGCACTTGCAAAGAGAGAAGGACGGTAGAGAGAAGGGTGTGGAAGTGATAGATTTTTTTTTTAAGGAGTCAAAGAAAATCATTTGGCCTACTGATCAATTGGAATACGTCTCCTTCATATGTAATAATTGATTATATATATGGCTTTCTATGAAAGTCTAAACGTCTCCAAGCTTAGCACAGGTCTATTGTGGTAGTTTGAGAAGAATATGGACTTCAAAATGTACACCCATCACTCAACAATTTAATTATAGTTACTGCTTGGCCCCAAACATATCCAGCTTCGTTGCAACTCTCTCTTAGGAGATATATACACATTAATTTCTTTGTTAAATATATTTATGATCTTACTCTTTTGAGTTATGTCCACATTGATTTCTAAATTAAATATATATGACCCTATTCCTATGAGATATGCACACATTTATTTCTATATTAAATATATATATCTATTTGTAGACCTCTAATTAATTTGCAGGTCCTATGTTACAGGTAACCCACCACATAAGAAGACAAATCACCCAGGGAAGAAAAAGGCTTTCAGTACCTAATCGCCAAAGTACACAGGTGATCTTACCTTTGCTATCTTTCTACTGTTCCATTTCCCTTTGTTTATCTGTTGCATGTTGTTTTCTGTTGGGTAGAATTTTGAGCACTAGTCTTTCTTTCTAATTAATTTCAGGTGTCTTTCTAATTATGTCCTCCATGACTCTTAAAATGAGAGCAATACTGCTGATTTGGGTGGGCCTTCATCTTCTTCTTCTTCGTGCCAATGGTAATGATGTATCAAGAGAAGAGTACTTAAAATTGAAGAAGCACCTAAAGCGAATAAACAAGCCAGCAGTGACTAGCATCAAGGTTCAATTTTAATCCCATATTTCCTATAATCGTATTTTGAATACACAGCTTGAATCGCTGAGAAAATGAAAATAATATAATTGAATTCAATTTCAGAAGGTCTAGTGTGCAGTACCGTCCTGTGTCATTCACACATTCAATTTCAGCATGGACGGCGGGTTCAATCACAAGCGGAACCTACCGCAGGCCGATTAGATAAAAACCCGCATATTAGTAGAAAACCGGCATGAACTATTTAAAGTTTAAACCCAATCAAAACTGCATGTCGAAGAAGCTCGAGCCACCATTTTAATCATCTTACGGAAATTTCTTTTATTTCTGTTTTTCGATTTTTATGTGTGGATGAAGTAGTTTTTTTTTTTTTTTTTCTTTAACCTAGCTAAAAGGCGGAGTCCCTCGAGAGACTTATACATGTGAGGAGAACACAAACTCACATTTGTGTGGAGAAGATAACTCACATATGCAAGGGAGGGGAGAGGCCAAGGTCGAACCGCTGACCTCCCTGTAAGAACTGCATGTTCTTTTGTACGTAGTTGAAATAGTTGGAGCCACAATTAATCATTTGAATAATTTTTTATTTAAAGCCCACACACATCGGAAAGAAAGCCCGCACTCAAAGAAAAGCTAGTCTTGGAACAGGAAGGAGCTTTTCACTTTTTAATTTAATTGTTTAATCAGGTTAAATATATCATTATCATCATCATCAAAGCCTTATTCCAACCATGTTGGGGTCGGCTATATGAATTTTGTTTCTCCATCTCAGAATTCGTGTTTGGCTTATAACAAAGTTTTACGCTGGTTGTCAACCTACCTAACGTAACCCTCCTCCTTTATCTGGGCTTAATTGCATGAAATACATGATAATCTTATTTATTTCAAACCGCCCTTGCCACTAGTTCACCCCTTAAAATCGGCCACTGCTAGAAAGGCAGTTTCACTTAGCTCTGGGTTGGGAAGAAAAGTATAATGAAAACACATTGGTTTGTTTTGCATATTTTGGGAAAAAGCACTGACAATAGTCCTCACTATCCAAGTTGGAAATGATAACATTGTAAATATGATAATTGTAATAATAATAATAACAATATTGTAACTGTGTGAGCAGTGGTCAAGTCTCATGCAATGTAAATAATAAATTATAATTAAGATCCAAATCAAGTGTTAATTCATAAAAATACATAGGGTGAATGAATAACAAAATCATTTGTGCAATCATCATGATATATATTTATATTACAATATAAGTAACAAACAAAAGAAGTCTATAGATAGCGCTTCAATAATATGCGAGCTAGTATGTATAAGTTTCGAGCTCAAATCTTCTAAGTGTTTGCCCCCACAGTGACCATAGGTGGACCACTCAAGTCTACCACATCACCGAGCGGTAGCCTATTATGTACGCGAGCAGCTTGCCTCATCAAGAGGGTCCTGCCCCATGATGATGTGGAGGACTATGAGTGGTCTACCCATGGTCACCGTGAGGGCAAACACTCATAGAATCTCAATTCATAAATTTTATAATGTGGAAGATCCTTTTTAACTTCTTATGCAACCGACAAAGACTCATGCCAAACAAAAGAAGTAGTGGAATGGATAGGGTGTCATGTGAATTAAGGTGTCTTCAAGTTTAGCTTCAAATTGGTTAGCTTTAAACATTATAATCATTACAAAACTCTCCTTCACAAACAGGGTTTGACTTATAAACTCAGGGTTAGGACTAAAATATTTTCGATGTGAGAGCTCTAATCAAATATTTTTCACTTTGGCCCATATGCGTGGCCAAGGACTTCTTAGGCAATCACCCATTCCAATACTGCTCCACTCAAGCACCCTTAGCATTGAAGTTCTTATGAGATTCAGAGCGGCACGACTTTAAAATGTAGCATGTTGAGTCAAGATTGCATTTGACTTATAAGTCCAAGGTCAAAACTTTGATATTTCCGATATGCGATTTAAACAAAGCCTCATGTTGTTAACCAAAACATGGCTCCACCCATACCCCTTCGGATTTCAACTCTTTTAGCTCAACACTAATAAATATATAGTTCTAAAATCTAGTACATTGAAATGTTCACAATCACCTCCAACCACCAAGTCTAACCCACTAAAATTACATTTGAATATCATTGTGCGCATACTTGTGAAAGCGCGAAACCTACAATTGACAATCATGCCACATATAAAAAGAGAGAAAATTATATGAGACATAGTTACGAGGTTCGCATTGAAAAATATTAATGTTGCCTCTACCAATGCCTCAAAGCTTTTGTAAAAATGAATAGCTACTGAAACATAAGATGGTTTTAGAGTCAATCGGTTGCGAATTTGAATTTCAAGAGGAACGACTTAGCACTTGAGCGAGAGTATTAAAAAATATTTATGCCGTTGCTATTAATTCCTCAAGGTTTTGATAGGAATAGTTAGCTGGAGGTAATTTCATATGGTCTCAGAGTTGCCCGGTCATGAGTTCGAATTCTATGAGGAACGACTCGGTGCAAAAATTGTGTCTCGCTAAAAGTGTGCCGACCAAATTTCATCTGAAGGGGAACATTTAGGAATTGGCTCCACCTGAAGGGAATTATTTAGAAGTATTAACACTGGCTCTACCAATCGTTCAAGGCTTAATAGTTAGGCAATATGCCTACCTCCAAGGCCAAAGAGAATTAATTTTTTTTATTCTTTATTTTTTTTCAATGTTACTCTTAGGTCTAGAGTTATAAGTTACATCATATATAGGACTCCCTCTTTCTTAAACCCTAAGAAAGCCCAATACAATGCCCAAAATACCCGTAATAAAGCCCGATCCCTGGCTAATCCAATGGACCAATCCGGTAAATCTGAAATACATACACCCAACAAATATAAACCCCATGGGCCATACTCTCTGTAAATAATGGCTCATGGAAACATCCACCTTTATTGATTATATATTTCATCCATAGAAATGATAGGTTTACAGCCGAACGAGAGAATCCACTCTTTTTTCTTTTTCAATCCTTGTACAGCCTTAAGTTATTAGATTTAAGAAGATAGAAATTGTTTTTCGATTGTGCTATTCATTGAATACTTGATTTACTGACGATGCTGACAGAGGTTGTTTTTCCTATTAGACCAAATACGGTGACATTTTTGACTGCGTTGACATTTACAAACAACCTGCGTTTGATCATCCACGGCTCAAGAATCACACTCTCCGGGTTTGTTATTTTATCTTATCTATTGTATGGTTATGTCATTTAAGTAGCTGGGAAATAATTGGTGATTAAAATATTTTGCACGTAATAAACAGATGAGACCCACCTCACTTCCAAAACAGATGAAGGATCCATCGCCTTCTAACGATAGTGGCAGTATTGCAAAGATAATAGCACTCTTGGATGGAGGTTGCCCAGAAGGAACGGTTCCTATCCGAAGGACTAGAATGCAGGATTTGTTAAGAGCTCCATCTCTCTACTTGCATGGGAAGAAATATGCTGGAAATAGGAGTTAT
This sequence comes from Sextonia rubra, assembly GCA_037013555.1. Lineage (NCBI taxonomy): Eukaryota > Viridiplantae > Streptophyta > Magnoliopsida > Laurales > Lauraceae > Sextonia > Sextonia rubra. The sequence continues at coordinate 47,517,739 of JASUAD010000018.1, read as the reverse complement.
GTTCCCCTTCACGAAGGCCAACATGTAAGTTAACTCCTCAGTTCAACCAATTTTAAGGAACATTGCATCCTGTCAAGGACTATGAGCATCCTTGATTATATCAAGTCAACTTTCCTAATGTCAGTCTAGGCAGTATAGGCCTTTGATCAAGATACACCAAGTTTTCCATTCTTACACAACAAGAGGAGAGAGCACTCGAGGCTGAGAGCCTTTTTTAGTTGCTTCCACAAACTTTTCTTGGTTACAAATCAATGCAAAGACCCCACCTATACACCAAAACTATACAATGAATGGCTAGGACTTATCACGTATCACTACTCTAACGAATGAGGAAACCTTCTGAAAACTTCTACACAATTCTATCCTAACCTTACACTACCTAGACTATTTTAGAAACTCGATCTCTACATGCTTCCAATAATCGACAAAAGAAGTCCTGGATAACTCTATACAACTCAAGACTATCATAGTCTACCTTATCCTCGATGCTTCGAGACCAATCCATCAATCTGATCACATCTGCATCCAAACACTTGGACCATAATGATGATCATGTGACTCTAGAAAGCTTCAGACCCATCATTTGTGTGTCATCGTGATGCTCATGTGACTCTAGAAAGCTTCGGACCCATCATTCGTGTGTCTTAAGCAGAGTGCATAACAATCTGGTTAGTGGGATTGTGGAATCCGCTATCGATTGCTTATGGCTCCAAAGAATGAAATAAATAGTCGCAGAAACATTCAATATGTCATCTTGAACAATTACGGGCCTCCCAAATAATATAGTTCGCTATGCGCTTACCACACGGCTGCATGGGCCTTCCAAATAATAATTAGAGGTCACAATATGCATATTTCACAAATGTATTATAAGAAAAATTCATATATATACTTAATACACTATCAAACATTCACACCGGAATCTTCGTATACATAAGTCTCTCAAGGAGGGACTGTTCACATTACTCGATAGGGCCCATTGTGGACTCAACCAAGGGATGAGATCAGCGGATGAAAAAAATCCATGCAGGGCCACCCTAAATATCAAGTTTAGCCCCATTCACATATCTCTAACCCTTTCATCCATGGCCCATAAATCAATTCCATTCAGATTAGTGCATAGTTGATCACACTCTGGTAAATTTATGTTGGACTAAAACTTAGGGCATGTGACTATCATGCCCTTTTAAATTGCATGATTTTTTAATATAAATGTGGGACTTATCCTTATAAATTACAACATAGTACACATATAATATAGGACCACTATTTATGATCGTAACTATGTGACCCACATTTAGAAATTAAAAGTGAAGCCACATTTTTTATGATTTTGTACATAGGACCCACATTTAGAAAACGTGGTGCCCACCTTTGAAAATTATAAGAGATTATAATGTTGGACTATCATGTTTGTTAATTGTTAACGGAGTCCCAATTTAAAAATTATGTGGTATCCATTTTGAGAAATTAGAGCATGGGACTGACTACATTCAAAGGATTCACAATGTGACCTCACATTCAAAGGAATTACAATGTGGCTCCACCTTTCTGTGAATTTTTTAAAATATAATTTTTTTCATAGATTAAATATTTTTTTGAAATATTAATATTTTTGAAATATTAAATATGTTTTTTGAGAAATTAAATATTTTTTTGAAACATTAAATATTTTTGGAAAGATAAAAATTTTTTTTTGAAAGATTAATTTTTTTTCAAGGATAAAATATTTTTTAAAAGATTAAATATATTTTTTTGAAAGATTAAATATTCTTTTGATAAATTAAAATTTTTTTTGAAATATTAAATATTTTTTTAAAAGATTAAATATTCTTTTGAAGGATTAAAATTTTTTGAAAGATTAAATATTTTTATAGAGATTAAATATTTTTTGAAAGATTAATTCGTTTTTGAAATCTAAAATATTTTTTCTTGAAAGATTATTTTTTTGAAAGATTAAATGTTTTGTTGAAAGATAATTTTTTGACAATATAACTGACATTTGGAAATTAGAATATGGAATCCACACTCAAAGGATTTATAATGAGGTCCCACAATTATAAGAAATTAGAAATCACAATATGGGCCCACATTTTGTGATTGTTAACATATGACCCAATTTAAAAATTAAATAGAAAAATCACTTTTAGATAGCAGGAATAAATGTGCTAACAAGTTATTCTTTAAAAAAACTAAAGTTTTTTTGTTCGAGTTTCTTATGCCAACGGGTTAAAATTTTTAGATTCCTTCCTATGAGACTAAAATTCGGAACAATGATTTGAGCATACCAAACATAATTTTCGCAGACTTATCTTGCGGGAACATGTAAAGAACCCAATGGCAGGATGCGAAACTCAACCAGAGATTCTAAGAGCGACAACCTTTTCTTGTTGGAAATGCCTCAAAGACGCCATTTTGGTCAAAGCCGTTTTGCATTGTAAAATTAGCCCTATTGACACCTCATGCCCAATTTGTTGAAAAGAGGAGGAATCGGTAGGCCATGCTTTTTTTAAATTCTATACAAAGGCTTGCAGAGCTTTTAACTAATAGGATCCAAGAATCAGATGGTATGGGATGGTGGAGTCGTTTATGTGTACATGATCGTTAGACTTCTCCACTAAATAGCATCCACACAAAAAAAGTGGATCCTCTCCATGTGGTGGACAATTTGGAAAGCTACGCGTGATTTCCTTTTTCAGGAGCGTTTCCCTTGACACATATGGATAATTCTATTGGTAACTGGGCATGTAAAGGACTGTTCAAATAAATAAAAAAAAAGGTGGGCTTGTAAAGGATTTTAGCCATTTTTAGGTCACAACCAATTAAGATGATCCAAAGGGCAAACTATTTGGCACCAATTCCTAAGGAAATTGCTATTAGGGAGGATGTTCTCGTCTTCTCTGATGCCGCTTTAATTTAGAGTAGCAGATGACACATATAGTTTTGGCTTTGTAACGGAACTTACTAATATTGTCGTGGGTGCAGGCACTTCCCAAGGACCAAAGGTCATCTCCTCAAAGGAGGCTGAAACAAGAGCAATTTACCTGGCCCTTTTGAAGGCTAAAGCCATGGGTCTATTAAAAGTTTGTGTTTTATCAGATAGTAAGGAGGTGGTTCATGCAATAAAAAAAAGTTTGTGTTTTATCAGATAGTAGGGAGGTGGTTCATGCAATCAATGGAGGATTCAATGAGCACATTAACCCTATTATTTTGGATACTGTAGCTCTAGTTTCTAAGTTTCATCGCGTTAATTTTGTTTTATTCCTAGAAATCTAAGGGGTTGTTTGGCAAAACCACATGTGATAGGAAAATCATTCACATGTGCAAATGATGCACTTGTGATTCATTTTCATATGCATTTGAATCCCATGGAAACACTTTTTAATGTTTGTTATTTTCACATATCTTTCAAAACCACATGCAAAAAGGTCATTTTCATCAAATGGCTAGCCTTTATTCTCAAATTTCTCAAAATCCATGTTGAGTCAGAGCTTGAAATTTGTTTTTCTTCAATAATTTTGCCTTGAAAAAAAGATCAACAGTTTGGACCGTGAAAATGGGTCCCATAGAAGTTCATATCGAGGATTTTAGGGTATGGATTTTGTTATAAATATCTTGATATTGGTGATGGATCAATGGATGAAATTTGATTCCATCGGGGTTTTTGGCCTTATAGAGAGTCTTAACGGCTCATATATTGATGAAAAAGCGGAGAGGAGTCAAGGACTAGCATATATTAATTGTTCAACCCATTGGTTCTAAAGTTTTTGATGATTTTTCGAAATCCATGGAGAGTTAAGATGTAAAATTTTATCCCTAGCTATTTTTTGCCTTCTAAAATGGATTGACGGTTCAAAATGGTAGATTTCATTGTTTGGATTTTTCTGCAAATGTCTCACAATCCGTGATGAATCAATGGTTGAAAATGGGGCCTCTGGCGTGTTTGAACTTTTACAGCATCTGAATGGATTAGATCTAGATTATGTAGCCCACATAATTCAGAAAAAATGAAAAAGAAAAAAAAAAGAAGCTGGGGAGTTGTTGACATGAGTTACTGTAGCAATGCCTCTTGGTTTGGCCTCTCTCATGCAGCTGTGGTTCTTTTTCACATCCTTTAAGGTGTGAAGATTTGGGGATGAAAATGCACACTATTTTCATACGCTTTTCATACCTCATTTACGTATATGATGCGTAAATCAATGCAGCCAAACATAACTTGATGTAATTCCATTACGCATCTATCTTTTTCATATCATTTTCACACCAACCAAGCAACCCATAAATGTTGCTGGTGATCTATTTGTAAGGTTGAGCTACTTTATACACTAGGATTTTTCGTGGGCTAGGGACATTGTGAGATGAGGGTGTTTTGTTATGGCTTTCTTTGTTGTTTTTCTGGTTGTTTCCTGTTGTTTTTTGTTTCATTGTGCTTTTAATTAGCAATATGAAGCTCTTTTTATCAAAAAAAATAAAAAAAAAAAAGAAAGAAAAGAAAAAAAAACTTTCGTGCCTGATATTAATGAACCGTCTTTGACCTTAACTACTGACTAGAGTACCTAGAGTTGGTTCCGGATTAACAATAAGTCGTTATCTTGCAACCATATCTAGGGTTCTTGTAAAAATGAACTATAATCTTTTTCACTAATTATTGGACCTAGTTTTTTATCAACTAACAAATTTTTATCCGTTCCGTTTCACTCTCATCAGTTTGCAGGTATTCGGGCAACCCAGGGCCCATTTTATGGGACTAAAGTAGCTATCAATTTGTGGGGCCTAACACTTGCTGACAATGACATGTTCTCGCTCGTACAATTCTGGGTAATCGGTGGCCCACTACAACATGTCAACACCATAGAAGTTGGATGGACGGTCAGTACTCCAATCTATCATGCCAATTAATAGACATCGTTATTTTGAATGATGAAAAGGTCAGATCGGGACCTTCCCAAACGTACAAGGATTTCATCTTCTTAGTTACAAGGAACACATGCTTAATAAGGTTTCTTTCACAGGTAAATCCTAATCTCTACGGAGATCAACTTACACGACTCTTCACGTATTGGACGGTAAGACTCAAGAAACAGTGATTCTTTTGCATTTTTTTTCATTATCAAAATCAAAGCTAACATTTTTTTATTTTAGAAGCAAATCTAAGATGTTGATTGTTGATATTGTATATCAAAAATAAAAAGAAAAACTTGAGAATCCAAAGGTAGAGGTTGAGATGTTGTAGTTCCACATAGGACAAATGCTTTTATCACCTCTACTTTCTCTAAACGGACCTATTTAGATCCTCGGCACTCAGCTGCCGTGCGATGCACTTAGAGCTTGTTTTCTTTGCTCAGCATTGAACTCCTAGTAATTTTAGGTCATATCTTACAAATGAGTAAAAGTTGAATGAAAATATTTATATGTAGATCCACAAATGCCATCAACAAGTATCTCCTTTATTCTCATGCCCAGGGTTTAAACTGTGGCTGGAAAATTCTACAAGTTGACTCTTGATTCTCCCGAGTCATCCCATAATTTTGAAGAAGAACCAATTCAAATACAGAGGTGACTCGGATGAGTCACCTCATTTTAATAAGTTGTTTACTTTCTAAATCATTTGATACGTAGATCTAATTTTAAACAAGTACATATTTATTTTAAAATAACATGCACATGGTTTGGAGTCATGGAGGCAACATATTAAAATGATGTTTGGAATGGAATTTGAAACTTAAGTTTGTTTGATATTTTCACTAAAAAGTAAAGTAATATGCAATATTTCTTATTTTCCTCATTGTAGTACTTTTCTTAAATGCATAAACTTATTTATTTGAATTGATTATCATGAATGCATGCATGTAAATAAACATATATTTAAAATTTATAAGTGACGAAGTTACTTTATAAGTATGTTAAAAATTATCTTAACATGTCTCTCCCGAGTCTCCCCATTAACTCTATCCGAGTCTCTTTTTTTTTTTTTGTTTGTCAAGTCAAGTTCAAGTCACAACCTTGGTTCAAAACTAGGCATGCCACCTTCCCTCATCTGAGAGCTATCTTACGTCACCCAAGATCTACTTCCCTCACCAGAGAATTCCCTCACTTAACCTGAAGTCTCCTCCCCTCACCCGAGGGATGGGGTCCTAGGCCCCCTACGCTGGGTACAAAAAAAAATGTATTGGCAAAAACTAATGACCCAACTATTGCCCTAGCATACCAAATTCTAGGAAAGTGATAGGCCCATGCGATCTGTAAATACAACTTATTATTATTATTATTATTAGAGATTTTTTATGAAAGAATTAAGCTTGAATTTTAATTAAATAGATTTATGAAAAAAAAGCATAAAATGATGAGTTAATTGGACGAAATCACCTCAATTGATGATATCATCAACCTTCATTTCAAAATATGATGTTTTGCTCCATCTTCTTCTACTTAGTGATGGAAAAGTTATAAAAACCACTTCATTTTGTGTTCCGATTGTCTTCATTAAGTGCTCTCGCCAATCTTCCTTAGGTAATGTGGATCTTACACTTAGTTTCTGCACACTACTCACCCCCTTTACATAATTAGTTTTGAGAGTTTGAGTTTGGAGTGCAAGATGTTTGATGAGATGCCTAAATGAGAATTTTTTTTTTTCCCAATTTGGTGGTGCATCAAGTGAGGTTAGAGGGGATGAATTTGGTTGTGCTTTTATAAACACTTAGAGTTTCAACCATTTCTTTGGGAAAATTTGGTAGTTATTGATGTTTGTGAGCAACATATAGGGAGCTTGAGAAATCTTTGAGTAGTGAATATGAGTTTTTCTCCTAGGCATTATATTATTTGTGTGAAATTTTAGATCCCAAGACTGCTTTTCAGTCCATTAATTCGGAATCTTTTAACCAATTTTAAGCATGTGGGCAGATCAAACACATTTTATCATGTGATTTGTGAAAGACTTATAAAATCTTTCTTCTTGGATGCATTCATGAAAGTTTTGGGTGAGCCTCTAGAATGGATTAGTGCAATCAACCTCAACAATATGTGTGCAAATAATCAGCTACGCAACGAAAATAAAAGCAATCAACACACAAACATACACCACAAAAAGACATGATTTTTATGTGGAAACTCAAACTAGGTAAAAAACCATAAGTCCAAACTGAACCAATAAACAAGTACTATGAATTATCATGTAATTATAAGCCACTAATAAATATCTAATGAACCGTAGCATTAACCACTTGTAGAGCTTCACACTGTAACAACTGTATGCCATTGCCTGCTACAAATTCAATCAACTAAGTGCCTTTTAGTTATTATGCTTGGCTCCTTAGATCTTCTACGAAAGAAGATACTCTTCTATAAAGTGACGTAGAATACTAAAATCTCTATAGTAAAGTTTCAGCCCTTCAACTCTCAATGAAAGCTCTAGAGAAGATGATCTTCATAATATAATCTCTACTCATAATATTGAGATCTATGTTCCATACTCTAGGGTTGAGAGACCTTTTTATAGCCTTAATTTCATGCCTAGTAATAGTAATCCAACTAGAAAAAGAATTGGCACAAAATAGGAAACTCCACTTCAAAAAGGAAAGATTTTCCCGCAATGGCAGTTTCATAATTTTTGCATAATGACAGTTTCATAATTTTAAACAACACAATTTTTACAAACTTCCTGAAGCCATAACTTAATCGTTTTAACTCCAATTGATGTAATCTTGGAACCTACATATATTTGCTTGAAATGAGCTTTCCAACAGTAGGTAGATTACCTATATCCAATACTTGGTGTATAACCTTTTTTAATCCAAATATCTTCATTCCGGCTCTTCAATCTCTGCAAACTCCTAGACAAATAAAAAATACAACATTCGCTCGGACTAGAGTTTTATCCAATCTATAAATTTGTCGATACTTTTAATTTTAATAAAAGACATAATAACTCAAAATCCTATTACAATTCTAACAATTCATCACCACTTTTCAGTTTTCCTTTATTTCTTGGAAATGGATATTCAAACATCTACTAAATTTCAGCATCATCCCCTCAAAACTTAAGACAATCAAGTATGGATACCATCAAAGAGAAGCATAAAAGTAGAAGAAGAAAAAGCAAAGTTGGAGGAGGTTGACATCATTAATTGAGTTGATGATATCGTCAATTGAGATAATTTTGTCAAAAAAAAAATATACAAACAACTATCTCGATAGTTTTTTTATTTTTCTTGATAAAAATTCTTAATTAAGGTTTAAACTTAATTTTTTCGTAAAAATCTACTACTACTACTACTATTATTATTATTATTATTATTTCACATCTACTAATGGCTCCTTTTTTGTTTTAAAATCAAAATACCAGTCAGATGGATACGAACCCGGTTCCGGTTGCTACAATGCTATATGCCCAGGCTACGTGCAACTGAACCCGCACCTGCCACTTGGAATTACTTTTCCGCAAATGTCTGTCTACAATGGACCGCAGACCAGCGTAACGCTACAAACATTTCAGGTACTATATACACCGTAACGCTACAAACATTTCAGGTACTATATACACCGTAACGCTACAAACATTTCAGGTACTATGTACACTATCTTTCATGGCCGGGTTGGATTCATGAACTTCATCTTGCCACTAGTTTGGGCAAGAGAGGATTTCCGTCCCTGCAGATTTTTGGTTCCACAAGGAAGGGGAACCCTCTATTCCTGTCCCCTCTCATATAAATTAACTCGAAATCCTCTCTATAAATAATGGTTTTTTTTTTTCCACAAGAGAACTTTGTAACGTAAGACAATGAAATAGTGGTTGAATACAAAATCAAAACAATTTCTCTCTCTACTTTAGAATCCTGTCGTCGTACAAGTGAACCATTAGATATTCTAATAATTGGATAGTACCCATTCCACATGGAGCTTGTTTAGCATAGGATTTAGCTAGTGAGTTAAAAAAAGGTATGTGATGTGATATTTTATACTTCACCATATAATCAAGGGCGATTCAGGAATTTTTTCTAGGGGCTTTTAGCTAGACAAAAGTTTTGGGAGGGCCACATATAAAAGATAAATATAGTTTTCAAAATATAAAGGGAGTTTTCTAAAAATTTTGGAGGGGCCATATGTAAAAATGTAAAAGGGTTTTGTAAAATCTTGAGGGGCTATATGTTAAAAATTTTAAAAATGTTAAAAACTTTAAGGGGCTTTGTGAAATTTTGGGGGGACCATGGCCCCCCTAGGCCTACATATGGGTCCGTCTTGACCATATTGAAAAAACAGACGAGAGCAATATTGGAGAGAATGTCGATGGGCTAGAGATCGTTACCAGATGGGTTCTCATATCTCTATTGCTACGATTTTCTCATATCTCTTCATGGAGCTCAATCTCCGTCTCTATATTACTGTTAGAGATACATTTTATCAATCAAAACGGGCGCAGTGGCTCTACGATCATGCATGAGCAAATCAAGGGATATGAGGCTAACCATATCAAAGAAATATCCATTCAGGCTTATGGGCAAAACCATGTGGGGGGCCCATTAGCCCCCATGATCCAACACATTTTTGGTTGAAAAAAGTGAAGTTTGGGAGTAAACTTATAATTGGCACCAGCTACCTTTTTTTTCTTTTTTATTGATTGGGTTAATGTTTTGTAGTTTGGGTTAACCGGATAGAAGATTACGCCATTGCTGCAATAACGTACTTGTCAGCAATGTGCGCAAAGACATTACCGGTTTTATCTCCTGATAGCTCGAGTTGTGCGGAATCCAAGCCAAGGTGGAGATTGTTGGGTTTGTATTTTGTATTTCGGTTTAGTCGGATGGGTTCACTGGCTTAGCTAGGGACTGGTTTAAGGTCAATAGTATTTTAATAATTATATCGGGGCTTTCTTGGTAGCCAAGAAAGCGGAGATTATATATTAATGTAATTTGTAACCTTAGATCTTGCACCGAAAAGAGTGGCCTTTCTTGCCCGTAGTGTTCCTACACCACGTAGGAGAGATGATGAGAGCTTGAGAGCCTCTGTATACATTTGCTTGTGATAATGAAGATGGTATCGTCTCTGTGCCCGTAGATGTAACCCTAGTTTGGGTGAACTACATAAAACCTCCATGTGTACTCTTATTGTGTGTGACTTTGATTGTCAATCGCAGGTTCGTGCTTCCACATGTGCACCTGAAAGAAATGGATCTAAAATCCGAGTTTGAATGACTCCGATATTGCAAAAACAAATTTATACTCCCTAATCGGTCAAACCTCCTTGTTGACCATCAAAAATCCAATTGCCTTCTTCCATTGTGTAGATCTACTCAAAATGAGTCCATAGGAGCAAATGAATCTTGGATTAGACATCAAATGATCAAGATATGGAGGAAAGATATTTCTGCCATCGATCTTGGTCAAACTGGCTTTGACTGTACACCCTACTGACGTGTGCTAACATCAGCACTGCTATTGTTGTTCTCTGGGCTAGGCTTTTATAGACAGGTTCAGGTCAACCTGACCTAAACCGAAACTAACCTGGACTTGTCTTCTGCTGGGCTATGTTGCACAAACAGGCCGACCCGACCTATAAACTAACCCAGACTTAGATTAAGAATAACCCGAGCCTGCTTTATCTTCCTCTTTGTTTCATGCAACCAGAATAGGGACCGAAACCCCTGTGCTCATTCTTCCTTTAGCAGCAATGGAATACCAGTGCGGCAAGACGGCAACTAGCTATGGCCCTCCTTTCTGGTGAGGCGACGATGACCACAATGGTTATGCACAGGTGGCTGGCTCTGGCAGGCTTAAGAAAAAAATGGCAACAGCGAGAGTCATCGAGTTTGCCTTTTCTGCAGCGAGCGGTAGGGATTGACCCCCTTCTTTTTTAAAGACAAAACTGCAGCGATTCTCCGATATTCCTCTCAGACGAAATCCAGCAACCAAGAACCCACTTGGATCCTCTGTGAACCCAATCCAAGAACAAAAAACCTCATCTTCTTCTTCTTCCTCAATTGAGATGGATGCACAAGTGGGAGGGAGTATGTCCTCTTCTCCAACCACAAACTATGACTTCTGCCGATCTTTTCCACCTATTGTGTGGTTAATCCAGAGATCGGACCAATCTTCACCTTTTTTACAACCTGCAGAAATCTAAATTTCCAAGGAGAATCCAATTCGTCAATCACACAAAGCAACTCAGGCTCTGATACCACTTATTGTGCATGTGCAGAAGTGTGTAACCTGCGATCAACAATCCACACACAAGAAGAGAACATAGAGGATTTATGTAGTTCACCCAAATTAGAGCTACATCTACGGGCACAGAGATGATACCATCTTCATTATCATAAGACATACAGAGACTCTCAAGCTCTCATTATCTCTCCTATGTGGTGTAGGAACACCACGAGCAAAAGAGGCCACTCTCTTTGGTGCAAGATCTAAGGTTATAGATTATATCAATAAATAATATCTACTTTCTTAGCCACAAAGTAAGCCCCGGTATAATTACCAAAATACCTTTGACCTTAAACCGGTCCCCGGCTAACCTAGTGAACCCATCCTGCTAAACCGAAATACAAGACATGAACCCAACATTATTTTTGTTAAAAAGTTAATGTATTTATAATTAAGATGATGGGTAAAAAAGACCTTTAGTAAGGCTATAGTGAATACAGCATATCGACCTTTCGCGTTATATGGATTACTGGTTTACTGAAATTAGATCTACACATGGTGATACCAAAAGTTGCAGAGCTTGTAAAAAGTGGAATTGTATTACTAATCTGCTGCATAAAGATCTTATATCCAAAACTTATCGTGCCAACTTAGAGAAGTCAATGAGTGTTCATTACTGTGACCTTTCCTGCATAGACAAATCATGTGAGTATTGGCTCCAGATATGGATGGTAAGGGAAGACTGAAATAGAATTTCCTGAGGAGGAACCAGCTAGTTTGGCCAGCAGGTCAGCAACTCCAATAGCTGACCATTGGCAAAAGGTGGCCCTCCATGTGGGAATCATTGCAAGTGTGTTCATCAGATATTTCGAAAGGGCCATCAGATGCCATGGCATCCTTCCATCAAATTGGAGATTTTGACAGATGATGAAAGAGTCTCCCTCTATGATGAGCTGTTGTGAATGGAAATGATGAGCGACATATAACTCAACTGATGAAATTGAAGTTTGTATTTTATAAATATTGAGATTCGCAGCAGCAAATACTCAGGTTTTAATTCTAGGAACTAAGGTTGACAAAATAAAATACTAAGGTTACAGTGAAACAAGGACGTCTTCGCTGAAACTAATTTATCTCAACAAAAAACAAATGCAAAGAGATACATGACTCTATTTATAAACTCAAATTCTAATCCAGGATTAGACTGCTCATAATCTCTTACACTTCTTTAGGCAATAATCATAATGATAAAGATACATGAGAAATCTAAAAAGACACATGGAAACTACAAAGAACTTATGTGGAGACCCAAAAGACATTATAAGTTACAATAGAGCAATGAACCATATTAAATACTAGCAGCCCAAAAGACCCATCATGAACTCTAACTTAATTCTAATAGCCCTCCCTGATCTAGATTTCTTTTACTCCAAGCACAGTCTTCATCTTGATGAACAAATCCCTCTTCAAAGGCTTGGTGAACATGTCCTCCTCCTAGTCTTGAGATGTACAAAACTTGAGTTCAACTTCTTCATCCTTCACTAATTCTCGAATGAAGTGGTACTTGATCTTTATCTGCTCGCTTTTACCATGAAACACAGGATTCTTGGACAAAGATATGGCTGATTTGTTGTCACAAAATAGTTTTATAGATCCTCCTTGTTCATGATTTAGTCCCTTCAAAACCCACCTTAACCACATAGCTTGACAATTGGTGATAGCAAGAGCAATATATTCCACTTCAGCTATAGAGAGAGCTACAACGAATTGCTTCTTTGAAGACTATGAAACTGCACTAGAACCAATTTTAAAAACATACCCTGAAGTACTCTTGGAATCATCGAAACTTCCAGCCCAATCACTATCACAAAAGCCAGCCAAACTTGGATTTGTAGCCTTCTAATAGTGAAGACCATGATTTTGGGTTCCTTTCATATATCTTAAAATTCTTTTTCCAGCTTCCCAATGAGCATCTCTTGGAGATTCCATGAGCCAACAAAGCATGTTTCTCGAATATGTGAGATCCGATCTTATTGTTGTTAAGTACATTAAACCACCAATAAGACTTCGTTAAAGAGTTAGATCCACCACCTTCTTTCTATCATATTTGCTTAATTTCAAACCAACTTTGATAGGAGTACTAATAGGTTTTGCATCTTCCATCTTAAACCTTTCCAACAATTTCTTTTGCATATTTCTTTTGAAAAATGAAAATTCTATCTTCATTTTGATTTACTTCAATTCTAAGAAAGAAATGAAGTAAGCTCATATCAGTCATCTCAAATTCATACATCATAGCCATTTTGAAATCTTAAAACATTTTAACACTACTCCCGGTAAAAATCAAATCATTCACATATAAGCAAGCAATGAGAATCTCACCTTGAGGACTTTTCTTGACATAGAGAGTATGCTCAAGAGGTGACTCGTGAAATCCACTTTCTTCAAAATATGCATTAATCTTTTTGTACTATGCCCATAGTGCTTGCTTTAGACCGTACAAGGCCTTTTTTAATTTACATACTTTCATCTCTTCATGCTTCTTCACATAACCGGGCGGTTGATCAACATAGACCTTTTCTTCTAAGGTACCATTTAAGAATGTCTACTTCACATCCATTCAAAACACTTTCCATTAATTTTGAGTTGCAAAAGCCAACACGAAACAAATGGTGTCTAGACATGCAACGGGGATAAAAACTTCATCAAAGTCAACTCCTTAATTTTGCTTATAGCCCTTGGCTACTAAGCTAGATTTACATTTTTCCAACTTCACCTCTTGCATTTAACTTGGTCTTGTACACCCATTTTACTCCAATTGTCTTCTTGCCTTTTGGAAGTTTCACCAACTCCCATGTGTCATTTCTTTCAATGGACTCAATCACTTGATCCATGCCTCAATCCACCTTTGATATTTAGAGGTGTCTTCAAAAGTAACAATATCGGCATCTACAAACAAAGCACAACTCATCCGACCATTAGGAATCATAACATAATCACTAGATGGATACCTTTTGGATAGTTGATGTGGCCAACTAGATCTCATTGATGTAGGTGTTTCTTCATGATCATTATTTTGATCCAAACTCTCCCTTGATAAAGATGATGATGATAACGAAGAGCTTAGAATTTCATCATTTTGTTCTTCTAATTCTTCATCAAGCAAAATAGAATTTTGCTTCTTCTCATTTTCATTCCACGCCCATGACTCTTTTCATTGAATTTCACTTATCTACTAACAATGATTTTGTTAGTCAATGGATTAAACAACTTGTATGCCTTGTATTTTTCACTATAGCCAATGAAGATGCATTTCTACGATTTGTCATATAATTTTCTTCTTTTCTCATCCGGTGTATATGAATATGCAATGCTACCGAATATTCTCAAATGGCTAAAACAAGGCTTATGACCACTCCAAGCTTCTTGAAAGGTCATATCTTGAATGCTTTTTGATGAGGAATGATTGAGAAGATAGACCGCACAAGCTACTGCTTCAGCCCAAAATGAATTAGGTATCCTTTTTGCTTTCAACATACTTCTTGCCAAATCCATAATTATTCTATTTTTCCTTTCCGCAACCCCATTTTGTTGGGGTGTGTAATGAGTGGTGAGTTGATCCTAATTCCATTTTCTTTCAAGAATTCTTCAAACTTGTTTGATACATATTCACCACCTTGATTGGAATGCAAAGTTTTCAATATGAAACCATTTTACTTTTCGACCATGGCCTTGAAAATTTTGAAATAACCAAAGACTTCAAAATTTTCTTTTAAGACATACACCCAAGTTTTTCTACTACAATCATCAATGAAAGTGAGAAAATAGCGATTACCTCCATTTGAAATTGTGTTCATAGGCCCGCATAAATCTAAATGCACTAATTGAAATGGACTTGATGCTCTTCATGGTTTTCCAATAGGAAAGGAGTCTCTATGATGCTTTCCAAGTACACATCCTTCACAAACTTCGTCTTGCCGATCAATATTTGGCATGCCTCTCACCATATGCTTTTTGCACATCAAAGATAATGAGTTGAAACTCAAATCGCCAAACCAAAGATGCCATAGCCATGAACTGTTGTTGATGATTGCACTAAAACATGATAAAGATTCATATTGAATGTTCAAACCAAACATATTATTTGAAGACATATGTACCTTTGTAATTAGAGAGTTGTTCTTGTCTCTAATCATGCAATGATCACCCTTGAAATGAACATCATGCCATTTG
Organism: Sextonia rubra; assembly: GCA_037013555.1. Lineage (NCBI taxonomy): Eukaryota > Viridiplantae > Streptophyta > Magnoliopsida > Laurales > Lauraceae > Sextonia > Sextonia rubra. The sequence goes on along the minus strand of JASUAD010000018.1, from coordinate 47,502,368 downwards.
CGAAGAAACTGTCCAACACTAAGAAAATTATGATTTAAGCCTGGCACATATAAGACATTAGAAATTCTCTTTTGGTCTCATTTCTTTATGCGAAAGTGTATGTCACCACATCCTTTTGCTGGAAGCCTTCTATCGTTATCAATCTTGACTTCGGATTGAATGGAATTGTCAGGATTAATAAACACATCTTTGTTGCCAATCATGTGGTTACTATAATGGCCACCATCAAGATACCAAATATCACCACAAATAATTTCACGAACATTGCAATCGAGTAGGATAGTTTCATCACCTCTTCCTTTTGTTGAACAGTTTCATGCATAAAACTTGATTCATTCTGTCCTTCATCGGCCATCTTCTTTCTACAATATGCTTACACGTGCCCATATTTTTTGTAATAGTGGCATTGTATATGGGAATAGGAAGAGCCGTGACCTCTTCCTCTTCCTCGTGCTCTACCTCTCCCTCTTGTAGGAGCATTGTTACTAGGAGAATCAATAGATTCAGTTTCATTTTTATGTTTCTCATGTGTGTGACATCCATGGTCGTTTCTTCCTCTTCCACAATTTTGTCCTCCTCTTCTCCCTCTAGCACCTCTTCTCGAAGAGAGTTGAGATTGGAATGCTTTTTCTAGAGGAGAAGAATCAAAATGTTTAATGTGAAGTTCATGAGATTGGAGTGATCCCACTAAACTTTCTTAGGGCAAAGAGGACAAATCTTTTGATTCTTTAATTGCAGCCAAAACATATTTAAACTTACGGGTCATGCTTCAAAGGATTTTTTCTACAACCCATTGATCTTCAATTTTTTATCCATTTACTCTTAGTTGATTACCAAGGGAGATGACTTGGTTCTAGAAATCTTCAACTGATTTGGATTCTTTCATTCGTAGAGAATCAAATTCACTTATGAGAGTTTGTAATCTTGTCATCTTTACTTTGTCTTCTCCTTTATATGATGTGTAGAGTGTATCCTATGCTTGCTTTGCTAAATTTGCAGAAGAGATTCTTTCAAAAACAGCTTCATCCATAGCTTGAAAAATAAAGAACAATGCCTTCTTGCACTTCTTGTGGTTCTCCTTCAACTCATTGACTTGTTGTTTAGTGAGAACACTTGAATCTGCTAGTTCTTCAAAACTAGTTTCAACAATATCCCATAAATCTTGAGATCTATACAACACATTCATCTAGATATTCCATCGGTTGTAGTTCTTTCCACTGAATTGAGGAGGTTGTGATTACAGCATATTGTTAGAGACCATTGAATCACCTTGAACAGCTCTCTGATACTACTTTGAAGAAATTAAAGTTCATATTCTACGAATATTGAGGTTCGCAGCAACAAATACTCAAGTTTCAATTCTGAAAACTAAGGTTGACAGAACAAACTACTGAGGTTATAGTGAAACAGGGACATCTTCACTGAAACTAATTTATCTCAACAAAAAAACAAAGATGAAGATTCAAGAGAAAAAACTTGTTCTCTTGATCTTAAACAACAAAGAAAAAACAGCTAATGGATAAACTAGGTATGGGACCTTAAGTTTTCTCTCATTGAAGCACAAATGCAAAGAGATACAAGATTCTATTTATAGACTCAAATTCTAATATGGGATTACATTGCTTATAATCCCTTACACTTCTCTATGCAGTAATTATAATAATAAAGACACATGAAAAATCTGAAAAGATACATAAACTTGCAAAAAACTTTTGGGGAGGCCCAAAAGATACTATAAGTTACAATAGAGCAATGAACCATATTAAATACTGGCAGCCCAAAAGACTCATCATGAAATCTAGCTTAATTCTAATGTCAACTCCCCTGAGCATGGCTTTTAGCTTAGCCTCTAAAGAGCCATTGGCCACGGTTCCTGCTGCAAAACCAAGTAATAATTGCCCGCTCGCATCTCTTAAGATCCCACCCAGCCCTGCAGTATGTTCATTGTGGTTGCATGATTCGTCAATATTGAGCTTGAGCAACGAGGTGGTAGTGGTCCCCATGCCCCGGTTGTGATCTCCCTGATTCCTTTGTTCATAAGAAGTGTGTTGGCAGCAGTCCATTCGCGATGAACATAATAGATCTTTTGGAGGATGGAACGAGGATTTAATGGCTGGTAGTGGGAAATGATTCCGTTCCTTGCTTTCCAAAGGTACCAACATGCCCGTAGGATGATCGGGTTACGAGTTGAAGACTGTGACAAGAACCATTGGTTGCAGGAACTGTATGGAATTTGGGTTCTATGGTGTTGGAATCTGGGTTCTGTGGTGTCTTGCAATGGTCCTGAAAATGCTTTGGGTGGTCCTCTCCAAGTCCAAGCCGCTTAATTTTTTATAGCAAAAAAGTGTGATAAAATGTGGTGTAATAAATCTTATGAAAAACGTAATTTTAATCTGCATTCTCTCTCACTTATATTTTACCTCATACTATCAAAAATAAAATCTACCACGCCACTGCCTTCTAGTTTTATATGTACCTTTCATTTATATTTTTTATTATGTGACATCTAATTAACCTTTACACCTGCAAATATATAAATAAATAGTTATGTATCAAGTTTCAGCCTAATTATTTATTGCATGTTTTCTGGAACAGGATCCCAGAAATGGAGATTGGTGGTTGTTATGGGGAGAGGACAATGAGAAACTGGGGTATTTTCCCAGTGGAATATTACCAGTATTGGGTCATGGTCCTGCAACAAGGATGGAGTGGGGAGGGGAGACTTATACCCCACCGAATCTTCCTTTTCCTCCGATGGGCAGTGGACATTTTGCAGCGGAAGGATTTGGAAAAGCAAGTTATTTGAGGTGGATAAGAGTGTACGATGGCACTAGACAAGTTGTAGACGCGCCACTGGATACCGAAATATTGGCAGACAGGCCTCAATGTTATACTGTAGAGGACCCTAGAAGGCTTTATGGAGGCCAAGTTGATAGAGTCTTCTTCTTTGGGGGACCTGGAGGATTATGCTAAAATTCCTAGTTTATCGTGTAAGGAAGAGCATGTGGTTTTTCATGCTCAAATAATACAGTTTCATAAAAAAATTAACATTCAAATATTCCTGTAATGAAAAAAATTAATTAGAAATTATTACATCAACCTGGTCAATAGATTTAGAGCATTATTATTATATATATTATGACAATACCCCGTTTCACGGGAGGGCGACACGTGGCGCAGTCTTTTTATGGGAGTGCGACATGTGGCACACTCTGATTAAAGTTCTAAAATTCTCTCCCATTTTCCTCTCCTCAAATCTCTCGCTTTACTATTTAATTTTTCTAAAATCTCTCTCTTATCCCTTAAAGTTCTACCCCTCCCCTAACATCTCTCTCTCACCCTTAACAATAAGATCCTAAACTCAATTCAACACTCATATAAATAGGGTATGGTTCCATGCGGGGCCCAAGAGCTCAAGTGGAGATGCATATTATATTATCTGCTCATAGGAGAAAATAACACATGGATAAATTGTTACATTGAAATATTGAACTGTAAAACATCATGGTCAAATTCCTTAATGGAACCCTTTCTAGAGATGGCCCATAGTGTTGTTTTCCAGGGATGGCCCATAGTGTTGTTATGATGAAACCTACAGTTGATGGAAAATCTTCTCTAATTAATACCATCCAAGATTATAGGATATATATATATATATATATCTTTTCTTTTTCTTTTTTTTTTCCATGCACTGCATTGTTTTTGGAGTTCACAATATGTAGGACGACATAATTAGTATGTTGGTGGCGCCGGCTTACTCATGTGTGAAATGCATTTTGTATGGCTAAAGTGGCCTACCAACAGGTTACAATATAAATCCAAACAAATAAACGATGATTGAAGGCTTTGAATCCAAAAGAAGTTGAAAAAAAAGCTACTATGAAATGCAAAAATCCATGGGCCCAAACAGGACCCCATAGATATGCATAGGAATAATGATTGAGGTGCATATTTTCTTTACCGCTTTTTTCATTTTCTTAAAATATCTAAGATGCTAAACGATGATCCAAACTGTTTAGAGTACTAATAAGGTTAAATACATCACGTGGTTGAAATTTCAACTGTTGATCTGTTTTGGATCTTGAGATATTTGCGAAAACAAAGTATAAAATAGGTCTGCTTTGTCAAATTTTGTGGGCCCCATAATCTTGATCTGGACTATTAATCACCCCATAGATATGCATAGGAATAATGATTGAGGTGCATATTTTCTTTACCGCTTTTTTCATTTTCTTAAAATATCTAAGATGCTAAACAATGATCCAAACTATTTAGAGTACTAATAAGGTTAAATACATCACGTGATTGAAATTTCAACTATTGATCTGTTTTGGATCTTGAGATATTTGCGAAAGCAAAGTATAAAATAGGTCTGCTTTGTCAAATTTTGTGGGCCCCATAATCTTGATCTAGACTATTAATCACCCCATAGATATGCATAGGAATAATGATTGAGGTGCATATTTTCTTTACCGCTTTTTTCATTTTCTTAAAATATCTAAGATGCTAAACGATGATCCAAACTGTTTAGAGTACTAATAAGGTTAAATACATCACGTGATTGAAATTTCAACTGTTGATCTGTTTTGGATCTTAAGCTTTTTGCGAAAATAAAGTATAAAATAGGTCTGCTTTGTCGAATTTTGTGGGCCCCATAATCTTGATTTGGGCTATTAATCTTCTTTAGAAGTTTGAAAACGGCTAATGGTTTAACTCCTGATTTGATCTAGATCTAGAAAAAATGATGAAAGTGTGAGAACCAGAGGATTGCCCATGTCACTATTACAGAAGGTGAAATGTGATTAAGGTAATTCATATTTTAATTTTTTTATTTAATTTTGAGCCAATAAACAAACATCTTATCCATTGTATAGTTGTAACAGCCCAAATATGACTATGAGATTAAATTTGAATTGTTGATCAATCGTAGTTCTCAAGAAATTTGCAAAAACATTTAAAAATCTTGATCTAATTTTCTGAAATTTGTTGGCTCCTATTTCAAGTTCCTACCGTTGATCTTCAAAGTCAAAAATTTGAGTTTTGAACAACATATGAGTCGGTGAAAAAAATGTAGATAGGTGGTCATAGTGAATGAAAAGATATAGACTAAATCATGGGTCGGATAAACTATAGCCTAATGATGTGGACCGCACCTCCAAATTTGTTTGAACCACAACTAAGTTAGGTATAATGTATATATTTAATGTTTAGGTCTAAGGCCACACTGTACATAATTGAACCCACAAGTTTATACAAAGGCCCATGCTAAACCCAGGCCCAAAAAATGAGAATATCTTTAAATATAAGATTTATTGAAACATTATTAAGAAAAAATTGTACGTTTCCTTTTTTCTATCAATCTTTTTATTTTTTTTTTATCTTTTTTGCTTTTTGGTTTTAGGAGATAAGGACGTATACATAATGAATACACATTGGTAAAAAAAAATTAAAAGACCAACTTTTGTGGGTTTTATGAATTATTTAAAAATATTTACTTTTGTTTGTTATTAATTTTTCCTATTTTATTTCAATTATTGTATTTAGAATAGTAAATAATTTGTGATAAAAAAAATCTTTTAAAAAAAGAAACCTAAGATATATGTTCTATATTCGTTTGTGATAAGAAAAACTCTTTAAAAAGAGAAACTCAAGATATAAATTGTGTCAATTTTTATAAGTTTCATTCTAGACTCTGGACTTCAAGCAAATATCTCATCATGAAAACTCTTTAAAAAGAGAAAATCAAGATATAAGTTGCATCAATTTATACTCTCTTTCTCTCTCTTCCTACTTCTCTATTCCATTCATAAATCATAAATCATTCTTACATTGGAAAGATACATAGGTTAAGGTATTCCTCTCACTTCTAAGCATCCATTATATTCTATACAATATAGAATTCTCATGTCCCTTATATTGTTGACAAGGCTTAATTATTTTTTTCGTGGCCCATGCCCAAGCGCTACTCTTTCAATCCCATTTCAGTGCCCCATGTGGTACATATGAATCCACCAAATTTAACGAGATATGTACGTCATGCTCCCAACTGCACCTTATTTTGAATTCCTTCTATTTGATTTAGATACTTACAGAGCTAATTATTATATTCTTAAACTGTTTCATAGTAATCTGTAGCCCTTTGACTGATACTATTTAGATTTACTACTTACATAGGTAATTGTTATATATACTGTTTATAGTAATCTATAGTACTTTAACTGGCACTATTTAGATAAAGAATTACATCCCTAAACCCTACACTATTTATGGTAATCTGTAGCTTAGAAATCTTGATTATTTTCTTTATGAAAGAAATCTTAATTTTTTAATCATGAGTCATTGTAAGCAACAGTGGCGTTCTTAAGATTCTTAAGATTATTGAAAAATAGGAGTTTTAGGAATCATGTTAACCTCAATCCAACCAAATTTGCGTATCATCTAGCTGTTATGTTAATCAAGTTAACATATTTATCTATTGCATTTATTATGAAACAATTGTTTTTAATTTTTTTTATTATCAGATACATTGCAACTATAACAGTTGTGGATCACATCAAGCAAACATCATTCTTATTGTACGATGAAGTACTTAAAATTTTCATAAATGTGACAGAAGAAGAATTTCAAGAATGTGCAAATAAGGTATTTTACATTTATTTTTATTTACATAAAGTTACTTTTTTATTTTAACTATCATCATATATATATATAAATGTTAAATTTTTAATTATTTTGTAGGTTAATTGGTATGAACTATTGGAAAATGAAATAAAAAAGCATTGTGGAAGCAATATTTATTTTGTATAAAACTAGACTCAACAATGAACAAACTAAGGTCAGAAAGCAGTATCCCAGTCAATAAAATTGAAGAAATTAGCTACTCTCAAGAATCAATCAATCTATTATCAGAAATTGAAAATTAAAAGTTTTATTTTAATGCCATCAACACAATTTCTTTTACTAATTTATTTGAATGTTTACTTTGTAGTATCAAATTATAAAGAAAATGTAAAATTTCAAGATGTTAGACCAAGTACTTCCATTATAATACTGAAAACAAATAACTTTATTGAGACAAGCTCACAAATTGAAACAAGTGAGGAGTTAAAAGATCTGCAGAAGATGAAACAAGCGCAACTGTCGAGATAAGCGGAGAAGATGAACCAAGTACAACTACTGAAACAAGTGCATGCTAATAAACAAATATCAATATTTTTTTTTACCTTAGTCCACATGTAATTCCTTTAATCATTCAAGGATGACTTAATATTAATGTTTTTTTTTCACTCTCAACTTTTTTACATCCATAATTCAAAGAAAATATTTTCTCCTTTAAAAAAATAAAGATTCTATATTTTAACTATATTTTTGCTATGATTTATTTCATAATATTCATTAGTATTTTATTTAAATTAATAATAATTTTTAATAAGACTTAATTATTATTTTTTCATGGCTTGCGTTGGGCGCGGGCTCTGAAGCGCTAGTATATATATTATGCCAATCCTCCCTTTCGTGGGAGGGCAACATGTGGCGCGCCCTCTTCGCGAGAGGGCGACACGTGGCGCGCCCTATTCGTGAGAGGACAACACGTGTATTAATCTTCCAAAAGAATTCTAATTAGAGATAGTTTCCTCAAAAATATAGTTTCCTCAAAAATAGGTTTTCTAATTCATTATAAATTATAATCATACACGATAGTTTTCTCAAAAATAAAGTCTCCTCAAAAAAAGGTTTTCTAAAAAATCTGCAAGCTTTATTGTTTTTTGGGTGTTCTCTCCTCTTTCTCTTCTCATTCAACTTCTCTCCACTTCACCGGTATGCTTTATCTTTCCTCTCTATTTTTTTTTGTATTATCGTTATGTTGTCCGTTCTCTTCATGTCATCCTATCCCTCTGCTCATAATATTTCAGATCTTCTAAAAAGGTTGGAAAGGGGGAGTCGAAATAAGAGAGAGAGAGAGAGGGAGTGTGCAGGATTTCTTCTTTCTTTATTTCTTTCTCTTCTTCTATGTTTTCCGACGATTGGAAAGGGGGAATCAATATGGAGTGATCGAGAGAGATAACTTTCTGTTCTTCTCTGTTTTCTAATGATTGGAAAGGGGAAATCGAGAGAGAGAGAGTTCAATTGTTTAAGAAACAGTGAGAAAGACCGGATCTGCTATCTCGATCGACCCATCTTGATGTTGATTCTATGGAATTGAATCCTATCACCCCAGAGAGAAACCTAGGCGGGAGCGGACAGCGGCGAGAACATCGATGATCGCAGGTCGGCTGTGAGAGAATTCAGCGACGGTCCACGCGAGGCGGCGACTTCTCTGCATGTAGGAAACACTCTGTTTCCTGTTTCTTCCTCACAGGCGAACCGGTCCGACAACGACACTTCTTGGTGGTAAAAGGCTCCGCAACTGCCTTTTCTTATTCCTTTCTTTTTCTTCTTTCCTTTTTTTCTTTCTATTCTTCTTTGTTCTCTGGCGATTGGAAAGGGGAAATCGAAATCGAGAGAGAGAGAGAGAGGGAGGGAGAGTTACTGTGCAGGACTTGATGAAACCATCTCATGTTTCTTCTTTCTTTTTTTCTTTATGTTCTTCTTTTGTTTTCCGACGATAGGAAAGGAAAAATCAAGATCGAGAGATCAAGAGAGAGAAAGAGGGAGAGTTACTGTGCAAAACTTGATGTTGTGGATCTTGAGGAGGATGATGACTCTCATGACCCATCTTATGCCAATTTCTTCTCCGTTTCCTGACGATTGGAATGGGGAAACGAAAGAGATAGAGCTCCTGTGTTTAAGAGAGAGAAGGAAGAGGAGAGAGAGAAAATATAGCAGATCCATATCGGGATAAAGATCCAAATATAGCTGTGACCGAGATGAATGGTTTGATTGAATGGTTTAGATTGAGAGAAGGTGATGGCCCACCCTGTACTACTATTGTGATCAATTTGGTATTTATTTGATTTCTAATGATATGGAGCTCAGTGATGGCAACTCTGCTCATCTAGACTCTGTCATGCCGGCTTAAGCTTGGGTAACCCTTCACTGGAAAAACGGAGGTAGATGGGGTAGGTGGGTTTCATCTCACAAACCTTTAGAAATGTGTTTGCCGTTCCAAACAAAAAACAGATCCGATTTCTTCTCTATTGGAAAGGGGAAATCAAGAGAGAGAGAGAGAGCTCTTGTGTTTAAGAACAAATAATCCCAATGATGCAACCTTGCAGATGAACGGCAGAAAGTCGCCAGCCCAAAGTGCTAACTAGCTGGGCATGCCGATGAAGAGGGCCAGCAGCGGAATCTGCAGGAAGGTTCTGTTGGAAAGGGGAAATCGATAGAGAGAGAGAGAGCTCCTGTGTTAAATTTTAAATAGATAAAGATTTGGGCTTGGAATAAACGAGAAGCAAAGCTAAGCTTAGCAAAGAGGAAAGAGATAATGGAGAAAGTGAAGATGTGCAGTGCTTAACTAGAGAAATACCTGGATCGGGTCTCGAGTCTCAAAGGGGCTTGCTGTGAACAATAAATGAATAATCTAAGACCCACCAAGGAATGACCCAATTAATCTGATGGCTTGAATTGTTCAAATTTTTCTCTGGTAAAAAAAAAGAGTGAATGGTGGGAATTAGGGAGAGAGAGATGGTGATACAAAGAAAGAGAGAGATGGTGGGAATTAGGACATCCATGTTTGACCAGCTCTAATTATCAACAAGGGAGGCCCCACTATGGATCTCAATCCTTCTACTCTTTGATTAGATCATATTTTTGACATTGCCTTATCTGTTCAACTACCATCTTGCCTATTCTCTTGCAGAACGAGAAGTCTCTGAAACCAAACCAAAGAATGAAAAAGGGTGTTTGAAAAGAAACACCTACCGTTGACGTTTTGTCTCTCCACCTTTAGTGGAGAGAAAAAGTTGGAATCAAACCAAAAAATAAAAAAGAGTGTTTGAAAAAAAAACACCTACTGTTGACGTTCTGTCTCTTCGCTTTAAGTGGAGAGAAAAAGTTCTATGGTGCTCTGAAGCACCACAATAACTTGTGCTCCCTCAGACCTTCTTTTGTTTAGTACAGGTCAGGTCCAAGTTTGAGTTAGTCCAACCCAGTGGAACAGCACCAGGCAGCCAACCAAAGTGCCTACATCAGAGTGATGTCAGCAGTTCAGTATTAAAATACCCAACTATAATAGTAACCATGAAAATTATTTCTCTACCAGACAACTCTTTACAACTTTTCACATGATATATTTTTATCTTTAAAATTTTAATATTCCAACAAATCTTTAAAGGGGAAGGATGTTGTTCATATAAATTCACCGAGCTCTATTGTTTCTCGGATATTCTTCTCTTTCTCTTCTAACATTTTTAACCCAATTAATAAAGAGAGTAATTTAGTATATGCGTAATTAGGTTTAAAGTAGTGTATAATATTGAATACCATCATAATCATGATATAGAAAAGCTTAAAAAACTCTCTTAATCAGTTAAATGATATATAATGAGCCATTGTGAATCTATCTAGAAAATATCACTTAAATCACAATATTAGATGGACAGCTTAGATTTACTATAAGTGATTAATTGACTATAAGCTTAGCACTTAGGTTAGGTTAGGAAAGAGAAATTCGTTGAGATAAGTTGTATAGTAATGAGAAAGAAATTAGGGAGATATTTTAGGTGAAGGATTTTTTAGATATAGGAGAGAGAAATCGATTTCTTAAAATATAATTATTTCTTAAATAAGGCTCACGTTGGACGTGAGCGGGAGAGCGCTGGAGTGCGACATGTGGAGCTTCCTTTGCATGACACGTGGCCACTCATCGAATTCAGACTAGCGATCCAATGCCCATCTCATCCCCGCCTTATTCTCTAGAATTATAATCCAACTGATAAAGTTTTTCTCAATCCATCATTAGGGACCATTGTCCTTATAGAGTGTAACCAAGAATCTTTGATTTTTTTTATTACTTTTTTGTTTAATTTTTATAATATATTTTTTTTGAATTACATGAATATACTCTCTCTAACTTCTTTTTTGTGATTACTTATATGATTCCGATGTGATTTATAACTGATTATATAAGTCTTTGATTTTTTTATACTATTTTGTATATATTTTTTATAATATTGTTATATAATTAACATAATTTTATTATCACCAATGCAAAGTTTTGGAAAATAAAACATGCAAATCAACAACTATATTGGTTTAGATATTTTATCCTCTTATGCGATTTCCACACACTATATTGGAATTTTCAAATAATCTAATTATTTAGTAATATTTTATTGCATAATAATTATTAATATAGCGTTTACTATTGTTTTCAGTCTAGCAACGTAGTCATCAAGTATATGCACAACAACATGAGGACAATCATTTAGTTGTTATGGATCAACAACATTTGTCATCTCAAAATGAACATTATATATATAAACTTGTTCGACAACAAAGGATGATGAAGATACGACATCGTCGTGCACCAAACCATTGGAAATTACTAGCTATATCAAATGCTACAAATGTTCATTTAAAAAATGAGGTTTTTCGGATACATGAAGATATAGTTAATGACACAGAAGTACATATTCAACAACAATTGCCATCTCAAATTTAATGTTATAGATATAAACTCGCTAGGCAAAAAAGAATGATGAAGCTACGACATCGTCGTTTATCAAATCATTAGGAATTACCAACTGTTTCAAATACCTCAGATTTTCATATAGGAAATGATGTGTCGCCAATACAAGAAGGAAGAGTTAATGACACAACTGATTTAACTCATCAAAATCCTCTTTTTACTTATTCCTCATGCATTGGAAATGTAAAATTAATGCAATGTTCAAATACATGGGTGAGTTTAATATTATGACTGTAAAATGAACTTCATGTTAATATTAAATTATAAATCATTTAAATATTTATAAATATTTTTTTACAAATAATATAATTTTTAATAAGGCCTGCGTTGGGCGCGGGCCCTGAAGCACTAGTTATATATATTAAAACTCTAAAAACCGAGCTCTCTGATGGGTGCCACATTAATACTCCTTATTTTTCTTTTTTTTTAGAGCGCTACGCAAAATTCATATTTCTCCCACCTATTCATCCTACTTTCCACATGTTTAACGTATCCAATCTTCCACGGCTCTAGAATATCTATCCACCCCACTTTCTGTAGTTTTTAACGCATCAAATCTTTTTTAACCCGATTTTCCGTATTTTTAACGCATCAAATCTTTTTTAACCCGATCTCCTCCCACGACTCGAAGAAGAAGAAACCCTGCTCTGTGAAGAAGAAGAAACCCTGCTCTGCGAACTGCCATCTGATCAAATTTTTTTTAACCCGATCTCCTCCCACGGCTTGAAGAAGAAGAAACCCTGCTCTGCGAACTACTATCTGCTCCCAACTCGAACTTTGCTGGCTTTGATTTCTGTTTCACGGCTCTGCAACAGGCTCTGAAGAAGAGTTAAGAAGACCGAACTCAGCCTCTCAGGGATTCGAAGAAGAAGAAGAAACCCAACTGCGATCTGCTCTAGGTCGAATTCTGCGATCTACTCAGATTTGAAGACAACGATCCTTCCACGGCTCTGCAACAGGCCCTGCCAGCACCACCAGCACCGGCGACCGACGATCCTCACGGACTTGACTCACTGAAGAAGAAGAAACCACCATCGCCACAGAGGTTGGTATAAACCCATCTGATTGTTTTTTGGATTTCTATTTCTCGGGCATGTCTCCAAAGAAGCTACCACCTGCGCCAAATATGCTAGGGCTAATTATGCTGGGACCAAACATGCTAGACCCAAGCATCCCAGGACCAAACATGCCCCCAAAAGGGCGACTGAAGAAAGGGTCGTCGAACGGGTCTCTTCCAAAAAAGCATTTAGCTCTCTCTCTCTCTCTCTCTCTCTCTCTCGCCCTTTTGCTTTTTTCCCAACCTTTTCTGTGATGTTAGTCTTGCACACAATAAAAGCCACCCACAGTAAATGTACACGTGTATAGACTAGAGAGCTATTTAGTTTTTTTTTTCTCCCTCAATCCGCCAATATTCCGAGGTTATTGACTTAGGGGTTCGTACTGCTAGGGACACCATCCATCTCCCACACCATTTTGTAGTCCGAATCTCCCATCCCTGCAATCAAAAGCGCGTGCCTGAAATGCTCGCAGGGCCACTTAGAAACTATTATTTTTGTTCAATGTTAATTGCCATGAAAACATTATTTTGGTATTTATATATAAATATACACATATATGTTGTAAGGTCCAAATCATTGATTGTTTTAGTGGGACCCACAGATTTGTATAGTATCACACGTATACAGTTCCATCCCACCATTATTTTAATTTTTTGGATCATTCTTGTTACCATGAACTCCTCTCCGTATTCCAGATTCCACACCATGCCTCCACTCCTGCGATTGCAGATGTACAGAACTAGAGACGACATAGTACATTTATAGAGCACAACACCACACAAAAGCATTCTTCCATGCTCCTCACCACCATCTACCTCCATGGACCCACGCCCCCTTGGATAAGTGTTTAAATATCAATTAATTTATTATATCTTTTAGTTGTTTTTTAATTTTTTTAAACCTTAATCTAATTTCAGAATAGTTGTTCAAACTCTTCTATTGAAATAATGGTTTTTTTTGTTTATCTTGAAATATGTTTGACATAGATTATAAATTATATTATTAATTATATAAGTTATTTTTTCTAAACAATTTTGTAAAAAATAATAATGTATTATTAGATTCCACACCATACCTCTACTCCTGCGATTGCAGATGTATATAACCAGAAACGACCATACTACATGTATAGAGCACAACACAACACAAAAGCATTCTTCCATGCTCCTCACCACCATCTACCTCTATGGACCCACGCCCCCTTGGATAAGTGTTTAAATATCAATTAATTTATTATATCTTTTAGTTGTTTTTTAATTTTTTCTAAATCTTAATCTAATTTCAGAATAGTTGTTCAAACTCTTCTATTGAAATAATGGTTTTTTTTTGTTTATCTTGAAATATGTTTGACATAGATTATAAATTATATTATTAATTATATAAGTTATTTTTTTCTAAACAATTTTGTAAAAAATAATAATGTATTATTAGATTCCACACCATACCTCCACTCCTGCGATTGCAGATGTATATAACCAGAGACGACCATACTACATGTATAGAGTACAACACCACACAAAAGCATTCTTCCATGCTTCTCACCACCATCTACCTTTATGGACCCACGCCCCCTTGGATAAGTGTTTAAATATCAATTAATTTATTATATCTTTTAGTTGTTTTTTAATTTTTTTTAAATCTTAATCTAATTTCAGAATAGTTGTTCAAACTCTTCTATTGACATAATGGTTTTTTTTTGTTTATCTTGAAATATGTTTGACATAGATTATAAATTATATTATTAATTATATAGGTTATTTTTTTCTAAACAATTTTGTAAAAAATAATAATGTATTATTAGATTCCACACCATACCTCCACTCCTGCGATTGCAGATGTACAGAACCAGAGACGACCATACTACATGTATAGAGCACAACACCACGCAAAAGCATTCTTCCATGCTCCTCACCACCATCTACCTCCATGGACCCACGCCCCCTTGGAAGTGTTTAAATATCAATTAATTTATTATATCTTTTAGCTGTTTTTTATTTTTTTTAAATATTAATCTAATTTCAGAATAGTTGTTCAAACTCTTCTATTGACATAATGGTTTTTTTTTTTTTGTTTATCTTGAAATATGTTTGACATAGATTATAAATTATATTATTAATTATATAGGTTATTTTTTTCTAAACAATTTTGTAAAAAATAATAATGTATTATTAGATTCCACACCATACCTCCACTCCTGCGATTGCAGATGTACAGAACCAGAGACGACCATACTACATGTATAGAGCACAACACCACGCAAAAGCATTCTTCCATGCTCCTCACCACCATCTACCTCCATGGACCCACGCCCCCTTGGAAGTGTTTAAATATCAATTAATTTATTATATCTTTTAGCTGTTTTTTATTTTTTTTTAAATATTAATCTAATTTCAGAATAGTTGTTCAAACTCTTCTATTGACATAATGGTTTTTTTTTGTTTATCTTGAAATATGTTTGACATAGATTATAAATTATATTATTAATTATATAGGTTATTTTTTTCTAAACAATTTTGTAAAAAATAATAATGTATTATTAGATTCCACACCATACCTCCACTCCTGCAATTGCAGATGTACAGAACCAGAGACGACCATACTACATGTATAGAGCACAACACCACGCAAAAGCATTCTTCCATGCTCCTCACCACCATCTACCTTCATGGACCCACGCCCCCTTGGAAGTGTTTAAATATCAATTAATTTATTATCTCTTTTAGCTGTTTTTTATTTTTTTAAAATATTAATCTAATTTCAGAATAGTTGTTCAAACTCTTCTATTGACATAATGGTTTTTTTTTGTTTATCTTGAAATATGTTTGACATAGATTATAAATTATATTATTAATTATATAGGTTATTTTTTTCTAAACAATTTTGTAAAAAATAATAATGTAATATTAGATTCCACAACATACCTCCACTCCTGCGATTGCAGATGTATAGAACCAAAGACGACCATACTACATGTATAGAGCACAACACCACGCAAAAGCATTCTTCCATGCTCCTCACCACCATCTACCTCCATGGACCCACGCCCCCTTGGATAAGTGTTTAAATATCAATTAATTTATTATATCTTTTAGTTGTTTTTTAATTTTTTTAAATCTTAATCTAATTTCAGAATAGTTGTTCAAACTCGTCTGTTGAAATTTGTCTTCCCTCCTACTTATCTCTTGATTGCTTATCTCAAACATCTATTATGAGATACATTTTAACTTACATTGTGATATTTATTTATTTTAGAAAAAATATTTTCAATTAGTGTATGTCCAAATTTGTTTCTTTTTTAGGGCCCGGGCTTAGCACGGGCCTTTGTTGCTAGTTATATATATTAAAGCTACAAGAACCGAGGCCTCTGGAGGGTGCCACATCAGTACTCTTTATTTTTCTTTTTTTCTAGAGCGCCACGTCAGCATCCTATAATGATAGGATCTCTCCTCCTATAATCTCTCTCCCTCCATCTTATCTTTTAGGTAATTAGTATTTTTTAAACGTAGATCTCCTAAAATCTATCCCTCTAAAATTTCCATTTGACTTTCCCTTTTAATTATTGAAGTGGCATGGGTGGTGGACAGAACGAAAACAACAAGAAGAGGAAGGAAAGAAATAGAAGGAAGAAGAAAACGGAGGAGGAAGAGAAGGAAAGAAAACAAAGAAGAGAATGAAGAAAGGAGGAAGAGCAAGTAAATAAGAAGAAGAAAAGAAAGAAACAGAGAAACAGTTGCAGCAGGGACCACAGGGAATGAAGAAGAAAACGAAACAAGAGATGAAGAGAGATGAAGCAGAGACAGAGAGGAGAAAGAGGAAGCAAGGAGGAAGATGAATAGAGAAGAACAAAAAAAGAGGCATGCAAAAAAGGGGGGCTGGGTTTGGTCGGAGAAGATGGAGGCAGAGGAACAAGAACGGAAATGAAAGGAGGAAAAGAACAAGAAAGTGAAGAAACGGAAGATGAAAATGCAGGGAAGAAGAAGAGAAGAGGGAAAAAAAATATCCAAGAGAGGAAAGAAGGAGAAACAGGAAGAAAAGGGAGATGGGTTCATCGGTTTTCTGGACTGGGTTTTCGGTTAGGAACAGGGAGAGGAAAAGAAAGGAGAAGAAGAGTCCGATGAGGTCTTGGACAGAAACGAAAGGAGGAAGAAAGAAAATAGAAACGAGGAAGAGGAGAAGAAAGAACAGAGAAGAAGAATGGCAAGAAAGAAAGAAAGAAAGAAAGAAAGAAAGAAACAAGAAGAAGAAGGTTGGGTTGCAGAGAAGGAAGAAGAGAAACCACGGACGAGAAGTGCAAAGAGAAAAAGGAGACGAGCACAAACGAAGAGGAAGGAGCAGGAGAAAACAAAGAAGAAAGAAGCAAGAAAGGAGAAAACGAAGAAGAAGAAGAACCAGAGATTGGCAGAGAAGGAAGGTGAAGAAGGAGAACAGAAACAGGAAGAAATCTAACAATGGGGAGAAGTCAGGGAGATGAACAGGGGAATGAAGCAAGAAGAAAATAAAAGGAAGAAGAATGGAAATAAAGGAAGAAGCAGGATGGAGAAGAAGAACTCGCCTGGTGGTTAACAGTGCCTGGTTGCAGTGGGAGAAATACAGAGATGATGAAGAAAGAGAAGATCTGAAACAGAGGAAAGAGAGGAAGAAGACGAGTTGCAGAGAAAGAAGCTAAACGAGAAGAGGAAGGAACAGCAGGATGGAAAAGAGAGAAAAGAAACAGTACCGGGAGAAGAAGAAAATCAGGACAAGGAGGAGAAGGACACTGGACTGAGATGTGAAAGAGGAAGGAAGAAAAGGGAAAGCAACAAGAAGAGGGGAAAGGAAAGAAAAAGATGAAGAAGAAGAAGGACCGGTTGCAGAAGAAGAAGAGGAAGAGCAACAAAAACAGGAAAAAAATTGAGCACGAGGAAGAAGAAGAATAAGAAGGAGAATACAGGGATGGGTTCCTGGGTTCCAGGTTGGTTTCTTTGCATGTAATGATCTCAGATGGGCCATTGATTGTTTGGAGATGCTTGATTTCAAACCGTGGTTGAGGGAGAAAAGACGATACAGAGAAGGAAAAGAGAAACGATGGAGAGGGAGACTGCATGCAGACGGTGGGGGTGGTAGAGTTCTCGGGTTCGGCCATGGTGGAGGAAGAGAAATAAAAAAGAATAAAAGAAAGAGAATTCGAGGGGAATAATGGGATGAAGACAGGGGATTGCTTGGTTCGGTGGAATGCAGCAGAGAGGAAAACGGGAAGCAGAGTGGATGAAGAAGAAGAGATGGGTTCAGGTCAACCCATATGAGTTGAGTGGGCTGATCGGCTGGTGAGGGTCTGGGCTCAACATCGTGGTCGTGGTGAATGGGGGTTTGAGTTGAGTGGGCTGAAGGGTGAACAATGAGAGGGATGGTGGTGATGAAGGATAACCCAATGATGATAATGATGCAGTCATGGCATGAGTAGAATTACATTAAAAAAAATCTCTCCCTTTAAAATTTCCATTTGATTTTCCTTCTTAATATCTAACTGCTCCATTTATCATTCCAAAAATATGTTTCTATTGATAGAATTTAAAATAAAAAAGATTCTTATGTAGCTACTATTATCAATGTGGCTCTGTTAATAAATTGTTTATTATTAAAGTGGACCATTGTACATTGCATTCTCATTAAATTTAAAATATTCAAAAATAAAATTTAGAAAACATTAGATTTCAATGTTTTTTTTATTAAGTGTTTTAATGTATTGCTATTTTCAACAAGGAGATAGGATCAATCTTTGAAAATAAGAATCAATTTTATATTTTGCAATAAATATATTTTCTCCAAAGAATTGCAATTTAATGCTTTGGATGTGATTTTCATGATTCTTTCATATGTAGAACTATTTCAATAAACTCTTAATTGATTTTTCACTTTTAAAAATAAACTAAAATAGGCTATAGGTCAGAAATATTACTTGCATTTCTATAAGTTTTTTAATATATTTTTTATAGTAAATTTCAAAATTTACCATAATTTATTTTTTGGCCCGGGCTTAGCACGGGCCTTGGTTGCTAGTTATATATATTAAAGCTCTAAAAATGAAGGCCTATGAGGGGTGCCACATCAGCACCTTTTATTTTTCTTTTTTTCTGGAGTGGCACGTCAATATTTCATGAAATTACAGGTAGCGTGGCTTTCCTAAAATCTCTCATTCATCAACTGAAGCCACCCTAAAATCTCTCCCCCACAATTTCAAAACCGCTTTCCTGTTCCCCTAAAATCTCTCTTCCTCATCCCTAAAATCTTTCTCTCTATCCATTTTTTTAAAACAATTCCTAAATCTCATCAGTTCCTCAACTCATAATCCATACTAATTTAATTCCTTTCATTTCTCTTTATAGTATCTTTATTTTTTATTTATTATAATTATAATTCTTAAAATTTCAATTTTGGCCCCCAGTTTAAAATCATTTGTTGATTTTTTTTGTGGAGCATCATGTCAGCTTCTACAAAATGGCACATAGTAGAAACCACTGAAATCTCTACTTCATTTTATTCCTCTTACCCACAAGTGATTGACAATATTAATGCACCCACCGTTTTTTGTTTAAAATTTAAAATACCCCTAAAATCTCACCCACATCAATTCAATTTATACTAACACCCACATTATGTCCCTAATAGATTGAGCTCCAACAGAATATAGTTTTTTTTCTTTTCCTTTTTCCTTTTTCTTTTTTCATCTTTGAATGGTATAGTTTTTAACCTTTTGCTTCCATTTGATTTTCTTTCTTTTTTATTGGTGATTTCAACCCATACATTTTTTCTATTTACAAAGCTTTCATTAGGTGTGATATAATTGTTTTTATATTAAGATGAAAAAAAAGATATCTAATTTTATTAATTTTATTCATCTTTGCCTTTTCATATGATTTTTTTATACCCTACCCTAGGAGGCCGTGGACCCAAAAGAGCCCACACAAATGGGGGGAGGAAGTCATGGGAAGGAGAGCCCGTTCAAGTTATATATATATTTCATCATGCTTTATTAGTTAACAAAATCTATGTTTTTCTTTTCTTCATTTCCTTTATCCTCTCTTATATAATTTGATAAAACTATCAAATAAGCCCACTTTAGCATCAATAGGATCTCTTAATTTACTCTTTAATTAGAAAAGGCCACTAAATAACAATGATAATCCTTATTTTTAAGCATAGAGCCAAATAAATGTAGATCCTATCAATTTTTTATTTTGGAAACAAGTATCACAGGCCCAACTATTTTATTTCTTCATCAATAATGTAGCAAAAGACGGACACTAATATCTCTCTAAAAATCATCATTAAAATACTAAATATCAAAAAGTTATTAGAAAAAGGAAAACCGTGATGGACTTTGATATAAACAATATTTATTATTATTATTTTTGTTTTGGGCCTGGGCTTAACACGGGCCTTTGTTGGTAGTGTTATTATAATACATAAGAATTAAATAAATAGAGTGGTTAAAAATAAAATTTTCAAAAATAAAAATCAAATTCCATTTTTTTGGAAAATAAAATTGAAAATTTTGATATTTGATGCTTCCCCCCAGGGAACGATTGGACGGAGCATATTTCTTCATGAACATAAGCAATATGAAATCACATATGGCTTCTAAATTCCATTTCTCGTTTTCAATATATTCATTGAAAAAGGGATTTATGTGAGATATGTTAGTGATTACACTTGTCATTCCAACTCTACTGACAATTGGACCCAAATTAAGTCAAGACTTAATCCAAAAATCTTGTTTTATTCCTAGTTTAAATAGGAGGTTTTTTTCCATATGGACACCATTAGAGTAGAATTTTCCCAAGCCTTAACCAAAGACCAGCTATTTACCTACACATTTTTCCACAACTTCTATACTGTGAGTACCTTGGTGATAAGAGATTTTGCGAAATTGCAAGGTTACTTTTTATGAAATCGCAAGTTTTTTTTTTATGAGAAATCACACGAACTTATGATTTCACATATTAGTGAAAGTTTCATTATTAACCTACACGTTCTCCAACACTTGTCCTAGTACTGTTGGCCGGTAGAAAAGGTTAACTTCTTGCGATATTGAAAAATAACCTTACACGATTCGCAACATGATTTCCTAAAAAGTCAACCAAGGCCTTTCTGCTCATATTTTCATTATATTTTCATCTTAATTTATGGTTTTCATTGTCCCGTCCTCCCTCCACTGAGGTCTGCTCTTTTTACTACTCCTTTTTCTTTCTTTCTTTCTTTCTTTCTTTTTAAGCATTAGCCAAGGTAGCTAGGAAATAAAGTAACCCACATGTGTGGGAAGAGGAGATCGGGGTATGTTGGGTTACAAAGCTATTGAGCAACTCCCATGTTGTCACTCTTTTTTTTTTTAATTTAAATGTGCATTTATTGTATATTTTTGTTCCTAATCATAAAAGATTACTACCTATGAGATATAGTTTAAATGTTGTAAGAATATCTAAGTCTAAATGCATTATTATTTGATTGTTAACGTCACGAAAATATATAGCTTTATATTGATCAAAATGCCAACCTTTAGATTTTAAACTTTTAATTATTATATGTAGATATGGATAATTATAAAATTATTTTCTGAGCACAGAACAAATTTTATCCTGTGGAATTTCTTGTAGGGAAAACAAAGAGAATGGGTCTGAGCAATGTTAAAGTTAAAAAATAAGTTCTTGCGATTTCGCGCAAAGTAAATTGGCGATTTCGCATAAAATGGCCTTGCGATGTTGCAAAATCTCTAATTACCTAGGTATTCTCAAGACAAAAGTTGTGGGAAAATGTGTGGGTTGTTAGGGCTTGGGAGAATCCTACCATAATGGTGTCCATAAGGAAAAAAAATCCCAATAAAATAATATAGTTATGTAAGAAGTTTATAATCATTACACCTCCCTTCGGGTAACAATGTAATGGATCGAGAGCATGTCCATCTCTCTTGTCAGTTGGTTTGCAAAGCATTTTTTTCCATAGTTAATTTTACAATCAAATGTCTCTTATCAAATGTGGCATTTTTTCTAAAATCAAACAATCAATTAACCAAACCAATCACAAGACAAGCACCAAAAGAACAAATACCTACAACTACAATAACCGAGTACAAGGCTAAGAGAAACCATCATTTCCACGTTGTGTTCACATGCAATTTTCAGGCCTCTCCTACTTGTGCATGGTTCAAATCCTAAATATGATTTTTTTTTCTTCCTATTGTGCAATCAGAAGCACAAAACCTGCAATCGACCAATCAAGCCACACAAACAAGAAGAGAACACGAGCAACAAGAGAACACATGAAAGACTTACGTAGTTCGATAATGTGCCTACATCCACTGCCAAAAGAGAACTCCACTCTTTTATTGCACTCTTCTTCTTAGGTCTAGGGTTACAAGCTACATGAATATATAACTCCTTTGTCTTAGCCTCTAAGAAAGCCTAGTACAAAGACCAAAATACTTTTGACCCAAAGCTCGGTCCATAGCTAACCTAATGGACCAATCCGGTGAACCCGAAATACAAGCCATAAAATCAACAATCTCCACCTTGGCTTTAATTTCGTAGAACTCGAGTCACCAGAAGAATAACCAGCAATGTCTTCAACTCCATGTACTTTGCTGAAAGGTACACCTCTGCGCCCACTATCACTTTCACAGTCTTCACTCTTTAATGGTGAGTTACATGGATCAAGTCCAAGGAAGACCTATACTTGTTCTTAATCAATTTCATCATGAATGCCCCATATTACCTGTACCATTATCTAGAAGCTTGCTTTGACATGGAAAATGATTTCTCCAAATTACATACATAATCAGGAATCTGAAACTTTACTCCACTGCATGAGAAGTTCTTTCCTTGTCCTCGTAGACCCGCTTGCATCCAATTGCTAGATTTCTATCATCAAGAGACTCCATCTTTTCATCCCGGTCCATAGCTAACCTAATGAACCAATCCGGTCAACCCGGAATACAAGACATAAACCCAACACCTCTTAAATATGAATGTTTTTAAAAAGGAATTGAAACATATTTATTTCAAGTAGGCCCGTTTGTTTCGATGGATAAGAATTCAGGGTTAGACGGGCATGTTTGTTTGTATTTAGCTGGATGTGTAGGAATTTATTATCAAATGGACTTCTACGTTAGCATGGAATTATGGGCCTTTTTGTTTGTCTGCAATTGGGATATATAGGAATTGATGGAATCAGCTTTTTATTGGAATGCTTAGGAATTAATTGAGTCAAATGAGTGTATTTGTTTCATCTCCTCTCTACATTTCCACTCTCAGGCACTTTCTTGTAGGCCGTCAAAGGTCTCTACAAGCCTCATGTGGGCCAAAGCCCTTCAAGGCTCTACACTATGTAGGCCTTTATGAGCCTTTACCCTTTTGCTTGCAGGCCTGGGCAGGGCCCAATGCCTTAAAAATGACAAAACCAACTCAAATACTCAATATTGGCTCTCCTCTCCTCCATTAGCTGGGCTTAGGACGAACAACCAGTGCTTTATCATCTAACAACCCCATTACAAAGAAGAAATAAAATAATGTGGAAACTACAAATGAAAATAAAGATAACCAACATGAAAAAAGAAAAAAGCATAAGAGAAAGATGACCAACTTTTTCCATTAAATCTTATTCCATAAGCAATTTCATGCACATCTATTCCTCAGTCATATATTGCTCAACATCACCTTTCTAGAGTTCTACAAAATATTGGGAAAATACATGCTGTAAGGATTTTTGTATTGGCTAATTTATAGGCTAGACAAAACTTGAGTCCATTAGTGTTATAGTTTACATATATTTGAGTATGGGCAATGGTTTAAGTCACCGGATGCACTGAAATGAAGAAATCGGAGAAAGAACAACAAATTGAAATGATTTTCTATGGACAACATGATTTAAAAAGGTCATATCTCATAAACCGAGCGTTGGATATGGGCAAGCGACTTACAGTTGGAAAGCTCGTTTTGAGTAGATTCCGGTAGACCAAAGATTGCCTCAATCGGAACAAAAACGAGAAAGTTATGGCCTCTGGAAGTTTGCAGAAAATGCACTGAAACTTCACCCGAGCAGAGGCTTAATCTGACCAATCAGACCATTAATCCGACCAATTGGACAGTTGCAGAAAAGTTCACCGACTTGCGATTTTTCAGCCCGATTTGAAGAGGAACTTGCCAATTTCATGCCAACTCATTTCCTGATTGAAATCTACTTATGAGGCATGAATTTAGGACTATAAAAAGGAGTTCTCTCTTAACCCTAATGGATGGAACACAGATCTCATTGTTCTATATAAAGATTGCTTATTGGAGAATCACTTTCGCTAGAGTTTTCATTGGAAAGTTGAAAGACTGAAGTTCTACTCTAAAGATTTTTGTCTTCTACATCTCTTGTAAAAGATCATCTTCTAAGCATTAAAGATCTGAGGAGTAAAGCTAATAACTAGAAGGAGTCTAGTTGATCGGATTTGTAGCAGGAAACGACAGGTGGACGTTGTAGAGTGATTTTTTACAAGAAGTTTTCATTACAAAGTCATGCAGATGTCTGTAAGTAGCTTGTAACTGTGTAATAATCCATAGTGCTTGATTATTAGTCCAAGTTGGACTTGTGGTTTTTGCCCAGTTTGGGTTTCCAAGTAAAAATTGTGTCTTCTTGTAGTGTGTGCTTTTATTTGATTTATTTCCGCAGCATAGTTGATTGTTTGCACATATAATATTGAGATTGATTGCATTAATCCATTTTAGAGAATCTCCCCCAAAATCGTTCACATGCTTTTTATCCCATGCTTTAGTTCCAACTAATCAACTGCAGGACACAGGATGGAAGTAAAAGCAATGGCCAACCCCAATACTAATTAGTATACCGTCTACTTTTACAAAAAAAAAAAAAAAAAAATCTGAGTATGTACACCAACAAGCATATATGTGCACTGTAGCTCCATAAATTCCAACAACAAGATCAGTTGATGCGACTTTTTCATCTTAATTATTAAATCCAAGAGATGTCAAACAAAAAGATGAGCAAAAGGTCAAGTGCCAATCATTAAACATAAATTTAAACACATTATTTTCAATTCTAGAAACATTACAAAGCTTCATTACCAAAAACTATCTCAAAAGGGGCATTTTAATATATAGAGAATTTTACCAAAAAAATCCCCTTAGGTGACCTCTAAAAAAAAAACTCTAAGTGACCACTTCCGTTTGTTTTTTAATATTGGGGATAAGCGTCAAATTCAACACTGGTGTGTGTACACCTGCATCGAATTCGGCATTGCCTTGTTTGTTTTTAAAACTCAAAGATTCTATTTTCTTCTTCCTTCCTCCATAAAAGTTTAGAATGCCCAGGATTAGTCTAAATTGTGATTCGATTACTACTTCTATGCAGCTGAAAAATAAAAACAATCAACCACACAAAGAAGACAACATACAATTTAACGTGAAAACCCAAATGGGAAAAAGCCTTGAGTCCAAAGTGGGCAAAATCAATTACTAACTTCCACAATAAAAGATATACTCACAACCCTACAGTTAGTCCCTCAACATAAGAGTTGTAGTTGTTCTTTATAGATCTCTATAGCACGCAGTCCGTTGGTGATCTGCTATAGTGCTTTAATCTCCACATCGAACGAGTATCTTTAAAAAGAGAACAATCTTCTACAAGGAAGTAGAAGCCACAAATCTCCTATGAAAAAGTAAGATCATCAACTCTAAAACTTGAAACATTCGGCTCAATCTCTCATGGAAGCTCTAAACAATATCTCCAATGTTATCTCTCAACTTAGAGTATGGAGAAGGTATCTTTAAGGTTGAGTGGAACACCCTATTTTTGAACCACAATTCGTGCCTCATTAATATAGCCCTTGCAGCACTCAACTTACTAATTTTGGCACAAAAAGGAAACAATTTTGTAACATAAAAATGGATTTCTACCTCATGCGTGCTTGAGCGTAGGTGAGTATCCACTCGAGCCCGTGTTTTGCGCATGTAGTTATTTTGTATCGAACTTGTTAGGCCTGAGTGAGGTCTTCATGGCTTGAGTGCAGTCACATTTGTCTAGGCCTACATGAGCGCGTGAGCATGTCCCCTCAAGCACTGTTTTCTATTTTCCTTTAATTTAGCACTTCTTGCGTCGCAATCAATAGTCCATACTAAAGAAAATGCAATACTGATCAATGGATTCACGTTTTATCAAATACATAAATTTAGCCAATCAAAAATCTTTACAATCTCCCCTTTTGGCAATTCATGGACAAAACTTACTATATAATCAATCTACCCAAAAATTAAGAAAAAAATACATTGAATACATTGATTAAATTGAAATTATGAAAAAAAATGCTCCATCAACTCTACAACCAATTGAGGAAACAAATCTCTGTATTATGCAGCTCTGTACCAATAAAGATTATACCAATTAAAAGAGTCAGCTCTTATGTCTTCAAAAACACTAAAACTCCTCCTCACTTTCTCCCTTTTTGTCCATAATTGACAAATATAGTGTCATCATGCAGCATGATTGTCAATCAAGATCCAACAGTAACTCCCCCTCAATTATGACTTCCCTTCAATAATATATCCATATCAATATTATGGGTGGGGGCTTGATCTTCTTTATTAGGGGCTAATGAATTTTGGTACCTCACTTGTAAACAAAAGAATTTCAACATAGTGTAACCAGAATAAATGGGAAGTCTTCCTTCTTAACTCATATTACACTTAAAGTTGATACAGAAAACCGAGTTCGCCATTGCTTAGGTTTTGGCATAGCTTTCACCTCATTGCAAAAGGGATGAATGTGTCCTTTTATTCTACAACAGTGATATATGAGTGCTTGTGCAGATTTAGAACTAAACTCACTTTTTGATGCACAATTAATATATTTCTTCCATACAATATATTGTGCAGTGGATGCATAGGTGGTGCTTTTAACAAAAATAGTGTTACCTATTGATTTTGATGTTGAAGCACTATCAGTAGAGCCAAAACCAGCTTTGTCAGCATGTAGCTTCTGAACACTCAAGATGTGGTCAAGTGCAGTTGAACTAGCTTTTGAAGCATCCAATTTTGTTAACGCTGGCCATTTTCAACTTGACATTCAGATCATCAATTTCAACCCTATTCTTCAATACTTTTGCTTGCAAAGATTCATTCTTTTATTTCTCAGAAGTCAAATTCTCATGTAAAGAACCTTTATGTCCTTTAACAAGGATGATCTATGTGTGTGTGACTTCTAAATTCTTCTTAACATATAGAATTTCAGCATCGGCATCTTCAACTTGCTTCACAAATTTTGCAGCATACTTGCCCAGTTTTTTGCTTTGACCATACAGAAATTTATACTAAGCTTTCCAATCAACAGTCTCATGAGATACTTCTTAATCATCATTATCAACATCAAATGGTGAAGATGTAACAATGAAAGTAATAAAATTTTCATTGTCTCTTTCTGTCGAATCAATTTCAAGTATAGTAGAAACCTCCTCATGAGCGGAATGATCAATATCCCAAATGATATTCAGGCCTTTATTGCTATTGACTATGGGCTTCTTCTTTTTATTAGCAAAATCATTAGCTATATGCCCATGGCCTTGACGTTTGAAGCACTTAACTCCCTTTGAAGAGCTAATCTTTCCAATTGGCACCCATTTAAATCCAGTATTTTTCCCTTTCATCAGCTTGTTAAACTGTTGTACAAACTCAAAAGAAAGTTGCATATCCCCTTCTTCAGAATTAGATTCAGATGCAAATTTTCACTTTCTTTGAGCCTTTGGAAAACTTGTAAGATTTGGAAGTCTCAAAGCAACTCGAAAAGGTTTTGACTGACGAATAATAAATTCAATCTCAAAGATTTGCAGGTTACCAACCAACTCATTAAGTCTCAAAGTTTTCAGTTTTTGGCTTCAGCAATTGTAATAACCTTGGGATTGAAACTAACCAGGAGAGACCAAAGGATCTTTTTCATAATCTTCTCTTCAAAAATTGATTGCCCTAGTTGTGACTTGACTTGTCCTCAACAATTCAAAAGCAGATGATAAGCTTTGCATCTTAGTTTTTTTTACTTTTTCAATACCCTCATGAACTGCTTAAAGGATATCCCATGCCTCTTTTGCATTCTTACAAGTGGAGATCCTATGAAATTCAGTCATTGATACTCGTGTTGAGTCTTTAAAAATGCATATTTTCATACACATTTTGACCCATTAAAGGGCTTTTAAGTCAAAAGAGCCTCATTTAGTGTGATCTAGTGGTTTCAAGCATTTTATATTCATTATAGCATTTTTCTGCATAATTTGCTTAAAAATCACACTTTTTGCTTACATTTACGAAACCTGTCATTTTTGGAAAGTCTATTTTTGGAAAGTTCTATGAATATTTAGTTTCCTTATGAAATAAATTCAATTTTTATCATCATTAGTTCATTCCTATATAATCATGAAAAATGGTATCCATTTTCATTGTCATTTCATGAGAGATAGGCCCGCATTCATGTATTTGTGATCTTAGGGTTAAAATTATCTTATCATATGAATTCAAATTTGTTTTGTAGGAAATTGATAATATGGGTCCCATTTTCAAAAAATTGAGGCAAAGAAATCATTTTTAAAAGAAAACAAAGAAGAATTGAAAAGAAGAAAGAAGAAAATTTTGCAAAGTTGATTTCATGGTCCCACACACATATTTACATATGTGGAGACACACTTGTGAAATGTTCAAGAAAGGAGTCCCACTATCCAATTATTGCAAGAATTTAAAATTAATATAGGAAAAGAAGGCCAAGGTGGAGATAATTCAAGGAAAGAAAAGTCAAAGAAGAAGAATTCAAAAATAAAAAGTCAATCCCGTTTTTCTTTGGACAACATACATTAAAATAGTCATAACTCTCAAATCAAGCATCAAATTTGGACAATCTACCCACTGTTGGAAAGCTCTTTTCAAGTAAATAACTGTAGGATCCAAGATTGCACCAATTGGAGTTACAACGACAAAGATATGACCTCGGAAAATTTACCATATATTTTTTGGCGAGATTGAGATTGTCTCATCAAAGGTAGGCCATATCCTTTGGCAAGTGGTAGCTAAAAAAGATCGATACACTTAGAGTTTCATCAAGAGAAAGAATGTTATCTTATCTCAAACTTGGAAGACTTGTTGGCTAAGAAGAGGACTTTGTTAACCCATAAAAAATCGTAGCTGATACAATCCCCTCAAAAGACTTCAGATGAACTCGGTATGCAGCAATTCAAGTTTCAGAGTTAGTGGACTTCATTTTGTTACTCAATTCACCAAATAAATTCAAGCTTCTGGATTACCGAAGTGGCTAAAACTCTTATGGCAACTCTAAAGCATGCTTGAGAATGATGCTTCAAAGTTTCAAAGCATTTGGACTTCATCTCAGCTTAAAATCAAGCTTTAATGACTGTTTGCGAGCTCTTTGGGGATCACTATGGAAATTGATGCTTCTACACAACAAAACAAGCTCAAACTCAAGGAAATGCCTTCAAGTACATTCAAGGACTATCCCTCAAAATTTCAAAGCATTTGGACATCATATGATCCAAAACTTAGTTCAGATGGTCGTTTACTAAGCTTTGTGGATAACTGTGCAAAGTGACACCTCATGAAGATCAAACTCCTCATGAAGATCAAACTACCTCATGAAGATCAAACTAGCTGACACTCCTGGAGGAAGCTCAAGTTATGCTTAAGGGAAGCTCTATAAAATTTCAAGTCAAACAGACATCATTTGACCCAATGTCTTTAAACATGTCAACTTTGGGTTAGTGACCCCAAAGTCACGGAGGTCACAGACCAAAGTCCTACTTCCCAATGCCTAAAACTGATGAAATTTAAGCACAAAGCTTTAGTCATTCTCAAAGGAGATTCTACAAATTTTCAAGTGAAGAGGACTCTGTTTGGTCTTACTTCCACTGCATGTCAACTTAGAAGATAGTGACCCCCGAGCCTTGGAGGCCACTAGCCAAAATCTTACTTTTAAAGAGCCAAAGCTGATGAAATTTGGAAAAGATATTCAAAACATGTTCAAAATGAATTCCAAAAAATACAGGTCAATTGAACAACGTTCGGGTAGAAAACAAGCTAACTACCTATAGTGTGGGATGAATAGTGACTTAGAACATGCAACAAGTGGGTCACAGTTCGAAGTCCTACTTCCACAAATCCAAACTCTATGAAATTTAGATGGACATTCTAAGATACTTCCACAAATCCAAACTATATGAAATTTAGATGGACACTCTAAGATACTCTCGATATCAATCCCTCCATGTTTCAAATTGAACCGAGGTCATTTGAGCCTCAAACAGCTGAAACAAAGGCCCATTTTCATGAAAAGTCAACGAGGGAGTTGACCAACTTCAGAAAGTCAAAACAGGTTGAAATTTTTATAACACAGTTAAAATAGTGTCAAAAAGCATCCCTCTAAGTTTCATGAAGATTGGACATCGTTTGGGCCCCAAACAGGCAAAAATGGATTATATATGCAAAAATCCAAAAATAAGCTTTAGGAGTGACCGGGCCCAGCATTCACTGGGGAAGTCGACCAACTTCTGAATGTCAAAACAGGCTAAAATTTCTACGACACACTCAAAATAGTGTCAAAAAGCATCCGTTCAAGTTTCGTGAAGATTAGACATCGTTTGGGCCCCAAACAAATGATAGACACTCTAAGATACTTCCACAAACCCAAACTATATGAAATTTAGATGGATACTCTAAGATACTCCTGATATCAGTCCCTCCAAGTTTCAAATCGTACTGAGGTCATTTGGGCCTCAAGCAGCTGAAACAAAGGCCCATTTTCATGAAAAGTCAACGGGAGAGTTGACCAACTTTAGAAAGTCAAAACAGGTTGAAATTTTTATAACACAGTTAAAATAGTGTCAAAAAGCATCCCTCTAAGTTTCATGAAGATTGGACATCGTTTGGGCGCCAAACGGGCAAAAACGGATTATATATGCAACAATCCAAAAATGAGCCTTAGGAGTGACCGTGCCCCGTAGTCATTGGGGAAGTTGACCAACTTCTGAATGTCAAAATAGGCTAAGATTTCTATGACACACTCAAAATAGTTCAAAAGCATCCATCCAAGTTTCATGAAGATTGGACATCGTTTGGGTCCCAAACAGGTGAAAATGGGTCGCACACCAAAAATCCAAAAAAGGGACCTAGGAGTGGCCGCGGCTGCGATCACTAGCACCTGTGGAGCAGTTCCTGTAGTTTTCGGTAGTTCCCTCCACTTCATTTCGAACCTTAGCTTCCCGTAACTCCTTTTAACTCCATATAACTCCCCAAACTACTGCTTAAGTCTATAAAGGGAGGTTTAACACACGGAGAAGGAGAACACGGATGGTAATTGCAAGTGCAAGTTCCTACTAAATTTCAAGCAAGTCACAAGCCATTCTCCAACACTCCAGCCCACTTCTTCTTCTACTTCTTCTTCTCATTCACTCAAGGTGAAAGATGTTTCAAAGAAGGAAGGGGGTATGGGTATCATTTAAAAGAAGACTATGTTCAAGTACTGGCGAGCATTTGAATGATGAAATTTGTTCCTTTGGTTTTTTTTTTTTCACTTGGGGATTTTCTAGCCATCATAGAAGTTGTGAACAAGCCTCTTTAAGCTTAATTTTGATCTTTGAAAATCATAGGATTAGAATGACACAACTTTGACTTCATACAGTGCCCTCTTTGGATTTTTACAAAAAAATAGTCCGTAGCCAAAAGTGAAAATCATCAAAGGTTTTGGTTCGTTCCCCAGCCAAAACAAGCCTTCTCAATCGTCACTCAATACTCCAAAGATCAGAAAAACAAGTTTCAGCATCTTGGAAGCATCACAGAAGCGAAACCAAGCCAAACAGAGAGCAAACAAATGCCTTTTGGCCACTGTCTGCTAGTGACTACAGGTCACGGTCACTAGTAGAGTGCCAGTGACCGAGACCAATGGTCACTCTTCCCTATTTCCTTCTTTCTTGCTTTTTTTTCTCAGATTTTTATGTATTTTCTTGTATTTTCCGAATTTTGATCACATCTGAGACTTGAGGGAGGGGTTGTAAACTTTTCAAAAACATGTAAACAACCTGCATCCCCGCGATCAGAACATTTGATCCCATGTAAACAAAAGGGAAATTAATGATGAAGTGTAATTATTCCCCATTTTTCTTAACGCTTAAAGTGCGTGAATGTTGGACTCGAATCCATTGCACATTCCTCATTTTTTAGCGCGATTAGACTTACCTAAATAAGGAAAGCTATATATGAGATCTTTGAAAAGGAGTAGAAGAAAAAAAGTATAAATAAGGAACCCCTCTCCCATACTCTTTATGAAAAAATTCCCCACCTCCCACCTCTAGATTTCTACACTCCATCTCTCCCTCTCTTGTCTCTCTATCTTAAGTTATCAAGGAGGCTTAGCCCTAAAGCCACACTACCAACCTTGAAGTGTCAACTAGAAGGAGGAATTCTCATTGATCCTAGTATACAATTGTTTGCTTTTTATTTTCAATCTTTAGTAAAACAATTTTATACTAGTAAAATTTGTTTCTTTTCAATTTTTCTTGTCTTTAATTTTGTGGTATTCATAATTTTAGTCTTGTTAGTGATTGGGTTAATTTTCATTCTTGTTTAAATATTGGGATAGAATTGGAATCACAATATTAACCCATCTTAGTATCATTTTCAATATACTTTGTCTCTTCGGATACATAGTATGTTTGGAGGCAATGCAAGATGGAGTTAAAGATATTTAAGCGAAAAAAGATTAGAAGTCAGTTTTGAAATTTATTTCGACATTGAATGGAGATTTGTTATTCTCACTTAGATTAACGACCTAAGATGAACAATAAGACCTTATGACAACACTTCTAATCTTTTTAAGCCCAAGTTAAGATGAGAAATTGAAAGAACAACATTACTGCCTTCGACTTCCATTGTTTACCGCCTTTGACTTCCATTGTTTATCGCCTTTGATTTCTTGCACTTTTATTTTAAGTTTTCTTGTACTTTCACTTTATTTTCTACACTTTTCTTTTCTAGTCCTGTTCTTATTGTTTTTTTTTGTTTTTTTGCATAGTTTGATGGTTAGATTAGAATTCATTGCATGTATTTACATATCATAGGATTTTGTGCATATTTAAGTTGCTTAAAATTAAGCTTTCAAGATCTAAATCGAATGATAAAATTCGGATTTAATACACAAACAGCATAACTCAAAGACAGTTTCAGCAAACTACAGAAACAATTTTTAGCAAAAAGTTCGAAGTGGGTAGCCAAGTCAGATCGTAATATTTTTCTTTGAAACTTGGGAAAATTAAAGTTTATGATATAGACTTTTATATCCCAGAATTTCAGGTCAAAATAATTTCGGAAGGTTTGTGAAACAAAGGCTTAAACTTTGCCAATCAGTCAACTGTGATCAGAATTTCTGCACAAAATTTTGCAAAAGTTGTCATGTTCATGGATTCATAACTTTTTCGTTTTTGATCCTTTTTTGCTTCTTTTTTTTTTTTTATGTTAGTTTCTCACATTAGTATAGTTTGAATTGCAGCCATAAAACCTACATTTAAGATGCATTAGAATAGTTCAAATCATGGATAAAATTTGCATCAGCATACTAGTTTTCCAAACTTAAAATTTTTCAGCATATGGCATGCATTGCATTCTTAGAATTTTTCAGCATATGGCATGCATTGCATTACTGCATATGGCATGCATTGCATTACTAACTTTACTAACTTTCTAATTTTAATTTCATTTCTAGTTTTATGTTTTTAATTGTTTTAGATAATTTTCAAAATTAAAAGATCTTTCTAGACTTATTTTAATTGATGATTTTAAATTGGAAAGTTTTCTAGTTTTGGAAATTCTAAGTCAGGAAAGTTTTTAATTTTTATTTAATTAGTTTCTAACAGTGTTTAGTTTTTATTTTAGTAAGTTTCTAATTTTATTTTCTTTTATGGGAAGTTCTAACGTGTGTTTAGGAAAGTTTAGAATACCTAGATTATTCTAGATTATGATTTGACTACTACTTCTATGCGGCCGAAAAATAAAGTAATTAACCATACAAAGAGGGCAACACACAATTTAACATTAAAAACCAAACAGGAAAAAACCACAAAATCAATAACTAACTTCTACAATATAAGATTTACTTACACCCCTCCAGTCGGTCCCTCGACACAAGGCGTTGCAGTTGTTCTTTATAGATCTCCATTGCATTTAGTCTCTCAGTGCCCCACTATTAATGCCTTGATTTTGACAACAAATGAGTCTCTTCAACAAAAAAAAACAATCTTTTACAAGGAAGTAAAAGCCACAAATCTCCTAAGAGGAAGCAGAAGCATCAACCCCAGAACTTGAGTGCCCACTTGAGCACGTGCTTTGCACATCTAATTATTTTGTATCCAGCTTATTAGGCTTAAGCGTAGTCTTCATGGGCTTGAGCGTAGTTGTTTCTATCTAGGCCCACTCGAGCGTGTGAGCATGTGTGCTCGAGCATGTGCACTATGTTCTATTTTTCTTCAATTTAGCACTTCTTGCAACAAGATCAATAGTCTATACTCAAAAATATACAATACAAATCAATGAACTCAAGTTTTATCCAATACATGGATGTAGCCAATATAAATATCCTTACAAATCTCCAAATGATGATTCTTCCTTTAGGCGTCCTCCCTTACGAATCTTCCAGCGGAGTGCTTGATCTTGAGCCGGGAACCATATCATGAACTCTTACTCAATTTTCAAGAGGTTTCCAAATATATGTTTCCTCCACATCTTCACCACCACTTTCGAATCTATTAACAACTTGTAACATCCTAAAAAATCCTATCAAGGGTTCTTTGAATTCACTAATAATTGAACCATACATGTTTATATTAGCTAATAGATTTTTGGTCTTAATTTTTGTCTTACTTCCATCAGTACGCAATTATTCAGGTAAGAGAGGGGACATTTTAAAGCACTAAAGTGGCTATTAATTTTTGGAACCCACAACCGTCGGTGTATGCCATGAATACTGGATAACAGGTGGCCCAGTGGAAAGCTTCAACACCACAGAAGTTGGATGGATGGTCAGTTCTGCA
Organism: Sextonia rubra; assembly: GCA_037013555.1. Lineage (NCBI taxonomy): Eukaryota > Viridiplantae > Streptophyta > Magnoliopsida > Laurales > Lauraceae > Sextonia > Sextonia rubra. The sequence goes on along the minus strand of JASUAD010000018.1, from coordinate 47,467,585 downwards.
TTCAATCATGCCAATTGGTTATTTTGAATGATAAAATTAAAAGGTGGGCTATGCCCTCCCTAAATTAACCATTGAAAGTGTATTCCTTGGTATCCTAGGTTAGACTAGTTGCTCTGTATCACTAATCCAATGTTGGAGAAAAGAATCCAATTGAAGATTGCATACTATGAGAAAAGAATCCAATTGAAGATCGCATACTATGTGTAAATTTTGGAAATTGATTAGCATTACGGACTTTTCTTTGGTAAAAGTATAATTTCATTCAACATAAAGCTCAAACAAGCAACAACACTAAACAAGCATCAAACAACCTAATGCCTATCCAAATCAACATAAGTCCTAGGAACATATGACATTTTAGCAAAGTTATGGACAACCATATTGTGTGACCTAGAGATATAGGAAAAAACAATGAATTCAAAAGATTTGGCTAGCCCTTCAATGTCTAGCAAAATGGGGTCAGTTGCTCAATCACGCTGACCATTAATCACCTAGATCAATTCCAATGCATTTGACAAAAAGATAGCTTTAGAGAGTCCTCGCGCCTTCGCTTCCTTCACCACAAAAAGGATAGCTCTCGTTTCTTCTTCTTTAGAGGAATGGACATTTGGCCTGTCTAAAAACCCTGCAGCCAAAAAAGAGCCATTAAACCATAATGAGCAATTAAAGCCAGCCTTCCCATCAAGGGATCTAAAGGCAACATCCGAGCAAATGAGGGCTATATCCTCAATCTAAATTCGTCATCACCCTTTTTTATTTAAATGGTTTGAGATATCAAGAAAATTCCAAAATTCCTCAATGACTCTTTTTGCCATATGTAAAGTACTAAAAGGACAGACTTCTTCGCCCCTATAAATTAAATCATTTCTACTCTTCCAAGTAGCCCAGCATAAAGCTAGAATCCATGTTTTACGGTGAGGATTTGAAAGAGGATTATCAAAAACATTTGACTCACATAAGGTGCTCCACCACTCCTAAATTTGAATAGAAGAGAACATGCAAGAGCCAAACCATGTGGCTCTTGCATGGTCACAGTGAAATAAAGCATGCTTAAATGTGACATAAATCACTATGAGTAAGATTTTTATCATGAAGTAGTTCATGAACCTGAATGACTTTGTTGAGACACTTCCAACAAAAGAAGAGCACCCTTTGGCGCAAAGGGATTTTCCATAGTAATTTCCAATTAATGAAGAGAGTATTACTATCACTGTTGTAAAAAGAAGAGCACCCTTTGGGGCAAAGGGATTTTCCATTGTAATTTCCAATTAATGAAGAGAGTATTACTATCACTGTTGTTTTTACACAATGCATATTTTGTAGTTAGTGAACCATGTTTAGTTAGAGGACAAACCCTAGAATCATTTCTTCTTTGCCATGGAACATAAATTTTTACTATATTATCAACATCGTTATTAATATTGAATATGTTCCTCCAAAGGGGTTCATCCCATCCTCCTTCACTATTCAAAAGATCTTTTACAGCCTAATCAAGATTGACAATATTGGAAATAGGTTTTCTTAAGCCTCCCTGACAAGGGATCCAGTTACATTGCCATAACGAAATCTTCTCCCCATACCAAGGATCTAACCTACTTTATCATTAATTGAAATCAGTTGCTTCGGTAAATCCTCTACAAAACCATGAATTGCCCCTACTAAATTTAGCTTCCCATAGTGGTTTATTAGGGCAATACCTGGCTTTGAGGACTCTATAGCTGAAGAGATCTTGCTTGGTTAAGCATTGCCAACTTGTTTTAGCTAAAAGAGCTAAGTTATTCTCCTAAGTCACCCATCCCCAAACCCCCTTCCTCAGTGGGTTTACAAATTTGACTCCATTTAATAGTATGGAGTTTCTTTTATTCCTTAGATTCTCCCCAAAAGAATTTTAGAAACATTTTTTCAATAGCACCAATAGTCTTGGAAGGGATTTTTAGGACCAACATATTATGGACCAGAATTGCAGAGGCAATTAATTTGATATAATTTGATAAGTTTGGTTCTGCCTACTTGAGATAGAAGAGGAATCTGCCAATTTGTGATTCTAAATGTAACTTTAGAGACAAGAGATTGGAAGCTACTAGATTTATTTCTTTTAATGAAAAGAGGGTAACCCAAATATTTTTCATCATCATTCATGAGTCAAACACAGAGAATTTTGGTGAGCTCTCTACATCGAGGGTGACAGGTTCCCTTACCAAAATAAGCAGCGGATTTTTCAAAATTAATAACTTGCCCAGACATAGATTAGTAATCTTCTAAAATATCCTCAATAGCTCTATTCATTAAGAGTAGCATTACAAAAAAGAAGAGTGTCATTTTCAAAAAATAAATGCGATATGGAAGGTGCACCACTTGCAACTTTAGCTCCTTGTATTATACCATCTTCTTCCACTTTAAGCAGCATACGAGACAACACATCTCCTCCTAAGTTAAATAGATAAGGTGATAGTGGATCCCCTCGTTGAAGGCCTCTTTTAGGTTTAACACACAAAAGGAGATCCATTAAGGAGTTTGGAGAAAGAAACCGAGGAGATGCATTCAAGGATAATTTGAATAAAATCATTATAAAAACCAAAAGCTTCCATGACCACTTTTAAATAATCTCACTCCATACGATCATGTGCCTCAGCCATATCCAATTGGCAGATTAATAAAGGACTTCACGGCAATTCATAGTTTTAGATTTTTTTTTCTTCTTTTTGAAAGAATGAAGGACTTCATGGGCAACAATGTAATTATCATAATAGTTCTACCTTTCACAAAGGCACTTTGAAAAGGTCCAATTATTTTCCCCAAACTGTTCTTAATTTTGGTCGCAAAGGTGTTTGCAAATATTTTTTAAATAACATTGCAAAGGCTAATAGGTCTAAAATCATTAACATTTTGGAGTTGCTTTTTTTAGGGATATAGATAATAAATGTTCTATTAATTTTCCTTTAGGAAGATCCATTCCTAAAAAAGTTTGGACTAAGGCCACAATATCAGGGCCAATAGAGTTCCACATGTGTTGGTACAATTTTACAGGATAGCCATTTGGACCAGGGGATTTGAGGGATCCTATTTGAAACACTACTTCTTTAATTTCTGTATCCAAAGGAGTCGCAATAAGAGACTCATTTTCTTCTATTAGCACAACAGACTTGGTAGAGATCACTGGCCTACTAAATGCCAAACAGCCCCTTTACGAAACTCAAGTGATGAATGCATTTAGCTATCTGATCCAAAGTTTTAAAAGGGACAATAAAAACGAAAAATTTAGTTTCCTTAGAGGTCATTTGTTTTCGTCATTTACATATGTAAATAACCCACATGTGTAATGGCTACGCACCATTATGTTTGTATTCAGTCATTTACACATGAGATGCGTGAAGTTGATATGAAAATGGTGTGAAATTGACTTGAAAATCAGCCCAAATTTTCACATATCAACCGGTGATCATCCATTATGCAGGTTACTATTAATAAGCAAATGAACAATGTTTTTTGCGGAAATATAAGGCAATCAGTGTTTTTGCATTTTTACGATTTTTTGTGACCCACAATACAAATATGAACAATCTAAACTCTTCTAAAGGTCAAAAAAGGCTATAGGACCAATTTTCAGCCAATATTAGATCATCATATATTTTGAGATATTTACAAAATAGTCCAAACCATTGGATATACCGTTTTCCCCTTTTAGGGCACCCATCTATATGATCTGCACCATTTAAACTATTTATAATGCTCAAAACAGCTATGGGACAAGAATTTGGCATTGACTCTTCATGGATCTTGAGAAAATCACAAGACTATGGACCGTTGGATTCACAAGTTGAATTTGCTGAGTATTGAAAATGTGTTTAAACCCAGTCCATTTTTCTCAATTTATAAACTCTTTTAGACCCCATAAATCAAATTTGAACCATCTAAACTCTTCTAAAGGCCAAAAATGGCTATAAAACCAATTTTCAGCCGTTGGATTATCATAAAGTCTAACATATTTATAAAAAGATCCAAGAACAAAAATCTATAATTCTGAATTCTGTGGGCCCCATCTTCATGAACTAAACCATCCAAAGTTTTTAGAATATCATTTTTGGCTTGGGGGTGAAATCTGATTCATCATATATTTTAATATAATTGTGAGAAATCTTGAAAAATGGCAAAAGAATTGTGAAAACTGTTAAACCATTGGATCTACTTTGATTTAAATATGAAGCAGTGTGAAAATGACAAACCATTGAATATATTTCACATGTGAGTCATTTGCACAGGCAAATGACTCACACGTGAATCATTTGCACATGTAAAGCATTTTCACATCACATGTGAAATAAACAAACGGCCCCTTTGGTTATTCAGAACGAAACATATAATGGGCCTTCCTTATTACATAAGATAGATATAACACAATAGTCAAATATAATTAAGTACACTACTAGCCCAAAAATTCAAGAATATATACTGTTTTTAAGCAGGAGGCTTGATCATGATCAATGGTTAGTGTTGGCATGCAAAAAAGTTCCAAAGAAATCCACAAGCATCTCAGCAACTTAAAGTCAGAGTCAAGACTCAAAAATGGCTTAAGCTCAGCAAAACAAAGCTCAAAACGCCTCAACGACAAAGCCCAAACGGACCCTGTGAGGTTTGGAAAAGAAAAACAAGTTAGAAGAATTCAAAAAGTGAAGAAAGTGTGCACTAGCCAACTTAACAAGACAGTGGCCAAATGGTTCACCGGCCGACTAAACAAGTCAATGGCCAACAGAGGAAAGTAACTAGCCGACAGTTGTAAATTCTGACAAATCACTAAGTGGCTGATCTAGATTTGGTCAAATCATTCTAGGTAAATTTCAAGCTGATTAGCATGACTCAAGCAATGAGGATCCAGCTGCCACCTGATAAAGTTGACCGTGGGAGGGTAGCCAACCATACAATTGCAAGGTTGGCTCCCCCTGCAAATCAAATTTTACTTAATCTTCTCCCTGATACAAATGACCGGAGAAGGCTCTTGGAGACTATAAATACCCCCTTGAGCGCCCACTCCAAGACAAAGACGGAGGTAGACAGAGATACGGAGACACAGAGGCATAGACAGAGAAAGATAAACAGCCACAAGGTATTTAAAAAATAGCCATACTGCCATCAACAAGGCTCTAACACTTCAGCTTCTTCAACAGCAACATTGACATCAAAGACAAAGTACTTGATTTTATGAAAATGATAAAATATATATATAAATCCTTGACTTAAACAAATCTCCAAAGAAGATAAGTCTTTTAAGACTTTCTTCATTTCCCTCACTTAGGAATAGAAGGAGATACAGGTAAAACTATGATCACCCTATTGGCATAACACGATAAACGATTCACAAGGGTAATCATGACCGTAAATCCTTCACTTTACCTTCCCTCGGAATACCATCTCTGACGAAAACAAGTGATAAGTCAAGAAGATTGCTCGATCGACTTAAACACAAAATGGCATGCATTCCATAGGCTCTAGATCGGTCACTCTTCAACATTCTTTGTTTTCCTTTTGTTTATGTAAAATACTTATGTATTTATACATCTTTTTAAGTGTTGCTCATCCAAGACCAAGCAGGGGGTGCGCGCATGGGCTATACAAAAGGAAATATATATGTACAAATAGCCTGGACCTGGAAGGTTAGAAATATATATGTACAAATAGCCTGGACCTGGAAGGTTAGGATGTAAAGGAACCCTCAAAAATAAACTTGGAATTGAAATAGTCAAAAAAGTCGACATTCTTATTTTCTTTTCCATGTCTTTTCTCTCTTGTCAAAAAGAGAGTTGGGATACACTTTGTACACCTCGATTTCCCCTTTTCAGGCAAAAGTTAGGACACACGATAAGAATGAAAAATTAGAAGATTTATCGAAAAAAATCCCCTAATTAGACACTGCACAAAATCAGACCCAAATAAATTAAGTGCAAACAATCAGTCCTCTAGGTCTAATTTCATTAAAAAAATCTTTTCTTTTTGTTTAGTGGGGCGACGATATCGCTTCCCTTCTATAGGACTTACTCATTTGTCATTGGATTGGTGGCTACGTCCAATTCATTCCTTGCATGTAGAACATGTGACCATGGAGATGGAAGATTTCGTCTTGTGTCAAAGATGGTAGCCATGGGGAAAACTAGTAGGGTTAGGGTTTCAATTCAGAACAGAGGGAGATACATCTTCTTCTAATATGCTGTCACACCCCTGGCCCGAGATTAGGGTAGGAACTCCAGGCCTGTGACATGGCATGCGTATCCCATGGCAATCCGTACACAAGAGACCACTAATGAATGACCACAAGGGAAATTTTTGTTCCTTTCACGCATGCAGAAGATTCTTATGCACAAGTAATCATTCATCAATTTAAAAATATGCTGAAGCCATGTGCGCATCATGCACTTTTGTGATCCTATATTGGCAGAGAACACTAACAATTACCCATGTATTCTAGATGTCCAACATGCACACTAATAAGTTTGCTTGAGAGGGTTCAAGTGCAGAAGTGCGAAAGGTAAGCAATGGTCTTATGACCGAGGTACATGCCATGAATGGTCATGTCAATGTATAAAATCCGTGAAACCAAAATAAGATAATGAAAAGGACCATCCGGGCCCAAATCGTAACTATCCAAACCATGATGTGCTTACGATGATGTCCATCAAAAGGCAACCTATGGGACCTACTCAATGTCTACTTGAAGTACTGTAGTGGTATTCTCCGCTCCTGAGCCGACGCCATGGTCTAAGTTCGGGAAGGGTCTTGCAACACCAAGAGTAGTACCTCAAAGGCCATGTTTGTCAAATCTAAACGTAATTAAGAGCTTAGTACACAGTTACAAGTAGAATTTAAGACATGATAATTAAAGAAGTTGGATATGTATTCTAGGCAAGATAGCATGTGTGAAGCATGAATAGGATTCAAGATAATGTAAGACTCGCTAATTGGCATACCACATTGCTAATTTCTTCGAAGAACATGTATATAATCGTGACGTGTAAAGGAATTGGGTGGCAATCCCAATCTCCCAAAGAGTGTCAACTTACTCCAAACATGTAAAGAAAATTACTGCAATAGGGTAACGTGCATCATGTAATCAACTCATACTTAGCTCAGAGTGTCGACTTACTCCAAACATGTTAAGTTCATAGTTTCGCATCATTTTTTAGTGTGAATTAGGGATGTAATTAGGTGAATTGCACTAAATTCCATTCATTCTCATCATTTTAAGCATTTTCACGTAGGCATATGAATTTTTATAATTTTTTACACAATTCTTGAGTTCTAATGAAAATAATTTGATGATTTATGCTTATCTTGATAGATTATGCTTAAGACTGAGATCCTTTGATAGTTTATGCTTAATTTAATAAGTCATGCTTATGATTTTTCATTTTTTTTTATGAGGTGAAGGAGGTCTTGGGTGATGATTTTATTATTTTTATAAAAAATTTGTTTTTGCAAACAACAAATCTTCCAAATCAAAAACATTGATTTGTCTCTTATCTGAGTTATTTTGATACAAAGAATAGAACAATTGCATGAATGGATTAATCATCTTCCTTAGTTGATTTTGGATGCTTTGATCTGTTTTCTCTATATATTTTTTACTGCTTTCAATTGCATCAAGTTTCTGGTATTCTTAGTTTTATTTCAAATCAGTCTTCTAGTTAAAAGAAATTTCAAGTTTTTAATTTAAAAAAAGTTTAAAAGTGCTCCCTGTGGGTTTAACCTGTACTTGCCATTGTTTCAACAAGACAACTGTGCCCTTACAATTTTAAGTAAATTGATTAAATTCACATCAAACCAACTAAAGAAAAGGCCATCACCTAAATAAATCATCATTTCAACTCTTTCACCTTGTCTCTCAGATGTCCTTTTCAAAGTGGAAAGACTAAAGAGATGAAGATCAGAAATCCATACTCCAAAGCATTTCTCTCCTCTCCACGTTTTTTCCTTAAAAGAAATATCAATTGCATGTCAATCTCATATGCCCACGTCTTGTATTTTCTTCCCTCTATTCGAAATGAAGATGGTAAAGAAAGGGAAAAGTTAGGAAAAAAATAAAAAAAAACCTACCTCCTCCTTCAAAACCTAAAAGAAAATAATGAAGATAGCTCCTGCCGCTCATATAAAAGAGGAGCAATGATATTGTCTATCCTCCCCACTTAGAAAAAAGGATTTTTTGGGTCAAATCCCCTTAGTTGACCACTAAATAAAATTAGTCTCAGTTTAAGTCAGTGAACAGATGGGTTTCTTGGGCCTAATTTGGGGCAAAATATATATATATATATATATTTTGTAATGTGGGAAGTAGTGCCTAGCATCACTCCTCCCCACTTTTCAAACCCATGAAATCATCATTTTTCTTTCTTCTTCTTTTCTACTTCCTCTACCCTGCAATGATTCTGCTCCCCCTTTCTTCCCAACTGTGGTCCCATCTTATTTTGAGTGGATAATTCTTCTCTTTGGAAGTATACTTCATTTTCCTGACACTTTTGGTGTCTTCTCCATCGTGGTAGTTGTGTCCAACTACTTTGGGAAAAGAGGGAAAGAGGAAATTACTGTCTATTCTGATCCGCAAATGTTATAGTCATAATTAATGATATCAAGATGTTAATTAGACACTTTCTACACTTGATTTTGCAAGTACAGACCCTCTTCCCCCTGCTCCCTCCCATTAAGCAATGAAGCATGCTTATTTTAACTTCCGAACATATCATTATGCGACCAGTCTTTTGTCGTATTTCAGATTCTTTATTTATTTATTTATTTTCTATTGCAAGAGTCAAAATAAAGAGGAAATTTGTATAGAAACAAGGGATAAAAAGTCCAACGGCCCAAGCAATAGAGGGCCAAAGCTACGAAGAAAGAACTAGGAAGGCATGCAATGTATGGATTTTTCTTCACTCTCTTTCACGTAGTAACAATAAAATCAACAACAATACATGAACAAGAAGAATCAAAGCTACACATTATTGGATTTGGGCTTGCATTAAGCACAAGTTTCCCCACCTTTAGTGCATAAGTTTCTCCCTTCTTCACTCTTTTTTAATAACCTTTGTCCCACATCAATTATTTACTACTTCTTTAATGTGGTTTTTTAATGTTTACCTCCTAGCTTATGGTGTTAAGATTTCTAGTGGGTATCGTGGCGGTTTCTACACATGCACGCACACGAGCATGCCAGCCGGCCATGTGTGCGAAGCGGTGTGGGTCAGGTTGGGCCTGCTTGTTGGGTCGCCTGGGTTGGGCCTTGCCCCGCACATGCATTCTTCTTTTTTTGGATTGGAGGTCGATCCAGATCCAAATCCACTTTTTGGCAGCCAGCATTTATCCGACCCACGTCTTTCCAGGTGATTGTAACCTTAATGTCTCTCCACATTAGTACAGAGATACGTTATGTTGGTTGTACCACAAAAGTTACATATCAAAGTAACTGTGAAAGGCATAACTCTCTCTCAATTGTCTCCCTAGAAACCCCTATGTAAAGGGTTTTGGAGAGAGCTTTTCTATACATCTCAAAGCTGCAATCTTTGTGAGAAAACTCTATGCGAAAAGGCTTTATTCCCTGCTTCTTCTTCTGCAAAAAAGACATTTGTCTATTAGATTTCTTTCTACTTTTTATGCTAAAGAAGATCTGCAATGGTTCTTTCATTTTATTCTCTTCTTTCTCTTTTAATTTGGTTCATTCTTGTTATGAGTCTGCAAAAGTAATCCTTTTGAGATTCAAGTACTCTTTATCAATTAAGTGCACGGTTGTAGGAGATTTCAATCAAAAAAGCCATCTTATCCTAGGGTAGATGTTTGTGAGTCCATCTGCATCTGTGTGGGGGAGAGATCTACCTAAAGAAAGTATCTCTAAAGACATGATTCAGATACCAATTATTTTGGTGACTCCTAACCTTTTTCTCAGTTAATTGTTTTGCAACTATTATCAGTAGTCCGCATAACAGTTTAGATAGATTTTAGTTTATTTATCTACTAACCCCCTAGATACTTTGCTTCCACTAAGGTCCTATATAGAGCCTGTTCTACTTGGATTGGAAGCCTCATCTCCAATCTTACTGCGAGCGATTTGCTGTTTTGCGAAAAGATCAAGAGTTGAGTAGTTTCTATTTTCTCAGCCTTTTAGGCTTCTTTTTCTACTAAGGGGAAGTGCTGCCAAAATTTTGGTAGAAATTTTGTATTTTACCAATTACCGAAAATGACTACTAGAGATTACCACCCTAAGGTTTTCAACTTTGAAGGTCAACATTTTAAAATGTAAAGAATGAAAATAGAATATCTTCAGTCATGAAGATTCTCTATATGCTAGCCAAAACGTGCCCCCAAACACTTAGAGATGCTTCTGCCCCCAAACACTTGGAGATGGGACTGCTGGACCTATGAAAAAAATCAATGAAAATCTAATGATTTTGATTGTAAAACTGAGATTCTCAATCATTTAAAATAATTCTTTATATGACGTGTTCTTTAAATATAAAAGCACCAATAAATTATAGGAAGCTCTAATAAAGGAATATGCCACTGAGGATGCGAATACCAAGTAATATGCAATAAAACAGTTTCTGGATTTCCAAATGGAAGAAGGAAAATCTATGGTAGCACAAATGAGAGATTTTCATAAAATAATCCATGAAGTCCAAACTGGGGGAAAAAGATTACCCAAACAGTTCGTAGTGGAAAACATGGATGAAAATCGCGGTATTTGTTGGTCCCAAAAACAGATACAGTATCGGTCGTGGTTCGCTGTCCGTCGCGATCATCGTGGTGTGAATTTTTGTTAATCCAAAAAAATTGAAAAAATATCCAAAATATCTAAAATCATAGAAAAGGCTAGAAAACAATGTTTTTTTTTTCATTAATAAGAAGTTTAAATGCAAAAATATATGTCCCCTTAAGTTATGACATCCTGTATGGCTGTCTTATCTGAAATTATGATTTTTTTCTTATAAGAGCCATAATCATGACTTATAAACTATCTATTAGTGTGAAATTTTAGAAAATACAACTTATTTGTAATTGATATATAGTATTGGTATCTTATATGGTATTATGCTTCATTAATTATCAATCCATCACTCAATTATCAAGTAAGTTGTGAAATTCAAGAACATGAACATTAATATAGCATCTTACATAATAATAGTAAAATAAATCATAAAGCAATTGAAGAGAATGAATGCACACCCTAATTGCAAGTGGAGTGTCACCCAGGCTTGAGATCATCGTTATCATCATTTCTTCTTCTTTGGTATGGATTATAATAATATGATCCAAACTCTTCCACTGCACTCCCATACACACGGCTATATTGATATTGTTGCTATGGAACGAAGATCTCTTTATAGTATGGTGAGCTATCTTCAGTAGATTGGGATGATTGGGGGCCCAAATTTAAATTAAAAAATTGATGAGGAATAAAAATAGCTTGTTGGGGCTCACGTTGGATCATCCCTTGCTCATACCATGGTTGTGATGATGGAACTAAAGACAGCTGAGGTGGCCAATTAAGGTTGTATCTATACATAGCTTGTTGTTAGCTAACATTGCCCACAGAAGTGCCTTCCCCCCTCCTTGACCGATGCTACTACCAATCCCTGTCTTAATCAGTGGGACATATCTTACATAAACACAATAGGATCTAAGTCTGTAGCACCAGAAAAACGTTCAACTACCTCATGCATTGCTAGCTCATCATCTCCATAGTGACCATCATCCCTAGCACTATTCCCAGGAGAGTCAGGAGGAATTTCTGCTGATGAGGAAGATGTAGACATACTTGACTCACTCTCCTCATCCACCTCCTTTCCTCTTGCCTCAGTAGGATCAACCGTAGTGCTTCTCTGTTGCTATGTCAAATTAATCTCTTGTAATCTTTTAGTGGCTCTCATTGGCTCAAACTTCTTTCCAGACAAGTCCTCAACCATCTCCGCTAGCTCTGGCTCTTCTACCTCCTCTAGCCACTCTTCTAACAAATCATCTACCACCGAAAAAAATATAGTCTAAATTAATTAGGCAGAAGTAATCTTGTTGATCATTAAATGCTCTTCTTTTTCGATTTCAACTCCAAAACTTGAGGTTATTGTTCATCAACTCCTAGTGCAGAACTACGATGTAGTAATATCCTGGTAAGTACGGGGTCGAATCTACAGGAAGCAATGTTTAAAATATTTTCAACTTGTCACCTATCTAAACAAAATTCTAAAACTAGCCTAATTAAAATCTAACAAGTACATGCATTCCTAAAAAAAAATTACAATCACAATTCAAATAAAGAAAGTAAATCCTAAATCTAAAAGTTCCTAAAAATAAAATTAAATTTACTGCAAAACAAAACATACGTTAGAACTTCCAACAAAACTAAATCTAAACTTACTAAAAATAAAACTAAACAAAGTTAGAAACTAATAAGTTTGAAAGAAAACACAACTTTCCTAAGTTAGAAACTATGTTAGGTTAAAAATCTATACTTTCTAAAAAACAAAAGATTTCTAAATCCTATTCAAGAAAGAAATTTAAGTTTCGATGAAACTCTAAATGGAAAAAAAATCAAATCAAATTAATAATCTCCTAATGCTAAACAAATTTCTAAAACAACAATATTCAATACAATTGTACAAACAACTAAAATACAACTACACACAACAACTTTTTTTTTTACCAATGAATTTACTCAAACATGATAAACTAAACAAATAAATACAAATCTGAAAACTTAATTTCCTAAAATAAACAAAATGCAATAATGATGAAGAAAAACGATGGACTCAATGCATGATCATGTAGCCTATTTCTAACATGGTGAAATGGCACATGTGATGTATGATGCATGAATTAGAGGGGTTGCCAAAAAAAATTCAGAAATCAGTTTCTTCTTGTTGTTTTAGTTTAGTTTCAGATCTGAAACATATCAATTAAACACATAAAATCAGTTTTGATAATGGTTCCAACAATCCTCAAAACAGTCCACATATATCCATGTACAAATTGTCCAAATTGAACTCAATTCCAATTAGATTTTTTTTACTATTGAAATACAGATTTGGGCAGTTAACAAACACACAGAATTCAGTTTAAAAAGACTTATTTCAGATCTGAAAACTTATTCAACTTAATATAGAAATCAGTTTCTAAAAAAAATTTATACACTTTACAAATATGTCACACAATCACTTGGATAAATGCCAGCTTTCTTTACAGCTTCAAGACTGACTTTTCTTGACTGTTTTAAAGAGTATTTCAAGTCTGATTTCAGGTTTAGAAATTGCTATAAACATAGGTATTCTGCCATTATAAACATGTGCAAAACTATTCAAGAAAAATCGTCCAACAGTGGCCTCTTTGAAACAAATTTCTGCACAAATCTGGAGTGTTTGTAATTTTGAAATTTATTCAACTTATGGTGTAAGAAGCCAAGTGCTACAGCTGATTTAAATAGATCACCATTCCATGTTCAATTCAGTCATGTTAGATTCAGTTTTTTTTTTTTATTGAATCACGGGCTGTTTTCTTACCAAAATAACAGTCAAAATAATAATCTTCAAATCTGATTTCTGAATCAAATATAAATAACACTGCTAAATATAATTTCAAAAATTGAAATATGTATTATTCTAATGCAAGGTACACCAGTAAATACTACCAAACAAAACTGTGCAAGAACCTAGTGTGCAGAAATTTAAATAAAGTGCAGGAAAATAAAAAGAAAAGTGCAGAAATAAAAATTGCAAAAATTTAAGATTCAAAAGTGCAGTAGAATAAAAAAAATTTCAGGAAATCAAAGGCGGTAAACAATTGAAGTCAAAGGCAGTAAGCAACTAAAGTCAAACGCGGTATATTCACTCAAAATTCTCTCTTAATCTAGGCCTAATAATTTCTTAAAGTATGCTCTCTATTTGGATCGTCAATCCAAACAAGAAAACCACAAACCAAGCAATCATACAACCATAAGAATAACAAGAATATCAAGATGAATATTATTGAACTAATATGACAATCCTTTACATTAGATGGAAAAAAAATTAAAACAAAAGATTAAACATATTAGGATGAAAAAGAATTCCTCCTTCTAGTTGATCTTCAAGGTTGGTGGTGTAGCTTTAGGGTTAAGCCTCCTTGATGAATTAAGATGGAAAGAACAAGAGAGGGAGAGATGGAGTGTAGAAATTCTAGAAGTGGGAGGTGGGTAATTCTTCCATGAAGAATATGGGAGAGGGGTGCCCTATTTATACTTTTTCAAGTCCTACTCCTTCTCAAACTTTAAAATCTTAAAAATAATAAAAAAATGAAAGAAAAAAGGCTCCAAACAATGCTTTGGATGTGACATATCTTTTGGGATTTTTTTCTTTTTATTTTTCTTTTCTTTCCTTGCTTGCTTTGTGTGGAAGTCTCTCTTGGATGCTTCTTTCTTTCTTTGTCTTTACCACCTTACATTGAGATCTTTGGAGAGATGAAGTAGGGATAAGGATCCTCTCTTGGAATCAAACTTGGCCCACATGAGGTGTAGAACTTCCCCTTTTATCTCTTTGCATTGTCAACTTTCCTTTTTTGGAAAGTTTTCCTTGTTGGCTCGAAACTTGAAGAGATATTGAAGATAACCCTCTTGATTTTTTTTCCTTTTCTTTTTCAGCCAAAAATCTGAATAAAATCCTTTTTTGGACTTGGAATGCTTGCTTGGATATTTTTTCTCAATTTTTTTTCAATTAAATCCTTTCCTTCTCCAAAAAGAACTCCTATGTGGTTTTTCTTGTCCATCTTTGATGATATATTCTTCAAATTCTCTTCAAAATCTCTTGAAAATGTGCAAAAAATAGATGGAGCCCATCTTGGATGTTTTACATGTGTACCCCACGCATGTGCATGTGTGCGTGGGACCATGAAGCCAACTTTTTACAGTTTTCTTCCAATTTCTTTTTCTCTTCAATTCTTCTCTTTTTTTCTCTTGAAAATCAATTCCTTACCTCAATTCTTTATAAATGGTTCCATATAATCAATTTCCTACAAAATAACTGTAAATTCATGTGAAAAGACAATTTTACCCCTTACATCACAAAAACATGAATGCAGGCCATCTCTCATGAAATGATAATAAAAATGCACACCATTTTTCATAATTTTATATGAATGAACTAATGATGATGAAAATTGAATTTATTTCATGAAAAAAATTATTTTCACAAAACTTTCCAACATAGACTTTCCAAAAATAGCAGATTTTATGAATGTAAACAAAAAGTGTGATTTTTAAACAATTTATGCAGAAAAATATAAAAATGAATTTAAAATGCATGAAACCATGATATCACACTAAATGAAGCTCTTTCAAGTTAATAAGTCCTTAAAATGGTCCAAAATGTGTACGAAAATATACATTTTTAGAGACTCATCAGTTACAATGGATGTAAACCAATTTGTTCAAACTTATCTATTGTCATTTTGTTTCTTACTTTCGTATGGATAAAAGAAAAGGTTCTCCAATTTCTTTCGCAGTTTGACGATGATGTAGTTTGACTAAGGATTTTAATTACAATCGTCCTTAGTGTTGGAGCACTCTCTCCATAATTCAACTGCCATTCAGCTAAAAATAAAAGAAAATAAGATTAAACATTCAATTTTTTAATTTTTGAATACTAAAAATATAATTTAATATTTATATTTTACAATCGTTACCAATATATGCCTGCGTGACAACTCTTCGCACAATAGTGGTGCCAAAACTTCCATACCTTCATTATATATATAAATCTAATGACATTAAAGAAGAAAAAGAATTATCAACTGTTATGAATGAATAATAACATATATTAAATTGAAGAAGACAAAAGAAACCAGATAAGATCTCTACTTTTCAATTTACTTACTTAATTGGTTACCTTAGTTGCCTCATCAGTTTCATTTGCTAGTCTTTCAATAACATTCTTCATCCTCACTCGAATTTCATCAGTTATGTTTCGATCCAAAGATTCATATTGAAATTGTGGATTGAGAAAGTAAACTATTAAATGCAAAAATTTAAGTGAATAATGTGTAGAAGAATTTAATACAACAATGAACATCAACAAGAAATCAGTCTCCACTTACGAATAGTGTGTAAGTCATGATGCAATTGACGCTCTCAACAATCGTCGATTGTCTTGCAATGTTTGGCGCACATGAAGTATACGAAAAACCTAAATATATAATAGTTTAATATTAAATTATTAGAAAATCCAAAAATAAATGTAAAAATATATAACTAATAACATAAAAGAACAATGAAAAAAGTATCTTACATGAAGTATACGATGATTATGCTTACTTAAAAAAAAATTGTAATGAGATCCTCAAAATATTCCATGTAAATATCAAATTATTAAAAAATCAAAAAATAAATTTTAAAAATATAAAACTATTTACATATTAAAAGAACAATAAAAACTTATCATACATGAAGTATACAATAATTATGTTTACTTAAAAAAACAAAATTATGGTTAAAATATCCTTGAAATATCTTATTTTAATGTTAAAATATTAAAAATCTGAAAATAAATAAACTTAAAAAGTCCACATCTTGCAAATGAGTAGATCTATGTATTCTACTACTAAATCTATCAAACTTACTTCATAAAATCATGTATTTCCATACTTTCAAAATAAAAAAATAAAACTTAGGAGTCTTTAACATTAAATAAACTCTAAATCTCAACAAAAGTTAAAAACCTAAATTTTTGAAACACCAAATAATAGATCTACACTTACAAATCACAATATGTAAATCCATAACAAAAAATAAGTGGAATCATCATGGATCACTTCTAAGCTCTTACTAAACAAATATTTTAAAAAAATACAAGAAATTTGAAGAAATAGAATATACTTACCTTTGTAGTGTTATTTTGGTATTTTCTTAGACCAAATTCACCAAAATAAATGATTTTTAGATGTGTTTGGAAGTGAATAGAAGAAGTGCAGCAGCTAGGGCATGTTTAGAAGTTGAGTAAAGAGGGAGAAACAGGAGAAAATTTACGGTTGTTAATGCTTTTATTAGTTATTAGCCAATATTTTGAAAATATCGGCCGATAACTCGCGATAATTTAGTAATACATTGACTGGCTGAGTCCAATGCTGTTCCACAATGGTTATCGAAAAGGTATTGGCTATTTTTTCCAACAATGGTAGGCAGTACTATCCATAAACTCCCACCTTCATGGAAAGATTTTAGCATTACCTTGAAACACAAGAAGAAAGAGAAAAAGTTAAAAGATCTCATCAACCAACTCAGAATCCAGGAGCATCACCGAGAGCGTAACACCAAGAGTAAGAATTCTGAACATATAGGTAAGGACAATCTCACTGAGGCCAAAACTGAACAGAAAAGGTCCAAACCGCACATGACCAAAGTAAAAGAAAAATCAAAACTAAGCTTTGAGGCCGCGCAAAGATATATACAATAAAAAAGACGTTGCATGCTTTGTGTGTGGGAAAAAGAGTCATTATGAAAAAGAATGCTGCTAAAGAAAAGGAACCAAAGGCATAAATCAAGACAATCTTGTGGAGAACTTTATGACGGTTGTGAAAGAGGCGAACTTTGTGAGCAACTATAAAGACTGGTGGGTTTACACTGGTGCAACCTGGCACATCTATGATGACAGAAGTGTATTCATCTCCTATGAGAAGGTACGAGATGGTCAAGAAAGCTCCTCAACAACCAAAATAATTGGTCAGGGGAAAGTAGTTCTACACCTCTCATCCAACAAGTCTCTGACTTTAACCGAAGTGCCACAGGTGCCTATTGTAAGCAAGAACTCGGTAGCCGATTCTGTATTAAGCAAGAATGGCTTCAAGATGGTGTTTGAAGTAGATAAAATTGTAATTACCAAGACTGGAGTTTTTGTAGGAAAAGGCTATGTGACTAAAGGCCTTTTCAAGCTAAATGTAAATTCTATCGGTAATAGAGCTTCAAATTCTACTTATATTGTTGAATCTTCTAATCTGTGGTATGTTAGATTAGGTCATGTGAATTTCTCTTCTATGAAGAAAATGAAGGATTTAGGTTTGATTTCAAAAACTAATTTTCAACCTAACTCATGTGAAATTTGTGTTCAGTCAATATATTCTAGAAAACCTTTCAAAAGTGTTGAAAGATGTACTAAACTTTTAAGTTTGATTCACAGTGATATTTGTGAGTTAAACGATATTAACACAGGAGGTGGTAAAAAGTGTTTTATTTCTTTTATAGATGATTTTTCCAGATTTTGTTATATATATTTACTTAAACATAAATCTGAGGTCCCAGAAAAGTTTAACCTTATTAGACTTAAAGTTGAGAATCAACTAGGCAAAATGATGAAGACTTTAAGGTTTGATCGAGGAGGTGAATACTTGTCCAATCAATTCATAAGACTTGTAACATCTTAGAGATAATTCATGAAGTGACAGCACCATACTCCCCATAACAAAATGGTGTAGTTGAAAGGAATAACAGAACATTAGTTGAAATGCTGAATTCAATGTTAAATAGTTCTGGACTGCCTAAAAACTTATGGGGGCAAGGCTCTTCTGATAACCTATCATATCCTAAATCAAATTCCCTTCAAGAAGACTAATAAAATTCCATATAAGTTAAGAAAAGGTAGGACCCCTAGCTTGGAATACCTCATACTATGAGGGTGTTTAGCCCATATTGTAGTTCTAAATTCTAAGAGGAACAAACTTGAACCCAAAACATTTGAGAGTGTGTTCTTAGGATATGCCTTATATCGTAATGCTTATAGATTCCTTGTAGTGTCAAGTTCAGTCTAAGATTCAATTATTAAATTTTGAGATGTTGTTTTCTTTGAAAATGACTTTCCATGTGAAATTGGTTTTTCAAAATCGAGCAGCAACGTTGATGTTGTCTTACCAGCCTCCACTGGTGATTCTGAACCTAAAGATCTAGAGCCTCAAAGGAGTAAGAGACATAGAAAGGAGTAAAAGACATAGAAAAGACTCTACCTTTGGTCCTGATTTCATCACTTATGTTCTGCAAAATGACCCCACAACTTATCAAAAAGCCATGCTATCTTTTAACACTAATTTTTGGAAAGAGGCTCTAAATAGTGAAATTGAGTCTAAACTATCCAACCATACATGGGAACTGGTTGATCTCCCTTTGGGAACTAAATCATTAGGCTATAAATGGATATTCAAGTAAAAATTAAGAACTAATGGTTCAATTGAAAAGTTCAGAGCTAGATTCGTTGCAAAAGGTTTTAAACAAAAAGAATGAGTAAACTTCTTTGATACATATACTTCAGTAACTAGAATCACTACCATCAGAGGCTTAATTGCTAATGCTTCCATTCACAATATGATCATCCATCAAATGTGTGTGAAAACCAATTTTCTAGATGATAATTTGGAAAAAGAAGTTTATATGAAACAACTTGAAGGTTTTGTAGTCCCAAGGAAAGAAAAGAAAGTTACAAACTAATTAAATCCCTACATGGCCTAAAGCAAACTCCTAAGCAGTGACATAAGAAGTTTGACCAAGTGATGATTATTGAAAGTTTCAAAATCAATGAATCAGACAAATGTGCATACTATAAAGATTCTGGTAGTACTTGCATTATAATATACTTATATGTAGATGATATGCTCATATTCGTGTTTGACCTTGATTCAATAAAGAACACTAAGAAGTTTCTTTGTTCTAAGTTTAACATGAAAGACATGGCTGAGGCTGATATCATAATGGGTATTAAAATACATAAACACTGTATAAGCACTGTGTTATCTTAGTCTCACTATGTTAAGAAAGTCCTTTAAAGGTTTAACATATTCGGAGGGAATGGTGTTTCCACTCCTCATGATCTAAGCATCAAATTGTCTAAGAACAAAGGAGAGTGTACCTCAATTAGACAACTCCAAAACAATTGGATGTCTTATGTAGGTACACTAGTAATTGCAATGACGAGCACTGGACAATCGTGATCCAGGTATTTAAATACCTGATAAGAACCATTGATTATAGTTTACAGTATGAGAGATATCCCACTATAGTTGAAGCATATAGCGATACTAACTAGATATCCGATTTTAAGAAATTGAAGTCCACGAGCGGTTATGTATTCACCCTTGGTATTGTAGCCGTCCCATGGAAATTAAAAAAACAATCATATCCACAATAAATATGAAAATTATTGGCATGGTTTTAGCTGGTGAAGAGGTCGAATGGTTGAAGAATCTATTTAAAAATATTCCTTTATGGAATACACCTGTTTCAACCATTGTGCTGTATGGGAAATTCAGACATATACGTCTCACGCATAATTTCATGAGACAACTAGTCAAACAAGGAGTAATGACATTGCTTTTTTGTGAGATCGACGGAAAACTTTGCCGATCCACTAATGAAAAGACTCACTAGAGATCGAGATACTTTCTACATCAAGAGGGATGGGTCTTAGGCCTATGAAGGACAAGTCACCAATAATGGATACCCAACCCATTTAATTGGAGATCCCATAAGACGGGTTCAAATGGAAAAACAAAGTTATATTTGGGTGGCCTCAAATATGTACATACCTATTCCTATGATGTGAAGTATTCATAACCTATATAAATAGTTGGAAAAAGCTCTATGTCTTTTATAAGCGGGGTGTTGTATAGAAACATCCTTGGTAGAGTATACCATATTAGTGTGAAAGTCAGGTCACTTCTTATGAGACATTAGGCTCCCCTCTAGAGTGCTCATGAATACAAAGACAACAAAAGGCATTAATGTGCACAATTCATTAAGAATCCCTTAAACCCTGAGGCCATGTGTGTACTATGTAAAATTTACATTCAGACTCTTGTTTGAAGATCCTAGTTTACCGTAGAGTTTTGGTATTTCAAACATAAATATACTAAGTAGAGGTTCAAGACTCGTGCACCATCTTTTATACGTGGTCTCATCTGCATGACTTGCAACAACATCTTTTTATTCCTCTGTTTTATTTGTCCTTTTAATGTGTAGGGGATTGTTAGATTTTGGCATGCATTAAGCACAATTTTCCTGACCTTTAATATATAAGTTTCGTCCTTTTCTACTCCTTTTTATTAACTTTGCCCCACATCGGTTATTTACTACTTCTTTAATGTAGTTTATTAATGTTTTCCACTTGACTTATGGTGTTAAGCTTTCTAATAAGTATCATGGTGCTTACCATACATGTGTGTGCGCCAACCAGCCATGCCGTGGCATGGCGTGGAGGGCCTGAGCTTTGGTTATGCGTGGGGGCGAGGCGGGTTGGACCCACCCGTCCAACCGGGCCTACTTGTTGGGTCGCCCAGGTTGGGCCTTGCCCCAAGCATGTATTTTTTTTATTGGAAGTGGATCAAAATCCAGATCCACTTTTTGGCAGCCCGATTTATTCGGCCCCAATCTTTTTACGTGACCGTAATTGGAACAACTCTCCTCATTAATACAGAAATATGTTATGTTGACCGTTGCAAAAGAGTTATGCCTCGAAATACATGAGAAAGGCATAATTCTCTCTCAGCCATCTTCCTGCGAACCCTTATTCAAAGGGTTCCAGAGAGAGCTTTCACTACAACAAGCTGCACTTTTGGCGACATTTTTTAGCGACGATTTTATAATTTCGTCGCTAAAGACTATCATTTACCAACGCATATAAATTTGTCGTTGAAAATTCATCTTTTTTAGCGACATTTATTTTAAAACGTCGCTAAAAGCTGAATTTTCAACAACATTTAGCGACGAAATTATAAAATCGTCGCCAAAAAACGTTGGTAAAAATTACTTTTACCAATGTTTATAGTTTTCGTCAGCAATAGTATGTACTTGGGCTTCCGATGAAATTTTTTGCCGATGAATTCGGATAACGTTGGTAAAAGTTTGTACTTGGGAAGACAATTTTTCCACCGTAGCAATTTTTTTACCGATGAATTTAAGAAATGTTGGTAAAAATACAAGTTTTACCGATGCTGTTAGAACATCGTCGATAAAAGTATGTACTTGGGAAGAGATTTTTTTCCACTGTAGTAATTTTTTGCCGATGAATTTAAGGAATGTCTGTAAAAATACAATTTTTACCGACGCTTGTAGAAAATCTTTGGTAAAACTTATTTTTATCGACGAAAAATAATTTACGTCGGTAAAAGTTTTGAAAATTTTCTCCCCATTTTACCGATAAAATTTTGATTTGCCAATGAAAATTAACCGTCGGTAAAAGCTTAGGCGCCACCATTTCAATTTCCCACCCCAAATTAGATTTTCTTTCTCCCTCGCGCTGTTCTCTCTCGCTCGCACTCTCGCCCAAATTTCTTTCTCTCACCCTTTCTGATCTCTCGCTCTCTTTCTCGCCCCAAATGTGTCTCTCTCTCTGCTCTCTCTCTCTCTCTGATATCTCGATCTCTCTCTCTCGCCCCATATCCTCTCTCTGCTCTCTTTCTCTCACTCTCTCTGCTTTCTCGCTCTCTCTCGCCCCAGATCCTCTCTCTCTTTCTTTCTCTCACTCTCTCTGCTCTCTCGCCCCATATCCTCTCGCTGCTCTCTTTCTCTCACTCTCTCTACTCTCTTTCTCTCACTCTCTCTACTCTCTCGCCCCAGATCCTCTTTCTCTGCTCTCTCTCTCACTCGCTTTCTCTCACTCTCTCTGCTCTCTCTCGCCTCAGATCCTCTCTCTCTGCTCTCTTTCTCTCACTCGCTTTCTCTCACTCTCTTTGCTCTCTCGCTCTCTCTCTCACCCCAGATCCTCTCTTTGCTCTCTCGCCCCATATCCTCTTGTTGCTCTCTTTCTCTCACTCTCTCTGCTCTCTCGCTCTCTCTCGCCCTAGAGCCTCTCTCTCTGCTCTCTTTCTCTCACTCTCTCTGCTCTCTCGCTCTCTCTCTTGCCCCAAATCCTCTCTCTCTGCTCTCTTTCTCTCACTCTCTCTGATCTCTTGTTGTCTCTCTCGCCCCCAAATTCCTCTCTCTCTCTCTGTTCTCTTTCTCTTACTCTTTCTGATCAGTCGCTCTCTCTCGCCCCCAGATTCCTCTCTCTCTGCTCTGTTTCTCTCACTCTTTCTCTCTGCTCTCTTTCTCTCCCCGATCTCTCTCTCACTCTCTCTCTGCTCTCTCTTATCTCTCTCTCTCTCTCTCGCTCTCTCTCTTTCTACTCTGTTTCTCTCACTCTCTCGCTCTCTTTGCTCTCTATCTCCGGTCTCTCTCTCTCGCTCTCTCTGCTCGCTCTCCAATCTCTCTTTCTCACTCTCTCGCTCTCTCTGCTCTCTCTCTCGCTCTCTCGCTCTCTCTGCTCTCTCTCTCTCACTCACTCTCTCTCTCTCGCTCTCTCTCTCTGCTCTCTCTATTTGCCATAGTTTCTGATGTGGTTTTGCTGATGTTCAAAAACGTCGGCAAAGGAAAAATAAAAAAATTAAAGAATTCAAATTATAATGAGAAAATAAATATTGTATTTTTTAAAAAATAAAATTTTTGGCGATGAAAATTTTCCTAAAAACGTCGGCAAAGGTAAAATTCCATTTTTAAAAAATAAATACATTACCGACGTTTTTTAACGTCGGCAAAAGTATTTACAAAAGGATAACTTTTACCGACGTTAAAAAACGTCGGTGAAAGTCTCCATGGTGCGTCGGTAAAGTGGACTTTTGCCGACGAAATTTAAAAACGTCGGTAAAATATTTTGCTAACATTTTTTTACTGGCGTCTAGGCAGCGAAAATTTTTTCGTCGGTAAAAATCTTTGCCGACGTTTTGAATACTTTTAGCGACGAAAAAATGCGTCGCTAAAATTGTTAATTGTTATAGTGTTTTCTACACACCTTAGATCTGCAATCTCTGTGAGAGAACTCTTTGAGAAAAGGCTTTTTTCACTGCTTCTTCTGCAAGAAAGAGACATCTGTCTATCAAATTTCTTCCTGCGTTTTACGCTAAGAAAGATATGTAACAACGTTTCTTTGATTTTAATCTCTTATTTCTCTTTCAATTTGGTTCATTATTGTTATGAACCTGCAAAAGTGATCCTTTTGAGATTCGAGTACTCTTTGTCAATTGAGTGCACAGTTGCTGGAGATTTCAATTAGGAAACCTGTCTTATCTTGGGGTAGACGTCTATGAGTTCATCTGCATCTGTGTGGGGGAAAATTTTGCCTAAAGAAAGCATCTCCAAAGATATGATTCAGGTACCAATTATTTTGGTGACTCCTTACCTTTTCCTTAATTAATTGTTTTGCAGCTATTATCCATAATCCGCATACACCGGAATCCAACACACATAATAACTAGTTGGTATCTATTTATTTGTTATAGGATTGGTGAAGAGAGTAGTAGGAAAAAAGAGTAGATCCAAGAAGATAAGAAGAAAAAAAAAGAGTATTTTGATGGTTCAAAAGGTGGGACGGAGTGACGCCACCATACAAAAAATATAAATTTTGGACCAAATTAGACCCAGGGGACCTAATCTCTACACGAAGTAAATCTGTGACTAATTTCGTCTAATGGTCAAAACTAAGGGGTTCTTTTCCACAAAATTCTCTTAAAAAAGAATTTTTTTGCACGAAATCGGACCCAGATGACCGATTGTGTGCACTAACTTTATTTTAGGATTCAATTTTGTGCAATGTCCAACTAGGAGTTTTTCCCATAAATCCTCAAAAAATCACGGTCAGAAATTAGACAAATGATCAGGGACCTAACCGCCCAAATTAATCTCTTGGGTCTGGGGCTTACTCCAGCATATGTTGTGCCTCCCCAAGCTGCAGCCTAATACACCTTAGATTCTGCAAAATCTCTCTCTCTCTCTCTCTCTCTCTCTCTCTCTCTCTCTCTCTCTCATGTACTCCACATTTCGTTAACGTCAGCATTGCGAAATGAACGTAGCATCAAAATTTTCATCACCAGAGAATTTATTTCAGTATTATCTTCTAAATATAAAGTCCTCTGGTATAAATTTACTTCGATGTTATCTTCTAAATATAAAGATATGCACACCTTTAGTATAGATTTACGTTGAACTTATCTTCTAAATATAAAGATAGAAAATACCTTTAAAATACTGCCCCATATCCAATCAATTCATGTCATTAATTTACAATAATTACCACTTATATATACATGTATATGTTTATGAGAAGAACTGAAGATACACAACACCAAAGGACACATAGATGACCACAGTACCTTTGGTATCTTTCTAGTATTCCTCTTCCTTTATTTTCATATGTTGATTTTTTCTTCTTGGTGGGATTTTGAACACGTCTTTCTGTTTGATGAATTTCAGGTGCCTTTCTAGCAATGTCGTCAATGACTGTCAAAAATATAAGAGCAATAGTCCTACTTTGGGTGGCCCTTTTTCATCTTGGTGCCAATGGTATTAATATTGCAAGAGAGGAGTACTTAAAATATAAAAAGTATCTTAAGCTCGTCAACAAGCCTGCAGTGAAGAGCATCAAGGTCTAACCTCTATCAACTGTAATATATATAATCTTTACCACAGTCACAGTTTAATACATAGCTTGCATGATATTTTTTATTTTCTTTCATTTTTTGGCACCCTAGCCAGGGGGTTAGTACCCATGGGAGAGCAAAGTGCCCGCACATGTCTGAAGAAGCCTACACACACAAGAAGAGAGCCTACACATGTGGGAAGAGGCTAGCATATCCATGGATCAAATCTTAGGATTAGAGCTGGGAAAACTAATTCAACCCGCTAACTCTAACCGACCCATTTCTGACCCACCTATTCCGACCCGTTTAAAGTACAGGTCGGTCATGGGTTAGGTTTACCAACCCATATAAAAGCTAGTCAAGTCAAGGTTGACCTACCTATTCCGATTGACTTGTTTAAATTTTACTGATTTACCGTGACTCTTTAGTTTTCATGTGAGTTTTCATATTCCTATAGGTCGTAAACTATATTACTTTAGTCTTCTGCAAAGGAGCTACACAATAATTTGTCCCTTTTGTTTTTATTTTGTATGATTAAATATTTTGACACTTAGATTTTTTTTATTTTTTATTTTTGATAATATATGTTGTTTAGTTAAGCATAGAAATTTTTTTTTTCAAATATGGATATAAACGGAATACAATAGCATTGATAAGTCTTATACTCATGCTCAAATATGTCATTACAATATTAAACCAAAATTGGAAAGGGATTCCCTCAATAAATGGGTTAGAAATTGTTAACGGATCAGCCCGATTTTTTACGCCTTGGAAATTAGTAAATTATACATTCATGCTCAATACAAAACTTGAAATGAATTTGGACCTAAGGAAAGCTTTACAAATGAAATTGAACCACATAAAATGAGTTAGATCACGCACAAAACTGGGATTAAATGGGTTAGGTCAGGTCGGGTTGACCCACCATGGGTGTGGGTTGGGACTTCTAACTTGTTTAAAAAATTGCGTCAGTTACAAGTTGGGACCAACAAATTTGGGTTCGGGTGACCTGACCTAAATTTACTCAACCTGACCCATTTTCCAAATCTACGGTTAGGATGATGTAAGACGAAATTGCTAACCAATTGATGAGTAACTGCTGGTTCTTAGCTTGCACGAAGTTAGCTAATGTAATGTTCCATATCATCCAAACATCCATCGTAACTAAGGTGAAGATTTTGGGGCAACAATTTCTATTTTGCAAATCAAATAATATGTAGCAAAAGAAATAAAGCAAACTTGCAAATGGTTTTAACATGGAAAACCCCAATGGTTAAAAAACTACGAATCAAATAAAGATCAACTATCAAGCAATAGTGAACAGTTACAAAATATACTCAAGAACCTTATCCGGCCACTTCTTCAAGCAAAGGACCATCTTCTTCTTGCAGAACTCCTTGTCACGACATGCCTTCTCATGCACTGCTTTCCACTTAATCAACTCACACCTTGAACGCACAAGATGACCTTAATGTTTTACTAAAGATATAGAAGCAATATTATCTGACTCAAAGCTTTAGTATAATCTCTTAATGAAAGCTCTAGAGAAAAGAAAGAAATCTTCAATGTAAAATCTCAACTCAGATTATGGAGATCTGTGTTTTGGGGTTGAGAGAAAACCCCTTTTTATAACCCACAATTTGTGCCTCATAAGTATGCTCTTTGTAGAACTCAACTTACTAATTTGGGCACATATAAGAAACAAACCCTCATAGGATAGAGGGTTTCTGTCGTCAGCACTCTTGAGCATAAGTGCGTGCACGCTCGAGCACGATCTTCATGCATCCAATTATTTTGCCGTACATTAAGCTTGAGTTCATACATCAAGGGCTTGAGCGCAGTCTAAGCGCACTCGAGCGCATGAGCATACCTGCTCGAGTGCAGTCACTATGAAGCTGACTTTTACACTTTAGCTCTTCTGACGATGAGAATCAGAGTCTATTCTAAAGAATATAAAATACAACTCAATGAACTAAAAGTTTTGTCCAATCCATGAATTAGTCAATTATATAAAACCTAACAATTAGGATCCTGAGCTATGACAACTTGATTTTGGTTCTGTAGCCTACCTCTGTTGGACAAAACACCAATAAAAAGCAATGATCTAGAAATCGAAGAATTTGAACCAAGATCAACTAAAACTAGTATTTACAAAATGGTTCAATTGGATCAAAATTTGCAAATTAGTTAGAAACTAGTATGAACTATGAACTACTCAAACCAAATCAAAACTAGTAATGGTTAAACCAACTAGAGCCACAATTAATTCATCATCATCATCATCATCAAAGCCTTATCCCAACCATGTAATGGAGTCGGCTACATAAATTATGTTTCTCCATTCCATTCTATTTTGAGCTAAATCCTTAGATAAGTTAAACTTCTTCAATTCAAATCTGATTCAATGATCTCCATCAATGTTTTCTTCAGCCTTCTCATACCTCTTAATAGGCCATCCACCTTTATAGCCAAACTTTTTCTCACTGATATCATTACCGGCCTATGCTCAACATGCCCAAACCATCTTAAATAAGTTTCTCTAATTTTATCCCATATTAGTGCGACCCCTAAATGCTCTCAAAAGCACTCTTTTTTAATTTTATCTTTTCTAGTTTTACCACACATCCACCTAAGCATTCTCATTTCCGCCACATCCATCTTATGTATATGCATCTTCTTAATTGACCAACATTATGCTCTATACGTTATAGCTGGTCTAACCACTATCCTGTAAAATTTACCCTTCAATTTTATTGGCATTCGTCTATTACAAAGAACTCCAAAAGTTAGTCTCTACTTCATCCATTTAACTTTTAACATATGCTCCGCATCTTCGTCAATCTCTCTATCCTTACAAATCATCGAGTACAAATACTGAAAAGAATCTCTACGTGGTATCTCATGAGTTTTAATTTTGACAGTAGTTTCAACACTTTGTATATGTCCACTGAAGTTGCAATCCATATATTCTGTCTTTGTATGATTTATTTTAAAGCCTCTAGTTTCTAATGCCCCTTGCCATCTCTCAAGTTTTACATTTACACCATCTCTTGATTCATCCACCAATACTATATCATCTGCAAATAACATACACCATGGTACTTCTTCTTAAATATGCACAGTTAACTAATTCATAATTAATACAAAGAGATAAGGGCTTAAGGCTGATCCCTAATGCAAACCTATAGTCACAAGGAATTTACCTGTTTTTCCACATGTAGTTCTCACATTTGTTACTTCTCCTTCATACATATCCTTAGAAATATTAATGTAACCTCTGGGGACATTCATTTTCTTCAAAACCCACCAAATTAAATTTCTCAGTACCCTATCATAGACTTTTTCTAAATTGATAAAGACCATGTGTGGATTTTTTTTCTTTTCTTGATATTTTTCCATTAATTGCCTAAGTGAAAAGATAACTTCCATAGTTGACCTCCCTGGTATAAAACTATATTGATTTTCAGTAATCTTGGTCTTCCATCTAAATCTTTACTCCATTATCCTCTCCTATAACTTCATAGTACGACTCATAAGTTTAATCCCTCAATAGTTGGTACAATTTTGTATATCTCCCTTATTCTTATATATAGGTACTATAATTCTTCTTCTCCATTCATCCGGCATTTTCTTTATTACAAGTATCTTATTGAATAGTTTATATAACCAACTCACCCCAACCTCTCCTAAGCATTTTCAAACCTCTATCGGAATATCATTTGAGCTTATAACATTTCCTGTCTTCATTCACTTCAATACTTCTTTCACTTTTACCCCTATAATTCTACAAAGAAAAGTATGCTCTGGTAATGAAGTACCTTCCCTAATTCTTATATCCCCCATATGTTCTTCATTTAAAAGTTTATTAAACTATTCCTTCCACCTTTTTTTAATATCGTTGTTCTTCACCAGAATATTTTCCTCATTGTTCTTGATACATTTGATATGATCTAAGTCCCTACTTTTTTTCTCTTATTTTTGCGATCTTAAAAATATCTTTCTCTCATTTTCTTATTCCCAACTTATTATAGAGGTCATCGTATGCTTTGAACTTTGCACTACTTACTACTTTCTTGGCTTCTTTCTTTGCCTTCTTATATAGCTCAAAAATTTTTTATACTCTTAGTCCCCTGCCAAACTTTGTAACAATGTCTTTTCTCTTGAATAACTTCTTGAACCTCCACACTCCACTACCATGTTTTTTTATTAACATGTCACTTTCCTTTTAATTATCCAAGCACCTCCTTTGCAACTTTCCTAATGCAATTAGCCATTTGATTTCACATTACTGTAGTTTTTCCTTTAAGATTTCATTCTCCCTTCTCAATCATTTTGTCCTTAAATATATTTGCCCTTTCCTCCTTCAAATCTCTCCACCTTATTTTAGGGCCCATTTTGTTTACTACCGCTTTCTTTCTATTTCTAATGCAGATATCTAAAACTCCGAGTTTATGTTGCGTGGTCAAACTCTCTCCTGGAATAACCTTGCAATCTTTACAAGCTAATAGGTTATATTTTCTAAATAGAAAAAATCTATCTGACTCCTATTACTCCCATTTTTGTAGGTAATTAAATGCACATCTCTCTTTTAAAAATAAGTATTTGCTACTACAAGATCAAATGCCACTGCAAAGTCCAATATAGTGTTTTCAAATTCATTCTTTTCTCCAAATCCTTGCCCTTCATGCACTCTCTCATATCCTCTATTATCTCTTCCTAGTGTCCATTTAAATCTCCTTCAAGGAAAATCTTATTACTATTTGGGATTTCTCACATTAAATCATACATCTCCTCTTAAAATTGTTTTTTCACACTTTTCTCTAATTCTACTTGAGGAGCATACGAACTAATGATATGGATTATGTCTTCCTCTAGCACTATTTTAATTGCTATAATTCTATCACCAAATCTCTTTACCCCCACAATTTTCTTTTTCAAATCCTTATATACAATTATACCCACTTCATTTCTCGTATTACTCTTTCCTGAATAGAAAAGTTTATACCCATCCGTGAGCTCCTTAGCTTTATTCTCTTTCCACCTTGTCTCCTGTATACAAGCCACACAAATTCTTCTTCTTGTCATTGCCTCGACCAACTTCATGCCCTTGCCTATTAAGGTTCCTATATTCCAAATAGCAAGTCTAATTTTCCTATTCTTCCTCTTTTTCTCATGGACTAACTTCTTTAACCACACTAACCTAGAGTCATGTGATAGCCCTTGCACACTTTTCACTGCAACCGGGCGACACTGTAATGCGTCACTTAAAGCAGGGAATGCCCTAACTTTATCCCGAAATATTGTTATGTCAGAATTAATATTTGGGTTGTAACAAAGTTTTATATTAGTTGTCAACCTACCTAATACAACCCTCCTCCTTTACCCAGGCTTGGTACAGGCAGCAAAAACTGGCAGAATTAGCCACAGATGATTATTTTAAATAATTTTTTATTATGTCATAATCTTTTCGTGGTTTGAACGAGTTGGCAAACGTGATCATTTTAAATAATTTATAATTTATTTATTTCCCTCTCTTTTTTCTTTAGTGGTGCTTGACTGGATTTTATGCATGCGTATGACTCTTTTGATTGGAGATTTCCTCTGCCACCGTTTTCCTGGGAAAGGAAGGCAGCATAGTCCTTCCTGCCCACTGAAAGCATAATCCATCCACTGTGAGTCCCAATAGATGAATGGTGTGGATAACCAGTATACATGAAAATGGCCACCGAAAAGACTAATACAAATGGACAACCAGGAAATCTATTCTTTGAATACAGGATTTAGGCTCACTTATAAGATCTTAGTCTGCCTGTCCGGTTAGTAGTCATGATTTAACACGTGCCCACCCATATAATTCAAATTTCACTTACTTCTTCCCTTTTTTTTTATCAACATTGCACCTACACATATGGTATATCTAGAGATTTGCTTGTTTGTGATGGCATACCAACGCTCTATCCTTCGATCTTTCGCTCTATTTTCATGGAGCTTATTTTTTGCCGTTAGACTACATAAGATTCATATCAAAGGTAGTTGACATTTACTATCAACAGCAACTTTCTAAAAATGAGTGTCAAATCTGCAATAAAAAAAGTATCAAATAACGTTTCCATTTAGAGAAATAAAATTAAAAAAAGATGAAAAATGAATACCACTTATCACCCTAGTAATTCAATATATAGGAAAGTGAAGGTCCCTCCACTTTATATCCTTCACCCTTGACCTCAACCACCTCAAATCATTCACTCTTCACCTCCAGTAATCCTTTGCCAAAGTTTATTTCACCATGAATTCGTATGTACTCAATTCCCCTTTTTTCAATGCAAACAAACAAGCCTTTAGGGTTAAAAGTCTATTTATATATATTGAAGCAGCTGATTCTTACCAATTTAATTTCAATCTTGAGTTTTACCATTTTATTAACAATTAATTTTTATTTTACGTGGGGCCCACACAAGTTTGATTGACATTGGAGCTAATTATTTTTTATTGTCTAATTATATTATTAAATGGCTGACCCCTATTATGCAAAAAAAAAATTTTTTTTTTTTACTCCTAAGAATACTATTGTCACTGACTTTTAGGGAGTGTTTGTCTAAGAGCTCTGTCCGTAGAAGAGCAGGGTCCCGACGCCTTCATGCATGTGTTCGATGTGGCACGAAAATAGGGCGGAAAACACTTTTGGGGGCTTTTTTTCTGCGCTATCTGCTGATCCAAAGTTCTTACCTGGGTCGTAGGAAGGGCAGTTCCACGAAGTTTCCTCTTCTGCACCTCTACACTAACACAACCTTATTCTTTTTTGATCCATAAAATACATGCCTGCTCAGAAGTTCAAACTAGATAAACTTTAACTTTGTTAAAACAAGAG
Organism: Sextonia rubra; assembly: GCA_037013555.1. Taxonomy (NCBI): domain Eukaryota; kingdom Viridiplantae; phylum Streptophyta; class Magnoliopsida; order Laurales; family Lauraceae; genus Sextonia; species Sextonia rubra. The sequence continues at coordinate 47,435,298 of JASUAD010000018.1, read as the reverse complement.
TTAGGGTAATTCAATGGATCTTTTGCATGACCCATTTCCACGAAGAGACTATTTCCATCTGCCCTACCCCCAATGATAGAAATGCATCCAAGTGTATCCCACGATGTGGACTGCATAACCAAAGTATCCACTCTACCGTAGTTAAAAATCTTCCATGAAAACACATGGATTCTTGAAACATATGGTAATATTCATTAAGAGCTCAATTGGAAACAAAAACACCTAAGGATGATAAGTAATTCTATTGAAATTATTACTAATATATTGCCGAAGAAACTTCAACACTAGAGTGTTAAGCTTGTGAAATACTCTAAATCCTCAGTGGATATTTTTTTTATTAGTTCCCTTCATTAAATAGTTGTTTTTATAAAAGATGCTGATAGAGGATCATTCTCCATGCAGACAGAATATGGTGACATTTTTGACTGCGTTGACATTTACAAGCAACATGCTTTTGATCATCCATTGCTCAAGAACCACACTCTTCTGGTTTGTTCTCAACAAATACTTAGTATGTGCGATTTAAGTCATTTAGTGCCTCTTTGTTTCATGTGATTGAATTCCTTGTTGGTGGTTAAAGGTAAAGAACCAATGGCATATATCCAAGGATATTGACCATCAAATAACCTTTCCTTTATTGGAAATTGAATCAATGGATGGAGTATGTGCTCTGATTTATCAGAAGATGGTTGATGAATACGCAGCCATCGTCTTGTTAATTGAAAGCAAAGGAAAGTCAAGGTCCCATCTCAATCCCTATCTTATAACCTTTCTTTGTAATAAAAAAAGGAGGTCCTCAGACATCAAATACCATGTATACCTTTCGCCCCTTCCTTAATTAATAATTCTTTGTTGAATTTCATGATCTCTCTTGCATTCAATTCCTATGCATTTTTTAAAAACAAGCAGGCATTCGACGTCTAAGGCTGGTAATTCTGATATTTTGCCATGAACAGATGAGACCTGCTTCACTTCCGGACTGGACTAATGAAAAATTGCCTTCAGAGAAAGCAAGTGTTCCTAAGATAAGAGGGGTCTATGACGAAGGCTGCCCAGAAGGAACCGTCCCTATTCGAAGGACAAGAATGCAAGATTTATTAAGAGCTCCTTCTCTTTACTTGTATGGGAAGAAATATGAGGGAAATGGAACTTATGTGGGAAACTCTGTGTTCCCAAATAACCTTAGACGTGGCCATCATGTAAGTCATCCTCAAATTTTGTGCAATTTTAAGGGACCCAGCACCAACTTAGTGGGAGCATGGACCAAGTATGGATTGCTAATGGCTCTAAAATGAAATTGATGTTCACAAAAACATTAAATTGTATAATACAAAGCAATTTGGGAATAATGGAAAATAATTTTCGGTCTTATTCTCCTTATTTGGTAAATGCATTATACTTTAGTTACTAATAAAAAAGTGTATACTTGATGCACTTTCTACACGTAAATAATCTGAAAATAAATTTTAGGTCATAGTATCCATATTTGGTAAATGCAATATGCTAAGTTTCTAATTAAAAAAGATGTATACATGGAAGAATGTTTATATCCATCCATCTCTCACCATAGAGTGAGGGACACTTACATAGCTTTCTCTATTTGCGTACATGAATATTCCTCTTCTGCTTAAAACCGTATATTAATGCATTTCACTTTTGCACATGAAAATGTCCAATTATGTGAGTGTCCCTCACCTTATGGTGAGATATGGATGCATATGAACATTCTCCGTATACGTCAAGCACTTTCTACACATAAATAATATATGTTGCGAGATTCCAGTATTCAAGTTGACATTAATGAACCCAGCCTCTTGACATTGACCAGAACTCAAACTCTATTTAGATTCTCTTAGTGGACCTAGAGCTAAGCCCAGGTTAAAATAAGTAATTATTTCTACTTGGATAAATATCAGTGTGTACACAAATGATTATTTAGCATAGTTGTTATTGTGTGATACCACATAATCTATTGTGCATTTTATGTATTTTTTAGTGTGTGTACGTATCATAACCGGTATCCCCTATCAATGTCCCTCACTATATGCACTACAAAGGAAATTCATCCCAAGTTGTTTTTATTAAAGGGAGGTGGTCACCACTGAGATATTAGCTAATTGGCAAGTTAATAATAAGTTGGTAATTAATCCTGCAAACCTATTTAGGATTCTTTGAAGAATAAACTACCCACCAATCTTTTCACTAATAATTTGACCATAAATGTTTGTATTATAGCTAAGTGATTTTTGTTCTATTGGTTTCATTTTCATCAGTACGCAGTTATTCAAGCAGTACAGGGGGGATTTCATGGAACAAAAGTGACTATGAATTTGTGGAACCCACAACCGTCAGTGTATGGCATGTTCTCTCTTTCACAATACTGGATAATAGGTGGCCCAGTGGAAAGCCTCAACACCATAGAAGTTGGATGGACGGTCAGTTCCCCATTCTATCTTACCAACTAGTATACATGGTTAAATGTCAAAAAGAAAAGGTAGCCGGGGCCTTTCCTTAATTAACCCTTTGAGAAAACCTATTCCTCGTAATGGAACTTCAGTCTAGTCTTTTCATTTTTTCCCCTAAATCATTGTGGTATATTCTTCAATTGCAAAGAACATACAGTTAAATAAGGTTTTCCTTTTCAGGTGAATTCTAGGCTCTATGGCGACCAACTTACACGGCTGTTTACCTTTTGGACAGTAAGACTCAAAGCTTGATTCTTTATATTTTAACCATAATCATAAAAGCTAACGACCTTATGTAGGGAGTTTTTTGTTTTTTTGTTTTTTTTGGTAAAAGGGTACAAAGGACAACAACTAAAACCCAGCATGGAAGAGCCCAGAGAACATCTCCATAAAAAATAAAAAACAAAAAAAAAGGCCCTAATTGCCCAACTTTAGGTAGAGAATGGGCTAGAGTGTTCTCCTCGCTTCAAATATGATAGGTTTCAAAGGTCACAAAAGCACTACGGCACTAAAAAATGTCAGAATTTCCATTATTCGCCTTTACCGCCTCCATCGTATCCATATATAGAATGGTCCTGGGGAGTCCACACCTTTTAATAGAATTTAGTGTGAAGAGGGGTGGCGTGCCTCAGCCTCTTTAGCGGGAACAAACCTTGGTCCCCTGGAGCAACCTGCCACTAAAATTAAGTCTTTATAGAACATGGCAAAATCAAAGGTAGTGTGACTAGAATCAGCATAGTAAGAAGTATCACAAAAAAGAAGAGCACATTGCCTAAAGTCCTAACTTGCTTCCCTCCATTGGTGGGGATCATTCCTCATAATAGTTATATGATCAATGGATTTACAAATCTATAATATATTATTAGCAAGGGTTATTGACCTTGAGGGATTTAAAAGAATCCAGCACTGGATGTTGAGATGGGTAAATTCCAACTGGGGGAAAAAGCTTTTGTCACCTCTACTTTCCCTAAAGGGCCCATTTGGATCCTTGGATCTTGGTTGCCAACTAGTCAATGTTGGGGCATTGTCTAGCATCGATCAAATCCGAACCAACTTGTGATTTCTCATACGTTACTGAAAAGTATGCCTCTGCACCACTACCATTCCGCGTGGCTCCAGCACTCTCTTCTCCTGGGGTGCACCCACATTCTCAACAATGTGGTGCGATGATCAAGTCCAAGCATAGCTTGAACTTCTCTTTCATCGACTTTTTGAACACCTTCATCTCAGTCTTTCGAAGTGATTCAGTCCATCTGTTACCATCGTTGCTAGGATCCTTGCAACACGATAACTTCTCACCTTCATTTGGTAAAGCGAAAATAACATTCCTTTCAACTGCATGTTTCCCTGGGCCCACAGCATCAACGATCTTCCACACTTTGCCTTTATCCTAATATTCCTTCCATCGTTCTTCCAGTTTTAGTTCGCTATATATTAGATGCCTCCTTGGAAATGTTTGTCTCACCATCTTCCGATTTCCACCTAACTCCACCTTAATTGACTTTTCCTTCCACAGTTTCAGTCCTCTGTTAATGGCCTTCTTGGAAATATCTGTTGCATCATCTACCAACTTACCATCTAGCTCCACCTCAACTGACTTTTTCTTTTGTTTCACCTACAGTTGTGGTCCTCTATTATGGCCTTTTTGAAAATGTCTATTGCACCATCTTCCAACTTACCATCTAACTTCACCTCAACTGACTTTTTCCTTGAGGCTACTCCACCTCCACCTATAACTGTAGTCCCTACCAACCTGTAGAGACCTTTGACTAACTCACCCTTCATGACAACCATTACTCCCCTACCACCTTCATAACTCTACCTGCTATGGTGCACTTGTAGCCCTTGCCCCCATAATAATAAAATTTCTTTGTAAATCTGGAACAAACATCACATTCATCGGTGTCTATACTATCCCGTCAAACATCTGACTTTCGCAATTCCAACCCCAATACACTTTCCTTATTGTTTGCCATGAAAATAGATTTTCCCTCACCAGATGTATGGGTATCAAACATGTCTCTACTTTAGCACATATAACAGTCACAACCAGAATCTAAAATCGAATAACCTCTAGTATGATCCATACCTTCAATGACCAAAGCAGATTCCATCAAACATGCTACCTAGCCATATGAACTTACTATCACACTCATACCATCTAAATTAGATTCTTCTTCCTTCTCCAGGTCATTCGTTCGCTTCAAACAATCCTTCTTGATATGCCCTTCCTTATCACAGTAAAAGTAAGTGGAGACCTTGCCTTTCCCTTTCGACTTCAACGGATTCCGATTTCCAGATCCCCTATTCTTAGATCTAGATCTTCCCATTCTCCAATTTGAACCTGATGCTACATTACTTTCTCCACGTGATTTTTCATTGTTTGTTTTCATGATCTCAATCGATACAAGAGCTTTGTGCATCATTCATGCTCAAACTATCTTTCTCGTATATAAACGCTGTCACCAAGTGCTAGTATGATAAGGGAAGGGAAGAAAAAAATAGCAATGCTTTGTGTTCTTCCTTAATCTCAACCTCAATACTCAATAGTTGTATGAAGAGTGCATTGAACTCATTGAGATGCTTCGACACTACCGTGATCCTACCATCTTTAAGGCATACAACTGTTTCTTCGAAAACAATTTGTTTGTCAAGGACTTAGACATGTATAGGCTCTCTAACTTAGCCTATTATTCCAGAGCAGTATTATTCCCCATGACATTGTAGAGAATGTCATCGTGGAGGGTAGGACGAATTGCACTCACAGCTCTTTCATCTAAATCCTCCCTATTCTCATCAAATAACTTCACCAACTTCTTCAACTTATCATCTAAAACCTTCTTCAGACCTTTTTGAATCAAGATATCATGCATCCTTTGTTACCAAATACTAAAATTGTTCTTCCCAATGAACATCTCAATCTCATACTCATTGGTTGATGCCATTGTGTAGCCCGATTTGTGCCTCTTGAATTACACCTTTTTTTCTATTCGTCAAATGAGCAATCTCTTCTGTCTGTCTCATAGATCTCATCACTGGGCGCACGCTGGAAGAAATGGATCTAATATCCGACTCCGAATGTCTTCCACATCGCAAAAACAATTTTTTGCACTCAGATTAGTCAAACACCGCTGTTGACTATCAACCTGCCAATCTTCTTCCACAAACGCATGATCTGCTCAAAACGAGTTCACATAAAAAATAAAGCACGAATTTGAGTCCGGATGACCCCGAAACTCGTGAAACAATTTTGACCATTGATCTGGTCAAACCTGCTTGTTTGGCTCGACACTAGGCCTATCAAAAGGCTGAGCTGAGCAGGGCCTAGGGTTATCCCGGCCCTATTGTCACTACGCAAGCCCAAAAATCGGGGGTTAGTAAAACCTAACCAGTGACACACGCACTCCTGTAAACACACACCTAGACCGTGTCCAAATGTATGCACAAAAGGGATATTCACACGTGCACACACGTTGTACGCGGAAACAGTAGGCATCATTATAAGAAAAGAGAATGCACAACTAGATACAACAAGAACCAAAAGTTACATTAATTACAAAATGCACAAATCAAAATGGGGAGACAGTAATTTCAGGACACAAGTACAAGGAATACAAGGAAACCCAAAAGCCCAAATCAAGCCCTGCACATATAGGACAAGTAACTAATGCAAATGCAAGGTCACTCTCCACTGGAGGGATCACATCCACTCTTCTAGCCCTGAGTGGGCCTCTCGCGTCTCTTCTGGAGTCTGGCAGACCGACGAGAGGTCAGTAGAGGGATCAGCGCTTGTAACACCAAGAACAACTCATGAATACAACAATTCAGCAAAGATAAGCAACAATACGTTAACATGCGTTGTGTCTAGCAGAATAGTTAACAAATAATAATGCATAGAGTTCATGATCGTATACTAGATAAGTCGTGCATAGACATAAGCACGCTATCACAATCATAAAACAGATAAACTAGTTAGGTGGTTACTACATTTGCCATATTCTCCCTATCGAGAGCAAGCAGGACGATAACACCATCGACCGGGCCAGAGTACGAATGGGTCTCTGGTTCCCGCGTCCGAAATCCCAGGATAGGAGCACACTGAGCAGCAATAAGCAGGCTACGCCAAAGTCAACCCCGTCAGGTATCCTGAGGATGAGGCTGAGTAAAGCCAGACCGCATCAGTCATATTAGATGATGCATGTCAATTCAATGTCAGTCAGGTGGTACAGTGTGTATCTCATATCATACAGGCAGTACAGTGCGCGCATCACACAATTACGAGTCGAATTTCAATACCAATATAAGTGAAACAGTTTCAAGTCACAACACGAATAAGAACATGGAAGGCAATAATCGAAATCAATATGCAATGCAAGTCAAGTTAATATTAAGAATCACGATTGTTTACTAGCCAACCCTAAGCTAGTTGTCTAATGTTTCTAACCGTGCATGATGATGTAGTTTTAAGTTATTTGATACACAATTGCTCATTCCGTGGGTGTTGCTTTGTATCGATAAACGTGTATCGAAGTCCCTTAAACCAACACCCATGGGAAAGTACTTAACAATGAGACAACACACATGAATGAGTCACAGCCCTCAAGACCATTCATGCTTTTAAGGTACTCCGTTGGGCAAGTTATGTAGTTAAGAAATCCATGTGAAGGCCCTATAAGGTCACATCATTAATCCTGTCTTTTCTCCCATTCATTAAAGAGTAGAAAAAGACCAAAAGGTAGCAAAAAAAAAGTCCTCTGGGTGTTAAAGAAGCAAGAACATAAGAATGAGCTAGAATAGGATTCAGTTGGACCCTGAATCTCCCAAAGCAAAAGTGCTTCAAGGCCGACCAGTAGGCTCTGAAGCCCGATCGGTCGGATTTCGGTTCTGGAAGTGTCCGATCGGTCAGACCCCAAGCCCAATCAGTCGAGTAACAGAACTCTGTACAGAACAATTGAACTGAATGTCTTGTACAGAACATATATCACGTTAATATCAAGCGAAAGGGGGCTGTCCATAATCACACACTTAAGACAATAAATAAAAGAAACAATAACAATCAACATGTACCAACATGTGTTCATCCATACTATACTTATACCTGCCTTAAACAAGCTTTTTCCATAACTTAGTTGTTCTTTGGCCCAATCGATCTCGGAGATGCAATCCTAACACCATGTATGCCAAGAGTGAGCAAAAGAAAGGTATGCATGTAGTGCATTCACATCTTTTACTCACATAGGATAGCATGACTTCAAAGCTTACCGTAGAACACACAATAAACGAAGAAGAAGAGAAGTAGAAGAAGAAACAAAGGAGGAAATGTGCAAACGCATAAAGATGAGCAAGAACCCTCTCTTACCTTAGAGTGCTCCAAGAAGCAAGAAGAAGAAACGAAGGAAGAAGAGAAGACATGTCAACTGAGTGCACGAGAATTTCCCTTTCTCTTTGATTGTGAGAAGAAGAAAAGGAAAGGAAGAACCCAAGAGCAGAGAAGAGGGAGAGAGAGAGAGAGAGAGAGCTGGAGTTGGGAGAGAGATGAAACAAGGAGAGAGTCGGTGGATATCTTCTCTTATATAAGATAAGGATGACTCAATTTATAAATAAGTCCACAAGCTTAGGATAATTACAGTTCAAGTCAATTAACGGTCCAACGGAAACAAACGACATCGTTTGCAAACGAGTCAATGACGGAAGTTAACGAGCTCAACAAGATACTTGTGTTGACACCAAGATGATGAATGAATGACGAACTCTTACAAAATCAAAAATTACGAAAAAGGGCTCATGTCTACCTATTCTAGGTTAAACTCAACCCAACTACCCATCCATGACCCGAAACAAATCTCAAAAGGACAAAACAACAAGCATAAACCTAATTCGCTATAAATGGACCCAAAACCACATTAATTACTGGCTAAACCGGATTAAGCTAGGCCGGAGTGTTACACCTACCATCAATATATGCACGGCCGAGCCTGGGTTGGCCAGAGCCCTTGAAGGACCTACTCCACCTAGACCCTTACGCTACCCTCAAGGGCCAAGTCCTTAGAATAAGAATAGCATTTTAAAATTATTTTAGTATTGTCATCAAGCATCGAGTGTTAATCTAATAATCACCCTCCTTTATTTGAGTTTAGGTCTAACAATGGTTGCAATAAAGCAAGCACAGCAGAGTTAAATTTGTTTTTTGATTAACTGATGGCAAATTAAAAATTAATTTATATAATAATATCTTCTAATGATACTTAATATTATTTCTAATTACATAAAATAATACATAAATGATACTTAATAATGCTTACAATGATATATTAAATCATATAAAAAATTTATGATGAGACTTAATAATACTTGTAATGATACTTATTTTATATGCAAAAAGGTATTGTTATATGCAAAAGGTATCGTATATGTAAAACTAATTTAAAAGATAATACTTAATAATATATGCAAAATTTAATAACTTAGTTCTTTTTCAAGATATCTAATCAATAATCTAATTGATCGTTAGTTCTAAGTGCAGAACCATAATGTAATAATAAAAACTAGTGAGACCAGGTCAATCTTCAGGGAGCAATGTATTTTATGGTTTTTTTTTTCAAATTGTACATGCCCTAATTAAAATCTAAAACTATCCTAATTTAACTAGCAAATTACAACCACCCTACTTTAATTAAAATAATTAATTACAAACCAAATAAAAGAAAACTTCCTAATCTAAAAGCCAAAAACTAAAATTCTAACTAAAAATACTAAAGTCATTGCAAAACTAAAGCACAAGTTAGAATTTCCAAAAGTAGAAAGTTAATAAAAATAAAATTAAGAACTAAATTAGAAACTAAATAACACTAAGTTAGAAACAAATCAAAATTAGCAACAACCAATCAAGCAAAGTTAATAAAAAAGCAAACAATAAAAAAAGTTAGAAAACAAACCTACTTTCTAAAATTAGAATCGTAAAGTTAGAATTTCCAAACTCTTAAGTAGAATTTCCAAACTCTTAAGTAACTTTCCAATTTTAAAAATCCTCAGATAAAATAAGTTTAGAAGGATCTTTAATTCTAGAAATTACCTAAAATAATAAAAAAAACATAAAACTAAAAAAAATTTAAAAGTAGAAAGTTAGTAAAGTTAGTAATGCAATAAATGGCATGAGATGCTGAAAAATTCTAAATATAGAAAAATAGTATGCTGATGCAAACTTTATGCATAATTTTTCCTAATTTAATGCATCCTAAAACTAAGTTTAATGGTCGCCATTCAAACTAGACTAATGTACGAAACTAACAAACAAAAAATCATGCATGGCAAGAATTTTTAGCATGAGATGCTGAAAAATTTTAAGTATAGAAAATTAGCATGCTGATGCAAACTTTATGCATGATTTTTACTAATTTAATGCATCCTAAAACTAAGTTTAATGGCTAGAATTCAAATCAAACTAATGAATGAAACTAACAAAACAAACAGAAGTGAAAAAGGATCCAAAACGAAAAAGTTATGAATGAATACACATGACAAGTTAACAAAATTCTGTGCAAAAATTCTGCACATGGGTGGTCTGACGTGTCAAGTTTAAGCCACTAGATTACCAACTTCCCAAAATTATTTTATCTTGAAATTGTGGGACATAAAAGAATATATCCTAAACTTTAATCTTTGTAAGTTTCAAAGAAAAATATTATGATTTGACTGTGCTACTTACTTCAAACTTTTTGCCAAAAACTGTTTCTCTATGTTGCATTCTGGGTGCAGATTTATTCGTTTTTCAGCACTATAATTCAAATCCGAATTTTTCTTCTTTACTTTTAACTCTGTAAACTGGTTTCTCTAATAACTTAATCATATAAGAAACTTCACCATATGATAATGCATATAATGATTACTAATCCAACCATCAAACTATGCAAAAACAAAACTTAAAACCAATATAAACATAACAACAAAAATAACAAAAGTGAAGAAATTTAAATGTGTAGTTGCAAGAAAAGTAAACGTGTGGAATTGGCAAGAATTTAAAGGTATGGAAAGATAAGAATTTAAATGTATGGCTAACAATAAAAATAAAAGTATGGTAAGTGTTTTCTTCTCTTTCAAAAATCTTTTCTAAGCGGGTTCATAATTTGAATCATGCTCTTAGGGCCTTTGGGTTGTCAATCCAAACACCAACAAATAAAGAAACATAAATTAAGCACCAATCACCCAAGTACAAAAAAGAAAAGTTGAAAAGAAAAGGCAACGTTGTTACTAGGATGCAATCTCTTTACATAAAAGATAATAAATTGAAAATCAAAACAATTACATACTAGGATGAGAAGCCTCTATTAGATGATTAAATCCAAGAGTGTAGTATGGTTTTCGGGCAAAATCTCCTTGAGGACTTCAATGGAGGGAGAGAAAGAGATGGAGAGGATGAAGTGTAATAGTAATTTCAGAGAGAGGTGGTCTATCTTCCCATGCTCTTGGATGTCCCATAAGCCTTGCTTATATAGATTTTTGGATCCCTTAGTTGCCTTCTTTACTCACTTGATCATTGCTTGCAATCTTCATTAATTGGTAAAATCCCTTCATTAGCCACCAAATTTGGAAGGAATTAGGAGATAATAACTTGCCAATCTTTGAAAAATTTCTTGTCACACAAACTTTCTTTTCTTAAAAAATTCTCTTTCCTCCCTGAGAATTTTGTGAGATATTTGGAGATAAAGATCACAAATTTCTTAGCCACAACCCTAAGTCAACTTTCAACTGATGTGGTTGTCCACCATATGTAGAGCTAGCAAAATCTAGTCATACCTTCCAACCCGACCCGACCTAACCCACTTCTGACCCGCCTAACCTGACCCGTTTGAAATACAGGTTGGGTTAAGGTTAGGTTCACCGACCCCTATAAAAATGGGTTGGGTAAGGGTTGACCCGCCTAACCCGCCCTAACCCGTTTAACCTATTTAGATTTTTCTAAATTACCATGACTTTTCAATTTTCATGTGACTTTTCTTATTCATGTGGGCCATAAACTATGTACTCTTAATCTTTTGTGAAGGAGTTATGTAAAATCTTAATACTTAGAATATAAAACTTATTTTTTTATTTGAAAATATGATGTTTTTTTGTTTGAAAATATAATGTTTTTGTAGTTGAAATATTGATATGTGTTTTTTTGTTTTTATGTTGGCATGTAAATTTACCTCTAAAATACTGATATGAATGAAATACAATATCATTAATGAGTCTTATACTTATACTCAAATATGGAATTATAAGATTGAACAAAAATTAAAAGGGGATTATCTCAAATTCTCAATAAGTGGGCTAGAAAATATTTATAGATTCCTCTTGTCTTTTCAAATTTCAAATCTCTAACATTTCTGTCTTGCCAGACTAGCTATCCTTAAATTCCTAGATTCAGCGGTCAATCGGCTTTCCATCATTTCATCTTCCCCTGCTCATTACAGTAGATCCAACCGCTGCGTCTCAACAACTTCTGTGACCGATCCAGCTCTTTAAATCCTCCTCCTCCTCTGCCATTCTTGCTCATCTTCCTATGCTACTTCTCCTTTTCCCTACCTATTCCTCTATTCCTGCTGTAAGTTTCTTCCTCCAGCAATTCTTTTTGTTCTTCTCTATATACTTTTTTTTTAAATGGGTATCCTTAGAAAATTGCTAAAATCCCTTGAACAAATAGAGGAGTTTAGGGATAGATTTGGGATTCCTTCAGATGTTCACATTCAACTTTCAAAACCAAATGAGTCCTTCCTCAGGTGCTGCAAAAGTAGGATGCCCTTCCCCACCATAGCCATTATTAAAAGTGGTATCTAATTCCCCTTATGCCCTCTACTTATTTAGTTTCTCTCATATGCAAATCTTCTACCCCTCCAATGTACCCCCAATGTATTTCACATCATAATGGGGGTTGCCAAGATTAACAACCTACTCGGCATAAATCTTCGTGTCCTTGATATCCTCTCTTGCTACTATGTAGTTCCTCTAAACAGCAAGAGAGAAATCTTCTACCTCAAAGCTTGGGATGGCAACACACTCCTAGTCCACTATCTCCCCAACACTAATAAAGCCAACAAGGGCGACATAGTGATGGTCGGTGGGAATTGGGAGACACCGACCACCTGGGGGGGAGTTAGACGTACAGTTCCTCGGGCCCTAGAGGAACTAGGTCAGCCCCTTGAATTTCTACTCAATCCATTTTTTTCTTTTTCTATCTCTCCTTTCCTACCATCCTTTTCTTTTTTTTCTCACCTCAATGACAGATAGGCAAAGCAACCACATCCATCCGGTTGACATCAATGAAAAAGACCTCGAAAGGGCCTTCACGTATTAAGGTCCTCCAAAACTTGAGGAGTGGGGTAGAGCTGCTCACATTCTCCTCAAGTACACTCGCATGTATGAGAGCTTCTCAGCCATCCCGATCTGGGATAATATTACTGGCATTGCTGACCAGCCTCAGCTAAGAACCAACCGAGCTACCAGGCAATCAGCCCGCACCAGCCCTAGTGATACCTCAAGCGCTCCATGCCCTTCTTCTGCAATCACCCTTGGCCTTGCCTCTTATTCTCACCAACCTCAGCGCAAGACTTATGTTACGCATTCCCGAAGGATTGCCATTGTTCCAAGCTCACCGAGCTCCTCCTTCTTGTCACAACCCGAGCCCAGAACATCGGGGTTAGCGAAAAGTCAAACCAGTGACACACGTACTCCCGTGCACGTGCATCCAAACCCGGTCCAGATGCACACACACAAGGGATCTAACACATGCAAAACACGTACGCGGAAGCTGTAGATATCATAGCAAGCAAAGCAAAGAGTACGAGTGGAAGACTAAATGCAGAAAAGAAAAGCCAAAAAGACGAAGAGAACATACATAAGTATAAAACCAAATACAAGTCTGAGTACACACCAAAATCATGATGTACAAAATACAAAAGTTCAAAACCAAAACAAGTAAGTCCTGAATGATATGCAATCACGCACTCGGCAGACGTGTTCATGCTCACTTTGCCAAACTGGAGGGTGTCTCTACGCTCGGCCCTGCAGCCTCCTCGACCGCCGGGGAGCTGGGCAGGGGATCTGTGCCTGCAACACCACAGACAAAGCAATGAATACAACGATCCAGCAAATATAAGTAACAGGGACGAAACACTCATAGTATCAAAGTGAACAATGACAAAAGATTAAATACAGAGTTCCATAATAGGAGTCTAAGCAAATCATGCATAGAAGTAAAGCATGATAAAGGAGTCAAACAAAGCATAGAAATACTGAACTAGGTGGCTACTACGTTGGCCATATTCTCTCAATTAGAGAGCAGACAGATGAGAACGCCACTAACCTGGCCAAGGGTACAAGTGGGTCTCGGTTCCTGGGTTCCGGGGTCCCAAGACAAAGCTACACTGCAGTGATACAAAGCACAGAGAACCAAGCCAGAGGTAACCCCGTCGGGTATCCTAAGACTGAGGCTGAGTAGAGGCAGACTGATACCAATCAACCAAATCAAAAGGAAACTAGGAGATTATCCGCTTTGGACTTACGGACGACACTGGCCCGATCTTATCCGCACGTTTTAATCTCTGGGCAGAGCCATTAGGGAATACCCACTGAATCGGAGATATACAGAGTATAGCATAGATCAGAGCAGAGCAAAGCATATATCAAAGCACAGTGCAGACCGAAGAATACCACAATATATACAGAACAAAACAAAATGATCTTGTAATGCATAGACATAGGTAAGCAGAACAGAAGGCAAAACTGTAAGCAATATGCAATGCATCTCAGATTAATATGGAATCAAGGTTAATTACGATCCAACTCTAATCTAGTTGTTCACTGTCACTAACCGTGCATGTTGGTATAGTTTTAAGTTGTTCAATGCACCGTTGCCATCAAAGTGTTGCACAGTAATCCTCATGCGCACTGAAGTCCCTTAAACCAATACCGATGGGGAGGTGCTTAACAGTAGTTCAACACTCACATGAATAAGTCACAGCCTAACAGACTATTCATCCGGTCCAAGAATCCATTCGGCCAATTTACCTGTGTGGTTAACCTGTAATTTTAGCCCTACAAGGTCACACCATTATCCTAAGTTTAATTTTAGATTTTCCAGGTCTTACGGTTTAACCATGGGTGACCTACGGCTTAGCCGTATACATCTTACGGTCTAGCCGTAACATGCACAACAGCTTAGCCATGGTTCCCTTCAGATCACGGCTAAACTGGTCATCTTCAACCTCTGATCTGACACTTTTACGGCTGAGCTACAGTTGAGTATACGGCTCAGCCGTAGACCAATCCATGGCCTTAGCCGTAGCCACACCGTGGGAGTACTGTGTCTGGAAAGTTTCGACTGATCAGAGTTTTAATTCACGGCTGGGTCACGGCTAGCTTACGGCTCAGTCGTAGGACAACTTACGGTTCAGCCGTAGACTAGCCGTAGAACAAAATTCAAATTTTCAAGTCTCTGGAATCTGAGCCGTACAGAGTTACGGCTTAGCCGTACATTACAGAAACGAAATCAAGAGAGTTACAGAAACTGAAATTTTGTCCAGAAACTTAGCAAAACAAGCTTAATAGATCCTAACACCTTAGAATTGGCTGTAAAACATCCTATACATAGAAGAAGATGAAATCAAAGCAATCAAACAAAATACCCATATGTGTTATGCAATCCTGTACTTATACTTGCCTCAAAGCTCTGACAAAACACTGAGATCAAGCTCCAATCCAACTAAAAATCCAAGCAAAACAAAGCAACAACACATGCAAGCATGAGAACACAGCAAGAGAGATGGAACATCCAAATTTGGAGAAGATGAACTAAAAAACCCACTTACCTCAAAACACAGACAGAGAAAAGAGGGAAAGGACCTAATCAAAATGGATGCAAAGAATCCAACACCAACCAGAAGAGGAAAAGAAATGAAGAGAAGAGAAGAATAGACGTGGAGCTCTCTTGGAGTTGCATGCAATCGACTAAGGGAAATGAGCAAGACATCTAGCTGATGACTCAACATATATAGGTTTTGGAATTTAAAACAAAGTCCGTTGAATTTAGACTATTTACAATTCAAGTCATACGAGGGACTAACTTCTCCAATTGACTCCGAATGAGTCTGAGACAATTACGGAAATTAACGAGCTCAACAAAATACACGTGCTGACACCAAGATGATGCAAATATGGTGCACTCAAAGCAAATGCAAAATTATGAAAAAGGGCTTAGAGCTACCTATCTCAGGTTAAAGGTTACTCAACTGCCTATCCAAGACCCGAAACCAAGCCCAACAGAATTAAACAACACAAAACACACTAATGAGCCACTAAACCGGCTCAAAGGGGATTGGAGTGTTACACTTCTCTCTTCCCGAGCACGACCCCCTGCTCATTACTTCTGACAGCGAGTCATACCCCGACTCTGGGTAGACTTCCCCTCCACTACTCATGTCGAGGTGCAAACCCAAGAACCTCTTGGTTGATTTAGGAGGTTCATCCGAGATAGCTCCCCACTACTCGTCCCTCGGCTTCATCCCAACTGCCCTCGAAGTGCCCTCTCGGTAGCTCTCCGCAAGAGGCAACAGCAAATAGGCAAAGGTCCTCTTCGGAGGAGCCTGACACCTTCACATTATGGTTGGATGATGACATCCCCATCCTGCCTCCTAAGCCGTGGCCTCCTTTGACCAAAAAGGCGAAGGTCCCTCCCACCAAAAGGAGGGAATAACTAAATCACCTGATGTGGCCTATAAAATGGCCCAGCCTTCTCTGTTTTCCTCCGACATTGAGCGGCACAATTCACTAACGGACTTCGAGCTCATGTTTTCTAGGATGTAGAAATGCCTGTTGGTAAGCCTCATCCCGTTTTGTCTTCAAGTTCATTTGAGCATATACTGTCTTTAACTATGCGAGTTTGTTTCTGCATAAACCAAGGAGTTCAACTGTGGTTGGTCACTTTCGATCGATTCAAGGTGGGCAAGCAGCGCATAAAGGAGCTGGACGATGAGGTGGCGTCTTTAAAGAATCAGCTCGGCCTCTCTCAAAAGGCCCTAAAGTTGGATAAGGCTAGGGCTGATTCGGTGACCACCAGAGCTCTTAGGGCAAAAAGCGCCCTATCTACCAAGGACCTTAAATTAGAGGGCTTCCTAGCTCGGAACTCGGAACTAGAAATGGAGATTAAGATGGCTGTGGGGCGAGCTCGTGACGAGGGTTATGATAAGGCCAAAACCACTTATTCAAAACAGGTTGAGGAGATTCGCACCATTCTTTTCAAGAGTGGCTACGATACTGGTATGGATGAAGCCAGTGTCCCAGAGGATTCTTCCCTCCGAGGAAGGTATGTTATCCCACCCATATCAGACCACCATTCTCCCTAGCCTCCTACCAACTAGGATGCCCCTGAACCTCCAACAACCAACGTCACCTCAGTGCCTCATGTAGACCTTAGCCCATCCAACTTCGAGCACTCAATCGTCGAGGTTCCACCACCGGCCAAGGTCCTACAGTATGTTGAGCTAGCATGCCCTGAGTCTCCTATCACCATTTCTCCTGATGTCTAAAGTTAGGTCATGACTTTTCTTACTTGCGCGGTGTGGCTTTGTTTTCTCTCTTTTTTCCTTTTTGTTTTATATATATATATATATATATGTGTGTGTGTGTGCCCAAGCTATGGGCTTTTTAGATACTTGTAATCTTAGCCCCTGCCATGGGGCCATCTTAATCAAGCACTTGCTTATTTAGTATCTTTTCTGTTGCCTTTGTCAAAACTTTTCTAAACTCAATTTTGTTCCTAATGCTTACATTGTCATGCCAAGTCATTAGACAAAAGAGATCAGGGCAACATACCTAGTTTGGGGGCTTTCCCCATTAGGTTTTTTATCCTTCGATACGAAGCATAGGGTTGTTGACATAGCCCTTTCCACCAAACCTTGATCCTGGTTAGTGGCCGAATCCAGATATCGATTGATGATACCCATCTCGGACATCTAGGCCACCATCCCCTCAGGACCTGCTTGGTTATGAGTCGAGGTACTATTCTGAATATCAAGGAATGCTCAACACAAAGAGAAACTCTTTGATATAAAGATAAAAGACTTTCATTGAATATAATTCTTGGCAAAAGAACTCATATCCACAAATCGTCTTGGTACAAAACTCACAACTAATTCTTTGGTACAAATATTAGAAAAAGAATTTCTTCATGTAAGAAATGTTCCAAGGCCTTGGGAGTGCTTTTCCATCAAGTGTCTCAAGGTGATAAGCGCATGTCCCTGCCATGGAAGTCACTCAGTACGGTCTTTCCGAATTCGGCCCCAATTTGCCATGGTCGAGATTTCTTGTGTTCAGAAGAACTTTTCTCAGTGCCAAATTGCCGACCTGAAGCTCCCTTCCTTTTACCTTCTTTTAGAAGCTCCAAACTAGCTGTTGCTGGTAAGCTGTCAACTTGATCAAAGCAAGCTCCCTTCGTTCTTCTAGTAAGTCCAGCTACTTAGCAATCCTTTCTCCGTTTTCATTATGATTGTAGTGCCCTATTCGCATAGTTGGCAGACCAATCTCCAGAGGGATTACAGCTTCCATTCCATATGCCAAGGAGAAGGGAGTCTCCCTGGGCAACCTACATGGCGTGGTTCTATAAGCTCATAAGACACTGGGGAGTTCCTTCACCCAACACCCTTTGGCATTATCCAATCTTTTCTTTATGCCATCAAGCAAAGTCTTGTTGGAGCTTTCAACCTGGCTGTTACTCTGTAGATATACCAGTGTTGAGAAATAGTGCCTTATGCTGAACTTTTCACACATGCCTGGGAAAGCTCTTCCTTCAAATTGTTTTCTTTTGTCCGTAACCAGTGCTCAAGGAATCCCGAATCTGGTAATAATATGTTTCCAAACAAACTTCTCGACATCAGTATCCTTAATGTGACCTAGTGGTTCCGCCTTTACCCACTTGATGAAATAGTCGATTGCCACTATTAGTAACCTAAAGTTCCCTACAGACCTAGGCACAGGACTAACCATGTCAATCTCCCACTTGTCAAACGACCACGGACTAGTTATCAGGTTCAACTGCTCGGCCAGCTGATGTATATCCCTACCAAATCTTTGACACTTCTCACATATTTTATATGAATTTTAGTAGATCCTTTTGCATGTAGGGCCACCAGTACCCCTGCGACATGGCTCTATGTGCCAAGCTACGTCCTCCAATGTGTCCTCTGCAACATCCTTCGACTTTTGAGGGATGAACACATCTCAGGTAAGGTCCCATGCGTGAATGCTAGTACAACCTTCCTTCAGGTGACAACCAAAACCTACCCAACCTTCTCCTGATCTTCCAAGGTTTGTTTGCATTGCTGGGGAGTTCGCCGTTCTTCAAGTACCTTAATAATGGTGTCATCCAACTAGCCTCTTCCTCCAGTTTTGCCGAGCACATGATCCATTGAGCCTCCACGCTGGGTATTGGTAGGAAATCGACAGTGATTTCTCTCCTTAACTCCGTTTTAACAGCGGTGGCTAGACAAGCCAAGCTGTCAGCATGAATGTTCCCCTCTCGACCAATCTGTGTGATAGTGACATCACCAATCCTCTGGATTGTCCGACGAGCTTCTTCCAAATATGTGATCATTTTGTTGTCCTAAGAAGCGTATTTCTCATTTAACTGGTTGGTGACCAACTGGGAATCACAAAAAACAACCAACCAGAGGAAATGGAAATGTAAGGTCAAATTTCTCAGCTCAGGTTGGATTTGGTCAGACCTGGATTGCTTCGTAAATGGAAATGTGTTGCTATCTGTCAATCTGAATGAGTGAGCTGGTCGGCTGTTAGGTGGGAACACTCCAAGCAACCCTAAACCAAGTGCAAAGAGAAACCGTTAGAGGAAAGCTGGTCGGGTTGGTCCGGCCATGGGCCCTTCAATGGTTAAATTAGTGGATAATCCTTAGAAAGTGAAATCCAACTAGATTTAGTGAATTTGCACATATATTTTTGTTTGCACCTAGTTCCCTTTTTTATTGTTGTCATCGAATAAATCAACCTCCTCAAAAATAAGATCCATTACCCATGCATCCTTCCACCCGGGAAGAGTTAGCGGCACGTAATTCTCCACTTCGGGGGATTCAATGGTGCTCCCTGGAACTTAGGGATGTTGCCCCATCTGGGGCATCATGTATCTGGAGTGGGGATGCTAGTTGTACCACATTCTTTGAGTTAGTCAAGGACAATGGCCCATCAGCCCAATTCAGCGACATCATAGCTCTCTCGCCCTACTCGACTATGTAATCTTTCCTGATCTCTCGCCCTGCTCGACTATGGGGGTTAACCCAGGCTCACAGGTGCATATTTCATCCCGAGGTCCGACATATTTTATCCTCTTACAAAGTCCATAGTTTACCAAAATTTATAATTTCCTACAACTCTGTTTACCTGCAACTAGTTACAGTAAAACAACCACCACTTGAAAGTCATAAGATTATTCAATTGAATAAACCCTGATTTATGAGCAAACTGAATTACAACGATGCAAACTACAATACTTTAATTGAGTGATACTTGGTTACTTGTACTAATTAATGGCTACTTGTTTGTTTGAAATTTCAAATATTAGAGCGATGGTTACGGAAATACCGGTTGCTACAATACTCAATGCGAGGGTTTCGTACAAACGAACCCGAACATACCCCTCGGAATTGTATTTCAACAAACTTCCACCTACGACGGTGATCAGTGGAGTGCAACACTACAAACAGTCCAGGTACTACTATCCTTTATGTGGTCTAAATAATGAGCTTTGGCTTAAGTTTAAGACAAGTAGATAGATCTATGAGTTGGATCTAGATCAAGTGTATGTTATAGCCGGTTGCGACAAATTGCATTCGTGTGGGTGTTATTTTGTTTGCGTTTTTTTCCCCTCCTCTTTTTGTTTGGGTAAAAGGTGTTTCATGGTTGAGGTTGGTTTAGTGATGACCAGCTTGACTCCAACCCACTCTCAATTGAAGTTCACCAAATATTGTACCCTATCATTTGGTCCTGTTGCTAAATAGTTTCAACCTATACCATTACTATTAATTACTCTTATCACATTAATTTACAATTCAGTATAACATACTAAAACATGTGTCTAATCTATTACTGGTACTGCCTCGGGCCTTGGACTTCTGTTATGACCGTAGGTGGCCCAAGCCTAAACTTAACGGACTTTCAGTTGACCAATTGCCTAATCTTGTGGACTATGAGTGGCCCAAGCCGACTCTTATGCTGTGTGGAGTGCCCAAAGCTCCGCAAACTCTCAAAATAGCACCATTACTTACCCAAGTTTAGAAACTATTATATTATGTCTTTCAAAATGCACTAATTTGGTTGGTTTTCAATCTGGGTGCATATCCTAAACTTGGCTCTAAATAGATGCCCATTTGACAGTCTCTGTAGTAAAATTTTTGGCCTAATGATTTATACTATGTTGTTTGTAACAGGATGGAATTGGAAACTGGTGGTTGTTCTACGGCGACGACAATATGCAAGTGGGGTATTTTCCCAGGGAACTGTTCCCAGAATTAGGCTCTGGTCCTGCAACTAGGGTTGACTGGGGAGGGGAGACTTACAGCCCCACAAATGTTTGTCCTCCAATGGGCAGTGGGCATTTCCCAGATGAAGGGGCCAAAAAAGCAAGCTTTATGAGGGGTATAAAAGTTATGGATCAAACTAGGCGACCTTTAGACGCGCCACTAGATACTGTTACATTCATGGATGTTCCTCAAATCTATCGGGTAATTGACCCTAGAGTGATTTCTCCCGAGCCAGTTGGTAGATCCTTCTTTTACGGCGGGCCTGGAGGGAATTGCTAGAAGTCATCATTTCAGACGTCATCATATCATAGGTTGGAGGGTGACCCCGTGGTTGTGATACTCAAATAATACAGTTTCGTAATGAAAATCAAACTTTGTCAATTTAATTGGGCGTGCGTGCAGAAGTCCTAATGCACAATCAAGCCATGCACAAGAAGAGACAACAGATGAGAGATTTATGTGGTTACAAAGAAATACCGCTATACAATTACACTCTTATTAAATAAGGGTTATAAGTTACATCTTTCTTTTAAGCCCTAAAAAATATCTAGGTACTATTACCAAAATACTTTTGACTCAAAGTCTAATCTTTGCCTAACCCAATGGGTCAATCTGGTTAAACCAAAATACAATACATTAACCTAGCAAATACCATTCAGACTAATATAAAAGCATATCTTAGGAAAAAAATAAAAATAAAAGATGGCTTGGTAAAATTTAATCCAAGTCGAAGATCACCAGGCCATTTATTTATTGTGTGGCAGAGTAGACCTGTATCCATGCTAAAGAAGATGCCCCTTACTTGTTCGAGATTAGCTTTTGAGTTTGGGCCCAACCTACTTGGTTTGTTAATGAATATGAACAGAACGGCTTGGTGCTTTTATTTATCAACCCAACTTTTGTGGATTACACTTGAATTTGGGGGACTTTTTATGTACGGGGACGTCCACCCAATCCAATAATAATCGTTACCTATTCATCGGGAGATTAAATTATTAAATTTAGAATTGAATCCCTAAAAACCAACTAACTACTGTTGGATTTGGACGTCTGTATATGGACATCCCATACAGTGATACAGTTCCCTTTGGGTTCTTAAATATTTAGCCTGTCTGCTTTATGACTAGGTTCGTTTTGAATTAGTTTTTCCCTGCCCTGACCAAAACTTGGCTCATTAAATCCAGCATCCTTTTGTCTCTGTTAAATTGTCGTGCTAGGGTTGGGTTGGATCTAGTGGTAGATCAACGTAACATTCTTTTTTTTTTTTTTTTTGAAACGATAACAAAACTTAATTAAAGAAAAAATTACAAAGCCAAACGGCATGAGATAGGGTATAAAAGCCTTATACCCTGCACTACAAATAAATCATTACGAAGTAAGAACAATGAAAGAAGCCCTTCACAATGAAAGAAGCCCTTCTATCAACCTGACATTCATAGGTTAAGCATGGATAAAATATGTAGCCTAGTTTGAGAACTAGATTGAGTCAGGGATGTCCTTTCCTTGCCCAAAACCCAGCCCATTGAGGCCTGCATGATGGACAAAAATATATAAGTACCTTAAGGTTTTTTTTTTTTTAATTCCTGTTTCTGTGCACCTTACAATTAAGGTTAATGTGATAGACAAAAATACGTAATTACCTTAAGGTTTTTTTTTCTTTTTTCCTCTTTCTATGCACCTTATGATTAATGTTAATGTTACAATTACATCACAATCTAAAACATCCTGACATAATTAAAGACCAAGCTACTTTGAACTATCGATATAAACCTCAACTAAGCCGCATGTACAGTTACACCAAAATACAAGACAAAGCCAACAAAATTAGGCCAAATTTAAAGCACATGGTTTAGCTTTCTAGGAGGAGAGCATCTTTGAGCCTATCAATGTTTCTGCACCAGGAATATTTCTGTTACTAGTACTAAATGCTACCTTGCTAATAAGTAGGACAAAAGTGGCATCCGAGAGAAAGAGGATGATATCTTCATTTTCATCTAAGGCTTTAGGCTAGAAGGCTGAGCATTAGATTTTGCACTACTGACCATTGGGAAAGAAGATGATGTCATCATTTTTAGAGAGGCAAAAATGACTTCGCTCATCACGATGCTAAACCTAAAGCTTGACTGGATTTTTCAGAGATAGGGGTGAATAGGATGAGGATCCATCCATGATCCACCTTGTCCGGTATTCACGTCATGTTTTTTATAGCAACTTTTGGGTTAATAGATAAAAACTTATGCCAAACCAAATTGATCTCATAAAATCACAATTGAAAAGGACATGCTCAACCGACTCCAACCACCCAACTCTCACATAGAATGAGAGCATTTTGTACTGTTTTCCCTGTTCAGTCAAAATGAATAGCCTTCTGTTAAAAAAAAAAAAAATTTGCACTGTTTGCCCTGTTCAGTCAAAATCTGGACTCAAAAGGCCAAATAAGGTTGAACAAATTCAAAATCAAAACCATTCAGAAGAAATGCCCAATTTTCTTTGAGTTCTCATAAACATTACACTATCATGTTGATGATCTTTGTAAACTTTTGATTTCACTTTCAATATTTTATTCATGTGCTTCAAAAGATTTAAACAGGTGGTATGCCCAACTACTGTTAAGGTGAGTTCTCGTAAGACAACAAGGGCAATTTATTTTTGAATAATTTATATATTTCTTTGGAGTGGACTCACGCTAAAGACCAGCTAAAAAGTATTTTCGCTAGATATACTAATGCTTCAAGTTTCAATGGGATTGGTTAACAGATAAAATTTACAAAGTACGGCAAGGAAAATGTATAAAAAAAAATAACGTGTTGACGTCTCTAACCATGCGGTCGGAATTTTGTATCGGCAAATGGAAACCAGGTTTCCACCTCCGTGGAATGTACACAAACAAGATTCAAATGAGTGTGTCATGAAATGTGCACCAATTTAATATAAGTTGTCACAAATTCTAGTGATTTAGCCCAGGAGAATCAGACTCATGAAATTCTCGTGGAATCCTTCTATATTAGAAGTTGACGGTAAAAATAAGAAGCCTCAGCCAAAGGCATTTCCCATTTGTGTGCTGACAGAGAAGTATGAAACTGTGAGTGAAAAAGGTGTGTGGCAAGAGTGCAGCAGCACATGACCATTAGCAAGCAGGTGTTACCTGCTAAGTGCTCGCTCTATAGCTGGCAGGCCTCTCTCTCGTCCTTGGTTCCTTAACTCTTTTTTGCTGACAACTGACGAGGTGCTTGTCTCTTTCTTTTTTATATCCTACATGCTATTTCTCTCTTTCTTTTCCTTTCTGCCACACCTCGCTTTTACTGTTTTGATTTTCTGGAACAGATACTGATAATTAATACATAATGTATCATGACATTAAAAAAAAAACTCTAATTGAAAGATTAAAGAGAACAAATTACACAGAAAAATTGGCAGCCGGGTTTTGATAAGAAACTCCGCCATCTGGATAAGTGAATGGTTGCACCCAATTAAATCGTACAAAATAGATATGTCACTTTCTGAGTAGATGATCCTCTTCTAATCGTCTATTTTTAGGCTATGTTTTATAATGATTTTGATAGTAAGAAGAAGCATTGTTTCCATACAATTTTGACCGTAGTCAACCAAAAGCTGAATTGAATAAATGGATTGATGGTTACAGGTGGGGCACACCGCAGACCACATATTTGATTCTGCAAATCATCATGTAATTATTCCTTAAAGCTATTAATTCAAGTTAAAAGGGCATGCTTTTGTCCCTAAAACAATAATTTCACGTTGATCAAGGCTCGCTAATAAAAGTCTTTTTGAAATAACAAATTATCATCTTGTTTAAGCATTTTACTTGCACTTTATGCTTCCACACACAATATAGATTTGCTTGGGAGTGGCTTTTTTTTTTTTATCCTGAGTAAGAGCTGCTAAGACCCTTGATGGAGCTTCAGGTGAGGGGAGGAAACCTTTGGTGAGTGAGGGTACCCTCTGATGAGAGAAGTTGACCCCATGTGACACAGATTGGCCTTGGGTGAAGAAAGGTACTACCCACGTTTGAATCCTTGCTCTCAACAGTACAACCAAGGCAAGAGGCCATTCTTGCCCAGGGCATCTTTTGTTGGAGTACATTTGTGCCCATAAAGGTAAAAAAAATCCGGCACTAAACAATTTACCGTATGGAAAACACCCCTGAAAGGCTAAAACCATTATTATCATGCACAGGCCAAACGAGAAATTTTGGCAATTTTATTTAAATTCAAATCATGACCGTAAATCCTTCACTTTACCTTCCCTCAGAGTACCATCTCTGACAAAAACAAGTGATAAGTCAAGAAGATTGCTCAATCAACTTAAACACAAAAATGGCATGCATTCCATAGGCTCTAGATCGGTCACTCTTCAACATTCTTTGTTTTCCTTTTGTTTATGTAAAATTCTTATGTATTTATACATCTTTTTAAGTGTTGCTCATCCAAGACACGAGCAGTTGGGTGAGCGCGCAGGCTATACAAAAAGAAATATATATGTACAAATAGCCTGGACCTGGAAGGTTAGGATGTAAAAGAACCCTCAAAAATAAACTTGGAATTGAAATAGTCAAAAAAGTCGACATTCTTATTTTCTTTTCCATGTCTTTTCTCTCTTGTCAAAAAGAGAGTTGGGATACACTTTGTACACCTCGATTCCCCCTTTTTAGGCAAACAGTTAGGACACACGATAAGAATGAAAAATTAGAGGATTTATCGAAAAAAATCCCCTAATTAGACACTACACAAAATCGGACCCAAATAAATTAAGTGCAAACAATCAGTCCTCTAGGTCTAATTTCATTAAAAAAATCTTTTCTTTTTGTTTAGTGGGGCGACAATATCACTTCCCTTCTATAGGACTTTCTCATTTGTCATTGGATTGGTGGCTACGTCCAAGTCATTCCTTGCATGTAGAACATGTGACCATGGAGATGGAAGATTTCGTCTTGTGTCAAAGATGGTAGCCATGGGGAAAACTAGTAGGGTTAGGGTTTCAATTTAGAACAGAGGGAGATACATATTCTTCTAATATGCTGTCACACCCCTGGCCCAAGATTAGGGTAGGAACTCCAGGCCTGTGACATGGCATGCGTATCCCATGGCAATCCGTACACAAGAGACCACTAATGAATGACCATGAGGGAAATTTTTGTTCCTTTCACACATGCGGAAGATTCTTATGCACAAGTAATCATTCATCAATTTAAAAATATGCGGAAGCCATGTGCGTATCATGCACTTTTATGATCCTATATTGGTAGAGAACACTAACAATTACCCATGTATTCTAGATGTCCAACATGCACACTAATAAGTTTGCTCGAGAGGGTTCAAGTGCAGAAGTGCGAAAGGTAAGCAATGGTCTTATGACTGAGGTACATGCCATAAATGGTCATGTCAATGTATAAAATCTGTGAAACCAAAATAAGATAATGAAAAGGACCATCCGGGCCCAAATCCTAACTATCCAAACCATGATGTGCTTACGATGATGTCCATCAAAAGGCAACCTATGGGACCTCCTTAATGTCTACTTGAAGTACTGTAGTGGTATTCTCCGCTCCTGGGCCGATGCCTTGATCTAAGTTTGGGAAGGGTCTTGCAACACCAAGAGTAGTACCTCAAAGCCATATTTGTCAAATCTAAACGTAATTAAGAGCTTAGTAAACAGTTACAAGTAGAATTTAAGACATGATAACTAAAGAAGTCGGATATGTATTCTAGGCAAGATAGCATGTGTGAAGCATGAATAGGATTCAAGATAATGTAAGACTCGCTAATTGGCATACCACATTGCTAATTTCTTCGAAGAACACGTATATAATCGTGACGTGTAAAGGAATTGGGTGGCAATCTCAATCTCCCAAAGAGTGTCAACTTACTCCAAACATGTAAAGAAAATTACTGTAATAGGGTAACATGCATCATGTAATCAACTCATACTTAGCTCAGAGTGTCGACTTACTCCAAACATGTTAAGTTCATAGTTTCGCATCATTTTTTAGTGTGAATTAGGGATGTGATTAGGTGAATTGCACTAAATTCCATTCATTCTCATCATTTTAAGCATTTTCACGTAGGCATATGAATTTTATAATTTTTTACACAATTCTTGAGTTCTAATGAAAATAATTTGATGATTTATGCTTATCTTGATATATTATGTTTAAGACTGAGATCCTTTGATAGTTTATGCTTAATTTAATAAGTCATGCTTATGATTTTTCATTTTTTTATGAGGTGAAGGAGGTCTTGGGTGATGATTTTATTATTTTTATAAAAAAATTTGTTTTTGCAAACGACAAATCTTCCAAATCAAAAACATTGATTTGTCTCTTATCTGAGTTATTTTGATACAAAGAATAGAACAATTGCATGAATGGATTAATCATCTTGCTTAGTTGATTCTGGATGCTTTGATCTGTTTTCTCTATATATTTTTTACTGTTTTCAATTGCATCAAGTTTCTAGTATTCTTAGTTTTATTTCAAATCAGTCTTCTAGTTAAAAGAAATTTCAAGTTTTTAATTAAAAAAAGTTTAAAAGTGCTCCCTGTGGGTTTTAACCTGTACTTGCCATTGTTTCAACAAGACAGCTGTGCCCTTGCAATTTTAAGTAAATTGATTAAATTCACATCAAACCAACTAGAGAAAAGGCCATCACCTAAATAAATCATCATTTCAACTCTTTCACCTTGTCTCTCAGATGTCCTTTTCAAAGTGGAAAGACTAAAGAGATGAAGATCAGAAATCCATACTCCAAAGCATTTCTCTCCTCTCCACATTTTTTCCTTAAAAGAAATATCAATTGCATTTCAATCTCATATGCCCACCTCTTGTATTTTCTTCCCTCTATTCGAAATGAAGATGGTAAAGAAAGGGAAAAGTTAGGAAAAAAGTAAAAAAAACCTACCTCCTCCTTCAAAACCTAAAAGAAAATAATGACAATAGCTCCTGTCGCTCATATAAAAGAGGAGCAATGACATTGTCTCTCCTCCCCACTTAAAAAAGAAGATTTTTTGGGTAAAATCCCCTTAGTTGACCACTAAGTAAAATTAGTCTCAGTTTAAGTCAGTGAACAGATGGGTTTCTTGGGCCTAATTTTGGGCAAAATTTATATATATTTTTTGTAATGTGGGAAGTAGTGCCTAGCATCACTCCTCCCCACTTTTCAAACCCATGAAATCATCTTTTTTCTTTCTTCTTCTCTTCTTCTTCCTCTACCCTGCAATGATTTTGCTCCCCCTTTCTTCCCAACTGTGGTCCCATCTTATTTTGAGTGGATAATTCTTCTCTTTGGAAGTATACTTCATTTTCCTGACACTTTTGGTGTCTTCTCCATCATGGTAATTGTGTCCAACTACTTTGGGAAAAGAGGGAAAGAGGAAATTAGTGTCTATTCTGATCCGCAAATGTTATAGTCATAATTAATGATATCAAGATGTTAATTAGACACTTTCTACACTTGGTTTTGCAAGTACAGACCATCTTCCCCCTGCTCCCTCCCATTAAGCAATGAAGCATGCTTATTTTAACTTCCGAACATATCATTATGCGACCAGTCTTTTGTCGTATTTCAGATTCTTTATTTATTTATTTATTTTCTATTGCAAGAGTCAAAATAAACAGGAAATTTGTATAGAAACAAGGGATAAAAAGTCCAATGGCCCAAGCAATAGAGGGCCAAAGCTACGAAGAAAGAACTAGGAAGGCATGCAATGTATGGATTTTTCTTCACTCTCTTTCACGTAGTAACAATAAAATCAACAACAATACATGAACAAGAAGAATCAAAGCTACACATTATTGGATTTGGGCTTGCATTAAGCACAAGTTTCCCCACCTTTAGTGCATAGGTTTCTCCCTTCTTCACTCCTTTTTAATAACCTTTGTCCCACATCAATTATTAACTACTTCTTTAATGTGGTTTTTTAATGTTTACCTCCTAGCTTATGGTAAGATTTCCAGTGGGTATCGTGGTGGTTTCTACACATGCACGCACACAAGCATGCCAGCAGGCCATGTGTGCGAAGCGGTGTGGGTCAGGTTGGGCCTGCTTGTTGGGTCGCCTAGGTTGGGCCTTGCCCCGCACATGCATTCTTTTTTTTGGATTGGAGGTGGATCCAAATCCAGATCCACTTTTTGGCAACCAGCATTTATCCGACCCACATCTTTCCAAGTGACTGTAACCTTAATGTCTCTCCACATTAGTACAGAGATATGTTATGTTGGTTGTACCACAAAAGTTACTTATCAAAGTAAATGTGAAAGGCGTAACTCTCTCTCTCTCAATTGTCTCCCTAGGAACCCCTATATAAAGGGTTTTGGAGAGAGCTTTTCTATACATCTCAAATCTGCAATCTTTGTGAGAAAACTCTCTGCGAAAAGGCTTTGTTCCCTGCTTCTTCTTCTGCAAAAAAGACATTTGTCTATTAGATTTCTTTCTACCTTTTATGCTAAAGAAGATCTGCAATGGTTCTTTCATTTTATTCTCTTCTTTCTCTTTTAATTTGGTTCATTCTTGTTAGAGTCTGCAAAAGTAATCTGTTTGAGATTCAAGTACTCTTTATCAATTGAGTGCACGGTTGTAGGAGACTTCAATCAAAAAAGCCATCTTATCCTAGGGCAGATGTTTGTGAGTCCATCTGCATCTGTGTAGGAGAGAAATCTGCCTAAAGAAAGTATCTCTAAAGACATGATTCAGCTACCAATTATTTTGGTGACTCCTAACCTTTTTCTCAGTTAATTGTTTTGCAACTATTATCAGTAGTCAGCATACAACGGAATCTAACAGTTTAGGTAGATTTTAGTTTATATATCTACTAACCCCTTAGACACTTTGCTTCCACTAAGGTCCTATACAGAGCCTGTTCTACTTGGATTGGAAGCCTCATCTCCAATCTTACTGCGAGCGATTTGCTGTTTTGCCAAAAGATCAAGAGTTGAGTAGTTTTTATTTTCTTAGTCTTTTAGGCTTCTTTTTCTACTAAGGGGAAGTGCTGCCAAAATTTTGGTAGAAATTTTTTATTTTACCAATTACCGAAAATGACTACTAGAGATTACCACCCTAAGGTTTTCAACTTTGAAGGTCAACATTTTAAAATGTAAAGAATGAAAATAGAATATCTTCAGTCATGAAGATTCTCTATGTGCTAGCCAAAACATGCCCCCAAACACTTAGAGATGGGCCTGCCCCCAAACACTTGGAGATGGGACTGCTGGAACCTATGAAAAAAATCAATGAAAATCTGATGATTTTGATTGTAAAACTGAGATTCCCAATCATTTAAATAATTCTTTATATGACATGTTCTCTAAATATAAAAGCACCAGTAAATTATGGGAAGCTCTAATAAAGGAATATGCCACTGAGGATGCGAATACCAAGTAATATGCAATAAAACAGTTTCTGGATTTCCAAATGGAAGAAGGAAAATCTGTGGTTGCACAAATGAGAGATTTTCATAAAATAATCCATGAAGTTCAAACTGGGGGAAAAAGATTACCCGAAAAATTCGTAGTGGAAAACATGGATGAAAATCGCGGTATCTGTAGGTACCAAAAACAAATACGGTATCGGTCGTGGTTCGCTGTCCATCGCGATCATCGTAGTGTGAATTTTTGTTAATCCAAAAAAATTGAAAAAATATCCAAAATATCTAAAATCATAGAAAAGGCTAGAAAACAATGTTTTTTTTTTCATTAGTAAGAAGTTTAAATGCAAAAATATATGTCCCCTTAAGTTATGACATCCTGTATGGCTATCTTATCTGAAATTGTGATTTTTTTTATAAGAGCCATAATCATGACTTATGAACTATCTATTAGTGTGAGATTTTAGAAAATACAACTTATTTGTAATTGATATATAGTGTTTGTATCTTATATGGTATTATGCTTCATCAATCATCATTCATCAATTATCAATCCATCACTCAATTATCAAGTAAGTTGTGAAATTCAAGAACATGAACATTAATATAGCATCTTACATAATAATAGTAAAATAAATCATAAAGCAATTGGAGAGAATGAATCCACACCCTAATTGCAAGTAGAGTGTTGCCCAAGCTCGAGATCATTGTCATCATCACTTCTTCTTCTTTGGTATGGATTATAATAATATGATCCAAACTCTTCCACTGCACTCCCATACCCGTGGCTATATTGATATTGTTGCTATGGAACAAAGATTTCTTCATAGTACGGTGAGTTATCTTCAGTAGATTGGGATGATTGGGGGCCCAAATTTAAATTAAAAAATTGATGAGGAATAAAAATAGCTTGTTGGGGCTCACATTGGATCATCCCTTGCTCATACCATGGTTGTGATGGTGGAACTAAAGGCAGTTGAGGTGGCCAATTAAGGTTGTATCCATACATAGCTTGTTGTTAGCTAACATTGCCCACAGAAGTGCCTTCCCCCCTCCTTGACCGATGCTACTACCAATCCCTGTCTCAGCCAGTGAGACATATCTTACATAAATACAATAGGATCTAAGTCTGTAGCGCCAAAAAAATGTTCAACTACCTCATGCATTGCTAGCTCATCATCTCCATAGTGACCACCATCCCTAGCACTATTCCCAGGAGAGTCAGGAGGAATTTCTGCTGATGAGGAAGATGTAGACATACTCGACTCACTCTCCTCACCCACCTCCTTTCCTCTTGCCTCAGTAGGATCAACCTTAGTGCTCCTCTGTTGCTATGTCAAATTGATCTCTTGTAATCTTTCAGTGGCTTTCATTGGCTCAAACTTCTTTCCAGTTAAGTCCTCAACCATCTCCGCTAGCTCTGGATCTTGATCTAATAATGGCTATTCTACCTCCTCTAGCCACTCTCCTAAAAAATCATCTACCACCGAAAAAAATATAGTCTAAATTAATTGGGCAGAAGTAATCTTGTTGATCCTCAAATGCTCTTCTTTTTCGATTTCAACTCCAAAACTTGAGGTTATTGTTCATCAACTCCAAGTGTAGAGCTACGATGTTGTAATATCCTGGTAAGTACGTGGTCGAATCCACAAGGAGCAATATTTAAGATATTTTCAACTTGTCACCTACCTAAACAAAATTCTAAAACTAGCCTAATCAAAATCTAACAAGTACATACATTCCTAAAAAAATTACTATCACAATTCAAATAAAGAAAGTAAATCCTAAATCTAAAAGTTCCTAAAAATAAAATTAAATTTACTGCAAAACAAAACATACGTTAGAACTTCCAACAAAACTCAATCTAAACTTACTAAAAATAAAACTAAACAAAATTAGAAACTAATAAGTTTGAAAGAAAACACAACTTTCCTAAGTTAGAAACTATGTTAAGTTAAAAGTCTATACTTTCTAAAAAAGAAAAGATTTCTAAATTCTATTTAAGAAAGAAATGTAAGTTTAGATGAAACTCTAAATGGAAAAAAAATCAAATCAAATTAATAATCTCCTAATGCTAAACAAATTTCTAAAACAACAATATTCAATACAATTGTACAAACAACTAAAATACAACTACACACAACAACTTTTTTTTTTACCAATGAATTTACTCAAACATGATAAACTAAAAAAATAAATACAAATCTGAAAACTTAAATTCCTAAAATAAACAAAATGCAAGAATGATGAAGAAAAACGATGGACTCAATGCATGATCATGTAGTCTATTTCTAACATGGTGAAATGGCACATGTGATGTATGATGCATGAACTAGAGGGGTTGCCAAAAAATAATTCAGAAATCAGTTTCTTCTTGTTGTTTTAGTTTAGTTTCAGATCTGAAACATATCAAGTAAACACATAAAATCAGTTTTGATAATGGTTCCAACAATCCTCAAAACAGTCCACACATATATCCATGTACAAATTGTCCAAATTGAACTCAATTCCAAGTAGATTTTTTTTACTATTGAAATACAGATTTGGACAGTTAACAAACACACAGAATTCAGTTTAAAAAGACTTATTTCAGATCTGAAAACTTATTCAACTTAATGTAGAAATCAGTTTCTAAAAAAAATTTATACACTTTACAAATATGTCACACAATCACTTGGATAAATGCCAGCTTTCTTTACGGCTTCAAGACTAACTTTTCTTGACTGTTTTAAAGAGTATTTCACGTATTATTTCAGGTTTACAAATTGCTATAAACATAGGTATTCTGCCGTTATAAACATGTGCAAAACTATTCAAGGAAAATCGTCCAACAGTGGCCTCTTTGAAACAAATTTCTGCACAAATCTGGAGTGTTTGTAATTTTGAAATTTATTCAACTTATGGTGTAAGAAGCCAAGTGCTACAGCTGATTTAAACAGATCACCATTCCATGTTCAATTCAGTGATGTTAGATTCAGTTTTTTTTTTTTATTGAATCACAGGCTGTTTTCTTACCAAAATAACAGTCAAAATAATAATCTTCAAATCTGATTTCTGAATCAAATCTAAATAACACTGCTAAATATAATTTCAAATTTTGAAATATGTATTATTCTAATGCAAGGTACAGCAGTAAATACTACCACACAAAACTGTGCAAGAACCTAGTGTGCAGAAATTTAAATAAAGTGCAGGAAAATAAAAAGAAAAGTGCAGAAATAAAAATTGCAGAAATTTAAGATTCAAAAGTGCAGTAGAATAAAAAAAATTGCTGGAAATCAAAGGCGGTAAACAATTGAAGTCAAAGGCAGTTAGCAACTAAAGTCAAACGCGGTATATTCACTCAAAATTCTCTCTTAATCTAGGCCTAATAATTTCTTAAAGTGTGCTTTCTATTTGGATCGTCAATCCAAATAAGGAAAACACAAACCAAGCAATCATACAACCATAAGAATAAGAAGAATATCAAGATGAATATTATTGAACTAATATGACAATCCTTTACATTAGATGGAAAAAAAAATTAAAACAAAAGATTACACATACTAGGATGGAAAAGAATTCCTCCTTCTAGTTGATCTTCAAGGTTGGTGGTGTAGCTTTAGGGCTAAGCCTCCTTGATGACTTAAGATGAAAAGAACAAGAGAGGGAGAGATGGAGTGTAGAAATTCTAGAAGTGGGAGGTGGATAATTCTTCCATGAAGAATATAGGAGAGGGGTGCCCTATTTATACTTTTTCAAGTCTTACTCCTTCTCAAACTTTAAAATCTTAAAAATAATTAAAAAAATTGAAAGAAAAAAGGCTCCAAAAAATGCTTTGGATGTGACATATCTTTTGGAATTTTTTTTCTTTTTATTTTTCTTTTCTTTCCTTGCTTGCTTTGTGTGGAAGTCTCTCTTGGATGCTTCTTTCCTTCTTTGTCTTTGCCACCTTGCATTAAGATCTTTTGAGAGATGAAGTAGGGATAAAGATCCTCTCTTGGAATCAAACTTGGCCCACATGAGGTGTAGAACTTCCCCTTTTATCTCTTTGCATTGTCAACTTTCTTTTTTTGGAAAGTTCTCCTTATTGGCTCGAAACTTGAAGAGATATTGAAGATAACCCTCTTGATTTTTTTTTCTTTTTCTTTTTCATCCAAAAATCTGAATAAAATCCTTTTTTGGACTTGGAATGCTTGCTTGGATATTTTTTATCAATTTTTTTCAATTAAATCATTTAATTCTCCAAAAAGAACTCTTATGCGGCTTTCCTTGTCCATCTTTGATGACATATTCTTCAAATTCTCTTCAAAATCTCTTGAAAATGTGCAAAAAATAAATGGACCCCATCTTAGATGTTTTACATGTGTACCCCACGCATGTGCATATGTGCGTGGGACTATGAAGCCAACTTTTTGCAATTTTCTTTCAATTTCTTTTTCTCTTCAATTCTTCTCTTTTTTCTCTAGAAAATCAATTCCTTGCCTCAATTCTTTATAAATGGTTCCATATAATTAATCTCCTACAAAATAAATGTGAATTCATTTGAAAAGACAATTTTACCCCTTACATCACAAATACTTGAATGCGGGCCCATCTCTCATAAAATGATAATAAAAATGCACACCATTTTTCAAAATTTTATATGAATGAACTAATGATGATGAAAATTGAATTTATTTCATGAGAAAAATTATTTTCACAAAACTTCCAAAAAATAGCATGTTTCATGAATGTAAACAAAAAGTGTGATTTTTAAACAATTTATGCAAAAAAATATAAAAATGAATTTAAAATGCATGAAACCATGATATCACACTAAATGAGGCTCTTTCAAGTTAATAAGTCCTTAAAATGGTCCAAAATGTGTACAAAAATATACATTTTTAGAGACTCATCAGTTACAGTGGATGTAGACCAATTTGTTGAAACTTATCTATTGTCATTTTATTTCTTACTTTCGTATGGATAAAAGAAAAGACGCTCCAATTTCTTTCGCAGTTTGACAATGATGTAGTTTGACTAAGGATTTTAATTACAATCGTCCTTAGTGTTGGAGCACTCTCTCCATAATTCAACTACCATTCAGCTAAAAATAAAAGAAAATAAGATTAAACGTTCAATTTTTTAATTTTTGAATACTAAAAATATAATTTAATATTTATATTTTACAATCATTACCAATATATGTCTACATGAAAGCTCTTTGCACAATGGTGGTGCCAAAACTTCCATGCCTTCATCATATATATAAATCTAATGACATTAAAGAAGAAAAAGAAGTATCAACTGTTATGAATGAATAATAACATATATTAAATTGAAGAAGACAAAAAAAACCATATAAGATCTCTACTTTTCAATTTACTTACTTAATTGGTTACCTTAATTGCCTCATCGGTTTCATTTGCTAGTCTTTCAATAACATTCTTCATCCTCACTCGAATTTCATCAGTTATGTTTCGATCTAAAGATTCACATTGAAATTGTAGATTGAGAAAGTAAACTATTAAATGCAAAATTTTAAGTAAATAATGTGTAGAAGAATTTAATACAATAATGAACATCAACAAGAAATCAGTCTCCACTTACCAATAGTGTGTAAGTCATTATGCAATTGATGCTCTCAACGACCATCGATGGTCTTGCAATGTTTGGCGCACATGATGTATACAAAAAACCTAAATATATAATAGTTTAATATTAAATTATTAGAAAATTGAAAAATAAATGTAAAAATATATAACTAATAACATAAAAGAACAATGAAAAAAGTATCTTACATGAAGTAAACAATGATTATGCTTACTTAAAAAAAATTGTAGTGAGATCCTCAAAATATTCCATATAAATATTAAATTATTAAAAAATCAAAAAATAAATTTTAAAAATATAAAACTATTTACATATTAAAAGAACAATAAAAACTTATCATACATGAAGTATACAATAATTATGTTTACTTAAAAAAAACAAAATTATGCTTAAATCCTTGAAATATCTTATTTTAATGTTAAAATATTAAAAATCCGAAAATAAATAACTTTAAAAAGTCCACATCTTGCGGATGAGTAGATCTATGTATTCTACTACTAAATCTATCAAACTTTCTTCAGAAATCATGTATTTCCATACTTTCAAAATAAAAAATAAAACTTAGGAGTCTTTAACATTAAATAAACTCTAAATCTCAACAAAAGTTAAAAACCTAAATTTTTGAAACACCAAATAATAGATCTACACTTACAAATCACAATATGTAAATCCATAACAAAAATAAGTGGAATCATCATGGATCACTTCTAAGCTCTTACTAAACAAATATTTTAAAAAAATACAATAAATTTGAAGAAATAGAATATACTTACCTTTGTAGTGTTATTTTGGTATTTTCTTAGACCAAATCCACCAAAATAAATGATTTTTAAATGTGTTTGGAAGTAAATGGAAGAAGTGCAACAGCTAGGGCGTGTTTGGAAGGGGAAGTTGAGTAAAGAGGGAGAAACAAGAGAAAATTTACGGTTGTTAATGCTTTTATTAGTTATCAGCCAATATTTTGAAAATATCAGCCGATAACTCGCAATAATTTAGTAATACATTGACTGGCTGAGTCCAATGCCGTTCCACAACGGTTATCGGAAAGGTATTGGCTGTTTTTTCCAACAATGGTAGGCAGTACGATCCATAAACTCCCACCTTCATGGAAAGATTTTAGCATTACCTTGAAACACAAGAAGAAAGAGAAAAAGTTGGAAGATCTCATCACCCGACTCAGAATCCAGGAGCGTCACCGAGAGAATAACACCAAGAGTAAGAATTCTGAACATATAGGTAAGGATAATCTCACTGAGGCCAAAACTGAACAGAAAAGGTCCAAACCACACTTGACCAAAGTAAAAGAAAAATCAAAACCAAGCTTTGAGGCCCCGTAAAGATATATACAATAAAAAAGACGTTGCATGCTTTGTGTGTGGGAAAAAGAGTCATTATGAAAAAGAATGCTGCCAAAGAAAAGGAACCAAAGGCATAAATCAAGACAATCTTGTGGAAAATTTTATGACTGTTGTGAAAGAGGTGAACTTTGTGAGCAACTATAGAGACTGGTGGGTTTACACTGGTGCAACTTGGCACATCTATAATGACAGAAGTGTATTCGTCTCCTACGAGAAGGTATGAAATGGTCAAGAACTCTACATGGAAAGCTCCTCAACAGCCAAAGTAATTGGTCAGGGGAAAGTAGTTCTACACCTCTCATCCAACAAGTGTCTGACTTTAACTGAAGTGCCACAGGTGCCTATTGTAAGCAAGAACTCGGTAGCCGATTCTGTATTAAGCAAGAATGGCTTCAAGATGGTGTTTGAAGTAGATAAAATTGTAATTACCAAGAATAGAGTTTTTGTAGGAAAAGGCTATGTGACAAAAGGCCTTTTCAAGCTAAATGTAAATTCTGTCGGTAATAGAGTTTCAACTTCTACTTATATTGTTGAATCTTTTGATCTGTGGCATGTTAGATTAGGTCATGTGAATTTCTCTTCTACGAAAAAAATGAAGGATTTAGGTTTGATTTCAAAAACTAATTTTCAACCTAACTCATGTGAAATTTGTGTTCAGTCAATATATTCCAGAAAACCTTTCAAAAGTGTTGAAAGATGTACTAAACTTTTAAGTTTGATTCACAGTGATATTTGTGAGTTAAACGATATTACCACAGGAGGTGGTAAAAAGTGTTTTATTTCTTTCATAGATGATTTTTCCAAATTTTGTTATATATATTTACTTAAACATAAATCTGAGGCCCCAGAAAGTTTAACCTTATTAGACTTAAAGTTGAGAATCAACTAGGCAAAATGATAAAGACTTTAAGGTCTGATCGAGGAGGTGAATACTTGTCCAATCAATTCATAAGACTTGTAACATCTTAGAGATAATTCATGAAGTGACAGCACCATACTCCCCATAACAAAATGGTGTAGTTGAAAGGAATAACAAAACATTAGTTGAAATGGTGAATTCAATGTTAAATAGTTCTGGACTACCTAAAAACTTATGGGGGGAAGGCTCTTCTGATAACTTGCCATATCCTAAATCAAATTCCCTTCAAGAAGACTAATAAAATTCCATATAAGTTAAGAAAAGGTAGGACCCCTAGCTTGGAATACCTCATACTATGAGGGTGTTTAGCCCATATTGTAGTTCTAAATCCTAAGAGGAACAAACTTGAACCCAAAACATTTGAGAGTGTGTTCTTAGGATATGCCTTATATATTAATGCTTATAGATTCCTTGTAGTGTCAAGTTCAGTCTAAGATTCAATTATTAAATTTTGAGATGTTGTTTTTTTTTTTTAAATGACTTTCCATGTGAAATTGGTTTTTCAAAATCGAGTAGCAACATTGATGTTGTCTTACCAGCCTCCACTGGTGATTTTGAACCTAAAGATCTAGAGCCTCAAAGGAGTAAGATACATAGAAAGGAGTAAGAGATATAGAAAAAACTCTACCTTTGGTCCTGATTTCATCACTTATATTCTGTAAAATGACCCCACAATTTATCAAAAAGCCATGCTATCTTTTAACACTAGTTTTTGGAAAGAGGCTCTAAATAGTGAAATTGAGTCTAAACTATCCAACCATACATGGGAACTGGTTGATCTCCCTCTAGGAACTAAATCATTGGGCTATAAATGGATATTCAAGCAGAAATTAAGAACTGATGGTTCAATTGAAAAGTTCAGAGCTAGATTGGTTGCAAAAGGTTTTAAACAAAAAGAATGAGCAAACTTCTTTGATACATATACTTCAGTAACTAGAATCACTACCATCAGAGGCTTAATTGCTAATGCTTCCATTCACAATATGATCATCCATCAAATGTGTGTGAAAACCAATTTTCTAGATGATAATTTGGAAAAAGAAGTATATATGAAACAACTTGAAGGTTTTGTAGTCCCAAGGAAAGAAAAGAAAGTTAAAAACTAATTAAATCCCTATATGGCCTAAAGCAAACTCCTAAGCAGTGACATGAGAAGTTTGACCAAGTGATGATTATTGAAGGTTTCAAAATCAATGAATCAAATAAATGTGCATACTATAAAGATTTTGGTAGTACTTGCATTATAATATACTTATATGTAGATGATATGCTCATATTTGTGTTTGACCTTGATTCAATAGAGAACACTAAGAAGTTTCTTTGTTCTAAGTTTAACATGAAAGACATGGCTGAGGCTAATATCATAATGGGTATTAAAATACATAAACACTCTATAAACACTGTGTTATCTCAGTCTCACTATGTTAAGAAAGTCCTTCAAAAGGTCTAACATATTCGGAGGGAATGGTGTTTCCACTCCTCATGATCTAAGCATCAAACTGTCTAAGAACAAAGGAGAGTGTACCTCAATTAGACTACTCCAAAACAATTGGATGTCTTATGTAGGTACACTAGTAATTGCAATGACGAGCACTAGACAGTTGTGATCCAGGTATTTAAATACCTGATAAGAACCACTGATTATAGTTTACAGTATGAGAGATATCCCACTATAGTTGAAACATAAGCGATACTAACTAGATATCCAATTTTAAGAAATTGAAGTCCACGAGCGGTTATGTATTCACCCTTGGTATTGCAGCCGTCCCATGGAAATCAAAAAAGCAATCATATCCACAATAAATATGAAAATTATTGGCATGTTTTAGCTGGCGAAGAGGCCGAATGGTTGAAGAATCTATTTAAAAATATTCCTTTATGGAATACACCTGTTTCAACCCTTGCGTTGTATGGGAAATTCATACATATACGTCTCATGCATAATTTCATGAGACAACTAGTCAAACAAGGAGTAATCACATTGCTTTTTTGTGAGATTAATGGAAAACTTCGCCGATCCACTAATGAAAAGACTCACTAGAGATCAAGATACTTTCTACATCAAGAGGGATGGGACTTAGGCCTATGAAGGACAAGTCACCAATAATGGATAGCCAACCCATTTAATTGGAGATCCCATAAGACGGGTTCAAATGGAAAAACAAAGTTATATTTGGGTGGCCTCAAATGTGTACATACCTATTCCTATGATGTGAAGTGTTCATAACCTATATAAATAGTTGGAAAAAGCTCTATGTCTTTTATACAGGGTGTTGTATAGAAACATCCTTGGTAGAGTATACCTATATTAGTGTGAAAGTCAGGTCACTTCTTATGAGACGTTAGGCTCCCCTCTAGAGTGCTCATGAATACAAAGACAACAAAAGGCCATTAATGTGCACAATTTGTTAAGAATTCCTTAAACCCTGAGGCCATATGTGTACTATGTAAAATTTACGTTCAGACTCTTGTTTGAAGATCCTAGTTTACCATAGAGTTTGGGTATTTCAAACATAACTATACTAAGTAGAGGTTCAAGACTCGTGCACCATCTTTTATACGTGGTCTCATCTACATGACTTGCAACAACATCTTTTTATTCCTCCGTTTTATTTTTGTCCTTTAATGTGTAGGGGATTGTTAGATTTTGGCATGCATTAAGCACAATTTTCCCGACCTTTATTATATAAGTTTCCTCCTTTTCTACTCCTTTTTAATAACTTTGCCCCACATCGGTTATTTACTACTTCTTTAATGTGGTTTATTAATATTTTCCACCTGACTTATGGTGTTAAGCTTTCTAATAGGTATCATGGTGCTTACCATACATGCGTGTGCGCCAACCAGCCGTGCCGTGGCATGGCGTGGAGGGCCTGAGCTTTGGTTATGCGTGCGGGGCGAGGCGAGTTGGACCCACCCATCCAACCGGGCCTACTTGTTGGGTCACCCATGTTGAGCCTTGCCC
Organism: Sextonia rubra; assembly: GCA_037013555.1. Classification (NCBI taxonomy): domain Eukaryota; kingdom Viridiplantae; phylum Streptophyta; class Magnoliopsida; order Laurales; family Lauraceae; genus Sextonia; species Sextonia rubra. The sequence continues at coordinate 47,394,079 of JASUAD010000018.1, read as the reverse complement.
CAAGCATGTATTTTTTTTATTGGAGGTGGATCAAAATCCAGATCCACTTTTCGGCAACCCGATTTATTCGGCCCAGATCTTTCCACGTGACCGTAATTGGAACAACTCTCCGCATTAATACAGAAATATGTTATGTTGGCCGTTGCACAAGAGTTATACCTCGAAATAAATGAGAAAGGCGTAATTCTCTCTCAGCCATCTTCCTGCGAACCCCTATTCAAAGGTTTCCAGAGAGTGCTTTTCTACACACCTTAGATCTGCAATCTCTGTGAGAGAACTCTTTGAGAAAAGGCTTTTTTCCCTGCTTCTTCTTCTTCAAGAGAGACATTTGTCTATCAAATTTCTTCCTGCGTTTTACGCTAAGAAAGATATGTAACAACGTTTCTTTGATTTTAATCTCTTATTTCTCTTTCAATTTGGTTCATTATTATTATGAACCTGCAAAAGTGATCCTTTTGAGATTCGAGTACTCTTTGTCAATCGAGTGCATAGTTGCTGGAGATTTCAATTAGGAAACCTGTCTTATCTTGGGGTAGACGTCTGTGAGTTCATCTGCATCTGTGTGTAGGAAAAATCTACCTAAAGAAAGCATCTCCAAAGATATGCTTCAGCTACCAATTATTTTGGTTACTCCTAACTTTTCCTTAATTAATTATTTTGCAGCGATTATCAGTAATCCGCATACACCGGAATCCAACACACATAATAACTAGTTGGTATCTATTTATTTGTTATAGGATTGGTGAAGAGAGTAGTAGGAAAAAAGAGTAGATCCAAGAAGATAAGAAGAAAAAAAAAAGAGTATTTCGATGGTTCGAAAGGTGGGAAGGAGTGATGCCACCATACAAAAAATATAAATTTTGGACCAAATTAGACCCAGGGGACCTATTCTCTACACGAAGTAAATCTGTGACTAATTTCGTTTAATGGTCAAAACTAAGGGGTTTTTTTCCACAAAATTCTCTTAAAAAAGAATTTTTTTTGCACGAAATCGGACCCAAAAGGACCGATTGTGTGCACTAACTTTATTTTAGGATTCAATTTTGTGCAATGTCCAACTAGGAGTTTTTCCAGTAAATCCTCAAAAAATCACGGTCAGAAATTAGACAAATGATCAGGGACCTAACTGCCCAAATTAATCTCTTGGGTCTGGGGCTTACTCCAGCATATGTTGTGCCTCCCCAAGCTGCAGCCTAATACACCTTAGATTCTGCAAAATCTCTCTCTCTCTCTCTCTCTCTCTCTCTCTCTCTCTCTCTCTCTCTCTCTCTCTCTCTCTCTCTCTCTCTCTCTCTCTCATGTACTCCACATTTCGTTAACGTCAGCATTGCGAAATGAACGTAGCATCAAAATTTTCATCACCAGAGAACTTTATTTCAGTATTATCTTCTAAATATGAAGTCCTCTGGTATAAATTTACTTCGATGTTATCTTCTAAATAAAAAGATATGCACACCTTTAGTATAAATTTACGTTGAACTTATCTTCTAAATATAAAGATAGAAAATACCTTTAAAATATTGCCCCATATCCAATCAATTCATGTCATTAATTTACAATAATTACCACTTATATATACATGTATATGTTTATGAGAAGAACTGAAGATACACAACACCAAAGGACACATAGATGACCACAGTACCTTTGGTATCTTTCTAGTATTCCTTTTCCTTTATTTTCATATGTTGATTTTTTCTTCTTGGTGGGATTTTGATCACGTCTTTCTGTTTGATGAATTTCAGGTGCCTTTCTAGCAATGTCGTCAATGACTGTAAAAAATATAAGAGCAATAGTCCTACTTTGGGTGGCCCTTTTTCATCTTGGTGCCAATGGTATTAATATTGCAAGAGAGGAGTACATAAAATATAAAAAGTATCTTAAGCTCGTCAACAAGCCTGCAGTGAAGAGCATCAAGGTCTAACCTCTATCAACTGTAATATATATAATCTTTACCACAGTCACAGTTTAATACATAGCTTGCATGATATTTTTCATTTTCTTTCATTTTTTGGCACCCTAGCCAGGGGGTTAGTACGCATGGGAGAGCAAAGTGCCCGCACATGTCTGAAGAAGCCTACACACACAAGAAGAGAGCCTACACATGTGGGAAGAGGCTAGCATATCCATGGATCAAATCTTAGGATTAGAGCTAGGAAAACTAATTCAACCCGCTAACTCTAACCGACCCATTTCTGACCCACCTAATCCGACCCGTTTAAAGTACAGGTCGGTCATGGGTTAGGTTTACCAACCCATATAAAAGCTAGTCAAGTCAAGGTTGACCTACCTATTCCGATTGACTTGTTTAAATTTTACTGATTTACCATGACTCTTTAGTTTTCATGTGAGTTTTCATATTCCTATAGGTCGTAAACTATATTACTTTAGTCTTCTGCAAAGGAGCTACGCAATAATTTGTCCCTTTTGTTTTTATTTTGTATGATTAAATATTTTGACACTTAGATTTTTTTTATTTTTTATTTTTGATAATATATGTTGTTTAGTTAAGCATAGAAATTTTTTTTAAATATGGATATAAATGGAATACAATAGCATTGATAAGTCTTATACTCATGCTCAAATATGTCATTACAATATTAAACCAAAATTGGAAAGGGATTCCCTCAATAAATGGGTTAGAAATTGTTAATGGATCAGCCCCATTTTTTACGCCTTGGAAATTAGTAAATTATACATTCATGCTCAATACAAAACTTGAAATGAATTTAGACCTAAGGAAAGCTTTACAAATGAAATTGAACCACATAAAATGAGTTAGATCACGCACAAAACTGGGATTAAATGGGTTAGGTCAGGTCGGGTTGACCCACCATGGGTGTGGGTTGGGACTTCTAACCTGTTTAAAAAATTGTGTCAATTACAAGTTGGGACCAACAAATTTGGGTTTGGGTGACCTGACCTAAATTTACTCAACCTGACCCATTTTCCAAATCTACGGTTAGGATGATGTAAGACGAAATTGCTAACCAATTGATGAGTAACTGCTGGTTCTTAGCTTGCACGAAGTTAGCTAATGTAATGTTCCATATCATCCAAACATCCATCGTAACTAAGGTGAAGATTTTGGGGCGACAATTTCTATTTTGCAAATCAAATAATATGCAGCAGAAGAAATAAAGCAAATTTGCAAATAAACAATTAACCACACAAGAAGACAAAACCTAGATTTTAACATGGAAAACCCCAGTGGTTAAAAAACTACGAATCAAATAAAGATCAACTATCAAGTAATAGTGAATAATTACAAAATATACTCAAAAACCTTATCCGACCACTCCTTCAAGCAAAGGACTGAGTTCTTCTTGCACAACTCCTTGTCACGACACACCTTCTCATGCACTGCTCTCCACTTGATCAACTCACACCTTGAATGCGCAAGATGACCTTAATGTTTTACTAAAGATATAGAAGCAATATTATTTGACCCAAAGCTTCAGCATAATCTTTTAATGAAAGCTCTAGAGAAAAGAAATAAATCTTCAATTTGAAATCTCAACTCAAATTATGGAGATATGTGTTTTAGGGTCGAGAGAAAACCCCTTTTTAAAACCCCTTTTTATAACCCACAATTTGTGCCTCATAATATACTCTTTGTAGAACTCAACTTACTAATTCTGGCACATATAAGAAACAAATTCTCATAGGATAGAGGGTTTATGCCATCAGCACACTTGAGCAAAGGTGCGTGCACGCTCGAGCATGGTCTTTGTGCATCCAATTATTTTGTTGTACATTAGGCTTAAGTGCATACATCAAGGGCTTGAGCGTAGTCTAAGCGCACTCGAGCACGTAAGCATACCTGCTCTGGTGCAGTCACTGTGAAGCTAATTTTTACACTTTAGCTCTTCTGGCAACGAGAATCAGAGTCCATTCTAAAGAATATAAAATACAACTCAATGAACTAAAAGTTTTGTCCAATCCATGAATTAGTCAATTATATAAAACCTAACAATTAGGATCCTGAGCTATGGCAACTTGATTTTGGTTCTGTAGCCTGCCTCTATTGGACAAAACACCAGTAAAAAGCAATGATCTAGAAATCGAAGAATTTGAAACAAGATAGACCAAAACTGGTATTTACAAAACGGTTCAATTGGATCAAAATTTGCAAATTAGTTAGAAACTAGTATGAACTATGAACTACTCAAACCAAATCAAAACTAGTAATGGTTAAACCAACTAGAGCCACAATTAATTCATCATCATCATCATCATCAAAGCCTTATCCCAACCATGTAATGGAGTCGGCTACATAAATTCTGTTTCTCCATTCCATTTTATTTTTAGTTAAATCCTTAGATAAGTTAAACTTCTTCAAATCTGATTCAATGACCTCCATCAATGTTTTCTTCGGCCTTCCCTACCTCTTGATAGGCCATCCACCTGTATAGCCAAACTTTTTCTCACCGATGTCATTACCGGCCTATGCTCAACATGCCCAAACCATCTTAAATAAGTTTCTCTAATCTTATCCCCTATTGGTGCTACCCCTAAATGCTCTCGAAAGCTCTCATTTCTAATTTTATCTTTTTTAGTTTTACCACACATTCACTTAAGCATTCTCATCTCCACCACATCCATCTTATATATATGCATCTTCTTAATTGACCAACATTATGCTCCATACGTTATAGCTGGTCTAACCACTTCCTCTAAAATTTACCCTTCAATCTCATTGGCATTCGTCTATCATAAAGAACCCCAAAAGTTAGTCTCTACTTCATCCATTTAGCTTTTATCATATGCTCCACATCTTCATCAATCTCTCTATCCTTACTAATCATCGAGCCTAGATACTAAAAAGAATCTCTACGTGGTATCTCATGAGTTTTAATTTTGACAGTGGTTTCAACACTTTGTATATGTCCACTGAAGTTTCAATCCATATATTTAGTCTTTGTATGATTTATTTTAAAACCTCTAGATTCTAATGCCCCTCGCCATCTCTCGAGTTTTACATTTACACCCTCTCTTGATTCATCCACCAATACTATATCATCTGCAAATAATATACACCATGGTACTTCTTCTTGAATATGCACGATTAACTAATCGATAATTAATACAAAGAGATAAGAGCTTAAGGCTGATCCCTGATGTAAACTTATAGTCACGGGGAATCCACCTGTTTCTCCATATGTAGTTCTCACATTTGTTACTGCTCCTTGATACATATCCTTAGAAATATTAATGTAACCTCTCGGGACATTCCTTTTCTTCAAAACCCACCAAATTAAATCCCTCAGTACTCTATCATAGACTTTTTCTAAATCGATAAAGACCATGTATAGATTTTTTTTCTTTTCTTGATATTTTTCCATTAATTGCATAAGTAAAAAGATAGCTTCCATAGTTGACCTCCCTAGCATAAAACCATATTGATTTTCAGCGATCTTGATCTTCCTTCTAAGTCTTTACTCCATTATCCTCTCTTATAACTTCACAGTATAACTCATAAGTTTAATCCCTCGATCGTTGGTACAATTTTGTATATCTCCCTTATTCTTATATATAGGTACTATAATTCTTCTTCTCCATTCATCCGGCATTTTCTTTATTACAAGTATCTTATTGAATAGTTTATATAACCAACTCACCTTAACCTCTCTTAAGCATTTTCAAACCTCTATCTGAATATCATTTGAGCCTATAACATTTCCTGTCTTCATTGGCTTCAATGCTTCTTTCACTTTTACCCCTGTAATTCTACAAAGAAAAGTATGCTCTGGTAATGAAGTATCCTCCCTAATTTTTGTATCCCCCATATGTTCTTCATTTAAAAGTTTATTAAAATATTTCTTCCACCTTTCTTTAATATCGTTGTTCTTCACCAGAATATTTTCCTCATTGTCCTTGATTCATTTGATATGATCTAAGTCCCTACTTTTTTTTCTCTTATTTTTGCGAACTTAAAAATATCTTTTTTTGCGAACTTAAAAATATCTTTCTCTCATTTTCTTATTCTCAACTTATTATAGAGGTCATCATATGCTTTGAACTTTGCATTACTTACTACTTTCTTGACTTCTTTCTTTGCCTTCTTATACAGCTCAAAATTTTTCATACTCTTAGTCCCCTGCCAAACTTTGTAGCTATGTCTTTTCTCTTGAATAACTTCCTGAACCTCTACACTCTACCACCATGTTTTTTTATTAACATGTCACTTTCCTTTTAATTATACAAGGACCTCCTTTGCAACCTTTCTAATGCAATTAGCCATTTGATTCCACATTACTATAGTTTTTCCTTTAAGATTTCATTCTCCCTTCTCAATCATTTTGTCCTTAAATATATTTGCTCTTTCCTCCTTCAAATCTCTCCACCTTATTTTAGGGCCCATTCTGTTTACTACCGCTTTCTTTCTCTTGCTAATGCAGATATCTAAAACTCCGAGTCTATGTTGCGTGGTCAAACTCTCTCCTGGGATAACTTTGTAATCTTTACATGCCAATCGATCCTATTTTCTAAATAGAAAAAGTCTATCTAACTCCTATTACTCCCATTTTTATAAGTAATTAAATGCACATCTCTTTTTTTAAAATAAGTATTTGCTACTACAAGATCAAATGCCACTGCAAAGTCCAATATAGTGTTTCCGAATTCATTCTTTTCTCCAAGTCCTTGCCCTTCATGCACTCTCTCATATCATCTATTATCTCTTCCTAATGCCCATTTAAATCTCCTCCAAGGAAAATCTTATCACTATTTGGGATTTCTCGCATTAAATCATCCATCTCCTCTTAAAATTATCTTTTCACACTTTTCTCTAGTCCTACTTGAGGAGCATACACGATAATGATATGGATTATGTCTTCCTCTAAAACTATTTTAATTGCTATAATTCTATCACCAAACCTCTTTACCCCCACAATTTTCTCTTTCAAATCCTTATATACAATTATACCCATTTCATTTCTCGTATTACTCTTTCCTGCATAGAAAAGTTTATACACATCCGTGACCTCCTTAGCTTTATTCTCTTTCCACCTTATCTCCTGTATACAAGCCACACTAATTCTTCTTCTTTTCATTGCCTCGACCAACTCCATGCTCTTGCTTGTCAAGGTTCCTATATTCCAAATAGCAAGTCTAATTTTTCTATTCTTCCTCTTCTTCTCATGGACTAACTTCTTTAACCGCACTAGCCCAAAGTCATGCAGTAGCCCTTGCACACTTTTCACAGCAACCGAACGACGCTGTAATGCGTCACTTAAAGCAAGGAACGCCCTAACCCTATTCCGAAATATTGTTATCTCAGAATTCATAATTGGGTTGTAACAAAGTTTTATATTGGCTGTCAACCTACCTAACGCAACCCTCCTCCTTTACCCGGGCTTGGTACAGGCAGCAAAAATTGACAGAGTTAGCCACAATTGATTATTTTAAATAATTTTTTATTATGTCATAATCTTTTCGTGGTTTGAACGAGTTGGCAAACGTGATCATTTTAAATAATTTATAATTTATTTATTTCCCTTTCTTTTTTCTTTAGTGGCGCTTGACTGGATTTTATGCATGCTTAGGACTCTTATGATTGGAGGTTTCCTCTGCCACCGTTTTCCTGGGAAAAGAAGGCAGCATAGTCCTTCCTGCCCACTGAAAGCATAATCCATCCACTGTGAGTCCCAATAGATGAATGGTGTGGACAACCAGTATACATGAAAATGGCCACCGAAAAGACTAATACAAATGGACAACCTGGAAATTTTTTCTTTCAATACAGGACTTAGGCTCACTTATAAGATCTTAGTCTGCCTGTCCGGTTAGTAGTCATGACTTAACACGTGCCCCACCCATATAATTCAAATTTCACTTACTTACTTCTTCCCTTTTTTTATCAACATTGCACCTACACATATGATATATCTAGAGATTTGCTTGTTTGTGATGGCATACAAACGCTCTATCCTTCGATCTTTCGCTCTATTTTCATGGAGCTTATTTTTTGCCGTTAGACTACATAAGATTCATATCAAAGGTAGTTGACATTTACTATCAACAGCAACTTTCTAAAAATGAGTGTCAAATCTGCAACAAAAAAAGTATCAAATAACATTTCCATTTAGAGAAATAAAATAAAAAAAAGATGAAAAATGAATACCACTTATCACCCTAGTAATTCAATATATAGGAAAGTGAAGGTCCCTCCACTTTATATCATTCACCCTTGACCTCAACCACCTCAAATCATTCACTCTTCACCTCCAGTAATCCTTTGCCAAAGTTTATTTCACCATGAATTCGTATGTAATCAATTCCCTTTTTTTGAATGCAAACAAACAAGCCTTTAGGGTTAAAAGTCCATTTATATATATTGAAGCAGCTGATTCTTACCAATTTAATTTCAATCTTGACTTTTACCATTTTATTAAAAATTAATTTATATTTTACGTGGGGCCCACACAAGTTTGATTGACATTGGAGCTAATTATTTTTTATTGTCTAATTATATTATTAAATGGCTGACCCCTATTATGCCAAAAAAAATTTTTTTTTTACTCCTAAGAATACTATTGTCACTAACTTTTAGGGAGTGTTTGTCTAAGAGCTCTATCCGTAGAAGAGCAGGGTCCCGACGCCTTCATGCATGTGTTCGATGTGGCACGAAAAGAGGGCGGAAAACACTTTTGGGGGCTTTTTTTCTGCGCTATCTGCTGATCCAAAGCTCTTACCTGGGTGGTAGGAAGGGCAGTTCCACGAAGTTTCCTCTTCTGCACGTCTACACAAACACACCCTTATTCTTTTTTGATCCATAAAATATATGCCTGCTCAGAAGTGCAAACTAGATAAACTTTAACTTTGTTAAAACAAGAGTTAGGGTAATTCAATTGATCTTTTGCATGACCCTTTTCCACAAAGAGACTATTTCCATCTGCCCTACCCCTCAATGATAGATATGCATCCAAGTGTATCCCACAATGTGGACTGGATAACCAAAGTATCCACTCTACCGTAGTTAAAAATCTTCCATGAAAACACATGGATTCTTGAAACATATGGTAATAGTCATTAAGAGCTCAATTGGAAACAAAAACACCTAAGGATGATAAGTAATACTATTGAAATTATTACTAATATATTGCTGAAGAAACTTCAACACTAGAGTGTTAAGCTTGTGAAATACTCTAAATCCTCAGTGGATATTTTTTTATTAGTTCCCTTCATTAAATAGTTGTTTTCATAAAAGATGCTGATAGAGGATCATTCTCCATGCAGACAGAATATGGTGACATTTTTGACTGCGTTGACATTTACAAGCAACATGCTTTTGATCATCCATTGCTCAAGAACCACACTCTTCTGGTTTGTTCTCATCAAATACCTAGTATGTGCGATTTAAGTCATTTAGTGCCTCTTTGTTTCATGTGATTGAATTCCTTGTTGGTGGTTAAAAATAAAGAACCAATGGCATATATCCAAGGATATTGACCATCAAATAACCTTTCCTTTATTGGAAATTGAATCAATGGATGGAGTATGTGCTCTGATTTATCAGAGGATGGTCGATGAATACGCAGCCATCGTCTTGTTAATTGAAAGCAAAGGAAAGTCAAGGTCCCATCTCAATCCCTATCTTATAACCTTTCTTTGTAATAAAAAAAGGAGGTCCTCAGACATCAAATACCATGTATACCTTTCGCCCCTTCCTTAATTAATAATTCTTTGTTGAATTTCATGATCTCTCTTGCATTCAATTCCTATGCATTTTTTAAAAACAAGCAGGCATTCGACGTCTAAGGCTGGTAATTCTGATATTTTGCCATGAACAGATGAGACCTGCTTCACTTCCGGACTGGACTAATGAAAAATTGCCTTCAGAGAAAGCAAGTGTTCCTAAGATAAGAGGAGTCTATGACGAAGGCTGCCCAGAAGGAACCGTCCCTATTCGAAGGACAAGAATGCAAGATTTATTAAGAGCTCCTTCTCTTTACTTGTATGGGAAGAAATATGAGGGAAATGGAACTTATGTGGGAAACTCTGTGTTCCCAAATAACCTTAGACGTGGCCATCATGTAAGTCATCCTCAAATTTTGTGCAATTTTAAGGGACCTAGCACCAACTTAGTGGGAGCATGGACCAAGTATGGATTGCTAATGGCTCTAAAATGAAATTGATGTTCACAAAAACATTAAATTGTATAATACAAAGCAATTTGGGAATAATGGAAAATAATTTTCGGTCTTATTCTCCTTATTTGGTAAATGCATTATACTTTAGTTACTAATAAAAAAGTGTATACTTGATGCACTTTCTACACGTAAATAACCTGAAAATAAATTTTAGGTCATAGTATCCATATTTGGTAAATGCAATATGCTAAGTTTCTAATTAAAAAAGATGTATACATGGAAGAATGTTTATATCCATCCATCTCTCACCATAGAGTGAGGGACACTTACATAGCTTTCTCTATTTGCGTACATGAATATTCCTCTTCTGCTTATAACCGTATATTAATGCATTTCACTTTTGCACATGAAAATGTCCAATTATGTGAGTGTCCCTCACCTTATGGTGAGATATGGATGCATATGAACATTCTCCGTATACGTCAAGCACTTTCTACACATAAATAATATATGTTGCGAGATTCCAGTATTCAAGTTGACATTAATGAACCCAGCCTCTTGACATTGACCAGAACTCAAACTCTATTTAGATTCTCTTAGTGGACCTAGAGCTAAGCCCAGGTTAAAATAAGTAATTATTTCTACTTGGATAAATATCAGTGTGTACACAAATGATTATTTAGCATAGTTGTTATTGTGTGATACCACATAATCTATTGTGCATTTTATGTATTTTTTAGTGTGTGTACGTATCATAACCGGTATCCCCTATCAATGTCCCTCACTATATGCACTACGAAGGAAATTCATCCCAAGTTGTTTTTATTAAAGGGAGGTGGTCACCACTGAGATATTAGCTAATTGGCAAGTTAATAATAAGTTGGTAATTAATCCTGCAAACCTATTTAGGATTCTTTGAAGAATAAACTACCCACCAATCTTTTCACTAATAATTTGACCATAAATGTTTGTATTATAGCTAAGTGATTTTTGTTCTATTGGTTTCATTTTCATCAGTACGCAGTTATTCAAGCAGTACAGGGGGGATTTCATGGAACAAAAGTGACTATGAATTTGTGGAACCCACAACCGTCAGTGTATGGCATGTTCTCTCTTTCACAATACTGGATAGTAGGTGGCCCAGTGGAAAGCCTCAACACCATAGAAGTTGGATGGACGGTCAGTTCCCCATTCTATCTTACCAACTAGTATACATGGTTAAATGACAAAAAGAAAAGGTAGCCGGGGCCTTTCCTTAATTAACCCTTTGAGACAACCTATTCCTCGTAAATGGAACTTCAGTCTAGTCTTTTCATTTTTTCCCCTAAATCATTGTGGTATATTCTTCAATTGCAAAGAACATACAGTTAAATAAGGTTTTCCTTTTCAGGTGAATTCTAGGCTCTATGGCGACCAACTTACACGGCTGTTTACGTTTTGGACAGTAAGACTCAAAGCTTGATTCTTTATATTTTAACCATAATCATAAAAGCTAACGACCTTATGTAGGGAGTTTTTTGTTTTTTTTGTTTTGGTAAAAGGGTACAAAGGGCAACAACTAAAACCAAGCAAGGAAGAGCCCAGAGAACATCTCCATAAAAAAAAAAAAAAAAAAAAAAAGGCCCTAATTGCCCGACTTTAGGTAGAGAATGGGCTAGAGTGTTCTTCTCGCTTCAAATATGATAGGTTTCAAAGGTCACAAAAGCACAACGGCACTAAAAAATGTCAGAATTTCCACTATTCGCCTTTACCGCCTCCATCGTATCCATATATAGAATGGTCCTGGGGAGTCCACACCTTTTAATAGAATTTAGTGTGAAGAGGGGTGGCGTGCCTCAGCCTCTTTAGCGGGAACAAACCTTGGTCCCCTGGAGCAACCTGCCACTAAAATTAAGTCTTTATAGAACATGGCAAAATCAAAGGTAGTGTGACTAGAATCAGCATAGTAAGAAGTATCACAAAAAAGAAGAGCACATTGCCTAAAGTCCTAACTTGCTTCCCTCCATTGGTGGGGATCATTCCTCATAATAGTTATATGATCAATGGATTTACAAATCTATAATATATTATTAGCAAGGGTTATTGACCTTGAGGGATTTAAAAGAATCCAGCACTGGATGTTGAGATGGGTAAATTCCAACTGGGGGAAAAAGCTTTTGTCACCTCTACTTTCCCTAAAGGGCCCATTTGGATCCTTGGATCTTGGTTGCCAACTAGTCAGTGTTGGGGCATTGTCTAGCATCGATCAAATCCGAACCAACTTGTGATTTCTCATACGTTACTGAAAAGTATGCCTCTGCACCCACTACAATTCCGCGTGGCTCCAGCACTCTCTTCTCCTTGGGTGCACCCACATTCTCAACAATGTGGTGCAATGATCAAGTCCAAGTATAGCTTGAACTTCTCTTTCATCGACTTTTCGAACACCTTCATCTCAGTCTTTCGAAGTGATTCAGTCCATCTGTTACCATCGTTGCTAGGATCCTTGCAACACAATAACTTCTCACCTTCATTTAGTAAAGCAAAAATAACATTCCTTTCAACTGCATGTTTCCCTGGGCCCACAGCATCAACGATCTTCCACACTTTGCCTTTATCCTAATATTCCTTCCATCGTTCTTCCAGTTTTAGTTCGCTATATATTAGATGCCTCCTTGGAAATGTTTGTCTCACCATCTTCCGATTTCCACCTAACTCCACCTTAATTGACTTTTCCTTCCACAATTTCAGTCCTCTGTTAATGGCCTTCTTGGAAATATCTGTTGCATCATCTACCAACTTACCATCTAGCTCCACCTCAATTGACTTTTTCTTTTGTTTCACCTACAGTTGTAGTCCTCTATTATGGCCTTTTTGAAAATGTCTATTGCACCATCTTCCAACTTACCACCTAACTTCACCTCAACTGACTTTTTCCTTGAGGCTACTCCACCTCCACCTATAACTGTAGTCCCTGCCAACCTGTAGAGACCTTTGACTAACTCACCCTTCATAACAACCATTACTCCCCAACCGCCTTCATAACTCTACCTGCTATGATGCACTTGTAGCCCTTGCCCCATAATAATAAAATCTCTTTGTAAATCTGGAACAAACATCACATTCATCGGTGTCTATACTATCCCATCAAACATCTGACTTTCGCAATTCCAACCCCAATACACTTTCCTTATTGTTTGCCATGAAAATAGATTTTCCCTCACCAGATGTATGGGTATCAAACATGTCTCTACTTTAGCACATATAACAGTCACAACCAGAATCTAAAATCGAATAACCTCTAGTATGATCCATACCTTCAATGACCAAAGCAGATTCCATCAAACATGCTACCTAGCCATATGAACTTACTATCACACTCATACCATCTAAATTAGATTCTTCTTCCTTCTCCAGGTCATTCGTTCGCTTCAAACAATCCTTCTTGATATGCCCTTCCTTATCACAGTAAAAGTAAGTGGAGACCTTGCCTTTCCCTTTCGACTTCAACCGATTCCGATTTCCAGATCCCCTATTCTTAGATCTAGATCTTCCCATTCTCCAATTTGAACCTGATGCTACATTACTTTCTCCACGTGATTTTTCATTGTTTGTTTTCATGATCTCACTCGATACAAGAGCTTTGTGCATCATTCATGCTCAAACTATCTTTCTCGTATATAAACGCTGTCACCAAGTGCTAGTATGATAAGGGCAGGGAAGAAAAAAATAGCAATGCTTTGTGTTCTTCCTTAATCTCAACCTCAATACTCAATAGTTGTATGAAGAGTGCATTGAACTCATTGAGATGCTTCGACACTACCGTGATCCTACCATCTTTAAGGCATACAACTGTTTCTTCGAAAACAATTTATTTGTCAAGGACTTAGATGTGTATAGGCTCTCTAACTTAGCCTATTATTCCGGAGCAGTATTATTCTCCATGACGTTGTAGAGAATTTCATCGTGGAGGGTAGGACGAATTGCACTCATAGCTCTTTCGTCTAAATCCTTCCTATTCTCATCAAATAACTTCACCAACTTCTTCAACTTATCATCTAAAACCTTCTTCAGACCTTTTTGAATCAAGATATCATGCATCCTTTGTTACCAAATACTAAAATTGTTCTTCCCAATGAACATCTCAATCTCATACTCATTGGTTGATGCCATTGTGTAGCCCGATTTGTGCCTCTTGAATTACACCTTTTTTTCTATTCGTCAAATGAGCAATCTCTTCTGTCTGTCTCATAGATCTGATCACTGGGAGCACGCTGGAAGAAATGGATCTGATATCCGACTCTGAATGTCTTCCACATCGCAAAAACAATTTTTTGCACTCAGATTAGTCAAACACCGCTGTTGACTATCAACCTGCCAATCTTCTTCCACAAACGCATGATCTGCTCAAAACGAGTTCACATAAAAAATAGAGCACGAATCTGAGTCCGAATGACCCCGAGACTCGTGAAACAATTTTGACCATTGATCTGGTCAAACCTGCTTATTTGGCTCGACACTAGGCCTATCAAAAGGCTGAGTTGGGCAGGGCCTAGGGTTATCCCGACCCTATTGTCACTACGCAAGCCCAAAAATCGGGGGTTAGTAAAACCTAACCAGTGACACACGCACTCCTGTAAACACACACCTAGACTGTGTCCAAGTGTATGCACATAAGGGATATTCACACGTGCACACACGTTGTACGCGGAAACAGTAGGCATCATTACAAGAAAAGAGAATGCACAACTAGATACAACAAGTACCAAAAGTTACATTAATTACAAAATGCACAAATCAAAATGGGGAGACAGTAATTTCAGGACACAAGTACAAGGAATACAAGGAAGCCCAAAAGCCCAAATCAAGCCCTGAACATATAGGACAAGTAACTAATGCAAATGCAAGGCCACTCTCCACTGGAGGGATTACATCCACTCTTCTAGCCCTGAGTGGGCCTCTCGCGTCTCTTCTGGAGTCTGGAAGACCGACGAAAGGTCAGTAGAGGGATCTGCGCTTGCAACACCAAGAACAACTCATGAATACAACAATTCAGCAAAGATAAGCAACAATACGTTAACACGGGTTGTGACTAGCAGAATAGTTAACAAATAATAATGCATAGAGTTCATGATCGTATACTAGATAAGTCGTGCATAGACATAAGCATGCTATCAAAATCATAAAACAGATAAACTAGTTAGGTGGCTACTATATTTGCCATATTCTTCCTATCGAGAGCTAGCAGGATGATAACACCATCGACCGGGCCAGAGTACGAATGGGTCTCTGGTTCCCGCGTCCGAAATCCCAGGATAGGAGCACACTGAGCAGCAACAAGCAGGCTACGCCAAAGTCAACCCCGTTGGGTATCCTGAGGATGAGGCTAAGTAAAGCCAAACCGCATCAGTCATGTTAGATGATGCATGTCAATTCAATGTCAGTCAGGTGGTACAGTGTGTATCTCATATCATACAGGCAATACAGTGCACGCATCACACAATTACGAGTCAAATTTCAATACCAATATAAGTGAAACAGTTTCAAGTCACAACACGAATAAGAACATGGAAGGCAATAATCGAAATCAATATGCAATGCAAGTCAAGTTAATATTAAGAATCACGATTGTTTACTAGCCAACCCTAAGCTAGTTGTCTAATGTTTCTAACCGTGCATGATGATGTAGTTTTAAGTTATTCGATACACAATTGCTCATTTCGTGGGTGTTGCTCTGTATCGATAAACGTGTATCGAAGTCCCTTAAACCAACACCCATGGGAAAGTACTTAATAATGAGACAACACACATGAATGAGTCACAGCCCTAAAAACCATTCATGCTTTTAAGGTACTCCGTTGGGCAAGTTATGTAGTTAAGAAATCCATGTGAAGGCCCTATAAGGTCACATCATTAATCCTGTCTTTTTTCCCATTCATTAAAGAGCAGAGAGAGACCAAAAGGTAGCATAAAAAAGTCCTCTGGGTGTTAAAGAAACAAGAACATAAGAATGAGCTAGAATAGGATTCAGTTGGACCCTGAATCTCCCAAAGCAAAAGTACTTCAAGGCCGACCAGTAAGCTCTGAAGCCTGATCGGTCGGATTTCGGTTCTGGGAGTGTCCGATCGGTCGGACCCCAAGCCCGTTCAATCGAGTAACAGAACTCTGTACAGAACAATTGAACTGAATGTCTTGTAACCGCGGAAATGACATATATCACATTAATATCAAGCTAAAGGGGGTTGTCCATAATCACACACTTAAGACAATAAATAAAAGAAACAATAACAATCAACGTGTACCAACATGTGTTCATCCATACTATACTTATACCTGCCTTAAACAAGCTTTTTCCGTAACTTAGTTGTTCTTTGGCCCAATCGATCTCGGAGATGCAATCCTAACACCATGTATGCCAAGAGTGAGCAAAAGAAACGTATGCAAGTAGTGCAATCACATCTTTTACTCATATAGGATAGCATGACTTCAAAGCTTACCGTAGAACACACAATAAACGAAGAAGAAGAGAAGCAAAAGAAGAAACAAAGGAGGAAACGTGCAAATGGATAAAGATGAGCAAGAACCCTCTCTTACCTTAGAGTGCTCCAAGAAGCAAGAAGAAGAAACGAAGGAAGAAGAGAAGACATGTCAACTGAGTGCATGAGAATTTCCCTTTCTCTTTGATTATGAGAAGAAAAAAAGGAAAGGAAGAACCCAAGAGCAGAGAAGAGGGAGAAAGAAAGAGAGAGAGCTGGAGTTGGGAGAGAGATGAAACAAGGAGAGAGTCGGTGGATATCTTCTCTTATATAAGATAAGGATGACTCAATTTATAAATAAGTCCACAAGCTTAGGATAATTACAGTTCAAGTCAATTAACGGTCCAACGGAAACAAACGACATCGTTTGCAAGCGAGTCAATGACGGAAGTTAACGAGCTCAACAAGATACACGTGTTGAAACCAAGATGATGAATGAATGACGAACTCTTACAAAATCAAAAATTACGAAAAAGGGCTCATGTCTACCTATTCTAGGTTAAACTCAACCCAACTACCCATCCATGACTTGAAACAAATCTCAAAAGGACAAAACAACAAGCATAAACCTAATTCGCTATAAATGGACCCAAAACCACATTAATTACGGGCTAAACCGGATTAAGCTAGGCCGGAGTGTTACACCTACCATCAATATATGCACGGCCAAGCCTGGGTTGGCCAGAGCCCTTGAAGGACCTGCTCCACCTAGACCCTTACGCTACCCTCAAGGGCCAAGTCCTTAGAATAAGAATAGCATTTTAAAATTATTTTAGTATTGTCATCAAGCATCGAGTGTTAATCTAATATTCACCCTCCTTTATTTGAGCTTAGGTCTAACAATGGTTGCAATAAAGCAAGCACAGCGGAGTTAAATTTGTTTTTTGATTGACTGATGGCAAATTAAAAATTAATTTATATAATAATATCTTCTAATGATACTTAATATTATTTCTAATTACATAAAATAATACATCAAATGATACTTAATAATGCTTATAATGATATATTAAATCATATAAAAAATTTATGATGAGACTTAATAATAGTTGTAATGATACTTATTTTATATGCAAAAAGGTATTGTTATATGCAAAAGGTATCGTATATGTAAAACTAATTTAAAAGATAATACTTAATAATATTTGCAAAATCTAATAATTTAGTTCTTTTTCAAGATATCTAATCAATAATCTAATTGATCATTAGTTCTAAGTGCAGAACCATAATGTAGTAATAAAAACTAGTGAGACCAGGTCAGTCTTCAGGGAGCAATGTATTTTATGGTTTTTTTTTCAAATTGTACATGCCCTAATTAAAATCTAAAACTATCCTAATTTAACTAGCAAATTACAACCACCCTACTTTAATTAAAATAATTAATTACAAACCAAATAAAAGAAAACTTCCTAATCTAAAAGCCAAAAACTAAAATTCTAACTAAAAATACTAAAGTCATTGCAAAACTAAAGCACAAGTTAGAATTTCCAAAAGTAGAAAGTTAATAAAAATAAAATTAAGAACTAAATTAGAAACTAAATAACACTAAGTTAGAAACAAATCAAAATTAGCAACAACCAATCAAGCACAGTTAATAAAAAAAGCAAACAATAGAAAAAGTTAGAAAACAAACCTACTTTCTAAAATTAGAATCGTAAAGTTAGAATTTCCAAACTCTTAAGTAGAATTTCCAAACTCTTAAGTAACTTTCCAATTTTAAAAATCCTCAGATAAAATAAGTTTAGAAGGATCTTTAATTCTAGAAATTATCTAAAATAATAAAAAAAACATAAAACTAAAAAAAATTTAAAATTAGAAAGTTAGTAAAGTTAGTAATGCAATAAATGGCATGAGATGCTGAAAGATTCTAAGTATAGAAAAATAGTATGCTGATGCAAACTTTATGCATAATTTTTCCTAATTTAATGCATCTTAAAACTAAGTTTAATGGTCGCCATTCAAACTAGACTAATGTACGAAACTAACAAACAAAAAATCATGCGTGGCATGAGTTTTTAGCATGAGATGCTGAAAAATTTTAAGTATGGAAAATTAGCATGCTGATGCAAACTTTATGCATGATTTTTCCTAATTTAATGCATCCTAAAACTAAGTTTAATGGCTAGAATTCAAATCAGACTAATGAATGAAACTAACAAAACGAACAAAAGTGAAAAAGGATCCAAAACGAAAAAGTTATGAATGAATACACATGACAAGTTAACAAAATTCTGTGCAAAAATTCTGCACATGGGTGGTCTGACGTGTCAAGTTTAAGCCACTAGATTACCAACTTCCCAAAATTATTTTATCTTGAAATTGTGGGACATAAAAGAATATATCCTAAACTTTAATTTTTATAAGTTTCAAAGAAAAATATTATGATTTGACTGTGCTACTTACTTCAAACTTTTTGCCAAAAACTGTTTCTCTATGTTGAATTCTGGGTGCAGATTTATGCGTTTTTCAGCACTATAATTCAAATCCGAATTTTTCTTCTTTACTTTTAATTCTGTAAACTGGTTTATCTAATAACTTAATCATATAAGAAACTTCACCATATGATAATGCATATAATGATTACTAATCCAACCATCAAACTATGCAAAAACAAAACTTAAAACCAATATAAACATAACAACAAAAATAACAAAAGTGCAGAAATTTAAATGTGTAGTTGCAAGAAAAGTAAACGTGTGGAATTGGCAAGAATTTAAAGGTATGGAAAGATAAGAATTTAAATGTGTGGCTAACAATAAAAATAAAAGTATGGTAAGTGTTTTCTTCTCTTTCAAAAATCTTTTCTAAGCGGGTTCATAATTTGAATCATGCTCTTAGGGCCTTTGGGTTGTCAATCCAAACACCAACAAATAAAGAAACATAAATTAAGCACCAATCACCCAAGTACAAAAAAGAAAAGTTGAAAAGAAAAGGCAATGTTGTTACTAGGATGCAATCTCTTTACATAAAAGATAATAAATTGAAAATCAAAACAATTACATACTAGGATGAGAAGCCTCTATTAGATGATTAAATCCAAGAGTGTAGTATGGTTTTCGGGCGAAATCTCCTTGAGGACTTCAATGGAGGGAGAGAAAGAGATGGAGAGGATGAAGTGTAATAGTAATTTCAGAGAGAGGTGGTCTATCTTCCCATGCTCTTGGATGTCCCATAAGCCTTGCTTATATAGATTTTTGGATCCCTTAGTTGCCTTCTTTACTCACTTGATCTTTGCTTGCAGTCTTCATTAATTGGTAAAATCCCTTCATTAGCCACCAAATTTGGAAGGAATTAGGAGATAATAACTTGCCAATCTTTGAAAAATTTCTTGTCACACACACTTTCTTTTCTTAAAAAATTCTCTTTCCTCCCTGAGAATTTTGTGAGATATTTGGAAATAATGATCACAAATTTCTTAGCCACAACCCTAAGTCAACTTTCAACTGATGTGGTTGTCCACCATATGTAGAGCTAGCAAAATCTAGTCATACCTTCCAACCCGACCCGACCTAACCCACTTCTGACCCGCCTAACCTGACCCGTTTGAAATACAGGTTGGGTTAAGGTTAGGTTCACCGACCCCTATAAAAATGGGTTGGGTAAGGGTTGACCCGCCAACCCGCCCTAACCCGTTTAACCTATTTAGATTTTTCTAAATTACCATGACTTTCCAATTTTCATGTAACTTTTCTTATTCATGTGGGCCATAAACTATGTACTCTTAATCTTTTGTAAATGAGTTATGTAAAATTTTAATACTTAGAATATAAAACTTATTTTTTTATTTAAAAATATGATGTTTTTTTGTTTGAAAATATAATGTTTTTGTAGTTGAAATATTGATATGTGTTTTTTTGTTTTTATGTTGGCATGTAAATTTACCTCTAAAATATTGATATGAATGAAATACAATATTATTAATGAGTCTTATACTTATACTCAAATATGGAATTATAAGATTGAACAAAAATTAAAAGGGGATTATCTCAAATTCTCAATAAGTGGGCTAGAAAATATTTATAGATTCCTCTTGTCTTTTCAAATTTCAAATCTCTGACATTTCTGTCTTGCCAAACTAGCTATCCTTAAATTCCTAGATTCAGCGATCAATCGGCTTTCCATCATTTTATCTTCCCCTGCTCATTACAGTAGATCCAACCGCTGCGACTCAACAACTTCTGTGACCGATCCAGCTCTTTAAATCCTCCTCCTCCTCTGCCATTCTTGCTCATCTTCCTATGCTACTTCTCCTTTTCCCTACCTATTCCTCTATTCCTGCTGTAAGTTTCTTCCTCCAGCAATTCTTTTTGTTCTTCTCTATATACTTTTTTTTAAAATGGGTATCCTTAGAAAATTGCTGAAATCCCTTGAACAAATAGAGGAGTTTAGGGATAGATTTGGGATTCCTTCAGATGTTCACATTCGACTTTCAAAACCAAATGAGTCCTTCCTCAGGTGCTTCAAAAGTAGGATGCCCTTCCCCACCACAGCCATTATTGAAAGTGGTATCTGATTCCCCTTATGCCCTCTACTTATTTAGTTTCTCTCATATGCAAATCTTCTACCCCTCCAATGCACCCCCAATGTATTTCGCATCATAATGGGGGTTGCCAAGATTAACAACCTACTCGGCATAAATCTTCGTGTCCTTGATATCCTCTCTTGCTGCTATGTAGTTCCTCTAAACAGCAAGAGAGAAATCTTCTACCTCAAAGCTTGGGATGGCAGCACACTCCTAGTCCACTATCTCCCCAACACTAATAAAGCCAACAAGGGTGACATAGTGATGGTCGGTGGGAATTGGGAGACACCGACCACCTGGGGGGGAGTTAGACGTACAGTTCCTCGGGACCTAGAGGAACTAGGTCGGCCCCTTGAATTTCTACTCAATCCATTTTTTTTCTTTTTCTATCTCTCCTTTCCTACCATCCTTTTCTTTTTATTCTCACCTCAATGACAGATAGGCAAAGCAACCACATCCATCCGGTTGACATCAATGAAAAAGACCTCGAAAAGGCCTTCGCGTATTAAGGTCCTCCAAAACTTAAGGAGTGGGGTAGAGCTGCTCACATTCTCCTCAAGTACACTCGCATGTATGAGAGCTTCTCAGCCATCCCGATCTGGGATAATATTACTGGCACTGCTGACCAGCCTCAGCTAAGAACCAGCCGAGCTACCAGGCAATCAGCCCGCACCAGCCCTAGTGATACCTCAAGCGCTCCATGCCCTTCTTCTGCAATCACCCCTGGCCTTGCCTCTTATTCTCACCAACCTCAGCACAAGACTTATGTTACGCATCCCCGAAGGATTGCCATTGTTCCAAGCTCACCGAGCTCCTCCTTCTTGTCACAACCCGAGCCCAGAACATCGGGGTTAGCGAAAAGCCAAACCAGTGACACACGTACTCCCGTGCACGTGCATCCAAACCCGGTCCAGATGCACACACACAAGGGATCTAACACATGCAAAACAAACGTACGCGGAAGCTGTAAATATCATAGCAAGCAAAGCAAAGAGTACGAGTGGAAGACTAAATGCGGAAAAGAAAAGCCGAAAAGACGAAGAGAACATACATAAGTATAAAACCAAATACAAGCCTGAGTACACACCAAAATCATGATGTACAAAATACAAAAGTTCAAAACCAAAACAAGTAAGTCCTGAATGATATGCAATCACGCACTCGGCAGACATGTTCATGCTCACTCTGCCAAACCGGAGGGTGTCTCTACGCTCGACCCTGCAGCCTCCTCGACCGCCGGGGAGCTGGGCAGGGAATCTGTGCCTGCAACACCACAGACAACGCAGTGAATACAACGATCCAACAAATATAAGTAACAGGGACGAAACACTCATAGTATCAAAGTGAACAATGACAAAAGATTAAATACAGAGTTCCATAATAGGAGTCTAAGCAAATCGTGCATAGAAGTAAAGCATGATAAAGGAGTCAAACAAAGCATAGAAATACTGAACTAGGTGGCTACTATGTTGGCCATATTCTCTCAATTAGAGAGCAGACAGATGAGAACGCCACTAACCTGGCCAAGGGTACAAGTGGGTCTCGGTTCCTGGGTTCCGGGGTCCCAAGACAAAGCTACACTGCAGTGATACAAAGCACAGAGAACCAAGCCAGAGGTAACCCCGTCGTGTATCCTAAGGCTGAGGCTGAGTAGAGCCAGACTGATACCAATCAACCAAATCAAAAGGAAACTGGGAGATTATCCGCTTTGGACTCACGGACGACACTGGCCCAATCTTATCCGCACGTTTTAATCTCTGGGCAAAGCCACCAAGGAATACCCGCTGAATCGGAGATATACAGAGTATAGCATAGATCAGAGCAGAGCAAAACATATATCAAAGCATAGTGCAGACCGAAGAATACCACAATATATACAGAACAAAACAAAATGATCTCGTAATGCATAGACATAGGTAAGCAGAACAGAAGGCAAAACTGTAAGCAATATGCAATGCATCTCAGATTAATACAGAATCAAGGTTAATTACGATCCAACTCTAATCTAATTGTTCACTGTCACTAACCCTGCATGTTGGTATAGTTTTAAGTTGTTCAATGCACCGTTGCCATCAAAGTGTTGCACAGTAATCCTCACGTGCACTGAAGTCCCTTAAACCAATAACGATGGGGAGGTGCTTAACAGTAGTTCAACACTCACATGAATAAGTCACAGCCTAACAGACTATTCATCCGGTCCAAGAATCCATTCAGCCAATTTACCTGTGTGGTTAACGTGTAATTTTAGCCCTACAAGGTCACACCATTATCCTAAGTTTAATTTCAGATTTTCCAAGTCTTACGGTTTAGCCATGGGTAACCTACGGCTTAGCCGTATACATCTTACGGTCTAGCCGTAACATGCACAACGGCTTAGTCGTGGTTCCCTTCAGATCACGGCTAAACTGGTCATCTTCAACCTCTGATCTGACGATTTTACGGCTGAGCTACAGTTGAGTATACGGCTCAGCCGTAGACCAATCCACAGCTTAGCCGTAGCCACACCGTGGGAGTACTGTGTCTGGAAAGTTTCGACTGATCAGAGTTTTAATTCACGGCTGGGTCGCGGTTAACTTACGGCTCAGTCGTAGGACAACTTACGGTTCAGCCGTAGACTAGCCGTAAAACAAAATTCAAATTTTCAAGTCTCTGGAATCTGAGCCGTACAGAGTTACGGCTTAGCCGTACATTACAGAAACGAAATCAAGAGAGTTATAGAAACAGAAATTTTGTCCAGAAACTTAGCAAAACAAGCTCAATAGATCCTAACACCTTAGAATTGGCTGTAAAACATCCTATACATAGAAGAAGATGAAATCAAAGCAATCAAACAAAATACCCATATGTGTTATGCAATCCTGTACTTATACTTGCCTCAAAGCTCTGACAAAACACTGAGATCAAGTTCCAATCCAACTAAAAATCCAAGCAAAACAAAGCAACAACACATGCAAGCATGAGAACACAGCAAGAGAGATGGAACATCCAAATTTGGAGAAGAAGAACTGAAGAACCCACTTACCTCAAAACACAGACAGAGAAAAGAGGGAAAGGACCCAATCAAAATGGATGCAAAGAATCCAACACCAACCAAAAGAGGAAGAGAAATGAAGAGAAGAGAAGAATAGACGTGGAGCTCTCCTGGAGTTGCATGCAATCGACTAAGGGAAATGAGCAAGACATCTAGCTGATGACTCAACATATATAAGTTTTGGAATTTAAAACAAAGTCCGTTGAATTTAGACTATTTATAATTCAAGTCATACGAGGGTCCAACTTCTCCAATTGACTCGGAATGAGTCTGAGACAATTACGGAAATTAACGAGCTCAACAAAATACACGTGCTGACACCAAGATGATGCAAATATGGTGCACTCAAAGCAAATGCAAAATTACGAAAAAGGGCTTAGAGCTACCTATCTCAGGTTAAAGGTTACTCAATTACCTATCCAAGACCCGAAACCAAGCCCAACAGAATTAAACAACACAAAACACACTAATGAGCCACTAAACCGGCTCAAAGGGGATCAGAGTGTTACACTTCTCTCTTCCCGAGCACGACCCCCTGCTCATTACTTCTGACAGCGAGTCATACCCCGACTCTGGGTAGACTTCCCCTCCACTACTTATGTCGAGGCGTAAACCCAAGAACCTCTTGGTTGATTTAGGAGGTTCATCCGAGATAGCTCCCCACTACTCGCCCCTCGGCTTCATCCCAACTGCCCTCGAAGTGCCCTCTCGGTAGCTCTCCGCAAGAGGCAACAGCAAAGAGGCAAAGGTCCTCTTCGGAGGAGCCTGACACCTTCACATTATGGTTGGACGATGACATCCCCATCCTGCCTCCTAAGCCGTGGCCTCCTTTGACCAAAAAGGCGAAGGTCCCTCCCACCAAAAGGAGGGAATAACTAAATCGCCTGATGTGGCCTATAAAATGGCCCAGCCTTCTCTGTTTTCCTCCGACATTGAGTTCACTAACGGACTTCGAGCTCATGTTTTCTGGGATGCAGAAATGCCTGTTGGTAAGCCTTATCCCGTTTTGTCTTCAAGTTCATTTGAGCATATACTGTCTCTAACTATGCGAGTTTGTTTCTGCATAAACCAAGGAGTTCAACTGTGGTCGGTCACTTTTGATCGATTCAAGGTGGGCAAGCAGCGCATAAAGGAGCTGGACGATGAGGTGGCGTCTTTAAAGAATTAGCTCGGCCTCTCTCAAAAGGCCCTAAAGTTGGATAAGGCTAGGGCTGATTCGGTGACCACCAGAGCTCTTAGGGCAAAAAGCGCCCTATCTACCAAGGACCTTAAATTGGAGGGCTTCCTAGCTCGAAACTCGGAACTAAAAATGGAGATTAAGGTGGCTGTGGGGCGAGCTTGTGACGAGGGTTATGACAAGGCCAAAACCACATATTCAAAACAGGTTGAGGAGATTCGTACCATTCTTTTCAAGAGTGGCTACGATACTGGTATGGATGAAGCCAGTGTCCCAGAGGATTCTTCCCTCCAAGGAAGGTATGCTATCCCACCCATATCAGACCACCATTCTCCCTGGCCTCCTACCAACTAGGATGCCCCTGAACCTCCAACTACCAACGTCACCTCTGTGCCTCATGTAGACCTTAGCCCATCCAACTTCGAGCACTCAATCGTCGAGGTTCCACCACCGGCCAAGGTCCTACAGGATGTTGAGCTAGCATGCCCTGAGTCTCCTATCACCATTTCTCCTGATGTCTAAAGTTAGGTCATGACTTTTCTTACTTGCCCGGTGTGGCTTTGTTTTCTCTCTTTTTTCCTTTTTGTTTTATATATATATATATGTGTGTGTGTGTGCCCAAGCTATGGGCTTTTTAGATACTTGTAATCTTAGCCCCTGCCATGGGGCCATCTTAATCAAGTACTTGCTTATTTAGTATCTTTTCTATTGCCTTTGTCAGAACTTTTCTAAACTCAATTTTGTTCCTAATGCTTACATTGTCATGCCAAGTCATTAGACAAAAGAGATCAGGGCAACATACCTAGTTTGGGGGCTTTCCCCATTAGGTTTTTTATCCTTCGATACGAAGCATAGGGTTGTTGACATAACCCTTTCCACCAAACCTTGATCCTGGTTAGTGGCCGAATCCAGATATCGGTTGATGATACCCATCTCGGACATCTAGGCCACCATCCCCTCAGGACCTGCTTGGTTAGGAGTCGAGGTACTATTCCGAATATCAAGGAATGCTCAACACAAAGAGAAACTCTTTGATATAAAGATAAAAGACTTTCATTGAATATAATTCTTGGCAAAAGAACTCATATCCACAAATCGTCTTGGTACAAAACTCACAACTAATTCTTTGGTACAAATATTAGAAAAAGAATTTCTTCATGTAAGAAATGTTCCAAGGCCTTGGGAGTGCTTTTCCATCAAGTGTCTCAAGGTGATAAGCGCATGTCCCTACCATGGAAGTCACTCGGTACGGTCTTTCCAAATTCGGCCCCAATTTGCCATGGTCGAGATTTCTTGTGTTCAAAAGAACTTTTCTCAATGCCAAATTGCTGACCTGAAGCTCCCTTCCTTTTACCTTCTTTTAGAAGCTCCAAACTAGCTATTGCTGGTAAGCTGTCAACTTGATCAAAGCAAGCTCCCTTCGTTCTTCTAGTAAGTCCAACTACTTAGCAATCCTTTCTCCGTTTTCCTTATGATTGTAGTGCCCTATTCGCATAGTTGGCAGACCAATCTCTAGAGGGATTACAGCTTCCATTCCATATGCCAAGGAGAAGGGAGTCTCCCTGGGCGACCTACATGGCGTGGTTCTATAAGCTCATAAGACACTGGGGAGTTCCTTCACCCAACACCCTTTGGCATTATCCAATCTTTTCTTTATGCCATCAAGCAAAGTCTTGTTGGAGCTTTCAACCTGGCTGTTGCTTTGTAGATATACCAGTGTTGAGAAATAGTGCCTTATGCTGAACTTTTCACACATGCCTGGGAAAGCTCTTCCTTCAAATTGTTTTCTTTTGTCCGTAACCAGTGCTCAAGGAATCCCGAATCTGGTAATAATATGTTTCCAAACAAACTTCTCGGCATCAGTATCCTTAATGTGACCAAGTGGTTCTGCCTTTACCCACTTGATGAAATAGTCGATTGCCACTATTAGTAACCTAAAGTTCCCTACCGACCTAGGCACAGGACTAACCATGTCAATCTCCCACTTGTCAAACGACCATGGACTAGTTATCAGGTTCAACTGCTCGGCCAGCTGATGTATATCCCTACCAAATCTTTGACACTTCTCACATATTTTATATGAATTTTAGTAGATCCTTTTGCATGTAGGGCCACCAGTACCCCTCCAACATGGCTCTATGTGCCAAGCTACGTCCTCCTATGTGTCCTCCGCAACATCCTTCGACTTTCAAGGGATGAACACATCTCAGGTAAGGTCCCATGCATGAATGCTAGTACAACCTTCCTTCAGGTGACAACCAAAACCTACCCAACCTTCTCCTGATCTTCCAAGGTTCGTTTGCATTGCTGGGGAGTTCGCCGTTCTTCAAGTACCTAAATAATGGTGTCATCCAACTAGTCTCTTCCTCCAGTTTTGCCGAGCACATGATCCATTGAGCCTCCACGCTAGGTATTGGTAGGAAATCGACAGTGGTTTCTCTCCTTAACTCCGTTTTAACAGCGGTGGCTAGACAAGCCAAGCTGTCAGCATGAATGTTCCCCTCTCGACCAATCTGTGTGATAGTGACATCACCAATCCTCTGGATTGTCCGACGAGCTTCTTCCAAATATGTGATCATTTTGTTGTCCTAAGAAGCGTATTTCTCATTTAACTGGTGGGTGACCAACTGGGAATCACAAAAAACAACCAACCAGAGGAAATGGAAATGTAAGGTCAAATTTCTCAGCTCAGGTTGGATTTGGTCAGACCTGGATTGCTTCGTAAATGGAAATGTGTTGCTATCTTTCAATCTGAATGAGTGAGCTGGTCGGCTGTTAGGTGGGAACACTCCAAGCAACCCTAAACCAAGTGCAAAGAGAAACCGTTAGAGGAAAGATGGTCGGGTTGGTCCGGCCATGGGCCCTTCAATGGTTAAATTAGTGGATAATCCTTAGAAAGTGAAATCCAACTAGATTTAGTGAATTTGCACATATATTTTTGTTTGCACCTAGTTCCCTTTTTTATTGTTGTCATCGAATAAATCAACCTCCTCAAAAATAAGATCCATTACCCATGCATCCTTCCACCCGGGAAGAGTTAGCGGCACGTAATTCTCCACTTCGGGGGATTCAATGGTGCTCCCTGGAACTTAGGGATGTTGCCCCATCTGGGGCATCATGTATCTGGAGTGGGGATGCTAGTTGTACCACATTCTTTGAGTTAGTCAAGGACAATGGCCCATCAGCCCAATTCAGCGACATCATAGCTCTCTCGCCCTACTCGACTATGTAATCTTTCCTGATCTCTCGCCCTGCTCAACTATGGGGGTTATCCCAAGCTCACAGGTGCATATTTCATCCCGAGGTCCGACATATTTTATCCTCTTACAAAGTCCATAGTTTACCAAAATTTATAATTTCCTACAACTCTGTTTACCTGCAACTAGTTACAGTAAAACAACCACCACTTGAAAGTCATAAGATTATTCAATTGAATAAACCCTGATTTATGAGCAAACTGAATTACAACGATGCAAACTACAATACTTTAATTGAGTGATCCTTGGTTACTTGTACTAATTAATGGCTACTTGTTTGTTTGAAATTTCAAATATTAGAGCGATGGTTACGGAAATACCGGTTGCTACAATACTCAATGCGAGGGTTTCGTACAAACGAACCCGAACATACCCCTCGGAATTGTATTTCAACAAACTTCCACCTACGACGGTGATCAGTGGAGTGCAACACTACAAACAGTCCAGGTACTACTATCCTTTATGTGGTCTAAATAATGAGCTTTGGCTTAAGTTTAGGACAAGTAGATAGATCTATGAGTTGGATCTAGATCAAGTGTATGTTATAGCCGGTTGCGACAAATTGCATTCGTGTGGGTGTTATTTTGTTTGCGTTTTTGTCCCCTCCTCTTTTTGTTTGGGTAAAAGGTGTTTCATGGTTGAGGTTGGTTTAGTGATGACCAGCTTGACTCCAACCCACTCTCAATTGAAGTTCACCAAATATTGTACCCTATCATTTGGTCCTGTTGCTAAATAGTTTCAACCTATACCATTATCTATTAATTACTCTTATCACATTAATTTACAATTCAGTATAACATACTAAAACATGTGTCTAATCTATTACTGGTACTGCCTCGGGCCTTGGACTTCTGTTATGACCGTAGGTGGCCCAAGCCTAAACTTAACGGACTTTCAGTTGACCAATTGCCTAATCTTGTGGACTATGAGTGGCCCAAGCCGACTCTTATGCTGTGTGGAGTGCCCAAAGCTCCGCAAACTCTCAAAATAGCACCATTACTTACCCAAGTTTAGAAACTATTATATTATGTCTTTCAAAATGCACTAATTTGGTTGGTTTTCAATCTGGGTGCATATCCTAAACTTGGCTCTAAATAGATGCCCATTTGACAGTCTCTGTAGTAAAATTTTTGGCCTAATGATTTATACTATGTTGTTTGTAACAGGATGGAATTGGAAACTGGTGGTTGTTCTACGGCGACGACAATATGCAAGTGGGGTATTTTCCCAGGGAACTGTTCCCAGAATTAGGCTCCGGTCCTGCAACTAGGGTTGACTGGGGAGGGGAGACTTACAGCCCCACAAATGTTTGTCCTCCAATGGGCAGTGGGCATTTCCCAGATGAAGGGGCCAAAAAAGCAAGCTTTATGAGGGGTATAAAAGTTATGGATCAAACTAGGCGACCTTTAGACGCGCCACTAGATACTGTTACATTCATGGATGTTCCTCAAATCTATCGGGTAATTGACCCTAGAGTGATTTCTCCCGAGCCAGTTGGTAGAGCCTTCTTTTACGGCGGGCCTGGAGGGAATTGCTAGAAGTCATCATTTCAGACGTCATCATATCATAGGTTGGAGGGTGACCCCGTGGTTGTGATACTCAAATAATACAGTTTCGTAATGAAAATCAAACTTTGTCAATTTAATTGGGCCTGCGTGCAGAAGTCCTAATACACAATCAAGCCATGCACAAGAAGAGAGACAACAGACCAGAGATTTATGTGGTTACAAAGAAATACCGCTATACAATTACACTCTCATTAAATAAGGGTTATAAGTTACATCTTTCTTTTAAGCCCTAAAAAATCTCTAGGTACAATTACCAAAATACTTCTGACTCAAAGTCTAATCTTTGGCTAACCCAATGGGTCAATCTAGTTAAACCAAAATACAATACATTAACCTAGCAAATACCATTCAGACTAATATAAAAGGCATATCTTAGGAAAAAAAATCAAAATAAAAGATGGCTTGGTAAAATTTAATCCAAGTCGAAGATCACCAGGCCATTTATTTATTGTGTGGCAGAGTAGACGTGTATCCATACTAAAGAAGATGCCCCTTACTTGTTCGAGATTAGCTTCGAGTTTGGGCCCAACCTACTTGGTTTGTTAATGAATATGAACAGAACAGCTTGGTGCTTTTATTTATCAGCCCAACTTTTGTGGATTACACTTGAATTTGGGGGACTTTTTATGTACGGGGACGTCCACCCAATCCAATAATAATCGTTACCTATTCATCGGGAGATTAAATTATTAAATTTAGAATTGAATCCCTAAAAACCAGCTAACTACTGTTGGATTTGGACGTCTGTATATGGACATCCCATACAGTGATACAGTTCCCTTTGGGTTCTTAAATATTTAGCCTGTCTGCTTTATGACTAGGTTCGTTTTGAATTAGTTTTTCCCTGCCCTGACCAAAACTTGGCTCATTAAATCCAGCATCCTTTTGTCTCTGTTAAATTGTCGTGCTAGGGTTGGGTTGGATCTAGTGGTAGATCAACGTAACATTCTTTTTTTTTTTTTTTTGAAACGATAACAAAACTTAATTAAAGAAAAAATTACAAAGCCAAACGGCATGAGATAGGGTATAAAAGCCTTATACCCTGCACTACAAATAAATCATTACGAAGTAAGAACAATGAAAGAAGCCCTTCACAATGAAAGAAGCCCTTCTATCAACCTGACATTCATAGGTTAAGCATGGATAAAATATGTAGCCTAGTTTGAGAACTAGATTGAGTCAGGGATGTCCTTTCCTTGCCCAAAACCCAGCCCATTGAGGCCTGCATGATGGACAAAAATATATAAGTACCTTAAGGTTTTTTTTTTTTTAATTCCTGTTTCTGTGCACCTTACAATTAAGGTTAATGTGATAGACAAAAATACGTAATTACCTTAAGGTTTTTTTTTCTTTTTTCCTCTTTCTATGCACCTTATGATTAATGTTAATGTTACAATTACATCACAATCTAAAACATCCTGACATAATTAAAGACCAAGCTACTTTGAACTATCGATATAAACCTCAACTAAGCCGCATGTACAGTTACACCAAAATACAAGACAAAGCCAACAAAATTAGGCCAAATTTAAAGCACATGGTTTAGCTTTCTAGGAGGAGAGCATCTTTGAGCCTATCAATGTTTCTGCACCAGGAATATTTCTGTTACTAGTACTAAATGCTACCTTGCTAATAAGTAGGACAAAAGTGGCATCCGAGAGAAAGAGGATGATATCTTCATTTTCATCTAAGGCTTTAGGCTAGAAGGCTGAGCATTAGATTTTGCACTACTGACCATTGGGAAAGAAGATGATGTCATCATTTTTAGAGAGGCAAAAATGACTTCGCTCATCACGATGCTAAACCTAAAGCTTGACTGGATTTTTCAGAGATAGGGGTGAATAGGATGAGGATCCATCCATGATCCACCTTGTCCGGTATTCACGTCATGTTTTTTATAGCAACTTTTGGGTTAATAGATAAAAACTTATGCCAAACCAAATTGATCTCATAAAATCACAATTGAAAAGGACATGCTCAACCGACTCCAACCACCCAACTCTCACATAGAATGAGAGCATTTTGTACTGTTTTCCCTGTTCAGTCAAAATGAATAGCCTTCTGTTAAAAAAAAAAAAAATTTGCACTGTTTGCCCTGTTCAGTCAAAATCTGGACTCAAAAGGCCAAATAAGGTTGAACAAATTCAAAATCAAAACCATTCAGAAGAAATGCCCAATTTTCTTTGAGTTCTCATAAACATTACACTATCATGTTGATGATCTTTGTAAACTTTTGATTTCACTTTCAATATTTTATTCATGTGCTTCAAAAGATTTAAACAGGTGGTATGCCCAACTACTGTTAAGGTGAGTTCTCGTAAGACAACAAGGGCAATTTATTTTTGAATAATTTATATATTTCTTTGGAGTGGACTCACGCTAAAGACCAGCTAAAAAGTATTTTCGCTAGATATACTAATGCTTCAAGTTTCAATGGGATTGGTTAACAGATAAAATTTACAAAGTACGGCAAGGAAAATGTATAAAAAAAAATAACGTGTTGACGTCTCTAACCATGCGGTCGGAATTTTGTATCGGCAAATGGAAACCAGGTTTCCACCTCCGTGGAATGTACACAAACAAGATTCAAATGAGTGTGTCATGAAATGTGCACCAATTTAATATAAGTTGTCACAAATTCTAGTGATTTAGCCCAGGAGAATCAGACTCATGAAATTCTCGTGGAATCCTTCTATATTAGAAGTTGACGGTAAAAATAAGAAGCCTCAGCCAAAGGCATTTCCCATTTGTGTGCTGACAGAGAAGTATGAAACTGTGAGTGAAAAAGGTGTGTGGCAAGAGTGCAGCAGCACATGACCATTAGCAAGCAGGTGTTACCTGCTAAGTGCTCGCTCTATAGCTGGCAGGCCTCTCTCTCGTCCTTGGTTCCTTAACTCTTTTTTGCTGACAACTGACGAGGTGCTTGTCTCTTTCTTTTTTATATCCTACATGCTATTTCTCTCTTTCTTTTCCTTTCTGCCACACCTCGCTTTTACTGTTTTGATTTTCTGGAACAGATACTGATAATTAATACATAATGTATCATGACATTAAAAAAAAAACTCTAATTGAAAGATTAAAGAGAACAAATTACACAGAAAAATTGGCAGCCGGGTTTTGATAAGAAACTCCGCCATCTGGATAAGTGAATGGTTGCACCCAATTAAATCGTACAAAATAGATATGTCACTTTCTGAGTAGATGATCCTCTTCTAATCGTCTATTTTTAGGCTATGTTTTATAATGATTTTGATAGTAAGAAGAAGCATTGTTTCCATACAATTTTGACCGTAGTCAACCAAAAGCTGAATTGAATAAATGGATTGATGGTTACAGGTGGGGCACACCGCAGACCACATATTTGATTCTGCAAATCATCATGTAATTATTCCTTAAAGCTATTAATTCAAGTTAAAAGGGCATGCTTTTGTCCCTAAAACAATAATTTCACGTTGATCAAGGCTCGCTAATAAAAGTCTTTTTGAAATAACAAATTATCATCTTGTTTAAGCATTTTACTTGCACTTTATGCTTCCACACACAATATAGATTTGCTTGGGAGTGGCTTTTTTTTTTTTATCCTGAGTAAGAGCTGCTAAGACCCTTGATGGAGCTTCAGGTGAGGGGAGGAAACCTTTGGTGAGTGAGGGTACCCTCTGATGAGAGAAGTTGACCCCATGTGACACAGATTGGCCTTGGGTGAAGAAAGGTACTACCCACGTTTGAATCCTTGCTCTCAACAGTACAACCAAGGCAAGAGGCCATTCTTGCCCAGGGCATCTTTTGTTGGAGTACATTTGTGCCCATAAAGGTAAAAAAAATCCGGCACTAAACAATTTACCGTATGGAAAACACCCCTGAAAGGCTAAAACCATTATTATCATGCATACGCCAAAGGAGAAATTTTGGCAATTTTATTTAAATTCAAATCAAAACATGGAAATCAACTTTAGTATGTTGAGCTTGGATCTACGTAGAGGTGGCAAATAGCTCAGACCAGATAAAATTCAATCAGGTTGGCAACGGATGTCAATGAGTTAAAATTCAATTGTTCAAACCATAAATTGATACCTTTCTAGAGCTCAAGTAACTCCAACCCACACTCGATGCAAGTAATTCTGACCCAACCCACATAACTCACATTCTATGCACATAAACCTATTAGACCCAACACAAACCCAATCCATATAAAATATTTACTCTAACCCCAACATAGTTGGGACACACTTTGATGATGGTGATGATGAGGATGCTATATTTCAGTTAAGTCCACAGAGGTAAAAAAAAATACTAACACAAGCTCCCCTTATACTATTTAAAATAAACTATTCTACAGAATAAACTATTTCAGTACCAAAATATTTCGTAACAAACCAAAAAATACCAAAATATTAAACCACCTATTGGACCTATGTCTTGTACTGGTTCAACATGTGTTGAAGAAAGAAGACTGTGCCATCAGTACAGTGACGTAACATTCAGTACAGTATGTGAAGACACAGCCTGTTTTATCTTTTGGTGGCTCGATTTGAGGAATTCAAGTCAAAGTGGAGATCGTTAGGTTTATGTCTTATAAATTTTATTTAAAGTTCATGTGCTGGTTCAACATGTTAGAGGGTTTAAAAGAAAAGACTGCACCATCGGTGTAGGGACATACCATTCAGCAAGGTACGTGAAGACATTACCGGTTTTATCTCCTGATGGCTTAAATCAAGTTGCTCAATTCAAGCCAAGCTGGAAATTGTTGGATTTATGTCTTGTATTCATCAACTTTGTTTAAAGTTTCTGTGCTGGTTCAGCATGTTAGAGTGTTGAAGGAAGAAGATTGCATCATCGGTATAATAACGTATCATTCAACAAGGTACTTAAAAACATTACCAATTTTATCTCCTGGTGGTTTAAATTGTTCGAAATTTAAACCAAGGTGGAGATTGTTAAGTTTGTGTCTTGTATTCCAGTTTAACCAGATGAGTCCACTAGGTTAACCAGGGACTAGTTTAATATCAGGGGTATTTTAGTAATTGTATTGGAGCTTTTTTTGTGACAAAAAAGTGAAGATTATATATGTGTATAGTCTGAAACTTTAGATTCTGCTGAAAGGAGGTGAGACCTCTCTTTCCCGTCGTGTCCAACACCACGTAGGAGAGACGATAAGAAAAGAAAGTCTTTATATGCATTTGCTTGTAATAGCGAAGATGATATCATTTGTATCCATGGATATAGCCCTGTTTAAGTGAACCATGTAAATCTTTTATATTCTCTTCCTGTATGTAGCTTATTTGTTTGATCACAGGTTACGCTCTTCCAGACGTGCACAACACTATCAAATTGTTTAAATGGATTTAGATATGCACGTCAATCATAACCCAACACAGTTGAATAGGTTAAGTCAGTTAATTGGGTTAATCTTAGCCAGACCTATTTAAATTTACGGTTCTGGTTTTCCTGACCCTTACCAACCAATATATATATATATATATCAAGGTTGGGTTCAGGTTCTGGGTCAACTGAGTGGGATTAAGCCAAATTTTATCGCCCTTAGGTGGATTGATATTATGAGAGTCGAAATCTAGAATCATACCCTACTATTTTTAGATCTCAATTCAAAACTAATTTTTGAATGGTTTTAATACCCCACTGATAAAAGGTGTCAGCTCTCTTAACTACCTGAGCAGGGTTCAAGCCTAGACAAATGTTAGTTCTCTTAACTGCCGCAGAGTTCAAACTTGGACAAACACCTTCTCCTTGTTAGAGGGCCATGTTACCTCATCCAAAGGTAATCCGCTGCCCTACTAAGGGTGAAGTCCTAGCCTTGTATATCTGGGATACCAGGAAAAAAAAAATTTTGATTCTACAATCTACGCCTATATCAGAATACAGCAAATAGTGTGTCAGAACATGGATTCGAAAATGGGTCAATCATTAAAATAAAAAATAAAAACAACAAAAAGGAAAATTATGGAGGCCCAGAAAAAAACAATAGGCCAACCTTTTTTAGTATTAGTATAACTATCAAAGGCAGACGGATAGGATTTCATTCTAAGGATATTTTGGATGGAGCTTCATCAAATTAACAAGATAGATCTTACATATTGGGTCAAACATAAATTCAGATCCTCTTTCTTCTTGGATCTTTTAATATGATAGGCAAAAACTTTCACTCATTGATAGATTGAATCTCAAAAAATAAATAAATAAACTCTACTTACAT
Source organism: Sextonia rubra (assembly GCA_037013555.1). Lineage (NCBI taxonomy): Eukaryota > Viridiplantae > Streptophyta > Magnoliopsida > Laurales > Lauraceae > Sextonia > Sextonia rubra. The sequence continues at coordinate 47,357,704 of JASUAD010000018.1, read as the reverse complement.
TGCCACTAAACGTGGAGTTTAAAAAATAAACAGTTTTCGAGTTATTTTAAACCTGACTCTAATTCACCACACACAACCTTCTTGCCCCACTATACCTCCCATCATTGTCACACATCCTGTATGGGGGCCCACAGATGTGGATGCATCTCTCAAAGGCCCTTAATTATTTATCATTTTGCAAGCCATCATCCCCAGCATGCTTCCTAGGAAGGCATTAATTTTGAGCGTGCTGATTTGTGGGCCCCACGGTGGGGGTTTTTATACACTCAAAAGCATCCAGATTCCAGAGCCTTCAAGCCCAGCAACAATGACTCCAGTCCTCACTCCCAAATCCAGCCGCATGGAGGTTATTTCTGGAAGGCAGTACATTATTAAAAGATAGAAATCATTGGACCGTTAAAGCAGGTAATGACAAGTCTACGCCATGAGTGCTTCTAATCTTGCTTGATGATGGGAGGTGGACCACAACACCCAAAGTCCTACCCACTCTTTTTGACTTTTAAATTGTACATTGCGAGGGATGATGTACCTTTACCCCAGGGCATCATCATTACCTTTAGCCTTGTTTTAACATCATCAGTACCCATTAAACAAAGGATTCTAATGTCTTAATTGAAAGTTCTAGTTAACACTAGGAATCTAGTCAATAAGTTGATTCTCTTTGTGTTGATTTCATACTTACCACTTGAATGATAAATCCAATAACAATCAAAGTTAAAAAAATCATGGCACTCCAAATCCTATATTTAACAATGGGCCCAAAAAGGGACCCGAACCCATCCAATTGCCACCCTTCAAGTCCCGACCCACAAAATGAACGATCAAATATATCCCAAAAAAGATAATAAAAATTAAAAAATATATAATCAGTGCAATATTGGGAAATGCAGCTCAAAAGTGCTTGAAAGGATAATCACCGGATTTCCTCAAACTATAAAGAAGAAAATTCTTATACCTTCTCATCATCGCCGCATTTCCTACAATTCCTTCTCAATAAAATGAATAACAAATCAATAGAAAAATCCAACACAACAATTAATGTAAACACAAAAAAAAAAAAAAAAAAGAAAACCAACAAATGTGGTAAAAAAAAAAATGGGTAGATGTGGAAAAATGTCACCGACCCATCAAAAGTCCACTGATTGGATATTGGACGATCCAGATCTTATTCAAATCTGTACCACCCCAAACAAGATAAAAATAAGTACACATTGATAATGATAAGAGAGAATGCACCAGAAACAGTGAAAGGCTAGAAGAAAAAAGGAAAAAAAATACCAAACACACACACACACACACAAAAGAAAAAGAAGATTGAAGAGAAAGATAAAAAGCTCTGGCCTTGTCTCAATCAAGAAATGAGAAAACCAATTTCCTTGAAGAGGCCAAACGGGGTGAAAGGGAAAAAAAGATACATGAGAAAATTGAGAGCATAATCATCGAATTGGGAAAGAGTGGGAAGTTGGATTTCTCTCAGACAAATGCCTCGTTTTGTCCTCAGAATGAATGGAAATGGATCGGACTCGTTGTCATTTTGGCTCATTATCGAGAAATCCAATCCCAAGTGCACGTTTCCATGGAATCTAGAGGTTGTGGAAAAGAAAAGAAAGAAACCTCTCAGAGGAAAACGAGGATATGATTGAGGTTGAGAAGAAAATGGGAAAGAGATGAACAACACATGATATGAGGGAGGGAGGGAAGGAGGGAGAAAGGAGTGCATGTGGTGTGCCTTTTATGGTCAGGCAGAAAGGAAGGTAGGGTTTAGGGTTAGGGCTTTCTTTTTGGGGGAGCAAATTACGATGTTGCCACGGATTGCGGCGATGATGCTGTTGAGTGGTCAACCAGAGAACATGGGATTGTCACATTGGTGGACCCCACCTTCCTGGGCCACTACCCTATACTATTATACACAGGATTATCCGAGAAGGTTAAATGAAAATTAGTCTCTCTAGTAATTCAGTTGGCTAGAACATTATATAAATACAAAGGAGAGGGATTTCTACTTGGGGCTTCTTTTAAGAACCTTACTTAATTTTTTTCTCCAATATATACTCCAACACCCTATATAATTTAGCAAAATCTTTAGAAACATGTTGCTCCCAAACATCCTCATAGATGTTATATATTTGTCATATTTAAGAGCGCCAAAAGATTTTGCTTTGACTAAAAAATAGTTAAATTTGAAATGAGTTAGGCTCACTCATTCACCCTGGATTAGGGATGTAAATATGTATTCAATTCACCAATTATTCGAAAGTTCCAAACCATAAAAATGCATGTTGGAAATTTTTTTTAGGTTCTAATTTACAAATGAATCAAAGACTGAAATCAAATATAGGTTCACTTTGACAAACGGGTGTGGTTCCAAATCTGCACAGAACCTGATCTATGGACATAGTACCACGCCCATTTTGTAATATCTTTCTCAAATCTCATTGCTCTCTTTAATGGTTCTATCAATCAAAATACAATTTTTTTTAAGGTCAAAAACCTATATAGATATTGCATATACTCTATTTTTCCTTTGTAGCATTAGATACGGATCACTCAATTGCTGCTTAGCTTGTTAGAGGGATAGTGTCACATGTCTCTTAAAAAAAAAGAATAAAAGAATAAAGGGCACCCAATTGTTGCTTAGCTGGTTAGAGGGATAGTGTCACATGTCTCTTTAAACAAGAAAAAAAAAGAATAAAGGGAGGTGGGGGGAGTTAGATATGAGTCTTTCACGTTGCAAAATCAACTTCAATTGCACTTTTTTTTTTGTTTAATTAGGGAGGGAGGAAGACGATAAACTATTATAGGTTGAATGGTATCCCTACTTTAATCAATAAATAAACAAAGGAGTCAAAACTGCTCTTAGAACCTGATTTGGGTCGTCTTACCAAAACCAAGTCTAAAACCAATAAACAGATTCCAAGTCGAACCAAAATCGTCATTAGTAAAACGGTTCCAGTTCAGATTTATTACTATTATGCCCGGAACCAACCCCATTGCATCCCTACCTTAGATCATACCTACAGGGCTGCTTTACTCTATAATTAATTTAATCTTTGACAGGTTTAAAATATGTTATACCAAGCCCTTCCTACAGGTTGGGTCAAGTTTGATGTAGGGTAATACTATGTTTCCTTTTTCCTTAATTAAATCTTGATATATATGTTAAGAAAAACTTTTTTTTTGTGTATTTGTATAGTGGAAAAACTATTAATTGTTAGCATAAGTTATTAGTAAATGTGTAAATTAAAAGAGAATTAAGCTAATAAGGGAAGCAAAACTCTTAAACAGAATCCAAACACAAAACACGAGTTAAGATCTTAAAACCTGTAGCCATCTCAAAACAAAGTGCACTAAAAAGGGCTAAAAATCTACGGGACTACTGTTTAAGACAACCTATTGTTATCTCTAAATAATCTCCATTTTTATCTGTCTATATATTTTTGTTAATGCATCAATTATAATATCTGAACGGGATAGAATTTGATTTTGTAATTGAGTTCTAATTATTTAATTAATTAAAAAATTGGAGCTTAATTTCAATGTTAATTTAATTTGAATCAATTTTAACTTGAAGGAGAGAATTTAGAAATTTGAAAGATTTTCAATTTTAGCCACTTAAATGAAGAGACCAATTTAACAGGAGTTTCCTTTTAAAGAGTCTAATCTTCTCCAATCTCTAATTCAGTCAATCCATACTTAGATTTTTTTTTATCTAAAAATATTCAGAGAATGTATCCAGCCCTAACTCGAGCTTAGACCTTAAGTTTGAGTACTTATGCTTGGCTTGGATTATTTAGCAGGGCCCATTTAATAAGCAGGTCGGGCTTAGATTGATTGGTAGAGAGACCAAGCTGGGATGATATCTCGTTGAAGCACAACTACCCAAATCAGTTGAGACAAAGGCAAGAATATATAAAAAGAACCCATTTTTTTATAATGGTAACTTGGGTTGAGCTCATGCTTAATATGCTTTAGGGGAGGTCAGACTTGAGCTAGCTAGTTATGGCCAATCCTGGCTTGGGCTGGGCTTAGTCCATAAGCTTAGAAGTCAAGCTGGACAAGTACATTCCTCAACCCAACCCAACCCAGCCTGTGAACACCCCTAGTATCTAATGTCATAGGTATGTAAAAGCTGCGAGTTTGCACATCATAGTCATGAATTTTGTTTTGTTTCGGCCTAAATGGCTAAGATTTTTTAGTTTCAGTCGGATGATCAAAATGATAACTGGTTGCAAAATTTGTTCATTCCCAATTTTGCTCCATTTCGACAGAAAAGATTTTGACTGAAATACATGGATTTCGGGTGAAATTATTTCAACAAAAATGGACCAAATTGCTATTTTTTTTCTTTTTTTTGCAAAAGCTGCTGAAACCCATTTCATCTTTAAATTAGGGAGGAGACAAAAATGAAGAAGAATTGAATAAGGAAGCAGAGTGGCAGAGATCTCATCAGATAAACTGTAGCTCAAATGTGAATCACCATGGGATGGGCTAACAGCAGGCTTCCCCTAGTGGCGGTCCACTTACAGTCACTTTGATGAAAAGGGAGGAAAAGCCTCAGAGGAACTGGACTCGGCATCAGGCATGTATTGGGACAGCTCCCTCGTCTATTTGGCTCAATCCAAGCCTAAAAAATATATATATCTTGTTGACGTTAATCCAAGCCTACGCATATAGGTAAATTATTCGTGTGGGACCATCACATTTTGATGGCTCGTTTAAGATGTTGAAGTCTAATTTGCTTGACTCTGGGCATGAGGTTATGCTGGATTCCTATAATTTTGAGCTAATTTTATTGTAATTGTAATAATAGTATGCTCAGAATAATGATATTACTAGAGTTTATAGAAAATATAAATCAATATAACATCATAGAGAAGCTTAATAAATGCTCCCGGGATGTTAGTGAATGGAATATAGCGGAAGTAGAAGATTTGCGTTCACGAATAATGTTGGCACATTATATGGACACTAAATCTTAAGCTCATGAGTATTATGCCTGGAACTCGCGAATCATATATTAAGCTCATGAGTTGTGTCTCAAACTCACGAAAGATAGAGAGGAGGGTGATTTGGCTTAGCAAATAATGAAGTGTAGCATATAAGATGCCTTTTGGCATTACATGTATTTGAAATGTATTTGAAAAGATGTTTGGAGGTATAAGAATATCTTAGGCTTCTTTTTGTAACAATCCCAAACACATATTACCAAAGGGCATCCAATTAAAAAAAAAATGGGCAAAAGTTAATTCCTATTTCCAAATTTTGGAGTCTAGTGTAATCAAGTCAACAGGTCAGGGACAAGTAGAAAAGAGACGCAGATCCACGAAGACTCACAAAGGTCCATCTTCAGGCACTTTCTCGAACCTTAAAGCTGTAGCCACCTCAAAACTAGGTGCCCTTTAAAAGGCAGAAGAAAGGACACGACTACTGTTTTTTTCCTTCTTCTTCTTCTTCTTCTTCTTCTTCTTCTTCTTCTTCTTCTTCTTCTTCTTCTTCTTCTTCTTCTTCTTCTTCTTCTTTTTAATAACATAGGACATCCTCGCCAACTTAACCTTCGAACAAAGACATCACTACTGTTTAAGCCAACCTATTGTCATTCCTAAATAATCTCAACTTTGTATATACTTTTTATTAATGAATCATTATGTATTATACAAAATCATTAAATTTAAAATGTCTAATAATCTTTCCAAGCCATAAGTAGCATTTAAATTTAAAATGTCTAACAATCTTTTGGAGAACAGAATGCATCACGTCAACAGTTGACTCTTTAATGGATGGTTTTGTTTAGGGATGCAAATGGGTAGGATACAATTTGGAACCATGGTGGAGCAAACCCGGATCCATCTTCATTCGGACACAGGATCCGGATCAAGGTATGACACAAAATTTACACGTTGCATTTGGAAAACAAAATGCATCACATCAACCTATGCCCCCTGAAAGGCTAAACCCCAAGGTGGGGTATCACGCAGGCAACAATTAATTCCTTGACGGTTGGTTTTGTTTAGGAATGCAAATAGGTCGGATCAAAGATGGAACCATGGTAGATCCAAACCCATATACATCTGCATAGCTTTGGACTCAGAATCTAGATCGAAGTATGACACAAAATCTATGTATTGCATCTGGATCCGGCGTAATAATGGATTCGATCTTGGATCCAGAGTAAGATGTGGAATGCAAATAGTACAATTGACAAAAACGGCTCCAAAAATAATATTTGCAAATATGCAAAGAGCCCCAAGTCCGAACATCAATATTACTTAAGCTAGGTAGGCAACTAATATATTTTAATATGTGGATGCAGTTTTCCTGGACCAAACCCCAATCGGAACATAAAAGGACCCAGTTCCGGATCCATGTTTCCTACCTACATTAACCAAAACCAAATACTTCAGATACTAGGATAATCAGATAACCACTTGCATCCCTTTCGTTACACGGGGGTTCAACCAAGTAGTTTACCTTGGAGAAAGTTAGTTTTTTTCATTTTTCATTTTTCTTTTTTAAGATACCCCAGCGAAGGGGGATTGGGATGAATAAAGGCCTACACACACAAAAAGATAACCACACAGAAAAGGCCCCCACACAGGAAAAAAGCCCACGTATATGAGAAGAACACAAGATACTTACAGAACAAACCCTAAGCAATTCGGTGAGATACAAAGTTGCCACCCGAGCATATATGTTATTTTGGAAAAGTGTGTTGAACCAGAGGTAAACTTGTGAAAAGTGCTGGTATGCAGTTTAACAGTCAAAATTTCTGGCCAGCTAGTTCTTGAAAACAGGCCAATGAAAAGTATTGGAGCAAAATAGTAAATAAAATATTGAACTTGTTTAGATAGCCAATTGTTTCATTCTAGAGACAGATCTGTTCTCAAGATCTAACTATCATGTTGAACACTCTACAATTTACAATTTCTAAATACTATAATGGGCCAACTGTTGGACCAGCTTACCGACTATCACATTGCTATTACTACTAATAATCTTTTAACAACCTTTGTCAATGACAGTAGCAGCACAATTTTAAGATATATTTCTCAGCAATTTTCACTGTTGAAATAATCATATGGTTAAATTAACTCCACTTGAACCTTGTTTCTGGACCATGTTCAAGAAAGAGAAGTTGAAAAGCAATGAACTATTTTACTTTGGCTAGATTGAGCCAATGGCAGAGTATTTGTGGGACAACCTAGGTTACATGGAAGAGTCTTGGACGACACTTGGCCATATTACTATAGTATGATGACTTCAAATAAAGTCGAGATTATTTGATGTGTAGATTTTTTCTAATAACCCAGGGCATCTCCCGCCTAGCCCAGCCCGGGTGCCTTTTTCTAGACAACCAAGATCTAATCTTTAAGGGCACATGCAAACCCTCCTATCCACATGCACGGATAAAACTATGGGAGGTGGCCAACGAACGTAGGTGTCGAACGCAAGACCTCTCCCCTTCCTAAGGCAAAGAGTTCTTGGCCAACTAATCTACTAATCCTTGGTTGTGTAGATTTTCAATGATATTCTTCCACTTTTAGCCATTGCAGAAGAGAAGCACGAAGGCATACAACTAAGAAAACCAAAGGATAGAATATTTTTATTAAACAATTGCGCCCATAATCAACTCAAACCTACCCTGGTCATATATCGATTCATACGAATTGAGGCGGTTTAAGGATTGGATCCATGAGATACCCGTTCGACTTGTAGATTCCTAAGCCAGGAACCATCAACAACAGGAGACATAACACACTACCTTTGTGGATGAAAAGACGTCCGAATTCAACAGAACATTCGACTATTTTTTGTTGGAATGACAGCAACTCGATATTGACTACTATAGCACAGAACCTGTTATATATCTCACAAAACAAATACCAACACAACCACAACAACAAACACCTAGGTCCATCTTCACAAAATAAATCGTAGAGTTGAAACAAGGGAGAGAAGTTCGCGTTACAAACCGGGAACATAAGCTATTCAGCAGGGAGACAGCAACCTAGAGAAAATAAAGTACCAGGCGCCAAACAGGATAGACCAACAAAATAATGAGGCCAAGGGTGTTGGAGATGCCATGCGGCTGGGTGAACGAGTTCCGGAACCCACCAGATGCTCGGATGTGTTCTTGCAGCAGGTAACAAGCAATGAAGAGGCATATAATAACACCAACCCAACTGTCCCTCAGGGTGTGGGCAAAGAAACTTGGAGCAGCTACCAAAAGAAGAATCAATGAAGCAGGCATCTCCAACCAGCCTGATTCCCCATAGTTCAGTGTCACAATCAGCAATCAAATCAAGAGTAAAAAATTATAATTATAGTCACATGCATGAATGTCTAGTCTAGTCTAGTCATAAAAAGAAACAAAAGAAACAAAAAGAAATTTATTGTCAAGAGGACATAAGAATGCATGCAGAATTTTTCAAGCATACACTCAGTGCACGAATACATTGTCACTGAAAAATATCACCATAAAACAGACCACTATTCTCCAATCTTGGACAGTCCTTTATTTCATGTTTTTTAATGTTTGATTTCGTGTAAACCCTTTCAACATCATTTTTTTCATTTTTGCACATCTGTGCCAAGTTTCCTTGGAACAAGTAGAAAGGACATATAGAACAATGAAGCAAAGATTTACATCAAGAGATCTATTAGACCAGAACAAATGATATCAGAAAAGATGACCCTGATGAAATGCAACAGAGGCCGAGAAAGTTACAGAACAAGTTGCCCATTTCAATCATTAAACACTTTCTAATTTCTCTACTTCAAAATACAATCAGCATTCAGCAGTGAAGGATGCCAATCTAGGCTAGACCATGGAAATAAAATACAAAAAAAGGCCAGATCATACAACTTACATCCCATAATGCAAATGAAATATCACAAATGTCGCCTCAAGCATCTACCGACTCCCAAGAGATCATCCTTGCTCACTGGATGCTCGGACTATCCCACAGTGACAGTAAATGGAAGACAAGAAGGTAAAAAGAAATAGAGAATAGAAGCACAGCTTCAGCTGGAAGCAAACATAGCGGAAACCTGGGCCAGAAGCAAATACAGGGGAGAAATCGTCAAAAGAAACAAGGGCGTCAAGGAGTGGGAGAGAACTGCATGAGGGAATTGATCCTGGGGAAAACGTTTTCCAGCAAGGTAGATAATGTGAGAAGGGGAAAACAGGTGGTCATGGCTGCAGATTGCATGGCATAGCAGCAGAAACAGACATCACAGTATAGCTTGATGGGATTCTTGAAGGAGGGTGATGGGCTGCACACCCAAGGGTGGCAGGAGCATATCTGGGGAAAAATATCTACCATAGCTCAAAAGTTCGAAGGTAAAGATTTGGAAGAGGTAACTGTTGCAGTTAGAGATGACAAATGATCCCTTTCATGGTGCTTTAATGGAGGATGGGAATCATTGACAAACTAGCCCTGAACTGGTTTCAGCTATTTTAAAAATGAAAATACTCTTCATGCATCAAAAAAGGAGCTCCAATACACAACAGTAGACCAAAAAAGACAGATATTAACTTCAACAATTGGGCTCTGGATTGACATGTGAATGTGATTTCATTTCAAATCATCTTGAAAACGAGGTTGAACCTGACACACTACTGAGAGGAAACATCAAAGATATGGACATAAAATAAAAAATAAATAAAAATAAAAACGAAGGAAGAGAGAATAAAACATATGTTATATGGACAACCCAAGAAGAAGAAAGGTCAATATCATCTACATCCAGGCGTCAATTATCTCTGATTTTTGAAGATTTCAAAAAGAGAATAGGAATGCACCATGTGTTCAAATCCGCTAATCAAAATGAGTCCGGAAAAAAGGGGGTGGGGGGTGGGTGGGGGGTGAAATAAGGGGCTGAATAGGTCCAACAGGTGTGGCCACAGGCTGTTTTGTGGGTGAGGTAGACAAAGGATCAACATGCAGAACCCTGAACACTGCCATGGGATCTACAGCAAATAAAACTTTAGAAAGGGGAAGCCTCCAGAACTGTAGCACCCATGGCATTTCAGGATTACCGTCTCTAAAAGAAAGCAATTTCGGGGATTTACTGTCTCCAAAATAGTGAGACACGACAACCATAGAAGATGAGCAGAAGAACAAAACAAGGGGATGAGAAGGGGCACAAGGTGAATTGAAAAGTGCGGTGACTGAAACTGAACACAGGGAAGGGACTGGCAACTTTGATAGAGGCCAGGTATTACAATAACAAACCTCATGGTGGCTATGGTGATCAGCCCTATCTCAGACGTGTTCCATTGCGCATCCTTGTTAGTATAGAAACTAGAACTCACAGACCTAAAAATAAATCCAAGACTAGCTGTGAATAGCAAGTTAGTCGCATAAGATTTGAAGCATGAAAATTGCCCCAAATGGATCAAAGACCTTTTTCAATTTGATCCTCTACAAAAGAACTTTAAGAGAATACATAATAATAAGAAATCTGATGAACAGATGAAAAGATATGACCTCAGAAGCTAAAGGGGTCAAAAGAAGAAAAAGAAATCAACAGTGCTACATTTGCACTTGCCTGATATAAATGACTAATGATGGAATGGATCTTAAGACAACCACAATCTACTCGTCAGCTCTGCAACATTATAAAATACCAGAAAATCCGAGGAGTGGACAAAAAGCTATGACCTCAAGAAATTGGTACACAAGTGTACCCTTTGTGTGGTGACTGGAACCTGGCACACCTGTGCAGGAAACTGTCAGGCACTTTTTTGAGCAAGAAAGCCCATACCAAAAGGACACCAAAATGAGTTCCCAATGAAAAGACTACACAAAAAGGGGGACAGGTTGGAATCAACTTCTTGATTTTCAACAACTCAAGGGCTCTCCTCACATAAGACATGGACGATGGGCTGTCATCAAGGGTCGGGCCAGCTCGAGACAATTTAAGGCCTAAAGCAACAATCCTATTCTATTTGTTTTAATATTATTATAAATAGTGTATTTAAAATCTATTTTTCTCGCTTTTTGTGATGCAAAATTATTAAGTTTTTATATTCAAGTTTTGCAAATATATCTTTTTCAGTTGATAGTAGGGCCAATCCATTTAAACTTTCTTATAACATTATTGATGTACAAATACAAAATTTAAATCTAGAATTTAATAGAGCACCCCCCATCGGCCAACGAATTTACAAGTTTGGATTTGGTTCCCAAGTTCCAAACTGGCAAGCCCACCTAGATGAATGGGCACCAGGAGTTCCGGTGGGTTGGAAGCTACATGCAAAACTACCTTAGAACTGATGATCGTGGCCATCTATCAAAAGCCCCAAAAAGTCCAACGATTACATATGCATTAATATAATCATTATATTTTGGGAGCTTTATGTAAATACATGGTTAAGACCAAATCATCAATTGGCCTAAAAAACCCATTTCCAAGACAAAATTTTCTCTGCAAAACAAGCAGACACTCAAAAGCCCTCACTCACATCTCATTAGAATCTCAATCAACACAGAGAAACAAAAACCCTCCAAAGCAGGTGTGACCCACACTTTAATTAATCAATCCAAACTATGAAGTCTCTACGACTCTACCCCATGTATTCATCCTACCCAAACTTTACTCCAAAACAGTTGGGCCCACAATCCATTCAAAGTTATCGCACCATTTGGTGTTCAACATGGGCCACATTTTACTTCAAACAAGGTGGGTCCCAAAGTCCAATTGGATGATCCAAACAGTTAAAAGTCACCATCCCATGTACTCGTCCTTGGCCAAGTGTTAATTGAAAACAGGTGGGACCCAGTACAATCAAATATGCATAAACATGATTTTTATCTTTTTCATTTAGTTACATATTTACACATGATGCAATTAAAGTGGACCCCACTCTGATTGGATAAATTCAGTCCATAAACACAATTTTTATCCTTTTTTTTATTTAGTTACATATTTACACATGATGCATTTAAAGTGGTCCCCACTATGATTGCATAAATTCAGCCCAACCCCAATAAAAAAGAGCAATGATGATTTTGAGTAGTTTTGGCTTATGTGGTAGGCCCTATTGATAGATTTATTGAGTTGGCCTATTAGAAATCTACCTGTCCACTATCCACTATCTATCATCCCCATGAAATACACTTATTCAAATCTGCATGTGGGCCAAACCTTTTTCATGAGAATGAACTCAATACAAGCTCAAGATGATTGAAGCCCTCTTGAGAAAAAATAGCCACTGGGAAAAAAGATAGGAGTCATGTGATGGAAATTTTAAAGAGACAGGAAATAGGAGTCATTTAAGCGTTTGTTTTCATTTGACAACTCATTCAATGAGTTACACTTCTGGTATTATTTCATTGGTAAAACTTTCGGGGCCTTAATTTTTGGAATTTGAAAAGATGTAGTTACTGTAATTATGCCTTATGGTAAAGCCGGCCCCGTTCAAGGGACTTGAGAGGTAACACCCTTTACACAAAACTAATAAATGAATAAATTATAAATAGTCCACAGCGGTGTGAGGATGTGAGTTTGAATCCTGACCTCCATGTAGCAAAATTAAGTAGATAATAAATAAATTACAAATAACTTAAAACAAGGATTTGCATAGAACATTCCCTAAGTAAATAACTAATTTAGTATGAAAAGGCACTTGACCACACCTTCACAAGAGAATAATTTGAATATAATTAAATTAATAATATTATAAAATGTAATTTTTATTTTAGAAAATATCCAACAGAAAGAATAGGTGTGACTAACAAAGATGCCATGACATTGCTAGATCAAAGTAAGGAGAAATCACTGAGGACTGGATTGTGTCAAATCCAAGATTGGGAAGATTGTCAAAGAGTTGAGTGCTTCGCACACCTTTTGTAGGGATCCAGATGATGAAAAGCTTTTAGATTGTTTAGTAGCCTAAGCAATGGCATTTATGGAGGCATATGATCAGGCACATGGTGCCTGAAGCCATATGTGTGTCAAATTCAGGACCATGTTAGGCTAAAAGGCAGCCAAAAGTTGACTTGGAGAGTTGGAGTGGCACAGGCCAGTCTCACAGGGCACATTTTGGACTGTACAACCAAAACAATCTCTATCCGGGACTACATGGCCCAGGTCAGAGAGCTGTGGGCCACTACAGGCCCAAATTTTGTCCCCAGAGCCTCACCAGGGTGTGCCAGACCCATATGGACCTGCACACCAGCCAGAACACGCCAGCCCTGGTCAACCAACATATTTGGACTAGTCGACCAGCCCATAAAGCTGATAACAAGTTCCATGCATATGGTTTTAATTATTTTGTTTCTTCTTTTTGGAGGATGCTAGCAGCTAGGATTAGATTATGTCAATTGTTTTATAACTAGAGATGTGTGGCATGGACTGAAACTAGGGCTGGAAACAAGGTTTCCTCATATGTATATTGCATTAATATTAATCATCTAGATACTGATTTTTACAAGTTTTCATTTAGAAGGTCCCAAAGGTACTTGGGAGGGTTTTCATGTTTGATGAAGATCCCAAGAACAAACTACCTAAAGGAGATTTTTACTAAATTTTGCCTTCACCGAGCATGCAAGTTGCTGTTTCTAGGAAGATCCAGCACCTTGGTTGCTGCAATAGCAATTAAAGATCAAAATAGTGGTTGCGACAGGCGTAGTAGCCAGTGGCCAAAACGCTACGCAGCGGTAGCGTCACTACGTAGCGGTGTGAATTGAAAAAGTTGTCAAAAAATATAAAAAAAAATATCCACAAAATCCAGAAGATTGGAAACTGTTAAAAAGTGATGCTTTTTTCCAATAATAACTAAGATAGGGGGATATAACGGTCAATTCAGTGCATAGAAGTTCAATATCATTCAATGATTATAAAATAAGAGCATTGACCTAATTTTTCCCACACATTTATGTTGGTTAGCTATATACTAAGTTATTATGCATTTCTAAATTCATAATTCAAATAATTAATTTAGCACAATTGTACATAACAAAGGATTTATAAATTATAAAGTAATGCTTACAAAAGTTATGAGGTTCAAACCAAATAACAAATTAAGTTTCATTAAAACAAATAATGGATTTTGGTTGAGAGTAGAGAAAAGAATAAAGCTACCAAAGGGGTGTCTGCTAACACCTTACCTAGAGAAGAGCCCTTGTGAAGAACTGTCTCCATCATCCTTAATTCAGTAATATCTTATGTGTTTTAGTGTTCTTTTAAGTATAGAAGGGTAGAAGAGTTACGTAGAAATGTTGTTTGGAAAGAAGAATAAAAAAAAGTAAGCCTTACAATGCATTTTAAAATTTTTTGAAAAGTAGCTGTCAATTACACTTCGTAACGACCCCGTAGTGAACTGTAGTGGCCCCGTAGCCGTGCAGCCATTACGGTGGTGAGCGGTGCTAAATTCAATTTAGCGTAGCGGTCTTGCCTGCTACACCCAATATAGCGGCCGCTACATAGCTATTTTAATCCATGATAGCAATTATAGTCAAGTTGCAATCCGCTCTATTGCATCCACAAATGCGTCAGCTTTTTCATGCAGGAATCAGGATGCATCCACAACAACATGATCAATACGGACGATTGTTGTTAAAAACCTACAATTCATCTCCCGAGTCCCACAATTTATACAAAATCCTAGGAGAAAATATTCATGTCTATGTACTAAATCCCATTTACAAGTGGATCATAGAATTCATGTGTGAATCTTACAATTAGATACTTACTTTATCGAATCTTACAATTTAGAAATTCATTTGGGATGGAATAGCCACAACCAAGTGGCCAATATTAGTAGTTTTTTACTTTCTTTTTTTCATTTTTTAATATTCCTATTTTTGGAGTTATGTGATAATTAACAAAACATCTTAAGAATTTGTAGGATTTGCCGAAGGTTTAAAAGATAAGCAAGAAATAGGCATGTGACTAGAGAATTCAACAGTACATATGGGTTTTATCATACCATTTTTTTTTTCAGTTTTTTCTTCACAAATCACTTCTTTAACTACAGAAGAAAAAACTCCTAGCCATATAAGGTTGATGAAAATTTTTTTTTTTACTTTTTTATTTAAAGAGAACAAAAAAAAAATGATCCGCTTACTTTTGAAAGCAAACATCATATATGAAACACAAGTTTATCATTTGTGATATACTGATATATGTTAATGATCATCTTCATTTTATTAAATCAAAGTCTTATTTGTCACTACATTGTTGCTTTTATACGTGAAAAATGGATGGACTATAATAATTACATTTTCCTTTTAAAAAATTCTTCGCTTTTTTTTTTACAAAAAATGCATCCCATCTCATGATTCACAAATTGATTCGATATCAACTCAGACTATTTGCATTATGATTCTAATTGTTAGAACAATGATAAAGACAACCCAAGTTTATCATTTGTGATATACTGATATATGTTAATGATCATCTTCATTTTATTAAATCAAAGTCTTATTTGTCACTACATTGTTGCTTTTATACGTGAAAAATGGATGGACTATAATAATTACATTTTCCTTTTAAAAAATTCTTCGCTTTTTTTTTTACAAAAAATGCATCCCATCTCATGATTCACAAATTGATTCGATATCAACTCAGACTATTTGCATTATGATTCTAATTGTTAGAACAATGATAAAGACAACCTGTAGGCAATCCCAAATACGGATCATGTTGATGAAGGCAAGGGGATCAGGTCTAAATGTATTGGTGATTTCATGCCTTCTAATAGGGGATCATACATCAGATACAAGTGAGTGCTGGATGATTGCTTAGTGCAATATGGATATCAAGATATTAATAAGGTTGAATTATTTGAATATAGTTGACTTGAAATGAAAATGATGTCCCAAGAGGGTTTGATGCAAGAGGGATATAATATTTTTAATAGTTAGGTGTCTCAATGCTGTTTTAGAGGGATTTAACATATTTTATATTTTAAGCATACATGCTCAAATTGACTAGAATAGAGAAACAAAGTTCATGTAGCTGACCCCAACATAGTTGGAACAAGGCTTTCATTATGATGTAGGCTGCAACTTGGAGCCAGCCAAGCATGTCTTGGCTGCATGAAGATTAATATGTGCTTCAGCTTCTTTGGACTTGGGCCCAGGCTCAGTCCTGAATTATGAAGGCAATGTCGAATTCTGGCCAGTACTGGGCTTGCACCTCAAGTACCCAATTTGTGCTAGGTATCCTAGTTACACACATTATACAATTTATTATATTAGAAATATAGCATGGCCGGCCCACCCATGTTGTCCCTCTAGATATACCTAATCAGATGGGATTATGTTTTACTCTTTGTTTTTATTATTGGTAACATGACTCAAACCCACAACCTCAAGGTTACAATAATAAGTACCTTCCACTATGCCCCAGTATCCTGTCCTTTTTTTTTTTTTAACCCCAATCATAAGGAGAGATGTTGAATAAATTAGGTTGTTATTTTGATTAAAAAATTAATGAATGCTATAAATTGTAAGATCAAACCATTATATGGTCCAACGAATGGCTAAGATCCAATAGGACCCTCACAGCCTATTTTTGTATTGAGATGTGTATAAACTTGAAATAAGATTCCTCGGTGGCTCTTTTGGTTCATTTACAATTGATATTTTATCATGGAGTGGCACAGTTTTTGGTCAATCAGAAAATTCCAAGTAATCTACCTGTGGGCATGTGATCTAGGGCCTAATACAGGTTTCATTCCATGACGCTGGCTTGATCTACCTCTTAATCACTATTTGGGTAAGGCTGGGCACTTAACATAACGAGGGGCATCACAAGCATAAAGGATCAATTTATGGGGAGTGCAGCTGGGAAAATCTTTTAATTTACTCTGATGTTAGGGTGGGGAAAATGTTGCATATGGAGAGCTGATGCAGGCCATAATAATGGGCCCCGTTTGAAAGTCTACACCCGCAGGCCCAAAGCACAGTAGACTTGTAGTAGATTATATTAATAGTAGTTGCTTTAGTTGTTTTATTGATATTTGGCAAGTCCAGTTGTATATGATTTAGGACTTCTTATTTGTTTAGAATTATTCCTTTCTTAGATAATGTTTTATTTATAAATAAGGATGTAATCTCTTCAAGAGATATAGACTTTCATATTGAATAAAGCTTTGGAATTGGTTCTCAGTTGAGAGAGTTTATTTGTCATTTAGTGAGGCACCTAGACAACCTATCCCTAAGCCTTTTGGCTTGGAGATTAGCCCGTTGGCTAATCTTCTTTCCCTGCGCTGCTTCAATTGGTATCAGAGACGAAGATCCAATCTCGGACCGCCGTCTGATCGCCGATTCGAGGTAACATATCTCTCCCAGTCATCATCCCTCATCGTCCGTCCTCTTCCATTCCCTCATATCCAATCAGAAGCTCAGCCAGATCCACAAATAGAGGCTCAATCTGATCTTTCTCCTCATGCCGCTACCAGTGCCGAAGAAGGTGGTCCTAGTCTTATTGTACGTCGGCTTCTCCTCACCAATGAACAAGAAGAAGCTGATTGGCGACGTACTTCAATCTTCCGGACACGCGTGAGATGCAAAGGTAAGTTATACAATTTAATTGTTGATGGAGGTAGTGCTAGGAATGTTGTTTCACAGGAAGTGATCACTAAGCTCAATTTGCCTATTGAAAAGCACCCAAAGCCTTACAAGGTCGCTTGGGTAGATGATCATTCAATCCCTGTGACCCATCGTTGCTTAGTTCATTTTAAAATTGGCATATATGAAGATGATATATGGTGCGATATTATTCCAATGAATATTACTCACATTTTACTTGGCCGACCTTGGTTATATGATCGAGAGGTACATACTGGTCAGAAAAGGCACATTCATTCTTTTGAAAGGAAGGGACGAGTGGTGGATCTTCTTCCATTGCCGCCATTAACATCTTCTCCGACGGTTTCTACCACCCCATCAAACCCTCATGTTCTCTCTATGAGGAAGTTTGAAATGGAAAGCAAAGACCAAGGAGTTGTTTATGCTCTTGTGCCTAAAAAACCCAAGAAGCAGATAATAAACAACAGGATTCTACGCCACCAGAAATCAAGTCATTGCTCCATGATTTTCAAGATTTGATTCCTGCAGAGCTTCCTAATGAGCTACCTCCTATGCGGGACATCCAGCATGCTATTGATTTAGTCCCTGGATCTATCCTTCCTAACTTATATGCTTATCGCATGAGTCCCGCCGAACATGCTGAATTGTGCAGACAGGTTGAAGATTTACTCCTGAAGGGTTATATCCGAGAAAGCATGAATCCTTGTGCAGTTCCTGCCCTCTTAACACCGAAGAAAGATGGTTCTTGGCGAATGTGTGTTGATAGCCGAGCGATTAACAAAATTACCATCAAATATCGGTTTCCGATTCCCCGAGTGGATGACATGCTTGATATGATGTCTGGATCTTCTGTCTTTTCCAAGATTGATCTCAAGAGCGGATATCACCAACTCCATATTCGGCCCGGAGATGAATGGAAAACAGCATTCAAAACCAAAGATAGACTATACGAATGGTTAGTCATGCCGTTCGGTCTAACGAATGCTCCCAGTACTTTTATGAGAGTAATGACTCAGCTTCTACGACCTTTTCTTGGCAAATTTGTTGTGTTATATTTTGATAATATTTTAATCTTCAGCAAATCAAAGGAAGATCATCTCGATCATCTAAGGTATGTCATGCGTACACTTCGAAGAGAAAAGTTTTACATTAATTTGAAGAAGTGTACATTTTTTAATTCCAAAGTCGTATTTTTGGGCTTTGTTGTCTCGGCCCGCGGAGTTGAACCTAATCCAGCTAAAGTCAAAGCAATCCTTGACTGGCCTATTCCCACTTCTATATATGAGGTACGCAGCTTTCATGGTTTGGCTACCTTTTATAGAAGGTTCATTTGTAATTTCAGTACAATCATGGCTCCTATAACTGACTGCATGAAAAAAGGAGAGTTCACTTGTACCAATGCCGCCTCTCGAGCATTTGAGCAAATTAAGAGAAAAATGACTGAGGCACCAGTTCTAAAACTTCCGGACTTTGACAAAGTCTTCGAAGTTAGTTGTGATGCTTCCCATGTCGGTATTGGCGGAGTCTTAGGTCAAGACGGTCATCCAGTTGCTTATGTCAGTGAGAAATTAAATGACTCCCGTAAGAAGTACACTGTTTATGATCTGGAATATTATGCAGTAATTCAAGCTCTTCATTATTGGCGTCATTATCTCATTGGAAAAGAATTTGTCTTATACTCTGACCATGAAGCCTTGCAACGCCTGAATTCTCAAAAGAAGATGAGCACCAATCGTGTTAAATGGAGTGCATACCTACAGAAGTTTTCTTTTGTTCTGCGTCATAAATCTGGCACGGAAAATAAAGTCGCAGATGCATTAAGTCGTCGAACTCACATTCTTACGACAATTTCTGTCAATGTTCCTGGCTTTGAAGAAATACGCAGAGAATATGCAGCTGATAATGACTTTGGTCGCATTAATACAGCCCTTCTAAATGGTGAAGGTTCAGAACATCCAAAGTTTTCTCTTCATGATGGATATCTCTTTCGTGGAAATCAATTATGTCTGCCTGCTACATCTATCCGTGAATTTATGATACGTGAGTTACATAGTGGCGGATGTAGTGGACATGTTGGGCGTGATAAAACATTGGCCCTTGTGGAAGATCGTTTCTTTTGACCACGCTTAAAAACAGATGTTGCCCGAATTTGTGAATTATACAGAGTATGCCAACTTGCAAAAGGTCAAAAGAAGAATACAGGTTTGTATCAACCCCTTCCTATTCCACATGCACCTTGGCAAGATTTAAGCATGGACTTTGTCTTGGGCTTACCAAAAACAGCGAGAAAAGTAGATTCTGTCTTTGTTGTTGTTGATCGTTTCTCCAAAAAGGCACATTTTATTCCTTGTTCTCACACAGCGGATGCCAAAAAGATTGCCATTCTTTTCTTTAAAGAAGTTGTTCGTCTACATAGCCTTCCCAAGACAATAGTATCTGACAGAGATACAAAGTTCATAAGTTTCTTCTGGAAGACTTTATGGCACATAATGCGCACTAAGCTCCAATACTCAAGTGCCTATCATCCACAAACTGATGGCCAAACAGAAGTTGTCAATCAGAGTTTGGGAAATCTTCTTCGATGCCTTATTGGAGAACATGTTGCTTCATGGGATCTTATTTTACCTATGGCAGAGTTTGCCTATAATAATTCTGTCAACAGAACAACAGGGAGATCACCATTTGAAGTTGTCACTGGTGTTACGCCACGTCTTCCTATTGATTTAAGTCTTTACCAGTTGACTCTAGATCTAGTCCAGATGCTGAATAGTTTGCCCAATATATGAAAGATGTTCATGATGAAGTTCGCCGGCAAATCGCTACAAGTAATGAAGCATATAAAAGGCACGCGAATTCTCACAAACGCCATGTTCAGTTTACCGAAGGTGATCTGGTAATGGTTCGTTTGAAGCCCGAACGATTTCCTGCAGGTAAATACAAGAAGCTACATCCACGAAGTGCAAGTCCTTTCAAGATTCTAAAGAAAATCAGTTCCAATGCATATGTTCTCGACCTTCCTGCAGACATGAATATCAGCTCCACGTTTAATGTCGAAGATTTGACATTATATCATGGGCACCACAATGATGAATCCTTTGAAGAAAAAGCTCTTCGCATTCCTTTTCATCAATTCCCTCCAGACGAAAATGAAGATGTTTTTGATGATCAGATCATTTCAACCAAGAATGGAGGATTTCACAAGTTTCTTGTTAAGTGGAAAGGCAAACCATTTTCTGAAGCTACCTGGATTACGGCTACAGATTTTCAAAAGATCAATCCAGATTTATATGAGCAGTACCAAGCTAGCAACTCGCCAGAGTCAAGTTTTTCCAAACCGGGGAGAGCTGATGCAGGCCATAAAAATGGGCCCCATTTGAAAGTCTACACCCGCAGGCCCAAAGCACAGTAGACTTGTAGTAGATTATATTAATAGTAGTTGCTTTAGTTGTTTTATTGATATTTGGCAAGTCCAGTTGTATTTGATTTAGGACTTCTTATTTGTTTAGAATTAGTTATTTCCTTTCTTAGATAATGTTTTAGTTATAAATAAGGATTTAATCTCTTCAAGAGATATAGACTTTCATATTGAATAAAGCTTTGGAATTAGTTCTCAGTTGAGAGAGTTTATTTGTCTTTTGGTGAGGCACCTAGACAACCTATCCCTAAGCCTTTTGGCTTGGAGATTAGCCCGTTGGTTAATCTTCTTCCCTTGCGCTGCTTCAAGACCGATGTCAATCAATATGACGGAACAATTCTCAAATGTAAACAAAAGACTGGGAATCAATAGTTAGGATTCCACATGAGGAACCTTTGTGGCAATGATGGAGCTCTTCAAGTCACTATCGTGAGGTAGGTCACTCAGTTTACACCCCAAACTGGGTTTCAATTAAGACAATTGTACCAAGGAATGGCAGTGGAACTTCCAACATCATAAGTGGTCGGAACAAACATGAGAATGCTCGCTCTGATGTGATCCAATTCCAAGGAAATTGTCTTCAGATGGACTGATCTCCAAGAGCAAGGAATTCCCATGATGAACCACTTGAGGAAGCATCACGTAATTACTGTTCAAGCTTCTTCCCTTTGCCTTGGTGATGCTGAGGCTATAACTCATCTCCCCTATGTGCCCATGTACAACCATTGAAGAGAATAGAGTCCAAAATGTACATAGCTTTTACACTGGTGATCTCTTAGGAGCAAAACCAGAGAGGTTTCAAAGCCAGGTTGCAGGCCGGGTAGAGTGCATTCTCAGGTGCACAACAATGTCATCTTTTGGGCAACTTAATTGAGATGTTTTCAAGGGTTCGAACTCGCAACCTAATGTTTTCAAGGGTTCGAACTCACAACCTAATGTGGCTCTGATACCATGTTCCATTCCAACTAGCCAATACATCCTAAAAGCTTAAGCTATTAAGAAGCGGAAGACAAATCTTACTTAACAACAAATGATTGAGTAGGACGTTGTCCCAGATGGAAACCAAGGTCAATGGGCATCATCCAAATAATTCCTCCCTCCAGTTGGGTTGTGAAAGCTATAGAATAAACATTGATGCAATGCTCAAGTGAATCCCAGCATTGCAAGAGTTGGAGGTTGATAAGGGATTCATGGTGTCCTATTTTATGTATTTTCACAGGTCCAGTCAGAGCTAGGACTTGTAATGATGATGGATTTGTTGCTAATATGAAGGCTTGTGGATGTGGTGATGATCCCTGATTTGTTAAGGAAAATATCCATATATTTCAAGCATAAGCTTAGGAGTCCGGAGAGTGAATAGGGACGCCAATACCATAGCAAAGCAAGTTCTCAGTGCACAAATAATACAATTCCCCTATCGTAATTGAGTTCATGGCAGCCTATTTGTTTTCCTTACTTCCATGTTTGGAGAGGGGTGCAAATCATGGGGGCTTGATCCAAGATCCCTTGCGGCAAATATCAGTTTCTTTTAAGCATTTCCCTGAGAATAATGGAAGTCTAAAACCATAACTACCTAAGGAGTTTTGAGTGTGATCGTGATTGATCATGATATTCCCTCATCGTAATTAGGTCTTAAGGGGTGCAAATTTTTGCAGAGTTGAGGAATGATTTTATATTAATGATTCACAGCTTCACTTTGTAAGCTTTGCATCAGATGCGCGTTCTTCGTGCGGCTTACACAATTTTCTTCTTTTCCTGCTAAGTGCCTTTGTCACTTATATATTTTTTTCTGTACACTTGTTCTTTTGCTTTCCTCTTTTCCAATTGAAATACTTCTTCATTGTTGTTATAAGAGATATTCAGATGTCAAAGTCAGGTCAAATTTGATGCACAACATTAAATGAAACAACAAATACTAAATTTCTGCATAATTTTTTTGACCGATTCATGATATCTGAGCAAATATTTAAGTTAAACTGTTGGTGGCAATCAGTTCAAGAATTTTGAAGCCTTCCTTTTTTTTTTTCAAAAATTGCAATGGTTCTCTGATATGGCAGCTTAAGATCAGAATTCAGAACCAGATACCACAAAGCAAATTTAATCACCTTACTGCCCACAATAAAACGAACAGGCAACAATTGATGCATAAGAAGATAAGAGCCTAACAATGCAAATGACCTATGCTCTAACCATGTACCAGAAGAGGTACAGTCGTACAACAGGAAACAAATTACCAATGTGATTTTAAACCTCAGTGCCAGAGATCATGCGCGATGCATTCACAAAGTATAATTTAAGCATCAAATATTTTTTCACCATAGTAAAGTGGATACATAGTCAATGAAGTTGGTATTGAAAATACTACAATCCATACCAGGAAAGTGTCGAGGAAAGAAAAGCCGCAGCACAATAGCAATGAAGGCAATCCATTTGCCGACCTCTCCTCTTCACCATCACAAAAAGATTCCTCAGTAGATGCTACTAATAGAACAGGTACAGTAAAAATGGAGCAAACCAAAATGCTGGCATGGTCAATCACCTTAAAATGTTGAATAACACTGAAGGAAGACTCAGGAAAATATAAGGGACTAAGAGTGAAGTCAGCATGTTTGTCCTCCAGTTTGTGCGATCCAAGATTAACAAGTATCTGAATTAAGGATGCAAAAGAAAGATATACCATTAAACAATCACAAAATGAAAAAAATTAAATCAAAGAAAAGATGACCATAGGTTGCTAATGAAATCAAGTCAACATCTGCTTCTCTCAAAGCTCTTCACCCTGTGCAAAAGGTAGCTATGGAGCAGAGAGGAGGGTGTTCTGGCATCTCTGCGTACCCAAGCCATCAACATGAGCCACGCTTAAGCTACAGTTACTACAGTCACTACTGAATTTCCATGTCTGCAAAATGAGTTCCTGAATCAATTTCCTTCTATTGCATCTTATATCACCTCCACAAGTGTAGTAGTGTAAAACAATGTCATTCCCTCATAGTTTTGTAAGAGAATATAACTCAAGTAAAATCGCCGAAGTAAAGTGGAACCAGATTTATGTATCAATATTAATTTTAAAGGCCCCTTTAGTGTTTTTAAACATTTTTGTTCTATTTATTTATTTGGTTAATTTCATGACTGTTTAATGCACATATAATCATGTATGAAAGGTGTAATACCAGTATATCTGTCAATCTGTGACTGTGAACTTGAAAATTGGATGGTTCTCATAAATAAACTACTATATTGCTAAAGCTCTTTTAGAGCGGAATGGAGAAACAGAGTTCATATAGCCGACCCCAACATGGTTGGGATAAGGCTTTGATGATGATGATGATTGCTGCTAAAGCTCTTTCATCAGTAAGCATAGACATGACTGTATTATATCTTATTTTATTTTTTTTAATCGACTGTGCTATAGCTCACTATATTGTACACCATATGATCTAATAATCTATGAAAGACAATAACATTGTGACACTATTAAACTATACTGACACCACAAGATCTAAAAAAAAATTACCACCCCCTAATTCGTTATATATGTGTTTTTTCATAATTAAATCATTTAATCTATATTTAGGATGAATTTATTCGTGAAAATCCCTAAAATAAATGCCCCCAAACTTTACTCGGACCAGAAGTTTGGCCCACCATAAGTTAAGATTGGGCCGCTTTGATTTCAATAGATGGGCCTCACTATGAAATTCCACTCCATCAACTCAGGATTTGTCTAAGTCCGAGCCTCAGAGGGTCCGTCATTTACGAGAGTCCCTGTCATTGACCCGTTAAAAAAGTAGTACCTTTCACACTGGCATTAGCCAGCACCGCCTAGCAACCTTCCCACGAAATCAAATTGGTGAATAGCTTCAAGGCCATCCGAATCAAAAACCAAAACACAACCAAATCACATACACCTTAAAGCTAGATCTAACTCAAAACCATACTAAAATCCCCCAAATCAAAGCAAATTTCCCAATTCAAGTCAAAACGTCCATCACCTCTCTTCAAACCCAATCCGCGAATAACAAATCGAGACAAAAATCCAACTACAAGTACAAGCAAAGCCAAACAAAGCGAATAAGATGATGGATAGATCGAAGAGAGTGGAAATGGCAGAGCTCACATTGCGGCGAAGGAAGCAACCCATTTGAGGAAAGCGGTCCCAAACCCTAGGCTACCGAGACGCATCGCGTGGTTCGCGAGGTTCTTCGCTGCGATTCCCATCTCTCTCAGATCCGACTCGATCAGTTGCTGCGTGCTCGCTTCCTCCGTCTTCATCGCCAGATAATCCATCTTCCCCATTCTCTCTCTCTCTCTCTCTCTCTCTCTCTCTCTCTATGTGATCTGCTGTAATGAATGAGAGAACAAAAGCGGAGTTGTAGTATTTATGGCGTTGATTCTTGGCGGAGCTGCTTCAACTGTAACGCTTGGTAACTTTCTTTGGATGGTTTCCATTTTATTTCCCTTTCGGGAAAGAGACACGTAGATGACACGCGGAGAGATCGCACGCTTTGGGCGCGATTGATGGTACTGTGGGCCGCTAGGCGTTTTACTGGTTCTTCACCTGCCGCGCAGGATGATAGGGAGGGATTGTTACTTCCCAGAAGTTTCCTCCTTTCAAAAGCTTTTTACATTTGCTTCTATGGTACACAGTGATTTAATCAGACTTTCAAATATTGCAATTTGACTGCAAGAAGCTACTGGACCCAAGTACGCATTTTAATAATTAAGGTGGTTATATTCATTGAAAAGGACGAACAAGGCTAGTGATTATCTATAATTGATAGAAAAAATGTGTGGTTATATGAAATTTTCTCTTAAAAAAAAATCATATGTCAATTTTTATCTCTCCTTTCTTCCTTTTAACTTTTAATTGATCTTTTTCTCTTTCATTATTAGAAATGAGGGAAGATAGATGTAAGGTGGAAATGTGGGCAGGGCCCTTTGTTTTCCTATGTATTAAGTAGATAGTGTAATAGTTGGGTATTTATATATTATATTTTTTTTGAGGAAAAAGTTATTTAATGCTCATTTTTGTAAATTTACTTTTGATTTACTTTTCTAATTTCTTTTTGTGTTAAAAAAATCATGCATCTCCAATTATATTCTAATAAAAACTAATGGGCTTTCAAACTTTTAACACGATGCTCAATTAAAAATAGAGGTGCTGGTGACAATAAAGGGTGCTTATCACCAATGGAGCACCCTCACTTTTGGTAGATGCCGTGCCTATCTTAAATTTATAGAGAAAAGGTCTAGCAAGATGCTGGTGTATATAAGCTAGCTTTTTAGGGCCATATGGAGTTGTGCAAACCATGAAAGACATGAGAGATTGAAAAATCATGATGAGAACTAGATATGTACAAAAAATCAGCACCATCCAATATAGCTTGATATGTGAAATAAGGTGATTTATTTTAACCATTGTAAATGTGAGACGATAAGATAAAGGGGATAGGATGATTGGATGGAACTGATTTTTTGTACATACCTAGTTCTCATTGTAATTTTTCAATCCATTGTGTCCTTCATGGTTGGCACAACTTCAGATGGGCTTAAAAAATTAACTCATATAATGCACCATCTGGTAAATCGTTTCCCTAAAGAGATACAAATATGAATCTTAATATAATAAGTAGATACCCAAATCCTTCCTTATTTGGTCGAGAGGAAGTCAAACTAACGTTTTCATAGGCCTTCACTCGTGATCTTTGCTTATTGAGTTGTTATGTCACCCACGGATTGCATGCAATCTTCAATATATAGAATAAAGATTCACAATCACCCTAATAGGGAAAGTCAGGTGCTCAACAATAAGCTAAACATAGATTTGCAACGAGACAGATGGACGAGCAATATAAAAGGCTTTTGTGAGCAGTCCTTTACACCATGTCCCCCCATGTGGTGCTCTTGTGCGAAGGGTGTAAAATTAAAATGAGCACTAGTCCAAGATTTTTTAAATTCCTTCTCTAAAAAACTATCATTTTTTAAAATGTTGACAGTTCGTTCTAAAAAAATGTAAAAATTAAAACAAAATATTTGTTAATGTATTTTACCTTTGCTAATAACTATAAATAAATAATACCCTAGTATCAATATTACTTATTAGTGGCAATAAATATTTTTCTTTTTTCCCTAAATATATCGAAGTTCTAGACATGATTAATTTAATAATTAGTCTATTTGGTGCGGTGCAATTAATTGAAAAAATGGACATATTCATCATCAAGCAAAGTTCACCCCCAAGATTAGGAGTGTAAACACCCCCAAGCCCAACAAACATATATAAATAAATAAGGAAATTGATTTTTGTAGAAGAATAAATGCACATTTCCTCTTTTGCTACATTAAGCATCCGCATCCTTAAAAAAAACCTATTAAATGCATTAGAGATCATTATAATCTAGAACCAATCTATGCCCATATTAGACAAATATAATTACAGCCTGCAATTCCAACGAAGACGTATGCCCTGTTTCTTTACAAGAATTCAAAGAATTATTGTCTGGGGAATTTCAGAATTCTCATACATAATGGAATTCATGTATGCC
The DNA here is from genome assembly GCA_037013555.1 of Sextonia rubra. Lineage (NCBI taxonomy): Eukaryota > Viridiplantae > Streptophyta > Magnoliopsida > Laurales > Lauraceae > Sextonia > Sextonia rubra. The sequence goes on along the minus strand of JASUAD010000018.1, from coordinate 47,330,201 downwards.
CCCTTGTACTTGAGCATTTAAAAATTCTAGCAAAAGGTAAAGGATGTAGAGTTCTAGAACTTCCAAAGGCTATTTAAGATCTTTCACATAGATGGAATTTTAGAATGCTTGTAAAAAAAATAACGTATTTGCAAATGCCAACAGACAAAATGTCACATTATGTCCCAAAAACCTCATTAATCCAAATTCTTTGGAAATATGCTTGTAAAATAATAGACTTGGAAATTTAGGATTTTGGTTGTACCTTCTAATTTCAAACTATCAAAAGATGCCCGTGCTAAGCACGGGTTAACATCAAACCAATATTACTGTGGATACAAAATTTATAAAGAAAAAAAGGATGCAGGTTGCACACTTTTTTTTAGTGCTTGTTGTTACTACAATTCAATTGATAAGTTAAATCAATAATAGTTTACTGGTAAAAAAATTAAAAAGGAATATAATTATTTTTTTAAAAGAAAAATAAGGAAACAACAAATTATGCACTGCATCCTACTTTTGCCCTAACTATGTTCTTTTATAATCACAAAAATGCAAAGTATATTGATTTCAAATACATAGCACATCAGATATTATTATAAAATAGAGACTGTGTCACATTTGCATGGAGCTCTAATTTACGATTTCTAATTTATTTATATAATTTTTCATTCTATTGTAAATAGTTCCATTAAATATGATTATATGGTTTTCAAGAGTTTAAAATGAAGAGAGGCTCCTTGCATCAACCATTGTGTTTTGTTATATATTGTAGTTGTAATATATTATCTATTGATTGTATATATATCAAAATAGACTATATAAAAAAATATGTTTTGTTTCCCTGTGACAATAATTTTGCATTATTGTAAGCTTTTTTGCATCTTAATTAGGTTCTTTTATAAGGATGATGCATATCTATAATCATGTAAAATGTTTGTCCAAAGACTTTAAATTTCGAGTCAGACTTGACCCAAAACATGCCTAACCAAGATCGAGAATCTTTAATTATCTACGATCCAAGTTAGGTAGGATACATATTAGATTTATGTATAAATTCTTAGTTTTGATTACATATTAGACTGCTATAAATATTAATGTTTGACCTTACAGCTTTTGTACAATTTACATGATATAAGTGGTATCAAGAGTTAGATTGGCTTCAACATTGGTTATAATGATACAACTGATGAATTTAAATGTTTTTCTTTTAGTTGATCATGAAGTATTTTGGGATGAATTATTGGTTTTTTTTCTCTCAAACTTGTTTTTATGATATATTATTAATTTTTTATTGGCTATTTTTTAATTAGGGTCCTATTTTAATTTTGGGTCATAGATTGGTTAGACATATGCTACCATAAACACCTCAAGTTCTATCAATGTGACCACATATAAAAGAGGAAAAAGAGAGAGAAAGAGAGAGAGAGAGTAAGGTCTAACAAAGCAAAGCCTAAAATAACATAGGATGGTTTCAATTGGTAAATCTAGAAAAATAATGAAAGGCACTTTTATTTTTTATTTTTTATTTTAATTATTTTATTTTCTTCATTGGTTTGAATATCTGCTTTTTCATGTCCTCTCTTTGTATTTTATATAATTTCTTTGCCATTCTCATTGACAAATGAATATATAGATTTTTGTCTCAATTCACTCTATGCTTTTTCCTCAAATTTAATATTTTTGATTGAGTGCAATACTTCTTATTAATAACAATATTGCCCTTTATTATTTTTCACATGAATATTGTTCTTTTACCATAAATATTTAAGCTCCTTTTCATGTTTTCTCTTTTAAACATTCTGAAAAAAATGACAAGACTAATTTTTTTCAAGTTTGACAATTTTATTAATTAATATATCTTCGCTTTGGCTCAACTCAACATGGGCCTTTGTTGTTAGTAGAAAAGGAAATAATTAAATATTTTTTATGATGGCTACATTGAATGGAAAATTGCATACCATTATTTTTAATTGGAATTGATGATTATTTATAAAGTATTAGAAAAATAATTTCTTAATGATAAGGATATATCTTAATAGAAAAGAGTTTATTGATGTTGCTCACGTGGTCAAAATAAATTAGTAAATTTCTAATTTGAATAAGTCTCTTTGATATAAAAAAACAAGATGTAAAATCACTTTACAAAAAATGAGAAACAAATTCGGGTAAATTAAAATCTACCAAGAGGCTTGAAAAATATGCATACTGGACCTGTTCGCTTATAGGAATGAAGCAAATTGACTCATCTACTATGCAAGGGTATGCACATGACCATCCATTGAATGCTATGGATGTCACAAGTATCACATGAAAGCTTTTCTTAAAATCCATTAGCTCTCTATTGCTAAATAAAGAGGGAAGTGGAAATATAAACCTTCATGGACTTCCAAACTCAACCCTGTTGCATTATAGAGAAGGAAGAGATTGCTTTAAAAAAGTCTTATAGAAATTATAGTTAGTTTAAGAATTTCAAAGAGGGGAAAACAAAGAGCTAGAATCTCTATTTTGATAAAAGATATTATTGGCTTTGATTGCAGGTGTAATGATAGAAGAGAGAGAAGAGTTAGAGAATTTAAAAAGAGAAATTAAGAAGAAGGAGGAATTATGGTTCTCCATAGAATATCAAGGGATGTCAAAATAGCCAGAATCTCTACTATGATGAGAGATATTGTTGGCTTTGATTGGAGGTATAATGATAGAAGAGATGTAGGATTTAAAGAGAGAAATTAAGAGGAGGGGGGAATTATGGTTCTCCATAGAATATCAAGAGACAGGAAAAATAAATTATGGAGGGTCAAAATCAATTAAACGAATTGAGGTTAACTTTTCAATTGAACTCAACCAACTTTATATATAATAATTGAGTTTAGCTCAACGTAACTGGCAGATTGTTTTGTGGATTAAGTTCATATTGAGTCATTTATAACAAGTCAACAAAAAGCGAGCCGGTTTTGGAACAAGCACCTTTCCATGGCTATGCATAACTTGGCGTCTCACCATGAACAGGCCCACACACTAAGGCCTCGGCCATTAAATAATGCATTTTAAGAATGCTAATTCTATGATTAGCACTCCCCCAAATTTAACTTTAAATAATTAAAAAAAACAAAGCTAAATTGCTATTGGTGGGTTCCAAATATCAGTCGAGGAAAACATGGCGCTCTGTCAGATACTCTCGCGCGCCTAGGATGGACTGCAACTGAACCCAAAGAGATTTTCAACAAAATCTAATTTCATGGTAGAGGGTTTTTTTGTCTCCTCATTTTGAATTGGAGTCACAGCTTCCACTACCATGTCTAAGAAGGGGGCTACCATTCTTGCCATTACATATTTAGTTGCAGCTCTTTCTAAGGTAAGATCATCATATTACAACTTACTTCATTAGGTAAAAGAGCTGTTATTTTGACACAACTTTTAACCCAGTCTATACAAATTCTTTCTAGACACATGTGATTAACTTAGTCACATTCGTTTTTTATTCTCTACAATCACCTATTTACCCAACACACCCCCACCCATCCAAACACATATTTTACTTTCTTTCTCTACACTTTTTTTCTCTCTTCTTCGTCCATTATCACTTTTCTGTACATATTGATCCATCCAAACACAGAGAGCTCATTGTCCTCATCTCTTCCCCCATTATCAAAGCATTGTCTCTAGGTCTTCCCTCATCTTCCATTACTCTCCATCGTCAAAGGTTACTTCTCTTTTCTCCTCTTCACCATTTTCATTTCTTCATGTTACCTCCATTTTCATTCAAATGGGCTTTACATGCTTGGATTTGTTTAGATGAATGTATTGTAAGAAATCATGTGGCCCGCATGCCACGATTCTTACATCAAATCAAGCAGGACAGATCCCAATAGAAATTAAAATCCCACTTTTGTGTAAGACTCGATATGGGTGTAACACTCCGATCCCCTTTGAGCCGGATTAGTGGCTCATTAGTGTGTGTTTTGTTTTGTTTATTTCTTTTGGACTTGTTTTGGGTCATGGATAGGTAGTTGAGTGACCTTTGACCTGGAATAGGTAGTTCTAAGCCCTTTTTCGTAATTTTGCTTTTGCTTTGCTCATATCATCTTTGCATCATCTTGGTGTCAGCACGCGTATTTCGTTGAGCTCGACAATTTCCGTAACTGAGTCAGATCCGTTTGAAGTCAATTGGAGAAGTTGGACCCCCGTGTGACTTGAACTGTAATTAGTATAAACTCCATGGATCTTGTTTTAAACTCCAAACATATATATAATGAGTCACTCTCCAGGTGTCTCTCTCTTTCTCATTTCACTTGGTCGATTGCATGCAACAACATCAGAGAGAGCCACGTCTCTTCCTCTCCTTTTCTCTCTTTCTCTCTTCTTTCCTTCTCTTGCTCGATTGTGGTTGGGAGCTCTTGTTTGATTTGGGTTTTGCCACACTTCATTGGATTGGGTTCTTCTTTATTCTCTCATCTCTGTCTATTGCTTGAGGTAAGTGGGCTCTTTGTGTTTCTTCTCCCAATTGCACCTCTCATTCTCTGATTTCTGTGTTTCCATCTCATGCATGGTTTCTTGCTTTGATTTGTCTTGATTTTAGTGGATTTGGAGCTTGATTTCAGAGGATTTGTCAGATTTGAGGCAAGTATAAGTACAGGTTTTGATAACACATATGGGTATTATTTGATTGCTTGGATTCATTCTCATTCTCTTTAGAGAAATGTTTTACAGCCATTTTCTAAGCTATGAGAATCAGTTGAGCTTGTTTTATTCAGTTTCTGTATCAAATTTCAGTTTCTGTACTCAGCCCGAATTCATCTCTGTATTGTACGGCTAAGCCGTGAACTTCTACGGCTTGGTTTCCAGAGACTCGAAATTTGAGTTTTGTTCTACGGCTAGGCTACGGCTAAGCCGTAATTTGTCCTACGGCTGAGCCGTAAGCTAGCCGTGACCCAACCGTACCCCAGCCGTGAATTAATTCTCTGATCAGTCGAAACTTTTCTGATATCAGTACTCCTACGGTGAGGCTACGGCTAAGCCGTGGATTGGTCTACGGCTAAGCCGTATACTGACTGTAGCTCAGCCGTGAGATGTATCAGATCAGAGGTGGAAAAGCTGACAGTTTAGCCGTGTTCTGAAGGGAACCACGGCTAAGCCGTAGTGCATATTGCGGCTACGCCGTAGGATGCCACGGCTAAGCCGTAGGTCACCCATGGCTAAACCGTAAGACCTGTTAAATATCAGTTAAACTTAGGCTAATGGTGTGACCTTGTAGGGCTCAAATACAGGTTAACCATACCCGTACACCGGCCCGATGGACTCTTTGGATCGCATGAATAATCTGTTAGGCTGTGACTTGTTCATGTGAGCGTTGATCACTGTTAAGCACCTCCCCATGGGTGTTGGTTTAAGGGACTTCGATGCACATAAGGATTATATTGCAACACTAGGATGGCAACGGTGCATCGAATAACTTAAAACTACATCAACATGCACGGTTAGTGACAGTGATGCAACTAGATTAGACTTGGCTTGTAATGAACCTTGATTCCGTATTAATCTGAGATGCATTGCATATTGTTTATGGTTTTGCCCTCTGTTCTGTTAATCTATGTTATGCATTCCTCAGTCATTTTGCTTTCGTTCTGTATATCTGTATTATTCTTCGCTCTGTACTCTGTTTTGATCTATGCTATGCTTTGTATATTCTCTGGCTTTGTATATCTCTGATTTTTGGGTATTCCCTGGTGGCTCTGCCCAGAGGTTAATACGTGAGGATAAGATCCGGTCCTTGTCATCGGTGAGTCCAAAGCGGATAATCTCCTTTCTTTAGCTTTGATTTGATTGGTATTAGTCTGGCTCTACTCAGCCTCAGCCCTAGGATACCCGACGGGGTTACCTCTGGCGTAGATCTCTGTATCTCTGTTTTAACTGCAGTGTTGCTTTGTCTTGGGACCCCGGAACCCAGGAACCGAGACCCGTTGTACCTTTGGCCTGGACAGCGGTGTTCTCCTCTGCTCTGCTCTGCTCTGCTCTCTATTGGAGAGAACATGGTTAACGTAGTAGCCACTTAGTCAGTATTTCTATGTTTGATTCATATATCATGCTTTACGTCTATGCACGATTTGCTTAGCTTACTAAGATGAAATTCTGAAATCATTATTCTGTCATTTATTCAGCTTTGATACTATGAGTGTTTCATCTCTGTTACTTATATTTGCTGGATCGTTGTATTCATTTGTGTTGTCTGTGGTGTTGCAGGCACAGCTACCTTGCCCAGCTCCCCGGCGGTCGAGGAGGCTGCAGGGGCGAGTGTAGAGGCACCCTCCGGTCTGGCAGAGTGGGCCTGATCACTTCTGCCAAGTGCGTGCATGCATACCAGTGGCTTTTATTTTGCATTTTGGTTTTTGAGAGCTTGTATTTGGACTTTGGACTTTGGACTTGTATTCTGTATATTTTGTGTATATTGATTTTGGTGTGTATTCGGTTTTATCTCAGTGTATTTGTCTTTGTCTTTTCCGTTTCGTATTTGCTTTGGCTTCCGCTATCTTATTTTCCTTTGTTGCTTGCTATGATATGTACAGCTTCCGCGTACGCTTAGTTCGCACGTGTTAGATCCCTTGTGTGCGTGCATCTGGACTGGGTTTGGGTGCACGTGCACGGGAGTACGTGTGTCACCGGTTTAGCTTTTCGCTAACCCCCGAATTCTGGGCTCGGGTCGTGACATACGTATTGTATGGTATCAGAGCATGCTAGTTATAAGCATGTAGGCATCTAAGATCGTGGTGAGATGACGATATCAACTATTTGACTCGAGGTCTCATATGTTGATTTGGGGTTTGACTAACTCAGGGCCTTTTATATTGTGTGTTGTGTTTCTTTTCCTTTTTGCAGGATGGCATCAGGATCAGGATCTCGAGATGAGAATCAACAGGGCCATAACGGTGATAGTGGATCAGTACCCCCACACATCAGTAGTGAGGAGCGGATGATGATGATGATGCAGTCTATGCAATCATTACAGGCGCAGATGGCATCCATGGTAGATAGACAGAGTCAGGCTGCCGCAGTAGCATCACCTCGTATAGATCAGCAAGTGATTTTCCAGCCCAAGGAATCAGATCCTAATGCTCTTTTCGACAAGTTCCGTAAGCGAGGGGCGACCGAGTTTCATGGGATAGACGATGCATTGCAGGCTGAGCAATGGTTGGAGCAGACTGAAGAGCTTTTTGATACGATCGTGTGCAGTAACAAGCGGAAGGTAGTTCTCACAGCCTCTATGCTTCGGAGTGTAGCCAAGACATGGTGGAGGAGTGTTAAGACCTCATTTCAGACTATGCCCAATGCCACAGTTTGGGAGACCTTCAAGCAGCAATTCCGTCGTAAGTTCATGCCTCTCCATATTCAGCGAGCCAAGGAAGTGGAATTCTTCAACCTTCAGCAGAGACAGATGTCAGTTGCAGATTATGTACACAGGTTTACAGAGTTGTCTCATTTCGCAGAGGACATGGTGAACACAGAGCATAAGAAAGTGACTCGCTTCGTCAACGGCCTGAATCCGAGACATAAGCGCCACGTGGTTGCTTGTATGTGGCCGGCTACCTTGGATGACGCTATTGACAGGGCTTATGATGCAGAGGCCATCTTTGAGGAGGAGCGAACAGAGGCTAAGAGGGCAGCAGGTTTCAGTGGCAGAAGTCAGTTCCAGAAGAAGTTCAAGGGTAAACAGGGCAGTTCGAGCAGTTCTCAGATAGTTTGCGGTCACTGTGGGAAGGATCACCCCACAGACAGATGTTGGAGGAAGAGTGGGGCTTGTTTCGGGTGTGGCTCTACGGACCACAGGCGGGCCCAATGCCCGAAGTTTCAGTCCCCTCCACAGACGAGACAGACAGGACCTACCTCACAGGGCAGATCCCAGCCAGCTCGCCCAGGCCAGAAGCAGAACCGCCAGACAGCCCGAGCCTATGCTGCTACGCATGAGGGCGCGGAGGAGGCCACGGTAGTGGAAGGTAAAATTTTAATTTCCGATGCAGAAGCTTTAGCTTTATTTGACTCAGGGTCTACGCGTTCGTACGTAGCACCCCATTTTGCTGTGCAGCTTCGACAGCGACCTACACCACTTCCCTACTTGTTGTTAGTATCCACTCCGGTTGGTAAGCGGGTGGAGTGCAGTGTGTTTTACCCTCAGTGTGATGTGCGGATAGCTGGTCATCAGCTCCCAGTAGACCTCGTGTTGCTCACGACACTGGATTTTGATGTGATCCTTGGTATGGACTGGCTTGCGAGATATCATGCGTGTATCAATTGCTACAGTAAGGCTATCTACTTTGATTTGGGCAGCGGATTCCGATTTGAGGGCAGCCAGATGAAGTGCCCAAGACGTGTGATCTCTGCTTGTAAAGCAGACAGGATGCTTCGTAGGGGATGTGAGGGATTTCTTGCATTCATTTCAGAGAAGAAAGATCAGCGACAGCTCAGTGAGATTCCAGTAGTCAGCGAGTTTCCGGATGTCTTTCCGGAAGATGTGCCAGAGTTGCCACCAGTTCGGGAGGTAGAATTTGCTATTGACGTGGTACCAGGTACAGCACCTATCAGTAGAGCTCCATATCGTATGGCACCTGCAGAGTTGTTGGAATTGAAGAAACAGTTGCAGGATTTGTTGGATAAGGGGTTTATACGCCCGAGTGTTTCACCTTGGGGAGCACCTGTTTTGTTCGTCAAGAAGAAGGATGGCAGTTTCCGGATGTGCATTGACTACAGGCAATTGAACAAAGTGACTATCAAGAACAAATATCCATTGCCTAGGATTGATGAGTTGTTCGATCAACTTCAGGGTGCAGCTTACTTCTCTAAGATTGACTTGAGGTCAGGATATCACCAGCTCAGGGTGAAGGATGAGGATGTTCCGAAGACAGCTTTCAGGACTCGGTATGGACACTACGAGTTCCTTGTCATGCCGTTTGGTTTGACGAATGCACCCGCAGCTTTCATGGCATTGATGAATAGGGTGTTTACTTCCTTCTTGGACCAGTTTGTTGTGGTCTTCATAGATGACATATTGGTCTATTCGAAGACTGCTGAGGAACATACAGACCATCTGAGGAAGGCATTGCAGCTGCTTCGAGATCACAAGTTGTATGCAAAGTTGGCTAAATGTGATTTCTGGCTAGAGCAAGTTGCATTTTTGGGACATGTGATTTCTAGAGATGGATTGATGGTGGATCCAGCTAAGATTGAGGCAGTAGTCCATTGGCCCCGTCCTAGATCAGTGACAGAGATTCGGAGTTTTCTGGGTTTGGCGGGATATTACCGCAGGTTTGTGCAGGATTTCTCGAAGATCTCAGCCCCGCTGACTCAGTTGACTCGGAAGAAGGTCCCGTATGAGTGGACAGAGAAGTGTGAGCGTAGTTTTCAGATGTTGAAAGAAAAGCTCACTACGGCGCTAGTGTTGACTCTCCCGGATGGTAGTGAGGGATTCGTGATTTATTCCGATGCCTCTAGAGTTGGACTAGGCTGTGTACTGATGCAGAATCAGAAGGTGGTTGCCTATGGATCCAGACAGTTGAAAGAACATGAGAAGAACTATGCCACACATGACTTGGAGTTAGCAGCCATTGTATTTGCATTGAAGTTGTGGCGACATTACCTGTACGGTGTGAAGTTTGAGGTCCATTCCGATCATCACAGTCTGCAGTACTTGTTTGATCAGCATGACTTGAATATGAGGCAGCGAAGATGGTTGGAGTTCATCAAAGACTACGACTTTCCGATCAAGTACCACCCAGGCAAGGGCAATGTAGTTGCAGATGCACTCAGCAGGAGGACAGACAGTCTTCAGGTGTTAGCAGGATTCTATATGCTTGTGCATGATCAGCCTGTAGAGGTTCAGATGGTAGGAGACTCGGTGACATTAGCTACTACCGTCGTGTTTCAGCCTGAGGTGATTCAGCAGATCAAGGATCGCCAGTTTGAGGACCCCCTCCTGGTGAAGTTCAGAGATCGGATTGCAGATCGACCGGATTTCAGCTTGGTGGATGGAGTTTTGTACTTCAGGAACAGATTGTGTGTTCCCGCTGTGGATGAGTTGAGAGAGAAATTGATGACAGATGCGCACGATGCCCGATATGCGATGCATCCCGGGAGTACGAAGATGTACCGGAACTTGAAGGATAGATTTTGGTGGAACAATATGAAGCGGGAGATCGCAGGGTTCGTAGCTCGATGTTTGACCTGTCAGAGGGTAAAAGCTGATCATCAGCGACCTCCAGGATCATTGCATCCATTGCACACCCCGCAGTGGAAGTGGGAGCACATTACTATGGATTTCGTCTCCGGTTTTCCGCCGACCAGTAGAAAGAATAATGCTATCTGGGTCATAGTGGACAGATTGACTAAGTCAGCACATTTCCTTCCGTTCAAGAAAGGGATGACATTCACAGAGATGGCCAGGAAGTTTGTTGACGAGATAGTCAGATTGCATGGTACCCCAGTATCGATTGTGTCAGATCGCGATAGTCGTTTTGTATCTTCATTCTGGAGAGCATTTCAGGAAGCTATGGGCACGAAGCTGAGTTTTAGTACGGCATACCACCCCCAGACTGATGGACAGTCGGAGCGTACCATTCAGACGTTGGAGGATATGCTCCGAGCTAGCGTGCTGAACTTTGAGAAGGAATGGGATACGCATCTAGCATTGTGTGAGTTTGCTTACAACAACAGCTTCCATGAGAGTATTGGTATGGCACCTTATGAGGCTCTATACGGACGCAAGTGCAGGACCCCAGTGTGCTGGGAAGAAGTTGGAACTAGAAGTTTCCATGGTCCGACCATCATTGCTGAGACGACAGAGAAGGTGCAGAAAGTGATAGAGAATCTGAAGATTGCTCGGTCCAGGCAGAAGAGCTATGCTGATACTCGGAGGAGACCTTTGGCATTCCAAGTCGGAGATTGGGTATTTCTTAAAGTTTCTCCGATGAAGGGCACAGTTCGATTTGGTCAGAAGGGCAAGTTAGCTCCGAGATATGTAGGACCGTTCGAAGTCAAGAGCCGAGTTGGAGATTTAGCCTATCGGTTGACACTTCCAGTTGAGTTCTCCGGTGTTCACGATGTGTTCCATGTGTCGATGCTCCGTAAGTATGTGCCAGATCCGAGCCATGTGATTCGCTACGATGACATTCAGATTCAGCCTAATGCGACTTACGTTGAGCGTCCGCTTCGCATCGTTGGGACACGAGAGCAGATTCTCCGTACCAGGACTATCAGATGGGTTAAAGTGTTGTGGGAGCATCACGGTCCGGATGAGGCTACTTGGGAGCTAGAGGAGCAGCTAGCGCGCCAGTACCCCCAGCTCTTTGCGCAGGTAGGTAGTCATTCCGAGGACGGAATGATTCCTAGTGGGGGAGGATGTAACACTCCGATCCCCTTTGAGCCGGATTAGTGGCTCATTAGTGTGTGTTTTGTTTTGTTTATTTCTTTTGGACTTGTTTTGGGTCATGGATAGGTAGTTGAGTGACCTTTGACCTGGAATAGGTAGTTCTAAGCCCTTTTTCGTAATTTTGCTTTTGCTTTGCTCATATCATCTTTGCATCATCTTGGTGTCAGCACGCGTATTTCGTTGAGCTCGACAATTTCCGTAACTGAGTCAGATCCGTTTGAAGTCAATTGGAGAAGTTGGACCCCCGTGTGACTTGAACTGTAATTAGTATAAACTCCATGGATCTTGTTTTAAACTCCAAACATATATATAATGAGTCACTCTCCAGGTGTCTCTCTCTTTCTCATTTCACTTGGTCGATTGCATGCAACAACATCAGAGAGAGCCACGTCTCTTCCTCTCCTTTTCTCTCTTTCTCTCTTCTTTCCTTCTCTTGCTCGATTGTGGTTGGGAGCTCTTGTTTGATTTGGGTTTTGCCACACTTCATTGGATTGGGTTCTTCTTTATTCTCTCATCTCTGTCTATTGCTTGAGGTAAGTGGGCTCTTTGTGTTTCTTCTCCCAATTGCACCTCTCATTCTCTGATTTCTGTGTTTCCATCTCATGCATGGTTTCTTGCTTTGATTTGTCTTGATTTTAGTGGATTTGGAGCTTGATTTCAGAGGATTTGTCAGATTTGAGGCAAGTATAAGTACAGGTTTTGATAACACATATGGGTATTATTTGATTGCTTGGATTCATTCTCATTCTCTTTAGAGAAATGTTTTACAGCCATTTTCTAAGCTATGAGAATCAGTTGAGCTTGTTTTATTCAGTTTCTGTATCAAATTTCAGTTTCTGTACTCAGCCCGAATTCATCTCTGTATTGTACGGCTAAGCCGTGAACTTCTACGGCTTGGTTTCCAGAGACTCGAAATTTGAGTTTTGTTCTACGGCTAGGCTACGGCTAAGCCGTAATTTGTCCTACGGCTGAGCCGTAAGCTAGCCGTGACCCAACCGTACCCCAGCCGTGAATTAATTCTCTGATCAGTCGAAACTTTTCTGATATCAGTACTCCTACGGTGAGGCTACGGCTAAGCCGTGGATTGGTCTACGGCTAAGCCGTATACTGACTGTAGCTCAGCCGTGAGATGTATCAGATCAGAGGTGGAAAAGCTGACAGTTTAGCCGTGTTCTGAAGGGAACCACGGCTAAGCCGTAGTGCATATTGCGGCTACGCCGTAGGATGCCACGGCTAAGCCGTAGGTCACCCATGGCTAAACCGTAAGACCTGTTAAATATCAGTTAAACTTAGGCTAATGGTGTGACCTTGTAGGGCTCAAATACAGGTTAACCATACCCGTACACCGGCCCGATGGACTCTTTGGATCGCATGAATAATCTGTTAGGCTGTGACTTGTTCATGTGAGCGTTGATCACTGTTAAGCACCTCCCCATGGGTGTTGGTTTAAGGGACTTCGATGCACATAAGGATTATATTGCAACACTAGGATGGCAACGGTGCATCGAATAACTTAAAACTACATCAACATGCACGGTTAGTGACAGTGATGCAACTAGATTAGACTTGGCTTGTAATGAACCTTGATTCCGTATTAATCTGAGATGCATTGCATATTGTTTATGGTTTTGCCCTCTGTTCTGTTAATCTATGTTATGCATTCCTCAGTCATTTTGCTTTCGTTCTGTATATCTGTATTATTCTTCGCTCTGTACTCTGTTTTGATCTATGCTATGCTTTGTATATTCTCTGGCTTTGTATATCTCTGATTTTTGGGTATTCCCTGGTGGCTCTGCCCAGAGGTTAATACGTGAGGATAAGATCCGGTCCTTGTCATCGGTGAGTCCAAAGCGGATAATCTCCTTTCTTTAGCTTTGATTTGATTGGTATTAGTCTGGCTCTACTCAGCCTCAGCCCTAGGATACCCGACGGGGTTACCTCTGGCGTAGATCTCTGTATCTCTGTTTTAACTGCAGTGTTGCTTTGTCTTGGGACCCCGGAACCCAGGAACCGAGACCCGTTGTACCTTTGGCCTGGACAGCGGTGTTCTCCTCTGCTCTGCTCTGCTCTGCTCTCTATTGGAGAGAACATGGTTAACGTAGTAGCCACTTAGTCAGTATTTCTATGTTTGATTCATATATCATGCTTTACGTCTATGCACGATTTGCTTAGCTTACTAAGATGAAATTCTGAAATCATTATTCTGTCATTTATTCAGCTTTGATACTATGAGTGTTTCATCTCTGTTACTTATATTTGCTGGATCGTTGTATTCATTTGTGTTGTCTGTGGTGTTGCAGGCACAGCTACCTTGCCCAGCTCCCCGGCGGTCGAGGAGGCTGCAGGGGCGAGTGTAGAGGCACCCTCCGGTCTGGCAGAGTGGGCCTGATCACTTCTGCCAAGTGCGTGCATGCATACCAGTGGCTTTTATTTTGCATTTTGGTTTTTGAGAGCTTGTATTTGGACTTTGGACTTTGGACTTGTATTCTGTATATTTTGTGTATATTGATTTTGGTGTGTATTCGGTTTTATCTCAGTGTATTTGTCTTTGTCTTTTCCGTTTCGTATTTGCTTTGGCTTCCGCTATCTTATTTTCCTTTGTTGCTTGCTATGATATGTACAGCTTCCGCGTACGCTTAGTTCGCACGTGTTAGATCCCTTGTGTGCGTGCATCTGGACTGGGTTTGGGTGCACGTGCACGGGAGTACGTGTGTCACCGGTTTAGCTTTTCGCTAACCCCCGAATTCTGGGCTCGGGTCGTGACAATGGGCCCCTCAATGAGACTCTTAATAGGATCGATAGATGTGGGTTTCTGGTGGAAGAAGCCTCTAGTAGGTGTAACTATTTGGGACTTGTCTAAAAAAGGATAAGGGAGCCCTAGGGTTGGATATTCTTCATTCTCATAAGAAAGACAAGAGGCGAAGAGATCCATGGAGCTTTCTAATCACCGGAACGCACATAGATCTTCAGCCATATAACAGAATCTCCACATCCAGATTCATCATATGTTTTTCATCAATCCCTTTGATTTTGTGAATGTTTAGCTTGAATAAGCTTGAGTTTCGAAGGGTTTTTTGTATGTGTTTTTTTTATCTATTTTTAGGTTCACAGTCACTGCCCAGTTCAGTTCTCCAAGATTGAAAATAAATTAGGGATTTGAGTTTTAAATAGATAATAGCCTTTTTGGTCCTTTCATGCATGGGCAAATTTATAATAAAAAAAACTTTTAATCCATGTGTAAACTGAGTCAAATGTAGTATTGAAATAGCAGCTCTCTTTTTAGTATCTCATTCTTTATGGAAAATAAGTACAAACTTTTGAGATTATGCATTTAAAGATAAAACATATGGCAAAAGTATCATTTCTCCATAAAAGCTTATGGTGGTTGGACTGTTACTGAATTTTAAAATATTAAAATGAAAATGCAAGGCCCTATTTATAAATACTAAAATCTACAAATATTAAAAACCTGGGAGATGGGGGGCTGTAGGTATATACAAAATAAAATACTCTATTTTCTATGTTTGTAGATCATATTGAAATCTAATTTGCTCAAAATCCATCATCACGATGGATGAAGAAATATAGTTGCACTATTGTCTTGTCCCTTCTTTTTTCTTTTTCTTTGGCGCCTCCTTAAATAAAGTTCTAGTTCCGCCCATGAAAAAATGGAAAATGAATACCAAGCAATCAACCTAGGAAATCAAGGTCCTACTTACATCTCTTGATATATATATTCTTTACCACTCACCTCTATAATAATTTTAGGGGTTCATTTGACCTGGGGCGGAACTAGAGGGGCCAATAGGGCCAATGCCCAACACCACCCCCCGCCTCGCTCTCAAGATTTCAAAAAATCCTTTATGTTTTTAATTTTTTTAATACTTTTTCCATTTGCCCCCAACATTTTTTTAAAACTTTTTACATTCCCCCACCACCCAAAGAAAAAAAATACTTAGAAAACCCCCTACATATTTTGATAACTATACTTATTTTTATATATGGGCCTTTTAAAACTTCTTTCTAGATAGTGGCCTACTCCCGGCCAGCCCTTAAAAAAAACCTTAAGTTAAGTGCTTTCATTTTTTTAAAAAATGCCCTAGGGTAGGGCTTAGACAAAATTTTATAGGCCATCTAATTTTGAAGGCAGAGCTAGGACAATACCGAGCCTTGCTAGGCCCGCCATTATATTTTTTTCTTCATTTTAAAAAATATATAATTATATATATTATTTGAAGTGCCACTCATAATTATATACGTGGTCTAATTATTTTTAACAACTTATATGCATTAAATGAACATAGTGAAAGTGAATATGATGATAATGATGTATTAGATAATTTATTAGATATATCGAAAGAGGGCTAAATTATTAAATTTTGAAGATATTGTCAAGTATTATTGTTTAAATTAGTTTTACATAGACAATAAATTTTGCATATAACAGAAGTATCATTACAAGTATTAATAAATATCATCTTAAGTTTTTATTTTGTATTAGAAGCATTATTGAGTATCATTTTGTGTATTATTTAACATCAATAGAAGTAGTATTAAGTATCGTTAGAAGATATTATTATATTGACTAATTTTTAATTTTTCATCAATTAATCAAAAACATATTTTAACTCCACTACGCTTGCTTTATTGCAACCGTAGTTGGTCCCAAGCCCAATTAAAGGAGGTTAAAGGTTAGATTAACACTCAAAGTTAGATGAAAATGCTAAAATAATTTTAAAGTATTTTTTTTTTCAAGCCTTGGACCTCCCTGGTGCTTGAGGGTAGAGTAATGGCTTAAGTGGAGCAGGCCCTTTGAGGGCTCTTGCCAGCCCCAATCTGGCCCAGCATATATTAAGGATAGGGTTAGGAAAACCCCGGGCCCACCCTAGCCTAGCCTTTAACAAGCCTATAGTGGCCTCCTCAAGGAAAAATTCTTGGGTCTACCCCTGCATTTGACCATAAATTCATGTTTATTCCTATACATCATTCTTGCTTTTATCCATCTCCTTTTTCAAAAGCCATCCTCTAAAATAGACGAAAAATCAATAAACAAACAAATATGAAATAAATTAGCTTATCCACACCTGTGCATAAATATACTTGAAATTCTAACCAATTGTGCGCATGAAAATAAACAAGCAAAACAACACTTCATAATGGTTACAAATCTTACGGAAAATTGATGGCAGGCAAATGGAGTATATCATTCTACCCAATGCCATAGGCGTGAAAGGGAATATCCATCCAATCTTTGATTTTGGCAGATAATTCAATGGTTGGCTACATCAAATAATGTATGTCTCAAGAAAATGTCATATAATTTATCGGCCTCTAAATCTTGAGTTTCTGCTTAGTATTTGGCAATCGTCTATAACAATAAAAAAAAAAGTCAGATGTGAATGAAGTAAGATTTTTGGAAATAAAAATCACACAAGATCAACAAAAGTTAAAAAAAGAACCGTCACAAGAGGAATTTCAAATCCAATTAAGCAAATAATGGCAAGCCTGTGGAAGTCCACTTCATAAAATGAAAAATAAAAAAACCATTGATCATTTTAATCATCAATTTAAGAGCCTCAGCCATTAAATATTCTTGTATTTCTTACACGATCAATCCACCAACACAAGTGTCAACTTGTAGGTCTAGTGGTCGATGGGCCATTAATGATGCAATAGCAGCTTGGCCACTAACAACTGTTCCGCCCTACATTTTTGTAAATAGGAAGTGGATGAAAACGTAAGCAAATAGTCAGTGAAGAGTATGAAGAAAGATATTGGAGGAAAAAGGGCTGACAAAAGTTCGAAAGAACTGTTGCCAAGAACCATCTACAGAAGCAATTGAGTAACTATAGGCCTAAGCCTTTGAAGTGCATTTCAATGCACACTAATCATAGTAATACATTCAATCGGTACGAATAGAAAATAGTAAAGGTTCAAGTTGCGTTTATTAGATGTTCAACAAAAGAACAATTCAACAAAAGAATAAAGTCTCTAAAGAGTAAATTATTCAAAAATAATTCTAAACTAAGTCAATCACTCCTATGCGTGATTAGATGGCCTCGTAGCCATAGTCTACACCCCAATCGGATTCATCAACTGGCTCAAATATTTAAAACGCTTCACCCTCCACCTCCTCTTCGGCATAATCGGGCCCGGTACCATGCACTAATTTAAAAAACAAGCTCAACCACAAAAGTAGCGGCAGGTGGAATACACATAACTCATAATAAAATACACTATCAACATGAGAATAAGACGATAAGATAATAAGAATATATAAACAATATAGATAAAAAGAATGCCATGCATAATAGAAGGAACGAATCCTAAATCTAACTCTACATCAAATGAACAACATCACATTCGCCGAGCATCGAATCCATCGATGCCATACAGGATTTATACCGTCTTTTGATGTCTCGCATCCTATCCAAAACAGTGAATCAAATCCATCTTTGGATGCCTAGCAGCCTATCCAAAGGATTACGGTGAAACTAACCTTGTACGAGTGGTAAGCTCATTTTTGAGCCTAAGTCCAGTAAAATCATTACAGTATACATCTGTATACTGATTGTAGTCGTCCAATGACTAGATTTGCATAATAATCTCACACAACCCTACCCATTCTTGTGTCCAAACTCATAAACATAACTCAGTGATTGTTCAACAGACACATCCTATAATTGTGTGAATGGCAGATCAAAAACTGTATTCAAAGTACCACATGGTGAGGAGTTATTCTGATAAATTGATTTACAACACAACAATAACAACCCTCAAGTAAACAGTGCACGGTCCAAGCCACGACCCGATCCAAATCATCATAAACACAAGTATGAGCTCTAACATGTATACAACAAGGTAAAAAAACACAAGCTCAATGATCAAGAAACAACTCCACAAATATTCCTAACACTGTGACCACAATTCACTATTGCAATAACTCCACACGAACCAAGATGAAATAAGGTTGGGAATCTTTTTTCGAAAATCCCGGTGGTGCATAGCCAAATTCTCACTTCATCTAAGTGCGAGTAGTTTGTACCATCATGTGCAAATCATAGAGTCAGTAAAGGAAACCGCCCAAATAACCCCTTACTTAGATGATGTGATGGACATGATTTACTAAATCAAGTTCGTCGGGGTTCCAAGACCAACACAAAGGTCTTATGGAGTGTAACATTCAAATACAACTGCCTGGCCCCAAACACCCCTACGCAGCAGTGCGCAGGCAGGGTTCTGCATGCACGCACTGCCGCCAAGCATGCATGTAGGCCCTACGCACAGAAATCTACCTATGCACGTTTGGGGGTTCTTCCCCAAAACACTACCTTTTTTTTTTCCAACCTGGTGAAGTAACATTAATAGGGCTCAACCCTTCCACACGATCCATCACGCCATCAGTAACATTCCATTCATACACTATAACACCATCTATTATCTTCAATTAAAATGAAATGGAAAACGACATTGGACACAAAATTAAAATCATAATAAAAACAATGAAAATAAATGCATATTCTTATAAGAAGAGTATACCCACTTGCCTTCGGCGAAGATTGACAAGAAGAAGATAAAGAAGAAGATCCTAGATTTTTCTTGTGCACACGCAAAACCCAAACGAAGAAGACGACAGAAAGACGAAGAAGGAGAAGAGGATGATGGAAATCCGGCGTTCCGGTGGCTTGGATAAGGTTGGTCGATTGAGGCTTGAGGGAGAGAAGAAGAAACAAATGATGGAAAGGTTGGGGGCTGGTACTACCATGGGTTCTTTTGGCATGTTTAAGAGAAGGATAGGGTAAAGTAAAATAAAGTAAATTCAAAATCAAGAAAGAATAATATATGATTGGGTTATGATGATTTTTTGTTTTTAGTTGTTGGATATGGAATTTTTTTGCCTTTTTATATAAAAAGTAGAGTTTCTTTTATAGTTTAGTGATAACTTTTTAATTTTTTTTTAAAAAAAGACGAGAAAAACTTGAATTTTAAAAAAAAGAATGGGAGAAATTTGAATTTTTACATTTAACTTTATTATACTTTATCCTACCCCTTTGGGTTTAGGGTTATATTAACATGTCCCTATAATTAAGAGAAATTATAAGTAGGGGCCTGGGTTTAAGTCTTTGGGTTTTATGGGTCCAAAAATGGGTTCGGTCAAATGATGGAAAGTCGCTGATCTAAATCCACTACCCTGTTATCCCAAAACCCAAAAGAAATCTAAAGAATTCTAACGACCTTAATTAACTAAAATACGAATAATTACATAAAATTATATCTAAATTAATTAAAATAATTATTTGGGTACAAAATGTTACATTTCTCCCCCCAGAACATTTGGTCCTCCAAATGTCTAACGTATCTTAGGAAGATGATCCAAGTACAACTTCTTTACTTAGTCTCTGAGCTCTCAAGTGGCATCCCTTAGACTATGGTGCTCCCACTGAACTTTTACCCAGCGAATGGTCTGCGTCCTTAAGACTTGCTCTTCATATCAATGATCTGCAATGGCTTCTCAACATAGGTAGCATTTGGTTAAATCTTGAGCGGTTCGTATTGAAGAACATTCGAAGGATTGGCAACGTATTTCTTCAGCATTAAGACATGGAAGACGTTATGAACTCCTGACAACTCCACTGGCAAAGCCAATCTGTAGGCCACATCTCCCACTCTTTCAAAAATCTCAAATGGCCCGATGAATCTACAAGATAACTTGCCCTTCTATATGAATATGAGTGTTCCTCTAGCTGGTGATACTTTTGAGAAACATATGCTCGCCCACTACAAACTAAAGATCTCATTTTCAAATCAACAAAACTCTTTTGTCTACTCGTAGCAATTTTTAGTCTAGCATGTATCTGCAGAACTTTTTCGCTGGTATCACTAACTATCAACGGTCGTGGAAACTCCGAAAACCAACCTCCTTTACACAGATCTGGGTCCTGCATCTACACCCGTAGATCTCCTCGAAAGGTAATTGTTGTTGTATGCGAACTCAAAAAAAGGAAGGCTTTTCTACCAATCCTTTCCAAAGTCCAACACACAAGCACGTAGCATATCCTCTAGTGTCTAATTGGACATCTTTGTCTGTCCATCTATCACCAGATGATACGTTGTGTTGAAGTTCAAAGTAAAACCAAGTGCCTCTTAAAGTTGTGTCCAGAACTTGCTCAGAAACCTCAAATCCCTATTTGAGACAATTGCTATCGCTACACCATGCAATCTAATTACTTCCTTCATGTACATTTTAGCCAACTCATCACTTGGAGTCTTCATGCTCATCTGTAGAAAATGTGCAACTCTGGTTAATTTGTCCACCATCACCAAGATACCATCCTCACTATGAATCATTTGAAGTCCTAATGTGAAATCCATCGTGATGTGTTCCCACTTCCAATTCGGTACTGCCAACTACTTGAGAAGTCCTAAGGGTCTCTTGTGTTCTGCCTTAACCTGCTAGTGTAAACGAATCTTGCGATCTCCATTCTCATGTTGTTCTACCAGTAAAAACTGTGGAGATTCTGAAACATCTTTATGTTACCAGGGTGGATGGTGAAAGGAGAGTGCAGCACCTCTGTCAGAATCTCATTCTTCAACTCTTCTATATTCGGTCCACACAATCTACCTGATAGTACAACACAACATCTATCAATCTGAAGTCTCGCCTGCTTCCAATTTGCTAAATCACCCTAACTAACTCTAGATCCTCTAATTGTGTACTCTTGATTCTGCCCTAAATCTCTGGCTATTAGACAAACATACTCGCAATCATTACTCTGTCACTGATTTGTCAAATCAATCCCTAAATCCAGAAATATCCCTACCCACAAACATGCATTCCCCACTGCTTTTCTACTTAGTGTATCTGCCACTACATTGGCTTTCCCCAGATGGTATTTGATCAGAAAGTCGAAATCCTTAATATATTACATCCATCAAATTTGTCTTATGTTCAACTATGGTTGAGTGAACAAATACTAGACTCTCGTGGTTCGAATTTACTTCAAATCTTACAACATACAGATAATGCCTCCATATTTTCAACGCCAAAACTACTGTTGCAAGCTTAAGATCATGAGTAATGTACTTTTTCTTGTGTTCCTTAAGTTATCTAGATCCGTAGGTAACAACGTTTCCATCATGCATGAGTACGCATCGCAAGCTAACTCCTGAAACATCTGTGTAAATCACAAATTGACTACTCTTCGACAGTAGTGTAAGTACAGGAGTTGTAGTCAACTGGGTTTTCAGCTCTTGAAAACTGGCTTCACACTAATCAAACCACACAAAAGGTACATCTTTCCATATGAAATTGGTCAATGGCGCTGCAATCGATGGAAATTCCTGCACAAATTTTATTTAATAACTAGCCAAACCAAAGAAACTAAGTATCTCTGACATTGAAGTGGGTCTCTGCCACCTGACAACCAACTCAATCTTCACTGGATCCACTGCCAAGCTGTAACACTCCGACCCAGCTTGACCTCGTTTATCGGCTAGTTAATCTTGTTTTCGTTGCTAATCGTGTTTTGTTTATGTTTTGGCGTTCGTTGCGGGTCATGGATAGGTAGTTGGGTTGAGTTTGACCTGGATTAAGTAGACCAAGCCCTTTTTCGTAATTTTAGCTTTTCTAAGGCATGGTCATTTTTGCATCATCTTGATGTCAACACGTGTCTTTCGTTGAGCTCGTTAACTTTCGTAACTACGTCGTTTGCAACCGATGTCGTGTGATTCGATTGGACCTGGATTTGACTCAAACTGAAAATAGAATTCTCACTTGGACTCTCTTGCAATTTGGACAACCCATTAAATTTTATATATACCTCATCCATCGATCAACCCACGTTCTCTCTCTTTTCTTCCTCAACTGCACGTGGAAATCTCTCTCACTTGAATTCTCTTCTCTTGAATTCTCTCCTCCATCGAGCTAGAGGAGGTGGGTCTTTGCATGTGAGGTGAGTGGATTTTCTTCCATCTCTCTCTCATCTCCTTTCTCTATCTCTTCTCCTTCTTGTTTCTCATTGCATGGTGTGTCTGTGAGTCCAATTCTCATGCATGCATGTGGTTTTGATGTGTGTTAGGTTGTGTTTGGGCTTTAGGCCAACAACAAATTGTGCAATTGAAATCCAAATTGAGGCAAGTATAACCATAACTTTGAGAACCCATGTTGGTATGCATTTGATTTGGTTGGTTTTACATGAATTGATATGGAAACATGTGTTTACAGCCCATTTGATACTCATTGATTCAGTACTTGTCTATCTCCAATTGAGAATTGCAAATTGGATGGTGTTACAGGCATTCTGTATGTGTTTCAGGAATTTAACTTCGTGCAGGTACGGCTAAGCCGTATGGCACTTACGGCTCAAAGTCCAGAGAGGAGAAAAACCCAGTTTTCCTCTACGGCTAGGGCACAGCTAAGCCGTGGATTGCCCTACGGCTAAGCCGAAGATCAGCCGTGGCCCAGCCGTAGATCAATACAGGGTGCATTTTCTGGATTTAACTGAGAGTCAGCAATTGACAGACCTTCTACGGCCCAGTCACGGCTAAGCCGTAGACCACACACGGCTAAGCCGTAGCACACACACGGCTAAGCCGTATGCACACAAAAATTGGATAAGGATAGGTGTAAGGGAAAGACCGATATGGCCTTCATGATAGAATGTAGAGCACCTAAACCGGCCCAACGGAATATGACACAATGCGTGAATGATCTCGAGGGCTGCGAATCATTCATGTTCGTTATCCGGATGTTAAGCACCTCCCCATGGGTGTTGGTTTAAGGAACTTCGTGCACCACTCGATTCAATGCAACACTAGACAACGGTGCATCGAATAACTTAAAACTACATCATCATGCACGGTTAGAAACACCGGATAATTAGATTAGAATTGGTTTGTAACTTAAGATGATTCGATTTCGCATGATTTGTTGCATAACATATTGCATTCGAGTATTGACCTCTACGCTCTGACATGATTACTTGTATTCCGTTACTTTACTTTCACATTGTGATTACTTACCTTGAGTATGCCTGTATGATATGCTCACTCACAGATATGCACGTATGATATGTTGTCACGATCTACTCAGGGTTTCCATGATTGACTCTGTATGGTCAGGCACTACTTAGCCTCAGCCTTAGGATCCCGACGGGGTGAATTTGGTATAGTTATATGGACTTGCTGCAGTAAGGATACGTCTTGGGGAACCGGACCCCAGGAAACCGAGACCCATTGTACCCTGGCCCGGACAATGGTGTTCTTTGCATGTTATAAGATCCCTCTTTTGGGAGCATATGGTAATGTAGTAGCCACTAGTATGTACACAGCACATATCCATTGATTCGCATAGCATATTTCCTCTTGCATGATAGCCTAGTATACGAAATTGCCTTCTTTAATCACATGATGTTCTTGATTCTATTAGACACAGCGTGTGTTAACTTGCTATGGTTTATACTTTACTGAATCTTCGTATTCACAGTTGTTTTTGGTGTTGCAGGCCCAGATACCCCTGCCGAACCCTCGCCGGTCGGCCAGACTCCAGATGAGACCCCCGGGGCCCCATCAGGCCTAGAGGAGTGGATGTGATCACTCCACGGGAGAGCGTTCCTGGCATGCATTGCATCGGAGTCTTGTTCTTGTTGTATTATTTTTTTTGAGGATCTCAGACTTGTGTATATGTCAGATTGTATATGTTATTTTGTTCTTTTTGTAACACTTTCATATGTAATTATGTCAGTTCGTCCTTGGTATCCTCTTCTTGCACTGTTAGTTTAATGTTTCTGATATTTACAGCTTCCGCGTACATGTTTGGCACGTGTGAACGTTCCCTTGTGCGTGTGCATTTAGACTCGGTCTACGTGTGCATGCACGGGAGTACGTGTGTCATTAGGTTTGGCTTTTGCTAACCCCCGAACCCTGGGTTCGGGTTGTGACACAAGCTCTCTTCGCTAATGATGTGACTGAGGAAAAACACTTGCTCCAGCCATAACTCACACTTACTCAATTCTGCATCGAGCTAGTGATCCCTCAAAGTCTCCAAAGATGTTCTAAGATAGTTCTCATGTTCCTCTCGAGACTTAGAGTACACGAACACATCAACAATGAAAACCACTGTGAACTAATCGAGCAACGAAGTGAAGATCTTATTCATCAAAGCCATGAAAACTTCAGGAGCATTCATAAATCCAAACGGCATCACTAGAAACTTGTAATGGCCGTATCTGGTCGTGAATGCTGTCTTCTGCACATCCTGCTCTTTGACTCTCAGCCGATGGTATCCTTATCTCAAGTCTATTTTCGAAATGAACTAGGCTCCCTGTAGCTGATCAAATAACTCATTGATCCTTGGTAATAGGTATTTGTTTTTTATCGTGACCCAATTGAGCTCTCTGTAGTCGATGCACATCCTCATAGAATTATCTTTCTTCTTAACAAATAAAATAGGTGCTCCCCATGGTGATACACTAGCCTTCTAAAGCCTTTATTTTGTAAATCTAATAGCTGAATTTTCAATTCTCTCAACTCTGCTCGTGACACACTGTAAGGAGCTTTCGAGATCGTTGATGTTCCTAGAGCTAACTTAATGAAGTCCATCTTTCAAATCGGTGGTAAGCCTAGAATCTTATCTAGGAAGACATTTGGAAACTTACAGATTATGGAAATCTCTGATACAGCCCCCTTAGACTATTTATCCTCCGTGATAAACGCCAAGTAACCTTCACAGCCGTTCCTAAACATACTAGCTGCCCTGAAGGCTGATAGATATCATACTCGTATGAATCTGCTTTTGCTGCCCAATAAACTCAACAATGTTTGATTTGACTGTTAGCTTGATAATCTTGTTGAAACAGTTCATCATGGCTCTGTTGGTCCTCAACCAATCCATGCCTAAAATGACATTTAAGCCATTCATCGTCATAAATATGAAGTCTACTAGAAAAATAAACTCCCTTATCTAGACTTGGACACTAGGGAAGTACTGATGACATTGAACATGCCTACCCATGGGTGTGTTTACTAATAGAGTACAATCTAAACGCGCTACCTCCCCATGCAAATGCTGGGCAAAAAAATGAGAAATAAAAGAATGGGTGGTGCCAGAATCACACAACTTAGCTTCTACTTCTGAGATAAAAATAGTACCTTTCACGCACACCCCCAAAGGATCTGCTTCCTCACGAATGACTGCAAAACTCTCACAACCTGTTGTGGCCTCTGTTGCTAACCCTACACTAGTCTCTATGGCCTCTGCTGACCCTTCTATTGTTGCTGAAACCTCTGCTGCCCTTGGCCTTGCTAGCCTTGATCCTGCCATTGCCCCTACTAGGCTACTATTCTTTGTTGCTGCTGCTGAGGGGCTAGTCCCCTAAACTGCTGATACTGAGGTACTGGAGCCTTAAACTATTGTTGCTGCTGCAAAGCCCGAGGCAGCTGCTAGTAAAGCTGTTGTGCCCTAAATTGAGGTGCCTACCTCCCGGGCTGCTAAGAAAATCCATGCACCGGCTCCCGTGCCAAAGTATGTTATTGGCCACCTTTGGGATAATCACAGGTTTTATGCTTCGATTGTCCATAATAGAATTGAAGCCTTGTACCCCATCGGCACATCTCTGTTGGGTGATTGTTTCCACACCGGGCACACTACAGTTTCTTCATACCCTGAAATTTCTGCCTTTTTAGTTATGGCTGTCTTGCAAACTAATTCTTTATCAGTCGTTGTTTTAACCCTGACTGAACTGCCTCCTCATTTAGCCGTTTTATCGTACCCTTAGCCCAATTTACACTCTCCACATAGTCCTGAAATGTTGGTGTTTCCATATCCCCTACTTTTGTGGCAATATGACTGTTCAAACCCTTGAGAAAATGTCTGACATTTTCTTCTAAGAGATTAATGAGGGTTGGTGCATACTTTGACTATTTAGTGAACTTCATCTCATACTATTGTACCATTATGTCACCCTGCTTTAGAGTTTCAAACTCTTCCATCTTTTGATCCTAAAGATACTTGGCACAAATTTATCTGTAAATTCCTTGGTGAATGTTTTCCAAACATCTACCTCTAGTACCGTATCTGCTTGCACTGTTGCCTTAACTAAGTCGCACCACAGCTTAGTTGCACCTCTGAACATATATGCAACTAACTAAACCTGCTAAATGCCCGTACATCTAATTGCTACAAAAATTTGCTCAAGATGTCTAAGAAGTCATCTGTTACCATCGGATCCTCTGTGCCATGGAACTGTGGAGGGAGCCTCTTCATGAACTTATCAAAGATATCATTGGGACCCACTTCCCTCAGCAACATGGTAACCTGTACCAACTGTCTTGCCTTATCTATAGCTACCAAAAATTGAGTCTAGAATAGTGCCCTGTTAGCATATGCTCGT
The DNA here is from genome assembly GCA_037013555.1 of Sextonia rubra. NCBI lineage: Eukaryota > Viridiplantae > Streptophyta > Magnoliopsida > Laurales > Lauraceae > Sextonia > Sextonia rubra. The sequence goes on along the minus strand of JASUAD010000018.1, from coordinate 47,303,420 downwards.
GCTCTCTTAGAAGCCCTTTTTGTGTCTACTCTTGCTCGCCCTGCAGCCTATTTTTCTCGATCCCGTTGCCTATTTGCAACCCTCTACCTCTCATTGGTTTTATTTACAGGGAAAAAACTATAAATTGGTATCAGAGCCAGGTTTTGGTCTTAAGGCTGAAGATGAGCTTACCACTACTACACGGTATCAAAGACTTGAATGTTTCTAGAAAACTAAAAATGGATAGAAATAGACATGTGTGAGGTTCCGCTTTCGTTAGATAGATTTTACTCACTTTGTGTAAAGTTTATAGAATTGTTTGCTAGAATTGGTTTAATGAGACTAACCATTTCCAACTATTTTGCATATTCTGTCTCAGAGAGTTACCCGTTTGCAGTATAATGGAGATAATTCATTACCTCTAGGAGAGCGATGCACCTAGCTCTAGCAGGCCTTCATGCAAGCTTAGAATAATCAAACAGCCATGCAGAGAGCATGACAAACAGAGGGCTGTGGATAAGCAACAAGACCGTGAAGAGAGGGTTGCAGAGTGAGCTACAGTAGATGTAGAGAGGGTTGTTGAGAGAGCACAAAAAGATGCCGACAGGGCACTATTGCAAACGCAACTTTTGGCAACTATAGCTGGGGCAAGACAGTTGGTGTAGGTTATCATGCCGTCAAGGGAAGTGGACCCCAATGATATCTTTTAAAAATTCATGAAGAGGTTCCCTCCACAGTTCCATGACACCGAGGATCTGATGGCAGCAAATGACTTCTTGGATCACCTTGAGTAGATTTTCACAGCATTTAGGCGTACGGGCATTCAACAAGTTCAACTAGCTACATACATGCTCAGGGGAAAAGCTAAGCAATGGTGGGACTCAATTAAGGCAATAGTGCAAGCAGATACGATACTGAAGGCAGATGCTTGAAAAATATTCTCCAGGGAGTTCACAAACAAATTTGTGCCTAAGTATCTTTAGGATGAAAAATATTCTCCAGGGATTTCACAAACAAATTTGTGCCTAAGTATCTTTAGGATCAAAAGATGGAAGAGTTTGAGAATTTGAAATAAGGTGGCATGACCATAAAGTAGTGTGAGACGAAGTTCACTCGATTGTCTAAGTATGCACTACCCTTATCAATCCATTAGGAAAAAAAGTCTAATGTTTTCTCAAGGGTATGAACAATCGTATTGCTGTAAAAGGAGGAGATATGGAAATATCGACATTTCAAGACTATGTGAAGAGTGCAAATTGGGCTAAGGGTATAGTAAAACAGATAGCCGAGGAGGTAGTTCAATTGGGGTTAAAACAATGACCAATACAGAATCAATTTGTAAGATAGAAAAACTAAAAAGGCAGAAATTTCAAGGTATGAAAAAACCGCAGTGTGCCCGGTGCGGGAACAACCACCCAACAGAGATGTGCCGATGGGGTATAGGGCTTTGCTTCAATTGTGGACAATCGAGGCATAAAACCCATGATTGTCCCAACGGTGACCGATAACATACTTTGGTGTGGGAGCCAGTGCATGGATTTTCTAAGCAGCAGCAGCCTGGGAGGCAAGCACCTCAATTTAGGCCACAGCAGCTGCCACGGGTTCCGCAATAGCAACAACAGTTTAAGGCTCCAGCACCTCAGTAACAGCAGTTTAGGGGACCAGCCCCTTAGCAATAGCAGCAGCAGCAGAGAATATTAGCCCAGCATGGGCAACGGCAAAATCAGGGCCAGCAGGGCCAAGGGTAACAAAGGTTTCAGCAACAATAGAAGGGTCGACAGAGGCCACAAAGGCCAGTGTAGGGTCAACAATAGAGGCCATAGCAAGTTGGGAGAGTTTTTGCAGTCACTCATGAGGAAGTAGATCCTTTGGGGGTGTGTGTGAAAGGTACTATTATTATCTCAGAAGTAGAAGTTAGGTTGTTTGATTCTGGCACCAACTTTTCTTTTGTTTCTCATCTTTTTGCCCAGCATTTACATGGAGAGGTAGCGCGTTTAGATTGTGTTCTATTAGTAAACACATCCGTGGGTAGTCAGGTTAAATGTCATCAGTACTTCCCTGGTGTCCAAGTCCAAATAAGGGAGTTTATTTTTCTGGCAGACTTTGTACTTATGACGATGAATAGCTTCGATGTCATTTTAGGCATGGATTGGTTGAGGACCAACCGAGCCGTGATGGACTGTTTCAACAAGATTATCAAGTTGACAGTCAAATCAGACAGTATTAAGTTTATCAGGCAATGGAAGCAGATTCATACGAGTAGGATATCTATTAGCCTCGAGGACAGATAGTATGCTTAAGAGTGGCTGTGAAGGTTACTTGGCGTTTATCACAAAGAATAAACAGTCCAAAGGAGATGTATCGGAGATATGCAGTTTATAAGTTTCTGGATGTCTTCCCGGATAAGATTCCAGGCTTGCTACCGATTTGAGAGATGGACTTCACGATTGAGTTAGCTCTAGGAATAGCAACAATCTCAAAAACTCCTTATAAAGTGGCACCAGCAAAGTTGAGAGAATTGAAAATTCAACAGCAAGATTTACTAGATAAAGGCTTCATAAGGCTAGTGTATCACTATGAAGAGCACCTATTTTATTTGTTAAGAAAAAAGATGATTCCATGAGGATGTGCATCAATTACAAAGAGCTCAATCAGGTCACAATAAAAAACAAATACCTATTACCAAAGATTGATGAGTTGTTTGATCAACTACATGGAGCCGAGTTCATTTCGAAAATAGACTTGAGATAAGAATACTATTAGCAATAACAATCATGAATCCAGAACTCATTCAAGTGTAAATCTGTCATAACAAAACATCAACAATAATTAGAACAAGAGATTAGCCAAAAAAATCCCACCAATTAATGATGAAAAACAATAGGTCAGTAAATTCAAATGAATTACAGCTCTGACTCACAACAAACGACTGCAAAAAGGGAAATGAAGAGCAACAAATGATAAAGAAGTAATCAAAGCAACAATGGTAATCTACACAAGTGCAAATCAATCTAGGATCTTCTATGGCAAAACCATGAAAATGAAGCTCACCAAATGTCAAGAATCATTGCTTGACATGGAAAGTTATGAATGATTCTAAAGCTGAAAAGGTACCGTAAATTTCTCAATATTAAAGCTAACAAATTGAGCATCTGTTCTATTCAATTTTGGCACCAAAAAGAGGAAAAACAAATTTACATAAAAGCCATAGACTAATGCCCTCTAAAATTTTGGAGGAAAAGAAATAAGAATCATAATAAAAAAAACTAGGAACTCCCACCGAAAGTTCTCACATTAAAATCAGAAAGTTAACACCACTCAGGGACCTCTAAAATAAGAGAAATAGAAGTAGGTTAACAATTGCAGAATGGCACAGACTCACAGTTAAACATCTCGTCATCAATTTTCCCCTTCTGATTCAAGAATGCAAATAGCTATCAACAATTGAATTTAATAAACTTGTGACAAACAAAAATAAAATATCGAAAAGATGCACCTTGGTTGAAAGAATGAGTACAATAAAAAAAAATATAGAGATTAAGCAAAACTTTGCTGTTTACTTCAGTCCATTGCCAAGGAACTTGGTAGTTGGGCTGTATCACACACGTTTTCACGAAATGGCTGAATTCTCCCAGTTTTCAAATCATACCAGACAGTCTTTGTACGCCGTAGGCTCAATAAAACAAAGTCATCTCCTACGCAATCCATGTCTATAGCTTCAAAATATGGAAAATTTTCCATTTTTTCAACAGCTGGAAAGAAAATAAAATTTGTATTCACTGGTAATTTTAGGTCTACAGTATGCGACGTCACCCATCCGTCATAGCAGCCATTGGATGTTGTCGACATCTTCCATATATGGAGTTGCAAATTAAAGCCTATTAGCAAGTAGTGCAGTTGGCCACGACAACACTCTGTCAACCTACCGACGGGGCAATTTTCCTCAAACCAACTATGACAAGGGTTGTTGGGGGACTCTAACATTGCTCCTTTTGTTGCTACTAATTGACGGCAAATCCAAAAGATCAAAAGTCTCCTTTTCCACATTAAATAGAAGTGCACGACTGACCCCATACACCCAATGCAAGATTCGGTTGCAGTAAACCGCATTTCCTAAACCAATATGTTGCGATCTCCAAGGCATGGTCTTCCACAAAAGTCGCCAACTCCATGTTTCAGAAAAGTAGATGTCGGCAGTGAGCCCGCCTCTATCTTATTTTAAATCACAACCTTGTATGAGGCTTCACTGCTGTTGTTGTTTGAATTGACTTGCCAGTGCTCGCTATTAAAAGCCAGCTCACAGTATATAGGTAAATCTGCCACTATCGACATTTTGAGATGGGCATACTCTCTGGTCCATGGATAAAAAATGTAGCACCCTCTGATACAACTTGCCGGTGACCACCGAAACGAATGCTGAAGTGCAAACCGTTGCAAAAGGCACAAAGAAAAAGGACATCCTTGGGCTCTTCCCTCAAGAAACCAAGAGAAAGTCAAGCCCCAAAATCCGATCATTTCTTTCATGCTTTCTAGAGAACGGTATCTGAAATCATCACGCCCCAAATCCTGCGGATCAGTACTATGCCTTGCTGTAGATATGGAGTGACGGGGAAGAATGGTTAAAAGTAAGTGGTTGCAACGAAGTAATGGATTGCGAATAATCAGGGATCGCCACTTTTTTTTAGACGCAAAGGCATCGGGTGAAGGACTTGAGTGGCAAACGCCGCAAAATCTCCGCAAGTAGATCGTCTCCCATATCTGGCATTATTGTCTTCTCCTCCATACAGTTGGGAGGACTGTATGGCATAGAACAACTTTTTTTTTCCACAGTGTTCTACTAAGCATACTCGCCCTCTCTCATCTGCAACTCCAGAGTAGAGTTTTTATAATAAATACTAAAAATATTGGGCTTCTACAAATAGGTTAAAAGGCTATGATACACGAATACTTCAAAATGGATAATGTATCGTGTCGTATTATATCCAATATTTCACCTTTTATGTGTAAAATCCAAGTCCCTTCCGTGTTCATGCCGTGTCCCTATGGTATACTTGCCGTATCGGTGCATCATAGTTAAAAGGTAAGGTTACAGAAAACCTATTAAAATTTTATAAGAGCTGATGTAAGTCATATGTTCAACTATAAGATTCAGAACATCACAATTTGTGGGTGCAGTAGGGATGTCCTAATTTATTAATTTAACTGCTTTCTTGAGTACTTCCCTCTCCACATTGCACCAACAATATTCTTGGGCACTCTTCAAACAAATGTAGTTTATTTTGTAATTTTCAGTAGAATTATTCACTCGGATGAGATATTAATGAGATAGGGATAAAATGATGATAATGACGAGATGACGGTGATGACAATTCACAAACCCAACACCATGTAATAGCTATTAATTTATCCAAAAGAGCATTATTTTATCTCCTCATGGAAAAACAAAGCTTTTACATCTCCATGTGAAAATAACCCATATGAAAGGGTCCAACTCAGATTGAAGGATTGCTGTATAATAAAGTGGGACAGTTCATACTTATTGCAATGTGTGGAGCATATGCAATCCCTGCTTAATTGAAAATGTCAACCTAACCTAAAATTACGTAGTTATATTCAAGAAACTGCATGATTGAGTCAAGAATTGCCAATCTACATCTCTATTTTTTTTCTAATGACGTATGCAATTTGCCCAAGGGAATAGTTCAATCTCTTTAGTTGAGAGCTTAAATCTAAACCACTCTCAGGAGATCCCAGGTCCGCTTACAGTGTCTTTTCATGTACACAAATTTCACACCACTTGATCCTCAAGTTTTATGGGCATAAAACATATGGCAACTCCCTCTTTTAAAAAACTTGAACACATGCCTCTACATAATACCAATACACACTACTCATGCCTGTAACCAAGCAACAGCCAAGGGCCAACCAACACTATTTTACAGGGAATTATCAATTGCATGTTTTACAAGTGAACCACCAGAGGGTAGCCCCTCTTCAGTTGAATATTACCACCAGAATTCAAATGGTTTTCAATAGATTTTATCACCAAAACCCAAATGCGTTTAACAATAAAACCCTAGAAATATCCAACAGACACCCCTAGAGAGATTTGGTGAGTTATTTTTTCACAGAAAACGATATGAGTTCCAATAAAATGTCAAAGAGTATTTACTGGTTAAGGATCACGCACGAGTTTCAACAACCAAAGTGAAATCAAGAAAAACTGATTAAAGGTATTAGTTTTCTAAAGTGAATCAACCCAAATACACCCACAATCATATAATAGGAAAGGGAGGATGTTCCAAGGCATCTATGCTCATGTTCAAGCAATGAATTCGAGACATTCAGCAACTAAAGGATTTTAAGTTTGACGAAGACTAAGATCTCAAAATTTCAACTTCAAGTTCTAATTTATGCCACCTAAAGACGTGTTGGTGCTGGTGCTGGTGCTTTCCCCAAAAAGGGGAACACGAGTTTATGTTCGGTATTTATTTTGTCTATTTGGTGCAGTGCAATTAATTGCAAAAAAGGGCAAAATTCATTGTCAGCCCCAATATTAGGAGTGTAATAAATGTACATTTCTTCTTCTCCAATGTTACACAAACACAAACTAAAAAAACTATAAAAAGGATTGGGGAACATTACAGACTAGTACTAACTTATCCCCTTATTAGACAAGCATAACTAAGGCTTGCAATTCTTATGAAGACTTAGGTACACCCAACTCGGTAACTTAGGATTTCAGTTGAGCCTACTAATTTCCAATTAAGTTTAGCTCAACATAACTGGACAAATTATTATGTGGATTAAGCTTAAGTTGAGTCAATATGTACTATTCAACAAAAAAGCGAGCACATTTTCAAACAAGCACATATTCCCTGCCCATGCATAGCAAGGCGTCTCACCATAAAAACAAAAGCACCCTTTTCGATGGCCATGTATATTGAAGCCTCGGCATTAAATAATTTTAAGCACAATATTTCTTCAATTACCACACATGACACAACTTTTAAGCTTAAAAATAAGGATTTTATAAAAAAATTCCTTAAATATACACTAATTATAATTGATTTCAATTTTTTAAAGTGTATTGATCGGATCCATGGGATTTGATCATATGCATTTTTTTTAATATGTGTGGTACGAAAAAATAAAAAAGAGACACAGAGAAGAAATGAAAAAAAAGTTAAAAAAAAAAAAAAGAAAGAAGAAAAGAGGAATAAAAAAAATTACTTACATTGTTATTGGCGGGTCCCAAGTATCACTCGAGGGAAGCACGGCACTCAACCGGCCTAGACTCAAATCAATGAACTAACAGGATCTATTCATAACCGAGGGTTTAAGATTTTGAGCTTGAGTGAGGGTTTTTTGGGTAAATTGAGTGAGCGAGGGTTTTAGCTGCTCTTGTCTCGTCGTCTTCTTCTTCTTCTTCTTCTTCTCCCCAATCTCTGTCTTGTTTGTCTGAGCCCGATACTTCTAGGGTTTGCTTGTCTCCTCATTTTGAACTGGAGTCACGGCTTCTGCTACCATGTCCAAGAAGCGGGCCGCCATTCTTGCCATTAGATCTTCAGTTGCAGCTCTTCCTAGGGTAAGATCCTCCCATTACAACTTACTTTGTTTCGTAAAAACTTCAACTTTCATTAGGCACACCAGCACTGCTGCTGCTCCTGATGGTAGAACATATGTTGAAAAGGACCTTCATGTTCAGCACAACCCAAATGGTGGTTTTCATCAAAACCCGCACGCAGTTTACAGAGAAAACCCGAGGGGCATCCCTCAGGAACCTTGTAGAGAAAACCCCAGGGAGTTTTGGGCGAACCCAGATGGGTTTTATAGAGAAAACAACTCTGGACAAGTGTTTCAGAGAAAGCCAGCTGGGGTGAGTCCTAGATTGGAGGTTCAGCAGAATCCAAATGGGTTTTACAGGGAGAGCCATAGGCAAGGGTTTCAACAGAACCCAAATGGGGTTTATGGAGAGAACCCCAGTGGACAAGATTTTCAGCAGAAACCAATTGGGGGACGGAATTCTTTAGATTCTCTGAGCAGCCCAAATGGTTTTTATACAGATTATCGCTCTCGAGAACCCCGGGAAAACCTTAATGGGCATTACATTGACAATCCCCCTAGAGAAGATTTTCGCCAATATGGTAGTGGGCGCTACCAGGAGAGGCCTCCAAAAGAAGATTTTCAGCAGTATGGTGATGGGTATTTTGGACAAAATCCCAGAGACCCAGTTCAGCAGCATCCACATGGGTTCTCTTATGGAGAGAATCGTAAAGACGATTTTCAGCAGAATTTTAATATTTCTCCCAGAGATAGCCGGGTAGAGTTTCAGCAGAATTCGAATGGAGTATACAGAGAGAACAGAGTGGAGTTTCAGCAACACTCACATGGGTGTTCCAGCGAAATCCCTCGTGATTTTCGGCAAAACACTAATCCGTACAATGAGGAGAACCTCCCCGGAGGAGGTTTTCATCAATACCCTAATGGGCATCAGGGAGTCAATCCCAGAGAAGATTTCCAGCAAAATTCAAATGGGTTTCACAGATTTAGCTCTAGTGCAATTCAGCAGAGCTCAATTAGGTACTCTGGTGGAAACCCTAGAGAATTTCAGCCAAGCCCAAGTGGATTGCAGAGAGAAATGGATAATATGAATGCAGTGGGGATTGTACAACCCAGTGGGGAAGCAGCTGAGTCAGTCGAAAGCAGCGGGTATAAAGGAACTCTTGATGAATTAGATGATTTATGCAAGGAAGGCAAGGCAAAAGAGGCTGTGGAAGTTTTGAATTTAATAGGGAGTCAAGGTATAGTTGTGGATCTTCCGAGATACTTGCAATTATTGCAAGTGTGTGGCGACGCAAAATCTCCAGAAGCAGCAAAGACAGTTCACGACCATATCTCAAGGTCTTCGGTCAGAGTTGAAGTTAGGGTTAACAACAAAATCTTAGAAATGTACTTAAAATGTGGCTGTGTGAATGATGCTTACCAGCTATTTGAGAAAATGCCAGAGAGGAACATGACATCTTGGGACACCATGATAACAGGACTTGCAATTAATGAACTTGGTGAGAATGCTATTGATGTGTTCAGCCAGTTCAAGCAAGTGGGTCTGAGGCCAGATAGCCGTCTTTTTATCAGTGTTTTCCTGGCGTGTAGTGTTCTCAATGCAGTTGATGAGGGAATGCTGCACTTTGAATCAATGAGCAAGGATTTTGGTATCGTGCCTACAATGGACCATTATGTTGGTGTCGTGGATATGCTTGGAAAAGCTGGATATTTGGATGAAGCCATGGAGTTCATTGAAGAAATGCCGTTTGAACCCAGTGCCGATGTTTGGGAAACTTTAATGAATCTCTGCAGACTACATGGAAACATGGAACTTGCAGATCATTGTGCTGCACTGGTTGAGCACTTGGACCCATCCAGGCTAAAAGAGCAGTCAAAGAAAGGTCTTGTGCCTGTGGAGGCTTCAGATCTGGAAAAAGAGAAAGAAAAGAAGAAACTTTCGGCGCAAAAACTTCTTGAGGTAAGAACCCGGGTTCATGAGTATAGGGCAGGTGACACTTCCCACCCTGAGAAAGACAGGATTTATGCACAGTTAAGCAATTTGCGTGGACAAATGAGGGAGGCTGGTTATGTGCCAGATACAAGATTTGTATTACATGACATAGACCAAGAATCAAAAGAGGAAGCTTTGCTTTATCACAGTGAGAGATTGGCTGTTTCTTATGGCCTCATCAGTAGCCCTGCTCGTTCACCAATTCGGATTATAAAGAATCTCCGTATATGTGGTGATTGCCATAGTGCATTGAAAGTTATTTCAAAACTTGTTGGTAGAGAACTTATTGTACGAGATGCAAAACGTTTTCACCATTTCAAGGATGGGCTGTGTTCTTGCAAAGATTATTGGTAGAAGTTGCCATCTTATCTAGCTATTTATAAATCCATCCTAAACTCTTTCTGAGAGTGAAGTGGGGATCATGACTTCTACATCATGTTGTTAGAGGCAGCAGCTCAATGACGGTTAGCTTATGCCATTTTTCATACTTAATATTTTTCATTATGATAGATTTATGAGCAATGGAGTTGTTTCTTCCAGTGATTTTGGTTGAAACAATGCTTAAAATATTTCATGACAGTAGCTTTATGAGCAATGGTGCTGTTTCTTCTAGTGATTTTGGTTGAAACAATTGTTAAAAAAAAAAGTTTCTGTTGAAACAATGCTTGTTGACTATATAATTTAAGTGGTCTTATTAGAATATACAATCAACATAACTTTATTCAAGGATTTTTTTTTTGGGATTTAAATTATGCATACCACAAAGAGGAATATTATGTTTGTCAAGACTCTGCGCAGAAAATTTGTCATTTGGAATGATTGTTAAGGAACTGCTTAACCACTCTTTCATTGATGTTTTCATGTTTGATGCATGTATTTTCTAGACATTGAATTATTATAACTCAACTTTGCATTTTCTCTAATTCCATTTTTATCATCTTGTTATGTTGTTATTTTGGTTGTTAGTCTTCTTTTGATGAATGTATCAACACTGATGCTTTGGTCTTTTGGTGAATTGATGGTTATCTGCCATATGGGACTGTGTCAGAGTTAGGGTGTTATGGGCCGGGTAAGGCTGAGGAATACCGAGGCTCACACTGCCTTTAGAAACACAACCTTTTCTTCACCCAAGCTTGACTTGGCCTTTATTGCTTGGCTTGAGCCAGGCCTGCGTTACACATGTCAAGCCCGGATTTGCTCATTTAGTAAATCAGGTCAAGTCATACCACACTATGCCTTTTTTGGGGTTTTTAATAATTTGTTTGGGCAAGTGTGTCATTAAACTACAGTTATTTTTTAAACATGCCAATTAGGGTTTTGAGCTTTCTATCACTTAACCCAAGCCCGTTTCTTATATTAAATGGGCCAAAGATTTAGATCTAGGCCCGGCCCTAATAGTAAAGCCCAAGGCCAAGACCTGGCTCAAAGTGAGCTGGGCTCTGGCTGGCCAGCCCTTGAGCACCCCTAGTCATAGTGGATTGAACGGCATTTAGTGGGACACACTACATTTTCCACCTCCATGCCATGTTATGTCATTGACTGCTGAGTTCTACCTTGATAAAAAAATGTAGGGTGTGTTATGGTCAAATGGGAGACCAAGAGGTTTAAAAGTTGGAAAACAAGTTTTATCTGCTTGCACTTCTTTGTTCTTTCATCCCCAAATGCACATCAGTATGGATCGTTTTCCCTTCTGTCTTGCTTAGGTTGGAGTTGAGATCTTTTCTATGGAGCCTCTTCAAATCAATGTTTTCTTTTTATTTCCTTTGAACTGGTTCTTCATTTGTGACCAAGAGTGACAACCAAGAGTTAAGAGACTTGTTGTAATAATAAAAAAAAGGCTTGCAATTTTCAGTATCAATATGACCATCCTCATCTGTTATGCTGCATGAACATTGAATGGAGATGGTTTGACATTGGTGTTTTTTCCCTATGGTCAATTGATTTTATTAATGACTAAAAAAGTGGACTCAGAACCTAACTCAGTCAAGGCTGTGTCTAAGTCGAGTAGCCCAACTCGGCCAAGTTGAGTTTGGTTGAGCCCCATTTAAGACTTTAAAAAGTTTTTTAAAAATGTAAAAAGCATTATTAAAATTTTGCCAAATCTTTTGAATTGATTATCAATAGGGTAGGGTTCATATTCGGATTTTTCAATTTAAAACCCTAGGTGAACCTTGCAATAAAATGCCCACCGTCATCCCTATCCCTAACTATTAAACTTTTCGACTCGGCCAACCCGGGTTGAGTCTATGGATGAAAATCGCGGTATCGGTTGCAGTATCGGTCGGTCCAAAAAACCGATACGGTATCAGTATCGGTCGCTGTTCGCGGTCCGTCGCGGTGTGAATTTTTTTTAATCCAAAAAAATTTGAAAAAATATCCAAAAAATCCAAAATATTAGAAATGCTGAAAACAATGTTTATTTTTCATTAGTAATATATATAAATCAAAATATTGGTCCCCCTAAGTTATAATATCCTGTATCGCTGTCTTGTCTAAAAATGTGATTTTTTTAATAAGAACCATAAGTATGATTTATGAAATATGAACTATCAATTAGTATGAAATTTTAGAGAATACAACTTATTGATAATTTATATATAGTGGTTGTACACTCGTACTTGTATCTTGTATAATATATAACTATACCCCTATCATTATTTATCAGTCATCATTCATTATTCAACAACCATCAATTCATCACTCAATTATCAAGCAAGTTGTAAAATTCAAGAATATAAACATTAACATAACATATGACATAATGACAGTAAGCCAACCCCAACATGGTTGGGATAAGGCTTTGATGATGATGATGATGATGATGACATAATGACAGTAGAATAAATCATAAATCAAATTATTGGACCCCTTAAGTTATGTTCATGTATTGTTATATAATCTAAAGCTATATAAATTTTATTTATAATTAAATTAATTTAGATACATATACTAAAAAAGTTAAAATATCATAAATTTTATAAAATGCAACATAATTATGACTTATGGGCTATCTATTAGTATGAAATTTAAGAAAATAAAGCTTGTACTCGTCACTCAATCATTAAGTAAGTTCTGCCTTGCGCTTGTAAGATAACATGAGCAACTAGATATTTATAATTTACTTAAAATGATGATAAATTTGAGTAATTATTTTACAAAGATCAACAAGATTTTAATAAAAATTCTGATTTTTAAAACCTCAAATAGTTGATCTAATCTCAATATGTATTGATTTAAAATAATAAAAGGTACTCACAATAAAAAAAAGCATAAAATCATCATTTTTAAGCTATATCTAAATAATTTTTAAAAAAAAATACAAAATGCTCACCTCAGTAGAGTTGTATATGATTTTCAAGACTATATTGATAAAAAAAAAAGTATTTTTGATACCTTGCAAGTGAAATAGGTGCTGAGGAAGAAAAAATGTGGCATATGATATATTTAAAAGGAGGAAGAAAGAAGGAAAATAGGACAAAAGAAAAAAAAATTTTAAAAATAGTGGGCTGATATTTTGACCGATATCGACCGATATATCGGTTCACACTGATAATTTGAAATATCGGCCGACATTATCCGATATTTTGGGGATATTTTGCCAGGACGATACAGAAAATCGATAACTTCAAATTATCGTATCGGTATGGACCGATACCGGTTCGTATCGGTCGAGAATTTAAACCATGGTTGAGTCCCATTTAAGACCCCATAAAACTTTAAAAAATAATAAAAATACAAAAGAAAAAGAAAAGGAAAAAGGGATCTATTATTAAAATATTTGTTTTTTGTTTTTTTATAATGGCAAATTTTATTGCTCTACAAAAAGACCTGTACTGAGAAAGCACAGGCTAAATCTAAAACAAAACAACTGGGCAAAAAAAAAACAAGATTAAAATGAATCAAACAAGATCAAACTACATTAGACAACAAAAGGAAGAGAATCAAGAGACACTCCCTCCTTGGTCAGTCTACCTGTTGTTTCATTAGCCTCTCGGAAAATATGATTAAAAGACACATCCAGTTGAGAAGAAATATTCTGCACCTCCATAACCCAATTAGTGAATCTCCAAGGAAATGAATTCTTCCCTGAACCCTACTAGATTGCTGCAAAGAATCTCCTTCAATGATTGCCAAAAGACCACCCAACTTAAGTAATTCCTACCAACCAACCAGTAAAGCATACATTTCTGCTTCATTTGCATCCAAAATTTCCACAGGGCCACAGAACCTTCTAATAACTTTACCTGAAGAAACCCTAATAACACCACCTATATCAGCCCTTCTAAGAGACTGCTGATAACTACCATCAAAATTAAGCTTCAGGATTCCTTGAGGAGGTGGCATCCAAAAACTTTGACGAACAGAAGTAGTCCTCTCGCCCTGTCTATGGTAGCTGCCCAAGACCTATTAATGTCGTCCACTAAAATCCCATCAAACTTTGTCCGTTTACTTGCTGATACAGCACGGGAATAAGTATAGTTAACAGGCTATTCTCCAAGCCAAAGGCTTAGGGATAAATTGTCTAGGTCTCACACCAAAGACAAATTCAACTCACTCTGGAGAATAAAACTAAATCTTATTGAATATTGTAATATACTTCATGAGAAAGGATTATATCTGTATTTATAACTAAGCTACTCTCTAAATAAGGGAGCAATCCAAATAAAGAGTCGTAATTCAAATACAAACTCAACTTCTAAAAATAAAAGAATTCTAGAAACTTAAGAAAGCAACTGATAAGAGAAAACTAATATTCACTGCTGGACCTTATTAGTTTTTGGGTGTTGGCCAATCATGGATCTAGCCTGCATTAGTTTCCCCCCTCTTGGAGAAGAACTTGTTCTTGAGTTTAGTAAATGTCTGTCTAGGTCGAAAATCATTTGAATAAACTTCCGAGTCGCTTGTTGAGCTTCTTTTTGAGGACATTACTTGAAATCTTGATTTGATCTTTTCTCCCACTTAGAAGTATGTTGAAGGTGTTGAGTTTTCGGATGACCGCATGTATCTTGAATGTTTGATCTGACCATTAAGTGATTCAATTGTAGGCTCTATACCTGTAGATCATAATCGTTTATTGGCAATAGTTGATCTCCAAAGATGAAATCAATATAGGGAACTTTAACAGAAAAATCTTCTTGTGAAACCACTGGAATAATTGATTTATTGTCCGACGGTTCAATTGGCTTTGCTAATGTTGGCACAACGATCAGATCTATGGGATGGCCATTTTCCTTACTAATTATACCCAAGTCTTTAATGTTTGCCTATAATTCCTTTGCTTGATTTTGTGTGTCAAGGCGAACAATTTTTGTCTGTCCTTCAATTTTCTCTTCCTTTGTATCTTTCTTCCTTATATCAGCATTGCCCATGGAATGAGACTCATTTTCTTGTTCTTGAAGCTCAGTTGAAGCATGATCCATTTTTGAAGTTTTGCAATGCATTTCACTTGAAGTTGTTATGAGATCATTGTCTCCTTGATCATGCTTCTTAACATCACCTCTGGATTTTGTTTCTTCTTGTTGTTCTTCCTTCGATTTTACAATTGAAGAGGATGATGCATACAAAGATGGAAGGAGCGTGACCCATTATCCTTGTCAACTAAAGGTATATGTGTTTTTTGCATTGTCATTGTGCACATTTTGACCAGAAATCCATGGTTTTCCCAAAAGAATATAAGTTTTATTCATAGGAATTATTTTACACCAAATTTTATCTTTATATCCACCAATCTTGAAAGATACCAAACATCTGTGAATCACAGGAATGACAGAATCATTAGAGTATGTAACTTTAAAAGGCTTTGGGAGCTTCTCTGTAGGCCAATTGAATTTGTCAATAACCTCTTGTACCACAAAATTGATAGTATTGTCACGATCAATAACCATATTGGCTCATCTGTCTTTGATACCAATTGACGCAGCACAAGGAAGAAAAGTAGCCAACGGTCTATTCTCCAAGCCAAAGGCTTAGGGATAAATTGTCTAATTCTCACACCAAAGACAAAATCAACTCACTCTAGAAAAGAAAATGAAATCTTATTCAATATTGTAATCTATCCCATGAGAAGAGATTACATTTGTATTTATAACTAAGATACTCTTTAAATAAGGAAGCAATCCAAATAAAGCATCCTAACTCATATATAAAATCAACTTCTAAAAGTAAAAGAATTCTAGAAGCTTAAAAAAGCAACTAATAATAAAAACTAGTATTCACTGATGGGCCTTATTGGAATTGGGCCCAATAGGCTGGCCAATCATGGATTTGGCCAGCATCGCTAACCCATTCCGAAACTTTTTTAATAATATTATCAACAATCTCCTCTACTGACTGAATCTTATTATTGAATATTTGGGTGTTCCTTTGTAACCATATCTTCCAACAAGTTGCATACAACATAAACTTCCATAAGATTCTTCCATGAGCAAAGTGGCATCGAAAGGCCACTATTGGAAAAGCTCTGCAATAAACCAACGCGTAACCGACTGCACATCAAACCTAGCCAAAAGGGCCATCCAAATATAATATGCAAAATTACTATGAATGAGCAAATAGTTAATTGTTTCCTCATCCCTTAAGCACATAGGACAGCCATTAACTATGAAATGATTATGCCGCCTCAAATTATCTGTTTTCAAAAATTTTTCTCTCCTAGCTAACCAACAAGAGACCAGAACTCTAGGCGGAATGCAGTGATCCCAAAAACGACACCTATCATCCAAAGGACCAGAAGAATCAATCAATACACTATAAAGAGACTTAACTGAAAACTTTTCCTTAACATCAGGTTTCCAAAGTATGACATCTGGCTTGCCCAATTGTCTAACAATCCAAACATTCTGCAAAGATCCATTATTTAAATGTTGCTGGACCTTTTGAATTGAGTTTCAACTAGGAAGGATCCACATTTGGATTATTCAAGTTGAAACCCTAAGTTCACCTTGCTATAATAGGTCCATTGTCATCCCCATGACTAGCTATAGAACTCCCTACAGTTATATGCACACCACTATAAAATTGTATTTTAGGGCCAATATAGTCAAATATCTAATTTCATGGGTCCACCATGGTCAAGGATTGAGATAGTATGGACGCGGTATCCATGGATTAAACCAACAACACTGAAGTGGAGCAAGAATTTTGTTAAAATTGTTGAAAGGGTTGGAGGTTATAATTTAGTTTATGTAATTCCATGCTTAGGGACTGATTGGCCTTTGCTAAAAGATTCTGCTGAGAAACCACCTTTAGGTAGTTCTAAAAAATTTGAACTAAGTCATAACATTGTCTACTGAGTTGGACTCAGCCTACTCATCCGAATTGCATGGAACTTGGCGGAGTCCTATAGTACCAACTTTGTTAGGGCTGCATCCAACTTGACTCGGAATTGGCCAATTTTTTAACCATTGGATTTTATACTTTGACCCCACTTGATTATTGGACTGTCCTAAAGTTTGTGGCTTGAACAAGATTCTCTATGTTTTAATTTGGCAAAAAAAATTTAGAAAATTATTTTCGTGGTAGTTGAAGATGTAAGATACCATGTACCAATCCAAAAGCTTAAGCTGATGAGTGGAAGGATTAAACAGGTATATGAAGTTATGTTGAACCTAGTATTTAGGCAATGTGGGACATGGGTCTTTGTCCCAACACTTGCCTTCACGTGCAGGCCCAACAAATTTCATGGACGGGCTTGCCAAATGGGCTACACAAGAACAACACCCTCGCTGATACTATGTACTAACCGAAAAGCTTAAGCTGATGAGTGGAAGGCCCAAACAGGTATATGAAGTTATGTCAAACCTAGTTCTTAGGCGAAATGGGACGTGGGTCTTTTTCCTCCAACCAAGAGCTTTGGCTACTCTAGTTTCATTAGAGGAGAAGATACTGAGATGTTTGACATAATTATTTATTATTTATTTATTTTTATCATTTGTAACAATTGGGCAGGGCATATGTACCAATCCAACCAAATACAATTTCGTCAGTGGATTATCATTTGTGATGATGGTTGATTTGTGCAAACTTTTTTTTAAGCATTTGTAGAACTTGGGCAGGGCATATGTACCAACCCAACCAATTACAGCTTGGTCATAAATTATCATTTGTGATGATGGTTGATTTTTGCATTAGTTTGCAATTGCCATTTCTCTTACTATTTACCCATGTAAAATTGTTATCAATGTGCCTCACAACAGTTATCATGGATGGAATATATAGCTTGAAAAATCTCATGGCCATGGATGCATATATGGCTTGACAATCCTGTCAAAGATTTCGTCCATTTGTTTGAAAACCTAATTGACTTCCCAATTTTCTTTTTGATATTCAAATTCACATGTTGTTGATGGGATTTCTCAAACATATATAGTGATAATCATCACTATTCAAGATAGTTGATTAAAGCTCCTCAAGGGCCTAAACTCCAAAGTCACTTTTGTGTGTTAAAAAACAGATCAATTTCCACAGTAGGTTAATCCTTCAGTCATACACCTGTTCATTTCACTCTCTCGGCAGCATTTCTTTTGTAAGCATTTGCAATCTGCTAAGAGGAAAATAGAGGGGAACAAAGTGGTTTCTCTTCTCTCATTAATAGAAATAGAAAAAGCACAGTAAAATCAAGCATGTGAGTTTTTTTTATTTTTTATTTTTTGACACATTCTTTACTGATAAAAATTACTCTTTGATTTGCTTCCTACAATTTTAGGTTTGTTTGGGTTCATCAGCAGGTGGATATTGATCAAAATCTTCAATTTCAAGATTGATAAAAAAAAGTTTGGTTGTATGCAAAAATTGTCCATTCATGTAAATGATCTGCAATCTAGATTGACCAAAATGAAACTTGCTCCAGTTCGCAAATACTCACATGACTTAGTGGCATGGATGTCTATCAAAAAAGAGGCTCAATATGGCAACAAAATGGTCCAAGTCAAAAACTATAGAAGGCAATAAGCTTCAAGTTGTTGATAAATGCAGTTATATAATGACTATCAGTTTGCAACTTATCTTTGCTGTTTTTTCTGTGATTTCTTGAGGAAGTTTCCTGATTCATGGCTGAATTTGATTCATGTCTGGTGTTTGGCAAATTTTGTGAAACTGGGATGCACTTATTTCTTATTATCTGCACTATATAAATGTGTATATTTGTGATGCAATCTCAGCCCCACAAGTGTTCCCTCTTCAAGTTAGATTAGGATTATAATTATTTTTATTAGTAGATTTCTAATTACATTGTTATTAGGGAAAGTTTCTATTCATAGCTTAGGGTTTGCTTAGGCATTAGGTTTGCTTTTATATATGGCATTGTAGAGAAGAGATTTTCAGACATGATTGATTAATAAAATTGGGTTTTATCCTAAGAAGTGTGTCCTCGTGTGTTGAAGTCTTTTTGACGATTCGAAGTATCTTTAGACACGTGCTTCAGCACCCCTACTCTAGCCCTAACCCTAGGGCTTGCATCAATTTGGCAAGCTTTTGAATTGGTAAATTATAAATTATAGGGATCTTCTCTGCTTCCATGCTGATTGTCTCTGATATCTTGAATCAGTGGAATTACTTGAGGAAACTTGATTTTCTTGGAGTGGGCATCATCTGTACACTAACATTGTTATGGGCATTTTGTTTATGCTGATAGCTTTTGTGAAAGTGCAGTAACACATGTTTGTCTGACTTGCAAATCTTTTGGAAGCTGATTTTTGAGTTCTTAGCTGTGCACATTGATTCTGTTATCAACAATTTGGATGGATGTTTTGAAAAGTTGGGACTGTTGATTCTTATTTAGCCACTCATTGTTTCATATCCTACAGAAGCTTTTTTTTTCCTTTTTGTTTGACCAAAATAATTTGTTTCATGTTCAGCTTGTTTATCCCAGTGAGTAATACCTCTACTGTTGGAGTATGTACTTACCTGTTTTGCGATCTTTTGGGAAGCTGGGAACTTAGTCTCATATCCTGTAGAAAATTTTTTTGGCTAAAATAATTGTTTTCATGTTCAGTTTGTTCATCCAAATGAGTACTACCTCTACGGTTGGAGTACGTACTTAACCTGTTGTGTGGTCTTCTGGGAAGCCAAGAACTCAGTTCTTAGTTTCTTACTTGTGCACACTGATTTTTTGTATCACTCTTTTGGATGAATGCTTGTTGAAAAATTGTGACTGCTGTTCTTCTTCGGTTACTCATATAGCTTCAAATCTTAGAGAAGATTTTTATGGCTAATATCTTTTGGTGCATGCTGGGCTTCTTGTTGCCAACTGAGGTATACTTTAGGGATTTGTAAGTACAAGCTATTTCTGTTTTATCATTATCAAGTTCGTTTTTACAAGCCTTTCTCCTTGTGTATGGACTTATTGGTCTGCAGATTAAAAAGGAGTGTTGGTCTATGTCCTTCATATAATTACAGTTACTAAAATTCACTTTTTTCTCTGAGAAAGTTCATGTGTTTGACAAGTGTGGTGAAAATGAATGATGGAATCTGCAGTTTGATAATTTACTTTATTTCAAATGCAGGCCATTAGTTCAAAGAGAAAATTTGGGGTCCTGAATCCTGAGTGAATTACCTTTAACTGAGCCATAAATCTTAGATATAGGCATGGTTTTTTTTTTTTTGATCAATTATAGGCCATGGTTGTTGGTAGGTTTTCCATCTAAATGAACTAAATCAAGCTGTTTGGCTGGAAAAATCAAACAGATCTTGATTTCTTTATTTTATCAATCTGGTATGAATGTTACTGTTAGAAATAGTTATTACACAAGGAAACTTTCATTTATAATCTCCCAAAAAGTAGGCTCTAAATTTGATGTAATCTAGAGATTTCAACTTAGTTTTGAGTCAAATTGTAAATCCGTTTCTTATGTTCAATTTTTAAAATTAACTGCTTCCATGTGCAAATTCTTTGCAACTGGGGTGCTGCAATGTCTTCGCCTCGTCCATTTGTTGCTGACCTTTTGGAGAAAGGTCACTCAAATGAATGTGAATGTGTTTGGACTTGGGAAGGACGGTATGTCTTTTGTTTACTTGGATTTAACTGTTTCCCCTTAGATTTGTACTCTTCCTTTTCTTGGCCTTTTGGTTTCTCTTGGCCTGCTTGGGCGCTTTTTCCTGTATAGTAGTCCTCTTATGCTGTAAATTCTGATTTCCCTTTTATTGAATGAGTTATTATTGGAAAAAAATGTAAATGTGGGGCATGGAAGAGGTCATGTATCTTCTTTTTTTTGATACTGTGTGATGTAGGATAGACCAAATGACATGGACAGCAGATCAATGCAGAGTGGGAAGGGATAAAGGTGGAGAAGAGGGGGATAGATTCAGACCTCACACCTGAGTTGGGTAGGCCTTACATCATACCTTCTGTAGGAAAAGGAAAACAGAGCTCAAAGCACTCAAAAATTTTCTTTAATTCATCAAAGTCTAAACAGCCAATTAGACGTACAAAGCTTTAAATAGAGAAAAGACTAATCTTAACCATTCAAAAAATGGACGATCAAGATTAAAACATCCACTAATTAAAATAGAAATCATAAAAAAAATAAAAAGCATCAGGTAAAAAGAAAATAAATGGGCTAGGCCTAAGGGTGGGTTGACCCATGGGGACCACAGGTCTCTTCTGCATCATTGTGTGAACAATTGTCAACCTTTTATTTTAGAGCTTTTTGTAGATAGCCCCCTAAGGTTTTTAAGATTTGCAAATAGGCCCCTATAATTTTAATTAGTTTTTGTAAATAGGGCCCTACATTTTCATTTTAATACCTTCCATGTCCCCTAAATAAGTAGCCGTTAAACAACCATAATTTTTTAGAGTGAAATGACACTTTTGCCCATCTCTTTTATTCATATATGCATAATCTCAAATGCTTAGACTTATTTTGTTCTAAATCTTGTAACATTAACAATTACATTTAGTGGTAGTAATAACTTTACATAAATCCAATTTTCTCAATGTATGGTTCATTTCATTAAATCCAGGATAATGAGTTACTATTGATTGAATCTATGCACGACCCACCATTGGATTGATGAAAGTTTCTAAATACATGATTAGACTTTATATTCATGAGAGAGTTATTGAGAGAGAAGTCCTTGGGACTTGTTATTAAATAATAGTATTTTCATAACTAATAATGTACTCATTTTTATTTAATAGATATGAGGGCAAAGTTGTCATTTTTATAAGAATTCAAGTCATAATAACACATTCTTGTTAGGAATATTAATTTTGAGGACATGATAGGTGTTAAAATGTAAAATAGGGGCCTATTTACAAATCTTAGAAATCTTAGGGGGGTATAAACAAAAAACTCTTTATTTTATTTTAATTTTTTAAGCATCTAATTGTTACTACTCATTATCATCATCACTATCATCAAAGCCATAGACCATCAATCAAATTAATTAAAATATTTTTAAAAATTATAAAAAAAGGAGAAAGAATGGAACTCACAATGGATTATGACAAGATTTTTATACTTGACTCTTGATTTGACGCTAGTTGTACAACTCTCCTTTATTTGGGTTTGGGATTGACGTGCGTTGATGAACAATGTTGGCAGAGGAAAGGAAATCCCATATTCTAAACCGAACATCAGTTCTGTATTCCTAGAGTGAGCCAAAACTTACATCCCTTCTGATCCAATCTATATTTTTCCTCGATTATCCATTAGGTGGTCATCTTGAGTACCGAAATGAGAAATCATTAGGTTCATTTACATTTGATTTATTTACTTCTAGGGCCCATTTGTTTGCATAACTACATAGGAATTCTTAGTAAATGAGCTCCATCCAAGGACTCTGTTAAAGAGGAAAGAGGTGAAGGACATGAGGTGAGGAATGGAAGAGGTAAGGTGAAGATGTTGATGGGACCTTTACTTTCTCCTAGGTATTGTATTACAAGGGTGATGACTGGGTATTCATTTCCCATCTTCCCTTGCATCAATTTCCATTAAAGGGGAGGTTTTTTATGGTCATTTTTTAGATATTTGCCTTTGGTTCATTTTTAACCACTTTTAGAAATACAGTGCGAGATATTTAATTACATGAACAAACAGGACCCTAGCATTGGATTTGGAAATGCATCCCCTTGAATTTTACATTCAGGTGTCATAGGTAAAATGAAGAACTCATTCGGAAAAGAATGAGGCTGATTTAAATCAACCAAAGTGTGATTTTCATTTTAAATCAACCAAAGTGTGAGTTTCATTTCACTTCATCTCATTCAAAACATATTTGGTGGTCACCTCAAGTCCAGGTTGAACAACTTATATTTCATAAAGGTTTCCACTTTAAGATTCTAGTTTCTAATTGCTGATGGTTACCCATCATATGTAGACTGCTAGATTGTATCATCATCTCTATTCATCTGTCATTAAGATGATGAGATTGCATTAAAATTAACAAAAAAGGGACCCAATCAAACGGCTATTTATTTTTCCAGGGAAGATTTTAGGGATTTCTCCCATACATAGGACCAGTTATCCAAACAATTATGTTTACCAAAAGGTGAAAGTATATATGTACAGCTTGTTGTACGGGCCAAATGCTCTACAATAGGCCTAAGCCTGGAAATAATTTAAGCCTTTAGGTCTTGCATTCTATAAGATTAGAACACTTGTTCATCTAGTTGTTTTTGGTACATTTTAATGCTGCATCATTATATTGTGCTTCCCTATAAATGATGCTGTAAACTGTTAACACTAGCAATCTCTGCGTTGAGTCATTAAATTTGACATGTTAGTGGTGATTTTTTGGCTTGTAAACTGGAGAAAGACCTCTAGAGGAGATATTTAGGCAATATGTTTACCACAGTGGCTGCATTAACACTAGCTAGCAGGTAGTCATTACATTTTCTTCATTAGATCGTTCACATGTTTCGATGTGGGCTAAGCAAGAATATATAAACGAAAATTTTCATTCGATTCCATTTTAGTTCATAACTGTGTTGATATAAATAAGATGCATCTTATTACTGCCCATCTTTTGTGTACAGGTGGATGAATTGATGGGTTAGATGTGAAGTGTGGTCACTCTGTATTCTGAGGCGGTGCATTTTGCTATTTTTTCCTCCAATAGAAGTGATCTTCCTCATCGTCAATGCTCCTGTAAAGGTTCTTAAGTTCTCTTCTTTCAATTAAATGGGATGATGGGATTCATAGGACTTCAGCTCTCCTCTTGGCGATAAAATGGATCTCTGGACAATATTTATTTTTTAGCTATAATGGTGATTCATTGTAACATAATTCTCTATGCCTCCAAGGAGCTGTTGAAATGACCCACTTTGATGCCAAACATGCATGGAGTGCAGTGATGAGTGTACTGTTAGTTTACTGGGACAGTCCAGGGATGGAGTCTGTGAGGGCCACTATACTGTTAGTTTCCCCATAGACCATAGAAAAAAAAAAAAAGGACCCACTTAGGTTGAAAAAGTTGTTTCCTCTGTTAGAAGTGTCCTTTCTGTTCTCAATGCTCTGTATAGGACTATACCTTCTTCAGTTTTCTCAGAATAAATGGACCATTGGGGAGTGGTGATTTTATAGCTGAAATGATAATATCTGAAACAGAGTTCAGATTTATAACTTGTTAAGTAGCTGTTGAAATTGCCCACTTAGTTTGTGAACCAGCAATCCAGCATGCAAAGTGGTAGGGCATACTCCCATTGTGGGGGAGTCTAGGGACAGACTCTTTTTCACATTTGTTGTATCAATCCTATGAAATTATGAGTTTTAGTTTTTTATTTTGTATCCACAGTACATTCCAAAACAAATGTGAAATCCATTTAACAAATTTGATCTCCTTTTTAACTTCGGTAGCACATTTCCTCTGCATGCAAAATTTTCATCCCTGGTATCTGTCAACGTAAGAGATGCTATGTTGTGGGCTAAAATGCATATTACAGAAATTTATCTCAATCAAATCCTATAGATGGCATATAGATGAATATTTTAAATTCATGAAGTTCATTTTAGCTTTAGCATACATTGCTTCAATTTTAAGAATTTTTGTTTAATGGTCGGTCATGGATACTTTATCCACAGTTTATGTTTTTCTCATATGCACAACACACAAATGGAACAGTCTAATGTGAGAGCTTGTAGTAATTCTTGCTTGAAATTATTGTACATACAAGTTTATATTTATGCATTTGCTAGTTTCATATTAATGCAAAATTTTCTCCTGTGGGAACATCATGTTCCCATCCAACCTGTCAAAGAGGTGGGGTCCCTGTCAAAAGAACAGGACACCCCTGAATTAAAGGTGCCTATTGGTTGGATGGGGCCATCCAAATGCAGGCATTCCAATGTGATAAAATATCACCATACTTGTCAACCTTATTTTTTTTTTGCTTCTTTTCAAGCTTGTATGATAGTCTTGAGCATGGTTCAAAATTGCTCCGCAATGGCATTATCGACCGCTATAGTTGAGGTTGCCACGCAGATGGTGCAATGGTCTAAAACCTAGTAGAGCCAATCAATTTAAATTCAAAACATTTTTTTTCCTCTTTCTTCTCCTCAATTGCCTCTCCAAAAGTTGTCTTTACCATTATATAGTTCCAAATTGACACAATGCAGTTACGGAAGAACAGCTATTCTCCAAGCCAAAGGCGTAGGGATAGTTTGTCTAGGTCTCACACCAAAGAATAGATAGATAACAACTAAGAGAAAAGAAACTCAATTTACTACTGCATCATAGCAATTATTAAAAATCAGGGAAATATCTAAAAATACTTTTAAAAACTGCAAAATAGGGAAAGTGTAGCACGGAAACATGTTCAGGGAATTTTCTTTTTCATTGGGGCTTATTGGGTTTAGGCTTTCAGGCATATAGACTTTTGGGTTGCGCCCATTAGTTTGGCCTACATCACAAATCAAAAAAAAAAAACCAAAAGATTGGTTGCTTCTCAAGATTCAAAATTTTTTGACCTCTTAAAAAATTCACACCACTGTGCTGCTTTGTATCACTGCAACCGCTACTTACCACCTGCTGTGTAGTGTGTTTTGGCTATGGGCCACTGTGCCTGCCGCAATTGCTATTTTGATACTTACTCTTAAGTATGACCCACCTATTTTTATAGTTCACCTAGAAAAGGGTTCATAAAAAAAACAAGGGAGTACAAAATTAAAACTCAAAACCAAAATATCCAATGTTCTATTTGCTTGGTACCCAGAAATGCTTATGCTCTAGAAGTCTATTTTACCAAAATGCAGTGATTTTCATTTATAGAAATATAGCATGCTTGTCCTTTTTCCAGTTTCCTGTCATCTGTTACAAGTTGACCATTCTCATTGGTGAATGATTCTTTTTCCTGTTTGGAATAATTTCATTTACTCATTTTGCCTGAAAGCAAGATCCTTATCCTTGTAAGTTTTCTGTGGTTGGAATTTTGGTTTCACATTTAAATCCCACATATGCTTTGCTTTTGTTATATTTTTTTTTTGTATTCATTTTTCCCCTTTTGGGCCAATTTATGAAACAAGCTATGGATTTGTCTGAATTGAATTGACTAAATACTTCTATTTGGCATCATGTCCTTTTCAGTTTGCTAGGTAAGCATCTTTTGCAAGCCAAGCAAAGCAATCTAAAATCCATTCGGGGCTTGCTTTTTGTTCACTCTGCTAGAACTGTAATATGTAGCATCCATTGGAGATCCGAGATGCCATATTCTACTCATTCAAGGTTGGACAACGTGCATTGTTTGTGCCTGTTACTAGTTACATAAAGATTGAAGACAGCCCAATCGACATGGTTAATACCTTGAGAATATCACGGAGAACATTTTGATGTTTTTAGTGAAAATCATATTGCAAATTGGCAAAAGAAGTTATAAAGGTGCGAGGACAGCCGATTATGATTTTCTGGTAAGGAGAATGACACAACTTTCTATCCAGCAACTACTTTCTAGGAAAACCTTTCTACATGACTTGCAAACTGGAAATATTGATCTTCCTAACGTCCATATCTTATCTTCTTTTATGTTTTTCCTCAAACAGAAAAGAAACCACCAACTGCAACCTGATCAATCTCTTAAATTGTGAATTGCAGCAATCTCTGTCTTGTATTCAACTGTTACAGAATCAAGTCACAGAATTTTATTTGTTTTATTAATAACAGAAACTGTATATTAAGATTGGAGATTACATATTCATCAAAAGAAACCAAAAACCATTTATAAGAGCCTTATTCCCTACAATAACAAGAAAACCAACCATTGTAGGCAATCAAAGGAATTTTATGTTACCAGATGAATTTGATGGACAAGAAAGAGATCTGTGCAATGAAAATGAAGATTGAAAAGTAGTAGAAATTAAATAAAAGAATAAAAATGGCAGTGCAATGCATGACGCTCCCGCTACTACTACTGGGTTGGGGGAGAGTCAGATATACGCAGTCTTACCCTTGCAAGTGAAGAGGCTGTTTACACATTTGGAACCCGTGGCACCTACGTCGCAATGGAGCAACCTTACCATTGCACCAAGACTCACCCTCAAATTAAGTAAAAGAATAATGTGAACTTAGAAACAAAGATGAGATTCAAAATATGTAGAATTCAATAAAAGTGTGTGAACTTGAAAGTTTTTGAATCCTTGAAACTGCTTGATAAGTTTCAAAAGAGAGATCAGAAACTGATAAAGAATACTTTTGTTATCATAGATTTGATTGAAGCCCCAAAAACTCCCTACCATGTTAAAACAGCCATATATATATATATATGTAACTTCTTTTAATTGATGGTCCAAATAAGTTACCAAGTGCACTAGCCTGACTTGGCAAGTAATGATGCCACATCAGGGAATAGGTGGCAACCTATGGTTCCACTGGAACCACAACGTATGAGAGGATGTGGATTACTTATCTACCAAATATAGCATCATTTCATATTCTTTAATATCAGATCCTAGACTGCAAGCTTATGATTAAAAAAAACCAATTAACGCCTTGCATAATCACTTAGATAGTCAAATTAGATGCATGGAATTGGCTTGAGATGGCTAATCCACATCCACCAACAATTCACATTCCTTGGCGTAGAGCAACCTTACTTACCAAGTCAGGCAAGAGATTGCCAAAATTTTTAGAAAAGTCTTTTAGGTAATTGAATGAGGTCATAAGAGACTAATGGTGCAAAACGAGTTGTATCAATACAGCGGTATGACCTCTGGTCTCCAGCCCTCTTGTTCTCCCAATTTACAGAATAGTCTCTCTAAAGTACTTCCAGATGTTTCAAAAACAAGATTTCTTTCAAGAATGTCTCCTTAGTTCTTCAATAGTACAATGATCTTCTTTAGATAGTATACGCATAAGGACACTAGGTGTATTGCATTTCAGGAAAATTAAATGTACACAGCCCTTTGCTGAGCGTAGTTATTCTTGCAGCAATTGATCCAAAACTGCATTTTCTCTCCCACAGCCGTGGTTCCATTCCTGATTAGAACATTTTGAAGTATTAAAAAAGGTCTGTTGTCAAAGGCTTAAAATCATGGGACCTCATCATCTATTGAGTATGTCTAACTGTACAAGCAATAGAAGTTCCATGATTATTCCACCAGGTCACTTTTTTTTCGATGCTTTTGGGTTTTTTTCCCTATTCTATTTCTACTTTGCTGTCATGCATTGTGCGCTGTTGATTTGGGTGTTGAAATCCAGTGGAAGAAGTAATTTCTTGATTGTTCCACGATTACTACACCAGATCACTTTTATGAGATGCTTTTGGGTTTTTTGCCTTTTCTTTCTTTTTCCACTTTGCAGCTATGTGCACTGTTGATTCGGGTGTTAAAATCCTGTAGAAGAAAGAATAATTTCTCAACCATCATAAATTTTCATTCCTGAATTCTGATTGTTCCAATTTCATCATCTATGTGTGCATGCTTTACAGTGCATGAGTTTTATGTTGGTTACTGAAAATCTTATATAGTTTGTGTTAAATAGAGACATACATACTTAATTCTGTTTATTGATGTTAGTTACTGAAGAAATGCTTGCTATTTATTCTTATTTGGAAAAAAACAGGTCATATTTATCTCTCGGTAATTATCAAGGTAAAATTTAGTACTCTCATTTGTTAATCTAGGAAAACTATGATCCCCCAGTCACTGCAGAAATGGGGTCCATAGAAAGATGCTTGACCTTAATACCTTTCAAGGCGGGCATTGATGGCAACGGTGAGCCCTTTTTCCCATGGCCAAACCACCCCCTTTAGTTGGATGTCGCTCTGCCTTTTTTCACTTTCGTTGTTGGGCCTTTTTCAATCTTCTACACACTCAGATTCTTCTCTTTTCTTGCCTGTATCGTTGAAATAGAGCCTTCTTGTTTATTCATCATTGCTGTCTGGTGATCAAAAGAATGCTTTTCATTTTTAACTTCTTTTCTGGGTTAGGTTGCATGGATTAGGTGGGGGCTTTTGTGTGGGAACATGTCATTTGAGTAAGGAACTATCTCTGGTGTAAAAGTAAGAAGCTTTTTCCTCTTTGTTGACCAGGTGATTTCTCTCTGCTTTTCCTGCTTTTACCTTTGCATGTGGGATTTAAAGGATCCCATGTTTGCACAATCCTCTCACCATATGAAAGTAGGAATTTGTGCATCACTTGTCTACATCAGAAATTTTTTGCCTCTATCAGATCTCCAATTGTTTTGGAGTTTGGGTGGCAGGAGGGTTTTGTTTAATTGATTTCATTTAGGTGCTGTTTGAACAGAGGGACCTGTTGAATGGAAATATGAGTTCCAACCGAGACTTGACTGCTTTGTGATTGAAGGTTAGACTAAATTGCATGATGGTTGATTTTGTTATAGCTGGTTTAGAGTTTAATAGAATCATTTAATCACTTAGCTGACCCAGAGTGATTGACGCTCTGATGATTTTGGCACTTGAGGGGATATTCTGATTTACTTGGTGCATGTTTGGATGCATCCCTTGTTCCCACTAATGCCATGCCTGAGTTCCTTAAAGCCTAGATATTGAATTGGTTTGGCAGGGACTGCACCAGGCCAATTAAAGTCGAGTTAGTAATTGATGCAAGCCAGATCCATAATTGATAAGCCATTGGGCTCATATCTAAATGGGCTCAAATCCAAAGCCTAGCATTAAAGATTAATTTATTATTAATAGTTGCTTTCTTAAGTTTTTTAGAAATTGATTCAAATTAAGACTTCTTATTTGGATTAAACTAGTCAGTTTCTTTGTTTGGAGAGTAATTTAGTTATAAATAGATGTAATCCCTTCTCATGGGATAGACTACATTATTTTGAAAAAAATTTCAGTTTCTTCTCGTTGTGGGTTGAATTCCTGTCTTGGGTGCGAAACGTAGACAGTTATCCCTAAGCCTTTGGCTTGGAGAATAGCCTGTTGGCTATTCTTTTTCTCCACGCTGCGTCAATTGGTATCAAAGCAAAGATCCCTTCTCAGATCGCCGCTCCAATCCCCTGTTTGAGGTAAGCAGCGTACTCCCTCCCATATTTTTTTTCTACCATCCATCGCTCATCACCTTTTCATTCATCATCACCTCCCCCATCCCCTGCCAACCTACCCACACCCAGTAACTAGTTGTCAAAACCACTTCTTGAAACCAAATCACCTTTTTCCGAAACCAAACCTCCTCTCCTGAGACCAAACCCCCAATCCTCTTCTACCTTCCACTCCCCAAACCCTAAAAACACCCCACCCCAACCGAATCCCTCTTCTCCAACATCCTGAGACCCCCAAAACCCTCCACCTGTTACAACGCCTATGCCACCGAACCTAATCGACCAACGAAATCTCCCCCACACCAATCCCAGCCTTAAACCTAGCCACCATACGCCATAATCCAACCATCACTCTCCTTTTTTGTTCCTCAGTCCCCATACCATACCCAGAAAAGAAAAAAAAAAGGAAGGAAGAAGAGAGAGGAGAAACAGAAAACAGAGAGAAAGGAGGTGTAGACAGCGTATCATGCACCGAAGACTACTCGCTGCATCTCCTACATCACCCCAGACTCTTGCGCACTATGAGAGGAACGCCAATCATGGGAGACACCCTATTCACACATGGGATGCGATGAGAGAAAAACTTGAAGATAAATACTTACCAAGTAATTACGTTGATTCACTTTTTGATCAACTAGTTGATTGTAGGCAATGGAACTCCACTGTGGATGATTTCACAGAATGATTCTATGATCTCATGGTACGATGCAAAGTGTTCGAACAAGATTGCCAAGTAATTACACGGTACAAGAAAGGCCTTTTTCAAGATATTCAAAGAGAACTGACTATCCTTAATTTCTACAACATTGAGGAAGTCCATCGTATGGCCCTTCGCGTTTAAAAGAAGTTGCGATATCCTTACTCACGGAGTTTTGGAGAACCTCTTCAGAGGAGAAACTCCGATATAACCTATCAACCGGTTGCTCCTTCACAAAGCTCCAATAGGCAAGCTCCACAGCAAAATTTTAGTAGGCAAGCATTGCTTCAAAATCAAGCACAACTCCCTCCAAACAATGCAAATAAAGATAATAATATCAGTACTCCTTAGCCAAAGCAAGACATCACTTGCTTTCAATGTAAAGGCAAAGGACATTATTCTTCGAATGCCCAGGTATTGAAAATCTTCATTACACACGAAATGAGGAAAAAGATTATGAATCTGAGCCTGTTAATGAAGAATATGATGTTGAAATTCCATATGACATTCCTAGACCTCCACCTGAGCAAGACGATCACTCTTTCTATCAAGGTGACACAGAAGGTTGAACTTTATTTATCTGTCACCTCTTTGTCATTACTGAACAAGAAGCAGAAGATTGGAGGCGAATTACTATATTTCGCTCCACAGTAACATATTGTCACAAACTATGCAGTCGGTAATTGATGGTGGAAGTGAGATAAATGTGGTATCTGAAAAAGTAATTGCTAAGGTGTTCAATGGAAAAATATCCGAAGCCATACAAAGTCTCTTGGATAAATGACACATCAATACTGGTAGTAAATCGGTGCCAAGTAACATTTAAGATTGGTGGTTATAAAGATTATATGTGGTGTGACATTATTCCTATGAATGTTATTCATGTTTTGTTAGGAAGACCTTAATTCTTTAATAACAAGGTACAAAGTAATGGAGAAGCTAATACTTTTATTTTCAAATATAAGGCCAGAAAAGTAACTCTTCTCCCACATAAACCACCAACCGCTTCAAAAAAACGAGCCTCCTCACCCCTGCAAAGAAACCGACACTAAATTCCGATTCTCGCGTTCTTTCTATACGCAAATTTGAATGAAAAAGCCAAGAACAAGAAATTGTTTATGCTCTTATTCCAAAAGAATTCAAGGTGGCAGATGACACAAAACAGGTTTCTACACCACGAGAAATCAAGTCATTGCTTCATGATTTTTTGAACTTGATTCCAATAGAGTTTCCTAAAGAGCTGCCACTTATGAGGGATATTCAGCATGCTATTGCTTTAGTTTCAGGTTCCTCCCTTCCTAATTTACCTGCTTATCGCATGAGTCTAATTGAACATGCCGAATTGTAAAACCAGGTTGATGACTTACTCCAGAAAGGTTATATCTACGAAAGCATGAGTCCTCGTGCAGTATTAGCTCTTTTAACACAAAATAATAATAATAATAATAATAATAATAAAGATGATTCCTAGCGAATATGTGTCGATAATCGCGCAATCAATAAAATCCCCATCAATTATCGGTTTTAGATTCCTCAAGTGGACCACATGCTTAATATGATAGCCTGATCACCCGTTTTCTCTAAGATTGATCTTAGAAGTGGATATCATCAAATTCATGTTTAGCCCGGAGATTAATGGAAAACTACATTTAAAACTAAAGATGGATTATATGAATGGTTGGTTATGCCGTTCGGTTTATCCAATGCTCCCAGTGTTTTTATGAGATTAATGACTCAACTTCTATGGCCTTTTTTTGGCAAATTTGTTGTAGTATATTTCGATGATATCATGATATTCAGCAAATCCAAATAAGCTCATCTCAACCACCTGAGATATGTCATACATGCATTTAGTAAAGAAAAATTTTACATTAATTTAAAGAAGTGTTCATTTTTTAGTTCCAAAGTTCTCTTTTTGAACTTTGTTGTATAAGCCCAAGGGGTAGAAGCCGATGTAAAGAAAATCAAAACGATCATTGATTGGCCCCTTTCTAAAAGTGTTCATGAAATACGGAGCTTTCATGGATTGGCCACTTTCTATAGGAGATTTATTTGTAATTTCAGTTCCATCATGACTCTTATCACTGATTGCATGAAGATAGGAGATTTCACTTGGACAAACACAGCCTCCTGGTCATTTGAACAGATTAAGCAGAAAATGACCCAAGTGCCTGTTTTAAAACTTCTCGACCTTAAAAAAGTCTTTGAAGTTAGTTGTGATCACAAGTCGGTGTTGGTGGAGTTTTGAGTCAAGACAGTCATACAGTTGCTTACTTTAGTGCAAAATTAAATAATTCTCGCAAAAAGTACTCACCATATAATTTAAAATATTATGCAATTGTCCAAGCTCTACGTTATTATCACCATTATTTAATTGGATGAGAGTTTGTCTTGTATTCTATTCATGAAGCTTTGCAACATCTAAATTCTTAAACGAAGATGAGCGCCAATCGTGTCAACTGGAGTGTATATTTGTAGGAGTTCTCATTTATTTTGCGTCATAAAATCTAAAACGGAAAATAAAGTTGTCGATACATTAAGTCATCGATCTCACAATCTCTTAACCATTTCCATTACAGTTTTAGGCTTTGAAGAAATATGCAAAAAATATGCAGTTCATCATGACTTTGGTCGAATTTACTTATATCTTCTAAATGGTGAGTTTTCTGAACATCCAATATTTTATTTTCATGATGGTTATCTATTTCATGGAAATCAATTATGTTTGCCAACTACATCTATTCGAAAGTTTGTCCTACGTAAATTACATGGTGGTGGATGTAATGGACATCTTGAACGTGATAAAACATTGGCTATTGTGAAAGATAGCTTCTTTTGGCCCAGTTTAAAAATAGATGTTGCAAGAATTTATGAATTATATAGAGTATGCCAGTTGGCAAAGGGACAAAAGGAGAACACCAGTTTATATCAACCCTTTCCTATTCCACATGAGCCCTGGAAAGATCTAAGCATGGATTTTGTCTTGGGTTTATCCAAAACCGCAAGGAAGGTAGATTTGATATTTGTTGTCGTTGATTGCTCTTCAAACATTTTATCCCTTGTTCTCGCATGTCCAATGCAAAGAAAATCTCTACTCTTTTTTTTAAAAAGGTTGTTTGTCTGCATAGTCCTCGCAAGACAATTGTATCTGACAGATATACAAAATTCATGAGTTTCTTCTGAAAAACCTTATGGCACATGATGCACACAAAGCTTTAATATTCAAATGCCTACCATCCGTAAATGATGGCCAAACAGAGGTTGTCAATAGGAGCTTAAGAAATCTCCTTCGATGTCTTATCGAAGATTATATTGCTTCATGGGATCTTATTTTACCCATGGCGGAGTTCGCTTACAATAATTCCATCAACAGAATCATCAGCAGATCCCTATTTGAAGTTGTTGCTGGTATCAAATTACGTTTTCCTATTGACTTAAGCCATTACCAGTTAAAGCTAGATCAAGTCAAGAAACTGCACAATTTGCACAATGCATGAAGCAAGTTCATAATGAAGTTTGCCGACAGATGACTAAAAGTATTGCGACTTACAAGCAGAATGCTGATTCTCGGCGATGTCATGTTGAATTTGTTGTAGTAAACATGGTGTAACACTCAAACACAACTTAATCTAGTTTAGCGACTAATGAACGTCGTTTTGTTTGTTGCGTTTTGTTTCGGGTCATGGATAGGTAGTTGGGTTGAGTTTAACTTGAATTAGGTGGATATGAGCCCTTTTTCGTAATTTTAGATTTTGTAAGATTTCATCATTCATGTATTATCTTGGTGTCATCACGTGTACCTCGTCAAGCTTGTTGATTTTCATAATTGACTCGCATGCAAATGACTTCGTTTGTTTCCGTTGAACGGTTATTTGACTTGAACTATAATTATCTAGAACCGTTGGACCTTCTTATAACTTATTCAATACTTATCCTATATAAAGGAAGATGCATGCACCAACCTTGACTCAAACTTCTTGCTCTCTCTCAACGTCGGCTCTTCTTGTTTTCTTCTTTTATTTTCTTCTTCTACGATCAAAGCTAAGAAATGGGAGAATCCGTTTGCATCCATTCCATCGATATATTTTTTGTGTGTTTTAAGGTAAGAAGTTGAGTCATGACACTATCTCCGAGTTTCGAATTCTTCTTACGCACTACATGCACTCAACTCCTCTTTCTTCTTGCATGCATGGTTGTTAGAGCTACGTGTAAACATCTAATTTGAGCTAAAGGACAACAACTAACTAAAAAAAGCTCAAGTGAGACAAGTATAAGCACGTTATGGATGAACACATGTTGGTAGATATATGATTGCTATTAATCTTCTTCATCTTTCATGTTTTCTGTAGTTTACAGCCTTTTCATATTGATTATACACATTTATTCTCTCTGTGTCGACCTTTGTTCAAATACAATTATGTATGTAACAAGTTCAAATCATGAATTTTTAAAGCATACGGCTAAGCCATAGAGCTCCACGGCTTACTCTCTAGAGAGCAGCCAAATTCGACTTTACACTACGGTTAGGCTACAGCTAAGCCATAGGCTAATCATGACGCAACCATAGGTCAAGCTATGGCTTGAAGTCCAAAGAGTAGAAATCTGGAGAAACCTTCTACGGTTCAGCTACGGCTAAGCTGTATGGTCTACTACGGCTAAGCCGTACCAACTCGTAGTTTAACCGTAGAGTAAACACGGTCCAGCCGTATGAGGGAGCATGGGTTAGCCGTGGCTCGCCACAAATGTATAAACATTCTGGGGGAACATGGTTGAGCCGTAATGCATAAGACGGCTAAGTCGTAAGATGCCTACGGCTAAGCTGTAAGGCGCCCACGGCTACGTCATGAGACCATTGAAATTAAGAAATGATAGGTTAACTATGAGACCTTAGGGCCTTCACATAGGATTCTGATACCTCTTAACTTGCCCAACGAATTACCAGAATAGCATGAATGGTTTTGAGAGCTGTAACTCATTCATGTATGTTGTCAAGTTGTTAAGCATTTCCCCATGGATGTTGGTTTAAGGGACTCCGATATACCTTTACGATATAATGTAACACTAAGAAAAAGACAACTATATATCGGATAACTTAAAACTACATCTTCATGCATGGCTAGAAACACTGGATGACTAAATTAGAGTTGGCTAGTAAACTGTCCTGATTCTATCAAATTGAATTACATGGCATATTGGACAACGATTATTGTCCTCCACTCTTATGTATGGATTGAATGTTCAACATATATCTTTCGATATTATCTAAATTAGATTTTCTTGACATGTCTTTGACAATTAATATTCCATTTCATGTATATTGGTTAATGATATAGACTTCAGTATGATTGTCTATCACAAATGCATTGAAAGTAATTCCGTTTCCTTAATGAATTGCATATTACCCAAGTCCAAGTCTTTAATTGAATCTAAATGGTCAGGCACTACTTAGCCTCAGTCTCATGATACCCAGCGGAGTTGACTTTGGCGTAGTATATTTTTTGCCGCTACAGTGTGCTCATATCTTGGGGCTTCCAGACCCCAGGAAACCTGAGACCCATTCGTACCCTGGCCCGGTCAATGGTGTTCTCCACGCATATATTTCTAAAAGGAGGATATGGCAAATGTAGTAGCCACATAGTACAATACACAGATGCATTGATTCGTATAGCATGCTTTATTCATAGATGCACAATTTGCCTAGTATACTAAATTGAAACTCCTTATAATATCACCTGTTCATTATTCTTGTAGACACAACGCTTACCTTATTGTAACTTATACTCTGTTGAATCGTTGTATTCACTAGTTGTCCTTGGTGTTGTAGGCTCAGATCCGGCTGCCGACCCTTCGTCGGTCGGCAAGACTCCAGGGGAGACCATAGAAGCCCTGTCAAGGCTAGAGAAGTGAATGTGATTACTCCACCGGAGAGCAGCATGTCATTAGTATAGGTCTCCGTTGGTTAAGTGGGATGCATCTGATTCTTGTAACAGGAGTTTTGTCCAACTCTTTGCATTGGTGTCTTGGCTTTTTGGAACTGTCCCTCACTCTTGTAAAGATAAGGTTTCCTTTGTTTGTATATTATGTAATTAATGTACTCTTTTGTCAATCTTGTTTATGTTAGAGTATTCTCTTTTTCATGCAATGATACTTACAGCTTCCGCGTATATTATACCGGCACGTGTGGAATTCCCTTGTGTGTGTGCATTTAAACGGGGTCTAAGTGTGTATGCACGGGAGTACGTGTGTCACTGATTAGGTTTAAACTTAATCCCCGATTTCTTGAGCTCGGGTTGTGACACATGGTCATGGTTGATTTGAAGCCAAAATGATTTTCTACAGGAAAATACAAGAAGTTACACCCAATAAGTGCAGGACCATTCAAGATTCTGAAGAAAATCAACTTCAATGCATATGTTCTAGACCTTCCTTTAGACCTGAATATCAGCTCCACATTTAATGCTGAAGATTTGAAAATTTATCATGGGCATCATGAAGATGAATCTTTTGAAGAACTTGCTCTCCGGCTTCCCATCAATCTTTATCCTCCAGAAGAAATTGAATATGTTTTTGATGATCAACTTGTTTCTACAAAAAATGGCGGATTACAGAAGTGTTTAGTCAAGTGGAAAGAAAAGCCATTCTTCGAAACAACATAGATTATGGCTACAAACTTTCAACGACTCAATTCAGATCTATATGAGAAGTACCATGGTAACAACTCGCCGGGGTCTAGTTTTTCCAAACTGGAGCGAGCTGATACAGGCTAAACCAATGGGCCATGTTTGAAAATTTATACCCACTGGCCCAAGTTTATAGCCCAACATTGAAAATTGATTTATTGTAGTTGTTTTATTAGTAATAGTTGCTTTCTTAGTTTTTTTAGAAATTAATATGTCAGTTAAGACTTTTTATTTGGATTGAACTAGATTGTTTCCTTATTTAAAAATTAGTTTAGTTATAAATAGATGTAATCCCTTCTCATGGGATAGACTATATTATTATTGAACTGATATTTCAGTTTTCTTTTCCCTGTGAGTTGAATTCTTATTTTTGGTGTGAGACCTAGACAGATTATCTTAAACTTTTTGGCTTGAAGAATAGCATGTTGACTATTCTTCTTCCTCATACTACATCAATTGGTATCAAAGCAAAGATCTCTTCTTAGATCGGTCCGAGGTATGCAACGTACTTCCTCCAATATTTTTTTTCCTACCATCCATCACTCATCACCTTTTCACTCATCATCATCTCCCTATCCCACGACAACCTACCTAAACCCAGTACCCAGTTCCCGAAACCACTTCCCAAAACCAAATCCCCCTCTCCCAAAACCAAACGTCCTCTGCTGAAACCAAACCATAAATCTTCTTCTACCTTCCACTCCCCAAACCGTAAAAACACCCCACCCCAACCAAATTCCTCTTCTCCAACATTCCAAGACGCCCAAAACGGTCCACCCATTAAGACGTCTGTGCCACCGAACCCAACCAACCAATGAAACCCACCCACCACCACCCCCCCCCCCCCCCCCCCAACACCAGTCCCAACCCTAAACCTAGCCACCATACGCCATAATCCAACTAACACTCTCCCCTTTGGTTCCTCAATCCCCATACTAGACCAAGATAAAAATAAAAATAAAAAAACCTAGAAGGAAGAAGAGAGAGGAGAAATGGAAAAGGGGGAGAGAGGAGAGGTAAATGGCGTACCGTGCACCGAAAGCTACTCACCGCATCTCCTGCATCACCACTGACCTCTGCACAGCCCCCTCTAAAAGCAACCCCCCCTCCTTTCTCCTTTAGTTGCATTCGTCGAAGCCTCTCAACAGTCGACAAAAGGGTTTTTGAAACCCCTTCCATTCGCTGCATCAACTTTGAGGTCCCCACACACAAGCCACCTATTGGCTTAAGTTCAGGTTTGGCCTAAGCCTCACAGACCTAATTTAAGTAGTAGCAATCCGGACCACTTTCAGGCCCCACGTTGTGCGAGGTTCAAATAAATTTTAAAGAAAAAGAGCCAGCAAAGATAGAAAACCAAAACAAACTACATGTGGGCAAGCCACAAAGTCTTCATATTTTTGTCATCAAGGTCAAGCCATCAGGTTAGTTCATTTTCGAGAATTTAGAAGACTTTGTTTCTTGCATTAAAGCCGTTATGCACGTTTTTGGGTCATCCAATGAATTTCAACGAACACGGTATGAGCATAGATATGACAATTGGTATTTTGAGAATCAGTTCTTATTCGAACAATTTCTCAATTTGAAATAAAATAACTTGATAGTCGATGCGTATACCTGCCAGTTTCAAGAACTACAAAATTCTCTTGCACTCGATGAGAATGGTTGCATGATTTGAGTCGTTTTATTAGAGGATTGAGACCAAGCATTTTAGAGAAGATGAATCACCGCAACTACATTTATGAAGCATACAACGAAGCCATTCGTGTTGAACACATGCTTCGACGATCCTGTATGCGACATGTCAAGTCTCAAGAAGAAAATTTTTAGCAACGAACAAGTGATCATCTAGTGGAAACAAGAGAAGATAATCGCACACTTGTCATTCATAGACTTCTCATCACCACTAAAATGGAAGAAGAAGAGTGGAAGCAAATTATAATATTCCGTATATGAGTAACGTATGAAGACAAGTCAGCCAACCTCGTTATTGATCATGATAGTGCTATCAATTTTGTAGCACAAGAGATTATTGACAAACTCAATTAGTTTACAGAGACTTTCTCGAAGCCTTACAAAGTTACATGGTTTAATGATTCTGTCACCCCTATGACTCACAGATGTTTGGTATCTTTCAAGATTGGTGGATATAAAGATAATATCTGGTGTGATGTAATTCCTATGAATATAACTCATATTCTTTTGGACAAACCATGGATTTTTTATCATAATGTGTACAATGATATTGTGAAAAACACATATACCTTTAAGTGGAAAGGATGATGGATCGCGCTCCTTCCATCTTTTTCTACATTGCCCCCAATAGTTGAAAAGCCAAAGGAAGCGCACAAGGTGGAAACAATTATCAAGGATAACATTGCAGAGCATGTATAAGGAAAGGATGATCTCATGACAACTTCCACTGATATAAGTTGCAGAACTCCCAAAACGGGTCATGTTTCATCTGAACTTCGAGAGGAAGAAGTTAAATATCTTTCTAAGGACACCGTTTATCTACAGAAGCAAGAGGTAAAGCCAGAAGAAGTCCAAGTGGACATTGGTCATCCAATGGATATGATTGCACCACCAATTTCAGAAAAATCAATTGAATCATTAGACATCAAAACAATAGTTCCAATAGTTTTTCAAGAAGATCAAGCTATTGAAGTCCATCACATTGACTTCATCTTCAAAAATCAAACATGGCTGATCGACAGCCAGCAGTTGAAGCCTCTAATGGTCCGATCACAAATTCAAGATATATGCAGTCCTCAAAAGATGCAACACCTCCAACTTACTTTTAATTGGAAGAAAAGACCAAATCACACTTTGAAGTCATGTATTCAAAATGAATCTCAACAAGTAATTTGGAAGTTTGTTCGAATTATTTTCGATCCAGGTAGACATTTACCGAACTCGAGGGCGAGTTCTTCCCTAATAGGGGGCGAATTGATGCAGGGCAAATTCATGATTGGC
The DNA here is from genome assembly GCA_037013555.1 of Sextonia rubra. NCBI lineage: Eukaryota > Viridiplantae > Streptophyta > Magnoliopsida > Laurales > Lauraceae > Sextonia > Sextonia rubra. The sequence goes on along the minus strand of JASUAD010000018.1, from coordinate 47,263,090 downwards.
GACCCATTCGACTCAAATCCAAATGGGCTCAAATCTAAAGCCTAGCATTGAAGATTAATTTATTGTTAATAGTTGCTTTATTAAGTTTTTTAGAAATTTATTTAAATTTGGACTTTTTATTTAGAATGAACTAGTTAGTTTCTTTATTTATGGAGTAATTTAGTTATAAATGATGTAATCCATTCTCATGGGATAGACTACATTATTTTGAATAAGATTGCAATTTTCTTCTCCCTATGGGTTGAATTCTGGTCTATGGTGTGAGATTTAGATGTTATCCATAAGCTTTTGGCTTGGAGAATAGCCCGTTGGCTATTCTTTTTCCCCGTGCTGTGTCAATAATTCAAATATTGCCCAGCGCATTGACAGCCCTAATCCACATATTGCGTTGCCTCATTTGGGTTGAGTTTGTGTTTGATCTCAAATGGGCCCCCCTTGGGCAAGAATGCATTTGAGCCGGATGGGCCCTACGCATTATTCGGCCCACAAGCATGTTTTAGACCCTATTTATGGTGTTAAAATTCTCCGAGTATTTACTGTCTACAAGAGCTCCAGGCCATCAATCCAGTTGCTGAATAATGCATGGTCCACAGGGAATGACTTGGGAACTGAAGTACTTGGAAATGCTATAAAAGAATTGGCAGTTGGCACTCAGCAGATTAATGGCCTGGATCGCCAAACTGTGGAGTATGGACCCACTTGCATAGATTGCAAAATGGTCCATCAGAACATCCATGGACATGTCCACAGTTCACATGTCTGAACATTTTGAAATGCTTTGGTGTGTCATAACGAGGGGGCATTTATTTTTGGGAAGTTTGTATACAGGCAAAAGCAAAGCAGAGAGACCAGAGTCACCAGACCCATCCATTCAAGAATGTGAAGCCCCTAACCCGACAGTGGGCTCCGTGCATCCAACCGTCCAACGTTCCCTTATTTATTCCATTGTCCCCAACAGCAACATGAATGTCGTGTAATCTTTATTTTCATTCAGTACTTTGGTATTTTGAAAGCAGCTGCTACCCCATTTAATGTCTTCACATGAAGGGTCCCACCTTTTTTAAACCTTTGTCTCTGGTTGTCATTATTTCTGATCAGGTCAAATATAGTGGGCAGTCATTATATTCTGACCATGGTTCAGCAATATATGGTTTTGAAACCACAAAGGTCACCACCAAACAAGTTGCACGAAGCCTGATGTAAAAGGCTGAAACCATTATAACCATTTATTTTGCTACTCTCTCTCTCTCTCTCTCTCTCTCTCTCTCTATTTATTAAAGTACTTCTATAAGAGAAGGTTTTACACAGAATAAAAAGATTTGGGGGCTGGTTTGCTGTTTGGGTCAACGATTTTGAAGGAGTGAGATAAAGTCAGTTTGGATTTTGTAGATCTTTTATATGTTATATACCAAGGTATAGTTTTAGGGCACATTTATGTATACGTCTTTTACATAGAAAAAAAAAATACCACATCAACAAAGTTTATAGAAATGAATTTTATGGAAAAAAAAGTTATGTGAAACTACAAAAAGGGGTATTTGGTGTAAAATATTTTTCCTTGGTGTATTAAGGGCTTGTTTGGTAGGTCTAGTCTTATTTTTATAGACCATCTAAAATAGAGCTATTAAAAAAAAAGAGCTATAAAAAAAAGAGGCTAAATTTAAAATATGTGTTTGGCAATGAAAGCATCTATTTTAAATAGATCATTTTAAATCAATAGTTGAAAATTTTTCACAAATATATTGAGATCTAGTAGGTATTAAGCCTTGAAATTTTACTTCATAACCACGTTTGGCCTCCCAAAGAGATCTAACGGTTTGGATTTTGTGTTTGAGGCCCCCAATTTTTTTTAAAAAATATTTAATAATTCACGTTTTTACATAAATATCTCAAGTTTGGTGATGATCCAACGGCTGAAATTTGGTCTCATAATGGTCATTGACCTTCTACACATTTTCAATGGTTTGGATTGTTTTTTACTGTCCCCGAAATAATAATAAAAAATAAAAAAAGGGACTGCCTGTGGACTAGTTACAAATTCAGCATATTAAATTCAATGGTTGAAAGTTTTTCACAAATATCTTGAGATCCACAACGAATCAATCCTTGAAATTTGACCCCATAGCCTTTTTTAGTCTTCCCAACATTTCCAATGGTTTGGATCTTCTGTTTGGGCCCCACAGAATTCAAAAACTAGTATCCTATGGCTCACGCTTTCTTGCACATATCTCGAGATTCAGGATGAATTAACGGCTGAAATTTGGATGGGTGGCCGTAATTGATCATGTGAACATTTTCAACGGTTTGGATGTAGATTTAGGGGCTCGGATTTCGAGAAAAATCAAAAAAACGTACTGGGCGTGATCCATCAAGTTACTGTAGCGGGGCGCCTCTTTTTTTTTTCCCTCTGATTTGGAAATGCATCACATGGCCTCCTCTCCAAAATAGAGCTTTTACCTCTTATTGTTTAAATTAAATAGAGTTAAAAACGCATGCCAAACGCCTCTATTTTTCCAACTCTATAAATTTTAGACATTTAGACAATAAAAGCCTAAATTTTAGACTTACCAAACATGCACTAAGGATAGTGTTGTTTGGTGTGGTTGTAGAATATTTGGTGAAAATCATAGAAAGAGGGGGAGGAATGTAGGTGTAGGATACAAAAAAAGGCAGGGAGTATGAAAATGGAAAGAAAGGGGATGGGCATTATAGTAGATAAAGAGGGAGGAATTTGGATATAGGGTTGTAACCTATGGTAAAATGAAAAGAGGGTGAACATTTTTACGGAAATGAAAGTCAGATGATCTTCCATAGAAATTTCATTTTCAACCTTCCCAAGGACAAATCTGACGTGATGGTGACATAACGAAAAAGTTATTTTGAGAAATTATGCTGCATCAAACATATTAAAAATAATTTTTTCGAAGAAGACCATCTTCTTTTTCACAAAAAGTGTTACACAAACATGCCTAAAGATCTCTTTTGTCTTAAGTTTGGGCCCACACATGATGAAATCATGGCCTGATGTAATGAAATATTGAAGGCTTAAAACTTAAATGTTGGATGAAAAAAGTAAATTACTTAAGACTCCACATTTTATAAAGTCAATACCAATAGGTATGACGAGGAATACAAATTTTATAATGCCAATCTGAATAAATAAGACTTTGATTGTGATGGTGATGGTTGTTATTTGCATATAGTACATGTATTTCCATGAAAATCTAATGCATTTGCAGGAATTTAAAAAAGAAAAGTAGAAGTGCTTAGATACTTGTTATTTTCATAATGTGTATACATATCATGTTCCCGTATCCCCCTTCTTGTCTCATGCAAATGTTTTATGTTCTTTTTCTCTCCATCAGCTGGGAGAAATAGGGTGAAACATATTTTTATTTGCGGTTATTACTCAAATAACCAATTTTTTTTATAATGATATAGGAATATTTTCAAAAAACATGCCATTTTTATTAATTGAAAATAAAGTAAATTTTCATGCAAGTATAATAGAAAAGGTACATGTTAAATAATTGCTTTGACTAACAGAGATAAAAATCAGGAACCACGGAAGGTGATAAATGTATTTCACATGTCCAACACACTCGTGGCTGAGTAGTATGCCAGTTGGCACCTTATATTGCATACATGCCCCCCGAGATCGACTAGGTCTTCAAGTTTAAAGCATTGGTCGTGACTAGTAATGCAACTTAGAAAAATACGTACCTCACATGAAAGTAGGCGTTCAAATTTCAAAGAAAGTATGGTATATTGTTATGATAAAAAAAGGATGGTAGTTAAATGCAGCTAGCAAACACATTATTTGTAACGTCAGTGGCTCCATCCGTGTAGCGGCGTGTCCAAAACTGTTGGCTCTTAGACGTGAACCCGACTTTACATTCTTTGGAGTTTGATTGTTTGGTTCTTACGTTGGGCGGATCTGCTTAGGATGTGATTTTCAACGCGGAGAACAGCTCCTAACTTTATTGGTAAAGTGTCTTCATTATGTTGCATGTATGAGGTAGTGCTTGTATTCTTATATGTGCAAGCCTTCATTACTCGCATGTGTTAGTTGTGTTTGGATCTCATATTCTCATGTATGAGTTTTCATGACCTTACATGTGCGAATTAGTATCTGTATCCGAATCCCAGCCCCTCATTGGGTTATCAAAAAATTTTGGTATTTACATCATAAATAAGTCTTAATATAGAAGAACAAAGACCTTAGTGGGGCTGGATGACAATCAAACGACTCTTATTGTTTGAATGGAATTGAATTTGTAGGAATTCGTAAAGTTCCAAGATAGATAGATTTTTAGAATACATTTATGCAGTTTCAAGGATTCTTCTATAGCATGGACAAACTTATTTTCTACACATGTTATCATCTTCACTCTTGATCTAGTATAATCTTCTCTTCCTCTTCATCATCATCATTAAAGATTTATTTCAATCATGTTGGGATCGACAACATAAATTTTATTTCTCTTTTCTAATCTATTTTGATCCAAATTCTCAAATATGTTGCATTTCTTAAAATCTAATATCACAATTCACATCCTTTTTGCTCCTTGGTGGGCTATAAAATTACATTGAAAAACTTTTGCTCATCAGTGCCATTGCTTGTTGATGTTCGATATGTACAAACCATTTCAAACGAATTTCTCTTATTTTTGTCATCTATTAATGTTACACCTAAATGATCCGAAAGCCACATTTTTTTTTATTCCATCTTTCATAACTTTATCACACACCTAGCTCAACGTTTTCATTTTTGTTAGACTGATTTTGTGCATATATTGCTTCTTAATTGACCAGTATTTTACTCCATTAACTTTCTCATGCAAGAGAAATATATATATTTTCCACTATCTTTGTAGAAAATCTTTATTTTACTAGAGAAGGTAATAACCACTTTTGCAACAAAATTTCAATGTTACACTAATGTATTTTTAAAGAGGCTGGTAGTGAAAGAAATAAGGTATATTGCCAGGATTCAATTTATGAGGGTGATGCCTACTCTTTTCTTTCTCCTCTCCCCTTTATTTATTTAATTTTTTCCATCTATGAACCTTCTATCCTTATTTCTTTAATGTTAGCCATTTTGAAATTTTTTTAATATCCAATTTCATGTAATAACTCCGCCAGTTTTTGCTGCCAGTCCCAAGCCCGGTAAAGAAGGAGGATTGCGTTAGGTAGGTTGGCAGTCAGCGTGAAACTTTGTCAAACCCAAACATGAATTCTAAGATAACAATATATCGCAATAAAGCTAGGACGTTTCCCACTTTAAACGACGCATTACAGCGTTGCTCGGCCACAGTGAAAAGTGTGGAAGGGCTACCGTATGACTCTGGACAGTGTGGTTAAAGAAGTTAGTTTATGAGAAGAAGAGGAGGAATAGAAAAATTAGACTTGTTACTTGGAATATAGAAACCTTGACAGGCAAAAACATAGAGTTGGTTGAGGTAATGAAAAAAAGAAGAATTAATGTGACTTGCATACAGGAAACAAGATAGAAAGGGAATAAACCTAAGGAGCTCACGGATGAGTATAAGCTTTTCTATGCAGGAAAGAGTAATACAAGAAATGGAATAGATTTAATTGTAGATAAGGATTTGAGAGAGAAAATTGTGGGGGTAAAGAGGCTTGGTGATAAAATTATAGCAATTAAACTAATGCTAGAGGATGACATAATTCATACCATCAATGCATATATTCCCCAAGTAGAACTAGAGGAAAGTGTGAAAAGACAATTTTAAGAGGAGATGAATGATTTAATAATGCGAGAAATCCCAAAAAGTGATAAGATTTTTCGTGGAGTGGATTTAAATGGGCATATAGGAAGAGATAATAGAAAATATAAGAAAATGTATGGAGGGAAGGATTTGGAGAAAAGAATGAATTCGGAACACTAAATTGGACTTTACAGTGGTATTTGATCTTCTAGTAGCAAATACTTACTTTAAAAAGAGAGATGAACATTTAATTACCTATAAAAGTGGAAGTAATAGGAGTCAGATAAACTTTTTTTTAGTAAAAAAACAGGATCGATTGGCTTGTAAAGATTATAAGGTTATCCCAGGAGAGAGTTTGACTACGCAACGTAGGCTCGGAGTTTTAAATATTTACATTAAAAGTAGAAAAAGAGCGGTAGTAAACAAAATAGACCCTAAAACAAGGTAGAGAGATTTAAAGGGAGAAAGAGCAAATATATTTAAAGATAAAATGATTGAGAAGGAAGAATGGAATCTTAAAGGAAAAACTACAGTAATGTGGAATCAAATGGCTAATTGTATTAGGAATATTACAAAGGAGGTACTTGGAGAATCAAAAGGAAAGAAACATATTAATAAAGAAATATGGTAGTGGAGTGTGGATGTTCAGGAAGTTATTCGAGAGAAAAGACATTGCTACAAAGTTTGGCAGGTGACTAAAAGTATGAAGAATTTGAGCTGTATAAAAAAGCAAAGAAAGAAGCTAAAAAAGTAGTAAGTAGTATAAAGTTCAAAGCACACGATAATCTCTATAATAGGTTGGGAACAAGAGAAAGAGAAAAGGATATTTTTAAGCTCGCAAAAATAAGAGAAAAGAAAAGTAGGGACTTAGATCATATCAAATGTATTAAGGACAATGAGAAAAATATTCTGGTAAAGGACAACGATATTAAAAAAATGTGGAATGAATATTTTAGCAAACTTTTAAATTAAGAAAATTTAGAGGATACAAGAGTTAAGGATGATACTTTATCACTAGAGCATACTTTTCTCTGTAGAATTAGAGAGGTGGAAGTGAATGCAGTATTGAAATGAATAAAGACAGGAAAAGCTACAGGCTCAGATGGTATTCCGATATAAGTATGGAAATGCTTAGGAGAAATTGGGATGAGTTGGTTATGTAGACTATTCAATAAGATACTTGTGACAAAGAAAATACCGAATTAATGGAGAAGAAGCATTGTAGTACCTATATATAAGAATAAGAGAGATATATAAAATTGTACCAACGAGGGATTAAACTTGCAAGTCATACTATGAAGTTATGAAAGAAAACAATGGAGCAAAGACTGAGACGGAAGACCAAGATATCTGAAAATCAATTTGATTTTATGCCAGGGAAATCAACTATGGAAGCTACCTTTTCACTTAGGCAATTAATGGAAAAATATCAAGTAAAGAGGAAAAATCTACACATGGTCTTTATCGATTTAGAAAAAGCCTATGATAGAGTATCGAGAAATTTAATTTAGTGGGTTTTGAAGAAAAGGAATATCCTCAGAAGTTACATTGAAAATTTTAAAGATATGTATGAAGGAGCATTAACAAATGTGAAAACCACATGTGGAGAAACAAGTGGATTTTCCGTGACTATAAGTTTACATCAGGGTTTAACTTTAAGTCCTTATCTCTTTGCATTAATTATGGATGAATCAACTGTGCATATTCAAAAAGAAGTACCATGGTGTATGTTGTTTGCAGATGATATAGTATTGGTGGATGAATCAAGAGATGATATAAATGTAAAACTTGAGAGATGGCGAAGAACATTAGAATCTAGATGCTTTAAAATTAGTAGTACAAAGACAGAATATATGGGTTGTAAGTTCAGTAAACATATACAAAGTGTTGAAATCCTGTCAAAATTGAAACTCATACGATACCACGTGGAAATTCTCTTCAGTACCTAGGCTCGATGATTAGTAATGATGGGGAGATTGACGAAGATGTTGAGCATAGGATAAAAGGTGGATAGCTGAAGTGGAAACTAGCTTCTAAAATGCTTTGTGACAAACGAATGCTAACGAAATTGAAGAGCAAATTTTACAAGGCGATGGTTAGACCGGTTGTGACATATGGAACAGAATGTTGACTAATTAAGAAGACGCATATTCATAAGACGGATGTAACAGAAATGAGAATACTTAGGTGGATGTGTGGTAAAATTAGAAAAGATAAAATTAAAAATGAGCGCTTTCGAAAGTATTTAGGGATAGCACTAATAGGTTATAAGATTAGAAAAACCCGTTTAAGATGGTTTGGACATATTAAGCATAGATCGATAAGGGCACCGATAAGAAGAAGTTTGGCAATACAGGTGGATGGCCCATCAAAAGGTAGCAGTAGGCCGAAGAAAATATTGATGGAAGTCATTGAATCAAATTTGAAGAAGTTTAACTTATCGAAGGTTTTGGCTCAAAATAGAACGAAATAGAGAAACAGAATTCATGTAGCCAACCTCAACATGATTGGGATAAGGCTTTGATGATGATGATGATAATCCAATTTCACGTAATGTAAACAAAGCGGCCCTTAAGATAGAGGAATAATTGTATTGAGAATACCTAATTTCCATTTATGAATCTTCCATCATTATTTATTTAGTTTTAGTCTTTTTGAGAAAATATACTGTTTTAGAATTTCTAGGAATTAAATTTCATGTAATGTAAACAGAGGCCCTTAAGATAAAAGGAATAAATTGCATTATATTTTCAAAATGTATATTCAAATATTCCCCTGTGATATTTGGATCGGGGGCCACCTTAGCTGCTCTAAAGTCTAAACCACTGTTTTGGCGAAGTACACCAATGATGAAGGAAATCCCACCTAGAGACCAAAATAATGCAAGTCTTCAAATGAATGGGCCCCATCGTACCAAATGGAAATGTCACAAAGTTCTAGCGTACAATACAATGGCCCAGGACATCAAAAAAGATCTCGATTACAAAAAAAGGGTTGTCGCCTGGGACAAAGAATCTTGTTGTGCGTCCTGTTGTGCATCGTGCCGAGGCAGTAAAGATGAAGCTTTACATCTCCCATGTTGTCATCTACTCACCTAATTAATGCTATGATCAAATGAAATCACCATGCTTAATATTTACATGTTAATGCGTCAAATATCATTATTTGCTGAAGTAATAAAATATTTTTCTACAATATGTTATTGATACATCAGCATTTACACGCTTTATGTCAATATTTAGAATGAGTTTAAAAGAGAATAAATTTTTTAATAGTATTGAAAAACTAATATCATCTAAGTACATCCAATGATATTATTGTATGGGATGAAATTCCATTTATCACATAGATAAATCCAATCCCATAGTTAGTTGTGTCCGAATAAATAAGGAGCAATGGATAAAAAGACCTAAAAAATATAATCCTACCCCCCACTCAAAGTCAACTCAAGTTTTCTTATCTCCCAAGTGGGATTTTTTAAACTCCTATACTAGCTATTAATTCAATATAACATTGATACTAAGATAACATAATCACGGCACTGCAAATTCAAATAAAGGAGTAAGTGGGACATAATATAAAAAGTTGCGTATTCCCACCACCCCCCACACAAAAAAAAAAAAAAAAAAAAAAAAATTCCTGCTTTCAAACACATCCTTAATGTCACCATAGCATTACACCTTTCCTTTCTCTTACTTGGGTGCAGCACAACTAAACCGACTAAGTTGTTTTATATTTTTTATTTATAAAGCACAGCCAGAGTGGAGGGATTGGGCCCCTTCGAGAAACATTACTGTGCTACATGCAACTACTTTACTCTAAATACTTTAACCTTGCATTAAACAAACAAAGAAATAGGGATTCATGCCTCCATGCCACTTTTTTAATGTTCTATGCTTTCCTTTTTTTTTTAGGGGCTTATGATTGAAAAGTTTAAAAATACATATAAAGAAAAAAATAACACACAAATTTAAATGATTTACTCAAACTTACAGGTTGAACTTACATACTCTACTAGGAACTGAACCAAATGATCCATTTAAATTTCTTCTACTTAAAATTTTTTTAATAAGATTACCTTCAAAACTTCTATAATTTTTTTAGATAATATAAAATAAAAAGTAAAAAATTATATATTCTTTTATTTACACTAAAGAAAAAAACTAAATAAAAAATATGAAATGAGCCCTTCGAGGTACAATGGGCCATCCTCATGTTGTACCAAGCCATGCATGCAGAGCTGGCACCCTCACCAAGCAGGCCCATGTACCTGTGTCCGTGCCGTGCCCTGCGTGCAGTGTTGACTGACGTCAGTCAGCCGCACACCTCTCGAAATCACAAAAAAAATCAATTTAAGGAAAAACACAAAAAACCAAAAGGAGAAAAAGAAAAGATGCTTAACAACTATGAGATTCTAAAATTTTATGGACATTGAAGATGGGCGACCAGATTAATAAACCAGCCATGAAACCCATTAATAGGTCCCCTATGATGAAGTCTGCCTGTGTCCATGGCCTGTTGGGGGAAAACAAGCTGTTCAATAAGAAAGAGATTTATTTATTTATTAATATATAGTAAACTCTGAAAAACAACCAACACCAATTACGAAACCCATGCATAATTCTTAAACTGCAACTTACTGTCAAATCATGAATAAACAAGATATCCAATTGAGAATAACTAATAACAATAACAATAATAATACATTACAAGAAGGTGATGAAAAGAAGAAAGAAATCAATAGCAGAAAAAGAGCATTGAAGAGAAAACAAAGGTTGAGAGAGAGAGAGAGAGAGAGACTACAAGCTCTCTTGCTGTTGTATCTCCCGCCGCCGCTGCTGCTGCTGCTGCTCCTGCTCGGGCTTTTGTCTAACCTTCTTGGTTTCCACTACCGTTCTTTCATGAGAATCACACACCTGCGTCTTGAACTTGCATCCGAATTTCTTCGTAAAGGAGCTCCACCCTCCTCCGCCGTGGCCGCTGCCACTGCTCACAGCCGACCTGTCAATCTTCTCTATAGCCTTCCTCATGGTCGAGCACTCGCGCTCGAGCTCTTGGACCCGCGACCGCATGCTGTCCATGTCCAGACGGAGCACCTGGTTTTCACGGACTGCCGCCCGCCACGTGTCCCCTTCAACGGCAGGCTGGACGGCGGGGGAGGCGGCGGCGGCGTCGTCCATCTGGGAAGAGTGGGAGGAGGCGGGTGGGGGTGCGGCTGCGGAGGAGGAGAGGAGGGAGCCGGCTATGGCGTGGCGAAGCTGGAGCTGCTCGAAGAAGAGGACCTGCACCACCGCCCGGAGGGGGAGGCGCTCGTTCTGGGCTGCGTGGGTGCATGCCTCTAACGTCAGCTTCTGGCAGTCCATCAACCCACACAGCTTGTCTCGATCTTCCTCAGATATCCATGAATGAGCCTGCACTTTAAATTACCATGTTAACCCCCTTTCAGTCGCAGAGGATGGGACCCCAAATCATCCGGATTTTGTCCACTGTCCAGTGTCTACTGTCACCTCAATTAAGTATGACGGGGAGCTTATTAAACAAAAGCTTTCAATGGATCGGATCGGAATCATATCGTATGTCGTGGATTATGCGTTCGCCACCAGACCAGTACTTGGATAATATATAATACACAGCAGAAACAAGCACATGCACCTAATCCATTTATACTAATCCACATGTTACAGTGATTGCAACGCGTCCCCGTTTCACCGTACCATTGGACCGATCACAGTCCCTAGCATGAATAAAAATTAGTTTTTACCGCTTCGATGTTGAAAATGTAAGAAGAGCGTGCCAAAAACGTTGAATCATCTGGGTTTTTAATATGTATGACACAGTTTCTCCTTTTACACACTTTCAGGAAAGTCGCCCCTTACAAAGATTTCAAATTGCTGACCCATCAATGAAGACGACAACCCGAATCGATCGAAAAATCTTCACCATCCAAGTAGTTGTCTATCCGATGATAGCTCAACTGACTTGATCAACACTCCAAAATCGACGATCTCTAAATTCAAAATCAGATGACTAGGATAGCTTGGTCTATGTGACGTTGGAGTCCTACTTCATACAGGATGTCCTGTATGGGGCTCATGCATAATTACCTAGTTTAATCCACAATAGAATTGACCTAAAAATCCAAACCATGTGTATTAACATTAGTTATAATTTACTTAATTAAGCTCCTGCAGGAATTAATTAATTTTTTAAAACTTGTTGAGCTCAAAATAAATAATAAATTTTGTGATCAACAAAAATTTCGAATTATGAATTACAAACTCAGAATGCAAATTAATAGAGACACCTGTCGGTTTATGCCACCACGTCTCAGTGCAAGCGTTAGGTAGCAACAACACCTACGAGATATATGATCCAATGAAACGCTGACATGAGCAACCATCGAAAGCAAAATACCAAATTTATCGAGTGTGGTCCACTTTTGCATGATCACAGGCCCTTGGGATCAGCTTTTCAAAAATGCGATGCGTTGATCATTGATCACACAAACGGTGGGGCCCACAGATGACAAAGAAGTTTTAGCTGTTTGTCAAAGCTCAAAGACCACTTAATTTGCACTAATGAGAAGAGACAGGCAGAGACTAAGCATGCACTGGATTTACCTTGAGATAGACATCAACGGCCCGATAGAGGCCATCATCAAAGAGCCTGGCGTGGTCAGGCAAAGCAACGGCCAGATCATAAAACCTCTCCACACTCAGATTCGAATCAGACGCGATCTCTGCCAAATACCCGTCGATCAACTTCCCCACCAACATCACCGGATTTATCGCCGGCGATCGCCCGCCATCGGCCTCCCCCGCCGCCGCCGCCGCCGCCGATCTCTCCTCCTCCATCCTCTCCAGAAAATACACCAGAATCCTCTCCACGCAGTCCACGTCATACAGCGTCTCGATCAGATACGAATAACTCGGCAGCAAAAGATCGTCCAGCGTCGCCTCCTCCAATTGCGCGGCGATTCTCCTCTCCAGGTCGGCGCGGCACGCCTCCGAAGCCCTGAGAATGATCGCCGTCCGCAGCAGGCCGAACAGAAATCGCGTCGTGGTCGCGGTTTTCCTCGTTCTCGAAGCTTCCGAGGAGGGCCGCGAGCTCGGCTTCGATGGCAGATTCGTAATTACGGTCTCCAGCAGCTCTCTCTGATCGGACTCGGAAGCCACGGAGCTTGACGGCTGCTTCCGGCTCGATCGCGAGAGGCCTGGGATCGCCTTCTTCGCGTAGGCGATGAGCGCCGATTCGACGATTTCCGAGCTGAGATCTCGGTCCGTCAAGGCGGAGATCAGCCGCTTGTAGATCGGCAAGCTGAGGACCGTCAGATCGTCGAACCAGGAGCCGGCGGCTGGAGCCGCCGCTGCGGCGGAGGAGCGGTCAGGGTGGCTCCTGCGGCGGTTTCCGGCGTCGATTCCGTTCCGGAGGTGCGGATCCTTGGACTTGGGATCGCCGTCGCTGACCGGCCAGCCGAAGAGGGAGGACGGATCGGAGGAGGACGCTCTGGCGGCGATCGATTCGATGCAGCGCTGAGGGATGGCGAGGGTTTCCGCCATGGGAAGCAGAGACTCGCAGGATTTTAGGGTTTTGATGGAGTCTTTGATGTTTCTGAGGACGAATTGGGTGAGGAAACGCTCTGTTTTGGAGATGAGATTGTCCTCGGCGAACTCCTCCGTCATCTCGAGGTACTCTCCGGCGCATCGGAGGGGAGCGACGTTGGCCGCCGTCAGCTCGATCTTGACGCCGTAGCAGAACTTGGCGGCGGACTCGAACGTCTCGGATCCGCCGGGGAATTCAGGAAGGGAAATCTGGCATTGCTCTTCTTCGACTTCTTCTTCTTCTTCTTCCAACTCCTCCTCGATTCCCTCTTCCGCTTCTGCTTCCGAAGCAGAGCTTCTTCTTCTTCTTCCTCGTCTTCTAGGATTCGCCTCCTGCTCTGCTATGAGCGTATGCAGCTTTTTGCTTCTCGACATCAAAGGAAACTGCAAAAAAAAAAAAAAAAAAAAAAAAAAGGAAATGCAAGCTAGTGAGATAGCTAGAAATCGAGAAATCAATCTCTCTGATGGATCGATCAATCAGAAATCACGAATCGGACCTTGTGAAGATGAAATGACATGTCGTCGACTTCGATTACAATGTCGCTGGGCAATCCAGTGGTGCAGAACCTGCGGGAAAAACGGGAATGAACGGTCAGAATCTCCTTCGATGCATCAAAACTCTTGGAGGAAAAGAACAAAAAGAGGCAGAGAATGGAAGCAGAGTTAGACCTACCATGCCTGGCCTTTGGAGGTACTGAATTTCTTCTCAGTCGCCATCGCCATCTCTCTCTCTCTCTCTCTCTCTCTAGCCTACAGGGAGAAAGAGAAACTCCAGAAATCTTCTCTCCTAAGTTTCAGATCGGGCCGTACATTGCTTTCAGGAAAACCCAACCCTACCTTGCTAGCGTGAGCTTAGGTTTCAGCATTGTTTTTGTTGTTGTTGTTGTTTGTATTTACAGATCTGGTGGTGGTGGTGGATGGAAATGTGGAGAGAGAGGGAGAGAGAGAAGGGGGAGAGCGGTTTCGGTCGTGGAAACATTCATTATCTGCTCGAGCGAGGAAAATAGAAGTAGCGTGGGAAGTGGGACGGGCAAGAGAGGTTTGCTTTCTTTTTAACAGTGGGGATTCCAACGGCAGATCAGACAAGGAGGAGCGTTTGAACTAGAATGAAAGAAAGCTGGGTGAATTGGGTTTTCTGCTGTTTGTTTGGCTGAATTTCTGTGAGTAGAATATTGTAGGGGAAGAAGGAGAGAATCTTTTTATTTTACTAGGTTTGTTAGTCAATGGGAGGATGAAAAAGAGAAGGGGGATTTTTGGGGGTTTCAAATTGCTTTTTTCCTGCTGATGGAGATTGTTTGACAACTGGTTTGTCTTCCCTCCAATTCTATCTCTTGTTTTTCTCTTTTTCCTTTTCTTATAAGCGTGGCTCATGTTGATGTTGTTTGAAAAATATACTATTTATGTCAATGTGGCCCTCTCTAATGAAAATACCATTTACAAAAAATGGTGTTTTCTGAAAAAAAATCAGAATTAAAAAGTCGTAATTGAGTAGTGTTGGCACATCAATATGATGTAAATAGGTAGTGATCCATCCCAGGTTGACCTGAGAATGTTCTATCTCACTTTAACTTACTTGCATTGATGGTTAGGACAAGTGATCTTTTTTTGGTTTTTAGTTTGTTAAGTAAAAATGTGAACAGAGTAATAAAAGACAAAATGCAAAATGGATTGGTAGCATTCAGTGGATTTAACTTAATATATTTCCATTAATGAAATAGAAAGTCGAAATGAAAATTCTTGATCTGTTTTCCACATTTTATTGAAATCACAGTGAAACAAGGCTTTGGGAGTCTTTGCTATCCAATTGAAGACGATGAAAGTAGACATCACATAGGAAAAAGAGTGTAGAATTCATCAAATAATTTTCTTTAATCATATAGAAGCATTGATGCTAATCTTTTGTGGTGGCCAATTTACAAAACCTCTCTATTCATATTGTGGGAGAGTGGCCCCACCAACGTGTCAAATGTTTATTATAAGAGGCTTGAATTCCTACTCACTTGGCTGCCTTTTTACACCAGCTTTCCCATAAATTAAATGGTTGTTACTTGAGCTTAACCCATAAACTGCGGCCTATTTATTGAAGAGAAATGCTATCTTTAATTGATAGGGACTTCACACACATTATACATCATGGTTCCGTATAAAAATAGCCATAGATGATTTAAGCATTTAACTATGCAATCCTTATTTGAACATATTTATGTCACATTAATATAATGTCGGGTCATTGCTTCTCTCATCTCACGAGTTCCCTATCTCTCCGGTTTCTTTATTCTTGCTCAAAAATAACTCATCTGCATTTCTTATCATGTAAATGCTTCTTTTCCAATTGAATTTGCTCATGATTCATTGCATGTGGCCCATCCAAGAATAGGACTTAACAGGAGCATGGATTGGTAAGAACAATAAATGGGGAATTTAGGATTAGGAAGAAATTTTCCTAATATAATATATGGTGAAATTTTTGGGGACCATACTACTTTTTTTTTTTTTCTGGTTTTTACTTTTGCTACAATAGGTTTCAGAGACATGAGGACTTTTGCAGGGATTGCAGTCCTCATCCATACCCACCAACCTTTCACACATGCATTAATGGCTGAGCCATCCATTGATTGATCCTCTGCCCGTGCAAAATCACCAAAATTCTGGGACCTATGTCACAAGGATCAGACCATTGATCATATAGCCAAAATGCAGGTGTCCCACTTCCTCATAATCTTCCCAAAAAAAAAAAACCTACTTTAAAAAACCTTCAAAAAAAAAAAAAATCAAGTTCCAAATCGGATGGTAGAATCTTAAATGCGATCCACCCATAACAAGAAAGAAACAGGAGTCTTCCTTGCAATGGACGGCAGAAAGGCTGTCACCCTTCCTGGCCTCTCCACCAAGCTGTCAGTAATGGCTACCGTTCATGAACTTGGAATGGGCCATGATAAATAAATATCAGAGATCACAAACACATGGTGGTTGATGTAGTTGCCCATTTGCAGGCTACAGCGGGCCACCAACCAGTACAATCTTGCTTTTGACCATCTAAAGTGGGTCCCACTCGATGACCAGTTCCCATCCTGCAGCCCTCTCTGGAAGGAAACATCACTTTAGCACTTTCCAATCAATCCAAGATAGAAGACAGGTATCTATGTTAGCAAAGCGTTGGCAATTTGGCATGACCGATGGGTCCATGCATCCAACCAGATACCAAACAGCTGCTGGTGGGCCACTCAAATTGGCGTGGCCCACCATAATTATTCTGCAAGCTGGAGTGCATATCGCCCACCTGATGACCTGAGCCTTGAGGGCCTGACACCACGGAATTGGAAAAAGAGAATGAGGGGGAGAAGGAAAAAGACAAGCATGTGGCCTGATTTGTATTTGTGTTTGTAAAGAGGGAGACGTTTGGAACAGTGATGAATATTGCCCAACTTTGTTTCTTTATGTGGCTTCCTTGGGTTTAGAGAGATGATTTATTTCTTTAGGCTTTGAAAGCTACTGGTGAGACTCTATATCCATATGTTAAACTCCTCACTACTCTACTTGTGATGACCTGGGCCTAGGAAAACAACAGCACGAGAGCACAAAAAAGCATGACTTCTGCTGCCAAGTGGAAGTGGACAGAGAAACCCCCCACACTTACCTCTGTATATATCCACTCACCTCTATATTTGTATAATAATAAGATAAATAAAAATGCCATGTATGAATGATTTTTCATGTTGGCCTCATCTTTGCTTCACCCAATCTTTTCAAATAACATGCTTGCTAGTTTAAATGCTTTTTTTATTTAATATGTTTTATTATTTTTTTATGTTATTTGTAAGTATTTTTGTGTTGGCAAATTCATGGGTTGGACAAAACTTGAGTCCATTAGTGTTGTATTTTACATATCTTTGACTCTGGACAATGGTTTGAGTCGCCGGATGTACTGAAGTGAAGAAATAAAAGAAAAAGCGACAAATTGAAGTGGTTTTCTACGGACAACATAGATTAAAAAGGTCATATCTCACAAACCGAGCATCGGATATGGGCATGCAACCTACTGTTGGAAAGCTCTTTTCGAGAGGATTCGTAGAGCCCAAGATCACCTCAATCGGAGCTGAAACGAGAAAGTTATGGCATCCGGAAGTCTGCAGGAAAATACTGAAATTTCCACCCGGACAGAACCTTAATCCGACCGGTCGGGCAATTTATCCGACCGATCGGGCAAGTGCAGAAAGTACGTCGACTTGCGATTTTTCAGTCCGAATTAAAGGAAAACTTACCTGTTTGATGCCAACTCCTTTCCTGATCGTATCATACTTGTGAGGCACGAATTTGAAGATATAAAAGAGGGTTCTCTCTCAACCCTAAGTAGAGGCACACATATCTCAATATTCTAAGAAGAAGATTGTTATTGGAGATCACCTTCTCTAGAGTTCTTCCATTGGAGAGTTGAAGGGCTGAAGTTCTACTCTAGAGATCATTGTCTTCTACTTCTCTGAGTGTAGAAGATTGCTTTGGAGAGTCAAGTACAACATCTAGAATGCGTCTAGGTGTCTTGGATCTGTCACAGAGAACGGCAGGGGGTCGTTGCAGCAGGGGGCTGTGCAAGGGAATCACAAGGTCCTTAGGTTGAGGAGCAACTGGATAAGGGTTGTGAGTATTCTCTTGTAACTGTAGTATGATTCATAGTGCTTGATTCTTGATCGTGGTTTTTTCCCAGGTTGGGTTTTCCACGTAAAATCTGTATCTTCTTGTGGTGTGTGCTTGTGGTTTGATTTTTTTTCGCTGCGTGGTTGATTGTTTGCACACATATTGAGATTGATTGAATCAATCCATTCTAGAGGATCTCTCCCCCCAAAAACCTTCATTATTAAACAGTATCATTCGTTTGCAAATGTTTGTGCTTTACATTGAAATCCTACGGCATCATAGAAAATTGTTTGCTACTCCTACTTGATGGAAATAGTTAATTTTATGCAAAGTCAAAGAAAAATAATCCATCTCTTTCTCTTTCCATATGACAAGCACAAAAAATGAAAAGGGTTTTTCACACTCTTAATATTAGACTTTGGTCATTGCATAAAAATGTCAAAAGTTGCTCATGACTTTTAGAGGAGGATGGTGGGTGCCAAATAGGAGGTCAACCTTGAAGCCAATGAATTAAGTTTCATATGTAGTTTTAAATGGCCGACCACAATATAATTGAAAAAAAGTTTTGAAGAAGAAGATGATGATAACAATAATAATAATAACAACGTCTTACACAAGCATAGCCAAACCCCAAAAAAGAAGTTCTACCTAATATAGTATAATTACTCTCGGATATTGTACGAATAATTTTATAAAAAATACTTAAATTTACATTGTTTAGAAGTTAGGTCTAAGAGCACTTATATAAGCAATAATCTTATTTTTAAATGAAAATAACGTTGGCTTGCGCCTCTCAGCCGAACCCAATTAAGAAGATATACCTAATATATACGGCTTGATTACCTTACTACTACCACCAGTCAAAATCGTGTCATGATGGCCCTAAGAAAGCCCAAATTAAAATAAGCAAGAGCTCTATGACGATGCTTGATGAATTTGACCAGATGACAGATAACAAGAACCCAAGGGCCAAATTCTAACTAATTGGGCCATAACAGGGTATGAGTACTTGGAAGGAAAGTCATGTGTACAGTGTTGTGCCAATTGATTCACTCATCGTGGGTCACATGACTCATTCCAGTGGTAGATCAGGTGGGGCCTGCCATTCAATTCCCAGGCATAGATCCTGGATTAGTTTGACCCTGCATATGAAAGGCAAGACAAATAAATAAATAAATAGAGATTTCAGACCTATATCTGGTCGGACTTAAATCGGGCAGGTTGTGGTCCATCAACAGGCCCAAACTGTTCCATGGATACATTTCATCCTCTTTTATCTGCGTTGTTCGTATTTTTAATGGAGAATATACATGTATTGTGATGGGATACAAATTATAAATATGTATCCTATGTATTAAGAAAGTTGAGGTTGTATATTATTTATTAAAACTTAACAGTCGTATATGCTTTCGATTAGAGATAATGCTTCAATGATTATAAGGAAAATGGGAAAAGAGCATTTAGTGTCTCAAACCAATACTAAGGCCATGACTCAATTTTGAAGGTTGACAATTTAAAAAAAAAACACATTTCCTGCTAGCTTGACTCCCCGACGTGATAATTAGAGATCAATCCCTGGCATTTAGTGTGAAATTGAGGTGAATGTGGCAAAATTGAATGAATGAAACTCGTGCATAATTGAAGTGCACTCTCATGATAGAAATTCTAAGACCAACTTATGACTTCTCCATTTAAATCAGTTAAACTGACTCAGTCTAAGATCTAAGTCGACTTTATTTTTATTTGGTCCAAGATTTGTTTGTAGGTCGGGAGAATTACTCCCAATCTGCCACGATGTTACTGGTTTATGGAAACTTTGACACTAAACTGAATTTTAGCAGTTACAGTCATCATCATCGATCATTATCACCAGAGCCTTCTGGAAAATTTACTGCAAAAATAGGCCTTTGGGATGTTGAGTTTGAAGGAGAGTCATCACTGGTTGTCAAAGCTATCCAGAATTACAAACCTGATCTCTTAAACATTGGGTGTGTAGTTTAGGATATAAAGGCATCATTTCAGATATTTCAATATTGAAGCTTCTCCCGTATTTGCAGAGAGGGTAAAAAGGCTGCACATGAATTAGCTAGGTTTGAAAAAATATTAATCATAAATTTATCTAGTTAGAAGAAGTGCCTCCTTTCTGTAGGAGGTTGTAAGAGCTAATGTTCCTTCGTTTTGTTTAATGAAAGTTAACCTTTTGATAATATAAATATATATGTTAGGGTCAGTCAATGAATTATGTTTCTCCATTCAGATTTATCATTAGCCAAACTCTCAGGTAGGTTGCACTTTTATAGATCCAACCTTGTTACTTTTGTTCATTCCTCTTCAGTGTATGCTTTTAACTTGAAGGATCATAAACTTGCCTAGAAAAACTGTTGTTAATAGCATCATTTTTTAAAAAACTGCAACACCCATTAATATGGGTGCTCATGGGAGAGGCCAGCCCAAACACAGCCTGTTTTGAGCATGGTTTGGGCCTTGGGTTTTAATACTCAAATTGGGCCTGAATCTAAAATTTAAAATTATTTAATATTTGAGCCTAACTTGGATTAATTGATAAAAGCACAAAACTTAGCCTAGCTAAAACTTTTAATAGATAGGCTTCACTGCAGAATTCCACTCCTTGAAATGAGGATTTGAAGGCTGAATGATCGCAATTCATTTTATTTGAGGCTCTACATGACTCATTTCTTCCTTTTTTTTTTTCTTTCTGTCGATGAATTTCCGTCACTAAAATGAAAAAAAATACAATGTGGGATAGAAAATAATAAACACGTTGAGTATTGGGACTTGAGAGATGGCGTGATGGTAGGCATCCCGTTTTCCTTACCACCCACCAGGGATCAATTCCTGGTGGCTGCTTTAATTTCCATCCCATCCCAGCTCACCAGCGAACTAGCCAAGCTTTAAAAAAAGAAACAAGTTGAGTATCTTTTCCTTTAAGAAAGAAGTAAAGAAAAAGAGTAGAGGCACACCAGCAGACGTACAACTAAAGAAGCTTCAAATAATGCATACACCATCAATGCAATGTACCTGTAGCGTCTCCGTTTATTTAATTTAAAGATCCCACTTGCATCATTATTTCATTACATTTCCAAGCATGATTCACAAGTTATTAAAGCATGCATCATAAAGAAGAGATGACACATATTTTATGAAAAGGAAAGAAAAAAGTGAGTTTAGTTTTTTTATAGTTTGTTGTGGGGTCCACTTTGATGCCTCTAATCATAGTCAGTAGAGGATGAGATGTCGATATGTGGATTAGGGTTATACCAAATATCAATCAGATAAAATCATTCAAATCTTAATTTTATGGTTAAAGATTTTACTATTCTATATGCAAATATCTTTTATCATCATTCAACACTATTGTGGAAAATAGGCCCATCAGTGTGGCTGAGATTATGCCAATTCATTGGGACCAAGTATATGTGCATGACTTTGTCTACCTACTTTAATATTGTCTTTTTATCATTTTTCTAAATCAACTAACTATATAGCTAATGCTTTAGCTAAGCAGGGATTAAGAGATCTTCTCCTTAGAAAGGTTTAATTATGTTAGTGTTGGGTTTTTTCTTTTTTCTTTTATGCGTTGAGTGGATGAGGGTATAATACTCTTGTACCTTTTCTCACGCTTATACCTTTTCTTCCTCTCTCATCTTCTTCCTTTGTGATTGTCATATCTTTATTTAATGAATATTTTTGTTACCAATAAAAAAAAGGGGGGGGGGGGGGGGGGGGGGGGTGCATTGCATTTGATCCCAAATACACATTAAAAGAATGTGGGTCCTACATTGTGACAAAATAAGCCCCATTTAGGAATGAACATGTTCGCTAAAACTTTGCCTTTTTGCTTTTGCTAGAAATAATCCCCTGAGAAAGGCAAATGGGTGTTAAAGAATCAACTTTCTTGCATTTCCGCTTATCTTATAATATAAAAGTTTTAACAAAAAATAAATGGCCATTATCTGTTAATCATGTTTGTACAGTTGGACTAAATAATTCTCTGAAAAGGAAATGGGTATTAACGAATTGCCTTTCGTCTATTCGATTCATTTCATAATGAAAGGGTTTTAACATAAAATAAGTGAGTAGTATCCGCTGCTCATGATGACTATATGAGGCAAAAGAAGGAAATTGTGCATCAGCATGCACTGCCTTTGTTGCTCGCTCTTGGCCTCAGATCCATCACAAAATGCCTGAAAATGGGTCGGGCCCATAATGTGTTTGGACTCTAACATGAATTGCTGAACGGGGACTGGGACCCAGCCTTAACGCCGGCCAGGTTTACTGAACCCACACTCATACCCGAACTTTTAATGCCCGAACTCAGTCTGCATCCACATAACGGGGATGTACGATGCCTGAATTGAAACTAAATAACTAATGTACGTACATAATAAAAAATAGTGGCTTTGGTTATGTTCGTCTATTGAAATTTATGGACCCTTATTTCATTAAAGAGAATGTAGCTGACCTTTGTTATCATCATCTTCAAAGTCTCATGCCAACTATATTGGTTTAGCTATATGAAATTTGTTTCCTCATCCCGGTCAATGCTAGCCACCTTCTTGGATAGGCTGCATTTCTATGAATATAATAGGCCTAAACCCCAAATTAAAACATGTCTTGAAGAGGCCCAGCTGCATGCTGTTTCATCTATCTAAAACCTTCCCACTTACTTTGTTTGGTGAACTAGCACTTGGACACCCAAATTCAATACTTACGCAAGTCTTAGATTGATTATGCAAACTTGCAACCATTCAACTTTCTCTTAGCGACTACCCACCCAAAGTCAATACTTAACGCAAGTTAACGCAAGTCTTAGATTGATTATGCAAACTTGCATCCATTCAACTTTCTCTTAGTGGCTGCAGTTTAAAGTTTTGGCTTTGAAACAAGGAGAAATCACAAAATAGTGGAAAATATCTGGTTATTATCCTAAAAAGCACCCACTTTTGGAAGAGCTTAAGTAAACTAGATCATCAATTTGTCTCCTTTTTCTTGCCTTTTAGTAAATGGTTTGTTGACTGTGTCACTTTCCTAATTTATTCTAATGCAAGTTTGAAGCACTCCACAGCCACAAAATGCATTCCAGTCACAAAAAAAAACATTCCAAGGATTATGTCAAAGATTGTGATCTTGGTGTGGGGATGGTTTGGTTTGTATGGGAATTAATATTTTATAGGCCGTTGTCAGTTGGATCCTTATCTTACAGATGGAAAAGCCTGCAAGGGTCTGTTTTGATGACCAGAATAGTGGGACAGTTTTGCTCCACCTACATTTTCTATACCTTTTTCTACTCATCTACTACTACAAAATAAAACGCACACTTGTTTAGAGGTATTTCATGGTTCAACAATGGCTACAAGTGTAATCCGCCCTGCGTTGACTTACCAGATCAATGGCCCTAACTAGAGGTGGTAAACCTAACCTGGCCCGGTAATTCAGGGTCCGTGTTGATCGCTTTCTTATTACTGGGTATGATTTAGGTTGAGTGTTATTGCGGGTATGATATAGGTTGACAATCAATCTAAGACTAATAAATTGGTGATCTTCGGTTCGTCTCAATTTGGCACCCAACCACAAGACCCAACCGCCTAACCATCCAATGACCCCGCAACACAATCTGAATTTCAACTTTCTAGTTGACTCAGGACATAGTGCTGGTACGTTTAGGCTCGATGTGGGCAAAGCCGTGGTAGTAAATCTGACCCAACCCAACCCATTGCACTAGATCCAGGCAAGAGGTTTTGAGAACAGCACTTAATGGGCTGGACTGGGTCAGCAATGTTTAGGCCACACTTGGACAAAACTGCCGAGGTTGGGTAAGAAGGGCTAGGACAAACATAAAAGCCTACATTGGATCCAAAAAAAAAAAACGTGGTGTGGCCGTGGTTCTATTATAAAGCCCTCTAGCCCGTACATTACACATGTTACGCTCTCCTCTAATAAAGTTAGCATACTAGGCACATCATCGTTTATCTGAAAGCTTTATGATCCAACTTTTCAGTCACTTCCAAAAATTAGAGTCTCTGCTCAGTAAATCTTAATCATCCGGGAAGGTCAAATGAGCCTGGCCGGATCTAAAAAAGTACTCGGTCAAACTTGACCAAGTATGTTGATGCAGTGACATAGAAAAAAAAATAAAAATAAAAAATTGTTGGTGCAGTGACTGTCAGTCGAGTCCCTTCTATTTGTAGCATGGTCCGGACCTAAACTTTAGACCAAATATAGATCAATAACGATGCGCATTAAACTAGGGCAATGACTCTGAACTCTGCGAATCAGGTTTCTCCCTAAACTTGAAGGAACAGGTCTCATAGAACCTAAAAATAACTAGGCTAGGCGTAATGACATCACCACTTCGAGCCCGACTCCGTCAGAGATGGGCGAATAGGTGACGTTTCAGTGGAGCTGACTTCTTAATATACTTTGTTTTTTCAGCTTAAATTTCACTTAAAAGACTCCAGTCGGCCAACTTGTCCGACCCATGCCAAGGTGAGGGAGTCCCAGTTGACCCCACAACACCAGCCACGAAATTGAAAGACCACACCTCAGCTGATTTCGACGAGTTCCTACACAATAGAGGAAAGAGCCGACAACACAAAATAGCAGATAACACAGCTCGATTGTTTTTATGTTCCCATCCATCTTCTTGACGATGTTTTCCTAACCAGAGGCATCTCCACCAAACACATATCCTCCAGGAAAATTTCCATACATATAGCTACCATTGATCCAGGCCACCAAATGTAACATGACCACCAATGGATTGGTTCACTCAATAAGCTAGAAAAACAAGATTAAAATGGATAAATAGCTAGATCTTTAAAGGTGCATGTCATAAGAATGTCCTGGCTCAAGCCAACCCCAGACCGATGAATTTGCAAGGGTGGTGACAGCATTGAGTTATATCTCTACTAACGAAAACAGTTAAACACACTGCATGATAGTACCCCTCCTGTAGAGAACATTCTTGGATTAGGAAGGGGAAAGACCTGATACTGCATGGGAACACAAGTTAGGAAGTCACATAAGGATAGGCCCCATCTTCATTGGTTCCAAGCAGTCTCATTTTTGGCTGGACAAGAAAGAACATTAAAAGCGAGGAGCTACCAACCCTGTGCACAAAAAGAAAAACCCAGCACAAACAAAAGAAATACTCATTTTTCAAAAGGTAAAAGCTAGGATCAGATAATCGCCTTTTCATACATTTGCCTTAAAGATGAGTATCAGTCTGCAGACGTCAGAGTTTCCCTTCTAAAACAAGTCCTAATGCCAACAAGAATTACAACAAAAATCTAATGTTCCAATGGTTGCAGAACTACAAATAAAAGGAACAAAACAGAACATACCATAGATCAATCAAAACTTCTGCAAAGTATTGCCTGTATCATCAGTTTCAACATCCGATTCCAGCCTCGATTTACACTGAAAGTGCCCAAGGAAAAAATATAAATTAATAATCAGGCATGTGCTTACTAGGAATATGAGATGAAGTTTTATTCACGCCAATTCTGTCAGCCCATGGGCGTGACTGGCATGGGACTGAGACTTCTGTTGAACAACTAATAAGGTTAGGGCCTCACCTAGATCCATGTTACACCCAAGAGGGTAACCCAGCTCTGCCCTGTTCAACAAACAAGGACTTGGCAGCGGTAATGACTCAGTTTTAGCCTTTCAGATCATCAGGCCCTACCCAGACTTGAAAATTAGGACCATGCCTTTGAACACAATAACAGATCCATGCAGTCAGGCCCAAAAAGTTTGCATATAAAACAATAGATCGGTCCAAAACATTATCTCAGCCCATCACCTTAATTCTAACATTTTTCTTTTTTGGCATTGTTTGGAAGTTTCTCAGTCCATATCATCACTGTATATACTCCCCAAGTAGCACTAGAAGAAAGTGTGAAAAGACAATTTTGGGAGGACATAAATGATTTAATACGAGAAATCCCAAATAGTGATAAGATTTTCTTTGGAGTGAATTTAAACAGGCATATAGGAAGAGATAATAGAGGATATAAGAGTGCATAGAGGGAAAGGATTTGAAAAAAAGAATGAATTCGAAAACACTATATTGGACTTTGCAGTGGCATTTGATCTTGTAATAGCAAATACTTACTTTAAAAAAAGATATGAGCATTTAATTACCTATAAAAGTAAGAGTAATAGTAATCCGATAGACTTTTTTCTAATTAGAAAACAAGACTAATTGGCTTGTAAAGATTGCAAGGTTTTCCCAAAAGAAAGTTCGACCACGCAACATAGGCTCGGAGTTTTACATATTTGCATTAGAAATAGAAAGAGAGCGGTAGTAAACAAAATAGACCCTAAAACAAGGTGGAGAGATTTGAAGGGGGAAAGAGCAAATATATTTAAGGACAAAATGATTGAGAAAGGAGAATGAAATCTTGAAGGAGAAACTACAGTAATGTGAAATCAAATGGCTAATTGCATTAGGAAGGTTGCAAAAAATGTACTTGGAGAATCAAAAGGAAAGAAACATATTAATAAAGAAACATGGTGGTGGAGTGTGGAGATTCAAAAAGTTATTCGAGAGAAAAGACATTACTACAAAGTTTGGCAAGGGACGAAGAGTATGGAAAATTTTGAGCTGCATAAAAAGGCAAGGAAAAAAGTTAAGAAAGTAATAAGTAGTGCAAAATTCAAAGCATACGATAACCTTTATAATAGGTTGGGAACAAGAGAAGGAGAGAAAGATATTTTTAAGCTGGCAAAAATAAGAGAAAAGAAAAAAAGAGACTTGGATTATGTCAAATGTATCAAGGACAATGAGGAAAATGTTCTAGTAAATAACAACGATATTAAAAAAAGATGAAAGGGATATTTTAGCAAACTTTTAAATGAAAAACATATGAGGGGTACAAGAGCTAAAAAGAAAACTTCATTACCAGAGCATACTTTTTTCCGTAGAATTAAAGGAGTGGAAGTGAAGGAGCATTGAAGCAAATGAAGATAGAAAATGCTACAAGCCCAAATGATATTTCGATAGAGGTTTGAAAATACTTAGGAAAAGTTGGGGTAAATTAGTTATGTAAACTATTCAATAAGATACTTGTAACAAAGAAAATACCGGATAAAAGGAGAAGAAGCATTGTAGTACCTATATATATGAATAAGAGAGATATACAAAATTGTACTAACTATCGAGGGATTAAACTTATGAATCATACTATGAAGTTATGAGAAAGAATAATGAAGCAAAGACTGAGACGGAAGACCAAGATCGCTAACAATTAATTTGGTTTTATGCGAGGGAGGTCAACTATGGAAACTATCTTTTCACTAAGGCAATTAATGGAAAATTTTCGAGTAAAAAGGAAAAATCTATACATAGTCTTTATCGATTTAGAAAAAGCCTATGATAGGGTACCGAGGGATTTAATTTAGTGGGTTTTGAAGAAAAGAAATGTCCCCAAATATTACATTAAAATTTTTAAGGATATTATGAAGGAGCAGTAACAAATGTAAGAATCACATATGGAGAAACAGGTGAATTCCCCATAACGATAGGTTTGCATCAAGGATCAGCCTTAAGCCCTTATCTCTTTGCATTAATTATGAATGAATTAACTGTGCATATTCAAGAAGAAGTATCATGGTGTATGTTGTTTGCAGATGATATAGCATTGGTGAATGAATTAAGAAATGGTATAAATACAAAACTCGAGAGATAGCAATGAGCATTAGAATCTAGAGGCTTTAAAATAAGTCGTACGACGACAGAATATATGGATTGCAACTTCAATGGACATATACAAAGTGTTGAAACCACTGTCAAAATTGAAACCCATGAGATACCACGTAGAGATTCTTTTCGGTACCTAAACTCGAAGATTAGTAAAGATGGGGAGATTGAAAAAAATGTGGAACATAGGATAAAAGCTGGATAGCTGAAATGGAGACTAGCTTCTAGAGTGCTTTATGACAGACGAATGCCAATGAAATTGAATGGCAAATTTTACAGAACAGCGGTTAGACCAGCTATGATTTATGGTGCAAAGTGTTGGCCAATTAAGAAGATGCATATACATAAGATGGATGTAGCGAAGATGCGAATGCTTAGGTGGATGTGTGGCAAAAATAGGAAAGATAAAATTAAAAATGAAACTTTCGATAGCATTTAGGAGTAGCACCAACAGGAGAAAATATTAAAAAAACTTGTTTAAGATAATTCCGGCATGTTGAGCGTAGGCCGGTAATAGCACCGATAAAAAAAAGTTTCGCTATACAAGTGAATGACCCATCAAGAGGTAGAGGTAGGCCGAAGAAAACACCGATGGAGGTTATTCAATCGGATCTGAAGAAACTTAATTTATCTAAGGATTTGGCTCAAAATAGAATGAAATGGAAAAACAAAATTAATGTAGCCGACCCTAACATAGTTGGGATAAGGCTTTGATGGTGATGATGTTTGGAAGTTTAAGAAAACTGAAAATTATCATTCTCTAATGATTCTGAGTGTATTGCAAATAAATAAAACCTTGCTCTAATTTAGAGGTTTTAGAAAAAGAACAATGTTTAAATAGCTTTGGATTTTAGACTGACACCTTAGTCTATCATGGCCAACACTGGCACACATTAGCTGACATGTATTGACCATTTTCAGACCATGATTAGGAACAGCAACTTCTATGCAGGTGCCTTGACGCCCCCCGAGTGAAAGAGGTAAGCTGGAGAAGACATGGATGGGAATCATAAGGATTGATTTAAAGAAGTGAAACCTATCAAAGAATTTGGCTTAGGATAGGTCAAAATGGAGGAAAACAACTCATGTTGCCGACTCCAACATACAAGGGACAAGGCTTTGATGACGATGATTAGGAACAACAAATGAACATGAATAGATGCCCAAAAAAAAAAAAAAGAAGAAGAAGAAGAAGAACAGGAAAAAGAAGAAGGATTCACACCAGCCAATCAAATTCATCATAACATGAGTTTTAATATCAGTTTGTAACCCAAACCTTGAGAAATGTTGTCGTCTTTCCCAGCAGACGAGTCTGAAGAATGCTTCTTTGGAGATGGTTCTGCACCAGTCGGGGTCACTATAGCACGCTTAACACCTCTCCCAACAACACCAAGATGTGTCACTTCGCGTCCCGTAGCAGTAGAAACAGTGGGAGAGTCAAAATCAACACCAATTACACCCATTTGTGATGAGCTCCACCCTTCTGAAGAGCCTATCTTCCCCTCAGTTGAACTTGTGCCGATTCCACCACTCATCGATTTAGAACCAACCATTTTCAGAATTTCTGAAAGTACAGATTTTGGGTTTTGGATCACTTGTTGTAGGTCCTCCAACTGCATGGAAAGATATACTTGCATATTCAGTTCATAAAACTACAACATGAAATGAACCTTTCAAACAATAATGAGGAATAGCAGGATTCTTCTTCGCAGAAAATGTATGGTGATTTGTCTCCCTCAACCATAAAAGGGGAACGACATACTTGTTTGTGCAATGAGAGAATTTCACACTCCATGGAATTATATTTCCACAGGATAAAGGAATCCTGCATTTCTACCCCTCCCATAGAAAATCGAAATCCTCTCTCTCAATAGAAACTAATTAATTTGTTTGTTTGTTTTTTTCTTTTTCCATTTCCGCGAAGAAAATTTATTGCACCAAACAACAGAAGAGTTGCACAAAAAATAATAACAATTTTTCCATATTGTGGAATCCTCTTGTTGCACTAAGCTTAGATGATCAATAGGAGTCCCACAAAAGATGAAGAATATGCCAAAAATTCCCCCAGTCAGAAGCTCCTAGCTTCAAACCAAGGTGGCTATGAATAAACAATTAATTGTGAAAAAAAAAACTAAAATAAAGTATATAAAAACTGAACACTAGTGATCTTCCAGAAATTGAGACTTTTCCTCATTATCCAGAAGGGAGTGGACTCATCAAATTAATAGACCAAACTCTGGTAATTAAGCCATGGATTCCATATAACCAAGACTTTTTTGTAAAGAATCCAGAGACCATCCATTATTTTCCCTTACATTGGCTAAATATCATATTAAACTACTCACTGCTTCAATGGGATATGGTTATTAACTTAAATGAATAACAATAAACACTAAAATATCCAAATTTATCTACAGTCACCTTCTTTTCCAGCTCAGTTGACAGTCCACTGAGCGTCTCAATCTCTTCAACCTTCTCCGAGATGGAAGAATCAAGCTGGGCTCCATCTGACAACTGGTTATCATTATGATTAGATTTGCTCATAGAACTTGAATCAACAGTAGTTGCTGAACTTGTTGAACTGTTCACTTCTGTCTTTAGCCGATGAAGTCGAGCCTTGCATACTGATAAAGCTTTCTCACAATATGGCACAGCATCTTCGACCTTCGATCCCACCTCAAGTGCCAAACATATCCTAAAATTTCTGATAATTGGGTTAAGGTTGCAAATAAGCATAAACAATAAAAACAAGTAACATTTTCCAGATCACACACACACAAGTGGTGTTTGTATTCCACACTGTATTATGGTGAGGGTCAACTTGATGGAGCCCAATGATCGTGGGACTAAGGAGATAGAAAGAGACATTTTGGATGGGCCTAGATATCAAGTTTGGGGTCAATCACATTCCTCGACCCCTTCATTCATGGCCAACAAGTTTTATGACATCATACGAAAGAAAAAAATTAAAAATTTGACTCTCTCTCTCTCTCTCTCTCTCTCTCTCTCTCTCTCTCTCACAACCAAGAAATATATGCCCAGCTGCCATCCACACCAGAATAGATGGGAGTTTTCCGAAAAAAAAGCTGCTAGTGGAGGAAGACCCATAGTTGTCAATTCCATTTCGGTCTCCATTTCTGTCACGACCTAAGTAGCCCACTGGCCCAGTAACTTGGTGAGCCTGTCATGTGGCCTAAAATGCTTAAGCCAAAGTTACTAGTAATAACCTACATAATTCATTATATACCAGACTCATATTTCATTCCTAAGCGATGTGGGATGGGTGTTACAATTTCGGTCCAGCTATAAAATGAAATATTTCGGAATTTCGACTATAAACTTTTCGGAATAACTTTTCAGAAAAATATAAAAAAATTAAAATTTATAATTACACATGAGATGTATAAAAATAAAAAATAATAATATATCATTTTGAGAAAAACCAAGATATCCACCATTTTTTAATATGATAATTTCCCAAAAACAATTTACCCTAAAATTTGTAATTGGTCAATTTTTACTTCTCAGCCCAACAACTTAACAAACCGAGCTTAGACAAGCCTGGGCCAGCAAATGCTTTGTGGATGGGCCCATTCAACACTAAACACTAGTGTCAAGTTGTCAACATCATCTTTTGACTGTTACCGTTCCTTTCTTTTCTTTAAAATTTTTTAATGTCTTTTCACTAAACATTTGAAAGAAAGGACCCCAGAGATGTGACAAAAGGCGCAATTTGGGTCATGTGATGACCACGTGGCCAACCCACATATTCTCTTTAGATCTTGAGATTGGGTTTTCCCAAACTGAAGTTGAAGAGGGCTTTTTTACTCAAACGGAATGAAGACAAGGGGAGAAGAGAAAGAGGGAGAGGGAGAGCCAAAGGGAGTGAAAAGAAGAGGAGAGGAGAGCAGCAAACTGTGAGCAGGAAACATTGATTGGAGATCGGCGACGGCAACCACCTCCCTCTCTCCCTCCTTCCGTGCTTCTTCTGTAATTTTTTATTTCTTTTTTACTTGCAACAAGCCGTCCATGATCCATCCTTAGAAGAAACTTCCCAAAAATGTCTCAGTGGGATCTTTGATTTCCATTGCTCAATCGGGTGAAATTTATTTTATTTTATTTTGGACGAAATACAACATCTTGGCCGATATAAAGCAAATTGCTGGCCGAAAACTTTTGTGCCCCATTTCGTTTCAGCTGAATGACCAAAATGAAAAGTTTTGGCCATTTCGGCCAAAACAAAACGCATTGACAACACTGGGAAGACCTCCTAGGGATAAGAGAAATAGGTCTGATGGTTGAAGAGGCCAAAAAAGGATATCTAGTGAATAATCATGCATAATCTTGAATGTTATCAATTCTGGTACGTAGACCAAATGAGACAATGCGAGCAAAAGTTTCTAGATGGAGATATAGAACAACATATAAGTTATCATGCTTGCATATCCATCATTCGAGTCTCCAACAATTACATATCTGATTTGACCTATGGACAAATATGCAAGGCTTGTTTGAGTAATAACAATGAGATTCCCCAATATCATGCTAAGAATAGCTAGGATTTCTAGAAGAAAATGCCATTTGTTTGATGAGAAATAAAAAGGAATATCGAAAATTCAAGTGGCTGAAGCTGAAGTAGATATTTTCAAAGTAACAGAAAGAAAAACAACAACTGGAGTCAGAGAGTCAAGTCGAAAAGAGAATTCCTCACTTCTTTCTCTCATTCAAAACTATGAATGAGACTTTCATCTTCCATGGCTCCTACGAGATAAAAAGAAAGAAGAACTCACCTTCTTTCTTCTTTGATTACCTTCCTCGCGTATGTATAAGACCAAATCCATTCAATTTCTAAAAAGTCACAGCGAGGGTTGGATGCACATGAATATTTCCCTATAAACGCAACAACAAGATTTGGTTTTTAGAAACCACTACAATGTAATATCCTGGAATTCTTTAATGAGATGATTATCCATAGGCAATCTTTGGGAAAACAGATAGAAGACTTCAAGTAAGATATAATTGTAGCTTAGAGTGGTTGCATTTTATAAAATTTGTGATATTCCAACTTATTTTGGTGTATACATGTAAATCTATTTAATTGTAAACACAATTTATATTGTATCATATAAGACAATAAACAGCCAAACAGGAAGTCATGACTTAGGGGGGCTGAAAATTTAATTTATAGTTGATACTAATGGAAAAAAAATACATTGTTCTCTAGTATTTTATAATATTCTAAATTTTTTCAGGTATATTTTCAAATATTTTTAGACTAAAAAAATCAAGCTGCAATGACCATAAACCACAGCCAATACCAATGTTGTATCAATTTTTTGGGTTGGGCGATAATGCGATTTTAAACCATGATTACTAGAATGTACCAAATATTTCATAGCATAAAAAAAAGTATGTTTTTCCAGACCAAGTAAAAAAGGAAAAATAAAAGGCTTAAAGGACAACAAGAACTGGTTTTTAGGACCCGCTCCACTGTAATATCCTGCAACTCTTTAACAAGGTGATGATCCATAGGTGATATTTGGGAAAACAGCTATGAGACTTCAAGTAAGATATAATATAACTATAGTTGGTTAAGATAGGATTCCCGTCACTAGAATGTACCCAATATTCCATTTGAAATTATTCATAGCATAAGAATCAGATCACACAAACCATTAAAAAAAAAGGAAGAAAAGAAAAAGGGAAAGAAACAGATCACACAATGCTTGAGGAAGATGAAGCAGCTCTAATTTTAAATATATGGAAATGTTTAAAGTGGCAGGAACCTACCAAACATTTCAGCAATTATTGGTGACATGGGTATAGGCATAGCCAGCGGTGGACCTAAGATTCTCATTTTAAGGGACTGAACCCAAACAAGTAGTTGGATTTTGTGGGCAAACCCGGGATTGTCAAGTGATTTTTGGAAGGCAGACCTGGAATTTTCAAGTGGGTTTTGAAGGCAGACCCAATATTTTCATGCAATGTTTGGAGGCGGAACCGAGTCCGATAGTGATGCCTGCCCACATACCCATATATGTGGGTACACCAACAGGCATAGCTGGTAGAAATATCAAGCGGTTTCAGCAGGCAATCAAAACCATCAAACACTTTCTCAAAACCTGAGGCCTTTCCCATATTGTCATCAGATTCCTATAATTTGATTATTTACCATTCAGCATTGTCCTACCAATTGAGAAAAAAGAGGGCATGAAATAGAATTTTAATTCCTAAGCCAGCAACATATGAGATACTCACATACTCTTGAGAACAGAATTAAGTAGCACCATTTCCCACCTTTGTCAACAATACCCTGCGTTCCTAGATGAAGTAGAATGTCCAACCTCAAACAGAAGAGTAGATAGGGTGGTATCACTACCATTAAGATTTATTGAGAATTGAGATTCGAGAGATAGAGAGACATATATACAGAGAGCGAGGCTTCAATCAATCAAAAGTCTAATATTCCAAAGAATGTAAGTCATAATACATAACCTTGCAGCTTGCACAAAACTGGTATTCCTGTTTAGTAGAAATGAAAATTGGGTCCCCAAATAATCGGGTATGGGTCCAACTAGAACAATCAATTTTTAATCCAAGTCCAAGCCAAGAATGGGACCATGCGTTTCATATGGGAGGAAAAGAATATACCCAATTCCAGATTTAAAATGGAATAGCAAGTACCAGTTATCATCTGTTAGGTGTTTTAGTTTCTTAGAAGTATTGCTGGAAGGTAGATTTCAAACAATAATATGGAATGAAATGCTGGCAACAGAATTTGCTCTTGGAACTGCTTTATTTTTATCATTTTGGGTTCTAAAACTGTCAACCGGAAATGGGTAGCTCTCTCAGCTGCTGAACAGTTATTTTTCTAGTTTTCAATTTTGGCGAGGGTTATCTCTCAGCTGCTTGCCTGTTCATAGTATTATTTTGGGTTTTCAAAATAACAATTTTAAAGGGTGTCACCTTAGTCGACACCTATGATACACAGATTTACCTAAAACCATGACACACCCGCACCTGATACTCATGCTGATACTTCATTTCTAAGGTAGACATACTTTCTTAAGCGCACCTGCACCCAATACGCATCCACATCCGATACTAATGCCAAGTCCTTGTAACATAGGTCTACACTGACTCTGACGTGTGACATGTTTCTTTAGTTTCATTCTTCAGAAGGCTATCAAGAGAGGAAGGCAGGAACTACAAATTCTTCAGAGTTTGTTTTTATTGAGAGATACAGGAAAAAAAGGGGCATAGTCAAGGCTTTTTTTTTTTGGGTTATTCTATGAAATTCAATTAATATATATGGCCAAGGTCACCCATACTAGGGTATTAAGGCTATGCAAAAGTTTTCTTTAAAGGAAGCCTTCTTTTCTTCTTCTCTTTCATATTTCTCTTCTTCTTGGAGTTTCATGGCATTCATATATAAAACCCTACTTCATACTTGATTCATAAATTCAATTTGGTATCAAAGCATCAATACTAGGAGTTGACTGTGATGCAGTACGGACCCGATCCAAGAAGACAGCTAGGCCCAAACATTGACCCACGGGTCTACCTGGTCCATCGGGTTTAACCATAGGCCCAATTGGCTAAGAGCTGCTATGGCAACTTCTATATTTACCCTACTTCTAATATTATTTATTGCTTAATTAGGATTAGGAAGTTTCTTGTTTTAATTAGCAAGTCTTGGTTGCTAAGAATTAGGTTTATTATTCTATACATAAGAGAGACCTCATTGTGGTTGTTCATGCTTATTTCATTAATAAAATTCTAGTTAGTTTTCCCCTCAAGTATAGGTTGTTTCATGGTTATGTAGGAATCCATATTGGATTTGATCAATCTTTCAAGAGATTGATCTATTCTTCTCGATCGTGGATCATAGTTACGCCAGACTGTCGGAGAAAGGAGGTTAACGGTTCAAATCTAAGAAAGCAAGAAGAAAAGGACGCTTTATGCTCAGCCGACCCTATTCAGAATAGGTGATCGATATGGTCCCTCTTCAATTGTTCAATACTTTAGTGATGCAAGATTTCCATCTAATTAGAGGCTAGAAGTGAAGAGTAAACATCAAAAGGAAGATTTCTATTAGTGTGGATGGACAAAGCATCAAGATCTCTCAAGTTTGTGTACAGTGGACCCTCCCACGACTTTGTGTTAGTCGACTACTTGGTCAACAAGCCTTTTTTTAATTTGACAGTTCTTGCTCTTCAAGGTAAGGCTATCTAATGGTTTAGCCTACGTTTATGATTATCTTCTGGCGTAGCCACGAGTCCACGATCAAGAAATAAACCAATCTCCCAAAAGAATTGATCGAATCCAAGAAGGATTCAGTCCCTAGGGCATCCTCACAAGAGGAATAAACACCATAAGAGATAACATCTCAAAAGATAAATTTTATTAATTGAAACTGAGCAAGCATAACAATGAGGCCTAACATCATTATATATAAGAGTTGGCTTGATCCCTAAGAAACAAAACTTACTAATATTAGAATAATCCTAAACAAGATAGGAAACTCACTAATATTAACCCTAATGCAATCAAACTACTAATAATATTCCTAAATAACTAGGTGTCCAATAGGGCTAATGGACTGGGCCCAACGTGTTTGACGACCTATGGTCTGCCTTCTCTCAAAATTACTCAGGTCTCCTTATCCTTGGTGTGTTTAACCATCCAAGTATACTAAGGCCACCAAACAAGGGGAAGAGGGTTCTGAAACATCTCTCCAACAACCCAATATTGTGAATCCAAATACGCAGAACACTCCAAACCTCTTTAATGGGAATAACTACAAGGATTGGGCTTATTCTGCTAAAATGGCATTTAGAGGGTCTAAGAGATTAGGATACATTAATGGGAGCATCAAGAAGCCTTCAAAGACATATCCAAAATACTTAGATTGGGAATCTACGAACGTATTGATATGATAATGAATTAGATTCTTAACTCAATGGAGGAAGACATAGCTAAAAGCTTCAAATACTGTGAGACAACAAAGGAACCATGGGAATCCACTAAGACTACATATTCCCAGAAAAGGATCAATGATAGAATACTTGAGTTAACAAAAGAATTGCAGCTTTTAAACAGGGAGATCTGTCTATTGGGAACTATTACTCTTAAGTTTAGAGCCTAATGACATCCATTAGTGGGGCAAATAGACCCCTTGTATCATGTTGTGCAGAAAAAAAAAAAAAAAAAAAAGCAAAGCAGCTAGAAGAGAACCACATATTTGAACTTTTAAGTGGGGTGAATCAAGAATATGAGACAGTTTCAGCACAAGTGACTAGCCAAGACCCTTTACCACTGATTGGAATAATATTTTCTCTCCTTCAAGTAGAGGAGAATCGCAGAAGGGTGATGTTTCGGAAAAACTCATCCACATGCCTCCCCTGATCAGTCTACACTTGTTGGCAATACAGTAGTTAGTGGTGGCAAAGGTTGTGGATGTGATGGAGAACGAGGTTGTGGACGTAGTGGAGAACAAGGTCATGGACGTGACAGTGGAAGACAACCCAATGTTGATAGAGACAAACTCTACTATATACATTGAGGAAAAAACAGACACACTGCGCAGCACGGGAAAAAAGAATAGTCAACAGACTATTCTCCAAGTCAAAAGCCCTAAGATAAACTGTCTAAACCTCACACCAAAGGCAGGAATTCAACTCACAGGGAGAAAAAAACTGAAATCTCATTCAATAGTAATGTAGTCTATCCCATGATAAAGGATTACATCTATTTATAACTAAACTACTCTCCAAATAAAGAAACTAACTAATTCAATCCAAATAAGTCGTCCTAATTCAAATATAAAATCGATTTCTAATACTTAAGAAAGTAGCTACTATTAATAAAATAATCTTCACTGATGAGCTTTGGACTTAGGCCCAATGAGCCCGCAGGTATCAATTCCCTCCCTCTTGGGGAAGAACTCGTCCTTGAGCTTGGTAAATGTCCGCCTGGGTCAAAAATTATTCGAACAAACTTCCAAGTCGCTTGTTGAGCTTCATGTTCATGATAAGTCCTGAAACTTTAATTTGATATTTTCTTCCAAGTAGAAGTAGGGTTGAGGTGTAGCTTCTTTGGATGATTGCACTTTGCTCGAATGTATGATCGAACCATTAGATGCCTCAATTATAGACGCTTTACCAATAGATCAAACTCTTTTATTGGCAATAGTTGATCTCCAAAGATGAAATCAATGTGGGGAACTGCAACAGATAAATTTTCTTCCGAAACTAGTGAAACAAGTGATTTGTCTTCCGATGATCCAATGGGCTTTGATGATGGTGGATGGGCATTTTCCTTACTAACCATATCTAAGACTTCAATGTTTGTTTCAACTGCTTTTAATGCTTGCATCTTCTGATCAACATTGATAACAGAAAGAATTTTGGGCTCCTTGTTGTCTAATTCTTCTGAATTATCATCCATTCTAGGAGTGCTAGATGATGTCTCATCTATCTTTGTCATGATGTCCTTCATTCTTTGATCTTACGTTCCAATGTTAGCTTTGAGAGTTTTGTCTTCTTTTGGCTATTCCTTTAGCTCTTTAGTTTGTAACGCCCCACCCAATATGCATGCATGATATTGTCCACTTTGGCCCATGGGCCTCACAATTTTGCTTTTGGTGGATCTCAACCCACCAAAAGGTCTCATTTGGGAAGGCCCCAAGCATGATATTGTCCTACCCAACTATATGTGACATCCTAGAGTCCCATATCAACTATAGAGAGAAAATTGATTGAGATTATATGTAAAGCTTACACCCTTACTTTGCATGAGGGCTTGTGCCTAGGGACTTGTCATGCTAGTGTGTTTGCTTGCTTGCCCAGTGACAAACAAAACCTCCGTTGTGCACTCTAATGACAGTTGGGTAGGACAAAATCATGCTTAGGATCTTCCCAAGATGAGGCCTTTTAGTGGGTTGAAACCCACCAGAAGCAAAACCGTGAGGCCCATGGGCCAAAGCGGACAATATCATGCATGTATGTTGGGTGAGGCATTACAAATGGTATCAGAGCCGACTCTCAACCAGTTTGAGTGTGAGTCCCTGCCGTGGTCTAATGCAAGTAGGCAGACCAAAAGGGCTGGTAGGCTACTGCACAGGGACGTGCAGCTCTAAAGGGGGTGGATTGTAACATCCTGGAGTCCCACATCGACTATAGAGAAAAAAGTGATTGGGATTATATATAGAACTTGCACCCTTATTTTGCATGAGGCCTTGTGCCTGGAGACTTATCTTGCTAGTGTGTTTGCTTGCTTGCCCAGTGACAGACAAAACCCCCGCTCTGCACTCTGATGACAATTGGGTTGGACAATATTATGCTTGGCGCCTTCCCAAGATGAGGCATTTTGATGGGTTGAGACTCATCGAAGCAAAACCGTGAGGCCCATGGGCCAAAGCGTATAATATCATGCATGCATATTGGGTGGGGCATTACACAGTTGAAGGAGATGATGTAGACAAAGATGGAAGTAGCATGACCCATCGTCCTTGCCATATGAAGGTATATGTGTTCTTCGCATTATCTTTGTGCACATGCCGATCAAAATTCCATGGTTTTCCCAAAAGAGTATGAGTTATATTCATAGGGATTACATTACACCAAATTTTATCTTTGTATCCACCAATCTTAAAAGATACTAAACATTTGTGAGCTAAGAAGCACGGACACTTCTAAGAAAGCGACGTGTCCATGTCGGACACGTGTCGGACACCGACACTCCTCGGACACGTGTCCGATACTATTTAGCCGTGTCCATAATTAAAAACTAAAAATCTTAATTTTGGACATTTGTTCGACACTTTTTTTGCAACGTGTCCTATAATTCTTAGCCCATGTCTATGACTAAAAAATAAACATGTGGCTAATATCTCTTAGACACTTTCTTAACATGTGGTTAGACACTTTCTTAACACGTGCTTATTAACACTTGGAAACTTGATATATGACAATTTTGTACCATAGTAAAATGTATGATTGTAAATATTAATCATATCACAAGCTAAAGACAAATAAATATTTCACTAAAGAATAGGCTTCAAGATAGGCTTCTTTTTTGCTTTTTGTTTTTTTTTTTTTAGGGAGGGGAAAAAGATGATCCACCCTTTTCGTTTTATGAATTTTATGGAACTTTAGATATTTCATGTTTAATAATTATGAATTATATTTTAGTGTTGTATTGATATTTGATAATTTGATATGTTTGTTAGTTGGTACTTGAATTTTTATTTTTTGATTGTTAAATTGATTAAAAAAGTTAAAATGATATTATTTTTTTAGTAGATGATTATATATATATTAATTTATATTATTAACGTATCCCCCGACGTGTCCGTGTCCTAATTTTTTGAGAAATGCCATGTCGACGTATCAGTGTCGTGTCGTTTCTATGTCCCGTATCCGCGCTTCTTAGTTTGTGAGGCACAGAAATGACAGAATCATTAGACCATATAACTTTGTAAGGTTTCGAGAGCTTCTCTGTAAACCAATTGAGTTTGTCAATAACCTTTTGCGCTACAAAATTCATAGCACTATCACGATCAATAACCAAATTGGCTAACCTGTCTTCACATGTTGCTCATATGTGGAATACCACATAGAGATTCTTTTCGGTACCTAGGCTCGATTAGTAAGGATGGGGAGATTGACGAAGATATGGAGCATAAGATAAAAGCTGGATGGCTGAAGTAAAGACTAACTTCGGGAGTGTTTTGTGACAGACGAATGTCAACGAAATTAAAGGGCAAATTTTACAGGACAGTGGTTAGACCAGCTATGACATATGAAGCAGAATGTTAGTCAATTAAGAAAACGCATATTCATAAGATGGATGTAGCAAAAATGAGAATGCTTAGGTGGATGTGTGGTAAAACTAGGAAAGATAAAATTAGAAATGAGCGCTTTCGAGAGCATTTAGGGGTAGCACCAATAAAGGATAAGATTAGAGAAACCCGTTTAAGATGGTTTGGGCATGTTGAGCATAGACCAGTAATGGCACCGGTGAGAAAAAATTTAGATATACAGGTGGATGGCCCATCAAGAGGTAGGGACAGGCCGAGAAAAACATGGATGGAAGTCATTAATTCAGATTTAAAGAAGTTTAACTTATCGAAAGATTTGGCTCAAAATAGAATAGAATGGAGAAACAAAATTCATGTAGCCGACCCCAACATGGTTGAGATAAGGCTTTGATGATGATGATGCTTCCACTCTTCTTCTTCCTTTTCATTGGTGGTCAGAAGTTGACAGAGACAAGCATGGGATTATTCTCTTTGCCATAATATGATTCAACAATGGGAGCTCTTTGTCTAAAATCTCCACTTCTAAAATTTGATGGTCTCCTAATGGGCTTCAAATTGACCTTTTCTGGCAGGGAGAATGGATCTCTACCATGTACATATTTATCCTCCAATAGTAATTTCATCTCTTTCCATGTTGGCGGATATTGATACAACTGACATTCTACTTTTTTCCACCATGTTTTTGCATCTCCTTGAAGTTTTCTCGTAGCAAAATCTTTACATGAATGACCTTTTAATTGTTGCCATGTAAACTACTCTTCAAGTGCTTTAGTCCAATAAAAGAGGACATTTGGATCTCTATTACCAGAAAAATATGGGACTTCCGGAGCATCCCGATGAAACATGGTTAGAATTTTAAGGGCAAGATGGGCCTAGTTGTCTCACCAAATCTGGCTTGCAAAGAAGTAGGGAGAAAGTTCCTCTCTTTTTTTTTTCTTTTTTTTTTTCACTAAATGGGTCGAACTTGACCTGAAAAGGGGGACCAAAAGGTTGGCTAGGCTACTGCTTCTTGAAATGGGTTTGTGGTCCCGAGACAGACCCGAGAGAAAGAGACAAAATGAAAAAGGGTTTCGAAACCCTTTTCAACTCTCAAAACCGTTAGCTTCATCAAGAAAGAGGAGGGAGAGTCAGAGCAGTGGGAAGATGCCAATGAAGGGGTGATGGCGACAACTAGGCGGTGGCTATGCTCAGCGAGGATGCTAACTGTCGTCAGTGCACGGTATACTTTACACTGTTGATCTCTCCTTTATTGTCTCTCCATTTTGCCCTTTTTTTTTTTTGGACAATGGGCTAGGATTAGGGGAAGTCGGTGAAGGGATGGGATTGAGGTTGCAATTCGGTATCTATGTGTTGGTCAAGGATGGAGTTGGTAGGAAAAGAGGCTTGGGTGGGGTTCGAGCAACAAGGAGATAGGAGTTGTTCGGTGGGTGAGGACGACGTAGGGAGATGAGATGGAGGGTTTGATAGGTAAAGTAGGTGGAGATGTAGTTTGTGGCGGAAAAGGTTCTTATAAGGGGAATGGGGTTTCAGCAGACACAGGTTTGGGACTGTGGGGGTGGCTGATGATAGAGGGGCTAGGAGGAATTGGATGAGAGGATGGATTTGGTTTGATGGGGCGGTTTCGAGAGGGGCTCGGTTTAATGGAGTGAATTATAGGCTTCATAAGTGGGTTTCGCTGGTGCTAGTAATGGTGTTTAGGGTTTCAAATGGGTTGAGGAATTGGAGAAGTAGGGTTTGGGTTTGGATTCGAGTTTGGGTGTTAGGGTTTCTAATGGTTGGTAGGGGCGAGGGTTTTGGGATGAAATTGGGGTTGCGGAAAGGGGTGGCTGCGAATTGGGAATGAATGAAGATAATGGGGAAGATGCATATGGTGGGGGATTGATGTTCAGTGGTGATGCAGATAGGTGATGAGGATGAGGATGATGATGATGAGTGACGATGATGATGAGGGATTGATACGATGAAAGGTGATGAAAGATGGATGGTAGGAACGAAAATATGGAGATAGGGTACCCGGCTTACTTCAGATTGGCGATGGGAACAGCAATCTGAGAATGGATCTTCGCTTTGATACCAATTGAAGCAGCACCTGAAAGAAGAATAACCAACGGGCTATTCTCCAAGCAAAAAGGTTTAGGATAAACTATCTAGGCCCCACACACCAAACATAGGAATTTAACCCACAGGGAGAAGAAAACTGAAATCTCATTTAATAATAATGTAATCTATCCCATGATAAGAAATTACATCTATTTATAGCTAAACTACCCTCTAAATTAAGAAACTAACCAATTCAATCCAAATATGAAGTCCTAATTCAAATATAAAATCAATTT
Source organism: Sextonia rubra (assembly GCA_037013555.1). Lineage (NCBI taxonomy): Eukaryota > Viridiplantae > Streptophyta > Magnoliopsida > Laurales > Lauraceae > Sextonia > Sextonia rubra. The sequence goes on along the minus strand of JASUAD010000018.1, from coordinate 47,220,242 downwards.
CTAAAATTTAAGAAAGCAACTACTATTAATAAAATAATCTTCACTGATGGGCTGTGGACTTAGGCCCAATGAGTTGGCCAATCATGGATCTGGCCTGCATCACACACCTAGGAAACTTGCTAATAACTCGTGGGTAGACCTCATGAGTTTCGTAATGCCAATGTCAATGTGATGAAGGCCAAATCATGGGTCGGCCAACCCATTGGCCCAATTGATAGGCCCAACGGGACATCTATTTAATAAGAAGTTTCGGTTGTTTTTGAGTCTTAATTAAGTATTGTTTGTTTACTTAGAAGTATTTAAATTAGGAGTTTTATTTTAAGTTTGACTGTTAAACAAGTTTAGTGCTTTAGATTCCTTTATTTTTTTTATTTAGAAAAGTCTTAGTGTCCAAGTTATCCCCCTCTATGTAAGAATGATTACGCCTCAGTTGTAAGGGAATGCTTATTATAAATAATATTTGAGTAACGAGAGTTTTCTTTTCAGTTATGGTGTTTTGCTTCATCATGAGAGTGCCCTAGTGGCTAAATCCATTGCATTCGATCAATCCTTCAAAAGATTGATCTATTCATTGGTCGCGGATTCGGAGGCTACGTCAGACTTCAAGACGTAAAGTCTGAGACTTCCAACAACAACAACTAAAACTTTTAAAAATAATAACTATACATCATAATTACATCTAAACATGATAAATACTGACTTTATAACTGTCATATGGCTCAATTTCTTTAAAAATAAAATTAAACTCACGCGGGCACCTACTTCAATCAATGTGATCAATGGCGGTCTGGGGCCCTTGCTTAAAGACATGAAGACCTACCAAATCTGCTCACTTGCATTTATATCAAAATAGATGTATTGTAATGCAATCAATATTAGAAGGCACAGCATTATACATTGGGTCATCAGACTTTAGACGCCAACAAGGAGGATAATCATTTGCCAAAAGGCAACCACAAAAATAAAATGCTTTATACGTATACTATGGCAAAGGAAGAAAGTTTCATCCCAAAGGATACAATTCAGCTATGCGGCGGCTATCTGGTTCAACCAGGTTTTGCAACATCGATAGCGCTTTACGATAGTCACTTAAAGAAGTTTCGATGTCCTCTGCAAGTTCCAATAATGACACTCACATTCACGGTTTAACTAGAAAATTACTTGTAGTAATAACTGAAAAACATACAATGTGGAAAGCAAACCTCTTTCTAAAGAGACCTCTGCGAGAGTTTCCAAGATGTCAACTTTCTCCAGTGTATCACCTGGCTGCTTTTCAACAATTGCCCTTGCAACATCAAGCATCTTCCATGCCAAATCCAAATCAGAGTCTTCTTCATCTGCTTCTGGCAAATCCTCATCGCCATCTTCACTTTCCTCATTGTGGTTTTCTTGGATGTTGTCAGTCACACCTTTATCTCCCAAAAATAAGGAAAAATAGTAAAAGAATTTCCTAAGGTTTGAATAGTAAAAAAAAAACATAATAACAATGAGTAATATTGCTTGTGAAGTAAACTTTCATCCATCTCTAATAAATGATGCCCACATAATCCTTAACCCAATTAATCAGCAATTCAGCATGCAACCAAGTGAGCCCCACAGATTTTTGCATTATTCAATAAACATTCTCAGTTAAATACTATGACCCTTTATTAGTATAAAACCTAGGAGGGCCTACAAAACTAATTACAAACAAAAATTATGTGATAAGGGCCACACTTACACTATTGCATCTGTTCAGTACTTCCCTGAGCAAAATGTTAGTAGGGGTTATATAAATTCAGCACTGCATTGAAATATTTCATTAGCGAGACTCACATTTAACAGAATGAGAGTGAGTCACAGCCAATAGCATGACTTGAGCCAGTATTTAGCATCACTCCTATCAGAAAGGAGTTCAAAATTGTGACCATTAATGAAGTGAAGTTGGAATCTGATACTTATCTGCAGCATAAGGTGGCCAACACCATAAAAAAAGTGAAGTTGGAATCTGATACTTATCCGCAGCATAAGGTGGCCAACACCATAAAAAATTAACATGCTGGATCACAAATGTACGAACAGTCCTCTCTCAAACTCTAATATATGGCCTCTTTAAGAAAAAGGAGAGAGAGCGAGAGAGAGAGGGTTTAGCAAAAACTTTGGGAAAAAGAACTACTCAAAACTCCAAAGTATTTTCATAAGGCTTTCACTTGGGCTATGAAACCTGAACATCAAACTTTTTTATGCTAACAGTGAGTTATATCTTGACAGAAAAAACAACCTTCAAGGAAAAATAGAAGTCTTTGATCATTTCACAAGTTTAGAGACCCTAAGTCATCATACCAGTACATTATTTCATCTTTTATATGCAATATAATTTTTATTGTTTTGCTAACTAAAATTATATAATCCTACAAACCTGCTGATTATTTATCAAACCAGAGCTGATTAAGTTTGGAGTCCAAAAATCCAAAATCATTTGCGTAAACCATGTTCACTCTGGCTGGCAGGCAAAATAGAAATTAAGGGATTGAAAGAAATTTCTACATTGAGAGAGAACCAACACCAGTTTGACATTAAAGTTAAAAAGAGGAATGCATTCACAACACAAACACAGAGCTTGTTGCTGCTTATCATTGTTACAAGTTTCACTACCTTGTTTAGCATCACCAGCAACGGCAGCACTGGAACATTCGCCATTTTCCCTAATCTTGACACTTCCATTTGTTGCAGACTGAGCAGAAAGCTCAGGAGAACCCATTTCCTTCTTGGGTACACTCACCAGTGGATCAGCTTCTTCTTGAGCTTTGTATAATAGTGCACGTCCATAATTATAGTATGCAGTAGCACATTCTGGCGCTAGTTCACCATAGTGAGCAACCCTGGACAGAATAAATAAATAAAAAGTGTTCATAGGGAATTTAACAGAAAGTAACATCACTCCATCAGTGTGATGTACTTTTAAGAAAAAAACTACAGCAATATCGACCAAAACAAACCACTATTAGTTTACTAGAGTGAAACATACTCTGACAAGTTATATTAAAAGACCTATCCAATACCAAATACAAGAGGGAAGTACGTAAAAAGAAAATACTAAATAACAAAGGACTACACGGCATGAAATTTGATGGAAGAGAAAGACCCTGTTCATTGACAAGATTTTTCGACTTGATTCTGAACACAAGAAAAATGCACAAAGACTAGCCCCTCTTTATCAGAACAGCAATAATGCAAACTACCCAAGATAAAAATTTATAAGTCAAAATTCAAAATGATTTTGGTCGAGCATCTGACTGCATCAAAGACAATAACTTAATACTTCAGAGACCAGTTTGGGTTTATGCCCTTTGTCAACGGCTACATTCATGATGTTCACTTCAAAGCAATCAACGGCTACAACACCAAAATGTTAAATCCTCTCCAGCCCTTTAGGACATGTTTGTGCATGAGCCACACAACATCAAGAGTGCGATGTGGGAGGTGGGAAATCAGGACGGCAGGACCTCAGAAGCGAGGGTCAAAAAAAACACACAAAGTACCCTTTTCTTCAAGGAATTATCGCTACACCAAACATACAAACAGAGAAGGAAAAACCGGCACCTTTTCTATCTTCTCTCCCTGGCATTTCCATTCCTCAAGCATGTCCTTAGAAAGAGTTCTCAATTTTCAAACCATGAGTAACATTGCATTAGTGAATTTGGGAAAGTATGACAAGCATGAGGATCTTTCTTCTTCTTGTTTATTTATATATTTATTTCACCATAATGGGGATTGAGATGCATTTATTGATGTAGATATAGCACATTTCATGTTAATTTAATCGAATAAATTAAAAACACATGGCGGATATGAGCCTTTCACTTCTTAACATTTTTCCCATTCTTTTCCTAAATTTATACATTTTCAACAACTCTGGAATGAAAAACAGAAATGCAGAGACAGCCCAAACATTTCTGTTCCGGAACAAAATGACCAATATAAGTCGACGAAAACACGAAAACAAGAATCATGGGGTAAAAAAAATGGAATTCAGTATCCCATCCCACAGTTCATTTCAACAATGCAGTGCCCACTAAAAACATGATGCACACATTCAGCTTCTTCATCAGTAACAACACCTAAGAATGCTACTTCCACTATCTCAGTCCACAGTTCAAGCTTGTACTGTCAAAACCCCCTCCCATCTCTATTTTCTTGCCCCTTCATCCCCCATCAAAATCCTCCATTGCACGCTCCCATGAAGCACTTTGTTCATCAAAATGAAAGCATTTTCCATGGTAAAGTGAGATTCTACACTTCGATTTCCATCTACAGCTAAAAATTTTCCCATGGTAAAGTGAAAAGGCTCAAAAGCTAAAACTACAGAAAACGAAGCCTTCGATTTCCATCTACAACAGAAAACACGAATCCACACATTCTCAGACCATACACATCAAAGAAAACGGAAACAAGACCAATTACGAGAAACCCTAACCTGATTTCAACGGCTCTGCTGAAGCAATCGACGGCCTCAGCATAATCGCCTTCCTTGGAGGCCTTGGAACCCTTCTCCATCAGCTCATCGGCATCTGCTAGGGTTTTCTCGCGATCTTCTTCTCCTTCTTCGGGAAGAGTCGAAGCCTCAGTCTCGATGTCGGACGGGTTTTCGCATTTCTGGAGGCTCCGATCTTCTTCTTCTTCTTCTTCTTCTTCTTCTTCTTCTTCTTCTTCTTTCTTCTGCAATTCGGGAACTTCTTCTTCTTCCTCCACCTCCTTGGTTGCTAGGGTTTGTTCGAGATCTGCAGCAGAGGAATCTGGTTCGGCCATGGCGGAAAAAACCCTCGCTCTCCGGGGTAGAGAGTGTGAGAAGAGGCTTTGAAATGAGGGCGGGGAAGGCAAATTGGAGGGGCTTTGTGGGGTATTTATGGAGCGGGGAGGCAGAGAGTGATTGGACGGCTGTGATCGAAAGGACTGAATAGGGATTGAATTCCATTGATTCCATGTAAGCACAACACACACACATCCACAAATTCTATCAACTCCTGCAATTAATTAAGCAGGCTCTAACATTGTCTAAAAAATAAAAATTCTAAAAACGAAAGTCTTCATGTGCATATGTCCCTCACCATTTTGGTGAACGATACTTCTTTTTTCGAACTTTTTAAGCTTAAAAAAGTGTGAAATTTTATCCTCCTGCATATTAATGTTTTCCAAAAAAGGAGTGTCTCTCACCAAAATGATAAAAGACAAATACACATAAATATTCTCCCCTAAAAAAATTCCAATTAATGGTGGTGATATGTTGTTATCGAATCCAGGCCATTACATACCATAGCTTGCATTGTAAAACCATATATTCGTTGCTTAATTAGGGGTAGCCTCTATGAAAATTCAGAGTGGGGCAACCTTAATCAGCATCTGATCAAACTTAGATAGTGATTAATCAACTTTGGCACAAATTAGTTAGATCAATGTATGGCAAACTTTTTTAATTATCGTTTGTTTCTCACTTGAGTGCTTCTGTTTTGGGACACTGTGTGTTTGTTTTGTATATGTTTGTTTGTTTATGTTCTCCATGCCCTCTTGAATTGTACAACAATTTTTGTTTTGACAGTATTTTTTTTTCTTTGTTGACTACTGCACAATATTTTTATCTACAATACAATTTTGATATAATATATATATATATATGGGGAATGCTACTCAACACCAGCCCCTCTTGGTTGGAGCTCACTGAGATGCATGATAATTATGAAAGTTCATTTGATGTGAAGATCCATATAAGGCATACCTATATGAAAAATCTTGAGTCCATATCATTATCCTATCCTTTTAATTCATAATCCTAAAATTTAATGATTTAAAAACATTATTTTATTATGATTTCAATTCAAGGTGAAATAAAATTGGATGAGTATCAAATTTGAACATTTGACCATACATAAAAGCGCAGTGTGTATGAAAATACTAAATTGACTCAATATGGGCCCCATGACCAAAAAATAGAGGGCGAAAAAGCGGCATTTTTTAAGTAGAGTGTTCCTAATCTCAATATAGGAAATTTCGTAAGCCTGATCCCTTGGAGACCACTTTTGGTCTATTCTAATGGACGAAACACACGACCCCTCTAAGTTGCATATGTTTATCAATTTTTGGTTAAATTCAAATTTACTGAACTATTTGATTAGCTTTGCACCAATTCGAATAAACTATTGACCATTAAAATTTTTTGACCCATATGGAGATAATAGAAATTATGGTTGGAGGTGATTTTTTGTAGAGTGGAGGCCTTCGAGAGTTTTTCAAATGCCCTCATCTCCATCCCCATGTGGGTTTCCAAATGTACCTAATAGGCGTGAATCATATACTTAAGCTTATCTTATTTTAAGATTAAGCTTAGGAGAGAGGCTCCATATATATATATATATATATATATGAGGAATTTTTGTATGCATCTGTCCCTTGCCTATGTAATGATTTTTCTTTTTTTTTTTTTTTTTTTTTCAGGTAGAAGAGTATCTTGTTGACTTGGAATGATTTAAGTATATGCAGATGTCAAATCTGGGCCTCTTGGAATGATTTAAGTATGTCATTGTCAAATCCCGAGCCTATAATGTAATGCACTTTAGACGTTCGTATTTGGAAAGAATGGCATCTATTATAGGTTGTCGGCGCGCAGGGGCAGAATCATGTTAAACGACTTCCTTCGTAATCCATCTTATTTGAGATTTTAAATTAATTAAAGATCTCTAAGAAGATGACAACTAAAAACCTTGTACAAACCTTCTGTAATACCCAGCTAAGCCCAAAAAGCTTCAAATATCAGATGCCGATTTTGGCCTTTCCCAATTAACCACTGACTCAATTTTAGTCGGGTCAATAGAAACACCATCCTTAGAGCCGACTCTCGACTAGTTTGAGTGTGGGTCCCAGCCGTAGCCTGGTGCAAGTGGGCGGGTTCACATGTGGGCGGGCCAAGAGGGCCGGCAGGCTACAAGAACTGGCAGGCTACTGCACAGGGACGTGCAGCCCTAAGGGGGGTGGATTGTGACATCCTGGAGTCCCACATCCACTATAGAGAGGAAAGTGAATGGGTTTATATATAGAGCTTGTACCCTTACCTTGCATGAGGCCTTTTGGTGGGTTGAAGCCCACCAGAAACAAAACCGTGAGGCCCATGGGCCAAAGCGGACAATATCATGCATGTGTATAGGGTGGGGCGTTACAGTGGTTCTGTTGAGAATCTCCTCGTGTGCCTTGGCCACCGAGGAGATTGCCTTACAGCAGCCTTCTCCATAAAGTTTTTTTTTGTGGTAAAGTAGTCCCCATCAATCTGATTACTATTGAGATTTTGCTCCAACTAATGGATCTCACACTCCACACTCTAAAATTGCTCCTGAGTATCCAATCCACAGTTGATTACCTCACTGAAATGTCAGAATAAACAAACTCTTTCTAAAAGAATCTAAAAGCTAACAAATTTCAACAACGGGAATTAATTAGTAATCTACAGTGATTCAAAGAGATTCTGGTCAATCCAAGCTTGAAATATCCTAACTATGCAAGTTTCAGCAACTGCAAGATTCCACTTCCAGGCCCTTCAATGACTCTAGACCTCAATTTTCTAAACTGTTGTACTAATAGATCTACAAATTCAAGTAGAAACAGCGCTGAGAATCAAATGGAATAACGTCAAATAGGGAAGACTTGAGTGAACCTGACCAATAAGAACTCGCACAACTAATGCAAATCCAGATCAAATGATTCTGTGTGCTTCTTCTTTGTTTTTGAAAGATTACTTCAAATGGACTAACGTACTATTTTAGAAATTTCCCTTCCCTTTCCTTTCTTTATTTTACTTTACGTCTTCTCTTAACCCGTGTGACTTATCACTTATGTCAACTTCTGCAACTTGCTAGGAAGAGAGAGAGAGGGAGAGAGAGAGAGAGAGAGAGAGAAATATTTCTTCTTCTTTTTCCAATGAACTGGTCTATGTCAACCTCTACAACTTGGTAGAAATAAAAAAAGAAAGAGAGGCTGCTATCTAATTTTTGCCGCTTAGAAATAGAGATAAAAAACTCTGTCGTCTCCGGACACGGCCAGCAATGGCAACAAGCAGCTATGCTTGCGTGCAGAAAAACGCCTAGAATGAGGATATTGGAATCCTCTATCTCCTTTTCAATGAAGGGCAGCAGAGATCAAATCCAATCTCCAGTAGTCTTCTTTGGAACCAAGCAGAGAAATATCTTATCTCTTTACTATGAGACTCTTCATAAATACCCCCTCTCTAGCACACACCACAACCCAGGCTGAATTAAAGAGATTTTAATAGCCTCCATCTCAATCTCGGCCTTCTCCCTTTGCAACCTCAATATCATCGACATCGCCTCATTCGCGGCAGACGCAGAGGCGCTTCTCTTCTCCTCCAACTAGCCACACAGTTGCTGCATCTGTCTCTTTGTTTCTCTCCCTTTCTCCCCTATCACAACTTCTCTCTCCCTCATCTGTTTTTTTGTTTCTCTCCCTCCCTCTCAATCTCTCCCTATCCCTGCCCCCCAACCCCACCCTCACTCGGCCCCTCTCTGTCTTTCCCTTTCGACCCATTTCTATTTTTCCCTCTTTGCATCTCTCTCTCTCTTGATTTTTCTCTCGTGGTCTCTCTCTTTACCTCTCACCCTCGAACTTCTCTCCCTCTCTTGGAGTAATCTCTAAATGAGGATAAGGACAGATTTTAGGAGAAAATTTTGAATTGATGAGGAAGAGGTACGATTTTTGAGGAATAAATGGAATAAATGAGAGAAAAGAGAATAAAAGGGAGAGATTTTAGGGGATGATGCAAAAACGGTGGGGAGAGAAGGAGAGATTTTCGACAAACATATCTTTAAAAGATGACGTGGCGCTTTAGAAAAAAAGAAAAATAAGGGGTGCTGATGTGGTACCTTCTAGAAGCCTCGGTTTTTAGAACTTTAATATATAAATGATGGGGTCAAACGAAAGTGGAGAGAACGAATAGAGAAATTATCATGAAGGATGTTCGGGATATGGTTTAATTAACTTCTATGGGGCCCATTTTAAAAAAAATATTCTCTGGGCTTATAGTTTTGCTTAGTAGTAAGATAAGTTGCCCATGGTGACTTTGGGTCAACATATTAAGGTTCGTTATGTCACCATGGGACAACTGTGTGCATATAGGCTGCCCTTGTGATATGGCAAACTGTAATAAGTTAGCCCACAATCATCGTAGGGTGAATACTCGGAGGAACCAAACTCTTATAGGAGGCATCGCTTCTCACCCAAAGTGCTAACAATCCACCCCAGCGACAAATGCAATTGTACCCTCCAAGTGTAATACAATACTAGGGTAAAGGATGAGGTGGAGAATGGAGAACGCGCACACAAAGCACACGAAGAATGATCGAAGAAGCATATTCTTTTTTGATAGAGAAGATTCTCAATCTATTATTATTGAAAAAATATAGATTCAACGAGTACATTTTGCATAATAAAATTAATAGTATAATACCATGAAACCTCCATATCATCAATAAATTGTACATGCCAAGCTAGCTTATGAGCTATTGCATTTCCTCCTTTACCTACATGAACCACTTCATAATTTTTAAAAGTCTTCAGCTGCTCTTTAGTCTCATCAACCAATGAGCCTTGTCTTTAGCAATTGGACAATGTAGAGTTTAGTGCATTTGTTGTCCAAACATATTCAAGCCAAGCATACTCAGGCAAGGCAGGAAAATGAAATGCATGGAGAACCTCAAGTGATGATAAATTAAGCTAATACAAGATTACAATAGCTTACCAATTCCTCTCGTGTGAGGCAAGAAAAATATCTAATGAAGAGTATATCAATATACTTTTGGATAGATTTTTTTGTTGAAGTGATTATTTGTAAAGGATTTTATGGGAAAAACCGTCTTAGTTTACCACTAAACTTGTGTAAAACTTATATATTTTTTGTAAGGTGGAAAGAAGCGACGCTAGTGTCATTCCTCCCCACCTTTCAAACATGTAAAACCTCTTTTTTTTTTCTTTCTTCTCCCCAACTTTCAAACCCGTGAAACCTTCTTTTTTCCTTTCTTCTTCTCTTCGTCCTTCTTTTTCCAATGACAATTTTGCTCCCCATCTCTTCCCTGCTTGGTCCCATCCTATTTTGAGTGACAAATTCATTCCTTTCGAAGTACACTTGATGTTAAGGTGCATCAACATAGTGGCACGGAAAAGTTTAGGGGGGACCAAGCAATACACACACTCCTCCTCCCCCTTTTCATTGACTTTAGCACCGTTGGGCTAGATGAACCCCAACTGTCCAAACCCACCCTCTCATCAATTGATGGGCCAAATGTATCGAACCGTGGACATTTTCAAAAGTGAAAATGCCTCTTTTTGCAATAAATAGGAGATAAGAAAATTTTAATACTGTGGAGAAGCGATTAATATTATTTAAAAAAAAAGAAAAAGTCTCCACATGATTTGTCCCTCATTGAAGGATAGAAAAGAGGGCATAAACACTATTTCTTAAATGGGGTATTTATGACACCCTATTCCACATTGTTTAGAAATGAAATATGAGTCTGGTATAAAATGAACTATGTAGGTTATTATAAGTAACTTGGACTTAAGTATTTTGGGCCACATGATAGGCTCGCCAAATTAGCAAGCACGGGGGCTACTCAAGTTACTACAATTTTTGAGTTGAATAAGTCTAACTGAGCACTTGCCCAAACGAGGATGATTCACTCGCCTCGTCAGACTCAGAATCTACGTTCCCATGTGGATGCACTTGTGTGAGACAAATCAAGTTTTACAACTATGGATCTATACAATTTTTCATCCCAAATAATTCTAGGTCCAGGCCTCATTCAAGGCAACAGCATAAATTTGGTCTGAGGACAGCCCAAAGGTCAATTGTATAAGTTGCATAGCGTCCGAACCTTTCATCTATTGGGTGCAACTTGGTTTGTGTGGGTCAGGTAATGTATTGAGCCAATCCAATAACTCAAATTGCTTGCATTAAATCCAATCCTCAATGAAACAGCTACCAGGTGCAAACCCAGACTAATTCAAGAGAGTCTTGAAAATATCATGGAAGTACTGTGATATTGCCAAAATGGCAATTTTACCCAATCATTTATCTCTTCTTTCAAGTCTCAGGTTCTCTACTCTATCAGACCACCATTTTGCGCATCTTAAGGACATTTGGTTTTGACATACTAAAGGCCCCCTTTTATCATTCTATCCTAATTGGAAATTTTCTTTGATTTTCATTTTAAACCACTTATGATATGAATCCTCTGCATTAATTTTTTATGTATATAAATAGGCCCTTGGAGTGGTGGAAAGAATTCATTGAATTTGCATTTATTACTTCTTTCGCATCATACAAAATGTGGACTGCATGTAGATACCCCTTTATCCTTAGCACTCATCACTACAACCAAGATTGCTCTTACTTTTGCCTCTTTGGAAGAGATCAACATCGGCCCTTTTGACGTTGCCTTTGAAGCTCTTTGAAGCTTATCTAAATTTTAATTTGAGTCCCATAAGATAGTGATGGTACCAGGATTTTCTTTCATAGTAGGCAAGAGATGAGAATGAGCTCAAATAGAAAATTTTCTTAATGCAGTCATTTCTTTTTTAGCCCACAATCAATTTTAAATCCCTTTACACTAAAAAAAGCCTACATAAGAGTCTCATGGGCTCACTTATGAAAAGTCTAAATCAATTAAAAAAAAAGACTTTATCAGATTTTTATTTAAATGGCCCACTACAATCAATAACTTTTAAAATATTGAAATAAAACAAATTTCAATGTTGGATATAGTTGAAAGTGGGCTTATTGTAGTAAAAATTATCATAAAAGAGGGTATTTTCCATGGGATTCCGATTTTGTCAGGTGTGGAGCTTTTTTATTTTCTAAATTTTATGAGTTATTTTTGTTATTAATGATATGCTCAACCTAATGTGGGATCATCCTTTTAAAGAAGTCCCACTTGAAAGGGTATTCATTTTAAGCCGATTAGAATTTTCAGATTGGCCCACCGCCCAGTTGATCCCGAAGTGGCATATCCTACTTTAGATGGTCCTCAGTGCAAGAAACCCCATAGATAGGTATTAAATTCCATCCGATTGATTTTGGTATGTTTCATACAAGTGGATAATAAGACCAGAGGAAGATGTGAGTGATTAAGTTTTAATTAACATCAAGAAGTCATCTGTCATGGCTTTGATCACTGTAATAAAATATGAAATATAAAAGTGACCCCTTCAGGAAGGATAACTGATCAAAATATATCATATTTGCATTGACTAAAAATGAGTTTAAAAACGAGCTATTAATCATTGTATTGTTCATTCAGTCAGTTTTCCTTATTATTTTAAGACAATTTGAAGGCTCTGCCTGGGATGGGTTTAGCATAGATGCAAATCAATGGCTATGTCCAATCCCAATAGTGGTAAGTCTTGTCTTCTTAGAATAACTTGACCACAAGAATTAAATTTCATTATACAGACCCCACCGTTAGGTTGGAAGTTTTGTTTAGGTGGGCCCCATAAAAATGGTCCCTAGTTTTTGGAGTTCGGATTTCCAAATATCAATTGCAGTGGCAATGATCAGACTAACCAAATTTGACTCCGTCAAGTCTTATAAGGTTGAAGCTAAGTAGAGCCTGGCTACTTAAGAGTCAATTAATATAAATTGAGTTAAGAACTCAGTATTTATCAATCAATGTCAATTTCAGTCTCGTTCAGTCATTCTTACTCAATTGAGTTCGGATTCAGTAACAATTAGACAATAGAAATAATCAATTAATACAACATTGTTGTAATAGTGATTCAGTCACAGTATAAGAGAGCAATAATCGATTTTATCAGTATCCAATGCAATTCGATTTGCGGAATCACAATAATTTACTAGTGAATCTTAAATTAATCACCCATAGTTTCTAAGCATCCAATCGATGTAGTTTTAGGCTATTTGATACACGACTATCTTTACTTGGTATTAGATTGTATATAAATGTATATTAGAGTCCCTTAAACCAACACTCATGGTTAAGTGCTCGATATACGAATGAGATTACATGAATGAATCCCAACCTAAGATTCTTCATGCTTATTCAATTACCGTTGGATCAATTATCAGGTTAAAGGTTCCAAAACTAAGGACCTATTAGGTCTTTTAGTGTCTTAAAATCCTACAATTTCATTTTTATATCATAATTAACCTTATGAAATGTTTTGGGATCAATTGAGGTGATTGTAAACCCCTAGGATAAATTAGAAGTAGTTTGAAGTTGACCCTTCAAAATTGGCAAGGTCCGCTTGAGCGAGGATATGGCCGCTTGAGCGCCCAAGGCTTCTGGTTCCAAAAAACTTTGACAGACAAATTTTTCACCAGTTTTCTACACGGCCGCTCTAGTGCACGTTTAGCGGAACTAGAGTGCGTGCTCCAAAACTTCATTTCGAAATTTCTGTAGCACACTTCTTCTTCCTTTTCTTTAGTACCTGTATATGGAACCTCCTGTTCCCAACAATGTCATACTCAATCCACTTTCATTCACATCATTCTCCAACTCCAATAACTCCTTCCAATTTTCATTTATCAAATGAACAAGAATCCTATTTAGATTTAAACAAATAAGGCTGGGGTTGAATATGCAAACAGATTATCATAATGGACAATCAATGTATGCCAACATGCATTCATCCATAACTAGCTTATTCTTGTCTATTTCAAAAGCTTTCTCACAGATTCCCTTAGCTTTGGCCCAACTAGAAGAAATTTCCAATTATAAGAAACTCTAACAATGAAACCATGCCAATGAAGATGATGAGTATGCATGGACATATCGAGGATGAATCTGTCATATTCAATTCCATCACAAGGACTGAGAGGCAAGATACAACTTACCTTAGAAGGCTTGTAGAGAACATTAGGTTAGAAATCCCTTACATTCAAGCACATGAGGAGAAAGAGAGGAGAAATAGAGTAAGATGGTGATGAAGATGGGATCCTTGAATCCTACATGGATAGACCTTAGGCTTGGTTTCAATTGAAGAAAAGATGTAGGGAAGAAGAATTTTGTTGTAGCTTGAAGAAGAAAGGAACCGACTGAAATGGGTTCTAACCCCTTTTAAATAAAAATTTTTTTATTTTTATAAGAAAGTCTTTAAGTCAATTGAAGGTTCATATGCATCAAATGAAGTCAAATGAGTTTAGGTCAAACATGAAAGTTAACAAGCTCGATGAGACGAACGCGATGGTATTAATATGATGCATGAATGATGTGAAATTTGAAAATATAAAATTACGAAAAAGAACTTTATCTACCTAATCGAGGTCAAACTCAACCCGAACTACCTATTCATGATTCGAACTCAACCCACTAGTGTCAAATAAAACAAAATACACTTAATCCTAACTCAAGCAACATTAAACATAATTATTTAAATTAAATCTATATTAATTAGCTATTAATCAAGCTTAATTAACTACTAATTATGCTTTGCTTGGGTCGGAGTGTTACATTATATATAATCAATTTAACTTTACATGAATGCGTGTTGTGTTGAATTGGAATTGAATTCCATTAAAAATAAGTGTGATATGTGATAATTATGAAGTAAATAAAGTTTTGGACAATTTTTTTTCATGCGGTACCCAGTAAAATCCAAAGAGGTCCTGCCTTTAGTTTCAATCTTTGAAGCCATGTCATGCATGCCGTGCAAGCTTAGCCTCCATGCCATGGCTATGCACATAACAAAAACCCATTTTCCTATCTCATGTGTAAAATGATGGGTTTTTTGGTGTATTCCCATGTTCTTGTGCCCTAGAAGCTCACAAAGTCATCAAGGACACAATGAATTGGTGTGTAGAATCCTTATTTCTAGATATTCAAGTTTTGGGAAGATATATGAATTATTTTGAATCTAGAAGCATTTCCATATATCTAAATAAGACTACTGATTGTTTTGGTATGTTTGGTCAGGATCTGATTATGCAGATTTAGTAATGATTTCTTCTCTTTAATAGGGGGAAAGAAATCAACCCTCGAGATCCAAATGTTATTAAGAATTGACAAAATAGGAATAGTGGAATCGATAGGATTCTTTTCCCAATCCGATGAGGTATTTATTGCATGATTTATATATAAAAGGAAAGGTCACTAGCAGGCCAAAAATCACAATCCCATCCCTGAAATCAAAGTCTAATAAACTATGCTTAGACATTTCAAGGTTATATAAAGGCTCCCTAAGTTCCTAACCTATGCATAAGTCGCAACAGTACTTCCATGGCTAAGTGCAACAACATGAGCTTTGTTATTCTTCTCTTCCTCGTTGCGAGTCTCCTTGGTGCTGTAAGTGAATGTAAGTTGAACTTTCATAATCATTCATTTTCTTGGAATATAATGAATGTTGATAGGTTTTCTAAGTGTTTAGGATGAGGCAAAGCCCTTAAAATCCATATATTTTCTTGGATTAAAATAAGTTTAGCCACCATCTAATATTTGGCTGGTTAATGGAGTTCTCTTGTGATTAAAATGCTTAATTAATTCAATGGTGCTTGTCCAGTATCTCCCATCATCTTCACTAGCAAAACATGCACGTGCTTAGCATGAGCATTGTAATTCATAATTATAGTAATTTATATAAAAAAAATTTGAATTAAATTGAGATGGTAAAAACTGCCATTAAAATAACACTTACAATAATAGTACAAAAAACATTTAATTGATTAAATTTGAGAAAAACGTACATGCATCACCTCAGACATTGATGGAGACAATGATCTTGGGTAGATGACAACCACACTCGTGTCTATTAAACGATGGCGATAACGGGTCCTAAGGTAATGTAACCAACTAGTCCAAACAAGAAAGCTTGGAAGACAAATCTTAGTGGTGCTTGCTCCTATCCAAAGGAATAGTCGAATGGCATCAAACTCTTTACTGATGTAAAAGGAGGAAAAAATCCCAACAAATCACTACATAAAGGAAAAAAATATACGATTATATAATATGAACTCATTCTACCGAGAGACTTGTTTCATTATGTTTGTTCCTCATATATTGGTTCTTATCTTGCTAGTTGTAAGAGTCCCTGAGATCAAGGGCAGATAGTTGTATCAACATTATTTAAATGGGTTATCCCATCAAACGAATGAAATACACTTGACACACATGATTTAAAATTGTATCAGAGCATTGCTACGTCTTTCCTCTTTTGGAACACTGTATTGCTGTTGCTGTCATCACCATCATTTGCACTGTCTGTCTATTGTAGTACCAACTGTAATGCCCTGCTGCCATATAACTACAACTCTATTCAGGTTCCTTTTATTGCTGTGTTGACACCTTTACATCTAGCACCATCTTTAATTATTTATTTTGATAATTCTCTATGGCTGCAAACAAAGAGAAAGACGAGGCATCTTCCAAATCACACTCTGAAAATGATGAAAACAGCCCACTTTACATTCATTACTTGGACAGCACCACGGCTGTTCTCATATCTCCATCTCTTACCAGAGATAACTATAGCACTTGGGTACGCATTATGTGTATGGCCCTTGGTGCTAAGAATAAGTTGGGATTTGTCACAGGAGATATCTCTAAGCCCTCCTCACCTAACCAAATCCCCCAATGGGAAAGAAGCAATGACCTTGTCATTTCTTGGATTTTACGGTCTCTCCATCCAGATTTGGCTTCAAGCATCCTATATGGAAATACTGCCAAAGGCGTTTGGGATGATTTATTAGATCGTTTCCATCAACCCAATGTCCCACAGCTTTTCCAAATTAAACAACAAATCTCATCGTTGCGCCAAGATAAGCTTTTTGTCTCTGCTTATTTTACTCGTCTTAGGGCCTTATGGGATGAACAGTCATCTTTAACATCACTCCCTGAATGTACTTGTGAGACAATCAAGTTTGCTTCTGGACTCATCGAACAGGACCGTATAATAAGGTGGAGAGAGAGGGGTTTCTACTTTTTTTCTTAAAATGGGGTGAGGGAGTGGTTGCAATTGGAAGTTGAGGCTATGCTTTTCTCACAATCCAAGCGATAGAGAGAGAAGAGCTAATGATAGATGAGAGAGAGCTATGCTAAGCACGGGCATGGTTAGAGGTGCCGTTGGAGTTTCCTAAGAAGGGAAATAAATAAAAATATGAGGGATGTGAAGGTGTCAGGAGAAAGAAAGGGGTTACAAGTGTAATAGAGATGAGCAGATAATGCAAGAGTTGCATAATGGAGGGAAGATACGTGTTTTTGAGAAATTAGGGTGGAGAGTGAAGAGTGAAGAGAGGAAACATTTTTCTATGAGCTCAATTTGAGGGATCAAATCAATCCATGGCTTGGTTAACATTAATTAGAAATCAACCAACTGATTTCAAGATTTCAATTGAAATCAGTCAAGCTTCATATATAATAATTGGACCTTGCCTTTGGTTTACATTTACAATTCATTGGCTTGGGTCTTTCACCGTCTAATCAACTGAACACTTTTAGTCCATCTTTTTTCTTTTTTTAATTCCTTTTCCCAAATGCTATGGTTTCTTAATTATCTATTATTTGCAGGCAGTGGAGAGGAAAATTACATACCACAAGGAGAGATGAAAATTACTGTTAATCCATGCTTTAAAGCTAGGTGTAACCCAGGTAATATACTTTGCGCTTGTTGCGACCTTAACAACAAGTGCTTTTACACACTGGAAGAATGCAGAAAGAACTGTCCTCCTCGATCTGCATAACGTCTATATATGCACTATGGCACAGCGAGGGTGATCTGGATTTTGAGGGCTTTCTCTTTAACAATAATGTTGTATTTGTTACAGCTTGAAAATAAATTAAAGCAGAGTTTCATATCAATTCTGAGCTTCTTTGATGTTTTTGCATTCTATAATGGATAAGTGGAAATATTATTAACGGCAGATTAGCTATCTATCTAGAAATTGGCTGATCACGTTGCTGATTGAAAGAACGGCATTTATTACATTGGATTATAGTTATTCCCTCCATCCCAACTTACTTTATGGAAGTTTTTTGCATCAATTAGATTTGTGCCCATTGTAAGACGGATCAACGCAGATGGGAATGAAGGTGTTTGAGGATATCCTCTAGAATGAATTAATGCAATCAATTTCAATAATATGTGTGCAAACAATCAACTACGCAGCGAAAGTAAATTAAATAAAAGCACACCTTGTGGAAACCCAAACAAGAAAAAAACTACGATCGAAAATCAAGCACAATAAATTATACCATAGATATAAGAGATGCTCATAACCCTTATCCAATTATTGCACAACCTAAGGATTTTGTGATTTCATTGCTTAGCACCTCTGTTGTCACAACCCGAGCCCAATAAATTGGGGATTAGCAGAAAACCTAATCAGTGACACACGTACTCCAGTATATGTATCCCTAAACCTGGTCTAGGTGCACATATACAAGGGAACTATCACACGTGCAATCATCGTATGCGGAAGCTGTAGATAGTATCAGTGCACAAAGGAGCATAAAAGATACAATAAATATAATCACTAGGGAAAATAAGTAATACATGAGAGAATAGTCAGTGAATACATATACAATAGATAAAACACTAGCATGCAACAACAAGGAATGTGAGGAATGTAAGGCGCTCTCTGGAGTGGATCAATCTCACCCACTCCCTGTCCCACTAGGGGCTCTACAATCTCCTCCGAAGTCAGGTTGATATTCGAGGGATCAGAATTGACTCTGACCCTGAAACACCAAGAACAACAAGTGAGTACGATGACTCAGCAAAGTATAAACAACATAAAGGTAACACATGTTGTGTCTAAAAAGAATCAGTAATAGGAAATCACATAAGATGTCAATCCCGTGTACTAGGCAAATCGTGCAATGAATAAAGCATGTCGTTGTTGACCTATAAAAAAAATTGCAAATACTGCAGTGAAGACACCTCATCTTAGCTTAATTTAGGCTACAGAGGTTATTTGCAGATCCTGGGGAATTACTGTGAGAACCGGCATTCCATGAAGATCAAGGTAGCTGGAACTCTCAGAGGAAGTTCAAATTTCGGGTTGAACCGACATCATCAAACTCAAAAGCCACAAGCATGTCAGCCTGAAGTCAGTTCCCCCCCAAGCCAGGGGGTCACTGACCAAAGTCCTGCTTCCTGATGTCCAAAATTAATGAAATTTAGACGCGAAGCTTCAGTCATGCTCAGAAGATACTTTGCAAATTTTCAAGATGAAAAGACTCTGTTTGGCCTAAATTTCATTACACGTCAGCTTAGAGGACAGTAATCCCGAACTTGGGGGTCATCGGCTAAGATCTTACTTCCAGAAGGCCAAAGCAGATAAAATTTGGAACAAATGCTCAAAGAATGCCCCAAGTTATTTTCCCAAAGTTTCAAGTCAATGGGAGGCTGTTCGGATAGAAAATAGGCTAACTGTCTCAATGTGGAGTGAATAGTGACCTAACGCATGCAATGAATAGGTTACTGTTCGAAATCCTACTTCCTCAAATCCAAACTGCATGAAATTTGGATGAATACTCCAAGATGTTCTTGACGTCAGTCCCTCCAAGTTTCAAATCAAACCGGGGTCATTTGGGCTTCAAACAGCTGAAACAAGGGCCCACTGTCATAAAAAGTCAACTGGAGAGTTGACCAAGCTCAGATGGTCAAAAAAAGCTGAAACTTCTGTGACACACTCAAAATAGTGTCAAGAAGTATCCCTCCAAGTTTCGCGGCGATTGGACACCGTTTGGGCCCCGAACAGGCGGAAACAAGCCGCATATGCAAAATTCCAAGAATGGGCCTTGGGAGTGACCGGGGGCCCACAAACAAAAGGAGTTGACCATGTTCAGGCGGTCAAACAGAGCTGAAACTTCTGTGACACACTCAAAATAGTGTCAAGAAGTATCCCTCCAAGTTTCGTGGCGATTGGACACCGTTTGGGCCCCGAACAGGCGGAAACAAGCCACATATGCAAAATTCCAAGAATGGGCCTTGGGAGTGACCGGGGGCCCACAAACAAAAGGAGTTGACCATGTTCAGGTGGTCAAATAGAGCTAAAACTTCTGTGACACACTGAAAATAGTGTCAAGAAGCATCCCTCCAAGTTTCGTGGCGATTGAACTCCGTTTGGGCCCCGAACAGGCGGAAACAAGCTACATATGCAAAATTCCAAGAATGGGCCTTGGGAGTGACCGGGGGCCCACAAACAAAAGGAGTTGACCATGTTCAGGTGGTCAAACAGAGCTGAAACTTCTGTGACACACTCAAAATAGTGTCAAGAAGCATCCCTCCAAGTTTCGTGGCGATTGGACACCGTTTGGGCCCCAAACAGGCGGAAACAAACCACATGTGCAAAATTCCAAGAATGGGCCTTGGGAGTGACCGGGGGCCCACAAACAAAAGGAGTTGACCATGTTCAGGTGGTTAAACAGGGCTGAAACTTCTGTGACACACTCAAAATAGTGTCAAGAAGTATCCCTCCAAGTTTCGTGGCGATTGGACACCGTTTGGGCCCCGAACAGGCGGAAACAAGCCGCATATGCAAAATTCCAAGAATGGGCCTTGGGAGTGACCGGGGGCCCACAAACAAAAGGAGTTGACCATGTTCAGGTGGTCAAACAGAGCTGAAACTTCTGTGACACACTCAAAATAGTGTCAAGAAGCATCCCTCCAAGTTTCGTGGCGATTGGACACCGTTTGGGCCCCGAACAGGCGGAAACAAGCCACATGTGCAAAATTCCAAGAATGGGCCTTGGGAGTGACCGGGGGCCCACAAACAAAAGGAGTTGACCATGTTCAGGTGGTCAAACAGGGCTGAAACTTCTGTGACACACTCAAAATAGTGTCAAGAAGTATCCCTCCAAGTTTCGTGGCGATTGGACACCGTTTGGGCCCCGAACAGGCGGAAACAAGCCGCATATGCAAAATTCCAAGAATGGGCCTTGGGAGTGACCGGGGGCCCACAAACAAAAGGAGTTGACCATGTTCAGGTGGTCAAACAGAGCTGAAACTTCTGTGACACACTCAAAATAGTGTCAAGAAGCATCCCTCCAAGTTTCGTGGCGATTGGACACCGTTTGGGCCCCGAACAGGCGGAAACAAGCCACATATGCAAAATTCCAAGAATGGGCCTTGGGAGTGACCGGGGTCCACAAACAAAAGGAGTTGACCATGTTCAGGTGGTCAAACAGAGCTGAAACTTCTATGAAACACTTAATATGGTGTCAAGCAACATCTCTCCAAGTTTCGTGATGATTGGACATCATTCGGGCCTCAAACAATGGAAAATAGAACGCATATGCAATGTTCCAAAAGTGGGCCTTGTCCGTGACCGGGGCCCAATTAATGAAAAAGTTGACCAACTTCCTGAAGTCAAAATGGGCTGAAATTTTTATGACATGTAGAAAATAGTGTTAAGAAGCATCCCTCCAAGTTTGGTGGCAATCGGACTTCGTTTGAGCCCAAAACAGATGAAAATGGGCCACATACGCGAAGAACCTGAAATTGGGCCTCGTCCGTGGCCCAGTCTGCGGTCACGGACCTTCAAAAGAGGTTTCCCACGATTTTGGGTGGTTTCCCTCCACTCCTCTTCGAAATCCAACTCCCCACAACTGCTATTAACTCCCCAAAACTGCACAAAACTGATTGGGGAGTCTATAAAAAGAGAGAATTTGGAAGAAACAAGGGGGTCACACACACATAAGGAAGAAAAGTGAAGAAATTAAAGAAAGTCACTACCTAAGGCAACAAGAAGCAAGCTCCAGCAGCACTTCCACGACCATTCCCACCTTCTTTTCTTAGTTTTAAAGGTGAGCAAGAAAATTCAGAAGGAGAGAAGGAAGGGAAATGGCCAAAGTCCATACCATGTTCGTACGACGCCAATTTTTGAGAGGATGACATTGTCACCTCTGTTTCTCTCATTCGTAGGGCTTCTTAGCCATTACAAGAGTTGTGAAAGAAGCCTCTCCAGGCCTCATTTTGTTCCTTGAAAATGATAGGTTCAAATGACACAACTCCGGCTTCAAATTTGCCCATTTCGGACTTGAAACAAAAATGCAGTCCGTAAGCACGAATGATGAGTTACAGCGGTTTCAATTGATTCCATGATAAAATGTGATCTTCTTGATGGTTGTCCACCGCTCTAAAGTCATGAGAATGGAGTTCCAACACTTGAAAGAAGTTCCAAGAAAGAACCAGCGCGAACAGCACAAAAAACGGAGGCACAGGGCCATTGTCTGTCAGTGACCGTGATCCCCGGTCACTGGCAGGTTCCAGTGACCGCGGGTGAGTCACGGTCACTGGAAGGCCCCAGTGACCGCGGGTGAGGCACGGTCACTGGAAGGCCCTAGTGACCGCGGGTGAGTCACGGTCACTGGAAGGCCCCGGTGACCGCGGGTGAGTCACGGTCACTGGAACGGGGCAGTGACCGCGGGTCACGGTCACCCCCCATTTTTTCCCCTTTTTCCACATTTTCTTCCACCTTATGTACATTTTCTTGTATTTTCCAAATTGAGATCACATCTGAGACTTGAGGGAGGGGTTGTAAACTTTCAAAATTTATGTAAACAACCTGCATCCCCGCGGTCAGGGCACTTGAACCCATGTAAACAAAAGGGAAATTAATGATGAACTGTAATTATTTCCTATTCTTCTTAACGCTTAAAGTGCGTGAATGTCGGACCTTGATTCCGTAATTCATTTCCACGCCTAGATTTTTAAGCGCGATCAGAAGATTGGCGCCGTCTGTGGGAATTTATATGCCCTAATTTGTGATCAAATTTGGTGAAAAATGCATAAAAGCGCTGAAAATTGCTGAAAAGTGCTGCTGTTGTCCTGAAAACTGCCACTGTTGCCCTGAAAACTGCTGCTGTTGCATTGTAACTGCCGCTGTTGCACTGAAAGTGCCGCTGTTGCACTGTAACTGCTGCTGTTGCACTGAAAGTGCTGCTGTTGCCCTGAAAACTGCCGCTGTTGCACTGTAACTGCTGCTGTTGCACTAAAAGTGCCGCTGTTGCACTGTGACTGCTGCTGTTGCACTGAAAGTGCTGCTGTTGCCCTGAGAACTGCTGCTATTGCACTGAAAGTGCTGCTGTTGTGTTAAAGAGTGCTGCTGTTTCACTGAAACTGTTGCTATTGCACTATAACTGCTGCTATTGCATTGAAAGTGCTGCTGTTATGTTAAAGAGTGCTGCTGTTTCACTGAAACTGCTGCTATTGCACTATAACTGCTGCTATTGCGCTGGAAACTGCTGCTGTTTCACTGAAAACTGCTGCTAAAAGCCTGTGACCGGGGCACACGGTCACTTACCTATTTTTATGATGACAAAGGCTCATTTAACCTCCAATTACACCCATACAAGACCTTTGAAGTCTGCAATGGGTTTGAAAATATTATTAAATGACTTTTGCACTTTGAAGTGCATATTGTTCATACAAATGAAGGCATTGGGCACCTTGATGTGCGTACACTTGCCATTTAATTGGAAAAATTTGCACTTTGATGTGCATAACTTGATTGAATGAATTCGCACCTTGATGTGCATGAACCAAATCATCACCCTTTTCACTTTAGAAGAGTGATGATTCAGTTCAAAGGGCTTCTGACCTATATAAAATGTTTATTAAATCAGTGATAAGACCAACGACATTGTAATTATGCATTGTCCGGCGTCAACCACTGATGGATCTTGTGTGGTCATTGTGATAGTGGTGCAGGCTTGATCCTGTGGGCCCTATCCCTTTGATTGATCCAACCCTCTCTTGTTTATAAGTCTGACACAGATAGTCCAGATATGCTGCTGAAATTTTGGTAGCCAGGACTAGTCAGCATAGCATGCTTTTAAGCCTGACTCGATAAACCCGAAATGCTGCAGAAATTTTGACAGTAGGGATAGTCAGCATAGCATAATGAGATGGGATTTATGCCTATATCTAACCATTTCGGTTCAAAACCATGTTGGTCTAGATGGCATCTATAAACCATTCCGGCTAGCCCAAGAGGCAGCCATGTTGGTTATACCACTAATATAGTCCTGTGGGCTTACTTTTTGCAGAGACATCATGGGTTCCCTGATCATCACTTTTGATGAGGCCAAGGAGAGGCTCTCTAAAATATCCATAACCCAAAACAAACCAACTGTAAGAGCATCAAAAAAAGGCTCGAATGGACTTTACTGCCCCTATGTCAAGAGTCTCAGTATTTCAGAGACTCTCTATTCCAACAGGCTCTATAACTTCGGCTGATCCAAATGGGTCATCAGTGACCCCTAAATTCATCAAGAAGACCAAAACTCCCAAATCTTGGGTTTCCAAATACGCCCGAAATCCGTTTGGAGTTTTCAATAAGGTTCAGAAGGAACCAAACCACAAACTGAAGTCAGAACGCAGTAATCTTCATATCACCAAGCCTCGTCTGGGGGCAAGGCAGGTTCGGTCCACGGATCATAAATCAATGGTACTTAATAAGTCACATTTAATGACTGTTCAATGCTTAAAGTCACCACTTACTAGGCCCGAACAGCAGGTCATTACCAAGCAAACACCAAAAGACTTCCGGCAATTCCTAACTCGTAAGAAGGTCCAGAAGGGTGCATCCATCCCCAGATACAGCACGTGGTCACCTCAACCACACACTCCAAAATCCAATATGGCTGAGAATAAACTCTTGGCCTCAGTTGAAGATAATACTTTTTATCCTCTGACTCAAAAAGAAGGACGGAGGTTTGGCAGGGGGCATCTACCTTCTATCATAGTGGCACCTTCTCCGTTATCTTCACTCCAAGGCTTATCATATGGCGCTGAAGGCAACAAACAAGTTGAGCGATTGGTTATCAATAATTCGACCAATCTCGCTCATTTTAAAGATTCGCTCCAACAAAAAAAAGAACAAAAGAAAAAGAACAAAGGGGGTGCTATTGACATCCTTTCACTTCCCACTTCAGATTCCATGGATTGGGAACGAGTGACAAGCACTTCCAGGCCGTTGTTTGCCAAGTTTAAAGATCAGACCTCAGCGGCCAGGATGGCTAACCAACTCAAGAAGAAAGCTTTAGCCCATTACAAGGACCAAACTCAGAAGCTGTCACAGTGCAAGATCACTAAAAAATGGGTGATTAAAGAAGATGAACCGGACTTGACCTCGTCTTACATGGTCGGGCCAGGTTCAATTCGAAGAATTGCTCGGAGTATGACTCGGACTCAATCACAGGGATCTGATTCAGACTCCCATTCAAGGAGTACTTCTGAAGGTCATGTTGAAATTGATTCTGACGATGATCCTATCACTATCTTGGATACAAAAGATAGTCAATCTACTCCTCAGGCATTAGCATCATCCTATCCCTGTCAGTACACTGTGTTTATGGCTGAAGGGAATGGAACTAGCAAAGATGAAAATGACGATGCTAGTGGAAGTAAAGATACTGACGAAAAAGATGCTAGTGAAAATGAAAATGACAATGTCAGTGATGTTGTCAAACAACAAGGAGCTATGATCGACCACTTAACTGCCCAAGTGAAAATCTTAACAGATAAGCTAAGTGGTCCGGTTGGAGCTCAAATAAATCCTCTGTTCGCCAATAGAAGAGAACAAGCAATGATCATGAAGAATGCCACTAAAATTGACCTTCTCACAGCTCAATTCAAGTCCCTAACAGACAAGGTAGTAGCTGCAGGTTTTACTGGTGGTGATCATTCATCAATCCTTGGTCTTCATGCAAATCCTGAAAAACATGTGACCTTCAAAGAAGTTGAAGAGATACTGACAAAATCAAAAGTGGAGACCAGAATGAAAAAGAAAGGTATTACACCTAAGTATCCCCCGGAATTTGATCTGGTTCCATTTCCACCAGATTATAAACTTCCGACTTTCCAATTATACCTTGGGAAAGGGTCAGCATATCAACATATTGTGCATTTCAAATCACTCCTAGGAAGCCTGCCAGAGTTAGATGCACTAAAAATAAGACTATTCGTCGGCACATTGAAAGGAGTCGCCTTCGATTGGTACAAGCAGTTACCAGAACTCTCATTCATGACATGGCCGATCACAGAAGAGAAGTTCTTACTCCATTTTCAGGAGGAGGATCAAACAGTCACCTTTGCTATGCTCAGCAGTACAAGGCAGGGAGACAATGAAACTGCACAGGCCTTTATAAATAGATGGAGAGCATTATCCTATAAATGCTTGGAACAACCATCTCAAAGGGCAACGATCGAAATGTGCAAAACCAATTTGCGACCAGAAATCAAGGCTATCATACTTAGTCATAAAACTAAGTA